>OX465276.1:73133875-74540208 GCA_949987645.1 Tachina grossa | reverse complement strand
TTATTTTAATATTAGAGTACGTCTACTGATGTGCGTCTGCTGGCCGCCATATTGAATTTTGACAACTGACATATATCTTTACTGACACTTCCGGGATTAAGACAAATCGTTTCAAGTAAGAATCATCAAAATCGGCCCACGCTTTCAGTTTATGTACCCAGCTGGAACTAGAAGGAGCAGGGATGCCTTTTAGAAGGCCTCTGTACGCCTTCTTTTGGATGTAGAAGGCCTACTCGCTCCATTCCATTCTCATATCTTTTTTACACGCGTTGTGATTGCGAGCAGGCCTTTTGTTCTTGCTTCTTTCGCCAGAGATTCTGGAAGCCTTCAAACTAATAGAGTTTGTTTTTGCTTTGGTAAAAAAACAAAACAAAACATGTTACTCCTTCTCTTCTCCCTTCTCATAGAAGCGAGTGTGGAATGTGTATCGTATATTTTATGCGAAAGAGTCCTTTAATAAGGCCTGCACCAAGAAGGTCTTCTGAGTTTTACCGCTGGGTAGTGCCGCAAAGGAACACACATACATACATACATACATACATGCATACATACATACATACTTACATACATAGACTGATAAATACAATACCCATTTTTGCGTTGGCCAGTCGGGTAAAAATAGAAGTCTGTCTACTCATTCTCGAGAACAGACTCAAAACCAGTTAGTTGTCTTCGACAACGGGAAGACAATCATCAATTTTTTGGTAGTGTCGATGACGACAATTGGAATAAGGGTGATTAGCTTTCGCTGTGAGCAGCGTTGACAAATGTGCAGATTTATCTATTTTTCGCAGTTTTCTGAACTGTTGAACAGGCGCGAAGTTTTTTTAAATAGGGTTTTCTTTAGATCTTATAGCTTTTGGCTTTTGCAATTTTTACTTGTCAGTAATTTTTCAACTTCACTGTATATTTTGAACCATCAATAACTAATGTTAAAACAGGTAATAAAATTGCAACTTATGTGTTTAGAAAAGAAACAAAAAGAATCGAAAAATATTATAAAGGTATTCACGTCAAAAGTTGCACTGTTGCAGAAATGCAAAATTGCAAAATTTTCAAAAAATATAACAACAACCACATAGAAAATTATTTTGCACAAATGATGCAAAATTGTCAGGGTCTGAGTAAGTGCAAGATTATCAGGGTAAATTTTGCAAAGTTGTGCAACGTTTTATGGCATTGCCAATCCAAAAAAAATGGACAAAAAGTACTTATAAAATCAACCTTACACCAAATTACAACGCAGAAATTCCTAAATGTTTTTTCTTTTAAATGAAAAAACAAGTCGTTGAAGATATTTTCGATACAAATAAATTAATTAAAAAATTATAAAATTAAGAAAATATTCAAAAATTCTTAGCTAGAAATTACAAAGAAATCTTCAAATTCGATTTTCAGATAACAAATACATACAAAATTTTGCTATGTTCAAAAGACCTGTGGCTTAAATAGTTATTAGAATTTTGTTAAATAATACCAATATTATTAATATTGATATTTTTATTAGTGAGTTGATTACAAAATTAATCAGTGAAGTTCCAACAGTTCGTTTCAGCATTTAAACAAACATACGAGTACAATATATCTATGCACATATTTTATTGCTTTATAGACAATTAAAGAAAATGGGTTGCTCACGTCAGAAAGTGCAATTATGCATTTTTGCACAGTTGCAAGAGTTGACGTGAATACCTTTTATAATTTGTTTATGTTTAAAGAAAAAGAATATTGGAGGAGACTTCTGGGGCCTAATTCCTGCACTCGTGATCGGAATTGCATTCGAATAGAAATTAATTTCTATGGCAAGAAATTTTCCGATGATGTCACTCGCTACCAAGCGAATCGAGTTTTTGTTTTAGTGTTATATATTTATATATAAATTCATTTCACAACACTGAATAAATTGTAAGCAAAAGCATATGTTTGCATGTTTGCATGTTTGTGTGTAAAAACATATGTATGTGCGTACATACACACGTATATGCAGAAAAAAGAAACGAATATACATAAATGTTATTTTCATTTTAATTTAATTAATAACTTAATAATAATAAATTAGTGTAAATATAGAGAATAGAGCACTAGCCACATTTTCAATTCTCGTATTGGTTGACTAGAAGCAGTTAGTTAATTTGTTATTTAGATGCTCCCAGAGTTGGTTGATTTTTTTATTTTCCCCGACAACTCAACTCCCCGACATTATTTGCCAAGTCAGTGTGTTTTGTTATATTTAAAGTCAACAAGAAATACCCAAAACACAGTTTTTAAAATTATTACAATTTTGTTTAAATGAAAACAATTATTTCATATATGAAGGCACAGTTTATAGTCAAACATATGGAATGCCAATGGGGAACCCTCTATCCCCAACCATCGCCGACATTGTGTTAGACACTCTTGTAGAAAAAACAACGAAAGAACTAGGAGATAAAAACATAGAAATAAAATTATTGACAACATATGTAGATGACCTATTTGCCATTACTAAAAAAAAGGACGAGAAAATCATAATGGAGGCCTTTAATAATTACCATAACAAACTTAAATTTACTATTGAAAAGGAAATAAACAATTCACTTCCCTTGCAATAGCAATGAACAACAAAACTGACAAAGACAAAACTAATGCTACTTATAGCATTGTATTGGTTTAAGTTTTAGTGTAAATCCAGCTGTGATATTAGAACGTTAAGAAAAGCTTTATACTGTGATATTTACAATTTTGATTATTTTTGCAATTATTTTTAAATTATGTGTTTTATGTTGTATGTTGTCATGTCGCGTAAAATAACATTATTAAAATTTAAATGCAAATTTTATTAGAAGATAGTATATGTAAGTTAAAGCAAAACATTAATTGTTTTATTATTATTGTAGTTGTTGCATTAAAATCGTTCTTTTATTTATCAATGTTACCAGATTTCAATAAAAATAGTATCCCTGAAGATGTTGGAAAATCCCAACGAAACGTCAGATATGAAAAAATGAAATAAAATTGTCTTTTATTTGTATTTAAATCAATTTGAATGACCTTGGAAGCCTGAATAGAGTAATTCTATAAAAACCACATCATACGTTAAATAAAAAAGGTCGAATAGTCATATATATATATTAAGAAATTCTTTAATTTGTATTTTTTTATAAGTACATTTGTGCATTCATTCATTTATAATTAAATAAGTCTAATATTGAACATACATTTTCTTTTTCATCGCGTTTTCTATGTTAAACATGATTTCGAATGTATCCACGCTATCGAATGCTGTCATTAGAAATTTCGATATGTGTTACTCGAAACCGAACAAAGTCAATTTTATGACTGTGGGTTAGGATATGGACTTTCCGTGTCGTTGGAAGCATTAAATGCTATGCCTAAATAAGGCAATAATAGGGAAGGAAATCGGCTACAATTTTCTAATCCATTTTGGTTAAAAAAAATTTGATATCAAGTCCATTTTGTGAGAAAAAATAAATTTTTATTACTTAACAGAGGTTTTTTTTTTTTTTTTTTTTTTTGTTAACAGAGCTCTGTTAAACACGACGGTTTGGAGTTTTAAATTTTAAAATTTATTTTTAAACTCATTCTAGAGCACCAATTTTAAAGGTATAGAAAGGCCCATATGTAGAAGAGTTATGGCGTTTTCTTTTCTGAAAGAAAATTTTACATTTATTAGACTTTTCAATGAAAAGTTGCAATAAAATGGATTTTTGAAATAGGGAGCTTATTAGAAATTATTGTATCATCCCTTACGAGTCTAAATTTTTGCTTTAAGCGAATGCTAAATTGCATTTTTCTTAATAAAAAACTAAAAAATATTGAACTTTTTCTAGAAAAGAAAACGCCATTAGTAGAGAGTTAAATCTTCTATGAAAATATTCCTCGTAGGGTTTCACAGAAAAAAGTAATACGAATAATTTTGTAATATCAATTAAAATATTCGTAATATCAATTAAAAAATTAATTAAATTTTCAGCTATAAACAGTTTGATAATATCAATTAAGTTTTTCCACTCAAATTAATCAATACAATTAAAAATTTAATTGAATCAATTAAATTCTTAATTGAAAACATTAATTGGTGAATACTTTTTTTCTGTGTTTATATAAAATAAATATTATACAAATTAACCCTGAAACGAATTTCAAGTTTATTCCTTTTAAAATAGATTTCAAAAAGGACGATACAGGTATACATATGTATATCTACATACATATAATTTTTTTGGTCTTAGGAACTTGTTGTTTATTTTTCTTGTTGCACAGATTTATTATAAAACTTATTGTGGTATATATGTATAATATTAAATACAAATACGTATTACCACCGTCATAACAAATTTGAAAACATAATTTTATATTTTAGTAGTAGATGTTTGCATCATAATTAAATAACATTCAAATGTTTTCATACATAATGAATGAGTATTAAAAGATGCAAATGCGTACACACATTATTGAAATATGTTTGTATGTATGTATGCACAATGTATGTATGTATTATAGGGTTGCATTTGTATACTCGTTTGTATAGCCAAAACAAATATACCATGGTATGTACCATATAATTGTAGTGTGAGCGACAGAACTAGTATAAGAGTTATTGTGTGTGCGTGCTTTTCCAAATTAAAATACAATTGAAAACAAATAACAATTGCTTATTGTATTGCTGCTGAGCAACTGTTTGATCTGTTTTTGCTCAAAAAATACATATTGTAATACAAATATATGAAAAAACCACTATTGAAACAAATACATGATGTGCGGATTTATGTGCGGACGTTCGTTATGTTATTTTGTGGCGCAGCCAAGTATACAGAGAGAGAGAGAGAGAGAGCGACAATTTTGCTCTGAGAGTAATTACACATGCATGTGCTTTATGTACATGTATCATTTACTTACATGTGTATGTGAAATTTTACTTTCATTCATTCATTCATCAACCATGGATTTTTTATTTCAACACACCATGTGGTACTTATGTTAAAACCAGTTTTATGTATCTTATTTGTTATAGAAAAACAAATATATACAAACGTGTTTTTCTCATTTGGTCATTGCACAACCATACAATAACTGCTTTAAAAATCAACATTTACAACTAGTAAAAGAAACGCTAAATAACATATTTTTTCATACAAGAACCAAAAAACACCCAAAACTGGTGCAAACAGATGCATCTGTGCAATGCTATAGTATGTATTAGTCTCCTGCACCAGACATCTTATAAGAACTTTCAAGACATGAGGGATTTTTCAAATGCTTTACTACAGCGAAATCTTATAAAACAAACGTTAACAACATTGTTTGCAAGATATTTGTTTGAGTATTGTAGGTATAAGAGTAAAGAAGAAAACACTTCGTGACGGAAGAATTTGTGATACTTGCTTCTTTCTACACATGAGCGCGTGTACAAACGTCAGGCATGTATGTGTGTATGATTTTTTATTTTTCTGCACACATGCAAAGGCACACACATGCATTAACATTAGTTGTATGCGGTTAATCATATAATAGCTTACCATCTACATATTACACACACACACTCAAACGTACAATATGAAGAATAACAAGCATACACTAATCAACAGTACTTCTTTTGAGTGTTTGTTACAAACAAGCTGTCTTGCAACATCGCTTGTTACAACTGATATACACATACACCAATACATCCATCGTGCTTCGCTTATAGTACGACAGCATTTATTATTGGTTTAGTATAATATATGCGACGTGAATACATTTAAAAATCATGACGTTTTTACATTTCAAGACTGTTTACGCAGCTCTCTAGTATGTATGTCCGTACGAATGTACGTTAAGTGAAATAAAATTAAAAAAATCGAAGTGTTAAAAATGAATTCATATAAGTTTTCTTTAACGTCTCTAAGAAACTTGCAATTAAAAATTACACAAAATTAAAAAAAGAAATGTTACAAAATACTCTGTAAATATAAAATCTAATAATGGTGTTAACAAAACTATAAAAAATTTTTGTGGAAGTGATAAAATGTGTGTTGAAAAGATTTTAGCTTTCATCAGAATAAATAATGATTCTTAAAAAAATAAAAAAAAAAAGTTTTAAGTTGCCAGATATTTGTCAGCCAGATACTCGTATGTTGGATTTCTCTGAATATTGTGCTAAATAAAGCTTTAAAAAATTGAACTTGCTTAAAAAATAAGCGCTAAAGATTTAAAAATAATTTAGATTAAGTTAAATAAAACTTTTTTTACATGCATTACATATAGTGCTATTCAAAGTCGGTGTCAATCAGGTTACTACGAGTAAATTCTACATTTTTATATTTATGCACTTATCTACTTATCATTCGGCCCTGTTCTGTGAACCGATTTGGTTAGAAATCGCACGATTTTAGAAAACTAACTCTGATACAAATATTTATTCAGACTTTTCTTAGTTTTTCTCTTATACAGGTTCTCAAATATCATATCTGAAAGAAAATTATCGTAAATAAATTTAAACACGTCTGCAGGACCATTATTTTAATTTTGGAAACTGTACGATTTCAAACCGATTCGATTTACAGAACATGCCAGAGTATTTTTAACCCCCGACCAAAAAGAAGGGGTGTTATAAGTTTGTAGTGTGTGTCTGTACGAGTGTTTACGTACAGACCAAACTGCTGTACCGATTTTGATTTCGTTTTTTTGTTTGTTTGAAAGGTGACTTGATCGAAAAGGTTGTTAGATTTGTTTTAATAAAATCGGTACAGCCATTTAGAAGATATCGCATCTTCTCTAGATGTATTGGGGTGTTTTTAAAATGTTTAATTTTTGTTATTATTACCGACTTCGAAAATCACTATAGTTAGCGCTTAGAAAAATATTTTATTCAACTGAATCCGAGTTATATTTAATTTTTCTGTGTTAATTTTTTAATTCGGCTTAGTCATGTCCGCTTTTGCAAACATTAGCGGCCCCACCCACTTTTATAAACGCAATCTAAAGCCACTTTAAGAGCTCAAGGTGGGTGTCAACTTTCATAAGAATCGCTGAAGTACAAGTACGTGAAATATAATATTGAGTTTTAATAGGCATGGTACCGCCCACTTTTTTAAGCACAAAATTATGCTATTCCAAGAGCCTTAACTGTTTGCCAAGTTTCGTGGGGATCGGACAAGTAGAGGTACATATAATTTAATAATAAACTTTAATTGAGCGTGAACCACCCACTTTTTAAATGCAAGATCCCGTTTTTTAAGTTAGAGATTGTGTCATTATGAAAGACAATGACGTCTGCTATATTTCATAGCACATAAAATTAAAAAAAAAAAATGAATGAGCGTGTTCTCGTCCAATTTTTTTTTTGGCAATGGCGTCAAATGGAACCTAAACCGTTTTATATTATTTCTCCTTTGAGTATGAATTATTCAACGAAAATTTGCTTCCATACGTAAACCAATTATCAAATTCATGCAAATGTTTTATTTCATATTCTTTGGCTTTTTTATTTGCAAATTGTAAAAAATAATAAAGTGTATTCAACATAACCTAAAATATACATATTTATATGCTAAAAATATGCTAAAAAATAGCAAAAAAATTAAAGAAAATGCTAAAATATGTGCCAAGTCGTAAAATCATTTTTTTTTTTAAATTTAAAAAAATTTGAGCCTTTGGAACCCCTACCGGCGTATCAGTGCTTGATAGCCATACAAATTAAAAAACTAATCAGTAATTGCGATTATGTATTTTAGCAAGAGAAGTATTTAACGGAGAATTTGTGTTATTTGTTTGAAAATTAATTACAGTCGACTCCGCATTACTGGAAATAACCAAAACCCAATTTTTTTTTCAATTATCCGATTTTTTCTCTAAAACGTAGTTCGGATTACTGAAATTTCTTGCAGTTAAGCGTACTGCTTAAAATCAGTAAAACAATATGTCTATCCACTTGCATTGACAATATAATAGAAAAATACAATAAAGTACGTAAGAGCGAAAATGGCAAATACATTTTGTCATATAATTTTTTAACGGACAAAACATGCAAAATTTTTTCAGCCTTAAGCTATGCAATCGATTTCTAATAAAAAAATTTTCAACTATGTGTTGTTAGTCAGAATATTTACAACGTTCAACTATGTGTTGTTAGTCAGAATATTTACAACGTTCAACTATGTGTTGTTAGTCAGAATATTTACAACTAACTTTGGTGTTATTTGTTCATTAATAATTATCACATGTAATTTGGCTTAAAAAGCGATACGAACTTTAGCCCGTTCAAATCACAAATATAGAAAAAAATTTGTGATTGTTTATTTTTTCACTAAAGCGAAGTAAGTTTCATACAAAACGTAGTTGTGGGCTTGATTTTGGTTTTCAGTAATACGATATTTTCAGTAAAGCGATGTTTCGCTAAAGCGAAGTGAATATGACCAGGTGCCTTTAAAATCAGTGCGGGGATTTGGATCGCTTTCAGTAATCCGATTTTTTCAATTCGCGTGTTGCGCTAAATCGGATTCGACTGTATTTAGCACATTAAATTTGTCCAGTACTGCCTTGACATTTTAATACGAAATATTTTGTTTTTGCTTCAGTTCCCAGTAAAAAATATGAAACTTGTTTTTAAGCACCACAACTCACAATCAACTCTGTTGAAAGAAGACTAAGCATGAGCGCGTGTTCCACTTATTCTACTTTTCTATTTTTTTGTTGTCTTCAGCAATTACATACATACTTACATACAAAATTCCTGATTTACCCAAGTAGACAAAATATACATACATACACACATATGTAATGCCGAGTACACACTGTGGCATCGCAATAGTGTGTACTAGTGGCAAAGTTTCTCATTTCCGATATTTTTCTTTGTGTTGCATTGCTTTCCATATAAAAAAAAATATAATCTGAACGGCGTTCCACACATTTTGAAAATGACAGCACAAGAAATGCCAGCCAGATGTGTACTTTGCATAAATACACTGAAACTTGTATGTACTTTTTTCTTACTGGCATAATAAAATCTTTATCTTAATGGCACTTTTGACTTCAAAACTTGTCGGTTTTAATAAATAGACAACATAAACGAAGTAATTTGTTAAATAAAAAAAATTAAACATTTATTGTTTATTAAAAAAAAGTTGTAATTTTAAGTTTTTCTTTTACCCTTTTTTTTGCACGCTTATTTTTCACGCGCTGTTTGTAATGCGAGTTTATATTTTACTTTTCTAAATTTTTCACTAAAGACATTTCATTTGTGTTTAAGAGGAATTTCGCTATTATATACTGTTTGTTTTTATTGCATTCATAATAAAAGTTGCAATTATAATTATTGTTATATTTCTTTTATTAAAATTAAACTAGTTTTCGAATATGTATGTTGTATGTACCTATGTATATAAAAAATAAATTTAAGCCAAAATAAAGTACGTACGTGTCTGCTAACTAAAATTGCTTAAATGTGTTGTTTTTGTTGCGTTTTGTTTATTTTATATGAGTGTTACAAATTTTTATTTTCTGCTCATTATCATGCTACTTGGAAGTAGTTTGGTGGTATTTTTGTGGTAACGAAAAAAGTTTCGGAAAATTTTCCATACTGCTGTTGTTGGATAGATAAATTTAGAAATGCATATAAAACAAATAAATAAACTTGCGAAAGTAATTTGGATTATAATTAGAATATAGAAGACTATATGAAAACATTCTGCAAATTTGCCTAAAATGAAATATATGTATATATATTCTTAAAACGTTATCGTCTAATGACACTGTACAATAAAATCAAAACTTCTCTACCACAACAGGGTTCTAAAGCTGATCCTGGCAAATGAGACATAAAAATACTAAACGTGCTCCTGTGTTTTAAAAGTTTACGTTCTGACCGACTATAAAAGGGACCGAATGTATTCTCCTTCTATTTAACTCTACAACTGTCCTGCGTGCAGGTGTTTTTTGATCCCATCGAAAAAAATACACAATAAAGTACCCTTAAACGGGTACATAACGATTTAAAATATCAAAAAATGCTTGCCATAGAATTCTAACGGGTGTTTTTTTTTAGAGGTATAGAACTTCGAATTGAAATAAAATACAAGAAAATCGTTTTAATGTCCATCAATTTGGCTTTATTGAAAGGATAATTTTATGCCATTTATGTTTAAATATGATTTCGGGCATGTGGCCGCCGCGGCTGGCTCGAATAAAGCCAATTCTACAGGTCCAATTTTCAACCACTTTTTCGAGCATATGGGGCCGTATGTTGGCAATAACGCCACGAATGTTGGCTTCCAAGTCCCCTAACGTTTCTGGTTTGTTGGCGTAGACGAGCGACTTCACATATCCCCAAAGAAAATAATCCAATGGTGTCAAATCTCACGATCTTGGTGGCCAATTGACAGGTCCATTCCGCGAAATTATGCGCTCATCGAATGTTTCCTTCAATAAATCGATTGTGACGTGCGCTGTGTGGCATGTAGCGCCGTCTTGTTGGAACCACAACTCATCCACATTCATGCCATCCAATTCGGGAACAAAATAGTCGGTTAGTCGGCTCCAATTGCTGTGCACGGTGGCGAATCGATTCATTCGGGTCCTCTTCAACACTTTGCTCTACAGCGACAATTGTTTCTTCGGTGCGCACTGTTCGACGTCTCTGCGGATGCGTATTATCACATAGAGTAAACGTAGTGCGAAAACGATCCATGGTTAACCGAATTAATTGCTCTGATGGACGATTATGTCGACCATGGACGGAGCTTGCGGTAAACTTCGCGAACTGAACCATTATTTTCGAAATAAATTTGCACGATTTGCAAGCGTTGTTCTTTTGTCAACCTGTTCATGATAAAATGGCAAACCAAACTAAATATTAATCACTTGACAGCTGACAAAATGGCCGCCAGTTAAAAAAGTGATGCCAACTTAAAGTTCTATACCTCAATAAAAAACACCCTTTATTACAAGTCAATATTTTACTTTAGATCCTTAGGACTGTCCTTGGGACTTTTATACAGAATCTTACCCTCTCCTTATGGATCTTTTTTGTCCCTTTCGCAAAAGAGGTCTAATAAGTGCCCTTAAGCGAGCATATCGAGCCATAGCCGCTAAAATAGCTTAAGCGACACATTTTTTGTACTTCGTTTTTTTGACGAAAATCGACTATTTACGATCGCAAATGATCGATTTTGGTCAAAAATTGAAGTTTGAAAATTATGTCGTTTAAGCTATTTTTGCGGTTATGGCACGATATAACGTTTTCAAATGTTTTACAATATTTGTCGCAAAATTTTATTTTAGGTTCTTATATAATCCAAAATTTAAAATTTAAGTTAGGTTAAACGTTAGGTTGAAAAGAGGGGCAATCAATATGAACCCAATTCATTTCGGATTACACTTATGTTTTTATAGCACCTTGAGCGCTTTTGAGAAAAAGCACCCATTAGAGAACCATAAAATCCTATCAAACTTAGTCAGGTTAAGCACCTAGTTTCCTCAAAAGACTTAGATTTTTGCGGTCGGATTACCTTAAATATTTCATATCTGGTATATTTCCCAGGTAAAAGATCCTGCTGATATCACTGAAAGTTGGACAGCGAGACAACTTTCAATCACCCTTATTGCAGTTGTCGGCATCGACGTCACTTTAACACAATACCAAAAAATTGGGAGTTGTGTACACATTGTTGTAAACAACTGACTCCTGTTGGCAGGTTTATGCTATTTTCTACATCTTAGGGAACGGAAATAGATTGTCAGTTACACAAAAATGTTCTCGAGAGCGAGTAAACAAGCCCCAATTTTTTGGTATTGTGTTAAAGTGACGTCGATGCCGACAACTGCAATAAGAGTGATTATCTTCCTGGCAAGTTCTACATGTTGTATCGTCAACAACACCCATGCGAGCCAGATGACTTTATAACCGACTTCAAAAAAAAAGGAGGAGGTAAACAATTCGTCTCATTTTTTTTTGGCGGTGTTACTTCATAACTCGGTACATTTTATACCGATAGTAACAATTTCATTGTAAAAATTGGAAGGGCACACGCCCACAACTTTTTTATTTAATTTTATGATGTTCTACTAATTTGATTGGTGCGAAACCTATAAAACACCTTTGGTTCTTGTAATTACACAATTTGAAAGTTAAAAAAAATGGGCGGGGCCCATTAAAGTTTATTATAATATTTCACGCGGTTCTGCTTAACCGATTTTTACGAAACTTACCATACACCTTGAGCTCTAAAATAGACAAAAAAAATTAATATTTTATTTTAAGTGGTTCTACTTTAGCAATTTTTGCAAGACTAAAAAATGGGCGGAAGCAGCACGCCCATTAAAATGTAGTTTTATATTTCACGTACTTCTTATCTTCTCTCAGATCTGTGCATTGAAGTCGATTTTTTTTTTTGGCAGAAAGAATTATTAACTGTATGTCCTGTTATTATCCTAACCAACTTCCGAAGTGTTTGCCTTTTTGAACTTAGAATTTCTTTTGGTCTTTCACTATTTGGATCTCCCGAAAGAATTTCGGTCACTCTTCCAGCAGTAGAGATCTGACAACCTCTGACGTGTTGTTCCATAGCCCATTGTTTTAGTTCATGTTTTAGTTCTTGAAAATATATGTAGTTTTCTAGTGTAGTGTTATTCAGTAATGATCCTATCTTTGCGAGCTTATACGACTTCGTGTCCAGCAACACCCAAATGTCCTGAAATCCATATTCATATTATCTGTCTTTACAATTGTGGTTTGAGTTTATCCCATTCTTGCATTGAAGGAGGCTTCGAGATTTAACTTTATGATTTCTTCAGGCTTCAATAACTTTTCTACTATCCCTCATCAATTCCCTTTATCCACTTAATGCCTTCCGTAATAGCTGTGCTCTCAGTCTGAAAGACTGTTTTATGATGCGATAAGCGAAAGAATTTATGTATATTACGACTCATGTCGTCAAATCCGCCACCGGATAGGTTTGCAAGTTTTGAACCGTCCGTATAAGGGATAGTTCCGTGGTTATGCCCTATTATTGCTGCTCTCTTCAATTCTATACTTTCATCGTCTACAAAAGGTTCAAATTCCTTGAGTTTTAATTTCTTTGTTTTCTATATGGTCTTTCCAGGATAATCTGAAAACAAGTATCACTCCTAGACATTTGACTTTTTTGTATTGTTTTGTTTTGAAATGCGGATGATTCAAAAGTAGGAATTTTCCAATTTCTCGTGAACAAACAAATTTCTGCTTTTACGGGTTAACACCAAGACCACGCTGTGTGGCCCAGTTGTAGACTTTTTACATAATTTTCTAGGCTGGCATCGCCAAATCGTCTGCGTTTCCCCTCTCTCTCTCATTAACCCAAAAGTTGCTCCAAAAAAGTTGCTGTGTGTGAAACGAGCACAAACTATGTTTTTAGGTGTGTGTAAATTGTAAACTAGTTTACTGTAGAATTAGCTTTGTGTGTTATTACCAGGGAAACCAGAAATATGCTCTAAAAAAAGTGTTTTATGCGCATTCAATATGCACTAAAAACTTAAAAATATGCGCTAAAAAGTCAACAAATATGCTCTTAAAATAAAATAAATTGGTTTACTTTTAATTGAAAATATGTATATTTTTAATTCAAAACTTCAACAATATTTGCATATAAAACAAGACGAAAAAAAAATAAACAAAAAAAAGGAAACAAAATTAACAAAGAATAACTGTGTTTGAAATGCAGGTTAAAACAAAATTACCATAAAAATTTTGAATAAAACAAATAATACAAATTAATTTTTATTTGATGCTCTCGTAACAATTTAACTTCCATTTCAAAAGATCACGATATCAGAATTCAGGCTTTTGAACTGTATTTTCGATAAGTAAGAAAAAAATTTTATTTATATTTTTATTGCAATAAATAACTAATTATTGGCCTAGAATTTCAAATAAAAATCGTTTCTAAGTTTCTGTCAATGTTCCTTAAACCTTTACGCAGAGTCCGTCACAAATAGCAGAGATTTAGATGGCGAAAAAAAATTTGACCAACCCCTTAACTTGTAAGCATATTAACCGAGATAGCACCTCAAAATTTTTTTTTAAACTTTAAATTTCATTTCAAAAATTAAATTTTAATAATTTTAAAAATTTTAATAATTTTTTAAAAAAAAATTTGTATAATTTTTTTGGGAATGGGGTGTAAAATAAAAAAATTCTATAAAGTGTTAAAATATGCCCGAAAGGCGTAAATTATGCTCTAAAAATTAGAAAATATGCTAAAAACATGCTTTAAAGGGTAAAATATGCAAAAATATGCACTAACAAATCGATGCCAAAATTCATAAAAAGTTCTGAAACAGATAAATATCTTGTCCCCGCATTAATACGTCACACAAGAAAAAACATGCAATTGCAAATTTGAGGTTTCCCTGGTTATTACGTCGTTTATACAAATGAGCGAATTTTGGTTGTTGTACGGAAACTTTAAACTAACTAAAATGCCACTTTTGTGTTGTTAATCTTAGTTAGTGTTGTTCTCGGTCGACTTAAACTTGAAAAATATGTAACTTAAAAAAAAATCATTTATAGCTTTTCGTTGTTTTTCTCTTCGTATGCTTTTGATCCAGAAAACAATTTTAATTATAACATTTTTATTTGATCGCTTATAAAATTTTTCAGTGCTGTTAAAATTGTTTTTCCAATTTACATGTTTTGTCTTACCAAGTTTTTCACTTGTCTCTTATTTTTTAGTTTTTATTTTATACATACCACCAGTGTGAAATTGCAGACTTCACACATATAATTGGCTTTTAAAATATAAAGATTTGTGTATGTATGAGCGTTAACATACATTTACAGCAGATACGAACATTTAAAGTTCCGATGGGGTCTCTTATTAACCGGAAATAAATAACATTTTCCTTGTTTTTTTTTTAGTTTTTAGTCTTGCACAATATCTGAATTTGATTTTATCAGATCTGAAAATAGCCACAAGCAGAAAACCCCAAAATAATTGTTTTTCAAATAATACCAACATTTATTTATTTATACATGTCACGATCACTATACGCAGATATGCACAGTGGTGCTTTTTGTATGTGTTTGTATTTTTTGTTTGTTTGTTTGTGTGTTTCTCATTGTGTAATATGTGGTTCGGCATGTGGAAAATATTTTTTAATGTTTGTTCCGATAAAGTGCTGCCTATTGGAGCTGTTAAATACATTTTGACTGGAGTTTCGAAACAAAATCTTGCCAAATGAAATTTATTTTAGGAGTGGCTACTACTAAAATAGAATGTATGCACGGCTGCCAGATGTGACGATTTATCGTCATTTTGACGATTTTTGGTGCCGAAAATAGCAAAATGACGATTTGACGATTTTTTCCTTAAAGTTCTTTATAAAAAAGCGACTATTTCAATTCATGTATTAGTTACCTTCTAAAAGATTTTAGTGTAATTTTGCCCACTCTTTATTTTATATTGATACTCTGTAAATTGATATTGTAAAAAAAAAATAAATATGAAAAAGGCCAAGTTCCTATAAAAAATTTCGGACTACTGACACCAAGACTTGGACATAACTTGGCAATATTTTTCATAATTTTTACCACTGAGAGGAAAATTTCCCAATAAACATGTAAAATAAAACATATGTATACACTAGGGCATTTCGATTTTATTTTGCAAAATCGTATAGCAAAAAAGTAAGATACACAAAATTTTGAGAAAATTCTCCGAAAAAACCACGTGACTAACATCAATCCCTATATTGCGCCTCTAGACATGAAAATGTATTTCCTCTTCCTTAAAACATTTTTTTTAAATTACAATTTTTTCAAATAAAAAACTTATGTACTGAAATAAATGCTGCTAAATTCGAATCATTCTCCACTTACTTCCTGTTTTTAATTTTTTCGCGAGCTGCCTTAGGCTTATACATAATATTTGGTTCCCCATTTTCATTTTTAAAGTCAATGTCTTCAAATAAGGCAGGCAGTAGACAAACAAGAAGCTCACGAAAAGGAAATAAATTTCATGTCGAGATGCGCGGTATAGGGTTTGATTTTACATCCATGGTTTCTTTGCAAAATTTTCTTAGAACTATTTTATAGAAATCGAGTTTTTTGCATTTTTCAATAGAAGAAATCTAATGTATCGAAAAATGTAAAAATCACGATTTCAAAAAAAAAAAATAATGAGTTAGGGCATTTCTATATTAAGGTAGCGATATGTAGTTTGTTTTTACTATACGTCTTTTTAAATTTTTATATTTATTTTGATTTGTTCGATTTTTGACGATTTTTCGAGCATAAAATGACGATTATTTTATAGTTTATTGGGATTTCGACGATTTTTGGATAATTTTATCTGGCAGCCCTGACTATACGAAATAACGCTTAAAACTAAAAAAAATTACAAGAAAAAAAATTAGTTTTTTGTGACTAATACTAGCAGAGAGAGGTAGGGTGCTCTTGGCTCAAGTACCCTGCAGGAAATCGAACTGACACAATACTAGTCACGTGACCGGTCCCCAAGTGATAAGGACCAGTCCTAGTTCTAATACTTCCTATGAAGCGGACCAGTCTCTTTTACATGGAGATGGATGCACCTTGTGACTAGTCACTGAACTATCCCATAGGTACCTATTTGGTGTAGAATAATATAAATGTCATTCCGATATTTAACTGTAACAATTAAAGCTTATAATTTTTTTTATTGTTACAAATGCAATGACATTTTATTTTTAATCTGAAAATTTGTTGAGATTCGAACCGACAACCTCGTGCATGACAGGCTTGCACACTACCCACTCGACCACATGATCATTCATTGAGTTAATATCTAGGAATAGTTACGGGACTGGTTTCAGAGTCACATTGGAGGGATAGGTCCTGTATTGAACCACATCGAACATGTTCAGTGCCTTTTACTACAATACTAGACTGAGTCCGATCAAGATCAAGACGATACATCACGAAAATGGCGAATATGTAATCATTTAAACTATATGTCTCCCTACATTTTCTTAATTCAGAGGACGATTCCGTTTGGATCATTTGTCGCCAAATTTTCTGCAGGGTAGTTAGTACGAGACTACAAAGCAAATGACGGTTTTTGAGAGTCCAAGTTCAATCCCTGACCCTACCCAGTCATATCAATATGATCGATTTTTCTGATATGATGTTTACGGTAATACATATGTACCCCAGGCCCCTCCTTCGTCAATATTTGTAGCAATGGGTCGTCGGCGAAGTAAAATGGATTTGGACGATATGTGGTTTCAACAGGACGGTGCCACTTGCCACACAGCTAACGAAACAATCGCTGTTTGTGGTGGCGATGTCAATTGGCTTCCAAGATCATGTAATTTTACACCGTTGAACTTCTTTCTTTGGGGTTATTTGAAAGAAAAGGTGTACATCGATAAGCCAGCAATAATTCAAGAGCTAATGGATGAGATAATTCTTCGGCACATTAACGGCATAGAAGCTCAATTATTCCTCAGAGTCATCCAAAATTTGGACCATCGGATGGAGGTGTACCGCCGAGGTCGCGGCGGCCATTTGACCGATATTTTATTCCATACATAATTGAACCTTACCATATTATCATAATAAAAAAAAAAATGACAATAATTTGTGTTTTATTCAAAATCAACATTGGCCCTTAAAATTTAACCACCCTTTATACTCAGCCATTATTGCAAATTTAATATGTGAATTGTTTTGATTCATCTTATTTCAATTTGCTGAAAGCTTTTTGTAACGAAAGCTGAATTTTGGCTCCATTGAAGCAAAAGGTACTAGTGCTGGGATACTATCGATATTTTCTACTATCGATATATATCGATAGTTCAGATTTCACTATCGATACTATCGATATTACTATCGAGTGAACGTTTGTACCTGAGAAAGAAATATATAACTAATTTTTATCAGGTTACAATTAGTTTTTTATCCCTTTATTGAAAGTATTTATATAGTGTTATGTTTATTTTAATATGTATGTATGTATCTACAAACGTTATTTTAGGTGATAGTTTTTGAAAATTTTTTTCGGTCAGTTAAAATAATTTAATAATACTTCAGGTTTTCGAAATTGCATAATATCGATGTCGATATTTTTTCCTATCGATATTTTCGATATTTTCAAACTATCGGTAGTATCGATAGTACTATCGATAGTATCCCAGCACTAAAAGGTACACACTTTTTGTAAAAATTTATTGTTGAAGTGGCACTAAGCCCACGAAAAAATTAACGACTTTTCCAAGCAAATTTTGTCTACATGGCTTATACGCCATTTTGTTAGCCCTCTCTTGCGTATTTTCATCGTGCCGAATTTCGAAAAAAATTTAACTTTTTTTTCATATGCTGGCAACCCTAATAAATGTCCAATTTTGCAAAAATTAAAGACAAAGCTGAGCGTGCCCATATATTACACATGGGTCCAAAGCTTTGGCTGAAATGAATATTGTTCAAATTACCTAATGTGCAGTAGTGGCTCAAAAAACTTAAAAAAATCAGGAGAAATTAAACAAATAATTTTTTTTGTGCCTCGATTTCTTCCACTGTGCACACACGTTAATGCTAGCACACTTCCTTTATTGCTAATGATAATGCATGACCGACAAAAAAGTAAATAAAACAAATAGTAGCATAAATATGCTGCATGTTGGCAATGACAACACACCAACAACAACTTGACAACGAAATCATAACAACCATTTAGCCTTTTCGCCACGGTTTTGAATATCACTACCATTCATGTCCTCCCCTCAATATTAATGACAAATTGTGTTTTAGGAGCGACAACACGCTGCAGATTAACTGGGCTGCTTTTTTTTTTTTTTTTTTTTTTTTGATATTTTTCCATTAGGTTGCCATAAATTAGTTACCAACACCTCGAATTCACTTGCACTGGCGATCTTGTTCCTCTAATTCCACGACGTTGTAACAATTAATTGATCTTGTTTTCTGTTGCTTTCAGTTAGCAGACAACCTGTACTTTGGTTTTTTTTCTTCTTTTTTCTGTTTTTGCTTATAGTCGTCAGGGAAGTTTTAAAAGACTTTTTAATTAAAAAATTACATTTTTATAATGAATCATTAATAATGTTTGAAGAAATAAAGACACAAAAAATATAACAATACTCGTAAAAGAAATGATTGCTTAAGATTTAAAGAAAAACGAAAAATGACTTCATTAATCGTGTCTAAGTGTTGCTCAAGAACGAGGGGGAAATATTAATTTTTATAAAGAAATCATTTAAAAATGTGGTAAATAAGATTTGATGCGCATTTGATTACCTTAGTGAAACTTCATATTATGTATTTTTAAGATTTTTCATTATGATTTTCTAGTAGAGAATTTCAAATTAATTGGGGGAAAGAGGGAAATGAAAAAAAATTCATGCAGGAAATTCCGCAATTGTTTCATTCATGAGTGTGAAGTTAAAAAAACATAAACTTAAAAAAGTCAAAAAAAATACTTCAGTAGTCTAATGTTAAATAATGAAATAGTTTCATGATCGATGTACACATAGATAAATTCACAGAGCCTTTTAATCATGACTCCCGATTGTGATAGGCGCTTTTAATTTATTATTTGTGGTTGTCATAAGTTTATTTTAATTGAAATTTATTTGCTGCTGGTTAAGCATCTCTATATGCATTTCATTGCTACTTTGCCAAATCAGCAGTAGACTTCGAACACACATTTTCAACAGTTATAACATTCTTGTCTTATGCACAGACTTTCAAGAACTGTTTGAGAATTCACAAATAATAATATTTTGGAAAATTACAAAAGTAAGATAAGTGCAGTAGACTTAGGCCCAATAATCGACTTCTCAATTAAGTGTCATTTAGCTAATATCCACTTAATTTTAACTTGCACTTAATTGCAGTTTCATTTTTTTCAGTCGTAAAATTAAATGATCACTTAAATACTATGAAAGTGTGGTAGCACTGTGAAATGTTGATAGTTCTAAAAGAAAACAGATGTTAAATGTAAACAAGAAAGTTAGGTTATCAACATGTAGAAAATTAAAATTGCATAAAAACACATTTTATGAAACCAAAAGAGCATCAGAACGCATTTTTGTATTTATTTATTCCATGATATGATACTATGTATTGTATATGTTATATATTTATGAAAATTAAACGAAATTCTTTTTAATACGACCACATGATGTTTATGTACGTTTTCAATAAACACAATCAATCAAGCACAATAACATATGCTTGTCGTAAGACTTAATTGTGATTTAAATACACAAGGTTGGGCATTTAAATGGCTCTCAACTTTATACTGAAAAAATGAATTCGGTACTTAAGAGGCAATTAAAGATAAATGACACATAATTGAGAAGTCAATTATTGGGCCTTAGAAACTTATACAAAACCCAGCAAATAATTTAAATTCGATATGAATCTAGATAGAAAAATAAAATAGATTCATATACATATCGACAAGGCTTAACCACCAGCAAATACGAGGGTGGATCATTAAGTCAGTGCCTTTTTTAATTTCCCGCCTCTTGATTGAAATGGCAACACTACTCCTGTTAAGATGCAACTGTCAGTTGGCTACTGCTTAAATTTGAACAAGCAGCTGTGCACATTAAGTTTGTGTTTGACAGACTACCTCGCCTTTTGAGAAGAAAATGGAAAAAAGTGAATTTCGTGTGCTCATTAAACATTATTTTTTGCGAAAAAAAAGACCGTTAACCAAATCAAGGAAAAGCTCGAAAAATACTATCTGGACTCTGCACCATCGATTTCAATAGTAAAAAAAAATGGTTTACTGACTTTCGTTGTGGTCGCACAAGTACAAATGACGCTGAACGTTCTGGACGGCCAATTGAGTTCAGTAGACACGAAAATTTCGAAAAAATCAACCATATGGTTGGTGTTGGCTGATCGAAGAGTAAAAATGCGTGAGATTGTTGATGCCATAGGCAATTCATATGGTAGTGTTGTTTCGATTTTAAATGATCAGCTGGATTTAAGAAAGTTGTCTGCAAGATGGCTGCCGCTCGTTTGCTCTCAATTGACCATAAACGTAAACATGTAACAACTTCAAAGTATTTCGGAATTGTTTAACCGCAATATAATGAGTTTTGTAACTGTGGATGAAACATGGATCCATTACTGTACTCCGGAGACAAATCAGCAGTCTAAACGTGCTCCGAAGAAGGCCAAGGTGAGTTTGTCGGCCAATAAGGTGATGGCAACATCTTTTTGGGATTCACGCGGGATAATCCACATCGATTGTTTTCAAAAGGGAAAAAACAAAAAACGGCGAATATTATCTCAACTTATTAGATAGATTTAATAAGGATTTAAAAAGAAAACGAGCCCATATGGCCAAGAAAAAATTCTTTTCATCAAGATAATGCACGAGTGCACACATGTGCAGTCTCAATGGCAAAACTCTATGAATTGGGCTACGAATTGTTACCCCATCCGCCATGTTCTCCGGATTTAGCCCCTAGGTACTACTTCCTATTTCCAAACCAAAAAAAAAAAAAAAATGGCTCGATGGAAAGAGATTTAGCTCCAACGATGAAATTATTGACCAAACAAATGCCTATTTTAAGGACCTCAAAAAATCCTATTTGTTTGAAGGGATACAAAAACTGGAAAAACTTTGGACTAAGTGTATTGAGTTAAAAGGAGATTATGTTGAAAAATAAATTTTTGTTTTGCCAAAAAAAAAAACAGTGTTTCATTGGAAACGTCACGGAATTATTGATCCGCCCTCCTATGTGTGCATCGATCATGAAACTATTTTAATTATGAAGTTATTTCACATTATTTAACAGAATTTCGGGCTTGTGTTTTTTATCCGATAAAAAATTTGTGCAAACTATGTATATCGAAATGGGTATCATTCGACAGGTATTTAAAACCAACTTTTTGTTTTGAAGAGAGGTAACACTCAGGCAATGAATGCCTAGTGATAGAGAAGACAGGTTTTGAAGGAAGATATAGAGAAAAGCTTCATTCTTTTACAATTCTGCTTTCGGTACGTTGTTAATAATGCAGAGTTGCAGCACAGCTGGTGTTTAAATGAGGCCTATTTGAAGCTGTGCTTAGTAGCCATTTTATTAGTTATTTTACTTCGCCGATGATTCTGCTACAAAACGAAGGAGAGCGCTCTGATTATATTAGGATTAGTATTTGCTGAAGTCGATGTAGTTCAGTTGACCAGTGACTATGCCTTCATCACTTGAACTTTCCAACAACAACTGATACAAAGGGACATTAATGCACACCAGAAATATGAGTGATGTTCTTATTTAATGACTGTTTGATACCTGGCTCGAACCCAGGACCTTCGGTTTTGTAGTAAACATGCTAACTACTTCAGCCAATGCCATCCTCTTTATGTTTCTCTTATGAGTTTTCATTTCGAATAATACTTTAAGATCTTTAATGGTTTGAAGTTGGTCACCGTCGGGTTTTTTATTTTTTAAATCTTAACTTGTATTTTTTTTTTTTTTTTTTTTTTTTTGTATGTAATTGTTTTGTTTGAATTTTAATGTTATATATTGCGTGTTTCTGCTTAACCGATTCTCACGAAATTTGGCACACATCCTGAGGTCTAAAAGTGACATAATATTGCCCTTTAAAAATATGCCCATTGAAATTTGGACTTTTAACCATTCGCACGAAATTTGGCTCTTGTAATGATGCAATATGATGTGGGTAGTAAAAATTAAAAAAAAATAAAACATTAAAAAAATGTCATAGGTTAATCCAACCAATTTTAATGGTCAAGCTTACAGTTAATGTTAATTGTTGATGAAATTTTACTTAACCAAATGTTTGTAGTGTTGTTGGTGTAATTTAGACCAACAAATTATTTTTCTGTCTGATCTAAATAATTTAAATTTGTAAAATTTAAATTGATGCTGCAAAAGGAAAAAATTTTTTATTTAAAAAACCCAAGCTCTATTTAGAGCATCATACATGTTAGGTGTTGCATTTCAAACTGTTCTTTTTGCATTTGTTCATTTGTTAATATTTTACTATTGTCTTGGTTAATTTAACGAAAAAAACTAAACCCAATATTATAAGGAAGGTAAATTTTACTAATTTTAGTTGTTAATTTTACTATGAACAAATATTGTGTTTGCTATTTATATAAACAAAATATTCGTCTTGTTAGAATAACCAATTTTAGTATTTAATTCACTGACAATGTAAATTTTTACGATTGGTAAAAATTACTATTAAAAAAAGTTATCGTGGGGTTAGATAATAACCCTATACTTTTCAATAATTTTCTATTGTGAGAATAAGGCTCTTATTATGAGCAACTTTCGATCTTGGACTGCAGTCGAAAGTGCTGATGGAACCAATTTTCATTCGACAAAGAATATTCTTATTGTTAATATCAGCAAGGAATATAAAATGTATAGAATGCGTATCTATCTGAGCTAAAAAATTAAACATTTTTTGCTTACGCTTGCGGGGGGAAAGTATAAAGCGCAAGCAAACACACACTGAGAGCCAGGGAAGGAAAATGAGTTCTTGGATTTTGTACCAACTATGAAAATAAAATGTACTTTTTAACCCTGACGGTACCAATTTTTAATATTTATTAATAAAAACGGAAACGTAAAAAATGAGTATAAAAATTCAGAAGTTTACAATAAAAAACAGAAATTTAACACAAATGTGCATAAAAATTCAGTATACAATAAAAAATAACAAAAAAATATTAAATATTACATTATAAAGGTACATTCGTAGATTCGACTATTATATTAGAGATTAAAATAAAACACATACAAAAAAATTAAAGAGAACATAGGCAAAATTAATGTTACCATATAGTGAAACATTGACATTTTTAAATTGTACCAAGTAACTCGCGGTAGTACCACGGTACCAACAAGGTCAAAAATGTACCATAAAAAGTACAATTGTACCATGATTTCCATCCGTGTTGAGAGCATTATATTCTTTGCTCTTATCACCAGCGTTGCCGTTGTGCGACTTAAGTGATAAAATTATAATAAAAAGAAAATGAATTAACAGTTTTTCCATCTATATTTTACTTTACTTTTTTTGATGCTGATCATTTATATACATACATGTATACTTTAAGGTCCCAATTTTGGCTTTCAAATTTACTTCATTTGAACCTATTTTAACTTATAAACATTTTATAAAAACTTACTTACTAACTTATAAACATTTATAAAAAGTTTTATTAAGATTAAAGATGAAAGTAAGTTAAAATACATATTTTTTTAATTGTGATACTCCGAGAAATAATTTGCTTTTGGAATCAAGGATTTGGTGTCAGATTTTTTGCAATATTTTCACCATTTATTGGCTTTTCTATCGACCAAAACAATAAAATGATCGACATCATCGAGCCGAATATCGCCAACTGGACGAACAGCTCTTTTTCTAATACATGATATGCTAAACTGTGTATGTGATTGCCCTACGGCATACATTCTGTTAAAATGATGCAAAGGGATAAATTGAAAAAAGGGTCATAAAAAGTGTCATTGGCACGAAAGGGTCAAAAGTGATACTTTAGTGTCACAACGGCAACGCTGCTGTCAGAAATGCGAGCGTAGCATACACTGCAGAAAGAAATGAGAGTACGTACGCTGGACGGGTAGTCAGCGATGCCAATTTAGCGCGTTTCGCCCTAGATTTAGCGCGTTTTAACTATGCCAAGCGCGCTTTTTTTCGTCTTAGCGCGTTTTATAAAAAAAGCGCTAAATTAGTGCGTTTTTAATATAGTCAATAATATCATTTCAGTTCAATATTTTTTAAACTTTTTTTTGCATAAATTTAACAATTTTATAATATCCAAAACTACGATAACATTTTTTAAATTAGTTAATGAATCAGCTGTCGCAAACAAAATTCGCTTGACTGTGTTTAGAATAAAAAACGCACACGCAAAGAAAAAATATGGTTGAGGTAACCATAATCAAACAGCAACATACTATGATTGAATTATATGGTTGCAGTCAAATCATATTATTGTTAATAGAAAAAAAAACTTTAACAATATTATTATCTGAGTTAATTATAATATTATCTGAGTTAATTATATTATAATCTTAGTATTGTAAATATGACAACACTATTGTTAGATGTGACTAAAATATAATTAAGACTCACCATACCATGTTCTAATATTATACTAATATTGTTAAATACGACCACAGTATTATTTAATATAAGAATACTATTTTAGTTTTTAATCATATATTTATTGCAGAAACAGCTGTGCGTCAAAATCTAAACAAAAATAATTTAATATTGTTGAAATAAAATGTATATATAGAAATGTATACTTACACGACATACTGACATGTCTGTATAAAGAGATACACAAATGTTTATATATTTTTATTGGTCTACCCTTTTGTTTATTCTTTATTTATTTATTTATTTATTTATTTATTTATTTATTTAACACCACCGTGCAATACCGATAACTTACAAACGAAATACTGAACTGACAGATGTTTCTGAAAAAGATTTTTTTTTTTTAAATTTAACAAAGTATGGTTTTGGATAACATTACATTGTTATTTACATCATATTATTTTTAAATAATAATACAAATTATGTTGTAGTCATAAATTTTTAACAAGACTATATTGTTAAACTCTAACCATATCACACTTTTTTATGGATGTGATAATGTAATTATTAAATTCAAACATTACTCTGTTTATCGTAACGAAATAAATGTTTAAAATAACAATAACTAGTTTTCGGCGACCACACATTTGTTTCAGAGAACATAATATTGTTTTCTCAACCATTCTACAACCATATCTTTTCTTTGCGTGCATTTTATTACTGTAATGACAAATATTTTGAAATTTCATAAACTGAAATACAAAAAGCATTTGAATCGCATAACTATTCGACAATTTATATGTTGTTACAAAGTTTAAGAAATAAATTAAAAGTACAAACTAAGCATTTCGATTCTTTGGAAGGCGATTACGATTCTGTATTAAATGATTTTAGTTAATTAAAACATAATGTCAAAGAAGCAATATTGCAAAATCTGAAAAATTAATTGTATATACGAATACTAATACATACATATGTACATCGACTTTTATTGATATTTAATTTAGCGCGTAGAAAATAGCGCGTTTTTGCTAAAAATATTTGACAATGCTGTAACATAGCGCGTTCTAGCGCGTTTTGAGAAGGGTAGTAGCGCGTTTGGGTTATAAATAGTTGGCATCGCTGCGGGTAGTACTGGACGGGTATCGTCATAGAAAATTTTAGCTTGTATGAGATGCGCATTCTAATTATATGATTTATATTCTTTGATATCAGTCACAGTGATCAGCGTTACCGTTGTGCGACTAAAGTCGCATTTTGCCCCCTTTTCCAACTGCCTTGCCACTTTTTATGCCCCTTACTTTTAAATCCCCTTTTAGTATCATTTGCATTATTTTGTGCCCCTTTTTGCCCCTTTTTTGTTCAAAGTCAACTTTCTTTTTTATTTTGACAATAAATGTATGCAGATTCGTACAGATTCTACCACATTAAACAATATTTTATTTCCTATGTGTCAAACTTAATATAAAAACATAGACCTTGGTATGAATCTTTTCATTTGTGTAAGGTTTTTAAATATACGAGTACAATTGCACACTCATACTTTGTAATTATAACTGTATTTTCCATATCCATTGTGAAAGCCAAATTTAGTTAAAGTACATATTTTTAAAAGGCCGTTCTGTAAACCGATCGAGTTGAAATCGCATGATTTTAGAAAACTAAAACAGGCAAACACGTGGCCAATTCCCAAAAGCAAATGATCTAAAAATATCGGAGTTTTTACCACAAAAAATTACTTATTTTCGGAAGAAAGTGACTATTGCTGATGACAAGTTGCAACTACTCGTTTAAGTCAATGGACAAATTGGCCAAATTAAACGCAAAAATATACCCAGATTCAGCAGTTGCAAGGTCGGTGAGTTACACCTTATTTCGTCTTTATACAAAAATTTACCAAAAAAAAAAAAAAAAAAAAACAGAGTAAACTTAAATTAGCATTGCTAAAAAATGTTCAAAAAGACTGAGAGTAGACAGACACTTTGTCCATGCTGTCTGCCTTAAATTTTTTTTTTTTTTTCAAAAAGATTTGAAAGAATGCATTGCAAGTGAGGAACTTATTAATAAATACAGATGTACAATTTCAAAAGAATTGATATTTAAGGTATTTAATAAGTATGCATTATGCATAAAAATAATACCACAAATATATTATCCTCTTCAGAATCGAAGTTTAAATTTTTTTTATCAAAACTTTATATAGTTAAGTAAATTTTTTGAATTATACTGGTTTTTAAGTAAAATAGTGATATGCCCTAAGAGATGCCAAAAAAGTAATTAATGTATTTTTTAATTTTTTGTAAATCTTAAAAACTGGGGCAAATTACGGCATTCAATATCGAACGACATTTACATTTATTATCTTTTGTAATTTCGATCAATATCAAATGCCACATTTTGACCAGTGTTTCATTATTATTATAGATTTTATGATTTTTTTATGTTTAGTAGCTATGTATACTAAGTTTATACTCGTCTTATTTGTAAATAAAAACTGTATTTGCAAATACTGAACTAGCCGGTATTATAGAAATATATTCACAGTCGTCAAATAAACAATTATAAAATTAAAAATTTTTTTTTGTATACGAGTACATCCCCAGTAATCAGTAATTGTTCACGTGAGTTAGTAGAGGCTTTCTGAATTTTAATAGTTACATTTTATGTTATAACTTATCACCTGTTTCTGAGCAGAACGGCCACAGTTTATGTTTTTCTGATAAAAAATTAAATTTTTTAAAAGCATAGTCACAATTTTTATTTTATTTATGCTTTCACTTAGAATTACTTAAAATTTTTTGGATTTTCACTGGTTGAACCGTAACAGAACAGAACGAAACAGAAAAACTAACGACTTGTGTAAAATTTCTAAAATCAAAAAAGAGTCAGCTGATTCACAGCAGAACATAAAGTAAAACCTAATTCTGCTACAAGTTACAATTTTTACTTGCAAATAAAACGTACGAATAAACCCATATGAGTTCTCATAAAATTAATGTTTGTGTACTTTTTATACATGAGATATTTGTTTTTATTGTTTATTTTCAATAAAACTAGGTTGATAAATATGTTTGTTTCTTTAATATTGTTTGCTTTTAAAGTTGCCCCTTTTTTCCTAGAAATCCCCTTTTTGTGCTACTTTTTTTTTAAATCCCCTTTTTGTGTCCCTTTTTGAAATTTTCCAACGGTAACGCTGACAGTGATATTTAAAATTTGCAACAACTTTACCTAAATAAAAACTAATCGTTTCTAATAAAATACTTACGGCCTGGCCCACGATGTCGACAAGAAACTATCTATCGCTTACTTACATATATTGAAAACAAAAACAAATTTTCTTATTTTGTTTTTGTTTTCAATATAAGTAAGGGGCTGTCCATATATTACGTAACGCTCTAGGGGTGGGGGAGGGTGTCTTTGAAAATGTTACGTAACAGAAAAAATTACCAATTACGTACAAAAATACGTATGTTTTTTTCATTTCTTTATTTAATTGATCATACGTGTTGCCTACATATATTATGTACGTGTGAGTATGTATACTACATACATCTGCCGAATGTCAACTTTTGATATTCGAGAATTTGAATTCGAATTTTTAGAACGATATCGCGAATACGAATATTTAAAACGATATTCGCGAATACGAATATCTATTGTATGTGAAATTTATGGACATTTAATTGGAGGTCTATTTTAATCTGCAAAATTAAATAAAAAAATGTGTATGGAAAAGAATTTCATAATTCTGTCCGCGTACATTAAAGTTTATTAAAACTATCCAAAAATTTAAATAACATTTGAAAATTATACAAAGTTTTTATAATAAATTAAATAAATTGTAGTCAAACTGAACATACATGGTTCTGAATTCCTCATCTTTATCCATTTACATTTTTAAATATTCTTAATATAAGTATGTACATAAAAACTTCTTTTTATATTAAACTGCAGAATATATTAACATTAAATCCACCAAATACATAGAAGGAAATGGTATTTGCAGAAGTTTAGGAAAAGGTTTCTTTCAATTCTCATAGACAAAAAACCCAGCAAAAAAGTTTGCCTACTAGAATGCAAAAAAGTGAATGTACTCTCCAGTCGTGAGTACTTACAATTTGACTGAATAAGCCATTATTTTTGTATGAGAAGTTCAAAAAGTATGCGGTACCCTATACTTTTTGCCTACAAAATATCCAAAAGTTAATAGATTACTGATTGCCTAAAAGTATTCAAAATATAATGGGTTATTTTATGCTCACAAAAATGCAAAATTTAATAAAATAGCCAAAAATTACAAACAAATAGAATTTTGTAACATAATTATAAAATTTGAACCTTTTTTGGGATTGTTAAAAATCATAATTTTACAAAGCAAATATATGAATACGTATATTGAAGAATATGCGAAAATACTTAGATTTTGTAATAAATATTGTAGTAAGCCAAAGTTATTTTAATGTTTTCGAAGCTGACTTTCACGATCAATAAATATTTTTTAGATAGATTTCAGGATTAACTAGGCAGTACTACAATAAGTACCTTCATGTAATGATATAAATAAGTTGTTATTTTATTCATTACAAGACAGTCGTTATTATACACATAAAATAATTAAATAAATAAGTACCACTCATTACTTTATAAGCCATTAAAAGAGTACTACCCATTACAAAATCTTCAAATTTTTTTGCTGGGAAGCGTCCTTTCAAAAAATATATTCTTCTATATATGTACATGACAATATCAAATTATTAAGTTTTAAATTTATTAAATAAATAAAAGTCTATTTTAAAATTTCATAAGAATTAAGAAAAGCATGTGTGCAAAGCACGGTATGTACTTCTTTTTTCAAAGGCCAGTTCTACTGCTTTGCAAATCGGACCAAATGTCAGTTTTGAAAGTAATATTTTCCATTGTGCGTAATTTAGTTTTCAATGTTCCTGACAAAACTTCATATTTTTTATCAACCCTACGAGTCACAGTAGCTCTACTTGGAACTTTACAATGCGGTGATATAACTTTCACTGGGTGTCTAAAATCTTCTGTAACAGTAATTTTAAGAAATATATATTATTGATTTTTACATCAAATATGGAAAAAGAACTTACATTGCTGATTATTACCAATACCAAGACAATTTTGACAAACTTTTCACAACAAAAAACGTTTTAAAAGTCATTCTAGGAGGGGTTTTTTATCACTACATTAAATGAGTTGCAAGCATCAATATATACAAAAAGTCGTCTTTTCGATACATCGAATAAAAACATCGATGTATCGATTAACATCGCATGATACGATACATCGGCATTTATTCGATGTATCAAAACCAAAACATCGATGTTTACGATGCATCGATTAACATCGAGCAGCTCTAGTGTTAATGGAAACTTGCATAAATAGACGTATTTTCATAATTTTATTTGAATCCTGCTATTTATTTTTAATGCTATTTTAAGAATGCAGTATTTTCCACATAACTGGAAACTAGCCAAGATCAAAATGATTCCAAAGGCGGGCAAAGATCCTACCAAGACTGAGTCATATAGGCCTATAAGCTTACTATCTACAATCTCAAAGCTTTTCGAAAAGCTGCTCATGACTAAATTGTCCAAAATTTTAACTGATAATGGGTGCATCCCAGACCATCAATTTGGCTTTAGAAGTCAGCACAGCACGATTGAACAAACGCATAGACTGGTCCAGGTTGTAAGAAGAACATTTGAAGAAAAGAAGTATTGTTCTGCTCTCTTTATTGATGTTTCTCAGGCGTTTGATAAAGTATGGCACGAAGGCCTAGTTTTAAAATTGAAGACATATCTGCCAATAAACATTCAAAAGCTTTTGGAAAGTTATATTATTGATAGGAAGTTCACTGTTGTGGAAGGAGAGTTCACGAGTGTGCCCGAATCTATATCTTCTGGTGTGCCCCAGGGTAGTATTCTGGGTCCTGTCTTGTATTTAATATATACTTGTGATATGCCTGTGAGCAATAATATCCATATTTCTACTTTTGCCGATGATACAGCCTGTATGAGTGTGCACGAAAACCCTTATGAGGCATCCCGCAATCTCCAGGAACATATCACTCAGCTGGAAATATGGTTGAACTTATGGAGAATTAAAGTCAATGAACAAAAGTGTGTCCATATAACGTTCACCCTAAGAAGAGATACTTGCTCCCACATTCGAATCAATAATCAAAATATTCCTCAACATTCCCAAGTGAAATACCTTGGTATACACCTTGATCGAAGACTTACATGGAAACATCATATTGACTATAAGTTAACTCAGATGAAACTTAAGTTAACTCCAATATATTGGTTGATTGGTAGAAACTCAACACTCAGCCTAGACTGCAAACTTTTACTGTACAAGTCGCTTCTGAAGCCAATATGGTGCTACGGAATTCAGTTATGGGGCACTGCTTCAGCTTCCAATGTGGAGAGAATCCAACGAAGGCAAAACAAAATTTTAAGGTTAATAACATCGGCTCCATGGTACATCCAAAATTCTATTATACATCGTGATTTAAATATGCCACTAGTGAATGAAGAAATTGCAAAATACGCAGGCAAATATTTAACAAAACTCGAATCACATCCTAATCCGCTTGCTCGTAATATTTTGAGCTTTACTGGACACATCCGCCTAAGAAAGAGGGACACACGGGCTCTTATACCTAACACTCCAGATGGGACTACTTGAAAATACTTTTTTTTCCTTTTTTGATTATCACTACTAATGTATTATTTATAACTATCACTAAGTTTATGTCCGACACTGGTCGGGCCTAATACAATTTTTTTTATAGATTTAAGATTTGAATACTTATTGTTAGTTCATATGTGAAGATACAATAAATAAATACATGCATTAAAAAAAAAATTTCTTGTTATTTTAATTTTTTATGCAACAGAACTTAAAAAAAATATTATGAAAACAACAGTGAAATGTGTTTAGGAACTAGATTGTGTGCCCCTCTAATTTTAAGGCAAATATGTATTGAAAATGTAATGTTTTAGAAGGGACAAAAATTAAGAAAAGGAAAATTGCATATCTTTCGTAATTGACATCATTTTGACTCATTTGATATCCCAACAATCTGTATGTTTAAAGCGGGTTAAAAATGTTCTCTTTTAGAAAATGAAATATAATTCACCATGGCAACCTTTACTGATCGAAGATATAATTTTTTTGTTTCACGCACATTTTAGATTGATTTGAAGATGGCCAAACGGAGTCATCTTTAAGCTCTCTTTCGTCTTTATGTTTGAAATACTACTCAGTCATCAATACGGAAAACTATAGCAGATTATTTGGCAAAAAACGCATAGCAAAAAAATAAAAAATAATTTTTTTAATCAGAAATAATTTTTAGTCAGGCTTAAGTTCAGTAATTTCAATTCTTTTTATTGAATGAAATATTTTATTAATTAATGTGAGTTTCTAAAAAAGAAAAGAAGAAAAATTAAATTTGACTTTTAAGCTGGGGGAAATACCGATATTTTTCTGTGCAGCAACGCACTTCATCAGCACCCTAGTCTATCTACAGGGTGGGCCAAAAGAAACCAAGGGGTGTAAAAGTTTAATAACTTTTTTATTTATTAACTTTTTTTTATTTTTTCTTTCAGATTATATAATATACAAAATGGAAATTTTTTTACACTAAGTATGAAAAATGATGTCTCTTAAATGACCACCGTTTTCAGCTTCGCACTGATGGGCTCTTTTTAGAGCATTTTCCATAACATCTTTCAAAACTTGTGGCTGTAGCGTTCGAATTTCTGCAACAATGTTTGCCTTGAGTTCAAGGATTGTCTCTGGCTTGTTCACATACACTCGATCCTTCAAAAACCCCCAAAGAAAATAGTCGGGTGCTGTCAAATCTGGCGATCGCGCTGGCCAAATAATTTCCGAATTTCGAGAAATTATTCGGTCTCCAAAAATTTGACTTAAAAGTGCCATTGTGTCTCGGGCAGTATGGGCAGTGGCTCCGTCCTGCTGAAACCACATACCAGGTCTGTTTTCAAGAGCAGGACGTAAAAAATTTTCTATCATAAACCGATATCGCTCTCCATTTACGGGTACAGCACTTCCATCTTCATTCTCGAAGAAGTAGGGCCCAATGACATTTTCAGATGTGATCCCACACCATACTGTACACCTGATGGGGTGCAATTGGCGTTGATGAATGGCTCTTGGATTTTGAGAACCCCAGAACCTACAGTTCTGCTTATTAACAAAGCCATTCAAATGAAAATGAGCTTCATTACTCATAATCAAATTTTCATCTCTGGTTTAAATAATAAAATTCTATTGTTCTGGTTCTCTGTTCAGTTGTGAACCTCTCCATTATAAATTCTCCAAGTGTTGTCTATATAATCTGAAAGAAAAAATAAAAAAAATTAATAAACAAAAAAGTTATTAAACTTTTACACCCATTGGTTTCTTTTGGCCCACCCTGTACTTACTTATAACTTCGTGCTAACCTAAATAGAAAAATGAAAAAATGGAAAAACAGGGGAAATAAATAGTGTATTTACCAAAGGTAAATCAATAATTGTACACAACAATCATTTCTCACATTCCGTTTCATTAGAATTTACGTTAAATAGCTGATGTTAATAACAATCTCTACCCAAGTAGATAGACTAGGGTGCTGATGAAGTGCGTTGCTGCACAGAAAAATATCGGTATTTCCCCCAGCTTAATTAATTTAATTTTTCTTCTCTTCTTTAGAAACTCACATTAATTAATAAAATATTTCCTTCAATAAAAAGAATTGAAATTACTGAACTTAAGCCTGACTAAAAATTATTTCTGATTGGAAATATATTTTCATGAATTGCAAAGCATAACAAACTAGTAATTGCGCAATGTCCAAATAATAAGCATGTTCATTGGCGTGTACTCCATTCATTGTGTAATAAATTATATATATAATAGAATTCTCATTTGGTTCATATTAAAATTAATATAAGTATTTTAAGTCTATTTATTTAGTTTCTTAGCGAGTGCGAACAAAACTTATTTGTATTTCAAGTGGGCTTTAGACAAAATTTTTATGTAAATTTTGTTTTAGCGTGCACTTCAAACCCAAATTTTTTTTTAGAATACGGCAGTGACTTAATTGAAACAGATTTAATTATAAAAATCAATTGTTCATCATTAGGCATCAAAAAAGAGAACTTACTATAAGCCTATTTTAAAGTTATTGGATCCGATCTGCATTTTAACTACTTCCGGGATGGCAATATTTGGCTCTATTGACTTTTTTGAAGATCTTGTTCTTTTGCTGGGTTCAAATCTGGAATAATAGTGGTGCGTTTAATTCTATGCCTCTTTAAAATCAGCTTCTGCTAACTTTTTCTTTGGTTGCATGGATTTTTTTCTCTACCAATTTATTACGTTGACTAAAGCAATTGAAATTATTAATATGTATGACGCCATGTAATTAAAAAAATATTGTACCTATTAGGTATAAATTTTAATAATTTTGTTTTAAATATAATTTCACTTTGTGTAGGCAAAAAGCATTTATGGTTTTGTTTGCAAGAGACGGTTGATTGGAAATGAAAAACAAATAAATAAATTTATGAATAAATTTGCGAATACATATGAAATTGACACCAAGTTTAATTGAAAAGCAAGCAACAACGACGTTTTGCAGAGTATAAAGCTTCACTTGTTAATTAAAAGCAACAATAATACATAAAGATAATTAATTTTTACTCTTGACAGACAAAGAAGACAAATTTTAAACACGAAACCGCTAAACTTTTAAACTATTGCTAGACAAAAAAAAAAAAAAAAAAACTATTTGCGTTATTATTTTTTTTTTTGCAATCAGAGTATTTAATTGTGTGTTATAATATCTAGTTATTATCATAATCAAATAATAGTTATAAAATTTTGAAATTCATGAGCGGGTGTTTTAATTCACACATTCGTACATTTTTGCAATCCTCAAAACGGATTGTATTGCAGACGGTTGCAGTTGATGCGTGATTGTGTGTGTGTGTGTGTGTGTGTTTGCGTGTCTGTCTGTTTTTGTATCTTTAATTTAGTGCTTTCTCAAGTAGACATGAAATCAACTGCAACGATAAAGAAACTTTGTTTTAAAAGCAAAAAAAAAAAAAAGTAGAGAAAAATGCATATTGTGACAATTCGAAAAACGAAAGATGTGCGACAGAAGGGCATTGATATGAATGTGGTGTCATACAATTTGAAATACACTTCGAAAAAATTCTTTTTGTAGGCATGGGAAAACTTTCATCTCAAATATCGAAATCTGTTCCTGCTCAATCACAAGCAATACTCTAAATTTGACATTCAAGCTTTGTGTGTTTGACTAACTCTCGAGTTGTTAGTTTCTTTCAGTTACAGTACTTCCATAAATAAAGCTTTAAAAAATTTAACCGGCTTCCAAAATGAGCACTTAAAAGCTAAAAATAAGTTCAAATAAAACAATTTTATATGCGTTACCTATAGCGCTATTCGAAGTCGGTGCCAATCAGCTGAATGGGATTTAAGTTCGTTCACGTATGTCATAATCCGAAAATAGTATTTTTAAGTGACGAGTTGTACGTTACCTAATGTGACGATTCGACCCCAGGTTAGCAAAATTTTTCACTTGCATATTTATGTCTTTAATTATCATTATTTTTGTCACAGATTTCGAATAAAACTAGGAAATGCATATAGAAATGTTTTATTTAACAGAATCTCAAATCTCTTTGTGCCAAATCTAAATTTTCAAGGGTGTGGTCACGTCCACTCTTGCAAATATTAGTGGTACCACCCACTTTTTCAAATACAATATAAATATCGCCACTTTCAGAGCTCAAGGTGTGTGTCAATTTTTGTAACAATCCGTCAAGTGGAACAACTTGTAATATAATAAAATATGATATAAAGTTTTAATCGCCCGTCCACATTTTTAAACGCAAGATCATGTCATTTTGACATCCACAACTGTTTGCCAAGTTTTGTGGGGATCGGATAAATAGATGTACATATGCTTTAATGCTACACTTTAATGATCATGGTTCAGCCCACTTTTTAAGCAGAAGATTATACAATTCCAAGATAACAAACTGTTTGCAAAGTTTCGTGGGGATCGGATAAGTAGAATTACGTGTGATTTAATACTAAACTTTAATGGGCATGGTCCCGCCCACTTTTTTAAATGCAAGATCGTGCCATTTTTACAGCTCAGAGTGTGTGCTAAGTTTCGTTAGAATCACATGAAATATAATATAAAATTTTTATAGGAGTGTACTTGCCAATTTGTTAAGTTCGAGATTGTGTCATTACGAAAGGCCAAGGTGTGTGCTAAGTTTCGAAGGCAAAACGTTAATTAATTCCCATCCAATCTTTTGGTAATGGGAGCAAATGGAACATACATCCTTTTGGATCAAGAAAGAATTCTTAAAATCGGTCCGATTCATACGGAGTTATGAAGTAACACACATAAAAAAGAAAATAGATATTTTAGGACACCCGGTTATAGCTATGCTGCTTAGGCTGAGTTTACATCTGGCATTTCTTGTGTGTCATTTGCCCAAAATAGCGTAACCAACCAATTACTAATGAAAAACTGTTTGATTCAGACATGTATTTATTGATTTAAACATTTTACAATCATGCTGGATTCTATAAAATTGTCTATTAGTTATGTACGAAATTATTTAACTTAATAAATACATGTCTGAATCTAAAAGTTTTTCATTAGTAATTAGTGGTTACGTTTTTTTACGCTTGTGTGGCACATGGCACACAGATGGAAACCCGGCCTTAGTTTTATAAAACAAACTTTGTGTGTGAAATAAGAATGCAATAAAATTATATTATATGATGATGTCGAATTCGACGCAAATATTTCAAAACGTTTTCATTTATTTCCCATTATTTTCTTTTCTAGCGGCTGTTAGCCGGCTTACAGCCGATCGGCTGTGTTCTCTGGTATGTGCTCATGTGCAAAAACAAATTGAGCAATCGTTATCATTGTTTTTGTTTTGTTATTTCACTCACTTCAGAGAACGAAACGAAACAAAACAAAATTAAAATTTTTATTTCGTTTATTTTCGTACTCTGCTTTTAAGTACAAAGAAATAAAAAAAAACATGTATAATTACAATAGTGTGTATTATTTTTTATTACGAAAATCTCGTCCTAACTCCTATATTGCGCAAAAATAGCATAGCTACAAAAAGACAAATTGATAACGTCCTCCTTTTTTTGAAATCGGTTAAAAATAGTCTTGTCTTCTGCCGTTGTTTTCAGATTTTTCAATAATTCGGTATAATATCATAATTAAAAACAAATATTAGATATGGAATGCCCACTACAAGGACCGGTTTTAAAAATTGTTGGGTGGGTCCAATATAACACGATATAAAATTTTAAATCCAAAAATTGTGATCAAAAAAACTTGGAATATTTTGTTTTCCATTTTTCTCTGTAAAAAGATCTAAAAACAAAACTTTCACACAAAAATTCACTTTCGGCCATTATCAAGAAAGTTAAGGACAAAAAAATTAACAAATTAATTTTTTGAAATGCTACTAAAAAGTACCCAAATTTACCAGGGAGGCTCATTTAAGGGGCGCTAAAAATATCACAAAATTGGGGAAAGGGATTAAAAAATACTTCTTTTTAGTTATTAACTCGTACATATATATACATACATATGTAACTATCAGTAAAACTTTGATATACCGAAACTTTAAGTAATACGAAAAAAAATTCGTTATAACTAGGGAAAGGATTTTCATGCATTTAAAATCACGTTTTATGTACATAAAATATGCAGTAAAAATATAAAAATATGTATTCAAAACTAATAAAATATGCATTTATCAACTTTTTTTTAACATTTAATAACATTAAAAACTTAAAAAAATCACTTTCATTGCTCTCTTAACAAACATTTTGTCATTAAAAACTTAAAAAACATAAAAAGCTCAGTTTCAAAGCCTTCTTTTATAAATATTTTGTCAAATCATATGGAATACAAAACAAAGTTCAGTCGAACTTTTATTTACGTACATGAATGAATAATTGTTTTTTTTTTTTAATTGTCAAAGTTAAATCTTTGAAGATTTTTTCAGCAGAAATTATTGGTGCGTACTTAATGCTGCTATTTCGTTTGTGGAATATTCACTTTCTAAATTTTCGTTCTTAAAACTATAAACTATTGATCCAATTTGAGGCATATATATTAAGTTCATAATTTTTTTGTATAACTATTTCTAATTGATGTGTTAAAGAAACGAAAACGTCTAATTGGTCTATAGTGTAAACAAGAAAGCAATACTAAGTGTATCCAAATAGCAACTAGGCAGAAGGCTGTCGGATTTTATGGGCCAAACCCACGATGTCGACAACGTTCGACTCGTCGCACACTTACATTGAAAACAAAAACAAATTTTAATATTTTGTTGTTGTTTCAAATGTAATTGTGCGACAAGTCGAACGTTGTCGATATCGTGGGTCAGGCCTTATATTTCTATTAATAAAATTAACGAAATTTTAAAGTTAAAAAACTTGCACCCATATGCAAAAAATAACATTTGCTTCAAGTGTACGTTAAAACCAGTTTTTGTATGAAAATGTTAATTTAACGTACACAATTAGATTTATAACATTAAAAAACTAAAAAATGTATTAAAATTATACATTTATAATGAAATATGCAAAAATATGTTTTTATTGTAAAATATGCAAAAATATGCACTAACAAATCGATGCCATTTTGTCACAAATTTGTTGATTCGCAAAGATATGTTATTTACTTTGATCTAAGACCAACGACAGAAAACATGTATATACATGAAAATCCTTTCCCTAGTTATAACTATAACTTTTTTCTAATCCAAATTCTACATGTTTTACAGGAAAATATCTACCCTATAATGTTGTTGTTTAAACGCCATTATTCGGTGTGATAAGAATTGAAAAAATAATCTTGCTTCGTTTGCATTCTGCCAACAAGCTTGCTAACAGTATTTTCCAAACCGACCAACTTAAACTGGCACTTTCTCCACACACTTGTCGAAAACCAATATCATGGCGCTTTTTAAAATTATCAACCCAACCTATGTCCTTTGTATCGGTCCTCCCAAAGAAATATTTTGAATTCGACATGTCGGAAACTATTTAGATAAGCATTGTTCAACGTATTCATATTCACCAGGACCTTTTGTTTTGCACTTTAATGACTTCGTGTAGCAAATAGTATCCCAATTTTTTAAATTTATAGAAATAATATTGAACTCTTTATCAATTTATCGCTTAGAATCAAAACAAAACTGTATACGTTTGTGAAGCATTACGTAACCACGTGCAGTCAAAATTTAGACTTCGTTGTTTTGATAACGAGACTTTGGTTAAAATTAGTTGTTGTTTGCATAATTCTGACTTAGCTGTTTAGATGCTTTTGAATGAATTTTTCGTTATAACCAGGGAAACCGCAAATATGCAATTGCATGTTTTTTCTTGTGTGACGTATTAATGCGGCGACCGTTTCAGATCTTTTAATGAATTTTGGCATCGATTTGTTGGTGCATATTTTTGCATATCTTACCCTTTAAAGCATATATTTGCATATTTCAGTCTTACACGCATATTTTTAGAATTTTTTGAATTTTGAGGGCATATTTGACGCTTTTAGGGCATATTTTGATACTGTGTAGAATTTTTTTTATTTAAATATGCTACAAGCCATTTTTCTGTTGTTCAGTTTATTTTTTCACCAACTAAACCTCATATAAATTATAAATTTGTATAGTTTTTTGCGCTGTTATTACGGACGTTAGTTTCAATAAAAATTTGGTTTTGCTATTTGTGTCGGACTCTGCCCCGATTACATCAATAGACGTTGAAGGAATATTGTCAGGGTATAAAAGTTTATTAAAATGTGACAAGCAGCGATTTTTAATTGTTCAATATTTTATTGTTTATTCCAATAAAAATTATAAACAAAAAGCTTGTCTTATTTGTAAAAAAAATATACGTATGTAGTTCCAAAGTTTTAATTCTAATGTCGTAATCACTTTTGAAGTTGAAGTTAAATTTTTATGGTCGTATATAATAAAAATTTATTTGTATTATTTGCTTTAGCCAAACTTTGTATGATAATTTTGCTTTAACGTATACTTCAAACCCAAATGGAAGTTATTCTTGATTTTTTTCTTGTTTGCTTTTTTAGTTTATTTTATTTTTGTCTTATTTTATATGCAATTATTGATGAATTAAAAATATATTTTCATTTACAAATTAACCAATTCATGTTATTTTAAGCGCATATTTACAAGTTTTTACAGCATATTTTTAAGTTTTTAGTGCATATTTAATGCGCTTAAAACACTTTTTTTTAGAGCATACTTCTGATTTCCCTGGTTATAACTATAGAGGCTTTTAATAACGGGGGTTTACTTAAAATTTATTTTTTGCTTTATTCTGACTCCGTTCGTTCATTCACTCATTAAGCTGAATAAAAAAATATAAATTTTCTTTTAAGACACCTTGCATAAATTATAATGTTTTTCATTGATTTTTTTTCAGTGTATTTTAAAAAAATAACTTTTAATTCATTTATTTACTCATATGCCTGCCTGCCTACACTTCGTACCTTTTGCTTTACGTTGTTTCTTCACATTTCATTTACTCGTAAAATAGTGATCAATGTAACTTTCAAGTGCAAGAAAATTTATCTGCTAGTTTTTTCCCTTTTTTTATAAAAATATTCTCGTATGTCCGTGTGTGTCTGATTGGATTATTACACTTTTTTTTCGTTGGCTTCAGTTTCATTCATTATTTGAATTTATTTATTTTTTAAATCAGACGTATTTTGCGGTTTCATTGTTTAAATTTGATACTTGGTGAATTTGAAATGTTGCGTGTAGTATTTTGATGTCTTGTCGCTCGCTATTATATTTATTTTTCTTGCGAAATATTTCAAATACGATCCATCATCACAATTGCATTGACCTTAGATGATCTTTTATTATACTCGCTGGTGGTATATGTATTATGGTGATTGTCTTAACACTGTGATTTATTAATAAGATAATGGGCACATTTTCGTTCAAGAAAATAATATTAAAGTTGCTGTGTTTCTTTTCATGGATGTTATTTTTTTTCTTGTAGAGAGCCTAAAAAAGGGAATTTGGAAATTTATTTTGTTGCATTAAACGCTTTATGAATGCAATTTATTAATATTCATAGTGTTTATATAATAATATTGCTTTTCAATAATGCAATTTATTTTTTCTTTATTTATTTATTATATCATCAATGTGGCTAAAAAAAACTATTGGAAACTAATAATTATAGTTAAACCCGAGACAGAGCAAAATTTGCTTTAGGCTCTGTAAAATTATTAAATGTCTAGCGCCATCCGTTAACATTTACTAAATACAAACTTGAGAAATTTTAAGTCATAGAAAGCTTCACTTGTAAACAATGCATTCTTTATGATGTGGCTAGTGGTTAGGTGGCATCATCGGCTGGTAATTAAAAAAAATGGTCAAAGAAAATGCTGTCACCCTAAATTTTCTATGACGAAAAAGTATGATTAGCTAATGATATCAGTAATCTTTGGTCTCAGCTATACGGACATAAAGAGGTGCAGTTTGTAGGTTAGGTTAGCAGCAGAACTGCCAGATAAAATTATCGAAAAATCGTCGAAAACCCGATAAACTATAAAATAATCGTCATTTTATACTCGAAAAATCGTCAGAAAAATCGGTCAAATCAAAATGAATTTTTTTTAGCGTTTATTGGGATATTGAAACCATTGTCCGATTTTAACCTCTTATAACTTTGTTCCCCTTAGTGGTAAAATTATGAAAAATATTGCCAAGTTTTGGTCTCAGTACTTTTGATGGCCAAAATTTTTGACAGAAACTTGGCTTTTTTCACATTTATCTGTTTTGAGAATATCAATTTACACAGATACCAATATAAAATAAAGAATGGGTAAAATTACACCAAAATCTTTTATTAGGTAAGTAATACATCAATTGTAATAGCCGATTTTTCATAAAAAACTTCAAAATTTTAAGTTTTAAAAAATCGTCAATTTTAAGGAAAAAATAGTCAAATCGTCACTTTGCTATTTTCGGCAGCAAAAATCGTCAAAATGACGATAAATCGTCAAATCTGGCAGCCGTGATTAGCAGGCTGCTTGTAAGGAAGGGTGAAATTTAGGGGCCGTTTCTTGTAAATGCGAACGATAGAATCGATCAAACATTATAAATTAAAAGCACAAAACTGAAATTTTTTTTTCGTTTCCAATGTTAATATTCGATTGAATCTATCGTCTGCATTTAGAAAAAAATTGGGTTTGAGTCCAGCTTACTTGGCTCCAATACAATGATCCCTTTGTGATACCTGTGAGTTGAAGAGAAGATAGTAAGAGAGCGTGATATGGAAGGGATAGTGATAGAGAAGACATGTGTTGAAGGAAGATATAGAGGAAAGCTTCATTATTTTTTACAACTCTGCTCTTTTGCATCGCCTCTGGTGTCGCTGAGGCGTATTAAATTTTTAAACTGTGTTTAGTAGCCATTTTATGGCTTATTTCACTTCGCCGATGATTCTGCTACACAATACCGACGAAGGAGGGCGCTCTGATGTTACATTAGGATTAGCATCCGCTGCCGCCGATGTAGTTTTAGCGACCACTGCCTTATGTCTGCATCACTACACTCAAAAAAAAATTCTATTATTAGTAAAAAAAATTTCTAAATTTAATTAAAACATTGTTCTAAGTTTAAGTAATTTTTTCTAAGTTTAAGTAAATTTTTACAAAAATCTAGTAAAAATTACTTAATATGAGTAAAAAATAAAAAGTTCATATCCCAAAAAATAGTTTATAAAAATACACACAAAAATTCTCACATTCAAGGACAAGTTTACTGACTTAAAAAAAGTATTTTTTCTGAAGAAAAGTGTTTTAATATCGCTATTCAAGATGGGTATAGTTATTGTTTCCATAATATCAGGAAGGAGGAAGTCTTTTCGTCTGAAGAAATTAATTTTTTCAATCGTTCGTTTGATGACCTTGATGCACCATCTACGTCATGTGATCTTTCCCAAACTTTAGTCTGTGTTGCTTATGTACGTCTTACAATGGTGGCTTTTTTTGATGATTTAGATGCTTCAAGTACTCCGTGGTTTATATAACATTATGAATAGTTATTTTACTGACACTAACTCCGACTGCAGCTCTAATTCTACTTAAACTCACAGATGAATTCGAAACCATTAGAGAATTTTGCGACTATATCGAGGTGAAAACTTCTTGTAAGTCTTTTCTTTGTACCATTTGGAATACTCTGATGGATTCTTCATGTAATTGCTTTTAACTTTTGGGATGCGACGAAGTTTTCCGCCAATAGCGCGGATAGAAAGCCCTAGATCGTGATACGTCTCAAGTTTTGCGATTTCCGTGGAACTAAGCGACGGCTTTTTCCTAATACTTTTTTTTTGTGCAAAGAAAAAGTTTTTCTATTGCACTTAAAGGTATTTTGGCATAAACATCAAAGATCAATAGAAAATTCATCACTGAGGCTAATCTATGTTAACACTGAAATATAAAAATTTCTCTTGCTGTTTACGAGAACTAAAGGGTTTTTTTTTTTAGAGGTATAGAACTTCGAATTGAAATAAAACACAAGAAAATCGTTTTAATGTCCATAAATTTGGCTTTATTGGAAGGATAATTTTATGCCATTAATGTTTAAATATGATTTCGGGCATGTGGCCGCCGCGTCTGGCTCGAATAAAGCCAATTCTACAGGTCCAATTTTCAACCACTTTTTCGAGCATATGGGGCCGTATGTTGGCAATAACGCCACGAATGTTGGCTTCCAAGTCCCCTAACGTTTCTGGTTTGTTGGCGTAGACGAGCGACTTCACATATCCCCAAAGAAAATAATCCAATGGTGTCAAATCACACGATCTTGGTGGCCAATTGACAGGTCCATTCCGCGAAATTATGCGCTCATCGAATGTTTCCTTCAATAAATCGATTGTGACGTGCGCTGTGTGGCATGTAGCGCCGTCTTGTTGGAACCACAATTCATCCACATTCATGCCATCCAATTCGGGAACAAAATAGTCGGTTATCATGGCTCTATACCGGTCTCCATTAACGGTAACTGACTCTCCAGCATTATTTCGGAAGAAGTATGGCCCAATGACTCCACCAGCCCATAGAGCACACCAAACAGTCAGTTTTTGTGGATGTAATGGCGTCTCAAGGGTCTCATATGGATTCTCTTCACTCCAAATGCGGCAATTTTGCTTGTTGACGTAGCCATTCAACCAAAAATGAGCCTCATCACTGAAGAAAATTTTGCGATGAAAATCAGCATCGAGATCAATCTCATTTTCGGCCCATACACCAAAATCACGACGCATTGCATGGTCTCGCGGCTTTAATTCTTGCACAAGCTGGATGTTGTAAGGTCGCAAGCCAAGATCTTTGCGCAAAATCTTCCATAAAGTTGATGGACAAAGCTCCAATTTCTGTGCACGGTGGCGAATCGATTCATTCGGGTCCTCTTCAACACTTTGCTCTACAGCGGCAATTGTTTCTTCGGTGCGCACTGTTCGACGTCTCTGCGGATGCGTATTATCACATAGAGTAAACGTAGTGCGAAAACGATCCATGGTTAACCGAATTAATTGCTCTGATGGACGATTATGTCGACCATAAAATGGACGGAGCTTGCGGTAAACTTCGCGAACTGAACCATTATTTTCGAAATAAATTTGCACGATTTGCAAGCGTTGTTCTTTTGTCAACCTGTTCATGATGAAATGGCAAACCAAACTAAATATTAATCACTTGACAGCTGACAAAATGGCCGCCAGTTAAAAAAGTGATGCCAACTTAAAGTTCTATACCTCAATAAAAAACACCCATTATTATGAAAGTCCACTTAATGTTTACTGACCCATTTGGAATTTTTGTCAATAAAGCAACAGAGTATTCTCTTAAGAATGACTTAGTGCTAATTCACAAGGTGGAACTTAGGACGTCTATTTTTCTTAATTCTCTTTTGAAGTTGCTACCAAAAATTCCTTGCATTCATACGATTTTTTTTTTGGACGTCTAATTTACTTCTCTTCACCCATATAGCCAATAAGTTAGAAGAGCAAGAATAAAAAAATACAATAAGATAGAAGAGTAACATTAAAACGTAACAACAATAACAACAAGAGCAATGTAATGAGAAATATAAAAAAACCCATGGAAAACAGAAATCGAGTCATTTTTTCTACCCCTCTTTCTTCTCTACACCGTTCGCTAACAAACAAAAAGTGACGTCGAAAAATAGACTTCATAAAAGTCTTCGTGTGAATTAGGTGTTAAAAAAATACTTGCTATTTTTTTAAGGAATCGCGAAAATGTATACTGTTCTCTAAAATTTCAAGTGAGGCTATCCTATGTTAACGGAGTGTATCTTTTATTTGCATTAAGCAAAAAATCTAAGTTTAATCTAAGTTTTTCATATTTCCCAGAAATATTTGAACTTCAAATATATATTTTTTTTTTTTGTAAATAAAATAAAATTTTAAAACTCAAAAATTATCAATGCTTATTCAGGCTGCCTTGTTAGGCAATTGGTTAGAGTGCTTTCCTATCAGTCAGAAGGTTGTTGGTTCAATACTTGTCTCCTCTCAAGGAATTAATATGCGTGTATGTTGAATTAATTAAGAATATAATATGAAGACATAATAAAGAACATACCATGTGGTATATAATTTAATTAAAAATATAATAACTACCAGAATTAAAGACATAGAAAAACTTTGAAAAATTTACTCAATTTGACATCAACGATGAACAACATTTTTGTCCAAAGCTTCGAATTTAATGCGAAAATTTTACTTAATTTTAGAAAAATTTTACTTAAATATAAAAATATAATTACTATAAACTAGTTCATTAATGAACTAGACATTTAGCTTTGGCGCCACACGACAACTTTTTTTTTACTTAAATTTAGAAAGTTTTTCAAAGTTTTAGTTTTTTTTTTTTTTTTTTTTTTTGAGTGTAGTACGCATATTAAATTTTGACTTCGTCCCAGCTTAGACGCTGAGTGTTCTCTTGCAGCAATTATGGATTTTATTATTTGAACTTGCTTTACTTGCACACGAAAAATTTTTTTCGTGCCTTGCAAGGCAAAGCATAAACAACCGCTTATTGTGCTGGACTTTATGTCTAAAGGCCGTTCACTCGAACTTTTAGATATTCTGTGTATGCACGTTTTTAGAGTACTATGTGGTCCATAATATATGACCATTTTTGTCCGCCCGCATCGCCACTTTCCTAAAAAAATTTGGCCACATCTTCGAAAATGTTAATAATATAGTTGGGCAAATTTTAAGTTTTTCAAAAATCTGAAAACTCGAACTTCCAGAAATTCTGAGTATGCACGTTTTTAGAGTACTATGTGGTCCATAATATATGACCATTTTTGTCCGCCCGCATCGCCTCCTTCCCAAAAAAAGTGCGTAGCCCTCAGAAAATGCCAAGTTGAAAACTTGACGATATTTGGTTCAAATTCATGTTTTTCAGAAATAGATTCATAGGCAATAATAAAGGAACACCTTGTCTATAAATTTGCATTATTTTTTTCCGTCTCGGTTGCATCATTTAATGGAAAAGTTCTTTGGAAAGGCAGTAGTCGAATTTTTATAGTTTAACACAGCTCTGTTAACACGCTAACAGAGCTCTGTTAAAGCACAAGGTTTGTGTCAAGGGTTATCTATCTATCTATCTATCTATCTATCTATCTATATAATTAATAGGCGAACGTGTTTTTTGTAATCCCTTTTACGATGGTACCACCGCATCGATTTTAAAAAGATTTATATGGTTTGAAAGGATTTTTTATACAAGTAAAAAAAGAAACAAAACATGAGTGTGTGTGTGTTTGTACTATTTCTCTTGACCTTACCCGGCGGGAACTAGAAGGAGCAGGGATGCCTTTTAGAAGGCCTCTGTACGCCTTCTTTTGGATGTAGAAGGCCTGCTTGCTCCATTCCATACTCATATCTTTTTTACACGCGTTGTCATTGCGGAGCAGGCCTTCTGTTCTTGCTTCTTTCGCCAGAGATTCTGGAAGGCCTTCAAACTAATAGATTTTGATTTTGCTTTGGTAAAAATACCAAACAAAACATGTTACTCCTTCTCTTCTCCCTTCTCATAGAAGCGAGTGTGGAATGTGTATCGTATATTTTATGCGAAAGAGTCCTTTAATAAGGCCTGCACTAAGAAGGTCTTCTGAGTTTTACAATTGTTTTTTTGTACAATTGTTTTTCTCTTATTTGTGGTTGTATCAAAGCCATAATCAGCGTTACCGTTGTGCGACTAAAGTCGCATTTTGCCCCTTTTTCAACTGCCTTGCCACTTTTTATGCCCCTTTACTTTTAAATCTCCTTTTAGTATCATTTGCATTATTTTGTGCCCCTTTTTGTTCAAAGTCAACTTTCGTTTTTATTTTGACAATAAATGTACGCAGATTCATTCAAATTCTACCACATTAAACAAGATTTTATTTCCTGTGTGTCAAACTTAATATAAAAACATACACCTTGGTATGAATTTTTTCATTTGTGTAAGGTTTTTATATATACCAATACAATTGCACACTCATAATTGATAATTCTAACCGTATTTTTGATATCTATTGTGAAAGCCAAATTTAATTAAAGTACATATTTTTGAAAGGCTTTCTGTAAACCGATCGATTTGAAATCGCATGATTAAATGGTTAAGTAAATTTTTTGAGTTATACTGGTTTTTAAGTCAAAAAGTGATATGCCTCAAAAAGATGCCAAAAAATTTATTAATGTATTTTTTAATTTTTTGTAAAAAATTGCCAATTACGGCATTCAATATCGAACGAAATTTCCATTTATTTTCTATTGTGATTTCGATCAATATCAAATGCCACATTTTGACTAGTGCTTCATTATTATCATAGATTTTATGATTTTTTTATTTTTAGTAGTTATCTCTACTACGCTTATACTCGTCTTATTTGTAAATAAAAACTGCATTTGCAAATACTCAACTAGCCAGTATTAAAGAAATATATTCACAGTCGTCAAATAAACAATTGTAAAATTAAAAATTTCTTTTTCTGTATACATACATCTCATCCACAGTAAACAGTAATTGTTCACGTGAGTTAGTAAATGCTTCATTATTCTTTACTTTCCGTTGATATTCTGTGATGTGCTGTTCTGTTTCTAAATTTTAATAGTTACATTTTATGTTATAACTTATCACCTGTTTCTGAGCGGAACGGCCACAGTTTTCTTCTAAAGTGATGAGTTTTCGTCCATTTTTATGTTTCAATATAATTTAATGTTTTTCTGATAAAAATTAAATTTTTTATTTTTTTTAAGCATAATCACATTTTTTATTTTATTTATGCTGTCACTTAGAATTACTTAAACTTTTTTTGGATTTTCACAGGTTGAACCGTAACAGAACAGAACGAAACAGAAAAAACTAACGACTTGTGTAAGATTCCTAAAAGCAAAAAAGAGTCAGCTAATTCGTAACAGAACAGAAAAAAAACCTAAGGCCAGAATTAGTTTTTACTGTCTTTTCTGTTACGAATCAGCTGACTCTTTTTTGTTTATAGAAATCTAATACAAGTCGTTAGCGCAACACAATTTATTTCAAAATGTTTTTATTTAATTTATGCTGTCACTTAACATTTTTTTTAATTTTCAGAGGTTGAACCGAAACAGAAAAACTAACGACGTATTAGATTTCTATAAACAAAAAAGAGTCAGCTGATTCGTAACAGAACAGAAAGTAGAAACTAATTCTGGCTTAATGAAGCCTTAATTCTGCTATAAGTTAGAATTTTGAATTTTTACTTTCAAATAAAACGCAAACATATATGAGTTCTCATAAAATTAATGTTTGTGTACTTTTTATACATGACAAATTTGTTTTTATTGTTTGTTTTTAATAAAAATAAGTTGATAAATATGTTTGTTTCTTTAATTTTCGTGGATTTTGAAGTTGCCCCTTTTTTTCCTTAGAAATCCCCCTTTTGTGCCACTTTTTTTTTTTGAAAATCCCCTTTTTGTGCCCCTTTTTGAAAATTTTCAACGGTAACGCTGGCCATAATACTTAAAGGAAGAGAGTGGAATAAATTGAATTAGGTTCGTTGAAGGGATTTTGTTTATGCTTTTTTAATTTCATATATTATTTAATTATGCTTGCATATGTATGTAAGTTTGTGTGTGGCTGTGTTTTAATGAATTTTTTTTGACGTTTAGATAATTTTCTTTGAATATTAAATTATTTACATTTTGATTCTAGAATACGGACGAGTGTGTCGTCCGTTTGGTATACATAGCTAGTAAATTTTAAAATTTAACTTCACACACAAAAAATTCGTATGTATATATTAGGGATGTAACGAATACCAGTTTAGCGAATGCGAATGCGAAAACGAATAATGCATTTGAATTTTTGCGAAAGCGAATGCGAATGCGAATGCAAATACTTAAAATACGATAAAAATCACATGAAACTTAATTTTTTTAAGAACATGAAGTTGTATTTATATGTATATATAGATGCAATACAAATAGCATTTTATTTAAATTGAGTCTTTAATTAAAAAAAAATTTACAAATCAATCAACCCATTCGTACTTTGGCCCTAAAGCCTGGTACTCTGTTCAACATTTCATGTGAAATGCTGTCAAAATATATATTAAGAAAATTGGAATGAATTGTTCATGAAAAATCTTGGAAAAATAGTACTATTTTCATCTTGGGACAAAAATATGTGAAATATATCTTCAACATTTTAAGATTTCATGCGAAATAATATGCGTGGCACTTGTTTCGCATGGAATTTACAACAAACAAGGGCTGGTTAATATTTTTAGCATTTAAAATTTTCTGTACGAAGTAATGAATGGTACTCAACATTTTTCTAAAGGTGTGAACAGACTACAAAACAGCTAGATTGTGGATTCATTATGATAATTATCATTTATAGAAAAGTTTTCCGCTAAAATTTTAAAGCTTTGTTTGGAATCGTAAACTATTTTCGTAAAAGAAGTACAAATTTTGTTGTCTTTAGTATTCGCTTGAAATATTCGCATGCAGTTTAGCGAATGCAAATGCGAATGCAAATAGCAAAACTAAGCGAATCATTTGCGAATGCGAAAGCGAATGCGAACATTCGTTACATCCCTAGTATATATATTTGCAGCAGCCGCCTCTTAAATTCTGTTACACTGTTAATGCTTTGAATAGATTCTATAACTTAGCACAAAGTTTTATTTAAAAACCAATTTATAATAAATAATAAAAAAACCACAAACAAATAATACTCGAAAGTTAAAGTTAGTTAATCGTTAAGGTTATTTGTAGAACCACAAACAAATCAGTTGTATGTTTTACATGATTTTCTGCTTGTCTTCACTTAAACCTAATTGTGTATTGTTGAAAATTTTCTTTTGTATCAGGAATTGTAACGTGTATAATTTTTTTTAGAACACTGTTCAGGAATATAAATAATTTTCCAAAACAACAATGTTCTGGCGAATTTTGAGGCGAAGCGAATAGTTTTGTAAAATATTTAAACCCATGAATCAAGAAATCAAGATTACGCATTGCGAAGGTCCATTATTTTATTTTCTGCCTGTGACGTAGATGTAGAATTTTGTTGTAAACATAGTGAATACATTTGTTTGTGGAATGTGCTCTCTCTCTCACACACTTTTTACACCAAACACACCTGTGTATTCTATATTGACGTAGATGTGCAGTAGCAAATTTTTTTTGTACGGCTAAGTGCGCAACAGTGATGCAAAATGTGGCGCAATTGGGCCATTTGTGGCACTTTTGGATGGTTGATGGCCCTGTGGTACTTTCTCAGCTATTTGGAACCCTTTCAGCTTAAAATCTAACTAACTAATTCAAACCTCTGATCACATTTATTAATGTAGTTTTCTCGTGTTTTAAAAATTACTTTTATTTTGCGAGATTTTTATTTACTCCGAAAAATGAGCCAGATCATATTTTAAGTGAAAAAGCTAATAGTAGGTATTATCCCACTTGTCATTAAACTTTTCCCTAACGAAACAGACACAGAACAATTAAGTAATGAATGTAGGGCTCTTTTGAAAAATGTAGAATGTATAAAATTCAAAGATTTAAGTAGGAGTAAATTTTGGAAAAAGATTTCTAAAATTAAAAATCGTTTAGATAAACATTTGCATACAAAATTTATGCTGAATTGTTCAAGGAACTCCTCAGTATGTGTGGAAAGAATCTTTTCTTCCCGAAATCGTCTTATGTAAATACTGTATTATCCTTTTAAACAGGAAAAAATGAAAAACTCTTGGACTAAAGACTTAGAATTGTGTACAGTAAAATTGGAATTACATATTAGAATAGAATTAGAATTTTTTTTAACAAAAACTAATGTTTTTAAGCAACATGCACATAAAATATGTATTTACTTTAATACAACAAAAAAAAAATTCTCTTAAGCAAACTTGAATTTTTGTCGCTAATTTTTGTTTTTGCTCTAAACAAAATAAAACACATTCACCGTATTACTTAAATAAAAATTTTTAATCAAATATATTACCAATTTTTTTGGCCCTATCAAAGATATTTTGGCACTTTTAAATGTTTAATTTGGCCCTAAACCAAACAACTCAAAATGAATCACTGGTGCGCAATCTCTTTTTCGTGATTCATGATTTAAACCGACTAAATCAGTGAAAGCTTAAACGCTAGTTTAGTTGAACTAAACTCAAATTTATATGTGGTTTAAAATCAACAGGAGTAGATCGGTGAACCATACCTTATGTGTAACTTAAAAAATAATATTGTGGCAGCACTAGAATAAATGTCGAAAAAAACAGCTGTTTTGCAGCAGGCTATCAATTCTTGGCACAATCAAAAAGGCAAAAATTTTAAAAATTTTAGTTAGTTTTTAACCGACTTCAAAAAAAAAGGAGGAGGTTAACATAACAACTCGTCTCTATTTTTTTTGCGGTGTTACTTCATATCCTGTTACATTTTAGACCGATTTGTCTGTTCCGTTCAACTATGTGTTGTCAGAATATTTACAACTAACTTTGGTGTTATTTGTTCATTAATAATTATCACATGTAATTTGGCTTAAAAAGCGATACGAACTTTAGCCTGTTAAAAATCATAAAAATTAATTGTAAATATTCTGACAAGCACTAGAACGGAACAACTAGCTTTTTTCGAAGGCCACTAAACCTTCATCATCACCGTTCTTTTGTGTTTTGTCCACTGTGTGTGGTGTCAGTTGACGTAGATTTCTGCTTTATATACACACACAGCTTTTTATTGCAAATGGAATATGTGAATTGTTTAAATTCATCGTATTACAATTTGTCGAAAGCTGTCGGAAAACGTGGAAATATATAAGATTTTGATTTAACCTAAAATTATTAATTGTTTACATAAAAGTTCGGCAGTCCAGTAGCTGGATTCAGTAACTTATTGCGAGCCGAAAATTGTAATATTTATCCATATATTTATTCGTATGTAATAACCAGTGACAAGGGTTTCATGCAAATGCATGTTTTTTCCCTTAACACTGATAATAATAAGAACGAAATATCTTTACGAAACATGGAATTTGCGTGAAAATTGCATCGATTTGTTAGTGCATATTATTGCATATTTTGCTGAAAATGCATATTTTTGCATAATTTAGTCATAAATTCTTATTTTTGTCTAATAATTTGGTATAATTACATGGTTTTGTGTCATATTTCGTCAAAAATTCAAATTTCGCAGCATTCTTGAGAGAATGAGTATTTATATGTGAGAGCATAAGAACAAATGCTGTCAAAATAAAATGGATTCTATCTCTCGACTTCTTTCTGCAGCTGCTTTTTGTGTCAATTTATATGGAAAATGTGTTTATGCCGCAATTTTGTTTGATCATTTATTGTAGCAATACGATTATCGTAATAAAAACTTTTAGTTATTTTTTACCCACTGTACACTATGTAGTTGGATAATGCAGATTTATAGGTTAGCCAACAATTTTCTATTAAAGTTGAATGACAAAAAAAAAAAAAAAAACAAATTGAATTTATGGAAATATTTAAGTTGTTTTTCTCGAATTTTTGGTTTATAGCTTTCTATTGCTTGGGTGGAACAATAAAACTGTTATTTTAAATATTTGTCTTTGTTGTTTGTTTTATTTGAAACTTATTTCTATTGAAAATAACCAACAATTTATCAACATTACCATATATCAAATAAATCAAATGTTAAACATTTAACAAAACAAAACATAACATAACTTCATATACATACATACCGTCACCTTAAATGCAAACGGACGTAACTACATAATAATTTGAAATCGAATTTTTGATTGATTATGGTTCATTTTATCAAACTACATGTTCACGCAATTATTTAGACCTCTGCAATCAAAAATGACGAGTTTATAAAAGAAGCACACACGGACGTAATTAATGGCCTATTTCCCACCTGCGAAAGAAAACGTTCGACTTACAATTTATATTGAAAGCAACAATAAAATACGAAAATTTGTTTTTGTTTTCAATATAAATTGTAAGTCGAACGTTTTCTTTCGCAGGTGGGAAATAGGCCATAAGAGCGCATCTATTTTTTATTGCAAAGAACGCAATTAACATAAAAGCTTAAATATATATAAAAAGGAAATATATGGTTGAAAACATATAAGTATTCCAACTAAAAGTAAATTTCGAAGAAAATTTTAGAGAAAACTTTATTATTATTGATTTGGAAACGTTTTTTGTTTCTCCTGTAAAAAATACAAAAGTGTAGTTACGTCCGTTTGCATTTAAGGTGACGATACACACTTATAACGTCTTAAATTATCATCAGACTGCTCCTGCAGAGACATATAGACAATTAAAAATCATGGAGTGTTTTACAACTTGCCACAAATTTATATCTCGAACTCATGAATATTTTACCATGATTTAGCACAAAATACTTGCAGTAAACAAACAGCCTATTTGAAAACTCAAACAGACAGACATACGAGTATAATATAATAGATGCTTTTATTTTTAGTTACGAATATGTACGAATAACTGCGATTATTTACTGCTCTAGATGCCATACGGTACGATGACAGCAATAAATGGCGAAACGCATTCAATCGTAGTCAAGATGAAAATTATTGTCATGGGCATTTAATAAATATGTGTTTAACAACTTTATTGAATTGAATTTTATATTCATTTCACAAACCATATAAGGACTCGAACTATTAGACACAAGTTGTTAAGATTTATGAACACAATATGCAGCAAAATGCTCAGCGGAGGGGGAGGTAGAAGCTGTGCATAAGCGAAGGTGACATTAAAAGTGACAATGGAATTATATTAAGCGTCTTAAAAAGGCCTCAAACCATATTGCAGACATTTTTTAAATTGTAACACTTGTTTGTTGTTGTTGTGCTTATTATTATTATTATTAAATTTTAAACTTAATTAAAAACAAATAAGGCTTTAGAAGCTTTTGGTATGCATTAGTAATTATTTCTTGCAAAGTCAGCTAAAATCTTTTGAATTTAAAAAAAGCATAAAAGTAAGAGAATTGTTAAAAAGGGTAATGCACTCGAGCAGAATTGAGAGAGAGAGAGAGAGAGAGAGTTGTTAAAAAAAAGCGCTGACATTATCGTTAAAGGCTCAGTTAGCCGACTGTAATGTAATGTAACTGTAACGTAGAAAACAGCTGATTGATATTTTTATATGAAAAGTAGGTTACGTTACATTACATCTCTATAACCATTTTCATTACTTTTCACATAACAAAATCGATCAGCTGTTTCTTACTGTTGCAGTTACATTACATTACAGTCGGCTAACTGAGCCTTAAGGCTATACATGTTTGCTACTTTGTGAGCACCGATAACCGATAAAATCGGGCTCGTAGGACCATAAACCATTGAATGGAATTTTTTCTGTTGCAGGTTGCAAATGCAAAATTTTTAGTCTGCCAGTGTAGTTTGTGTAGTTTTCGCTAAAGCCTAAATAGAGATTGATTAATGCATAAGCAGATTATATGGAGCTATTTTGTTATAAATTTTTCGAGTTAAGTTTGAAATTCATTTACTTCTCTTCCTTTACATAAATACAAAATTAAATCCAAAAAAGAACATTTTAAATCAAGAAGTAACAATTTAATTTTAAAACAAACATTTTATGAAATAGCACAGAGTTTGTTTAATTTTTATAATAAAATTGCAATTTTTTATATAAATTGCTTTGTTATAAAAATAATAATATTATACATTAATATCATTGTGTGTAATTTTTTAAGTCATTAAAATATAAACATAATTTTTAAACAAATGAAATTGAAAACATTTTCGGGAAATTTTGCACTTTTGCGGCTACCTACGCGCTACTACCTAAACGGTGTCAAGAATCACTCCTAGGAAGTTCATATGTTATATAAAGTTGTTTATTGAGATTTTAGATACATTTTTATTGTTGATTGTTTTCTTGAATTTTGAACGGTTTGCTCTAGCTATGGACCTGAACAGGAGATAAAGGTAAAAACCCGATTTTTTTTTTTAATTTTTTGCGATTTTTAATCAGAAATAATTTCTTATTGGGGCTTAAGTTCAGTAATTTAAATTCTTATTGAATGAAATATTTTTATTAGTTAATGTAAGTTTCTAAAGAAGAGAAGAAAAATTAAACTTTTTATTATCTGGGGAAAATACCGATATTTTTCTGTGCAGCCACACACTTCATCAGCACCCTAGTCTATCTACTTGGGTAGAGTTTGTTATTAACATCAGCTATTTAACGTAAACTCACATTAATTAATAAAAATATTTCATTCAATAAGAATTGTAATTAATGAACTTAAGCCCGAATAAGAAATTTATTTCTGATTAAAATTCAATACATACAGTTCAATTAAATCTAAAAATGCCTAATTTTTTGCGATTTTCATCTTGAAGATGAAGTTTTTTTTTTTGATTTTATATGTCCACAATATTTGTTCTTTATGGCAAGAGCTATCTATAACTTTGCCTCAGAGAGTAAATCAAAATTCAGAACGGTTTGCAAGATATGAGCCTGAGAAAATGCAAAAATGACACAGAAACCCCAAATCTTTGGGGGCCCATGAAAAAAAGTGCATTACTTGGGGCAAAATTGGGAGACACGGGTATTTTTTGTGTGTCTCTTATCACGTAATGGTTTTATTTTTCGTGTCGCATTGTGTATTATGAGAAATATACAGGGTGGGCCAAAAGAAACCAAGGGGTGTAAAAGTTTAATAACTTTTTTGTTTATTAATTTTTTTTTATTTTTTCTTTCAGATTATATAGACAACACTTGGAGAATTTATAATTGAGAGGTTCACAACTGAACAGAGAACCAGAACAATAGAATTTTCGTTTCATTTGAATGGCTTTGTTAATAAGCAGAACTGTAGGTTCTGGGGTTCTCAAAATCCAAGAGCCATTCATCAACGCCAATTGCACCCCATCAGGTGTACAGTATGGTGTGGGATCACATCTGAAAATGTCATTGGGCCCTACTTCTTCGAGAATGAAGATGGAAGTGCTGTAACCGTAAATGGAGAGCGGTATCGGTTTATGATAGAAAATTTTTTACGTCCTGCTCTTGAAAACAGACCTGGTATGTGGTTTCAGCAGGACGGAGCCACTGCCCATACTGCCCGAGACACAGCGGCGCTTTTAAGTCAAATTTTTGGAGAGCGAATAATTTCTCGAAATTCGGAAATTATTTGGACAGCGCAGCGCGATCGCCAGATTTGACTATTTTCTTTGGGGTTTTTTGAAGGAGCGAGTGTATGTGAACAAGCCAGAGACAATCCTTGAACTCAAGGCAAACATTGTTGCAGAAATTCGAACGCTACAGCCACAAGTTTTGAAAGATGTTATGGAAAATGCTCTAAAAAGAGCCCATCAGTGCGAAGCTGAAAACGGTGGTCATTTAAGAGACATCATTTTTCATACTTAGTGTAAAAAAATTTCCATTTTGTATATTATATAATCTGAAAGAAAAAATAAAAAAAAGTTAATAAACAAAAAAGTTATTAAACTTTTACACCCCTTGGTTTCTTTTGGCCCACCCTGTACTTAGTTTAAAAATTATTCTTAATAATTCAGAATTTTTAAAATGAAAACCCAAAATTATAATTTTAAGAATGAATTTTTGGTTAAGTGTACTTGTGATTTTTAAGTTTAGAAATGTACTTTTCAAATTTTTTTTTTCAATATTAATTATTTTCTATCTCTTTATTTTCAGGTGAGTTCTTAAATTAGTTTGGTCTTTTATGCGTAAAGCAGGGAATATTTGAGATAAGTATACAAACCTAAAATTTATAATAATATAATATTTTATTTATTTATTTATCTGTCTAATCTTAAGGAATAAATTCTAAGTTTATATTTAATTTGAGAGCACTAGAATAATATAATATTTTTATTGTAATTATGAAAAAAAATTCTAACAAAATTCTTTTAGCAAATTGTTTGCCAGACACATATTAAAAATATCAGACTGTTACAAATATGGAACATACGAAAGTTTTATACTTACATACATACCAGGGAAAGCCAATCGATACAAAAAATTTTGGATACTCCCGCACATATCGAACATTTTTTATGCTAGTGCGTGTTGGTATCTATTCATTCTCATACTTGCGTATACCCCTGCGCACTTTATTTCATACTTGTATGTATCGATGCGCATTCCTCGTTACATCCCGCATATCTACGCATATTTATCGATATACCCATGACTTGCAACACATTTGGTTTTTTAAACATTTTTTGATAAGTGTTGCCAGAAATACTAGTTTGTAGTTGTTGAGGTAATAACATTTATTTCAAACTATTTCAACATAAAATTCAATAAAAAAGTTTTACCCACACACACATTCTTCGCAGTATTTAGATTTAAAAGCCCTATTAAATATTTACGGGAGTAATTTGACCGCGGGTATAGAAACACGTTCCATTTTAGATCTGAGCTAAGAGCCGAATTAGTGGAAGAAATGTTGAACCATAGCATTCCTTACAATTTAAGCAATTTTAGCGCTTGTTTGTCGCCAATTTTCGCGATGAAACTGACTTTTTAGCCAAATCTTGGCTTTTTTACCATTTCACCGATTTTTAATCCATCTGCATATCTATTTGATGGTAGCGAATTTTCGCCATTTCGGCATTCCTTAAGCCTGGTACTCTGTTCAAAGTTGTGAAAAATATTCAGCACCATTGATTATTTCGCGTGAAAAATTTGACATGTACTTAATGTAGCCCAACTCGCGGTTTTTTTTTATAAATTTCTCGCTTTTATTGCTTGAAAGTATGCAACATTGTTAAAATTCCGTGCGAAAAAAGCACTGCTAATGTTGTTTCGCAGCTAAACTAAAATGATGCCTCACTAATTTTGCATGGAAAGACATGATTTTACGTGTTTTTCACAACAAGAACAGAGTACTACTTTTGCGAATTTATTTCGCAAATATTTCATACCAAATACTTTTATATGTAGTTTAACAGCATTTCGCACGAAATTGTGAACAGAGTACCAGGCTGAAAAGATCTTTAAGTATTTGTAAGTTATTTTAGGGATATTTATCGCAAACGTTTTTTTAGGGTTCCGTACACCAAAGGTGAAAAGGAACCCTATTGTTTTCGCTACGCTGTCCGTCTGTCCGTCACACGGTATTTTCTCAGGAACCGTAAGAGCTACGGACCTGAAATTTGGACACAGTATGTAGAACCTTGGCCGCTACAACAACAAATACATGAGAATTAAAAATTAAAGGGTGTTCCAAAACGAGCAATGAAATATGTTAAAATCCCATGTAATATACATACAATTGTATGAACATATGTATATTGAAACTTGAAATTTGTAAAATTAGTGTATTTTTATACAGACTACAACAATTAACGCTAAAATTTAAAAAATTTAAATTAAAGGGTGGTCCGTCCATCAGTTAATGCAATTTTGACTATGTAATTTTGACAATTTGCTATATCTTGGAAACCGTAAGAGGCAAACACTTGAAATTTTCAAAAACGGTAAAACTAAAAAAACCGAAAATTATAAAATCGCCAAACCAAAAAAAAAAATCGCCAAAAATTAAAAAAAATCGCCAAAACGAAAAAAATCGCCAAAACTAAAAAAAATTCTAACAGTAAAATAAATCGCCAAATTCGAAAAAATCGCCAAAATGAAAAAAAAACGCAAAAATGAAAAAAAAACGCAAAAATGAAAAAAAAACGCAAAAAATTTAAAAAAATCGCCAAAACGCGAAAATGTCGCGAAAACTAAAAAAATTAAATAAACAAAAAATCGCAAAAATTAAAAAAAATCGCCAAAAATAAAAAAAAACGCCAAAATGAAAAAACGCCAAAAAACCGAAAAAATCGCCAAAACAAGAAAATAAAGTGTCTAAACTAAAAAAGAGCCAAAACTTAAAAAATCGCCAAAACCGAAAAAGCGCAAAAAACGACAAAGCAAAAAAACCGAAAAGACCCCAAAAACGAAAAAAAATGCCAAAACTATATATTATATAGGATGAAGTTTGTATTAAATTACATATCTAGTGTTCGTACGGAACCCTATGTGCGCGAGTCATAGTCGCACTTTACTGAATTTATTTTATTTTTTATTTTTTTTTTTTTTTTTTGCAATAAAAGTGATTGTTCCCAATTATTTGTTTTTTTTTTTTTTGGCAGTTTCAAAGACTATGATATATTTTATCTTTTTTTATGTTACCAAGTTTTTGCTAATTTTCAACATGGTCGCAAATTTTTCCAAGTTTTTGACATTCGTTACAGTTTTGGTGTTTTTTTTAAATACATTTTAAGGCTTTTTTCAATAAAAAAGTTATTCACGAATTTTCGCAACTTTTTTGTAAGTGAGACTGTTTTTGGTTTTTAAAATCTACTGAGTATTTTCGTTCACATTTTTTGGGTTTTAGACACTTTTTTTTAAATAACATTCGCATTTTTGCAAGTTTTCGCGATTAATATGCGGAACAAACTTTCGACTTATTGTTTTTTTTTTTTGAGGTTTATATAATTAGCTTTAGGGGATTTTTTTTATTGTTTTAATCCTTGCGAATATGCATAATTTTTGCAATACATAAATTTTTGATTTATTAACTTTTTTTTAGTATTTATGAATTTTTTTCATAAAATTGGTTGTATGAAAATTTTTTCATTTGTAAACAGGCTCCTGGAGAACCAAATTAGATCAAAAAAGTTGTCAAAAATTCATGTTACGTGTCTTTTCTATTAGCAAATAGAAAAAGTTTCGTGAAGAAGATTTCATGGAAAAAAATGCATAATATAAATTAGGCATTATTTAAATTCATACAACGATTTTTTTATATACTTGCATATTTGGTAACATTGTTCATATAGTCATACTCGTCATTACATGCTTGTGCGCACATGTATTGATACGAATATCTTCCCAATCGGATTTTTATTAGCTAGATCAAAATATGGGTGACTTTTTGATAACTTATTTACAACTACCTTCTGAACTAATTCATAAATGATACAGATGTGAGTCAGTTATTTTTTGCACAACTGTCTTCTTCCCGATAAGTATTGAACTAACTTTGAGCTAACTCAAAACTGATGCAGAAATTAGTGAGTTGTTTTTGTACAACTAACTTCTTCGATAAGTTTTGAGCTAACTTTTAGCTAACTCAAACCTGATACAATCAAAGTTCAGAGAGAAGATGTCAGCATAAAATTCATGTTAATAATAACTCTGTGCCATTTATATTTTATATGGCGCGATGGCAAAGTGTTAAGTATGATGGCTGACAAACAAAGTGATCATGGTTCGATACACGTTCTCGTTTCTTAAAAAAATAATTTAAAATTGTTTAAACTTTAAGCTGACTGAAAAATTATATATTTGCCTCTTTCTCAAAGCGGACAGCTGACGACCTTACTCTAAAATTTTTACTGAAGAAGGACACCGAAGGTGTTCGAAATATTGAAAAAATAAAAAGATTAAATAAAATCAATATTTTAATAAAACTAAAAGAGTTTTATTTAAATGATTATGACCTTGAGCCTGATTAAGAAGAAACAAATATATAAAATTTCTAAGGTCGAAGAAAAATTATCAACATATAAATTATCAACATACTGACTGAAAAATGTTAATAAATAATAAGCTAAATCATAATTAACTAAAAATAACATTTTCTTTTTATTTTTATTTTTTATTTGGCACAAGCTAACTCATAATGAGCTAACTCATGGTTAGTTAAAAACTGATGCACTCGTCCTGCGGCCACTCAATGTTAAATCTGATCACTTTTAACATGCAGAATGAGTGCTGATTTTAACCACCTCTGACTAATTTTTGGCTGATAATTAACTAGCTCTGAGTTAACTCAAATTCCCACTGGGTTAGCACATTTGTTTGATCGAACCCGCACCTATCGATATGCGCACTTATTTGTGTTGATAGCTATAGATATCTATGCCTGTATGTAAGCATGCTTGTTGATGCGAATGTGCTATCATACTCATTGTCGTTGGAATATCGATATGTATTGACCAGCCAAAAATTAACTTTTTGGCTTTCCCTGATACATACATATATGTATATATATGTATATATATTTGACTTAATTTATTTCGAACGATATTGAAAATCATACAACAATATTTTTTATAAGTATTTTCTAAAAAAAAAGAAACAACATCTTGCAACTGTTGCGCATTAACAATGACAGCAATTAAGCAAATGCAACACATCACATACATATGTAGAATTTGCCACAAATAGAGTTTGAGTATGTATTTCGAAACGGCACTATGGGCCATGCATTCCTTTTAAGTACGCAAACAAATATTTTTAAAATTACAAATATTTTTACAATAATCTGTTTAGTGTCATTTAAATCTTTTCTTTTTTTTAAACTACTCGTATGAAATACTGTTGCTTTTAAATTTTTAAGTTAGAACGAAAATTAAATGAAAATTGAAAACTGGTATTTACTGAAATGCAACAAGTGAATTCTGATTAAAAAAAAATTCAACAAAAATACAATAGCAAAGAAAGAAACAACATGCATAGTTGAACAAATATTTAAACATGTTGTTACAGTCATCGTTTCCATGATGTTGTTGTATGATCAGTGAGTGGTTAGAAGTAACAACTTTACGATGGTTGGTCACTAGACCATAAAAATTTAAGACAAACTGGAATGAAAAATAAGCATTGCTGGTATATAAAGGGGGGCGGAAGGAAATAAGTGGTTATATACAACATTGAAGAATATTTTTTTTAATCACACATGTAAATACATACATATGTACATGAAACTCACCTCCATACACGAATTGTATATAAATTGTTGGTATTATGACCAACGTTCCTGTTCAGCAAACACCCTCATGAATTTCATTTCAAAACAGTGTTGCCAGTGAAATTTCGAGAAAGATACATTTTAGTTTCCAGAAAGATACACTTTTTCTCAAAAAGATACATTTTGAAAAAAAAAAATTGAAAATCCAATTTTAACGTTTACCATTTATTAACACTAGGATAGCCCAGTGGTCTAAATTAGACCACTTGACATTTATGTATGTATGTAGGTCTCTATTTATTATAAACATATGTGTACAAAACAAAAACAAAATAGTTATTTTTTTTAACAAATTTAAATCGGTTTTTATCACTTTTGTGCCCAGAATTTTGAAAAACCATTTATATTGTGCATATCTACACAACAATATCTTTTGAACCATATATGTATGTTTCACCAACATTGGTGGAGGATAAAATACTTAAAAGTGTACGACAAAAAAAGTGTTCCGTATTTATATAAATATTAACATAACATTTCTATTTCATATATAATGAATATTGTAAAGAAAATGATATCTTATAAATTAATTTTTATATTTTCGCAACGCCGCAATACTAGTAATCATCGATTTAGGTGGATCGAATGTGTGTTGAAATATCCTTAATAGTGTTTTCACACTGACATCGTTTTAATAAAAGTTGGTTTTAACGTTAAAACCAACTGCTAAACCTGATTTTAGCATAAAAAATGATTTTGTTAAAATCAACTTAAAACCATTTTTGAACTTAAAACCATTTTTGAATAAGTTTTAAGTTGGTTTTATGAAACTCAACGTTGTTTCGCTATACTAAGTTCAGCAGCAACAATAATAAAAAATTACGCCAAAAAAAGTATCTTCTGGAAAGTGAAAAAGACGATATGACTGTCATCCATCTGCCTATAAAAATCGTTTAGCTCCTAATGTATACATATATATAATAACTTTATTTCCAAGTACTTCTTCCTTTTGTATAAGTATTTTCATATGAACAAAAATAAGTGTTATAAATAAATGTTACAAAAAGCAAAAAAATATAGCAACAAATACATTCTACATGTGATTTATTTTATATGGAACAAAGTTTTTAGACAGTTATTAGGCAGTGTGAACGCAAAATCATCTGTCTATGGTTTTAACGTTAAAACTAGGTTTTAACTTTAGGTGTGAAAACACTATAAAGATCGTTACTATTTTCTTCTAAAATTTCATCTTGGCACACATACATAAGAATAAGCAGACAGACGACAGAAGAACTTGGAAAACTTATCAACAAAATACGTGTTATTTTTGTATTTAACTGTCACTGTTAAGGAAATTGATGACTTTAACAAACTCTGTCAGAAACGGAAAGTTTAATATTTTATTTCTGTAAATTTTGCGTACAGATTAAAAGGATACGAAAAATGTCAGGATTATACATGGTACGTCAAGTCATCAAAAGATACGAAAAATGTATCTTTCGTATCCTAATGGCATCACTGTTTCAAAACCTACAACAAAAACTTAATAAAGTTGAGCTGGCACTTAGTTTTGTTACAGCCAGCGTTGCCAAATATGAATACTTATTGCTAGTTTGGAGCTTTTTCGAAAATAAAGTATCTGGCCAAAAACCGAAAGTGCGAAATTTAAAACCATCTATTGTAACCTGAAGAGAAAATAAATTCTCGAGTGCCTGGTTTAAATAGCGATATTTTCCTATTCCCAAATGCATAATTTTATCTTAAAAAATATTTAAAAAAAAATTTCCATTACTGGCAGCCATGCACTCACAACAACAACACCAACAACAAATGTGCACTACATACATACATATGTATCTAATTTGTTAAATATATTCCTAAACACAAGAACACTTAAAGAATTTTTTTTTAATGAAAATTAACATTTTGTCGATTATAACCAAACCTTGGCATTTACGGCGCAATATACGAATTAATTAATATTTCTACACGCAGACGATTATTATTGGTGAACTATTTAATTGTTATTAAATGACTTATAATTAAACAAATTGTAATTAAATGAATCACTAATTTTTAGAGGGCAACATAAGGTAGAATGAAGGATTAGGTAGAATGAGTAAGTAAACCTTTCGATTTAGCCAACCATAGAAACAACAGAAATATTTTTTAATGTATACTCGATTTTTTGGATTACTGCATTAAATTTAACTAAATGTAATTACCTAGAAAAAAACTTTGTTTACCAGAATGCCAAATAATTCTTTCTGCCAAAAAAACCGACTTCAATGCAAAGATCTGATAGAAGAAGATAATGGACATGCCTCCGCCCATATTTTAAATGCAAGATTGTGTGTTTTTCAGAGCTTAGGGTGCGTGTTAAGTCTTCTAAAAATCGGTAAAGTAGAACCACTTAAAATAAAATATAAAATTTTAATGGGCGTGACTCCGCCCATTTTTTTAAATGGAGGATTGTATATATTTTAGAGCTCAAGGTGCGTGGTAAGTTTCGTAAAAATCGGCTAAGTAAAACTGCGTGAAATATTACAATAAATTTTAATGGGCGTAAACCCGCCCATTTTTTTAACTTTAAAATTGCGTAATTACATGAGCCAAAGATGTTTTATAGGTTTCGCAGCAATCAAAAAAAGTTGAATATCATAAAATTTGATTTTTAAAAATGTGTGAGCGTGTCGCAGGCCACTTTTTTTACAATGAGACCAATGGGAAGCTATGACCTCTCAGAGAAAAAATTAATTTTTACAATCGGTCTAAAATGTACCGAGTTATGAAGTAACACCACAAAAAAATAGAGACGAATTGTTAACCTTTTTTTTTTTGAAGTCCGTTAAAAAGTGTACATACATATGTGCCCTTAATTATGAAAGTGGTGTAAGTCATATATTTCTCTGGCCGAGATATTAAATAGATTAAATTTGAGCAAATCAATAAATATTTTTAAACTATGCAGCATTTTAATTTAAAGTTGCTCTAGTCTCGATTATAATAAATTTATTTAATATTTATTTAAGATTTATTTAATATTTTGAAGCAAAAATGCATATGAGTTAGACCAATTTCATAATTAAGGGCACAAATGTCCTCTCCAGCCCTAAGTACTTCTAATTTTACTGCAAATCCCATTCGCTAAAACTACAGTTTGAAGTTACAATTCGCTACAATAGGTCTTTTCATTTATTTTGCCAGCAGTAACTAGCAACCAGAGAGTAAAGCAGAAATTCACAAAATTACTCTCCCAAATACGAAAAAGTAAATGAACTTTTTGCTTGTAAAAACTTGCAAGAGAATTTTATTCATAACAGAACCATAGATGGAAATCATGATGCAACTGAACTTTTTCTGATGTGCGACTATATTTTGGATAAATTTAAAAAAACGACATTTGATATGAAATACTCAACACAGCTTCATGTATATACTATTCACTATTTCATGACTTTTTTCATTATTTTTTTAATTATATTCTATTCACAAGTACAAAATACACATTTTCCATCTCTGATCAGATGTGATAAACATACAAAATTTCTTGACAATAAAATTGAATTTATGTGGCTTAATGAAAGAAAAACAATAAATTAAGAAAATATGCTTTCTTTTTACATAAGTATATAAGTATACATGTGTTTTCATAATAAAGAATTTTAGAGTTTTCCTTTTTCAGATATTTTTGAAATAATTAATTTGAAAAGAAAATAAAAAAAAAACTGTTTGGATAATTCTTACAAGTAAAAAGTTTACTAGTAATAATTTGTAAGACTTTTTTTGTCTCTAATTTTTTTCTCTCTTTTGACGCTCTCTCCTTGCAAAATTTTTGAGTTAATGAACAGTTTCCAGTAAAATTTTTTACAAATTCGTAAAAACTTTTAGTAAATGAACAAACCTAACATGTCATTGAAACTTTCAAACGTACAAGTTCTAGTTCAATAACGCCTAGTTCTAGACGCCCCTCTAAACATAGTTATCGTGAAAAACGCTTTATATTTGGCTCTATTGAACTAAACCCTAGAATTATCGCCTTCAAAATCTGCAATAATATCAAATAAATTTTCGGGAATGACATCCATTAAGATACAATTAGAAAAATATTAAAAGAACGCTGGCCCTATCTGCAGTGCTTAGAAAATAACTGATATATCCCCCACAGGTTACTAAGTCCAGAAAATTTTCCACCTTTGCTGTACGTAACCCTATTGTTTTCGCTACGCTGTCTGTCTGTCAGTCACATGCTAAAATTTTGGCAAAATATGTAGAACTTTGGCCGCTGCAACAACAAATATCTGACAGTCAAAAATTAAAGGGCATCAACATCGACATGACATCAATACAATACTAAAAATATCGGGCTTGCTTACCCGTTGTCGAAACAACTGACTGCTATTAACAGACTCATGCTGTTTTCTAGACCTTAGGGAACAGAAATAGATTATCAGTAGCACACAATTTTCTCCAGAGCGAGTACACATGTATTGTATTGACGTGACGTCGATGTTGACAACTGGAATAAAGCTGAATATATATATACTAGCTGAGCCCGGCAAACGTTGTATTACCCTCAATTATGTTATATTTTGTTTTTAACTACAAATTACTCCACACAGTGGTCACTTGTTGGGTCAGAAACAAAACAAAAACCTACCGGGTATTGACCTGAACCTGTGTTAAAAATTTCGGCCCCACAGTTCTTATAGTTCTAGAGATCATGCATTAAGAACAAACACACACTACGATTTTATATATATAGAAGATTATATAGGGTGATTTTTTAAGAACTTTCGGATTGTATTTAACAAAAAAAAAAAACTTTAGAGAAATGTATCAAATCTTTATTTTGGTACAATTTTGGCATACTCTCTTCAACAAAAATTGTCTAAAGGCGTTAAATCGCACCATCTAGGCGGCCAATTGAACGTCCCCAAACGTGAAATAAACTGTTCACCTAACTCGACTCTCAATTGGGTCATTGTTTCGAGGATTGTGTGGCATGTGGCAACAGTCTTGCTGAAACCAGCATGTGCATGTCTCAAGTTTAGTTGGAAGCTCATTGGTATTCTTGAACACTTTGAGCAGTGTGTACTCTGAACGAGCAGCCTATAAATTTTACAAGATTATGCTCGTATAGAGTGGCGTTTTTTCAGATCATCCAGGTCAATTAAATATCGTGTTAGTCGATAATTTTTAAATGCCGTACAGCTACTTAGCAATTTTCCCAGCTTTTCCTCCTCTTCTTTACAAAATAGCTCTTTCAGTAATGTTCATGGGGATGCCTATAGACAAGGCTAATGAGTTTTTAGCGTATTGCCCAGGCAGATCTTTTCAGTTCGTTGGAAATCTCGTGGAATCGTGAAACGTCAGTGGGAAAGCACTTGACCATTCTACCTTGCAGACCTCACTGAAGATGGAGATTCCATCCTCGCTAATAATGAAGTTTGATTGCTGCCATTTTCTCGGTATTGGGTTAACATATAAGTATACCTACCCAGCAAAAAATTTCAAAAAAGGTAATCAAGTTTGGAATCAAGCATTTTTGGTGGAAGCACTTCCCTACTGGATTACCAACTTAATGATTTTAACAAGGCGTGAGACTAAAATAATCGATTCTAGAGAAGTACTTACATTTTTTTAAAGGGTGTTTTTTATTGAGGTATAGAACTTTAAGTTGGCATCACTTTTTTAACTGGCGGCCATTTTGTCAGCTGTCAAGTGGTTAATATTTAGTTTGGTTTGCCATTTCATCATGAACAGGTTGACAAAAGAACAACGCTTGCAAATCGTGCAAATTTATTTCGAAAATAATGGTTCAGTTCGCGAAGTTTACCGCAAGCTCCGTCCATTTTATGGTCGACATAATCGTCCATCAGAGCAATTAATTCGGTTAACCATGGATCGTTTTCGCACTACGTTTACTCTATGTGATAATACGCATCCGCAGAGACGTCGAACAGTGCGCACCGAAGAAACAATTGCCAATTTGCTGTAGAGCAAAGTGTTGAAGAGGACCCGAATGAATCGATTCGCCACCGTGCACAGCAATTGGAGCCGACTAACCGACTATTTTGTTCCCGAATTGGATGGCATGAATGTGGATGAGTTGTGGTTCCAACAAGACGGCGCTACATGCCACACAGCGCACGTCACAATCGATTTATTGAAGGAAACATTCGATGAGCGCATAATTTCGCGGAATGGACCTGTCAATTGGCCACCAAGATCGTGTGATTTGACACCATTGGATTATTTTCTTTGGGGATATGTGAAGTCGCTCGTCTACGCCAACAAACCAGAAACGTTAGGGGACTTGGAAGCCAACATTCGTGGCGTTATTGCCAACATACGGCCCCATATGCTCGAAAAAGTGGTTGAAAATTGGACCTGTAGAATTGGCTTTATTCGAACCAGCCGCGGCGGCCACATGCCCGAAATCATATTTAAGCATTAATGGCATAAAATTATCCTTCCAATAAAGCCAAATTGATGGACATTAAAACGATTTTCTTGTGTTTTATTTCAATTCGAAGTTCTATACCTCTAAAAAAAAACAACCATTATTTGTCAACATTTCACGTAATCTATTTCGTCTAAAAAATCATTCTCTTCATTTAGCAACTTGCACGTCATATTTTTAAATTTTAGGTAATGTGATTTGTAAGCGAGTAATGAAAATTGGCAATCAGAAGTAATTTTTTGCTGAGTATGTCTTAATTTATTGTGCGATTGAACGGAAGACTGAAGAAATTTACAAAAAAAAAAAAATCTGTTATATTTGAGGAATTTAGTTTCTTCAAAATTTTTAGTTTTCTCTTTGTGATTTCGCAAAGGCTCATTGTCGTCCCTGGTAAAAAAAGGTATTATAGACTTTTCTTTCAGTGTGTTTTAGACATTTGTGGTACAGTATTTTATATTTGTAGCTTTTGATTCTGTTTCGTTTTGCCGGAAATAAGAAATTCTGTGTACAAAAAGGCAACAAGTGTGGTGGTTGTTAAATATTTTTATTTTATTTTTTATTTTTTTTTGTAATGTTGGAAGTTGTATGTGTTGTTTTTTTTCGGCGTTTTGTGATGATATAACAATAATAATTGTTTGTATTTATTTATACGTGACGCACTGTTAATTAATTTGTTGTCTTTTATTAACATTTTAATGAAGGTGTTTTTGTTTCATTAAAATAAAACCATCAAAAGGGGTTTTATTTTTATGCTGGTATTCCTAAACCTCTTGAAGTTTTTTTTTATTTCTTAAAGAAATTTCGACGTAGCCAAAAATAAAAAATTAAAACTTACTAAGCGTTAAAGTGGAAATGTTTTCTTCGTACGAGTATTTCCAAAAGAAAATTAGCCGAATTTGGTGTTTTTGCTTTTTAGTAAATGAAATAAACTTTAATTTATTTCAAATAAATTAAATAATGATTTTTGGTAAAAATTGTTTATCGAATCAGTTGTATTTTGTTTGGCTAAAATTTCATTGCTAATTAGTTGTTATTACATTTGTAAGTAATTAATAATTTAATGAATTCAATTACAATTTTATTACACTGACATTATTAATGCATTTTTGCATGATATGTTTTATATTTCATTTTATTTTAAAAGAAAAATTTATTTGCTAAAATATATTTTCATTTCATAATCCCAACTTTCTCTATTACAAGCTTGATATATATAATCTGTGGTTTGAAACAAAACATAAGTAAGTCGTTTTCCTTAAAGTGTTAATAATCTTTAAATTATGGATTTTTAAGTATTTTCGCTTTCAGAAAAATCCGAAATTACAAAAAATAAAATAGGAAACATTTTACATCCCTGAAAATTACCTCTGAGCTGAACCTCAAACCTATGGAAAGTTTTTTACATTCTCTATGCCTTCAACTCTTTGAGGCGCAATTATTCCAGTACCAAAGAGTGAATCATCTCTAGCTAATCAATTTGTTAAGAATTGTTGCAAATATTAAAAAATCCTATTTCCCAAATTTTTTAAAAACTAAATCTCCGTTCAAACAATTTATTTAACCCAACTTCAACTTCAAAACTTAAAAAAAAAATATTTTCGAATTTTTCGAAAACGAAATCGAATCATTCAACCGATTAAGGTGGAATTAGAGAAAAAAAAAATAAAAAAAGTTGTAATACCAGAGGGTGCCTCTGGCAACCATAACAACAATTCACTTTTCAAAATTTTCACGTATTGGTGTTTTTTTTTCGATGCAAGTTTCAATAGTTTCTTTATTTTTTAAGATTGGTGACAAAGAAGACTTTAACATTTTTAAATATTTCACATACTCGTATTTTACTTTTCTCTCAACTTTTTTCTCACTTCATGTGTTATTGTATTTTCACTTTCATTCTTTAATTTCTTGTATCTTTTTCAGTTTTAATTTTATGTTAATTAATTTTTTATTTTTCACTCACGGGAATAGCTGATAGTGATACTAAATTATTTCTCTAATGACTTGTAAAATATAAGACAAACAATAGTAATTTTTTGTTCGTTATTAGCATAAAATCATGATGTTGTTTTATTTATAGGAGTTAAAAAAAAGAGTTCGCTGGCAAATAATTTTTTTAAAGGGTGTTTCATTAACTGTTCAGAAACTCTTATACAGGGTGGGCCAAAAGAAACCAAGGGGTGTAAAAGTTTAATAACTTTTTTGTTTATTAACTTTTTTTTATTTTTTCTTTCAGATTATATAATATACAAAATGGAAATTTTTTTACACTAAGTATGAAAAATGATGTCTCTTAAATGACCACCGTTTTCAGCTTCGCACTGATGGGCTCTTTTTAGAACATTTTGCATAACATCTTTCAAAACTTGTGGCTGTAGCGTTCGAATTTCTGCAACAATGTTTGCCTTGGGTTCAAGGATTGTCTCTGGCTTGTTCACATACACTCGCTCCTTCAAAAAACCCCAAAGAAAATAGTCGGGTGCTGTCAAATCTGGCGATCGCGCTGGCCAAATAATTTCCGAATTTCGAGAAATTATTCGCTCTCCAAAAATTTGACTTAAAAGTGCCATTGTGTCTCGGGCAGTATGGGCAGTGGCTCCGTCCTGCTGAAACCACATACCAGGTCTGTTTTCAAGAGCAGGACGTAAAAAATTTTCTATCATAAACCGATACCGCTCTCCATTTACGGTTACAGCACTTCCATCTTCATTCTCGAAGAAGTAGGGCCCAATGACATTTTCAGATGTGATCCCACACCATACTGTACACCTGATGGGGTGCAATTGGCGTTGATGAATGGCTCTTGGATTTTGAGAACCCCAGAACCTACAGTTCTGCTTATTAACAAAGCCATTCAAATGAAATGAAAATTCTATTGTTCTGGTTCTCTGTTCAGTTGTGAACCTCTCCATTATAAATTCTCCAAGTGTTGTCTATATAATCTGAAAGAAAAAATAAAAAAAAAAATTAATAAACAAAAAAGTTATTAAACTTTTACACCCCTTGGTTTCTTTTGGCCCACCCTGTATGTAAATTTAAATATAACAAAGTGTGTGTGAGATATCAGCGAAATTAATTATTCCATTATGTATGGATATAAATTCGCGCAAATTTCCGTTGTGGTTTCGATAGGTGTCGGACATCCGAAATGACCAGTTCACACCAACTCCACGTCAGATGACCAGACCCTAAAATCGCTCGTGCAAAATATACATTGTGGCATTAATTATATGACACATAGCGGCGTCCTCTTGAACCCATATTACGTTGGTATCCAATTATGGCCAAAATAAGTTTGTAATTATCGACCTATTATGTTTGAATGTGCACGACCCGCCCACTTTTTTAAGCACAATATTATGCCACTTCAAGATCCCAAGCTGTAATTTAATACTAATTCTCGGAGCTCAAGATGCGTGCCAAGTATTGCAAGAATCGGTTAAGCAGAAACACGTGAAGTATAGTATTAAATTTTCATGGGCTGGCTTCCCCAATTTTTAATATCTTTTTCTAAGAGAAGTAACACTCACTCAACACTACTACTACTAGCTGTTACCTTCTTTGGTAAAGGGCTAGTGATATAGACATATGGTTAAGGAAAAGATCGAGGAGGAAAGCTTCATTCCTTTTGCACGTTTTTTTTAATTTATTTGATTTATCTCATTTTTGCATTGAAGGACGCTTCGAGATTGAACTTTATAATTTCTTAAGGCTTCGATAACTTTTCTTCTATCCACATAGATATGAATTGGTAGTTCGTTGTCAATTTCCGTTATAGCCGTGATCTCATTCTGAAAGACTGTATTATGATTCGGCAAGCGAAAAATTTTACGTATATTACGACTAATTTCGTAAAATCCTCTACCCGATCATTTTATTCGTCTTCTTGTTTAACTCCTCCTATTTTTTAGGATTCTTAGTCGGCCCGACAGACCATCTAATGGTTAAACCGACTTTGATGTATATGGCCGTACTGGCAAAGTTGTTGATGCGTAAAGTAGACATAAGAGTTTTCGTACTGTACTTACTTAAATCATCCTCACTGTTGTTGAGTGAAACAGTGAGAACAATCACTAGTCTTTTTGTAGCTTATCTCATTTGTACCTTTAAACTATAAAACATTCTTGTTACTTACTGACTTGTGAAATATAATTTGAAAAGAAAGGTGCGTATACCGTTAAATAAACTTAGTTATAATTAAATCTAACCCCCGAACATTTTCATTATTTTCAATTATTATTTGTTTACAACATTCGTCGAGTTCTATACCCCAACAGAAGGCCTTTCCTTTTCTTTCTTCGAGATTTGTCATGGATGCTTTTTCCAGGATCTTCACAATGGAAGATCTACCATCTCTCCACTTCCAGGCGCTTATTTTGTGTGGCAATAATTTTAGGTTGTGATGTCGATTTCTTTATTAGGCAGAAGCTGCCGTCTTCCCATGGGATATTGATGCATTTTATCAAGTTTAGTAGTGTCTATACAGGAGTCGCACTCCAGTTGTAGGTACATTACGTCCCTGATAAATTTTCTGCTCTATATATAGTTTGTGGAGCATTATCGTCAGCTGCTAGAACGTATTCCACAACATTCTCATTTATGGCATTCTTCAACTGCTTATTATGTGCCATCGGTATATTACCTGAGGGGCAGTTGAAGTTGACAACAACGTAGCAAAGCTCCTCTGTCACCCCCTTACGTGCCATTTTGGTATATGTAGGCTGCTACTAGGCCTTCTCGTCCGGTTTCCTCTTCAGTGATTTTGAGGCTTTCTTACTGGAAGCCCCTTAAGCCCTTGAGCCCCTTTGAAGTTAGTTGGTTTTGGTAGATTCATTTCACCCTTTGAGCCCTAAAGTTGTTTTCGTTTGTGATTTGGGATTTAGTTTTAATAGTCTTGGCGAACGGTGGTCTGCTCCTCCGGAGACCGTATTCTCTCTTCCTTCTCCTTGGAGAGATCTTTTTTTCTTCTTTATTTTGGCCGCTTTATTTCGTTGCGTACCTGATGGATTCCTCCTTTTCATGCTGAGTTTGCCTATGCTAGCACTTACTTCCTCGACCATCTTATCTAATAAAGAGGTATCTTTTTCTTTGTTTGGGACAGAAGAATCGGAGACCTCGCCCCCCATGTATGGCTGGGGATGCTTAAAGCTCGCCCTTTCATCCAATTCTTCGTTCCCAGATCTTCTTGACACTTCATCAACTACGGAAGCCCAATTGTCCACGATGATGACGACGACTGGGAGCCTGTTCGCACACCACCACTAACCGCCGCACAGTGGGGGATTTTGAAAAAAAAAAGTGGAAATAATTCTGCAGTTTCTAAACAGGTTGTCCGCTTGTTATGAGCATTTGAGCAAGTTTTACAGATCTTAAATCTGGAATTTGGAATATGTATCTATAAAGGGGGCGGAGCCACAATGCCCAAAGTGGGAAACCTCGTGTTAATGAAAAATTCGAACCGATTCCAAGCTTATATTTTTGATCTGATAAAAAAGATTTTTTGCTAAAGCTAAAAAAAGTCTGCTACATGTATGGGTTTTCGCTTAAAGTTTAGGAAATATTCTGGAAATAAAATAAAAATTTTAGCTTTTTTCCAAACTTGGTCCACTGTTCTGCTAATAGAGAAGTCAAATATTGTCCGATTAAAAAAAAAATGCAGAATTATTTCCACTTTTTTTTTCAAAATCCCCCACTGTGCGCCGGTATGGAATTTTCAAGCTCTGCACCGTAAGTTTTTCTACATTATATTTAGTTTCCTTGTTTTTTTGTGGGTTTTTATTCGGTTCTATCCTAGGTAACTTGATTTTAATTGGTCTGCGAGGAATTTCACAAATGCCTTAAGCTTTGAGGTAATGTTATCGAATAGGAACCCAAGGTGTACGGAGTTCCTGAGCACCAAGGTGTATGTATCGTACCTCAAATCATCTCAAGCTGCTAATAGCGCATTTTACCCTATACCCCCACCGTCTGTCTATCCGCCACCTGGGGACGCATCCGATGGGAGTAAAATCAAGCAAAACGTCTCCACACGGATTTTTGTTGGTTATCCTACTTCGCAAATGCTTCTGCTACAGAATACCAACGAAAGAGGGCGCTCTGATGTTACATTAGAATTAGTATGCGCTGACTAATCCTTCATCACTTGAACAACTGACACAAATTGACGCTAATGCACATTATATGACATCGCAATAGTGTGTACTAGTGGCAACGTTTTCCATTTCCGATTTTTTTCGTTGTGTGGCATTGCTTTCCACATATAAAAAAAATAATGTGAAGGGCGTTGCTGCACACATTTTGAGAAGAACACCACAAAATGACAGCACAAGGAATACCAGTTAGTGTACTCAGCATAAGCGAAATGGTATTTTTCCTAGTTGGCACTAAATTAATTAGTAATTTTTCTTAGTTAAATTTCTTTACCTGTTTTTTAAGCCATTTTTCTTCTTCTTGTTACATATTATCAGCAGACAAAAATTTAGTTAAAAGTAGTGAAACTTTGGTCAAGCGATCTGTTTTACTTAACTTTTACTGATAGATAAGTTTGTTTAGTTTTTCTTGCTGAAAGTAACTTTGACTGTAAATATACCAAACAACCAGTTTTTTTTTTTTTTTTTTTTTTTTTTTTTTTTGGTTAAATTATTCCATTAAATGTATCTTACGAGTTCTGAGCGTAACACAAACATACACACACACAAATAGTTACTTTAAAGTTTTACTTTCTTTTTTTATTAAAGACAAATTTCGTTCGTATTGAAACACTTTTACTATATTCTCTGTCTGACATACACAAAAGTGTCAAATTAAAAGATTGATTGATTAATAAAAGCAGTCAAACGGCGTTTCAGGTATGTATGTATTTTGAAGCAGGAAACATTTATATCAAATAAAAAAAGTTTTTATATAAGAATATTTGCTGTACAAAGTGGGCGGGCGATTTATTAATGCTAAGAAAACAGAGCAAAAATTTCTTATAATCAAAATGATGTGGGCTGGCAAATAAATCAAACTGCAACTAACAAGTGTTGCACCTCAAGTAAAGCAGAAGTACATACAAAAGTAAAAAACAAAGTTTTAAAATGGTTCAGCAGCTAAATAAATCTTTTAAGAAAAAAAAAACTAAAATTATTCGAATATCTTCAAACAAAAAATATACATATAAACAAACATACAACAAAATACTTTCAACATAATTTCCTCTATATAATTTTGTTTGCATCCAAAGTATTTTTTATGTACTTGTAATCCAATTTATAAAGCAAAAATAAAAATATCATACAATCAACCCAGTTGGCCACTTTGGCTTAAGCGACATTGTATTGTATGATTCTTGTTCTTTGTTATTTAGTTTTCAATTCGACAATTTAAAGGAAATCTGGGGGTCTACTCTGTATTTCGAAACGAAAGAAAATGCTTTCGAATTTACATGTTATAAGCATACAAATTCGAAAGCATTTTCTTTCGTTTCGGATTACGCAGTAGACCCCCTGAGCGACAATGTCTTGTATTTGTCCTCAATTAAACACTTTCGATTTCGTTGATGACAATCTGAGTGACAAGTCGTGTGTTTTGTCTTCAAACAAACACATCAATATGTTGTAGTGTTGTAAAAAGCGGCTACTTTTGAATACTCAGTACTACTTGATACTTTTTCAATTGGGTACTCGATACTACTCAATACTTTATATATGTATGTATGTATATGGGAAGTTAAAAATTATTATTTATATCATTTTATTGATGATGCAATATGGAAAAATAAAGATTAAATACGAGTATATTGAAATTAATTTATGCCAAATGAAAGTAAATAAGTTTGAAGATTAGTTTTTGTACATAAAAATTTTTTAACGTACTCTTAACACTTCTAGTTCATTATTCTCTTAAATTATCTTCTAAATATTTTTTAATAAACATTTTTTTCTCACAATTGATTTTATTACTTAGTCATTGTTGAAATGTGGTAATAAAATTTTACCAAAATTGAAAGAATTTAAAATATTTTTTATGTTTGTGAGGAACTGACTTGCTTTTTATATTGTATCACGTGCTTTCCTTCCACTATTCTAAAGGGTCACTTTTTCTGTCCAATAGTATTTGTTAATGACTGAAGTAGTTCAATAATGCATTTTGTAGTACTTTATTTTAGCGGCTGTTTTCGTATCAAAATAATTCCTAACAGAATTGGTATTTGTTACACTAACTCCATGAGGTCCAGAGTCATATTTATTTGTATCAAGCTCACAGAGTTGTATAATTCTGATGTATTTTAAAGGAAGACTTTCACTTGAATACTACAAAATGCAACCCTGAAAGTATTGAGTAGTTACTTTTGTGTATTGAGTACCGGGAAAAAACTCCCGGTATTGAGTACTCAGTACTCAAATACTCAATACTTTTACAACACTAATATGTTGACCTATTGTTGCCAAAGGTATAGGTGGTGCTGTAGCCAGAACTTAGGAACCTGTGGGCCCAATTCGAGTCCCAGCTAAGTCAGTCAATCATTTAAATGAAACGGAAAACAAACAAGTGAGCAATAATACTTTCTGCAAAAAATAAACCGACTTCAATGCAAAGATCTGTTAGAAGAAGATCCCAGCAAAAAATTTTAAAAAAGGTAATCGGGTTTGGAATTAAGCATTTTTGGTGGAAACACTTCCCTACTGGATTACCAACTTAATGATTTTAACAAGGCGTGAGACTAAAATAATCGATTCTTGAGAAGTATATACTTACATTTTTTTATCTGTCAACATATGCAGGTAATCTAAAGGGTGTTTTTTATTGAGGTATAGAACTTTAAGTTGGCATCACTTTTTTAACTGGTGGCCATTTTGTCAGCTGTCAAGTGATTAATATTTAGTTTGGTTTGCCATTTCATCATGTACAGGTTGACAAAAGAACAACGCTTGCAAATCGTGCAAATTTATTTCGAAAATAATGGTTCAGTTCGCGAAGTTTACCGCAAGCTCCGTCCATTTTATGGTCGACATAATCGTCCATCAGAGCAATTAATTCGGTTAACCATGGATCGTTTTCGCACTACGTTTACTCTATGTGATAATACGCATCCGCAGAGACGTCGAACAGTGCGCACCGAAGAAACAATTGCCGCTGTAGAGCAAACTGTTGAAGAGGACCCGAATGAATCGATTCGCCACCGTGCACAGCAATTGGAGCCGACTAACCGACTATTTTGTTCCCGAGTTGGATGGCATGAATGTGGATGAGTTGTGGTTCCAACAAGACGGCGCTACATGCCACACAGCGCACGTCACAATCGATTTATTGAAGGAAACATTCGATGAGCGCATAATTTCGCGGAATGGACCTGTCAATTGGCCACCAAGATCGTGTGATTTGACACCATTGGATTATTTTCTTTGGGGATATGTGAAGTCGCTCGTCTACGCCAACAAACCAAAAACGTTAGGGGACTTGGAAGCCAACATTCGTGGCGTTATTGCCAACATACGGCCCCATATGCTCGAAAAAGTGGTTGAAAATTGGACCTGTAGAATTGGCTTTACTCGAGTCAGCCGCGGCGGCCACATGCCCGAAATCATATTTAAACATTAATGGCATAAAATTATCCTTCCAATAAAGCCAAATTGATGGACATTAAAACGATTTTCTTGTGTTTTATTTCAATTCGAAGTTCTATACCCCTCAAAAAAACACCCTATATTAAGTCTAAACTAATCATTCTCCTCATTTATCAGCTTTTACAGAATTTTTTTTAAGTTTTATGTAATGTGATTTGTAAGCGAGTAATGAGTAATGTCCCTTCGCCCATTTTTTTATATGCAAGATTGTGTCTTTTTTTTATAGCTCAGGGTGCGTGTTAAGTCTTTCAAAAACCGGTAAAGTAGAACTTCTTAAAATAAAATATTAAATTTTAATGGGCGTGACTTCGCCCATTTTTTTAAAGGAGGTTTGTGTCTATTTTAGAGCTCAAGGTGTGTGATAAGTTTCGTACAAATCGGTTAAATATAACCGCGTGAAATATTATATAAATTTTAATGGGCGTAAACCCTCCCATTTTTTTCAACTTTTAAGTTGCGTAATTATAGATAAGTAGAATATCATAAAATTATATATAAAAAATTGTGGGCGTGTCCCCGCTTTTTTACATTGGGGCCAATGGGAAGCTATACCCTCTCAGACAACAAAAAAATTTTACAATTGGTTTAAAATGTACTTAGTTAAAAAAAATAGAGACGAATTGTTAACCTCCTCCTTTTTTTAAGTCGGTTAAAAAAAATTAAATCTGTGCGTTATAAATATTAATTAAAGTCTGCTCTGTTGATTGACATTGTCACTTAAGAACTCACACTATCACTTTGTTTACGATAATCTAAGCCACATTGTCACTCATAAAAACATGCACGATTTTCGCAGCACTTGTTCAAAAACGTCGTTGATGATTACGAGATTTATCGTGGAGGATTTAACATTGTCGTGCACCCTTCATTGATGATGTCTCAAAGACATGGTCAACTGGGTATTAGTGAAACGCACTGCTCTTGTATTAGAAAATCTGCAACATTTGTGCAGCAGTGAAACAAAAAACGAAAAGACTATTACCTCTGCTGAGACTTTCTACTTCCCAGAGATTTACGAGTAGAAGAAGAAAAAACAAAAACATACTTAAGTGCGTAAAATATTTGTGCATTTATGAATATTGGAGATGATCTAATGATTATCTAGTGATGACTACAAATTACTATCAAAATGAAAATTTTTTCTTATCAAATGGTATTTAAAGATCTCATGACAGTTGAAATGCTATGGAATGCCTCAACAGAAACGCCTCGCAGTAAGTCAACAGTGGCGTAGAATTAAAAATGTTCAAGCTGCACATGCAGCTTCTAATATTTAATGTTGAAAGCTGAGACATAATTCAGCTAATGACTTTTATCTGATCATGAAGCCGCGAAGCTCGATGCCCAATGGTAGCGGAATGCTGTCCGAACAGAGCACCCATTTTAATAAAACAATTTTATGGTTTGCAAGTGTATACATTCATGGTGATTTTGCAAAACAGACTCAGTAAACTATAGCCAATTCGACATATAAGGCATTTTCACAGGAATGTAAACTTTTTGTAGCGTGCGACACCAAACAAATATGCTTGTTTTTTTTTTCAAAGAAAACGAAACTTTTTTAAATTCTTTATATGTTCGTGTCGGCCGTCAGCAGCAGCTTTGCATTAGGTAAAATTTTGAGAAAAATTGAGTCACATTGTTCTGAAATACAAGCTTAATTGCTTGCTGTCGCACGCGACAAAAAAGTGAACTTTCTTGTGGAATTGTCCATATGTAACTTTAACAATATGGCCGCTATCAACTTCCAAAGTTCGGAAGACGATATTAAAAAATTCTTTATAGACATAAAAAAATAGAATAAAAATTTAGAGGGAATACAGTAATTTTGACTTAGCTGCACAATTAACTTTGCACGACTTTTTGTGCAGATAAGTCAAAAATGATGTTATCTTAAATGCACTTATCTGCCTAAATGTGCAGGTATCCAATTTTACACTTCAGTTTTATACACATACATGGTTGAATGTTTATGTAGCCCCTTTTTTTTAATTTTTGCAGCTTACCTAAATTTTTTATATGAGAATAATTTAAAACTGCCAAAGAATATGTTAAATGCGCAGGTATACAAAGTGTACTTAAAAAAGGATTTTGAACAATAATTACAGAAAAAATATATTTTGTGCAGTTAAGTCAATGTGCAGCTAACATTGATTTTTGTATGAACATCTTTTGAAATTACCAAAATTGTAGGGCACTTATTTTAAATGTGCAGGTATAGAAAGTGCACTTAAAAAACGAATTTGTATGGGATTTTAAGGAATAGTGACAGAAATTTATCAGTTTAGGCAGTTAAGTTCAAAGTGCACTTAAGCAAGAGGCAGCTAAATCAAAACTACTGTAATCGTAATATAAATGTGAATGACTTTATAATTTTTTTTTTAAATACATGTATTTATTTATTGTATCTTCATATGTGAACTAACAATAAGCATTAAAATCTTAAATCTAAAATATAATTATTAGGCCCGACCAGTGTCGGACATAAACTTAGTGATAGTTATAAATAATACATAAGTAGTGATAATCAAAAAGGAAAAATAAATGTATTATCAAGCAGTCCCATCTGGAGTGTTGAGTATAAGAGCCCTTGTGTCCCTCTTTTTTGGGCGGATGTGTACAGTAAAGTTCAAAATATTACGAGCAAGCGGATTAGGATGGAACCGATGTTATTAACCGTACAATTTTGTTTTGCTTTCGTTGGATTCTTTCGATATTAGAAGCTGAAGCAGTGACCCATAGTTTATAAATAAAATGTAAAATCGAACGTCCAGAAAGTCGTGCCGAAGACTTACAATATAAATTACAGTGGAGTTTGGTGACATTGAACTCACAGCGACATGGTGACGTGTATTATAACCAGTGATGCCAGAATTCCTTCACCAAAAATGGCTAAATGTAGACAAAAAAATGGCTAAAAACTAGCTAAAAAATGGCTAAGCGAAAACGAATGCAAAAATCATGAATATTAGCAAAAACAAGAAGGTATTTCATATATTATTTTTTTAAAGCAAATGGGAAACTTTTTGAAGTAAATAAAAACAACAAATTAAAGTAATAAATAAAATAATTTTTCTTCAGGTAATTAAGAAACTGTGCATATAGTGCAAACTTGCAGTACACCATCTATTCATTTGTACATTCTGCTATTCAGTCTTTAAATTTTTGTGTTACTAATCCATTTCTTGCGAAATTTTTGTTTCAACTTTTTATTCATTTTCTCTTTTTTAAACTTTAATTTATTTTTTATTTTCACTCGTGTAAAAAAATAAATTCAGTAAAGTGCGACTCGCGCACATAGGGTTCCGTACGAACACTAGATATGTAATTTAATACAAACTTCATCCTATATAATATATAGTTTTGGCATTTTTTTGTTTGTTTTTGGGGTCTTTTCGGTTTTTGCGTTTTTTTCGGCGGTTTTTGCGTTTTTTCGGTTTTGGCGATTTTTTAAGTCTTGGCTCTTTTTTTAGTTTTGACACTTTATTTTCTTGTTTTGGCGATTTTTTTCGGTTTTTGGCGTTTTTTTATTTTTGGCGATTTTTTTCATTTTTGCGATTTTTTTTATATAATTTTTTTTTAGTTTTGGCGACATTTTCGCGTTTTGGCGATTTTTTTTCGATTTTTGGCGTTTTTTTATCTTGGCGTTTTTTTTTAATTTTGGCGATTTTTTCGAACTTGGCGATTTATTTTAGTGTTAGAAATTTTTTTTAATTTTGGCGATTTTTTTCGTTTTGGGGTTTTTTTTAATTTTTGGCGATTTTTTTTTTTTTGGTTTGGCGATTTTATAATTTTCAGTTTTTTTAGTTTTACCGTTTTTGAAAATTTCAAGTTTTTGGCGATTTTTTTTAAGTTTTGGCTCCATTTTTAGTTTTGACACTTTATTTTCTTCTTTTGGCGATTTTTTTTCGGTTTTCGGCGTTTTTTCATTTTGGCGATTTTTTTTTGTTTTGGCGATTTTTTTTAATTTTTGGCGATTTTTTTTTTGGTTTGGCGATTTTATAATTTTCGGTTTTTTTAGTTTTACCGTTTTTGAAAATTTCAAGTGTTTGCCTCTTACGGTTTCCAAGATATAGCAAGTTGTCAAAATTACATAGTCAAAATTGCATTAACTGATGGACCTCCCTTTAATTTAAATTTTTTTTTTAATTTTAGTGTTATTTGTTTTAGTCTGTATAAAAATACACTAACTTTACAAATTTCAAGTTTCAATATACATACATATGTACATACAATTGTATGTATATTACATGGTATTTTAAAATTTTTCGTTGCTCGTTTTGGAACACCCTTTAATTTTTAATTCTCATGTATTTATTGTTGTAGCGGCCAAGGTTCTACATACTGTGCGGCGGAGTGGGCAACATTGTTCAGCGGCGGCTCAAAATCTGCTTGTATCAATAAATGATGTCAACGCATTGTCTTCGTTGATCTTTTAGTATACATAGTTATTCATAAATATATTGTAAACAAATAGTTAAAATGTATTGCTATCTTTATTTTCATGAATTACATCGAAATTATCATGAATAAAAAATTATTGTTTTTTTACTGTAGCAGGGTTCAAATGGCTTATTTTTTAACCCCCCAACTAAAAATGGGGTGTTATAAGTTTGTAGTGTGTGTCTGTGTATCTGAGTATCTGTGTACCTGTGTGTCTGTACGAGTACACGTACATACCAAATGGCTGGACCGATTTTGATTTAGTTCCTGTTTGAAAGGTTACTTGATCGAGAGTGTTCTGAGCTATGTTTGAAAAAAATCGGTCCACAGCTTAAAAGACATCGCATCTTTTCTAGATATGTTCGGGGGTTTTTAAAATTTTTAATTTTTGTTATTAATTATAAAAGCACCTGCAATTCAAAAAGGAACTTCTGAGGAAACTGATGTGGTGGGTGTACTAAAGCAAATGCTGGCTAACTTCGATATCTTGGGACTGGAAGCATAAGTTACAAAACTTAATAGTTTTCCAGCAACTTTCTATCCGACAAATAACGGTGGCCAGCACTCTGCACTCGTTCGTGTAATTTTTATATACAACTCTTATTTTACCTTAACAATTTTTTTTAATAATTTTTGGTAATAAACCAAGTAGTGTATGTGATTCACTTTATTAAATGATCTTGCCGATATTAAAATAAAATTTTTTTTCAACTTTATCCAGCGGTAAAGCACACAATTTTTATCTAACGAGGCTTTGAAATAACGCTGTGCCGTTCTTGTAAAATCATCACAAAAAATAGTTGCGAAGAGGTGCTTTTGAAAGGCATCTCTGTAATAGGATAAATGAATTCTGTGGCTTGAGCCCGGCGGTTAACAATAAATTTCGAGTCGATCGGCTTGGTTCTCTGCGGACAATAGTTTATTTTTTAGTTCTGAAAACAGCTGTTTAAAAAAATAGAATACATTGAGAACTTTTGAAAAGAGTTGGTTTTTAGTGAAAATTCCCTATAAACGTATTTGCCATATGCGTTTTTTGTATGAAATATCAATTCGAAACAATTTGACCGCAGAAATTGTTCTTTGTAGCCAAACTCCACTGCATATATTAGTTACACATAGTTATTTGTAATCATGTATCTTGTACTCGTAAAAATGATCAGGTATTAAAAGAAGTATGAAATGAAACTGTACTACACACAGAAAAAAATACCAATGTAAAATCACCATGCAAAAATTTTGATTTCAAGTATTATTAATTCATGTTGAATTAAAGTTTAAATCATGATGGTATATACATACCAAAAGTAGAACCAGAATACTTAAGGTTATTGTGGCTGCAGCGGTAAGCGCGTTGACTACAACTTGATGAGTTCCGAGTTCAAGTCTTGGACGAGGAAACCAATTATATATGTACATTAGAGTGGCCGTTAATTGTATGGAGACTTTTTTTATTTCTTCTACTCTCACCCAGTTCAGTTTTATGTAAAAAAAATACAAAAAATTTCATACCGATAATTTGCGTTTCAGGGGGTGCATCTGGCCCTAAAAGTTGGCCTTCAAGCCCATTTTTCAATGTAATTTTTTGCATATGACTATCTTTTAAAAAAATCATTTTACAAGAATATGACATATGGCCATATTTTAGCTCTTCGAGTCAACAACATTAGTCTCTAAGAAAGTATTTTGCTAAAAATAATATTTTAGAAAATAATGAGGAAAATAACCAACAAAATACCAACAATTTTCGGGCCTGTTCTGCAAATCACGACATGTCGTAAATCACGGTGATTTCAAAAAATTAATGAAAGCTAAATCATTGCTTTTGTAAATTTCACGATTTATAGCGGTGGAAGTTGGAATGACAAAAACTTAAAATACAAAACAAATTCACTAACAATTCAGCTACTAATAGTTTCTTTTTGAAATCACCGTGATTTAAATCACCGTGATTTTCATGGAAATATATGGAAATTTTTTATTTTAAGCGTGTACAATAAGACCTTATATATATTAAATGATTTCATACATATACATATAGTCAAAATAAAACTAAACAAAAAAAAAAAAAAAAATACGTTGAATATGTATATATATATATATATATATATATATATATATATATATATATATATATATATATATATATATATATATATATATATATATATATATGAACTTATCAGTATGAAATTTTTGTATTTTTTTTTTAACATAAAACTGAACCGATTTGGGGGGTGAAAGTAGAAGAAATAAAAAAATAATAAATAACGGCCACCCTAATGTACATACAAACTAGAGGCCTGCGTAAACAGTCTTGAAATGTAAATATGTCTTGTTTTTTAATTGTATTCTCGCGGCATGCATTATATTAAAGCAATAATAAATGCTGTTGTTTAATAAGCGAAGCAGGATGGATGTATTGGTGTACGTGTACATGAGTATTAACAAGCGATCTCGCGAAGATTTCTTGTTCATAGCAAACAATCAAAAGAAGTAGTGTTAATGCGTGTATGCTTGTTATTTTGCATATTGTACGTTTGAGTGTGTGTATATGTAATATGTAAATGGTAAGCTATTATGTGTTTAAGGGTGGGATTTTAAAGCAAGCGCACTCAACTAATGTCAATTCATGTGTGCGTTTGTATGTGCGCAGAAAAATAAAAGTTCGTACAGTCAATGCATTTGAAAAATCTCTCATATCTTAAAAGTCCTTGTAAGTGGTTTTGTGCAGGACTTTAATACAAACATTTTTCTGATGCAACACGTTAGAGTTAAATAATTAATAAAATACAATGACTACATTAAATTCATATTGTTACAACTTGAAATAACTTTGATTTAAATTTTAAATAAGTTTGATTCATCATAATTCTTCATTTTGATTTAAAAGTACAGTAATGTTAAATTAATATGAAATAAAGTTATTTCAAAAGGAAAAATTTTTTATTTGAATATTGCTGTAAATCATGCTAAACAACATGAAACACATATGAAGCAAAAACATTGCCGAAAAAAGTTAAACAAACCTGGTTTATGTAGATTTTAAGTTGAAATTTTTCTGTGGGTATACTGAAATAGTCTTGATTAAATTTATTTTTATTTAATTAAATTGATGCACTTTGTTTAGTGTTACTTTATGTAAATGTCAGTGTCATAAAAATTTTTAAATTTAATAAGAATACGTGATTTTTTTTTTTAATCAGCATTGAATAATTTACTGATAGTTTTTCTAAATAAACCAAAAATTTCGTTTACTTCTTGAGTATGTGATTTAAGAAGCTAAAAACTATATTAAAATTGTTGCCACGCCCATAAATAAAAAATTATATACTATTCGCGTCTTACACCATCGTTAAATGATTAAAGCTGATGCAGCTAAATTTTCGGTGAATTTGCACCTATTATCAAATCATTAGAATAATTCACTGGAATATTGTTGTTCACTTAATCTACGAATAAACTTTAGGGCATGAACATTTTCATGTGTCAAATGCCGAACTGAAAACAGTCTTTGGAAATGTTTAGCAGCAATCGGAACTAGTTTTTTAGCCAGTCTTCTTTCTCGTAAAATGTGATGAAAGTCTTTATAAAGGTATAAATAGTATGATTGGCCCTTAAGTAATTAGATGAAGTGGTGCTGATGAAGTGGTGCGTGGTGGCACAAAAAATGCGACATTTCCCATAGCTAAATCTAACATTAATTTTATTCTTTAAAAAATCTAATTAATTAATAAAATATTTCATTTTGTAATGAGGATTATAAATGCTGAACTTGATTAAAAATTCATTATAGTTCAATTAAAAATAAATAAAAATTAAATAAGTATGTGTCACAACCAATTATATATTTGTTTAATGTTTTGGTCAGAAAACTTTGAAAATAATAAACTTTACTTTGCTGTGCTGTCCACCAGCAAAACATAATAGAAATCTTTACAACAAAATTATTAACTCAAAAGAAGCAAAATATTTACCCCCATATTCATAAAATTTTAAATGAATTTGAAATGTATTTTATTTCAAATTTTTCATATAAAATTTTCCTAAAATGGATTTCAAATTCATTTTATTTTTTTTATGAATATGTCGGTTAAAGTATAGAAAATTATGATGTTGTAATAGCGGTAGATATCTTCATTTTCACTTTTCAAATGTCTTTCACTTTCTGGCATTTGAATAAAATTAAATAGAATGAAAGTAAGAGTTTCAACAAATTAAAGCGAATGAAAAGAAAACATAGTTTAGTTTGTCGACTATCAATGCATTTTATATACAAATACCAATACAATATGCATTTTTCTTTTTAATAATCTTCCACAGTGCAGCCAGATTAGGGGATTTGTCCCCAAAATTGGGATTTGGGGACAGAATTTCGTGTGGATTATATTCATAGTACATTTTGTTTAAATAAAATGAATAAACAAGAAAAATATAAAATTACTTACGTTTACAAAAGTCCGTTTTCGTTATCTAAACAGAGTTAACACTAATGTGTAACTTTTTTTTATTATTGTATTTTATTTTTTATATTAAAACAACTACCGCGAGTACGTTGTTTACTGGAGATCACTTTCAATACAGAATAAAAATTAAGCTTCTGCTCTTTTCTTACCTTTATAAAGCAAATAGAAAGACATAAACTAAAATGTTTTTTTTTCAATCAGAAATAATATTTAGTCAGGCTTAAGTTCAGTAATTTCAATTCTTTATTGAATGAAATATTTTTATTAATTAATGTGAGTTTCTAAAGAAGAGAAGAAAAATTAAACTTAACTGGGGTAGAGTTTTTATTATTAACTTCAGCTATTTAACGAAAATTTAGTATGAAATGGAATATGAGAAATGATTATTGTGTATACAATTATTGATTCACCATTGGTAAATACATTTATAAGTATCACTATTCATTTTCTGTTTTTCCATTTTTTACTTTCTATTTGGTTAGCACGAAGTTATATCACTCTACCTAAGTATGTTCAGTAAACAAAGTTAATTCAAACAATTAAAAATTTGTTTGAATCTTTAATCATGCGTAAAAGAGTTGAATGTGCATATTTGCAAACAACTGTTTTTTTTCTCCAAATTAATTTTGCTTTTCTTTATAAAAAAAATAAGAACACAAAAAATTAAAACATTAGGAAGGGCTAATAAATCAGTCAAAGTTTAAACGCTGTTTTAGTTAAACTAAACTCAAATTTATATTTGGTTTAAACGCAACATGAGTAAATCAGTCAACCATACCTTATGTGTAGTTTAAAAAATAATATTGTGGCAGCAATACAATAAATGCCAAAAAGCAGCTGTTTTGCAGCAGGCTATCAATTCTTTGTACAATCAAAAAGGCAAAAAAAGTAAAAAAAAATTCAACTAATACCTGATTTACATTAAGCATTTTTTCATGAAAATTCATGAATTTTGTTGCACGCAACTTTTTCTATTTGCTTATTGCAGCGCTATAAAAGAGAATGCTATATAAAAAATAGCGTAGAATGAATCTCTGATGTAAAGGGTGTTTTTTATTGAGGTATAGAACTTTAAGTTGGCATCACTTTTTTAACTGGCGGCCATTTTGTCAGCTGTCAAGTGATTAATATTTAGTTTGGTTTGCCATTTCATCATGTACAGGTTGACAAAAGAACAACGCTTGCAAATCGTGCAAATTTATTTCGAAAATAATGGTTCAGTTCGCGAAGTTTACCGCAAGCTCCGTCCATTTTATGGTCGACATAATCGTCCATCAGAGCAATTAATTCGGTTAACCATGGATCGTTTTCGCACTACGTTTACTCTATGTGATAATACGCATCCGCAGAGACGTCGAACAGTGCGCACCGAAGAAACAATTGCCGCTGTAGAGCAAAGTGTTGAAGAGGACCCGAATGAATCGATTCGCCACCGTGCACAGCAATTGGAGCCGACTAACCGACTATTTTGTTCCCGAATTGGATGGCATGAATGTGGATGAGTTGTGGTTCCAACAAGACGGCGCACGTCACAATCGATTTATTGAAGGAAACATTCGATGAGCGCATAATTTCGCGGAATGGACCTGTCAATTGGCCACCAAGATCGTGAGATTTGACACCATTGGATTATTTTCTTTGGGGATATGTGAAGTCGCTCGTCTACGCCAACAAACCAGAAACGTTAGGGGACTTGGAAGCCAACATTCGTGGCGTTATTGCCAACATACGGCCCCATATGCTCGAAAAAGTGGTTGAAAATTGGAATTAGAATTGGCTTTATTCGAGCCAGCCGCGGCGGCCACATGCCCGAAATCATATTTAAACATTAATGGCATAAAATTATCCTCCAGGCCTCCTATTGGCAAATAAAAAATTTTCATGCAACTAATTTCATGAAAAAAATGCTTAATGTAAATCAGGTATAAATGTCACCAAATTGTACTGAGAGAGGAATTATATTTGTTCTTGGGGCAAAGTAGAATAGTATAAAAGAATACTAGAGTGTAAGCAAACAGGTCGAACAAGATCTGAAGAAAAAATACAGGCTTGGAAAAAAGTTGAGTGCTCTTTCAATGCAAAACATATGGTCTGTAATTAACAAAATCATATGGCCTGTATTGGTCATTTAAACGCCCAATTTTATGGGTAAGGTGGTTTAAATACTGTATTGATTTATAGGTTTGCTAGTTTAAACACATTTTAAACCAAAAATAGAGATTAACTTGCACTGATTTATTAGCCCTAAGAAAAACAAACAGAAACCAAAAAAATTTTTTTTTTCATTAAACAAAGTTAATTCAAACAATCAAAAAATTGTTTGAATTTTTAATAATGCGTACAAAAGTTTAATATTCGTCTGTATGCTTGCATATTTGCAAACATACACAGAAACATTAAACTTTTTTTTTATTTTCAATCAACAAAATTTAAATGGGACAATTATAAAATTGCTTGAAACAGCATTACTTCATTTAATTGGAATCATTTTGGCTAAAAAAATTTTCTGTGTAGTTGCTCTACCTCCTCGACCATTAAACTTTAAGATGCGTGAATTACATAAACTAATTGCTGAGCTCAACTCGAAGAAATTTCCAAGTATCGATGGCATTAGTAACAAGATGCTGATGAATCTGCCTCGCACTGCAACTAGAATCCTGTTATTTATTTTTAATGTCATATTACGACTAGAGTATTAGTCACACAGCTGGAAGCTTGCCATGGTCAAAATGATTTCAAAGCCTTGCAAAGATCTTACCAAGGCTGAGTCATACATGCCAATAAGTTTACTATCAACAATATCAAAGCTTTTCGAAAAGCCGCTCATGACAAAATTGTCCCGGATAATATGGCGGATGGGGTACCAATTCTTAGCCCAATTCATAGAGTTTTGGCATTGAGACTGCACACGTGTGCACTCTTGATGAAAAATAAATTTTTTCTTGGTCTAATAAGTTGGCATAATATTCGCCGTTTATTGTTTTTCGCTTTTTAAGGTAATCGATGTATATTATCCCGCGTGCATCCCAAAAAACTTTTGCCATCACCTTATTGGCCGAAAAACTCACATTGGCCTTCTTCGAAGCAGGTTTAGACTGTTTTTGGTCTCCGGAGTACAATAGTGGATCCATGTTTCATCCGCAGTTATAAAACGCCGCAAAAACTCATTCGGATTGCGGTTAAAGAACTGCAAACAATCCTTTGAAGTTGTCACACGTTTACGTTTATGGTCAATTGAGAACAAACGCGTCACCCATCTTGCAGACAACTTTCTTAAACCCAGCTGATCATTTAAAATCGAAACTACACTGCCATATGAAATGCCTGTGGCATCAACAATCTCACGCACTTTTACTCTTCGATCGGCCAACACCATATTGTAGATTTTTTTCAACATTTTCGGGTGTACTGAACTCAATTGGCCATCCAGAACGTTAAGCGTCATTTGTACTTGTGCGACCATAACGAAAGTCAGTAAACCACTTTTTTTTACTTGAAATCGATGGTACAGACTCCCCATACTATTTATCAAGCTCTTCCTTGGTTTGATTGACAGTTTATTTTCGCAAAAAATAATGTTTAATGAGCACTCGAAATTCACTTTTTTACATTTTTAGAAAAATATACGATGTTGTACGTTTTGAGCAGCTGTTAAACGCAAAGTAAATGACGACACTTGCTCAAAAGTTGACGCTAGTCTACTAACAGGTGGTATTTGATGGGAACAGTGTTGCATTTCATATAACTACGATGGAAGTTCGAAAAGTCACGGACCTATTGATCCGCCCTCGTATTTAGCTTGTGTGACGCTCCACGTCAAGCCAGCAGCTGTTCGCGTAGTGACTGCGCTTTCCACGACCTCTTTGTCGCCCGCACTGGCTGAGTGCTTGAGCAGTGATGCCAACTTTTTTGGCTCTAAAAGCACATCAAAATTTAGAAAAAGCACAAAAAGAGTAATTTTGGGATCTAAAAAGCTAACGTGAAAAATGAGTGAAGATCCAAACGAACGAATTTTAATAGTGTTCAATATTTTCTACGCTGTTCTCTATTTCGTCAATAGTATCAATGGCGCATATTCAGAAATTATCACTAAGTGTTAACTTTTTTAAGTACCTATTTAAGTTATTCATAGTTGATTACTTTCAGCAGTAAAAGTTTACACTTAATTAAGGGTAAAGCTGTAACTAGATACCAAGTAACTAATACATTCACAGAACAGCTGGTTGATTTAATTTACAATTTATTTGAAAAGTAAAATCAATTTGTGGCTCTTTGAAATGCACAAAACAACAAATAGTCTTTATTTTCTAACAATTCCCTATGTAATAAAGCTTATTACACCTTATTATCTTTAGGGTTGTCAGATTTTTTCCGACCTATTTCGCCAAATTGATTTGAAAAATCGCCAAAAGTCGCCAAAATTCATTTTTATGTGGCTTTTCATAGCAAATATTTGATAATAAATCTGTTTTTATACAACACTTTTTTAATAAAAATTTTTATGAAATGCTCGTATCAAAACTTATCAGAAAATCGCCAAAATTAGAAATAAAATCGCCAAAAATTATTTCTTGTAAATTTTTCTCATCCAAATTCAAAACGCATTAATCACTATAATTAATATAAGAAAAAACATCAAAATCAAATTGTTTTAACTTCTAGCAGACGAGTTTTGGTAGGATTAAACTCCTCCAATAAACTAATTTTCCTGAATTAGAAAAATTTTAAAGTTCAATTTTGTTGAAAAATAGCCATAATAATCGCCATCAAATTAATTTATCGCCAGTAAAATCGCCAACAAATTTATTTATCGCCAAAAAAAAAATCGCCATGTCGCCAAACCAAAAATTTCGTCGCCAAACAAGTTGAAAAATCGCCACGTTTGGCGAGAAATCGCCATATCTGACAGCCCTGATTATCTTTACTTCTTGCATTTATTTCTATTGCGTCCAAAAAATATCCATATAAAGCAATAAAATAAGTTAGAGATGTGTTTTTGGTCAACAAAATTTTAATGAATAACCTTATTTTAATTGATTTATATACAGACTATGACTAAAAAATTACTTTTTTAGAATTTGTAAATTTGTTTAAGTAAATAAAACTGTTTTTCAATATCTTCATAAGCTTTTTAATTAATTGCAGAATTTATCGTTCAAAATATCGACATTTTATGCTCTTTACATAACAAAATGCAATGTTGCATTTCGTTTACCAGCTGAACGCAGTTGCTGCACTAGTTATGAGTTGTGAATAAGAGCTATAACTATCTATGATCTATTTTTTTAGTTTCTGTTTTATTAGTTTCGACTTTGGTTACGATTTCTGAATATGCGCCAATATCTTTAAGGAAATATATCAGACGAAAAAGATATGCTTTACACTAAAAAGTAAATACAGAAAGTTTTTATTAAAGTAATTTTGAGAAATAATCAAATTTCTTAAAAGCACTAATTAGTGCTTTTTCTCAGCTTGGCACTAATGCTCAAAATTTGGCGTTTTGAGTCTTCAAAAAGCACTAAAAATAGTGCCAAAAGCACCAAGTTGGCATCGCTGCTCTTGAGTTGTCATTTTTGCGAATGTGTTGAATTTTGAACTTGAATTGATATAGTATTTTCTTTCCTCGCATGGTCCCCAAAATCAATAAATTTTTGTAGACAAATCCTGAACACGGCTGAGTTTGCCTCAGCCAAAGAAACGTCGTTACAATGTCCACAACTTTATCCGCAAAAAAGTGATCTTTCCGCTGATTTCAATAACATCTATTTTTCTATATGAAGTGTATAAAAAAGATAAATAGGCTTTGTGCTAGAATAATCGATGCGATTAATTAGGCACTTTAGTGAACTTCATTACAGCAATAGGGTATTTAAAGTCATCCAAATACGAGTGAGTTTGTTTACATTGACGCCCTACACTAGAACAGCTGGTATTTGAGTACACTAGTGAAGATACATACATATAAGCTACTCACGCAAGCTGGCTAAATGTAAAAGTTCTTATTTCACGCCACTCACACGCACCCATCATCTGTAAATAATTAAAATATTTAAATTTATGAATGCCTTAATAAACAACAACTACGAGAAAATGAAGATTTTTGTATTTTTAGAAAACAATTTTTGAAAAATAAAAAATAAAACGTCAGAATGTAGCGACAACAAAGTTAAACCAGGAGGAAATAAATAAAAGAGCACAACAGTCTTATTTTACAGTTTAATTGTGGAATGAGCAGAATTATTTATTGTGCCAAAATAATGTGACGTTTCTGGGTATTTTATGACACAAACTCCTTCCTCTCTTGCACACAAATAGATTTTCACGCTATTTTGCATTAAGTTCAACATTTTTTAAATTGTTTTCTATTATATCGACCCCTTTGCGCGAAATTATCGTATGTTAAAAAAACCAAATTTTACAGGATAGCAATTTCTCTACTTTTCTCTGCTTTCGCTTGCAATATCAAAATGAAAATATACATGTGCTTAGATAATTAACTAATATAACTACACCTAAAAGTATTCCGGTGGAAAAGTTCAAGTTTTCCGACAAGAACGTATTTTTGGCACATACGATAATTTCATTCACAACATTTCGTAGATGCGTGTGTAGAAAATGCCACTTACGATATCATTTGTCAGTGTTAGAAATAAATTGAAACAAAGATTTATTTGTGGTTTTATGTATTTGTTCATTATTTTTTAACTTAGAATTGTACACAAAGTAATAAAAAAAATGTAATCTATATTTAACAGAAGCATGAATTCATTAAAAAAAACTAAAAAAACCAATAATAATAATAAGTGAGTTATACCTGATTTACATTAAGCATTTTTTCATGAAATTTCATGAATTTTGTTGCACACAACTTTTTTTATTTGCTAATTGCAGCGCTATAAAAGAGAATTTTATATAAAAAAGGTCGTAGAGTGAATCTCTGATGCATTTTTGACAACTTTTTTGATATAAGTTGCTCCTCCAGGCCTCCTATTTACAAATAAAAAATTTTCATGCAACTAGTTTCATGAAAAAAATCCTTAATGTAAATTAGGTATTAATCTTCTTCGTCGCTTTCATTTAACATATATTTTTCGCGTACAGAATATTTTAAATTTAAATACTCATTGTGGTATTTTGACGGTATGCTATTTTTTAAACGTAAATTTTTCAACTCATTGAAATTTTGCAAAGAGTTACACAAAGATGAATTGTACAACTTTTGTAACTTACAAGGTAAAATTAAAGTTATTTATAGTTTTTAGTGGAATTGTCGAAATATCCGTAAATGAGTTCAATTGATTTTGATTTTTTTGTCTAATAAAGCTATGCGAACTTTATTTATGTTTAGTTTAACTTGGAGTGGTTTACAATAATTGATTACCTCAAACACATGATCAGAAAAAGAATGCATGCTAAATGCTTCTCTTCAACTTTAATATAAATTGCGTTCGCGTACTCAAAAGTTTTTACAAATTTTTACTGAACTTTACTGCATTTTACTAAATTGCGTTCGTTTACCATGTAGATACAGTAAATGAGAATACAAATTGAGAGAGTAAAGTGACAGTTCTTGAATTAGTGTTTTGCAAATTTTTACTGCAGAAATTTGTCGTAGTAAAGTTTTGTAAGATAAAAACATATGTTTCAAAATGTAAACAAATGAAAAGTAAGCAAATGAAAAATGCAAAAATTTGAGAAAAAGTTAAATAAAAATCGTGAGTCATTAATTAATAATAATTAATTTCCCAGTAACAAAAAAAAAAAAAAAATGGAAGTCATTCTGAAGGAATCACATTTTCATTGCTTCCAAAAAATCGATATTTTTAATTTGCCGATAGTTAGCAGAAAACCAAGTAAAAGTTTATTTTCATCACACAAAACCTTGTAGTTTTTCCATAGTTTTAGTAAATACTCACCAAAATGTTCAAAAAATCGATTTTTTAAAAGAAATTTATAAACTAATTTTGGCCTAAAATTTAGAAGTTATTTGCTTAAATTTACATGAAAACACTGTTTCGCATTTAAATTCGTATAAAAAGAAACGAATTGTTAAAATATGTAACTTTTCAAATTTTTTCTTAGATGAAAATATTACCATAGAACACAAAAAAGGAAATTTTTCTTAAAATCGCTTCTAATTCGGTGACTAGGCATCGAAAAAGAGAACTTCTTGCAATGACAACCCTATGTAAAAATCATTAGATCGGATCGAAATTTGAACTTCTTCCAGACTGCAAACTCTACATTTTCATGACTTCTTTGGAGTGTCTTTTTTTACTGGGTTATATAAATCATAGTAATAAAAGCTGTTAATATACATATTAAGAGCCAATTTCACCAACTCTGTTTAAATATCAATTCAAATTTAAATGTCGATTTTCATTTATTTTTGGAAAAATCACATTTAAATATGAATTGATATTTAAATAAGTTGGTGAAATTGGCTCTTAGTAATATATTTTATTAATCCTTTTGTTTTGCAATTTATTTTAATTACTCAGAATTGTAAAACTGTAAAGTATCTGGGTACTTAGTATCGCACTTGCTTTTAAGTTAATCAGTAACATTAACAAATAGTCATGTAATTTTTATTAATTTAGCCAAAAACAAAACAAGGAAATGAAGAAGAAATCAATTACAAACAATTACATGAAATAAATTACAGAATTTATTCTTAGATTGTCCGTGTTATAATAATATTGTATCGAGTACCAATAGTTGAAAGAATTGCATAGTCAAAAGGTTATATATTTTTCAACACTATGTGGAATTAGAGTCAGCTGTTTCTTTAGTCTTACTAATTTTTACTATATTTCCGTTCGCGTACTTTTTTCGGTAACAGCTCTTTTTTTTAGAGTAAATTTTAAAATTTTCACAGTAACTACTCATTTACTGCATTTTACTGCAAAAGTAAACGAACACACTTATAGCCTTTTCTGTAAAATTAACGGTAAAACGAATAGAGGCAAAAAACAAAATAAAGCGAGCAATTCCTTTTACCTTCTAATTCTAACTTAGAAAGAAATATGTAGTAAATAGTGTAACATCTACAATATGAAAAATATTCTTCATTGGCAGATACGATAAAAATCGCTCACAAGAAAAAATGGAGTGTAACATACGATAAAGTATTCAATCAATTTTTGGAGCGACAATATTTTGTCAGGTGACGTCTCTTTGAATGTAGAACAAGATTGCATCAAAAACTCAATTTCAAAAAAATTGGCATATACGATAATTTCGCGCAAAGGGGTCGATATGTAAATTATTTAATTTGATTATTATTTCTTTTTGCTTCAGATACACGTAGTGTAAATATTTTTTATTTTTCAATAATAATGTTTTTGTAATAAAAAAAAAAAACAAATTTGCTTAATGAATTAAATTGTGTTAAATTAGTTTATAAACTTTTAAACAAAAATTGAAAACTGAAAAATCAAAAGTTTATTTAGACAAGGTTTTATTGTTTGGAAGTGTTTTTTTTTTTTTTTTGTTTCCCAATTTAATAGATGAATTTGTATTGAAGGTCGTTTTAAATTTAGCTGGATGATGGAAATACACATTTTTCAAGAACTATTAGTTTAAGTGAAAATTGGAAATAAAATATACATAAATCTTATAAGTTCTCGGTTGGATTGCACATGAAAATAATGTTCTCAAAAATAAAATATGTTCGAAATGATATATGTATTTCTTATGATAGGAAACGTTAAAATAGCAATTAAAAAGTGGAAAAGGTTTTGAAGAAACTTTACATGAAGAATTTTCGTGAAAGTCTATTGAAAATATAGGTTTTAAAAATCAATCCGCTTTAAAAAGAGTGTTATTTTCTCATGATAAAATGTAAGTTTTTAATGTAAAACTGTGAAAAAGCGTTGGGACTAATTTTCGAAACGGGTATTTGGAAGAAAGTTTTTTTTTCGAAATAACTATGTTTTTGAGGAAAGTGGTATTTTGGAAAAAGTATCTTTTTAAAAAAGTTTATTTAAAAAAAGTAAATTTTTGAGAAAAGTAGTTTTTCCCAGCTTAAGTTTTTTTTTTTTTTTGGTAAAAGTATACTTTTTTGATGCAGTATACTAAAAAATACGTTTCAAAAATTATTTTCGAATCATTCTAGACTTTTTAGAAGAAATATCACATAAAAAACGTACACAGAAAGAAATGTTCACCAATTAATGTTTTCAATTGAGAATTTAATTGATTCAATTAAATTTTTAATTGCATTAATTAGTTTGAGTGAAAAACCTTAATTGATTTTTTTTTAAATTGTTGATAGGTGAAAATTTAATTAATTTTTTAATTGATTTTACAAAATTATTCGTATTATTTCTTTGTGCGTACATGTCTTTGGAAAGGCGTACTCTCTGAAATATAATTCCTGTTCTCTTATTTTCAAAAACTAACTTCCAATTCGTAGGCGGAATAAAATTACTGACATTAAAACAGCTAACAGCGAAAATATGAAATTATTTATTGATTTACTTATGGAAAACTACCTGTGAAAATACTTTTCTAAAAAATGGGCTTCATAAAAGAAAATATTTATAAGTGTTTCATTGCCTTAGTACACGAACTATAAATTAATTTTAAAGACTATCTCCATCTTTTCTCTCCAACAGACATATCGTCGCCTAAGAATTGTTTTGCCCCACAAACCATTCTTTAAAAAAAAATTAGCTAGGTATGGATAACGTGACCAGATGGTTTTTGCAAAAAGCGGGACATGATCGATCATAAAGCGAGATTTTGAAGAAAATACAGCCAAAAAGCGTTATTTCAAGATAAATATCCTTTAGAAAGCGGGATGTGCAATATGCACACACAGTTTTGTATGTATTTAGGAAACACAGTTTCCAACTCAAAGGAAACGCTTTTAAATAAACAAAAGTATTTATAAAAAATTATTTATCTAGTTATATAAATAAAAATCAAAATCGTTCGTTAGTAAATCGCATCAATTAAGAGCGGCTGCACCGATTCCGCTACTTTTTTTATGTTGCACTTTCATTATAATTTTTTCCTGAAATATCTTTCAGCAAGAAACGTGACATTTTGTGTGATTAACGATTTTTATATTGTGCATTGTCTTATAAAAAAAGTTCAAATTAGATATGTTGGGTGTGAAACCTGCCATAAAGAAAAAATATTTATTGTGCGATATCTGATATCTGAAAAACTAATATATAAGAAATTTATTATTCGACATATTGTCAGAAGTTTATTTTAATTTGAAATTTATTTGCTGGTGGTTCAGCGTTGTCTATATGCATTTCATTGTTGCTGTAGCAAATCATCAGTAGACTTCAACCACACATTTTGAATAGTCACAAACCTCTTATCTTATGCACAGACTTTCAAGAACTGTTTGTGAATTCACAAAAAAATATTATTATATGTGAATTCTCAAATAGTTCTTGAAAGTCTGTGCATAAGATAAGAGGTTTGTGACTATTCAAAATGTGTGGTTGAAGTCTACTGATGATTTGTTACAGCAACAAAGAAATGCATATAGACAACGCTGAACCACCAGCAAATAAATTTCAAATTAAAAAAACCAATATAGTGAGAAACTTGAAATATTTTGGGAATAACTCTGCTGATATTGTACATTGTCTCTGTAAACAATTTCAGAATTTAACAAGTAGTGCAATTTTTCAAAAATAATACCAGAGTATCGATCTTGCTGCTTTGCTTACAGAGTATTACTGATGGTCTAGAAGGAACAAGCGGCTATTACCCAAGATATCTTGGATGCCAACATAGTCTAAATTTTAATTTTTTTTTTCATAAGCCTATAAAGAGTAGAGTATTATAAAAAGGAGTCAATAGTAGAGCAAAAAGTGTGTCACCTCCCAAGAAAATTAAATATTTATTTTTATAATATCTTGCTATCTGCTACAAACACAAACTTGAAATTACGCTGATTCTGCCAATGATAGAAAATAATAGAGGGATTGGAGAAGTAGCATGGCTCCTCTCAAATAGACAATATGTTTATCTAAAAAAATATCTTGAAAACTAATGCAATGAGAATTTTGAAACTCTTCGTAACTATTTATGTTAATAATGAGAATTGTATTCTACAAAATAGTGAAGGTTGAACCGCAACCGTGGCACTTCTAGTGTAGCGAAGCACACAGGGTTTTGGCTAGTTAAATAATAACCGCACTTAAAAAATATTTAAGGCTCAACTATAATATGAATAAGCTGGCTTAAGCTAATGTCAGAATTGAACGATAAGTCTGTCAAATACTTAAGCAATTCAGATGTGACTTTTAGGTGGCCACAATGTACTCACATGCACTTAAGTATTCTTTAGCCACAGCTGCACATCTAGGTATTATTAATAATTTTGTAGTAAGTTTGTTTCTTCTCATAACTCCTAAACGAATGCAATTCAATCAAACTAGCTGGAAAGAATGTCCAAATCTATTACAAATTCACATATAAATATATCCATCACCTTATTACTTGTTTTATTTGTTTTGCCTACTAAAAAGTACAACAATGAATATACATAAGTAAACTCGTGTGTATTTGTATATATGTGTATTGTAAAACAAACAATGAAAATTAAAGTTTCGCTTTATTTTCTGAGTTTAAAATAAGAAACCATAAAAAAATATTTAAAATCAATGAATATTTTCAGATGCTGCTTGCTAGAGTTCAAAAAATGCACAAACAGTTGTTTGCTTACGGAATGTGCGTTCAGCTTGGCACTTTACTTAAGCAAATGACATTTGACGAAACTTGACGAAAAGTTTGTTAAGTACATTATAGTTTGCCACATGCATTTTATATGTAACCGCACAGTCGCTTAAGCTAGCTTATTCATATTATAGTTGGGCCTTTAGAATGAATTTGTATCAGTTATATGTTAATAAAAATCGAACAAGAGATTGAATTCTTCAAAAATTCTCCAAAAAGCGGGATAAAGCGGGATAGAAATTCGATGCGGAATCGACCTGTGAAAAGCGGGATAATCCCGCCTAAAGCGGGATGTCTGGTCAGTTTAGTTATGAAGTATATATATTTTTAATACCCTATATCTGAATTAAAAATGCGTTTTACGAAATTTATCATAGTTCCTGAGATATTAATCATTCATTTTGCTCCATATTCACTATTTTTAGGTTAAATAAGTATTGTTTTGCTGTAAACACCACTGTTTGGCGATTGCATCAAATTCTTCTTACAGAAACGTACAAAGTAAAATTAACTCTTGCTTTGCTTCATTTCTATAAGAAATCATTCATTTCTATAAGAAGGTGCGTATGAAAAATGCAATGGCGACGGTTAAACAAAAACATCATCATCCAAATACAGCCGCCGGTTATATGTTTTAATATAAACTTATTTAACAATCACCCCTATTCTGCGTTCCGTTCTTCGATTTTTCTTTCGATTCTATGTATTCTGCATTTCGATCGTAACTACGTTTATGTAAGTTGTTATTTTAGTGGCGGAGCGTTTTCAATTTTTGATTGTTTAGCTTCAAAAAGTGATTAATTAAAAAAATAATGCAAGCATTAAATGCAAAAGCAGGTTTAATCAATGAACTATACACTTTGTTTTGTTTTTCTGTATTGAAATGCGATTTTTATTCAATTTATTACAGGTAAAACAGTATAAAAAGTTGACATACCTATTTAATGACAACGAAAAACGATATTGCCTACGGATTTAATTAAATTTAAACAAATAGACTTTATTTTTGTGTTGCAATTACGTGTAAAAAATCAAAATATCACCTCCGGCGCGACAGGATTCTTCACACTGGAAAAGATTGGCCAAAAATACCTCTAGCTTATCTCGTTTTTTTTACCTCTCTGTACTTGAATTTACAAGAGTTTATTTAATGAAAATTATTTTTATTTGTTTTGTTTTTTGTTTATTTTATTATTTGTTTTAATGTTAAATCACTGTTTTTTTGCACTAAATTTAACTTTTTGCTAAAAATTTTGCAAAATTGCTTAATTTTTCTGTTCCTATTTCACCCGTTTCATAGCAAAACAGCAGGTTTAAACATACTCTTCTCTTCTTCTTTTTCTTTCGATTCAGTTTTTTTTGCAGAATACCTCTTTTCGATTCGTGCGTAACTGAATGCGGGAACATAATCGAAACGCAGAATAGAGGTGAATAAAATAAATCTTAACTATTTATGGTTGAGTACAACAGCCGGTGTGCTTTGCTATCTCTCCCCCCAAATTTCCAAAAAAGAAAAAGTATTCTAGTGAATAGTTTATTTTAGTGGACCTCTTTCATATGCAAAATTTGAAAATTGATTGACAAATGACGAAGTTATTTGATTATCAATTGTTGGGGCGGGTAATTTGCGACACCCTTCCCCCTTTCCAATTTCCGCAAAAAAAAAAAAATAGTGGACCCTTTCATATTCAAAAAGAATTTCGCAAATTGGTCCACAAATGGCGAAGTTATGTTCATTTTTATTATAAAATCTGTTAAAAACTATGTGGAAGGAGTAGCATAATTTTGAAAAGTGGGCGTGGTTGCAAAAAAGTAGCCCCTAATTCATTCCAGAGTCCGAGTTAAATGTTTTGAAGATATCAGAAAGATCGGTCCAGAAGTCTGGTCTCCTATAAGGTACAAAGATACAAATAAACAAATAAAAAAAAACACACACACATTCCGTTTTATACATATACGAGTATGGATACACTTCAATTACTTGTTTTTCTTGTGTAAGCGGATCGGTACTTGAAAAAAGTTATGGCGGCGGCTTCTTGGTCGGCGTTAGACAATCGGCTTATTTCTCTGGAAATAAAAAATAAATAAATTTGAAGCATTCATTTTCGTCTAAACAACAAATTTCTCAATACACAGCAGTAAACGCAGCAGCAGTATACGTATGGAGCACAAAAACCTGTTTTTTTTGAAAATAAATTGTGCATGCAGCAAAAAATGTATTTTTCACTTACAATAAAGTGTTACGAATTTCTAACTTCATTCATGAAAGTTCATAAAAATTTACATTTTTCTTCCAAACATGTGTCGGAAGCAGTGGTGAAAATACAAAAGAAACTTTATATAAACCTTCTTTGTCGTTTTTCTTCACTCCAACTTTTTGGCGTATGTGCTAAACCAATTTTGAGGCGCGGATATGTATGTAAGTATGTCTGTCTCCTTCTACATTTCATTGCAGTTAAATTAGTGCAATTATAATGTTGAAATTTATAGCTAATTTTCGAAAAATTCAGTGCATCTGTCTTAAGAATTTTCCGATTTTAAACAAACTGTCGTTGCTCATTTTAGTTAATATATGAAAAATTTCAATATTATTTTGATACATTTGGCTCGTACATCAAAGAGTAAAATGAAACTTTTTTAATTTTATACATCACTGGCTCTTAAATTACTGAATGCTCGAAGGAAGCAAAAATCCAACTAAAGTTCCTATTTATTGTATTTACAAACACATTAAGAAGCAACGATAAAAAAATATGATGAAATTCCTAAAGATTTATTATAATGAAAAAAAAGAAAACAATTAAATAGAAAATTGTTTATGTTTCATTATGTTTTCACTTCTGACTTCTTTTTCGCTTTTCTTTTTTGATAAAGCAAATAAAAAATAAAAAATTGGTCATTAAAATATTTTTGCTCAACATGCAAAATTTAATAAAAAGAAAAAAATAACAAGGGGTTTCAGGAAGGTGATTGTGCAAATGCTCTTTAGTAAATGTAAATGTAAATGTACTCTACACTGTAGAGCAAAATTATGCAAAGGAAAGTAAAGGGTCCGCCAGATAACTTTTTTTTTTTTTTTTTTTTTTTTTGAAAATGCTATAAAAAACCACTGAATATTTTCTCAAATTTCTTTTTTTTATTTGAAAGTACAATCCTTTCGGTTAAAATGACAAATAATTTCATTCAAATGGCTGCCTCGGCTGGCCATGCAGTGGCCTACACGATCGGTCCATTATCGATTGTTTGCAGCTGTATTTCACCAATGGCCTCACGAATATTGTCCTTTAAAGCGTCAATTGTCTCTGGCTTGTCGGCCTAACACTTATCTTTGACGGCACCCCTCAAATAATAGTCCAACGGTATCAAATCGCAGCTCCGAGTTGGCCAAACGACATCAGCTCTGCGGCTGATAATGCGATCTTCAAAAACAGGGAGCTTCGGCTGTGTTGCACGTAGCGCCGTCCTGTTGAAACCAAATGTTGCCAGTATACTCCTCTTCAATTTTTGTGAACAAAAATTCGTTCAACATGGCCCGATAACGATCGCCATTGACTGTAACGGCCACTCCTTGCTCATTTTCGAAAAAAAAATGGCCCAATTATGCCTCTGGACCAAAATCCGCACCAAACAGTGACTCGTTTTGGGTGCGTCGGTTTTTCAATGTATGCGTGCGGGTTTTCTGTGCCCCAAATGCGACAATTTTGCTTGTTTACATACCCGCCAAGATCAAAATGAGCTTCACCTGAAAAGATGATTTTTTTTTGGCAAAATCGGCATCTTCTGCAAGTCGATCGCAGGCCCACTTAGTGAAGCGAAAACGCATTGGATGGTCAGTTGGCTTTAACTCCTGAACCAATTGGACTTTGTATGGCGTCATGCCAAGATCTTTATGCAAAATTCGTCTCAATGATGTCTCCGAAATGTTCAATTGTTGAGAACGACGGTGAATTGATGTTGATGGCGCTTCACGCATACTTTCTGCCACAGCAGCAATATTCTCGGGTGTACGCACCGTTTTTGGCTTTTCACGCTTTGGTTTATCGATGAGGATGCCAGTTTATTTCACTTTTTTCACGAGATAACGAACATACGGAGCTGACGGTGCTTCTCTTCTTCCAAAATCCGTACTCAATTTTCGCACACATTCTGCAACATTACCATGATTTTCAAAGTAATGTCGCAATATTTCCCAGCGTTGTTCAAGCGTATTATATACAACCATATTCGTTCAGCGGAAGGATAAAACTAATTATTTGTCAAATCAGACATGAACTAAGTGTTACCATTCACGAAATAAGCACTAGTTGAAAAAAAAAACGTTAGATGGCGGAACCTGTATTTATATTTCGGGAACTGCAGCACTAATGTCAATAGCTAAAATCTGGCAACACCATAATAAAGTTTGATATTTTTTTAGAATAAACGTACTCACAAGCCTTAATGTACAAAATCTACTCGTTTTGTTTACAGTGAGTTCAGGAAATCAATTTGACAAACGAATGGAATTTTTAAGAGAAGGTTTTCGTTGGATTATTGTTCACAACTTTCGACGTGGATTATCTCAACAAGAATGTGTCGATGAACTCAGTTCTTTGTACACTGAAAGAAAAACCTTCGTAAATGCAAGGATTTTTGACATTATATTTATGATTTTGTCATTATTTTTCCACCAATTCATTAGCTGAAAAAAATTTCATATATACAACGAAATATTTTCATTCATGTAACGACATATTTTTTACTAAGCAATGTACATTTTCGTATTTTAAATGAAAAATGTAATCATTGCGATGAAACTTTTTAGTTTATAGAAAGAAGTGACGTTAGTCTTACATTTTTTTAACGAACTATTTCATTGAATTAACAACATTTTTTATACACATCATGACAGTATTTCATTACTGAGGCGTAACATATAATTTTTTGATTATATCGTATCATTGTGTTAACAACATAAGTCGTTGTTGTAATGACTCTGATTCATTAATTTAAAGTATTTATCATTGCATTTTATTAATTATTCAACCTACGTGTATAAAATTGTGACTGGTGACGAATCATGTATATATCGCACATTCAGTTGCATAGTGACCTAACTCAAATATATGATAATAATGCAGAATAATAATGCATTTCGTATTTTATCTTTCGTAAAAATTTCATATATAAATAGCTTGTACCATTACCTCCTGAGAGAAGAATATTTGTTTTTGCCTTCATTGAGTTGTATGTAATTGAAAATTTTAAAACTGTTTTCTGCAAAACTAGTTTTTTTTGGAGTTATGACACTATTTAACTGGATGTACGATATGCGTATGAGCCGGAAACAAAACAGCAATCGGCCGAGTGTGTTTGTCGGAAAAACAGACAACAACAAAACAATAACAAGTCTCACAACTGAGCACAACAGTACATTATAGTTATGAACAAAACAAATAAACTAAATCTCTCTCAAGGGTTCCGTACGGACACTAGATATGTAATACTTTACGAACTTTAGCCTATATCATATTTAGTTTTGGCATTTTTTTTTTAGTTTTTGGAATTTTTTCGGTTTTGAGCGTTTGTTTAATATGGTTTTTTCAGTTTTGGCGTTTTTTTTTGCATTTTTTGGCTTTTTTGAATTTAGTGCTTTTTTTGGTTTTGGTGCTTTTTATCGTTTCAGCGATTTTTTAGTTGGCGTTTTTTACTTTTGGCGATTTTTTTCATTTTGGCGATTTTTTTCATTTTGGCGATTTTTTTCATTTTGGCGATTTATTTTAGTGCAAGAATTTTTTGTTTTGATTTTGTGCTTTTTTTCGTTTTGGCGATTTTTTTTAGAGTTTTGGTTTTTTTCGGTTTGGCGATTTTATAATATTGGGATTCTTTTGTTTTACCGTTTTTGAAAATTTCAAGACTTTGCCTCTTAAGGTTTCCAAGATACAGCAAGTTGTCAAAATAACATAACTGGTATAACTGGTAGGCGATTTTTTTCTGTTATTAGGCTTTTTTTATTTTGGCGAATTTTTTTTTCTGTGTTAGGGGGTTTTTTTTAATTCTAGCGATTTTGTCATTTTTGGTGATTTTTTGGTTTAAGGGTTTATTTTCATTTTGGTTATTTTTTTATTTTGGCGATTTTTTTCATTTCGGCGATTTTTTTTGTTTTTGGGTTTTTTCAATTTGGCGATTTTCTTCATTTGGACGATTTTTTTTGTTTTTGGGTTTTTTCAATTTGGCGATTTTCTTCATTTGGACGATTTTTCCGGTTTTTCGCGATTTATTTTAGTCCTAGAATTATTTTTAATTTGGTGCTTTTTTTCGTTTTGGCGATTTTTTTTATGTTTTTGGCGATTTTATAATTTTTTGATTTTTTAGTTTTACCGTTTTTGAAATTTTCAAGAGTTTTGCTCTTAAGGTTTCCAAGATACAGCAAGTTGTCAAAATTACAAAGTCAAAATTGCATTAACTGATGGAACACCCTTTAATTAAATTTTTTTTTAAATTAGTGTTAATTGTTGTAGTCTGTATAAAAATACACTAATTTTACAAATTTCAAGTGTCAATATACATTTGTACATACAATCGTATGTATATTACATGGTATTTTAACATTTTTCGTTGCTCGTTTTGGAACACCCTTTAATTTTTAGCTCTTGATTGATGAGTATTTTGATAGTGTCTAGACCGCTAAACTATTAACTTAGCATGTGAACTTGGTGAGATTAATCCACTTGATTTTTTTTCTCTGTAGCGGAAATTTTATTTTAAAATCCACTTAAGCCCCGTTCAGACTATTATATAGGGTGTTTTTTTCAGAGGTATAGAACTTCGAATTGAAATAAAACACAAGAAAATCGTTTTAATGTCCATCAATTTGGCTTTATTGGAAGGATAATTTTATGCCATTAATGTTTAAATATGATTTCGGGCATGTGGCCGCCGCGGCTGACTCGAATAAAGCCAATTCTACAGGTCCAATTTTCAACCACTTTTTCGAGCATATGGGGCCGTATGTTGGCAATAACGCCACGAATGTTGGGTTCCAAGTCCCCTAACGTTTCTGGTTTGTTGGCGTAGACGAGCGACTTCACATATCCCCAAAGAAAATAATCCAATGGTGTCAAATCACACGATCTTGGTGGCCAATTGACAGGTCCATTCCGCGAAATTATGCGCTCATCGAATGTTTCCTTCAATAAATCGATTGTGACGTGCGCTGTGTGGCATGTAGCGCCGTCTTGTTGGAACCACAACTCATCCACATTCATGCCATCCAACTCGGGAACAAAATAGTCGGTTAGTCGGCTCCAATTGCTGTGCACGGTGGCGAATCGATTCATTCGGGTCCTCTTCAACAGTTTGCTCTACAGCGGCAATTGTTTCTTCGGTGCGCACTGTTCGACGTCTCTGCGGATGCGTATTATCACATAGAGTAAACGTAGTGCGAAAACGATCCATGGTTAACCGAATTAATTGCTCTGATGGACGATTATGTCGACCATAAAATGGACGGAGCTTGCGGTAAACTTCGCGAACTGAACCATTATTTTCGAAATAAATTTGCACGATTTGCAAGCGTTGTTCTTTTGTCAACCTGTTCATGATGAAATGGCAAACCAAACTAAATATTAATCATTTGACAGGTGACAAAATGGCCGCCAGTTAAAAAAGTGATGCCAACTTAAAGTTCTATACCTCAATAAAAAACACCCTTTACAAGTATTAATACTTTCATCACATTTTACGATACAGAAATCTAAATACATTCGTTGCGACTGTCAAAAAATCTAACGTAAATTCACATATTGTGTTCAGACTATCACACTTCAAATAATAGAAAATAGAAATCAAAACAGCTGTTCAATGAAAATGTCTGTGCTATTCATTGACTATCGGCGACAAAGCGGTTTCATGCAGGCGGTGACGTGCCGGCACTTGAAAAAATGCAGCAGTTAAAAATATTCTTAAATAATAGAAAAAATTTAAGAAAAGATATTACAAAACGTTAAACAATTATGTCAATACTTCCATACGATTCACTTATTCAAAATTTTGAGCCGATATACATATGACAAAACATTACATCAATGACGACACGCTATCGGCGGCTATACAACCGACTTGGAAATTTGGTTTGTGTGAAAATGCAACCTTGATCTAATGAAAAGTATTATCGTTTAGAAAATTTTCTAAAAAGGAAAAAGTCTTATGGGATGTCAAAATTTTTATCGTATTATTTGCCACTTTGATGACATTTTGTGTTCAGACTATCACACTTGCACGTATTATTTGAATTTTTGACAAGTATAAATACAAAGTATAATAGTCGGAACGCGGCTTTAACAATGCATAAAAATATGTATGGACAGACATATGTACATATGTGTGTGATAACTTGTTTAAAATTTTTTGAGTTAAAAAAAAATAGTTTTTTTTTGCTGAATAGATTTAAACTTGTATGATAATTTTCATTTACATTTCTGATGGTACTAGTCTGTTCAGCTTAACAATGTTTTTATTTGCACTAATTAATTAGAATTTCATTTGCAAACAGGAATAATAGAAAAAATAATAATAATTATTACTCTATTCGCTCTAGATATTGTTACACTAGAATTTTGAATTGAATTAGAATTTTTTTGCCAAACAAAAAAAAACATATTTAGACCACATTTTCACATATTAAATTATATGAAATTTATGTTATTTTTATTTGCCACTTTTGAACTTAATTCTATGGAAATATTAAAACAATTTTTACACACACACATTTGTTTACACTCGCGCAATTTGAAAATGAAGCGGTGCCACATTTAAAATGCTTCTCATACATTTGGTTTAGTTTAATAATTTTTGTTGCTGTTGCTGTTACATTTTTGTTACTTTTCTAAGTTTATTGTGGCAAATATTCAAAATGATTTTAAAAAAATTCCAAACATTCATTGCCTCCTCTAACTGTAGCTTATTGCGGTAAAATGAGTTGTAAAACGTACAAACATTTGGGTGTGCAAGTATGTACAATGTACATTCTAATGCATTGTTAAATGGACGAAACAAAGCATGAATATTTGAAGAAAAAAATAAATAGTAATAGAAAAACAAAAGTAGCAGCATGTAAGAAAAAAAATATATCAACCACAAATAAAACAAGTAAGAGTGCTATATTCGGCTGTGCCGAATCTTATATACCCTTTACCAAAGTGCGTTTATGTAGTATAGAGATACATACTCAAGCACATACTTACTTTTATATACAAAGAAAAAAATAATAATTTTCAAACCCTAGAATCATAATTTTAGATTTTTCTGATTACTTATACCAATCTAGTAGTTCTTAAAAAAATATAGAAAGTGTGTTAAGTGAAAAAAAGGAAATTAAAAAAAAATGTTTTAATTAGTTACTTTAATGTCTAGAAAAAAAAATCAGTTTCCAGCTCTGGAGCTGTGGCTTTTATTTTTATAATTTTCTATACCAAACTTTTCTTTCCAAAACGTAAAATATATATAATTTATAAAGGAAAAGATAAAAATTAATTAGACTTAGTTACTTTTATATATCAAAAAAGTGTAAGTGTCCCAACCCTGAACTCATCTTTTTTGATTTTGCTGATTTCTTACACCAATCTCTTTCTTTTAAGAATTTAAGAAATGTTTAATTTATAGAAAAAAAGGAAAAATTTGGTTTAGTAACTTACTTTTGTAGAAAAAGTTAAAGTTTTCCAACCCTGGAATCGTCTTTTTAATTTTTTTAATTGTTTTTTTTATTTGAAATACCAATTTTATTCGTTATCAAGCATAAAGTAATTTTATTTAATAAAAATAGATAAAAAAAATTATTTTTCGGTAGTTAATTTTTTATATCACAAAGAATCCTCCTTTTTGGTTTTTTTTTTTGATTTCTTACACCATATTTTTTTTAAGAATATAAGATATGTTTAATTTATAGTAAAAAAGAAAAAATTTGTTTTATTAAGTTACTTTTGTATAAAAAATAAGATTTTCCAACCCTGGAAACGTCGTTTTAATTTTTTTAATTTTTTTTAATTTGAAATACTGAAGTATAAAATAAGTTTATTTTATAAAAAAAAAATTAGTTTTCGGTAGCTAATTTTTTATATCACAAAAAGTGTGGATTTTCCAACCCTGAAATCAAACTTTTTAATTTTTTCTGATTTCTTATACTAATCTATTTCTTTTAAGAATATAAGATATCTTTAATTTATAGAGAAAAAGGAAAATTTTGCTTTAGTAAGTTACTGTTGTATAAAAAAAGTTAAAGTTTTCCAACCCTGGAAACATCTTTTTAATTCTAGAAGGTTAGTTAATCTTTAATTTGAAATACCAATTTTATTCGTACTAAAGTATAAAATAAGTTCATTTAATGAAAAAAATAAAAATTAATTTTCGGTAGTTAATTTTTTATATCACAAAAAGTTTCAGTTTCACAATCCTGGAATCATCCTTTTTGATTTTTCTGATTTCTAACATCAATTTCTTTCTTTTAAAAACATTAGATATGTTTAATTCATAGAAAAAAAAGGAAAATTTGTTTTAGTAAGTTTCTTTTGGATAAGAAAAAAAGTTAAAGTTTTCCAACCCTGGAAACATCTTATTAATTTTTTGAAGTTTAATTTTTTATTTGAAATACCAATTTTATTCGTGGTGAAGTATAAAATAAGTTTATTTAATAAAAATAATTAAAAAATTACTTTACGGTAGTTAATTGTATATATCACAAAAATCGTAGCTTTTCCAACCCTGGAATCATCCTTTTTGTTTTTCTGATTTCTTACATCAATCTCCTTCTTTTAAGAACATTCCATATGTTTAGTTTATAGAAAAAAAGGAAAAATTTGTTTTAGTAAGTTACTTTTGCATAACAAAAAACGTTAAGGCTTTCCAACCCTGGAAACGTATTTTTAATTTTTTTAATTTTTTCTTAATTTGTTTTCAGTTAGAAATACCAATTTTATTCATACTGAAGTATAAAATAAGTTTATTTAATAAAAAATTATTAAAAACTAGTTTTCGGTAGTTATTTTGTATGGCAAAATGAAGTTTAAGTCTCCCAGCTCTGAAACCGTCTGCTCGATTTTGCTAATTTTCAATACCAATCTTATTTCGACAATTTCTGATCCACCAGTCCAAGAACGAAGTCTCTAGCTTTTCTGGGAGCTTCGGAAAACCGATTTCACGTACAGACAGACGGACATCGCTTATTCGTATTCCCTATACATAAGGATCCAGAATATATATACTTTATAGCTCGCTTATTAATATTCTAGAAATTACAAACGGAATGACAAACCTATATATACCCTTTTACCATTTTTTGGTAAAGGGTATAAAAAGAGTTTAAGTCTACGAATTCGTGTTACCTGTATTTGGCGATTTGCAAGCAAATCTGGGGTTTTTAGTTGTGGCTGGGAATGGAAATTTAGCGCAATTTATTCCGTAACTACATACATATGTATTTGTCGACGCCACATCAATCCCATAGCAAAAAATTGGCATATGCTTAATTGTTGCTTATATGCAACTTTTCGCATTTTCTAAACCTTAACAAATATTAAGAGGATTAAACAGTCCAAACATTTTTATCGCCCATATAAGTCTGCCCCTATTTATAGACATGTACACAGAATTGGAACTGAGTAAGACATCGGCCACATGATGTTCTATGTAAAGAGTGCATATAGGAATATGTGTCTCCATGAGTGCCTCAAGGGCTCACTAGTCGTCCAGCTTCACGTGATTCTACCTGGTGCGAGAATCGTTAAATACCTTAAGCTCTGATAGTAGTGTTGTTAATTATTCGTCTTTTATATTTGTTCGAATAAAATTTCATGATTTTTTTCTTGTTCGAACAGACGAATAATTTTGAACTTTTGCTCAAAGAATAAAAAAATATATTCGAATAATCATAAAAAAATTTGCAAAAAACGACACGCATGTGTGTTAGTTTAATTTTTTTTATTAACAAACGAAAAATTATTCATTACACAAGAAAAACATATGATTTCAATAACAGATTTAGAAATATTAATAACAAAACTTAAAAATTTTAAGAACCTTTGCCGCAGTTGACGCTGTAGTATAAGTGAAGAACTCTGTGTTCCACTAATACTATTGAAGTAGCAGAATCGCAAAAAAGGCGAGAGTAAATTAATATATAGAAAATTTAAGATAACTTTCAATCGACTAGACCGATTTTCTTCAAGTATAAATTAGAAGATATACGATCATGTCACCTTTCAAACGAAAACAAAGCAAATTAAAATCGGTCAAGCCATTCGTTAGCTACGGCGTCAAATACACGCAGATCTAACAGAATATATCTAAAAACGATTTGATACCTTTTAAGCGGCTGGACCGATTTTCTTCAAACATAACTAAGAACACTTTCGATCAAGTCACCTTTCAATCAGAAAGAATCAGTCCTGCCGTTTGGTCTATACGTGGACTCGTAAAACAAACAGATACACAGACACATATTACAAAATTAAAAAAAAATTTTCTCTTTTTGTGACGTATTTTAAAAAGTTGTATTTAATGCTTTTTTACGTCGTTCAATAATTCGATTTTTAAGGCTTTTAATTAGAGAAAATCAGTTTTTTTTCTAATCTCTTTATCAGAAACTATAAGACACCTTCTGATTCCATGAAAGAAGCATTGCCTTTTCCCAGAAAGAAAAAAGATGAGTTTAGCGAACACACACAGAAAAAACTAAATTGCATTTTCAGTAACCAAATTCGTTGAATCAGTAAATATTTTATTTGAATGCGGTCCTACAAATAATTTTGTAAATTCTGATAAAAATTTTGTAAAAATTTAAATTAATCATAGTTCGGCTGAGAGAAAATGTTATTTCAGTGTGTTGGTGTTTATCTTGCATGTTGATAGGAACAACGTGCTGTTGTGCGGAAGTTGTTGTTTAGTTGTTGTTTATTTTGTTTGATCGTCTTGATACATGTAAATGCCGAAATGTAGCCGACAAACGTCGTGGCCTGTTTCTTCTCCATACAGTGTTTTGGTACAAATTAATTTAGTGGAACAATACAGAATATTTACTGAAACTAAGTTTGATTTCAAACAAATATTTGTTTAAAAATTTTTTGGGAATAATTTTTTCTGTGTATGTACATACAAACAAAGCGTACACAAGTATTTATAATTTGGAGTAATTTGATTACTTAATATCATATTGTTAACAAATTAAAAAATAATGGAATTTAAAATGCTTTTTATATAAAGTAGTTAAGTAAATTGTTCGAATATTCGACAAAAATGATTCGCATAATTTTTTATTCTAAATTGAATATTTTTGTTCGTTCGAACAAAAATGATAAAAAGTTGTTCGAATATTCGAACAATTTTTGTTCGAATGACAACACTATCTGATAGTGAGGCGATATTTAATTTAGAAAAGTAGGCGGACACTAACATATCCTAAATTGGCGTGGCCATGTTCCTAAAAAAATTAAAAAATAAAACTTAAAAAATTCAATCGACTTCAGAAATAAGCACCAAAACAAATTGAAACTGCTTTAAATTCAGTTAAATAAAATACCTATTTTTATTTGATTGAGAAGACTTAGAGAATTAAAATATTCCACAAAAGTGTTTTTTTTTTTGGTATTTCACACAAGAGAGCTGAAACAGTCTATAAATGAAATATAATTGTGAATAAGTTATAAATTAAACTTTAAAGAAATTTTAAAATTATTTGCTTGTGAAGTTAAATTTTAAGCTTTAAGCCTGATAGTGGAACTTTTTAACACATTACATACCAATTTTATAATTATATATTCTGCGATCTTACGAAAGGAATACAAAAGATCTATATGAGACATACATAAAAGTTTGTTATTCAATAATTAACTTAAAATGTTGCACAAGAATATTGTAAAGAATCTTTCGCAAAAAAAGTTGTACAATTTAATTCATGATTATTAAGTTTAATTAAATTCTCCGTGACTGCTTGGGCTGGGCTGCTGAGCCATAATTGCACATCATCTGCATACATGTGGACTTTGCAATGTGATAAATTACTTAGCAAGTCATTAGCATAAATTGAGACTCCTGAGCAGTGATGCCAATTTAGCCATTTTTCATCCCATTTAGCCGGAAGAAAGTGAGTTTAGCTATTAGCTATATTTTTAAGCCATTTTTACTTTAATCTAGCTATTTTTTTTAGCTATTTAATCAAACATGAAATTTGTTTGTGATTTTTCACTTTGCTACTGCATTCTTATAATCGTTGCAAGGTGTTTATAAGTTGTCGGGTCTACAGTGAAACCTCTCATAACGGACACCTCCTATAACCGGACACCTCTAATAACCGGACAATTTTTGTAGATCCAACACGTTCCATACAAAATGCACTCCCATAACCGGACACTCTCATAAAAGCACAGAAGCGGTGAAACACGGCAACAAGAGTTGCATTTAAGTAGTAGGTCTTTCTTTACTCAACTCTGATTCATATTTATATTAGTGTCAATGATATTGCTGGTTCCCTGGTTAACGCATATGTAAATACTGATGCGTTGGAGACGCAAAGAAATTGCTGTTTATATGAAGAAGTTGTTTGCTTAGCTGGTGTCCCAAAATGGCAGTGAAAAAATTGTTTTTTATCAATTACAGAAAAAAATATATTTTTTAAAGGAGTTTGAAAAAGGAAAATTATTCGGTGCACGAACTTGTGAAGATATAAAGTTTTTTGTGTATTTTAACAATCCATATTGCTACATTTCTTATACAAACTGCCTTTTCAAAGCATTTTTCTAGAGACGACTTTGTTGTATTCCAACAAATAAAATCATTGAAAGTCATTTGAAACCCAACAGCTGAAATTATACCAATCTAATTTCAAGAAGTCTACTCTTAAAATAATTTTTCAACTAATTACAATAAAATCCAAAAAATGTGTAACTCTCTCATAAGCGGACCCCTCTAATAAACAGACAAAAACAGGGCGACCGTGAGAGAGAGAGGTTTCACTGTGTAATTGGTGGTTTATGATATCAATCAAACAAGGGTCATATTTGTTTTACACGAGTGAAAATATCAAGAAAAATAAAAGTTTAAATGAAAGTTTAAAAAATGGAAAGTTAATAAAAAGTATAAACAAAAATTTCGCAAGGAATGGATTAGTATCCCAAACTTTTAAAGACTTAATAGCAGAATGTACAAATGAATAGAAGGCGTAATGCCAGTATTGTAAGTTTGCACTATATGCGCAGTTTTTTTATTACCTGAAGAAAAATTATTTTATTTATTACTTCAATTTATTGTTTTTATTTATTTTAAAAAAGTTTCCGATTTGCCTTAAAAAAACAATATATGAAATAATTTCTTGTTTTTGCTAAAGTTCATGATTTTTGCATTCGATTTTGCTTCGCCATTTTTCAGCTAGTTTTTAGCCATTTTTTTGTCTACGTTTAGCCATTTTTGGTGGAGGAATTCTGGCATCACTGCTCCTGAGGAGCACCTCTTGTTTGTTACCTTAAATGCTTTAGACAATGTATTGTTCACTCATACCGATTGCATACGATCTGGAAAGATGACATATGTATGTAAGTTTGTAGCAGTCGCAGGATAGTTAAACAAGGATCGAAGTTTGCTATATAACATTTCATGGTTGAATGTATCAAACGCTTTCGAATGATCGAGAAGCACTAAAAAATTAATTTTTCCAACATATAGATCACGCCGAAACTTTTCGCCACATTAAAAGCAACAAGATGTTAGCGCTTACAAAATTGTAAAGCGGTGGGGGACTTTACACGTTATTTGCCCACTAAAATCTTCTCAAATTGAATCTGCAAGTGCTCAAATAATTATTAAGATAGAAAATAATATAATTTTTTTAATAAAAAGCGCCGGTAGTGGGATCTTGACTTAACGTTTGCAATCGCTGTATGCGAGTATCTTAACGACGCACAGTGGCCCCAATTAAAAAAAAAGGGTAATAAATCTGCATATATGAAATCACGACGGCTCATTTTATTATGCCCTTGTCAAGTTATTAAGCGTAGCAAGCACAAAAAACTAAACATAAATTCCACAAGAGAAACAATGAAACGACTGCCTGTTTTTGTAAATAAAACAAAAAATTTCGTTGGTAATTTCTATTGAAACAATCTTAAAAAATTGTTTTTCAATTGTATTACAAACAAATTCCTACAAACGAATGAAAAGATAAATGTCAAACAGTCATAAATTAAATTTCATCAATAGAATTTTGTCGAAATTTTAGCTATTGATATCTTACAATTTATAAAGGTAATCATTGTTTTCATTTATTTATAAGTTTCTTTTTAAAATTTTTATTTATTTATATTTCAATGATCAGTTGTTAATATAAATTTGCCTTAAACTTAAAGAGAAGCGGCACTCACTCGCGCTTTGTAGTATATAATTGTGGAATATGCTGTAAAGGCCGACTTTAAGCTAATGTTAAAAGTAGGAGTAATTGGGAAATTTTTGGAAATGAAAAGTCTACAATTATTTGCTCATGTATAATATATGAAAACAAATCTGGCAAGTCTGGCACTGATTTTAGCAACCGGCCAACTAACCAGACTACACAATGCATTATTTTAAAATCTCATACTTGGTTTAAATAAATATTAATAAAAACTAATGCTTACTTACCAACAATAACATTGCAACAGCAACAAAAGACGTTAAATTTTGAAATGTGATACGGCTGCTTTTTGTTATTTTGTTATTGTTGTTGTTATTATTGTTGTTGCTTCTGCTTGTAACTCTAGATACGTAACATTTCTATTCAAGATATAAACAATCGTTACATTTACATTACTTACATACATACAATGTCTGTATATGTGTAGCTTTAAGCTACAAAAATTATGTAATTTTGTATGTATGAATTTATTTATGTTTTACACTCGTCGAAAAAATTTTGAAACAAGTAATTGACATTAACGACACAATAATAATGAATGTATGTATGTAACTATTTAATTTTACAAAAAAAAAAAAAAAAAAAAAAAAAAAAAAAAACGCTTACACACTCTTCGTAAATTCACCTTGATGTCTTTTTCTTTTAAATCAAATTCGGAAAGTTTTTTTTTTTTTTTGTAAATGAAAAAATATTGTAACCTTGCAATACATTTTTGAAACAAAAAAAAAAAAAAAAAAAGATTATTAATTTTGGTTATGGATAGTGGTTCTTAATGGGTTACCACCAGTGTTGCCAATAGATTTCTGGAAGAAATACCTACACATGCTAAAAAAAATCGATTTTTCCCTACACGTTGCAAAAATTTCCCCTACAAAATTTCCTACGCATTTTTGCCATTAAAATAGAAGAAAACTATTAAGCTGGGGTCACACGATTGGCACAATGTACCAATTTTCGTCGGCTCACTGAAATAAATGCATAAGTAACAAAGTAAATTTACCTTATTTCTCAACTAATTGAAATATATATTATATACATATATTACTTATGACTCTATCGCAGTGAGCCGACGAAAATTGTTACATTGTGCCAATCGTGTGACCCCAGCTTTAGTTATAAAATATATATGTATGTTTATTAAAGCTTTGGTAAAAAAAATAAGTAAAAACTAAAAAAAATAATACATAGCTACTTTCAATTACATTTAATTAAAACAACATAAAGTTTTTTAAAAATTAATATGAATAGTTCTTTTCAAATAAAATTTTAAAGGATAAATTCAAGCCATCTTTCAACATTGAATGATATCTGAGAAAAAAGCATATACCAAGACAAATTCATGTGCCAGGTGGTGCCAAGTTAATAGCTGCTTTTTTAAGGAAGTTTGGCTTGTCAAATTTCATTGCAATAAAATTTGTAGGAAGTTTAATTTGTCAATTTTCATTGCAATAAAGTACTAGGCAGATTTTGTTGTTGTAGGCTTGATACCACCTGGGGTCCGTTTCGTAAAACTACAAATTACAACTCTACAAGTAAAATACCCACAAAACAACAACACTTTTATAAATTTTATTGTTGTTTTGTGTGTATTTTACTTGTAAATTTGTAATTTGTAGTTTTGTGAAACGGGACCCTGGTATATGAATTTGCCTTGGCATATAAGTACATACATAGATATGTACATATTACTGTCGCCAACTTTTTAAAGACAAACAACTCTATTTGTAAGCGATTTTTACGAAATGGACATTTTTGAACCGTTTTGAAAAAGAAAATATTACTCAAAACAACGTTATGTTTGCATTTATTTCATAAATAATGCGACATGACGAAAAAATCCCTACATTTTGGAAAATATAAAAAATCTGTCCGATTTTCGCTACGCTTCTATTTTAGTATCAAAAGTACATACATGTAGGAATTTTCCCCTACTTCTGGCAACATTGGTTACAACGCAATGAGCTGTACTTACATGTTTATCAAAATGTTTTGTATTTATTAATGTATTTATTTACATTCTGCAATTATTACGATAACGAAAACCAGGGGCCAAATTACGGCACTCGTTTTCGAACGAAATTACGAAATATTTCAATAGAGTTTATATGGCAATATTTTTAAATTTCGAATCGTATCGAATGCCGTAATTTGCCCACAGCTTACAAGAAGTGAATATCCGAAACCAATACCAACAAACCAATACAAACAAAAAAAAAAAAAAATTCACTATAGTTCAATTAAAAATCTAAAAATGTCTCAATTCATCATGGGCACGTGACAAAAATATGTTCACTTGACAATCACTGTTCACTTGGCAATCACTAATGTTCGAAAAACCAAATAAACGGGAGAATGCAACAACAAAGTAACATAAATATCCACTACTATAATACTTATATGTATGTACCGACGGTACATCGAATAAGTAAAAATAATTAATGTGATGATCGTAAAAGATAAGCAAGAATAGTTAAACATACGTAGGTAGAGTAATATAACTTCGTGCTAATCTAAATAGAAAAATAAAAAAATGGAAAAACAGGGGAAATAAATAGTGATACTTACATATGTATTTACCAAAGGTAAATCAATAATTGTACACAACAATCATTTCTCACATTCCCTTTCATTAGAATTTACGTTAAATAGCTGATGTTAATAACAATCTCTACCCAAGTATATAGACTAGGGTGCTGATGAAGTGCGTTGCTGCACAGAAAAATATCGCTATTTCCCCTAGCTTAATTAATTTAATTTTTCTTCTCTTCTTTAGAAACTCACAATAATTAATAAAATATTTCATTCAATAAAAAGAATTGAAATTACTGAACTTAAGCCTGACTAAAAATTATTTCTGATTAAAAAGTCACTATAGTTCAATTAAAAATCTAAAAATGTCAAAATTTTTTTAACTAACACACATAAACAATTTTAGATTATATTTTTGCTACCAGTCCCTACCTATGTATGTTCTGTAACTCTCGTCAAGAGAAATTTTTCACTTGGAACATTTTAATTGTAACAAAATTTCCATAAATTGAAACAAACAGCTGTTTTTCTCACTAACCTGTGTCTGTAACTTTTTTGACGAGTAATAGCTGTCACGTAAGGAAATTACTCTAGAAAGTGTGTATGTAAAATATTCGCAAATATAAACGGGGTGAGATAAAATTTTAACTAAAAAATACATGCTCAAAATGAAAAATGCAATGAATAATAACGCCAAAAATAAGAATTTTGTACTGAAGTGATACTTTCATTGTTAAATTATTTTAACAACATATTTTATTCTTTTTTCAACAATTTTGTAAACAACAATCATCAAAGTCGCATTATACATTATTTGGTATAAACTACGGTTGTATTTTTTTATATAGGCTGAAGTTCGCATTGAATTACATATCTAGTGTCCGTATGGAACCCTTGAATTTATTTATTTAAATTCACTTTACCCACTTTTTAAATTTTTTTATTGTTTTTAATTTAGCTCTTAATAAACAATTCTGCATAAAAAAACCGACTTCAATGCAAAGATCTGATAGAAAATTTTCGAAAAAAATTTATGGGATATAAAATTAAATTTTAATGGGCGTGCTTCCGCCCATTTTTAAATGCAAGATTTTGTTTTTTTTTAGAGCTCTGGATGTGTGTAGTCACGTAGTCACTCCCATTATATCAAATGGAAGATTGTGTTAATTTTTGAGCTCAAGGTGTGTGGTAAGTTTCGCAACAACTGATTAAGTAGAACCACGTGAAATATAATCATGGATTTTAAAGGACGTAGACCCGCTCATTTTTTCAACTTTGAAATTGAGGGCTAACTTTTAGGTCCACACGCACCCCCTAAAACACAACTTATGGCTATGAAATTTTTGTTGTATTTTTTTTAAATAAAACTTAACCGATTTGGGGGGAGAGAATATAAGAAATCACACAAAAAATTCTCCATACAACTAACGGCCACTCTAATGTACATATTCATTAAATAAAAGGTATAGTTTGTGTAGTTTTAGAAATAACTTTTTTAGTTTGGTTTGTTATTGACTCATTTGTGCTGCATACTGTAAGTTATTTTTGCAGAAACTCCAATTTTTTAGGGCCGGTTCATAAAAAAACCAAACTTTAAAAATTTTATTTTTTGTTTCAAATGTAAGCGTGCGTTAAATCAAACATTGACAAACAGTCCTTAATTTTTCGAATACGACCGAATATCGTACGAACGGATTTAATCGATTTGCATATATTTTGAAATTGTGACATGTCACCCAGTTTTTCAAGTATATGAACCGGAATTTTTTTTTCGAAATTTTCAAAAATTTCTCGATATTTTCAACCCATTTATTTTAGATTTGCGGCATTTGACAGAATTTTTTTAGTTCAGATAATAAATTAAATCCTGAATAATGAAGTCTGATGAAAACTCGATTTTCGAGAATCCGTATAAATCTTGAACTTCTTTTTGAAAGAGGGAAATTATAATTGTTCACATGCTGGTGCAGCAATATTTTTTTGAGTGGCCTCAATTTATGATGTATCCTTCTCAATTGCAACAAAAGATGTGAATAGAATTATGTTGAATTATGGTGAACATTTTTGCTTGAGCGTTGAGTGATAAAATAATCCATCTTTTATATATTACTTTTAGTGGTGAGCGATAACGTAATTTTTTAATAATGTTGCTCCTTGTGAACTTGATTTCTAAATCGCTGTTTTTTTAAACTGTGACTGTGATCACAGTTTAGCAGTATTTTGTTTGTTGCAGTTCTGTTATTGTGAGAAAAACTAATAAGAAGAGCAGCAGTGAAATAAAACATTGACTGTGATCACGGCTTAACACATTTCAGCTCTTCTGCTTTAGAGAGAATTAGCGTATAAGATGCAAAGGGACAATAAAATTGCAAAGACAAAAATTTGAGAGCTATACAAAGTTGTCAGAAAAGACGATTTGACATGATTTGACAATTTTTTTCGACAAACACTGAAGGTATAAAAAATAAATTCAGTAAAGTGCGACTCTGACTCGTGCACGAAGGGTTCCGTACGAATACTAGATATGTAATTTAATACAAACTTCAGCTATATAATATATAGTTTTGGCATTTTTTTTTGTGTTATATTTGTTGTCCTCACAAGCACTTGAACTTGGAGGCAGTGTTCAATAAAACAATTGATTTGTTATTCTACTAAACACTCAAATTTTGACATTATTTTACTTTTTTTTATACATAAAATTAATTATAAATTAATTATATTGCATAAAACATTTTGTGCAATATATACATGGTCATTGACTTGGTATGGTTACAAACAAAAATTTATTCTTAGTGATGAAATCAATACAATTAATAATAACGTAAACAATAATATATATATCCCAACGAACAAATAGGAAATATATTAACATGGAGATTATTTTCATTTAGGCGTTTTTTCATTTGGGCGATTTTTTTAGTTTTGGCGCCCTTTTCGCGTTTTGGCGATTTTTTTCGGTTTTTGGCGTTTTTTCAATTTGGCGATTTTTTTTAATTTTGGCGATTTTTTTCACATTGGGGATTTTTTTTTTCATATAAACAATTATTTTGGTTTTGGCGATTTTTTTCGATTTTTGGCGTTTTTTTCATTTAGGCGATTTTTTTCATTTGGGCGATTTTTTCGAATTTGGCGAATTATTTTAGTGTTAGAAATTCTTCTTTTATTTTGGCGATTTTTTTTCGTTTTGGCGATTTTTGTTTTAATTTTTAACGATTTTTTTTTTGGTGTGGCGATTTTATAATTTTCGGATTTTTTAGTTTTACCGTTTTTGAAAATTTCAAGTGTTTGCCTCTTACGGTTTCCAAGATATAGCAAGTTGTCAAAATTACATAGTCAAAATTGCATTAACTGATGGACCTCCCTTTAATTTAAATTTTTTTAAATTTTAGTGTGAATTGTTGTAGTCTGTATAAAAATACACTAATTTTACAAATTTCAAGTTTCAATATACATATTTCATACAATTGTATGTATATTACATGGTATTTTAACATTTTTCGTTGCTCGTTTTGGAACACCCTTTAATTTTTAATTCTCATATATTTGTTGTTGTAGCGGCCAATGTTCTACATACTCTGTCCAAATTTCAGGTCCGTAGCTCTTACGGTTCCTGAGAAAATACCGTGTGACGGACAGACGGACAGCGTAGCGAAAACAATAGGGTCCTTTTCACCTTTGGTGTACGGAACCCTAAAAATGAATGTGGTAGTTTTATTTACTGTAAAGTAAGCATAGAAGAACATTCATAGTTTGTATGAAAGAACTATATTTCCAAAACCTGTTACTTGATAAATTCAGTCACAGTTGTGATTAGTGAATTTTCAATGGCTGTGAAAAAGTAACAGGTTTCGAAATATCGCTCATCTCTAATTAACATACATACATGCATATATGTATGCAATGTATATTATTTACTTGTTGTTTCGGATGCAGCTAATTGTATCTCATATGCAAATTTTTTTCGTTTAACTATTACATATTAGTGTTGGTTATAACAGTAAAATTTGTAAATAGCTACAACGAACGTATCTTTTCTAATGAATGCCTTTTGTTTAAAGCTTCTTGTTTGCAACGTGCTATCATTTGCACCTTCAACAGTTTAGTTTGTGTTACATTGAATAATAACTTGGGCATGTGAGTTTCTACTTTTCTGTTCTTAAATACGAGGAGTAGTATTTAAATGTATTGGATGTATAATTTAAATTATCCAGTAAGAAAAATTATAAGTCATTATTATAGTTCGCATTCGCTTTAAAGAGTCAATCCTGATTCCATTATTGAAGAAAGGAGATCCTAATTCTCCCACTAATTATCGTGGCTTATCACTAATGGGTACAACCTGCAAGATTTTTAACAACATTCTGTTGAACCGTATATCAGATTGGATAAATAAAAACAACATTTCAAATGAATTTCAAGCTGGTTTCAGAAAGCCTTATTAGACCATTGACAATATCTTTAATCTTACTAATATTGTCCATTTAAACAACCTTACTGGCAAAAAGTCATATGCGTTTTTTGTCGATTTTTCCGCAGCTTTTGACTTGATTCCGAGAAACTCTTTATTCTACAAATTGCAAGTATGGGACTATCATCGAAAATTATAAGAATTCTTATTAACTCTTACGCAGATACTACTAGCAGGATCTTTTTTGATAACGCTCTCTCCAACTCTTTCAATGTAAATCTTGACGTCAAACAAGGATGTATTTTAAGTCCAATTTTGTTCGTCCTTTTTTTGAACGATATTTCCGATTTTCTCCCAGGTGGGATAGTAGTTGAGAACTACACAGTGAAAATACTCATGTATGCTGATGACATTGTCATTTTATCTGATTCGCCAACCGGATTACAAACTATGATTAACTCCTTGCATGCATATTGCAAATTATGGCATTTGAAGGTAAACATGACTAAATCTAAGATTTTAGTTTTTCGTAGTGGCTCAAGGATTTCTAATAATCTAAGCTGGACATATGGTGAAGACAGAATTGAAATTGTAAACTCGTATAAGTACATATCTGCGAATTAATCTTTGTTACAATTTATCCTTTCGTGAACATTTGGAAAACAAGCTTTTAACTTCTAAACTGGCAATTACATCGTATTGGGGCAAATATGTGAACCACCCCAATATTTCAAACAAAAACAAGTTGAAAATCTTCAGTGCTGCTGCTCGCTCAATTATGCTCTATGGTTCGCAATTATGGGGTTACAAAAAATATGATGTTGTCGAAAAATTACTTCGTTTCTTTATAAAAAGGATGCTGTTCTTGCCTAGCAACACCCCAAACTACATGCTCTTCCTAGAAACTGGCCTTAACCCGCTATTCGTGGACTCATTAAAACTTCACTTTAACTACATAAATGAAATTCTTTCCATGCCGAATACTAGACTACCGCGCAAGCTTACTGAACTTGTTATCGCCAAGCATACTTTTTGGGCTGAAGAGTGGTCAAATTTGTGTTCTACTATAAATTTCGTACCATCTAATAACTTAATCCCAATTAGCAAATATTCCAAGTTTATTTTACCGTTAGTTGAAACATATGAAAAAGAAAACTTTGTCTTAGATGCAAGAAATTCTCAATATCATGATCTCTACTCGCAATTAGACTACTTTCTGCTTGATTTTACCTCTTCAAACCTGTCTTCTCGTGCTACAAGTCTTCTCATAAGAGCTAGAGGATGCCTATTAGACATTAGTGCGAAACCATTCAGAAATGATACGTGGGGTCTTTGTACTATCTGTAACCTTGATGCAACGGAGAACACTCTACATTTTATTGGTATTTGCCCTATTTTTAATGGTTATAAACTTAGATACTTTAATAAATGCCAACTTAATCTAGCTGAGGTGATAAATATACTTAATGGCCTATCTTTTACTTTTTACACACTTGTTAACTACTTAGAATCTTGTTTAATATACAGAAAACTGTTAATAAATGAATTTGAATAATATCTACATATTTTCAAAAGTTGTTATTTAAAACATTACATTATATGTGCTTGTATATAAGCAATGCTATCTTTAAAATTGAATTTATTCTTATTTTGCCAATCTGGCTACAACTAATATGTTAAGCCATTTATAGATAATACCCCTTATTGTGAATGACGTCGTCGACGTCACATCAAGACGACTCTTAAATATGTCACTTGTCTACTCTTCGTCTATACCAATGGACTACTATTAACATGGTCCATTTACTTACAAAGCCTTGGAGATTAGTAATAGATTGTCAATAAGATACAATTATTGCTGATTAAGAGTATACAAGTGACAATATTTGCTGTCGTCTTGATGTGACGTCGTCGACGCCATTTACAATAAGGGGGAATAATTATTTCTATATTTAATATTTGTAAACATTATTAATATCTATTAAATAAATAAATAAAAATAGTTCGCATTCGCATAGTTCCATTAACTATTCATTGTAAAGCACGCTTTTATATAAATATTAATAATTATCCCCCTTTTGCAAAAACGTTTGTTAAAGTTAAAGCATGTGTTAAAACCGGTTTTGCCATACAAAATTCGTTTGTTAAACCAATTTTAAGTTTAACAATTGTTTTTGCATAAGGGCGTATGTGTATAATTGTAGCACTGCACTTAGCCAAAAAAATTAAAATTGACCTGACATTCTTTTCATTGTAATTTTAAAAGCTAGAAATTCTATTTTTATGAAATTTTCTTCTCAAGATTTCCATTGCCAACATATGTACATAGTTGTTGCCTGTTGCTTGACTTTAAAGAAGTCATAATCAAATTTTGTTGCATCTTGCTTTAAAATTATAATTTCTATGTTAAAGTTTTCTATTTATAACTAAGCAGCAGCACCTATTTCCCATTAATATTATTTTATTTAATTTATTTATTTTTTTTAGTTTTTCCTCTTGTAAGTTTTCTTCTTAAAAAGAACAATACTTATAAATTATATTCGTATCAGTGTGCATGTACCAACGTTCTATTTACTTGACTTAATAAGAAGTATCTTTTACTTATAGCTGCAATGTAAGTTGAGATAAGATTGTATGAAATTTCACTTAAAACTAAAAGAAAATTTTAAAATGCTTTAGAGCAGGGCTATTCAACCTGTGGTACTCGTACCATTTGGGGTACGCGAAACTTTTCCAGGTGGTACGCCAAATCTTCGAAAATTTGAGCATGTTTTTCATTAACTAACCAAGTAATGCAATTAAAAAAAACAATATGTTGTATTTGTTTATGTTTGATCCTAAAAGGATACTTACGTATTTTTCATGAATTTCCATTTTTATTATACCGAGCATTTCTGTTGTAGAACGACCCATATGCACAGATGTTCCCATGTTATATATGTACATGCCTAATTTTGTTGATTTTTATTATTAATAAATAAAATGGATTAAATATTTTAAGATTGTTTGGTTATTTGTTGAGCGCATACTTGTTTATACACATACAATTTTTTTGGTGGTACGCGAATTGTTGGTTGTGAGTTTTGAGGTACGCGAACCAAAAAGGTTGAATAGATCTGCTTTAGAGGATTCTTTGTTTTTGATTTTTGTTGATTAATGTTACTGTTATTGTGTAAACAATGCCCCAGAAATGCATTGAATTTCCTGATGCAAACTAGACAATGTAACCTCTGGGTGACAAAAAAAAAAAAACAATAAGAAAAGTAATAAGTTTTGTTTCTTGGAAATCAGAAATTAGATATAAATAGTTAATAATAGTTTTAGATTAAAATACACCTGCTATTATTGTGATAAGGTAGTAAAAGTTATAAAAAAGCTTTTTAAAAAATCTTCGAGCTTAAAGCCAAAAAATTAAGTATTTTCCACATTAAAAACAATTTATTTGACCCAGCAGCGTCAGTGTTCTTAAGCGTAAGCTTCTTTCTATGGATTCCAGTATAATTGTCTAAAGTATTAACTTTAAGTTTCAAATAATTCTTTAATTTGCCAGCATTCGAATTGGTATTGTATTGCTGCTACTTGGTTATCCATACTAATATGAGAGCTCTCGTTGTACCTTCATAGTGAATAGTCGATTCGCGGAATTTTTCTTAAATACTTACTAAACAAAAAAAAAAAAACATTATACAAAAAAAAAAATATTCGTAGTACATATTATTCGTAATAGGTACATACTGACTGTAATAAATAAGCTTTATTGCTTTGCTAATTTTTACATAGTAGAAATAACAAAAACAAAAAAAAAACCGCAAACAAAAAAAAAAAAACAAACAAAGTACCCTTGAGGAATAATACTCTGTATGAGTACCTCAAAGGAAAAAAATTTTGAAGTGAGTTCTAACGGCAGAAATGCTTATTTTACTGTGAGTTCTGAAACTCTTAATGTAATCAATGAAAATAAAAAATCTGATGATAGTAGTACTGTGAATTCTGGAGCTCTTAATAAAGACAATAAAAATAAAAAATCTGGTGATAGTATTTTTCTAACGGCAAATCCAATTTTTCGTCAGCGTTCAACTTCGCTTTGCCCAATGCCAACTAGTGATTTGTTAACATTTGAGTTGCCTGGTACTTCTTCAATTAAGTCAGCGATATCATCCGCTTCTGGCTCGTGTTCATCACTTAAACAAGTTATCACTTTAAATAACAATAGTCAAAAATCTAAAGTTCAAGTCGGAATGGACAGATATATTACAGTTGTTAAGCGTGGGCGAAGCCCAAATTCTTCAAAAATCTCATCGCTTCCCAAGATATCCAGGGATAACGACGCTGCATCAATTAATCGTAGTAATCGTTTTTCAGTATTGCAGGCTAATAATGACCAACCCGCTGTATCTTCGACAAAAACCTCCAAACCACCACCAATATATTTGAGAGAAAAAAATTCTAACTGCCTTATTAAAAAATTAGTCTCGGCAATTGGTGAGAACGCATTTCACGTTATTCCAATAAAACGTAGTAACATTGACGAAACTAAAATTCAAATATACGAAGAAAAAGATTTCCGCAAAATAGTAACAGAATTCGAAAAAAATAAAACAAGTTTTTATACGTACCAGCTTAAGAGTGCTAAAGGTATGCAAATCGTGTTGAAGGGCATTAATTCTTATGTTAATCCCGAAGAAGTAAAATATGCACTCATCATACAAGGATTTAAGGTAAAAAATGTTACTAATATATTCAATAGGGAGAAAATCCCCCAGCCTCTATTTCGTGTTGAATTGGAGCCGAATGATATAAAGTTAAAAAAAAAACGAGACACATCCAATTTATAATCTAAAATACCTCTTATATCGAAAAATCACAGTTGAAGAGCCACATAAGCGATCAGGTTCCGTACAGTGCCATAATTGCCAAGAATATGGTCACACAAAAACTTACTGCAAATTACCTACAGTTTGTGTTATCTGCGGTGAATTGCACGGTACTGCTAGTTGTACTAAACCAAAAGATCAAGCAGAAAAAAAATACAGTAATTGTGGAGGTAACCACACCGCTAACTATAGAGGTTGTCCTGTGTACTCTTTCGTCAAGCAGGCTATGGTGCAAAAACCTAAATTAGTTCCAGTTCAAACAGCAAACGCTTCCTCCGCCACTTCTGCGCAAATGAGCCAACCCGTTACTTCCCGTAAATCGTATGCAGATGCTGCTAGGGCTAGTTCTATTCCCACACCAAATGTTTCACCGGCAAATAATTCAACAAATACAAATTCAAGCTTTAATTTCAATCGCCTTGAAGCTACTATTGATAATCTGGTGCAAACTATAAACAATTTTACAACAAATATGACTAGCATGATGCAGGAAATGCTTCGAATGCAGAATACACTGCTTCAAGCATTAATTAACAAGCCATGAATACGTTAAATATATGTATCTGGAACGCAAACGGCATTCGCCAACATTAAAATGAACTTGAGCACTTCCTCACGGAAAAAAATATTGATGTAATGCTAGTCTCTGAGACTCATTTGACTTCGAGAAGCATTTTTAAAATTTATGGCGACACCTTATATGATTCAAAGGACCCTAGAGGAAGAGCATGCGGTGGATCAGCGATTCTAATAAAGTCAAGACTTAAGCACTATATTCTTGACAACATTTGTGAACAACACCTACAAGCAACAAATATTGGCATTGAAAGTTTTGGTACAAACTTCGTGATATCTTCAATTTACTCTCCTCCCAGATTTTCAATCACTGAATATCAATACGAAAATTTCTACAAATCTCTTGGACCTCGTTTTGTAGCAGCTGGCGACTACAATGCAAAACATACGTTTTGGGGTTCGGGTCTTATTACACCCAGAGGTCGAGCATAGTTCAACACAATTTTAAAAATGGGCTCCGATGTCATTTTGAGTGGGGAGCCCACTTATTGGCCTACTGACATACAAAAAATTCCGGATGTTATAGATTTTGGCGTCATAAATAATATCTGTAGGGATTTAATTCAGGTTCAAGCTTCTCTTGATCTCTCGTCCGAGAACTCGCCAACGATCATTACAATTTGTAGCCCATTAAGAAGTAACTTACCTGACCCATATGTGAAGATGATCAATCGTGTTAATTGGCTGGGGTTCAAAAAATATCTCAGTAGTCATTGCACGGAAAATATTACGCTAAGAACACCCAATGATATTGAATCTAGCATTGACAATCTTAACAAAAATATTAAACAGGCTGCTGAACATGCCACTACCTCCCATCCGCAGACTGGTTTTAATAGAATTTATTCTTCAGACATTGAAAGTCTCGTACGTGAAAAAAGAAGAGCTAGAAGGGAATGGCAACAGCACAGATCACCCCTAAATAAAATCAGATTTAAAGAGTGCACTAAACGACTCCAAGAGTTGCTTGCATCTGAAAAAACTGCATCTCTTAAAAATTATCTGGAAGGTCTTGATGTCACACCAGCATCTAATTACTCCTTGTGGCGCGCTGCTAGAAAGCTTAAAACACCCGTTGAGTATAAGCCACCTCTACGCACATCTACCGGAAGTTGGGCAAGAAGCGATACTGAAAAAGGTAACATATTTGCTGAGCACTTAAAATCCGTTTTTACGCCAAACATACATATGTACTGGTGTTGCTGATTTGCCGAGTGTAGTCGCGCTACCCCCTCAACACATTAAGTTTAAGACGCGTGATTTACAAAAATTAATTGACGAACTCAACCCGAAGAAAGCTCCGGTTATTGATGGAATTAGTAACCAGATGCTGATGAAATTGTCTCGTATTGCAGTGAGAATCCTGTTTTTCATTTTTAATGCCATTTTACGACTGGAGTATTATCCACACAGCTGGAAGCTGGCCAAGTCATATAGGCCAATAAGTCTAAAATCAACAATGTTAAAGCTTTTCGAAAAACTGCTCAAAACAAAATTGTCCCCAATTCAAATTAGTAGTGGGTGCATACCAGACCATCAATTTGGTTTTAGAAGTCAGCATAGCACCATTGAACAAACTCACAGATTGGTTCAATTTATAAGAAGAACTTTTGAAGAAAAAAAGTATTGTTCTGCGCTGTTTATTGACATTTCCCAGGCATTTGATAAAGTGTGGCATGAAGGCCTAATTTTAAAATTGAAGACTTACTTACCAATAAACATTTTAAATCTTTTGGAAAGTTACATTATTTCCCGTAAGTTCACTGTTGTGGAAGGAGACTTTACGAGTAGGCCTGAAACTATCTCATCCGGTGTGCCACAGGGGAGTATACTGGGGCCAGTTTTATATTTGATTTATACTTGTGATATGCCTGTGAGCAGTAGTATCCATACTTCCACATTTGCCGACGATACAGCCTGCCTTAGTATGCACGAAAACCCTGATGAGGCATCCCGCAAACTCCAGGAACACATTAGCCAGATGGAGCTATGGTTAAACTTATGGAGAATTAAGGTAAATGAACAAAAGTGTGTTCAAGTAACATTTACCTTACGAAGAGATACTTGTTCTTCCATTCGGATTAACAATCAAGTTGTTTCTCAACATTCACATGTGAAATATCGTGGTATACACCTTGATCGACGACTTACATGGAAACTCCAAATTGATTCTTTCACAAATGAAACTTAAATTAACTCAGGTACATTGGCTGATTGGTAGGAATTCAACACTCAGCCTAGACTGCAAACTTTTAATATACAAGTCGCTTTTAAAGCCAATATGGTGCTACGGAATTCAGCTATGGGACACTGCTTCAGCTTCAAATGTTGAGAAAATTCAACGAAGGCAAAACAAAATTTTACGCTTGATAACGTCGGCTCCATGGTACATCAAAAATTCAAATATACATCGCGATTTGAATATGCCACTAGTGACTGAAGAAATTGCAAAATAAGCAGGCAAATACCTAACAAAACTCGAGTCACATCCTAATCCGCTTGCTCGTAATATATTGAACTTTACTGGACACATCCGCTTAAGGTACAAACAGACGACATGTTTTTCACATTGTATGTGCCAGACTTTACATATGTAAACGAAAACATGTCGTGTGTTACCTTTAAAACATTGCTTGTGTAAAAAACATAAAACATTATTTGAAATAGAGCGTGCTCTATTTTCTTATGTTAAACATACAGCTCCAAATGTCTATGTCATGCGAACAAATTCGTCGGCGGTTGATTATGTGCACTATCATTAGCCGTCTGAATGAAGTATTTTGCAAGACAAATTAATTATATATTTTTTTTTAATTTAACGTTGTCGTTTTATTAAAATAAGTCCAAAAATGTATAGATTTTTAGATACAACCTCAACGTCTTGTTTAAAAAAGAAAAAATTAAAAAAGCAAATTTGCGTCGCCAGTACTACAGCGACGGAACCAAAAATATTTCGACGGCTGCAAGCCATTTATAAAACAAACTACGTGGATATTTATGTACTGAAAAAGAAGAAGTGATACTACATCTACGTTTGTGACCAAAAATTATAAACCTTATGTAAATTAACCAATATTGACAAGCATAAAGAAAAACATACGAGTCGAAAACTTAAAAAACACATGTAAAAAACATGTCGTCTGTTGGTACCTCCACTCCAGATTCAGCTGCTTAAAAATATTTTTTTTGTGCTTATCACTACTTATGACTGACTATTAATAACTATCACTTAGTTTATGTCCGACATTGGTTGGGCCTAATAACTATACTTTAGATTAAGATTTGAATACTTATTGTTAGTTCATAATTGAAGATACAATAAATAAAAAAACGTCTTAAAAAAAATACTAATATGTATTTTGAGAGTGAAACTCAGGTAATAATTCTCAACAACTGTTAACTTCACTTTTCAAAGCAAATACTTCAAATATTTTAATATTTTGAAAAAAAAATTACCACTTGATGAGCTGAAATGCAGAATTAATTCAAACAAAAGACCACTTAAATCCACACTTTTTTTAGCTTAAGAAATTTTTTCATTAAAAAACCAGAATAAATATTGTAAATGTACATTTAAAAACGTTAAGTTCTATAATTTTCTTAATAACAGAGGCCGGTCAAGCAGAAAAACTCATGCAATTTAAAAATTATTTTTTATGAAGAAAACAAATCTATTGTAAAATTTCTAGTTAAAAACACTATAATTTTCACATCATTCAGCGTGGAATCAATTGAATGTTAATTAATTTCCGATTTAAAAAGCATGACAATGTTAAAAAAAAACAGATGGAAAAATATACTTGGGCCTGCTGTAGCGAACACAAGATGCCCTACAAGATTGTTTTAATAAACCATTATTTGGTTGAAAGTGAATCTACAGGAAAACAAATATAGACGAAATAAATACTACCATTATTCTACTTGTATCCATAAAAAACGATATTGTTTTTTGCCTTATATATATATCGTTACCTTAATAGGGAAACCCCCTAACTCATTATTTTTATCAAATCGGGTCTTTACATATTTTGATAGATTAGAAGCTCATCTATCGAAGTATGCAAAAACTATCGATTTGGAAGAAATAATGAGTTATAGCTTTTCTTTTATATTAAGGTAACGATATACACATATGTATGTATGTATTTATTCCCGACGCTCCAATGTGGAGCACAGGGTCTTATCTAATGCATTCCAGTGAGATCTAGTGCGTGCTACTGGTTTTATTTCGCTCCATTTATTGCAAGCTATTTCCACCTCTTTATCCAATTGCCTTCTCCATGTACGAGCTCGTCTTCTTCGTCTCCTGCTCCCCAGTAGATTCTAATCGGTGACTTTTCATGTTGCTGGCTGGTTTGAGAGATGGCGTTGGCTCAAGTAGTTTACACGTTGACTACAAAACCGAAGCTCCTTGGCTCGAGCCCGGTATCCAACAGTCATCAAATAACAAAACCCCGCATTTTTCTGATGTGCATTAGTTTCGCTTTGTATCAGTTGTTGTAGGAAAGTTCATGTGATGAAGGCATAGTCACTGGTCTCTGAATTATACCGACTTCAGTAGATACTAATCCTAATGTAACATCATCTCTCGTTGTGTAGCAGAAACATCTTCGAAGTAAAATAACCAATAAACTGGCTACTAAGCCTAGCTTTAAAAAAAATTAATAAGCCTCATTTACCACCAGAGGCGCTGCAACGCAGCATTATTTAAAAAACGTTCAAAAAAGCAGAGTTTTAAAAGAATGAAGCTTTCTTCTGTCTCTTCCTTCGCCACCTGTCTTCTCTATCACTATCCATTTCCTAAAGAAGGTAACACCTAATAATAGTAGTAGACATTCATTGCTTGAGTGTTACTTCTCTTGGATAAAATAAAATATATAAAACTAATTTCTACAAACTAAGTAAGGCGGGTTCTATGACATTGTCTGAAAAAATAATTGATTTTAAGTTTTTTAGCAATCGCTAATCAACTGTTCTCTTAAGACAGATTCTGTAAGAGAAATGGAATCTTTACTCCTGAACTTATGAATCGTATATTTTTTCTGAATATATCATATGATTCGGATTTGACCGATCCCTATTTCTCCCTTTTTCTCAATGCTCTTAAACTTATAAAAAAAACTTAATATCCGAATTGTGATTAACATAAGAAAGAAACACAATTATTATTGCCCTACAATATAGTAGTTGATTGATTCAATCACTTATTGCCCTTCACAGAATCAAAGTGCAACATAAATCAATAATATAAAGCACAAACATATATTTACAACCAAGTGTTGGGTACTGCAACAAAATAATAGTAAAGAACGTAAACAACAAAAAACAACGACAACATTACGAAAACACTAGCATTAAAAGGGAAAAAAATTTAAAAAAAATAAAATTGGAAAAAAAATCTTAGAACGGAAATGCATGCGAACGGATGCACAAACCCACGGTCATTTAGTCTGTTATTGCAACAATACCTGTTGAAGACAACTGACAACAACAACAGCAACAACAACAAATGACTACAACGACGAGTACGTACATACATATGTATTTCTATATAACTTTTCTTTGATAACTTCAGCACCATGATAAAAACAAATAATAAAAAAAACTCAAATACAAAAGATGCAATTAATTTTTGTAGTCTATTGAACTTGTAAATTGAAAAAGAACTTTCAGTGGTTACAACTTTATTAATTTTAATGTGCATTCACCTTCAAAGTGACCATATGGCTGTGCCACACTCGTATCTCTTTAAAAAATAAAAAGTGGGAGGTGTGTATACCAGACCTGTGGTCAGTTCATTGGACGCTGGCAGTGATTATGTAATTGAAAAATAAAAATTCACATAAAAATATCTAAATGTTCCAAACTAATGAAGCAATAAACAAAAAGCAAAACAAAAAACACTTACGAGTACCATAGATACATAAATAGCGAACTTAAATTCTTTATGTTGCACCCATACGTCATTTTCAACGTTATTTTATGCTATTAAATTGTAGGTACCTGTGTTGAATTAAAAAAATAAATAAATTAAAAAACATAAATTTTGTGTGAGTGTGTGTGTGTGTGTGTTTGTTTGTGTGCTTGAGTGTTTACCCACTTGCCCTGACATTCGATAAAAACAAATGCTCACTAAAGCGAAGAAATTTCGAATGAAAAAAAAAAATTATTCTATATATGTTCACAAATCTAAGAAAATTCGAATGTTCGCTAAAACTTCAAGCTTCGAACTTCTCTCGATAGTTTTTCGAATGTGTGACGTTAACCGAGTGGATGTGTGTCAGCCTGTTAGTCTAGATCAGTAACCCGCAGCCATAGCACAATTGTGCGGATGAAAATCACATACATGCTTATGCTCTTTCATTTAGTCGTCACTAGAGTTGGGCAAAATCCTTCCTTTAGTGGAATCGTTCCGACCGATCCAAAAGACTCAAGGAACTAGGTCGTTCCTTTCGTTCATCGTTCCGGTCTTATACTTTTAACAGTGAATGAACGAGGAACGAGAGAACGTGCCTGTTGCTCGTAAAAACGTCAACAGAAGCTTTTTATGGTTTATTTTCATTTTCTTACAAACTAAGAAAAAATAATTCTTTGTTTTCATAAAATATTTGTAAAAAAAAATAATAGCCCACAATAAGCAATAAACTTTTGAAATTAGCAAAATTTATAATAAACATTACAAATAAGTGAACGAAACAAATGTAATACACGTTCTTAAACGTTTGTCTTTGACGTTTGTCAAAACAAATTAATTGCACCTCAAGACGATTTGCAATTACAGAACGAGGAACGATAAAAAAGAACCTTTAAAAAGTCCGCACTGTTCCTTTTTAGGAATCGATCCGCACCGATCCAATTAGGGAATCGTTCCATGGAGCTAGTTCGTTCCGGAACGACACAACTCTAGTCGTCACTGAGCAAGCGACGAATGAAGTTGTGCACGCATGTCTGAATTTTTCCCTAATTTTTTGTTTAGTTTTTTTCAGCACACGGAACGAAATTAAAGTTAAAATTTAATAAATTTGTATAGCAAAAAAAAAAAAATAAAATTAAATAATTATGGAAGCTAAGAAAAATTTCGTGATAAAAAATGCTTTTCACAATATGCAATGCATTTTATGTTATGAAACATTGAAAAACAAATAAATAAAATAGTTTAAAAAGGCATTTTAATAGTATCCACAGAACTGTGAATAAATTTAATTTTGAATTTATACACTAAATCGTTGAATGCTCATTAAATTTTTACGTTTTATTTAAGTTTTAATTAAATTGCATATTTACAAAAAAAAATTCAATCAACTAATAACCACATCATGTATTTTATATTACAAAACTTTTCTTCAAGTGCAAGTTTATTTTACTCTCATTTTTCTCACCAATACAAACATATTTTATTTTGCGGGACACTGGTCTAGATGTACCAAGTTTTATGCATGACATCACTGTAAGTCCCTATTTACACTATGCAAGTCTTATTGCTAAGCTGATTAGTTTATTAGGAGAGAGACACGGGGGGAAAAGAAACGTTGCTGTTCCCCTCGTCTCACTCTCCCTGAAACTAATCAGCTTAGCAATAAGATTGCACAGTGTGATTTGGGACTAAGTTAAAAAATAAAATAAGAACACATATACCTACATATGTGCAATAATTGAACAGAAAAAAATTTGTCATAATAGCCTAGTAGATGTATGCTGCAGCGTAAGTTAAGGTATTAGAAAATAAATAAATAAATAAGGTAAAATAAATAAATAAAAAAATAAAATTACTTTTTTACTTTTTCTGCTGCCTTTTTGGGATATCGAAATTAGTTCGATATTCTCTCACTTTTGATATTGCTAGCGAAACTTTGTGACTGAATGTTTTTTTTGGGACAAAACTAAGCGACAGGTGAACTTTTTTGTGATTAATGTTTGAGTGTCACTCTCGCTAATTTAACACGACACATGTTCGAGATATATTCGAAAGCGATGTCAATAACGAAAGTCTTGGTCAACTGGGTAATTTGATATTGTCAAGATTTTAAATTGGACGTGGAAACTTGAAAAATTAAAATGTATTATTCTCAAGCAAAGTGACAACACATTCACATGATTGGAACCATTTGGCATCATAAACAAATCTAAATCTTTGACATAGTGGCGCTGCTTTTTGTATCGACACTCTACATTGCTTAGTTTAGATTATTTCTACATTTCATTTGCTTTCGGGGCATAAAAGGCCCATACAGAGACGACTTCAAAAATATTCCGTGTGGGCTTTTACAATAAAACTATAAAAGCGAAATTAACCCTTAAACGCATTCTAATTTTTTACTATTTTATTAGAAATCGGTACAGTAGAACCACTTAAAATAAAATATTAAATTTTAATGGACGTGACTTCGCCCATTTTTGAAAATGGAGGAAGCTATGCCTTGTCAGACAAAAAAATAATTTTAACAATCGGTCTAAAATGTACCGAGTTGTGAAGTAACAGCGCAAAAAAATAGAAACGAATTGCTAACCTCCTCCTTTTTTTGAAGTCGCTTAAAAAGGAAAATAGTATCTTTTAAACATGCGCGGTAAAATAATTTTAATATACAAATAAAGTTTAATAAAATTATATTTTTTTTGATTAGCCTTAAGGTAGAGGTCCATAGCTCGCTTTTTGTGCGTTACGCTTTCTATGCATCTGTCAAAAAAGTAGAATCAATGTAATAGTATTTGACAAGTTACATTGCAAAAAGCGCAGAACGCGTAGGCGCGTTCAAAGCAAAAAGTAGATCTACTTTCTACTTTTGTACGCGTTACAAGCACCATGAAAGAAAGTCAGCTGTTCTTGAAAGCTAAAGATGTTAAATAATACTTTATTTCTTACGTTATCGATAAATATTCCCCCTTATTGCGAATGGCGTCGTCGACGTCGCATCAAGACGACAGTAAATATTGTAAATTTTTTACTCTCTATCGGCAACAATTGGCCCTTATTGACAATCTCTTACTAATCTCGGATGCTTTGTAAATTGATGTAGCATGTTAATAGTAGTCAATTGTTGTCGACAAAGAGTAGCCAAGTGAGCATTTTTACTGTCGTCTTAATGTGACGTCGACGACGCCATTCACAATAAAGGGGATTATTTTGCCGTGGATAATTTTTTTCCTTTTTTTTTCAATAAAAAAAATTTCTTAGTAAAAAAAAACTTGTTTAATAATCATTAATGCAATGTATTTTAATTAACTTTTCACCACACTTTTCTCAGTAACAAATTTTGCATATTAGTTATCGATTACTTTTACGTACTGAGTGTTATCTCCACTAAATCTGTATTATTTACTTTGTGTGCATTACATATTTTTAAACAATAAAATGGAAGAAAATTTAATTAATGCTGTAAAAAAGCACGAACAAACGCACACAGCTAATCAAAACAAAAATAAAATGGCGCATGAAAAGCAGTGCATATAACTCAACGTGAACAAAGTATAGAATGAAACAAGAGGATGAAACGCGTGTAAAGCATAACGCGCAAGAAGCGAGATATGGACATCTACCTTTAAACATAAGTAAAGCAATCAGCAATATTGTTCCGTTATTCTGCCGGCCTTATTGCTATATTGCCAACATATTTATTACAAGTCTAGACGTTGGGTAACAGGGGTCTGTTCGCGTGTTAACAGGATTTTGTTAATTTAATTGATACATTTCGAAAGAAGTTATCCAGTAGAGGCTGGTAGTCTTCGACATACATATGTATACCAAATGTAGCCCACCTAACGATTTTGCTAAATTTCATGCTTTTGTTGCTTGAAACTTGCAACATTGTTTAAAATTTCGTGCAATAAAAGTAGGGCTCATGTTGTATCGCAGCTGAAACAAAAATGGTACCAGAAACATTTTACATGGAAAAACATGCTGCCAGATACATATTACGTGTTTTTCGCAATAAGAGTAGAGCATATTCAGAATTGTTAACATCCTTGGAATAACAGTAAGATATCATGATATAAATTCGGTTATCACAACAAATCTGTTTTCTCTGTATAGATGCATATTAATACCCAGAAAGTATTTTTAAGTTTGGAAGACCATTCGTGAAATAAAAAATAAATAAAAAGTGGTGTAAATTATGCAAATGCTAAATGTTACTAATTATATCTTTAAAGGTAGAGCTGATAGGGAAAAAATAATGACACCATCGGAATAAGGAGATAGCAATACATAGGGATGAAGCTAAAAAAAATTTATTTTGTTGTGCTGTGTTCTCGATGATTGTCAACAAGACAATTAGAATGCGATATTGTATAGAAACGAGTTTGAATTTGTCGTCGATTTGAAACAAAACAGCATCATTATTACTTTTCTTTATTATGATGTTAAAATGCTCAAGTAGCCAAAATAGTGGTCGTACGTAGACTTTTGTCGGCCACTGTATGTTCCTTTTTTTCTTATGTAAGTTAATCTCATAAATTGAACAAAAATAACAAATATTTAGACTAATTTTTTTTTAATTTCTTAAAATTAGTTTGAATTTTAGTAAAATTTTATGAAAACATGACAGATTTACCCATAACATTTTCTTCATTTTAGTAACCTAAATATGGATCCAAAAAGTACTGTTCCATTGGGGAAATTGTAAAAACTTTCTGTTCTAAATGCAATTATTTCTGTTTGTAGGGTACCAACAATTGTTATATCGCTCATTTATTAAAATAACGTTGTAACTCAAAAATATTTAGTGTGCCAGAAAACGAGTTTTAAGTCTTTAATTAAAACACAATGCAAAAATATGATTTTAACTTTGCTATCAAGAGCTGAGTATACAAGATATTTGTATGAAATTTTGCGCAGTATGAATAACTCAAAAATCCCATATTTTGAGTTATGTTGTTTTAGTAAATGTGTGATATGTATAATAAATTAGGTTTTTTTGCACTCTTTTGCCTCTTTTCAACTCTACCTGTTACGCTTTTAATTCTTTAGCCAAAAGTACAGGAAAAATACGCAAATTTTTTTCAGTCTTCATTTCAATTAACGTTAGTGGGCTGTCAGACTGACTGCCCATGTATACTTTATTACGCGAGTACTTGCTCGCGCATGAGTGTGAGAGTACGGTTATTTGGCCATCTACGCCAAATAGACAGTTACATATGTAAAGGGTGTTTTTTTTAGAGGTATAGAACTTTGAATTGAAATAAAACACAAGAAAGTCGTTTTAATGTCCATCAATTTGGCTTTATTTAAGTTTAAATATGATTTCGGGCATGTGGCCGCCGCGGCTGGCTCGAATATAGGCAATTCTACAGGTCCAATTTTCAACCACTTTTTCGAGCATATGGGGCCGTATGTTGGCAATAACGCCACGAATGTTGGCTTCCAAGTCCCCTAACGTTTCTGTTTTGTTGGTGTAGACGAGCGACTTCACATATCCCCAAATGGTGTCAAATCACACGATCTAGGTGGCCAATTGACAGGTCCATTCCGCGAAATTATGCGCTCATCGGATGTTTCCTTCAATAAACGGACGGAGCTTGCGGTAAACTTCGCGAACTGAACCATTATTTTCGAAATAAATTTGCACGATTTGCAAGCGTTGTTCTTTTGTCAACCTGTTCATGATGAAATGGCAAACCAAACTAAATATTAATCACTTGACAGCTGACAAAATGGCCGCCAGTTAAAAAAGTGATGCCAACTTAAAGTTCTATACCTCAATAAAAAACACCCTATATAAGCGTTTAGGGCACCGTTGGCTTGCTTGCTGGCTGGCTGCCTGCTTGACTTGTTGACTGAGTGAATGGCTGGCAATGGCTTCTTTTCCTCCTTTAATGCCGCCTACTACATATTAATTCCCATTTTAAGTGGTTTATTCTTAAGTACAAATTGTGTGTATGTAACTTGGGGTTTTTTGTGTATTTACATACTTATATACATTTACTCGCACATAATAGTTGTACATACCCTGAAGGAAATGTCGATGGTGAAAAAGTACTGACTCGTTTTTTACTTTGTCAACAGTACTACTTTCTAATTATTCCCCATACAATAATTTGTGCTATAGGCCCTTATTATTGGAATGTTTCCATTGTTGACTGTAGTCGAAAGTACTGATCGAACGAATTATCATTTGGTATTACGACGAGCATTCGACAAAGAACGTCGTTAGTCCCAATTTACACTATGCAAGTCTTATTGCTAAGCTGATTAGTTTGTTAGGGGAGAGAGACGGGGGGAAAAGAAACGTTGCTGTTCCCCTCGTCTCTCTCTCCCTGAATCGAATCAGCTTAGCAATAAGACTTGCATAGTGTGATTTGGGACTTATTGTGAATACATATAATCGACTAAAAAAAATAGCTTACAATTTGTATTTGTGTACCTAAAAATAAACACTTATGGCCTATTTCACAACTGCGAAAGAAAACTTTCGACTGAAAAATTATATTGAACACAAGAATAAAATATGAAAATTTGCTTTTGTTTTCAATACAAATTGTAAGTCGAAAGTTTTCTTTCGCAGTTGTGAAATCGGCCATTAGATTTTTTTTTAAATTTTCATATTAAAATACTTCATTGAAAGATAATTCTTAGTTAATTTTAATTATTATTCGAACTCCATTTGTTTCTATATTTATGATTTTTAACAGGCTAAAGTTCGTATCGCTTTTTAAGCCAAATTACATGTGATAATTATTAATGAACAAATAACACCAAAGTTAGTTGTAAATATTGTGACAACAAATAGTTGAACGGAACAGCCAGCCGTTTTCGAAGGCCACTAAACCTTCATCATCAGCGTTCTTTTGTGTTTGGTCCACTGTGTGTGGTGTCAGTTGATGTAGATTTCTGCTTTATATACTTAGCATTATTGCAAATGGAATTTTCGATGCTCATAATCTGGGGGCAAATTACGGCATCCGATACGACTCGTAATTTAAAAATATTTCAATAGAGTTTATTTTGAAAAATTTTTAAATTACGAGTCGTATCGAATGCCGTGATTTGCCCCCTGAATTTAACATTCAACTTTTGATGTTCGATACCCAGTGAAGATAGAAAATCGAATGCAACTCGTAATAGGGCCTATAGATATTTAGCATTTGCTTGTCATTGAAGATCTACTAGTAACACTAAAACGATAGAAGAAAACTTACAGACAATTTACCTACTACAATTACAATTGTCACTAGAATTCGAGTGTTGACATCAAGGCACTTGATACCAATCTGACTGCAGGGTACTTTAAACACACATGTCGCATTTTTATCATTATGTTATGTATGTAGTATATACCTATGTACATATGTACATACATATTTTTTTTAGTTTATGTAATTTTTGGGTTCTACATAAGTTATATTTTTTACATCTTTCCGTTTTACGTTCGTTGAACTTTAAGAAGGTGTTCATATTAAAGATTATTATATATTTGTTGTTCTACTGTTGTTTTGCAATATTTTTCTGTTTAACTCTCAAGGTAGCTTGAAATACACAAAAATTTAAATTATAAAATTACACACACACAAATTATTTATTATGCCAGATATCTGGGGCCCGTTTCTCAAAACTACAAATAAAATACACACAAAACAACAATAGAATTTGTAAAAGTGTTGTTGTTTCGTGTGTATTTTACTTGTATATTTGTAATTTGTAGCTTTGAGAAACGGGCCCCTGGTCTGTGTGATTTTTTTAATAAAATCTTTGTTTTATAATTTTTTTATGTTTCTGAGACTTTAGAATTAAAATTTTGTGCTAATATAATTGTTTTTTATTCATTGCAGGTAAAACGAGTTCATTTAAATATACTCATGTGTAGCAATAGTTGGGTAAGCATTAATATGTAATCTTGTTGAACGAAACTGGAACATAATATTGAATGTATTTATACTACTGTGCACATTCAGCTTTTTAAAATAATTTTCTACTACGCATGACGTCTTCAAAGAACACAACTGCCCTCGTAATATGTAACTCGCTTAAAGCCCAGCAAAAAATAAAAGAAATACTTCCATACGAACACTTTTAAATCACTTCGAAAGTATCTAATGTATATTTCTAGATGTCACATAGACCGTTTTGGTCCATTGTGATTACACGGTGAGTGCATAGTCCCCACCGTCGCACAGTGAGGTGAATGGTAGAGAAAGTGGCGATTAATTCATAGAAGTCGTAATTTTAAAGTGTTGTTATTTTTTATTGATGAATATTAATAAATAGCTAAAAAAAACAGCATTAAAAAAATTTTTTGAAAAAAAAATTAACCTTTTATGGGGTTTTTTGTATTTTGTAGAAAACGGTCTTATTTGACTATTTTTGCTGTAACTTTGGGATGAAAAAAGATAAATTAGTAAATTAAATTGCAAATTAGAGCATACTTTATGTGCCTTTAAAAAAAAAATTTTTTTTTGTTTAAATAAAATCTTATATTTTAAGAGCATAAAAGCATTTTTCCCTGCACTCATCTGCAAAGTTGTTGAAACTCAATGTACAGGGTGGGCCAAAAGAAACCAAGGGGTGTAAAGGTTTAATAACTTTTTTGTTTATTAACTTTTTTTTATTTTTTCTTTCAGATTATATAATATACAAAATGGAAATTTTTTTACACTAAGTATGAAAAATGATGTCTCTTAAATGACCACCATTTTCAGCTTCGCACTGATGGGCTCTTTTTAGAGCATTTTCCATAACATCTTTCAAAACTTGTGGCTGTAGCGTTCGAATTTCTGCAACAATGTTTGCCTTGAGTTCAAGGATTGTCTCTGGCCTGTTCACATATACTCGCTCCTTCAAAAAACCCCAAAGAAAATAGTTGGGTGCTGTCAAATCTGGCGATCGCGCTGGCCAAATAATTTCCGAATTTCGAGAAATTATTCGCTCTCCAAAAATTTGACTTAAAAGTGCCATTGTGTCTCGGGCAGTATGAGCAGTGGCTCCGTCCTGCTGAAACCACATACCAGGTCTATTTTCAAGAGCAGGACGTAAAAAATTTTCTATCATAAACCGATACCGCTCTCCATTTACGGTTACAGCACTTCCATCTTCATTCTCGAAGAAGTAGGGCCCAATGACATTTTCAGATGTGATCCCACACCATACTGTACACCTGATGGGGTGCAATTGGCGTTGATGAATGGCTCTTGGATTTTGAGAACCCCAGAACCATCGCTTCAGAGGGCGAAATTCTGACGTTAAAATGTCGACGATATGCTCTTTGCGTTAAAATAATTGATCTCTGGTTTAAATAATAAAATTCTATTGTTCTGGTTCTCTGTTCAGTTGTAAACCGCTCCATTATAAATTCTCCAAGTGTTGTCTATATAATCTGAAAAAAAAAATAAAAAAAAATTAATAAACAAAAAAGTTATTAAACTTTTACACCCCTTGGTTTCTTTTGGCCCACCCTGTATATATCAAAAATACCACATTTTTAGAACAATTTAATTTTATTTTAATATTTTAACATTTATCTCAAAAAAAAAAATATTTTTTAAATGCTCATATACCTGAAGCTGACGGTTGCATTATAAAACTTTTACTTATAGAAGTCGTAACAAAAACTATAATCACTTGAAATATCAAAATTTTCCCTTTTAATCAATGCGCGCAAAAATAACTAAAATTATTGAACTTTGAACACACACCACACTTCATACAGAGGTGAAGAAAGTGTGTGATGAAAAAAGCTAAAATCAGCTATGACACGGGTTCGGCGAGAAAGGGACAACTGTAGTATATTTGTTATTAAGTTGTTAACAATATAATCAAAACAAACAAGAGAAAATGTGTACTTCGTGAAATAAACAAAAGAACATTTTTACAAATTTAAATGTAACTTTTTGAAGTGTTGAATTAAAAAAAAAATAATGTGTAAAAGGTTATTATTAGTGGTAAAAAGGTGATTAAAATTAGTTTGCAAATAATTACAGACTTCATTTTAAGCATTTTCATTGATAAACATTAATTTTTACCATTTACTTCCAAAAAGTACATAGCGAATGAGACCACAAAGAATAAAATGAAAATACATTTCAACAAGTGAACATTTGGACAAAATTAAATCAAGGAATTTGTTGTGTTGAATTAAAAAACAGAGTGTGAAAATGATTATTAGTATTAAAAAAGTGATTAAGATTTGTTTTCAGATAATTTCTGATTCAACTTCATTCATAAATATTAATATTAACCTTTTAATTTCAAAAATCGCATAGCGAATAAGGACACAAAGTATAAATTGCAAAAACATTAAATCAACGCAACTACGAAAGAAGCCTAAAGAAGACACGGGTACTGTGTGAACGAGACGTCCAGAATTCGCTTTTATCTTCCGTCTCGTGACATCTCTGTGTACTTTGTGCACACACTGCAAATAAAGTAAACTACCAAAATCTTTTATTTTTGCAGTTAGTGATGCAGAATTTTATCTACTTTCATATGGTACCAAATACGGTTGTGAAAGTTAAAGTTCATCTTTTGAATTAATCGCCACTTGTGAAGGCTTTCACAGCACAGTGCGTCGAACCAATCAGAGCTCATAAGCTACTAACACGTTGCAGTTCAACACCTGCGACGTCAAAAAGTTTCCGGAATTCTTGAGCGCCCATTCTGGCCATTCTCTTTCTTACAAGTCGAAGACAGTGACACAGAAAATGTTCTGCACTTTCTTCCTCACTGATATCCTGGCAGCTGCTGCAAAAATCATTGTTCCTGACCTTTAACCTTTGTGCATGCTTACCTATGAGACAAGTGTCCGGTGTCACATACACTAGAATCTAGATTTGTTTATTATTTCTTTAAATCAAAGAAGCTGTATTTTTCCTATTTAAATGAGTCCATAATAGCATGGTGATCATGCAATCTTTTCTTGTGATCCACCTTCTATTTTTTTCACCTTTTGTCTTCCGCCTAAGTGTGAGTTTGCAAGAGAGCAGGGGTAAACCCACACCTGTAAGGTTGTCCCAGATCTAGCAAGCTCATCAGCCCTAGAGTCCTCTGAAAGCCTCTATGCCCCGGGATCCTGATGATCCTAATATCAAACTTCTCTGCCATCTCGTTTAGGTGTGATCGGCAGTCGAGGGCTGTTGTTGTTCTTAGAAGTGGGGGCCATAATAGCTGCTCTACTATCAGTGTAAATATTAATAATACACGACATTCACTTTCAACCAATCAGCAACTTTTTTTTTATAGGAAGGATCTCTGCCTCGAAATACGAAGATCTAAAGCCCCTGAAAATACTCCATAACTCATACCTTCTTGTTTTTTGGAGCCGTCCGTATATCTAGATGTTAAAGAATTTCAGCCTTATTTATAAAACTTATTAAGGCTTTGTAAAAGCTTTTTAAAACAAATTTTCATAAAAAAATTTTCTTAAAAAGCCTTTATAAAGCCTTAATAATTTTTATAAATAAGGCTGTTTATTTTTAACCACATATGAAATGAAATTTGATATCACTTCTTTGTTTCCAAAAAATTCATTACTTTTTTGGCTCAAACCAAATGCACGTATTTTTTTATTACATTTAAGGCGTTTATAATCAAAAAATTTTTTATTCTTAAAATAATAAAATAACAAAAAATTAAACTATTTAACAATCTCTTCTTTTCAAACTACATAAAAGTGATTTTACTCACTGAATAAAAAGCACTTCTTTAACTACTTTTGTGAAATGAATTATTTTCACAACCAAATTTCAGATTTTTTTTTAAATTTCAAAAACAACCCACTTCCTTCCAATGACACGTCGATGTAAAATTCATTGGTTTTTTACATAAATTTGAAGTCGTTTGATTCAGTTCTTTTTAGTACTTTTTTCCCCCACTTGGTTAAAAATTTCAGTCACAGCCGGAAGTTTACTAGATTTTTAGCGATAGAGATTTAGATTCTATGTTATGAAAATTGTATGAGATTAGTGAGATGAGCATAGAGTTTTAGTTTGTGACACTTACCCACAATTTTTGGCTTGATAATTAAATAAGCAATTAGCTAATTTTAATTTATATTTAAAATACACTTAAATAAGGTTTCATTTTATGAGTGCTTATAATTAAACTTTTTATTTACCCTCTGTTTCTACAATACGGACGGTCGACTTGAGTATAAAATTTATATGAAAAGCACTCATTTAATTGAGTGATTTTCTTTAAAATTTTGTGGACGATGAAAGTATGGTAGCACTACAAAATTTCCAAATATTATGAAAAGCTTTCCAAACAGCAGCTGTTTAATAAAAAAAAGAAAGTTAGGTTATCAAAATGTAGAAAATTAAAATTGCGTCAAATCAAAACATCTTTTGTGAAATCAAAAGAGATCCGAAATGCCGTTTTCTATTTATTTATTCCATGATAAGAAACTATATATTGTATATGTTATATATTTATGAAAATTAAACGAATCTATCTCTAATACGGCCATATGATGTTCATGTACCTGTTTTCAATAAGCACACACAAGCACAAAAACATATGGTATGCTACCAAAACTTAAATATTATTTAAAAACACAAGGTTGGGTATTAAAGTATTATTTTAACCTGCCCTGAAAACCCTAATTTCGTATTTAAATATAACTTAAAAATAATAACAGTTTGATTATCAAGTCAAAAATTTGCCCTTAGAGTCTCAATTTGTAAAACGCATACATATATTTGTATAACGCTCATTTACTCGAAAGAACGTCATAACTCAAAAATTAATAAAGTCTATAATTTTCATAATATCTAGCATATTTTATTCTTATACATATGCCTTTACAGACAATGATCAAAAGTTCAATATTTTGCAGTTTTTAATTTTTTATGAGCTTTTAGAAGAAAAAAATTGTTAAATGTCAAAAGAAAGCAAACAGTTATTTTATACAAGGCAAATTTATATTTTTAAATACAATTATTTCAAAAAGCAATAAACGGTGCGCAGAGGGAGGGCGGCTCCGTTGGAATTATCGATTGTGCGGATTCGTTAGTCACGATATCGCACTGGTCGAGTGCGCATCGCTCATTCACTGTGGAGAAATTTTTTAAGAGTAATAATTCTTACGTAATTGCTCGTGGACAATTTTGTTCAAAGTTCGGTATTCGGGTGGACCGAGTGTAAATTTAATTCGTTCGTGGGTGCAGAGATTCCGCGCAACTGCTTCGGCTAGGAATGTCCCATGGCCAAGGCCCAGTTGATCTTGAAGGACTCCCGAAAACATTGAAGTGGTTGAAAGCAGTTTACGTGAAAATCTGCGACTTTCAATACGGAAAAGAGCGGCCTCATTGGGAATTTCAAGAGCGATTATTCATGAAATTTTAGAAAAGGATCTGAAGTTCCTTCCTTTTAAAATTCAAATCGTTCAAGAACTGAAAGAAAGTGACTTTGATTTACGCAAACATTTTTGGGAAACGATGTTGGAGCGTTTTCGCACTGTAAATCCCTTTTTTTGGAGCGAAGAAGTTCATTTTCACTTGAATGGCCACGTTAACAAACAAAACTGCCGTTACTGGTCTCCAATCCTCGATTGAAACATCAAAAACCATTGTATTGCCCCAGGGTAACTATTTGGTGTGCCTTATTCACCAATGGACGCATTGGACCACTTTTTTTTCGAAAATTCTCGAGGTCAGCCGACGAATGCCATCAGTTAAAATTATCGACGCATGATTACGGAATTCTTTTTGCGTGGTTTCAACGAAATGAGACGACTACACACACAGCCAAAGCTTCTATGAATTTGCTTCGAGAAAATGTCCCCCCCCCCCCAACTCATCATGGCCACCGAGGTCGCCCGATCTAACTCCCATGGATTTTTTTATGGGACTACCTCAACGAGAGGGTTTATAATGACAATTCCCAATCTCTTGTGGTTTTAAAGGAAAATATTCGTCGAAAAAACAGCTCAATTGAATCAAGTTTACTGCAGCGTGTGGCGTAGAACACAAGGCTCCGTTTTGAACAGTGTGTTCAACTGCATGACATACTCTTCAAAAAATAAAATCCACCTTTCCGTTCTATCGTTCAATACTCTTAATAAAACTTTGTGTCAATTATTAGTATTTTTATTTAAGTTTGAAAATATAAATCTGCTAACAGACACCCTATAATTTAAAGTTTATGATCGTCATGACCAGGCTGACAACCACTTTCTACATTTTGTATCATTCTTCATAATCGAATGCACACGGATTTTCCGATTTAAATTTTTTTTATAATTTTTTTTGAATCCATATTCTAACGATTGGTTTTTGATTATGATTTTTGATGTTTTTCTTCTTATGTTTTATCCATATTCTAACGAAAGGTATGATTGGCGCTTCATTTAAGTAGGGCAAACCTCCAGCATTGCTTCGCTTGCCGAATTATAATTTTTGTAAAACTTGTAACGACACGTTTTCCGCTGGTTGCTAGGATAGGCTCAGCGGAGTCCAGGGGTCGTTGATTAAGATGTTGTTTATTTAAAAGAAACACGGATGGTTCTTAATTCGTTATAAAGAATAAATTCAATATGTTTATTTATTGTAGAAGACTAAATAATTATCCCTTACAATATAAATATAAGTTTTAATTAAAAAAATTAAAATAAAATAAAAAAATGACAATGGATTAGCTATATGTCCAGGAACGAAAGTTGCAACGGGTGAGCCCTGAATACAAATTCCGTCTCCCAGACTTTCACTCAAGAGCAAGTAGTTACTGAGCCGGCGACCCTCACGCAATAACTACTCCCTCCCAGTAGTTGGAACGATTCCTATGGTTGGATAGGTTTCTCTAGCTACTGTATACTACAAGATGTTTATTAAGTACGGCGATCCCTCTACTTAATAAACTAGCTCTTATCGCATGACAAGCTGCCAGCCAACTGACTTTGTTTGGCAATTACTCGCCTTTTATACTGTTGGTGGCGTAAGAAAAGCAATACACACACAGGCATACATGTATAAAGCACTGAGAATATTTCCAGTGCTTGTAGCTTGTATACGAGTGTGCATGTCTATGAGATCGGTTACATATCTACAACATTAGTAGAGAGGCTGTCAGCTTTCCATGCTCTTAACAGAATTATATCAGTAATAAATGTTATTATACTTTACATAAAGAGTAAGGGCAATTCATTTGATTTATTGTAAAATAAGAAGAAGAAAATTATAATATTCCCGTACATAAGTATGTATGTATGAATGTACATACATTGATACAAAAATAATAATGATAATGAAAGAAAATACAAGGTAACAAAACTATATTCTAAATAATAATTGCAATTCAAACTGTACATACATATTTGTGTATACCTATATATGTATGTACATTATGTATGTAAAAAAAAATAAACAACAACTTAAGTAACTAATTTCAGTATAGGAAACAAAAAATAATGCAGGATTGGTGCGGCAAAAACGAAACAGTTGACTTTTGCCTTCACAAACTATCGCACGACACAGAGAAAACAGTGCCTAATAATTACCTCATAAAATAGAACAAAATTAATAAGAAATCTCTATGGTTTTTTTTCAATAAGGAAATCTTATTAATTTCATAGAGAAAACCTTTTTGAAAAAATCAAGAAGAAATCTTTTAGTTTTTATGAGGTTATCTTATTGATTTTTTTAATAAGGTTTTCTTCTTGATTTTATGAAGCGACCTCATAAAATAAAAAAATTATGTCTTTCTTTATTCTTTGTGCTTTGCTTATACATTTTCATTTAAATTCTATACCATATACTTTGAAAGGAGACAAGTATTGAACCAGCAAACTTCTGACTGATAGAAAAACACTCTAACCAATATGCTAACAAGCAGTCTGAATAACCATTGAAATAATTTTGCAAACATGCTTATACAAAAACGAAAAAGATCATGAAAAAAAATTGCCTGTGTCTATTTATAGATATGAAATAACAAGACACCTCATAAAATCAAGAAGGAAGATTTCCTTATTAAAAAATCAATAAGATGTTTTACACATAATCATATAGGAACCTAATAAAATCAAGAAGAAAACCTTATTGAAAAAATCAATAAGATAGCCTAATAAAATCAAGAAGAAAACCTTTTTAAAAAAATCAATAAGGCAACCTAATAAAATCAATAAGAAATCCATATAGTTTACAATTTATAAGAAAACCTAATGGAATCAAGAAGTTTTTCTCTATGGATTGTTTTTTGGTGCCAAAAATAACGGAAATTGAGTAAAAAAAGTTGGGAATAATAAGATTTCTTCTGGATTTTATGTGGTTTTCTTTTCTTCATAAAATTAATAAGATTTACCACATAAAAACAATAAGGAATCTCTATGAAAAAATTATCGCTTCTTTCTGCTGGGATACCCCTTAGCCTAAAAACGTTTCATAGAGAAAATCTTATTGATTCTATGAGGCAGTTTTTTCTCTGTGGAAGAATACGCTGCCTGAGCCCTAGGAAACGCTTCATAGCAAATGAATTTTCAAGGGCCACGCCACTAAATAACATACTCCGCTCGCACGCCCCTCAAATTCGATGCATTTACGTTGTAAGCCAAATAAATATAAACTTTCTTTTGAAACAGTCTGTATTGAAATGGAAATCTTCTTATTTTATTATGTAGGAAAATGCGTTCACTTCAAAACTGTTTTTAGAGAGTCAAATTTCCAAAGCACTTTACCCAGTGGAAAAACGTAATGAATATTAATGCACAGCATGTATAATTTTTCATTCCAGAATTCCTTACTTTTAACACAGAACATGTCCTAGGAAAGTAATGAATTATTTTAATACATCCGAGGAATGAATTATATCATTCATAACACTCGTCATAAGCAAAAACTATACATTCTTTTTCTGCAGATGTGGTAATGCACGTGGCAATCAATGTGTAATTATTGTGTTTGCTAATACTACCCTCTCGTTTCTAAGGGAATACATTCATCGTATTGCTTTATAAAATAATATTTACATTCTTTCTCCCGTTATTTAAGAGCATGTAATTAATTAATGCCTACTTTTTCCAGCTGGGTATTTTCTCAAAACTTTGATCTTCTCTATAACGTATTCAGCTGTATACGAATTTAATCAAACATAATTATGTATGTATATAAATGTATGTATGTGTAATTAAAAATTAAAAAAAAATTGTAAAACAAATTGTTTCTCTTTGAAGCGTGTATTTGTCAATTAATTTAAAGTTGGCGTTATCATTCGTAGCACTCCAAACCACTTGTTTAAATAGCATTTACAACAAAAAAAAAAAAAAAAAAATTTTTCTAAATATGTATGTACTCTTGCCTTCAAAAATAGAGACAGATATTATTTTCTACATCATTAAGTTTTCAAATTGATTTGAACAAAAATTACAGTCAACGTTTACAACACAATTTGACCTTTGAAATTTAGTTTTTTTTTTAGGGAAAATAATGTTAAAATGTAATTTTTTATTAAGCAAGTTACATTTAATGGAACAACTTCTTATGTCAGGGTCATCCTATAAAACGATTACCTTGATTTCAAATTTCCATATCATCGATAAGACCACAGAAATTATTCCATAATTTTGTTGAAGTCTTCTTCATTACCTTTACAATTAAGTGTCAAAAAAAAAAAAAAAAAAAAGATATTCAACTTTTCCTATTTCCATTTTTCGCAATATAAAATTTTTTCTACAAATAAACATTTGAGTGCAAATTTTGCTGCTGTAATTGCAAACTGTAATATGAAATTTCTTAAATTTGCTGGTATCAAATTACGGCATTCGATATCGAATGAAATTTTAAAACGTGTACACTTGAATACTATCAAAGATTTTGAAGTTTAATATACAGATGCCGGATCACAAAATAGACAGAAGTGCAAATAGTGACTTGTGAGCATAGCAGTTATTACGCTCTTATTTAGTTTTATAAATTGTAAATCAAAGTACAAGCTATGTTGCCAAACGGCAACACCGAAAGCAAAATGATTGTATGGACGAGTCAGATAAAACAGAATTATCTTCCATATCGTGGCAGTTGTGACTACTTTGTAAGCGATTACGGCCTGAATTCTAATCTTGATACTTTGTGACTGTATCAACTTTTTGACTTTACGAGTATCACATTTTACGAATATGTACATAAGTATGTATGTATATTATTTTGATAGAAAATAGTATTTTTCAAGACAATCAAAAAAGCCAGTAAACGCGATATTTGGTTCGATAAAGTGTGTTTAAAAAGTCTAAATAAATCTAAAAATAATTTGCTTATTTAAGTGCAACTTAAATTTATGCTAATATGAACATTAATTGATATTATTGTTACTCTCATTGTATTTAGTTGTAATGTGATACAATTGTTTGTTATTTGCTTATAACTATTCTATTATTATTATTTTTTTTAACTAGAACCAGTAATTTATATGATAATTTTTGTTTCAAATTACAAAAAGAAAAAAAATTATAAAAGAATGTGATAAATCTTGCATGAATACATTGTCTATGAATTAATACAGACATACATATTTTTCATATTAATGCAATAGCGGGTGCAGCAAAAGAAGGTATGAATATAAAGTGTGTATAAAAAAAATAAAAAATAATAAAAATTCTCTAGAAAATCCTAAACTGACTTCAAAAATAATTTAGTTTCAGTGAAATATAACATTCACCCCTACCGTGAATAAAAAGTGTAATATTTGTTTCCATGAAATTTTTATTTCCCATGGAGGGGAATTTGCTATCGCGGATTTCACGAGAACGTTTTTTCTCGCTGCGCAGTGAATATAAAAAAGGGAAGAAAATAGAACCATGATAGGGGCCTTAATTAATGAATAGGATCTCTATTATATATTTTGCTATCAATCTTGTCCAATGCCGTTTAGAATACATAGTTTTCAAATAGAAGTTTGCAATTATACAAAACTTTTGCTTCAATTGATCCTCATGCGTGCAAGTTCGAACACAAACTGTGTCTTTTAATAAAAAGTTCAAGGTTTTAGGCATAAAATAAAAATAGAAAGAGAAATAAAGGATTTTTTTAAACAAATTCTGAGGAAAACAAGAACACTTGGTACGAGCAGAAATAATTCATTCCTTCTTCTGGAGATGTGGTAAATTACGTGGTAATCTTTTAATCTTTTCGCTCTGGGTAACAAAGATTGTAGGCGATATAAGGCCAGAAAGAAATAATGGAATTCTCTTTTCTTCTTACAAATTATAAAAAACAGGAACACTCGTCACAAGCAAAAACAATACATTCCTCTTCTGCAAATGTAATCAATGTGTAGTTATTGTGTCTGATTGAATTACCCTCTCCCGATTCTAAAGGAATAAATACATCGTCTTGATTTAAAAATAAATTCAGTAAAGTGCTACTCTGACTCGCGCACGAAGGGTTCCGTACGAACACTAGATATGTAATTTAATACAAACTTCAGCCTATATAATATATATAGTTTTGGCATTTTTTTTGGTTTTTGGCGTTTTTTCAATTTGACGATTTTTTCATTTTGGCGATATTTTTCATTTTGGCGTTTTTTTTATTTGGGCAATTTTTTTTAGTTCTGGCGCCTTTTTCGCGTTTTGGCGATTTTTTTCGGTTCTCGGCGTTTTTTCAATTTGGCGATTTTTTTTCATTTTAGCGATTTTTTTTTTCATTTTGGAGATTTTTTTCTTCATATAAAGAATTATTTTGGCTTTGGCGCCTTTTTCTCGTTTTGGCGATTTTTTTCGGTTTTTGGCGTTTTTTTATTTTGGCAATTTTTTTCATTTGGGCGATTTTTTCGAATTTGGCGATTTATTTTAGTGTTAGACATTTTTTTTTAATTTTGGTGATTTTTTTTAATTTTTGGCGATTTTTTTTTTTGGTTTGGCGACTTTATAATTTTCGAATTTTTTAGTTTTACCGTTTTTGAAAATTTCAAGTGTTTGCCTCTTACGGTTTCCAAGATATAGCAAGTTGTCAAAATTAAATAGTCAAAATTGCATTAACTGATGGACCACCCTTTAATTTAAATTTTTTAAATTTTAGTGTCTGTATAAAAATACACTAATTTTACAAATTTCAAGTTTCAATATACATATGTTCATACAATTGTATGTATATTACATGGGATTTTAACATTTTTCGTTGCTCGTTTTGGAACACCTCTTAATTTTTAATTCTCATATATTTGTTGTTGTAGCGCCCAAGGTACTACGTACTCTGTCCAAATTTCAGGTCCGTAGCTCTTACGGTTCCTGAGAAAATACCGTGTGACGGACAGCGTAGCGAAAACAATAGGGTTCCTTTTCACCTTTGGTATACGGAACCCTAAAAAAACATGATTTCTCCCATTACGTATGTAATCCGTAGTCGACCAAAGTGGCACCAGTGTGCCGAACATCAATCGGCTTCTCATAAAAATTAATACACATGGCCGAATACATTTCTCTCGGTAGCCAGCATTGAAATAATCAATGACCACTTTTCCCGATGGGTATTTCTCTCGCAATCCATTTCAAATAGGAGTATTTAATTATATCGAAGGTACCTTTTCCCGGCAAATATATATTTAGAATAGGACTGATAGAGTTATATTTAAATAATAAATTTATAACACCTCATAGAACAAAATTCTTTAAAAAATTAAATTTAAATTCTAAAAAATAATACGTACAATGCTTGTATAAAATTGTATTTAAATAATTTGCAAAACGAAAGACAATCATATTAAAAAAAGGTAAATAGATATTTGCATTACAAATAATCATCATCAAGTGAAGCTTCCGTCTCATTAAACACACTACAAACTCAAATCCATAATAATTTTTAAAACCAACAGCAACTTGTGATAAATTACTGCACATTATAACCAACCACATTGTAAAGAAAAATGCAACAGCAACAGCTGCTGCAGCAGCAACATTTACATCTTTCACGCTTTTGTCCGTCCATCCGTATGCCAATGCGTCCGTTTTTGGCTCCACACACATCATCTTCAACATCATCATCATTACAATCATTTGTATAAAAATTATACAAAATCCATGCTCTACGAAGTGTAACCAATGCTTGATGCTCCCCGGTGTTGGTGGTGTTTGTTGCTGATTTTTGTAAATCTTTATTGCTGCCTGCACACACATGCACAAGCTGTTTATTGGTAATGTTAATAATGATGTTAGTTATGATGATGATGATGGTGATGATAATCATCATGATTATAATAGTAATACATTTTGATGACGCTGATGATATCCGTCAGTTACGCGACACTACATCTCGTTGCGTTTAATTATTTCATTAATGCAGCTCTTATTTTGTTAACAACAACAAAAATATAATACTAAACATAAAATATACATTTAAGTTATTTAAAAATAAATATATAATAATAAATATTAAACTTTTTCGATAATAAAGTTTTATGCTTCTGATATGAATCAGACGTTTCATTTTCATATTAAATAAATAAGAAATATGTTGAAAATTTTCTTTTAATTTTCCTTTAAATTGTCTGCTGAACTTTTTTTCTTTTATGAGAAACTCCTACTAACATTTTATGAATATAAAAAATAATAATAAACAACGTTTTTTTTATATTATATACTAGCTGAGCCCGGCAAACGTTGTCGTACCCTCAATAATTTATTTTTTAACTCCAAATTACTCCACCCTGTGATCACTTGTTGGGTTAAAAACAAAACGAAAATCTACCGGGTATTGACTCGAACCTGTTTTACAAATTTCAGATCCACAACTTTTATAGTTCCAGAGATCATGCGTTAGGAACAAACACACACTACGATTTTATATATATAATAATATATAATTTTTACATTCTCATGTTCATTTACTTCACGAATGCTATAACTCAAAAACTTCAAATCTTGTACTAATAATGCAGATTTACTTCTTATATTGTTATTTGTATTGTGTTGAAATTTCATACAAATATCTTGTATACTCAACTCTTGGGAAAAGAATAAAATTCTCTTTTTCCATTAAGTTATATGTAAATTGAAAACTTTAAACTCGTTTTATGCGAAAGTGGTTTTTTGAGTTATGATGTTATTGAAGTAAATGAGTGAAAAAGTGGGCGGAGACATGCCCATAATTTTTTTACTTAATTGCTGCGAAAGCTATCAAACACCGTTGGTTCTTGCATTTACACAATTTCATTTCTCGTAGTTCTACTCAACCGATTTTTACGAAACTTACTTACGCTCAAAAATGGACACAATCTTCCATATGAAAAAATTTAACTGCTTCCAGAAGTACTTCAGAAAGTGGTTCTAGAAGTGCCCTCAGAACTGCTTCCGGAAGTGCTTCCAGAACTTTTTACAAAACTGCTTCCAGAACTACTTCCGAAAGTGCTTCCAGAAGTGTTTCCAGAACTGCTTCCAGAACTGCTTCCGTCTAAACGAGTCAAATTGTAACTTGCAATTTTCTACTGCAATGGAGAAATTTAAAGAACATCCTACAAACACGCTGGGTGTGATAGAAAATCTCATTTAAGATTTTCCATATGATTCTTTACGACTTTCAAGACGTGGCAAGTGGCTTCGTTAGTCAAATCGTATCGCGCTGTTGCGTATCAGCTGAAAAAATCCGTATCATTTAATAAACATGTTGATGCTTATTGAAAATGTATTGATGATAATGGCTGTGCCAATACTCTAAATTACGTTAATTAAGTGATTATTAAAATAAAATGATTACACTAACTTAAATTCATGTCGTTTCAACTTGAAATAATTCGGATTCAGCATGGTTCTTCATATTATTTCAGTATGAAATTCACGTTGTTTCAACTTGAATTAACTTGGATTAAACATTATTCTTAATTTTGCTTTAATACTACTGGAATATTAAATCAACATGAAATACAGTTATTTGAAAAGTAAAAATTGTCTTTGAAGGTTATTGTAAATCATTTTGGATTAACTTGAAACACATGTGATGCAAAATCACTAAAAGAAAATTTTAAATCAATCTGGTTTTTGTAGATTTTAATATGAAATTTTTCTGCAGCCACAAGTTCAATAAATCGCTTTCAATTTCATCACACATACTGTGTGTCAGAACTCCTTGAAATTGATAGCTGTGACACAAACTGATAATCAATTTCATCAAAATCATCATGGGCCAGTGGCAAAAATTAAATAAATATACTTAATTATAACAAACAAAAAAAAAAAAGTTTGTCTTAAGTAGAACAAAAATAAGTAAATTAAGTAACATGTGTATAATTAGTAAAAAGAACAAAACGACAATGGTAAGACTCTTGTAAATTTAGAGATGGTAAAATTGAGCTTTCATTACAAAAAAAGCTTTCAGCAAATTGAAATAAGATGAATCAAAACAATTCACATATTCCATTTGCAATAATGGCTGAGTATATAAAGCAGAATTCTACATCAACTGAAACCCAACACAGTAGACCAGACACACAAAAACGCTGATGATGAAGGTTTTGTGGCCTTCGAAAACAGCTAGTTGTTCCGTTCTACTAAGTGTTTGTCAGAATATTTACAATTTACTTTAATGTTATTTGTTCATTAATAATTATCACATGTAATTTGGCTTACAAAGCGATACAAACTTTAGCTTGTTCAAATCATAAATATGATAATCAATTTCATTTTTTAAATGCCAGCGACGGAGAAACAACTCAAATCAATCAATGTGTGCTGTGACCATCTGCTCAAATTGAAAATTAAATTCTCATATAAATGGATAGGTGAATTTAAAAGCAATCTAGTTTTCAATTTAAAAAGTTTGAGTCTGTTAGTGAAAAAAATGTGAGTGTATTGCAAATTGAATAGAATTGAAAGGCAAAAATTGAACGTGTGGCCGCCAAATAGGAGAGCACAACCATGGAGGATGCAAAACTCATCACTTCAGTGGAAAACTGCGACCCTTCTGGTCAGAAACAGCTGATAAGTTACTATGTTGGCACGGACCAACAAAAAAAAGCCTTTAAGCACTTTTTCCTTAAGGCAGAATTAGTTTTTACTTTCTGTTCTGTTACGAATCAGCTGACTCGTTGTTGTTCATAGAAATCTAGTACAACTCGTTAGTTTTTCTGTTTCGTTCTGTTCTGTTACGGTTCAACCTGTGAAAATCAAAAAATGTTTAAGTAATTGTAAGTGACAGCATAAATTAAATAAAAATATTTAGAAATAAATTGTGATTGTACTTTTAGAATTAAAAAATAATAATTTTTAAAAGAAAATAATTAAACTTTATTGAAACTTAACAGTGGACGATACAAAACTCATCTCTTTAGTGGAAAACTGCGACCGTTATGGTCAGAAACAGCTGATTAGTTACTGCAGAATAAGTAAGTACTCAAATTTAGAAGCAGAACGGCACAGCACAGAACAGCAACAGAAAGTAAAGACTAATGAAGCCTTTATTGCTACAGAATTATAGACAATTTTTTGATTAAAATTTGAAATTAATTCCGAAATAGGTTATATGTAAAACCAAAAGTTATTTATATATTTATACTATATTGGTATGAGTTTAATTCTTTTTTTAGGTTTGTTATAAATAAGTATACATCAGCTTGGTATTAAAATTAGTCCAACATTTTTTTACTGTGTTATGCTCTCTTATAAACTTACTTCGTGGGAAGCAATAGTTTTTGCTTGGACATGCATGTCAAATACGTTCAGTTGGTAGGGAATTTCCCCTTATACCTTGCATTTTCAATATTAAAAAAAAAAGTTTGCTTAAATAATTAATTCAAAAGTTATTCTTTATCACTACCTGAAATGACTTCATCTACCTGTGGGACACACAAAAAAAGTCATAAATAATTTTTCTTACTAGAATTTCTAAAGGCAAATGCCCTCATTTTGAAAATAATTTTAAATAGCTAATAAGAAAACAAGATATATATACAGGGTGGGCCAAAAGAAAGCAAGGGGTGTAAAAGTTTAATAACTTTTTTGTTTATTAATTTTTTTTTTTTTCTTTCAGATTATATAGACAACACTTGGAGAATTTATAATGGAGAGGTTCACAACTGAACAGAGAACCAGAACAATAGAATTTTCATTTCATTTGAATGGCTTTGTTAATAAGCAGAACTGTAGGTTCTGGGGTTCTCAAAATCCAAGAGCCATTCATCAACGCCAATTGCACCCCATCAGGTGTACAGTATGGTGTGGGATCACATCTGAAAATGTCATTGGGCCCTACTTCTTCGAGAATGAAGATGGAAGTGCTGTAACCGTAAATGGAGAGCGGTATCGGTTTATGATAGAAAATTTTTTACGTCCTGCTCTTGAAAACAGACCTGGTATGTGGTTTCAGCAGGACGGAGCCACTGCCCATACTGCCCGAGACACAATGGCACTTTTAAGTCAAATTTTTGGAGAGCGAATAATTTCTCGAAATTCGGAAATTATTTGGCCAGCGCGATCGCCAGATTTGACAGCACTCGACTATTTTCTTTGGGGTTTTTTGAAGGAGCGAGTGTATGTGAACAAGCCAGAGACAATCCTTGAACTCAAGGCAAACATTGTTGCAGAAATTCGAACGCTACAGCCACAAGTTTTGAAAAATGCTCTAAAAAGAGCCCATCAGTGCGAAGCTGAAAACGGTGGTCATTTAAGAGACATCATTTTTCATACTTAGTGTAAAAAAATTTCCATTTTGTATATTATATAATCTGAAAGAAAAAATAAAAAAAGTTAATAAACAAAAAAGTTATTAAACTTTTACACCCCTTGATTTCTTTTGGCCCACCCTGTACTTTATACACTATAAGTTAAAAAAAACTGATAATAATAATACTTCTTTTCTAACGTTAATAACATAAAATTACGTAATACCTTGCTTCTTCCCCAAATTAAGTTTTCGATAATAAAATTTCCACTTGGTTGCTTTACAAAAAAGTCAAGCTTAAAAGAGAAAAGAACTATTAATTTAAAAACATACCAGTAGCAACTTATAAAGGAAATAAAGAAACAAGTTGAAATGATGATTAGAATATAGAATCAAAGAAAACAATGAATAAAATTCAAGGCTAAAATAAACTGCCGTACAATTTAAAATGATTATATAAGAACGAACGAAAACATCATTTTGTTATTCTTTTTTTTTTCTATAAATTCACCAGCAACTCCCTTTCTTCCGTTTTAAATTATTAAAATGTTTGTAATAAAATTAAATTGAGAGACTTGCAGCAAACAGCGCGTTTTATTTTCATCGTATTGGCAACGCTTGGCGTTGTGCACCAGTAATTTTGTTGCTCCAATAAGTTGTAAATAAAAGCCAACAACAACAACAACAACATTATATAAAATAACAATACAGAAAAACACATTAACAACACAATTGAGTTGTGGAAACAAATAACAATAAAGGAAAACAAGTCAGTTAAAGTAATTCTGCAGTTGGTGCAGGACAGTACAACCTGTTTGTGTGGGAAATTAGATGTAATTTTTACTTACACCACTTACCTATTCTGCTTTTCGATTAGAATAAACATTTTTTCCACTTAGAAACCTTGGTATTGTACGATACGTTCCGTATCATTTCGATTATAATTATATGTATATGAGTAATTCCATTTATAATTAACTGAAAATTATACATACCTCCCGAAAAAATGCTTTTTAAGCAACACTTTACAGTTTTTATCAACAAAAGCTACATTATATCATAACTTGTAAGACATAAAACTTTTTCCAGAAGCAAAAATATTTGGAAAAAATATATTTATTAATAATTTAAAGAAAATCATATTTTACTGCACAGAAAAGTATACATACTCCCACTGTTGGTCAACGATACTTTTCCATAAAAAGAACTTACACATGTTTTGCCACTACGTTGTAATGCTTCATATCTCCCAGTTAATAATTGAAAAGGTTTGTAAGCATAATAATTTGTCCAAAAGTTAAAAGAAATTAGATAAGATATTAGAAATCTGATTGTTCAGTATCAAAAGATTACGATTACGATTAATTGATGCAGCGTCGTTATCCCTAGATATCTTGGGAAGCGATGAGATTTTTGAAGAATTTGGGCTTTGCCCACGTTTTACAACTGTACTAATGGGTGTTTTTTATTGAGGTATAGAACTTTAAGTTGGCATCACTTTTTTTTAGAGGTATAGAACTTCGAATTGAAATAAAACACAAGAAAATCGTTTTAATGTCCATCAATTTGGCTTTATTGGAAGGATAATTTTATGCCATTAATGTTTAAATATGATTTCGGGCATGTGGCCGCCGCGGCTGGCTCGAATAAAGCCAATTCTACAGGTCCAATTTTCAACCACTTTTTCAAGCATATGGGGCCGTATGTTGGCAATAACGCCACGAATGTTGGCTTCCAAGTCCCCTAACGTTTCTGGTTTGTTGGCGTAGACGAGCGACTTCACATATCCCCAAAGAAAATAATCCAATGGTGTCAAATCACACGATCTTGGTGGCCAATTGACAGGTCCATTCCGCGAAATTATGCGCTCATCGAATGTTTCCTTCAATAAATCGATTGTGACGTGCGCTGTGTGGCATGTAGCGCCGTCTTTTTGGAACCACAACTCATCCACATTCATGCCATCCAATTCGGGAACAAAATAGTCGGTTAGTCGGCTCCAATTGCTGTGCACGGTGGCGAATCGATTCATTCGGGTCCTCTTCAACACTTTGCTCTACAGCGGCAATTGTTTCTTCGGTGCGCACTGTTGACGTCTCTGCGGATGCGTATTATCACATAGAGTAAACGTAGTGCGAAAACGATCCATGGTTAACCGAATTAATTGCTCTGATGGACGATTATGTCGACCATAAAATGGACGGAGCTTGCGGTAAACTTCGCGAACTGAACCATTATTTTCGAAATAAATTTGCACGATTTGCAAGCGTTGTTCTTTTGTCAACCTGTTCATGATGAAATGGCAAACCAAACTAAATATTAATCACTTGACAGCTGACAAAATGGCCGCCAGTTAAAAAAGTGATGCCAACTTAAAGTTCTATACCTCAATAAAAAACACCCTTTAGTAGGCCAAGAAGTGGCCGTCCACAAAAATTACTCGACGTATAAAACCACACATATTGAAAGAAATTGACAAAAATTCCAGGACAACTGCTGTTAATATAGCAAAAAGGCATAGAAAAAAATTTTGATTGTCATTTGATTGTATTGGGAAGTGCATTTTATCATAGCCGAGTACCTCGGAAAAACCATTAATAAGCGATATTAATAAGGCCATATGGAGTTTTGCTGTTTTAAACATTTAAATACAGATTAAAACTTTTTAAAAAATTTTGTATTTAGCACAGAGAATAAATTCAACGTATTCTTATACAATTTAAAACAAAAAGTTTGCATCGAAAAGAATGAAGAGCTGGGAACATAAAAACCTGATGCCCACAATAAAACACTGACGCGGTTCTATAGTGGTTTTTGGTTGTTGGGACTAGAAATTACGTTGTTATTGATACACCAATGGATCGGTTTATGTATTTGAAACTACTAAAGGATAATTTGAAGGTGTCACTAGCCAAAATGGGTCTACCTGGAAGCTGGTACTTCCAACAAGATAACGACCCAAATCACACAGCGGCCAGTTGGTTGGTATGTCTCCATGTTCCCATAAGAACTATGAATTCACTATATAGTCAATTGTTTTAGTATTACTAGTAGAATTTCAATGACAAGCACATGCTAAATGTCTATAGTACAAAGTATTCTATGGGGAATAATTGTAGAGTAGTACTGGTGACAAAGTCAAAAGCGACTCAGTACATTTTCACCATCGACATTTCCTTCAGGGGAAGAAAACACTTCGTGACGGAAGAATTTGTGATACTTGCTTCTTTCTATGTCATGCATGTACATATGTGTGTATGATCTTTTATTTTTCTGCGCACATGCAAAGGCACACACATGCATTAACATAAGTTGTATGCGGTTAATCACATACCCAGTGGTATGAAAAGGAACCATTGCCACCAATGACATGCGAAGTAGTTAACGCTTTTCCTCAATTTGCACTAGGGGCTACCTATGTGACATTTCAATCACATCTACATCTCTCTTTAGACACCAATGTCTAATGATATATTGTAAAAATAGATACCCCCGTTTCGCTAGCTAATTCTATAGCTCCAAGTAATGCAGAAAAAGAATTTTTTTCAACGACGAGTAGAAAACATATACATATGTATGTTTATGATAAACAAATCCCGTTATAAATGATCAACACTTTTTTGTCTGCTTTTTGATGAATTTAATATACAATGTCAGTTGAATTGGGGATAGTGCGGTCTATATGCCTAGTCGGTATCTACGTTGCTAGGTAATTGTTATGCAGAGGGGGGTAAATTACCACCTTCGTAGGACATCCCCATGTTAAATTCAACAGCTAAAAGCATGCGAAGTAGATTGTGATGCACTAGTGGTAGTTCTTTAAGAACTAGAGAATATACACGCGATGCACTAGACCCGTAAACCACTGGGTAATAGCTTACCATCTACATATTACACACACACACTCAAACGTACAATATGAAAAATAACAAGCATACACTAATCAACAGTACTTCTTTTGAGTGTTTGTTACAAACAATCTGTCTTGCGACATCGCTTGTTACAACTGATATACACATACACCAATACATCCATCGTGCTTCGCTTATAGTACGACAGCATTTATTATTGGTTTAGTATAACACATGCGACGTGAATATATTTAAAAATCATGACGTTTTTACATTTCAAGACTGTTTACACAGCTCTCATACACGAAACTTGTATAGATTTACGAATAATTTTGTTCTGCAAAGAAAATGATAACAAAACAAAATTTGTTTATTTTACGAAATTTGTAATTTTATAAAATATTTTTTATTTTCCCTTAAGTTCAATAAAATAAACGAAAAATGTGGTACTATATGTATACAAAAATAATTGTACAAAATAATTTTTGTAACTTCACGAAATTCGTAAAACTACGAAATCTGTTTTCCTGCACAGGATACAAATATTTTCGTAAAATGTACAAAATGTTTGTTTATTGCACACAAATTAAATTACGAAAAAATGTTTCGTATTTTTAAGCATGGAATATTTTGAGTGTAGAAAAATAACCAACAAAAATACATGAAAAAATTTTGACCTTTAAACTTTGAATTTCATTCAAATCAACAATTTAAACACCCTTTGATTTCATCACACAACGAAGCATATTGCTTAAGAAGTTACGAAAATAAAAATAAATTTGTAAGTTCATAATACGAGTATGTAGTATATTTTTGTATGAATTGTTAAATTTTCAAGTTGCTATATCTCGCGAGTGGGCCACGATAATGTGCCAAAATTTTTCTTGAATGCTTACTTTCTCCAAAGTATAGCTGGTAAAAATTTTATCAAAATCGGAAGGGGTGAGGTCAAAACATCAGTTGATTTTTTATGTTTTAACCCACATGTAGAATGCATTACGGTCGTAGCGACGTTTTGGTTAGTTTCTAATTTATTAACGAAGTATCTTAAAATTTTTGTTTTTTAGCTTCAAAAAGTGCTTAATTCAAAAATAAATGAACTAATTCCCAGCAAAAAAATTTTAAGATTTTTTAATGGGTAGTACTCTTTTAATGGCTTACAAAGTAATGAGTGGTACTTATTTATTTATTTATTTTATGTGTATAATAATGACTGTCTTGTGATGAATAAAATAACAACTTATTTATATCATTACATGAAGGTACTTATTGTAGTACTTCCTAGTTAATCGTGAAATCTATCTAAAAAATATTTATTGATCGTAAAAGTCAGCTTCGAAAACATTAAAATAACTTTGGTTTACTACAATATTTATTACAAAATCTAAGTATTTTCGCATATTCTTCAATATACGTATTCATATATTTGCTTTGTAAAATTATGATTTTTAACAATCCCAAAAAAGGTTCAAATTTTATAATGTTATAATGTTACAAAATTCTATTTGTTTATAATTTTTGGCTATTTTATTAAATTTTGCATTTTTGTGAGCATAAAATAACCCATTTTATTTTGAATACTTTTAGGCAATCAGTAATCTATTAACTTTTGGATATTTGTAGGCAAAAAGTATAGGGTACCGCATACTTTTTGAACTTCTCATACAAAAATAATGGCTTATTCAGTCAAATTGTAAGTACTCACGACTGGAGAGTACATACACTTTTTTGCATTCTAGTAGGCAAACTTTTTGCTGGGAAGCAATAGAAAGTTTCAGTAATGTTCTAAATGTATAAATTTTTTTTTACTGAAATATGAACATTTTATTTAATTTAATGCAATTCGAAAGCAACAACTCCCGAAAAGTATGAAAAACTGGCAAATTTAATGACAACGAATCCATTGGAATAACACGTGGCAGAAGAAAACAAATTTCAAATACATGATTATTTGTACTCTCTTTCTATTTCTCTTTCCTTACTCGACAACAAAGTAGAACTTTCTTGTAGAAAAATTTGATAATCTAAACTTGAACAAACATGTGTTTAAACAAAGTATCAAATGTTTTGTTGATGTTTAGAATTTTAAAATATATCGTGCCTTAAATTTTGACCACAGCTCTTGTTTCTCCATAATGCTTTCTAAAATACGTGCCTTATAATGCACACCCCAGTATAAATTGCATACCATTATTTTTGTCTTCTCCCAAATAACGCTGAAATAAAACTAAATAAAAGATGTGCAAATGTAATCTGGACTTAAAAACGATTTATTGCAGTTTAAAGCAACCGAGGAAAGAAATACGTAAAGTAGGGTGAAGTTGCTACAATAAAAAAAGCTAATTTATTAACGTACGAATGCAACTATAAAACATCAACTGCAACCATAGCGACAATGGCGTTAGCGGCAAAAAAAGAAGAAGAAAAAACAACAACATGTGTTATAGTTCCCAGAGTTTCAGTTTAGTTTAAACGAACTACGAACTTAAAAAAAAAGTATATATGTATGTAAGCCATAAAAACCTTAATATAAAAAAAATATATCTGAGTAATGCCTGAAGTGTTTGTGTTGCGTTGGAGTTGGTGTTTAAGTTACCTGTTTTAAATTGATATACGTTGATTCCCCTTCAAATAAAATTAAACGAGTTGTTGTGGCAGCAAGCAAAGAGTTTCGCAAAACTTTTAGCAAATTTAAAGAATAAACAAACTAAAAAAAAAATGGGGACAAATTTGTATACGAGTAATATAAAATGCTTTAGATGATGTTGATGGGATTTTATTGCTGACTTCCTAATAAGAAAGTCTTGCACCTGGTATTAAATAATTTAAATTGCGGTCGACGTCAATGTAAAATCTATTGTTGTTGATCTTTAGTTTTAGAAAATAATCAGCATCATTAGTGACAACCATTGAAAAATAAAAATGTTAACATTTCATTTATATTTTGTTTGCAAAGCGAATATGTAAATTTTCGTAACAAAATTAATTTTATTAATTTCTCAAAAAAAAGTTGAAAATTTTCTGTACTGAATAAGTCACACGTTTGCGTTAATTATCAATTCCCAGAAAGAGCGATAACCATCTAGCCGATAGCGTTTTTTATAAAACTTTAAGTTGGCGAAATTTCTTGATGCAGGGTGTCGCAAGAGTCATATGTAGTGTTTTTTTTTTTTTTTTTGGGAAATGTTACAATTAAGTTTAAGTTTTTTCAACGCATTAAAATCCCAAATTATTATTTTACTTGTTCAGTAGAATATTTTGTTTGTATTAAAAATATATTGAAATTTATTATTGAGGGGTTAGCTGGATCCTGTGCGCATCTATCTCACTGTTGACGCCTGTGGTCAATTGAACACGCAAAGTTGACATTTTTTTACCAACGCTAGTTCTCAACTTGTCAGCGTGCAAGGGTTATTGACAACACTGGTTGTCAACTTGTACACATCAGAGCTGTCAGATATGGAGATTTCTCGCCAACGTGTCAATTTTTCAACTTGTTTGGCAACCAAATATTTTGTTTGGCGACATGGCGATTTTTCTGGCGATAAATAAATTTTGTAGCGATTTTTTTGGGTATTTTCAACAAAATTGTACTTCAAAATTTTTCTAATTCAGGAAATAAATCCTACCAAAAATCGTCTGGTAGAAATTAAAACAATTTGATTTTTACGGTTTTTCTTATTTTAATTAGAGCAATTAAGGCGTTTTGAATTTGGATGAGAAAAATTTACAAGAAATAATTTTTGGTGATTTTATTTTTGCTTTCGGCGAATTTCTGCTAAATTTTTATACGATTTATATTAAACAAAACTGTTATTTAAAAAGAATTTTATATCAAATATATATTAAGAAAAACTACATAAAACTGATTTTGGGGACGTTTGGCGATTTTTAAAATCAATTTGGCAAAATAAGTCGAAAAAAGTCTGACAACCCTGGTACACACTCGTTACCAATACTTCGTTGTCAAATTTGCAACAGAAATTTTAACACAAACATTGTTGATACACCTCTGAGCACGTATGGTCTAAACTTTTCTCTGGGTCTATGGTATTTCCCATAACGTAGGGAACAGTGATTGCCAATGAATCGTTCTTTCGCTATTATTTCATACTGACTCATAAAATTTTAAATATAAGTGAGTAGACATCATTTAAACTCAACTACTATTATTTACGCATACTCACGATGACATTGATTTATAAGTATAGGTTGAACTAAATATGAATGCGACGTCGACATCATACTCATACCACACCAACACTGATAAATTACCACAGTTTGATTTCTAATTTCAGAAAAATACTTATAATACTCACATTGATTCAGTTCACTCAACTCATACATGTTTGTTTATTTAAATTTTAAAAGTTTAGTCATTAAACATTTTGCAAGTAGTATACAGTAGTAGTAAATAGGGTTGTTTTTCAATTTCTGCAAACAAAACACACAAAAAAAAAGCATTAGAGAAAAACATAACCGCATAATGAGAACTTTAACGTTCGTATGCGAAGTTCGCATTGTGAATCATACTTATTTTGCATCGTTCATAGGCATTGAGTTAAGGAGTATGAGTTCGATGTGCACTTCAAGCTTTCGAGTGAATATGATTCATAGACAACATTGCAATAAGTATGAGTGAGCATAAGTCATGATTCAACTCTACTCACTTTTTCAATACCCATTGCTGTTCCCTGGTAGGGAACTCCTACCAAACATTATGCGTTGCACCCCTAAATAAATTAATTGGCGCAAAAATTAAACTCATGAGAGCAGTCAGAGGCTTGACTTCCCTGCAAAATTGATCTCCAGAAGAGGTGACACAATTGACTTCAACGCACTTCTGAATTCGCCTCTACGCTAAGGGGAAAAGGGTGCTAAAATCAAGATTTTACGCTCGAAATTAAATTATTTCAATCTTAATAGTCTGTTAAAGGCAAAAAATTCTTGATTCAAGAATAAAATGTTAATATTTTTAAGATCGCATTTCAGATTGTAATCTTGAATAAACTCTCCTTTTAAGATCGGATTCAAAACTTTTTCTTAATAAAAGCCTTAAATTAAGATCACATTCTTAAAAATTTAGGAATGCGATCTTAAAATTTAGATTACTTTCTATATTTAAAGAATGCGTTCTTAAAGTTTAAGAACATGTTCTTAAATTGAGGATTAGTATCTTAAAATTAAGATTACGTTCTTGATTTTTAGAATTCATTATAAAAATTACGAATTTATGCTTAAGAGTCAATCTTATTGGTCAAATTTCAAGATTGAAATCTGAGGATTTTTGCAATCTGAATTCAAGAATTTTGTTCTTAAGTTCCCAAATCTACTGACTGGCTTCATTGGCGCTCCATCCATCACGAAATACAGTCACCACGGAGTCTACCTGCCGAGCTATCATAAGAAAAATTTATTGTAAGTGTGTCACAATACAATCTCTCAGAATTTTATAAACTCTAACGCTTCAGACTCTAAAAACCGTCTATTTTCCAGCTTGAAGTCCCATGTACTTGAATTTCCCTATTTTGTGAACTGCATAGCTATGCTATTTATTGCCCGATAGTTAGGAGTTAGGATGTGATTTTCGTAACAAAAATAATCGACACTATTACAGTTATAAATATATTTTTGTTTTTATTTATTTATATTTAAAAGCAGAGTACGGAAATAAACGAAGGAAATTGTTTGATTTTGTTTTGTTTCGTTCTTTGAAGTGAGTGAAACAAAAACAAATAGAACGATTGTTAAATTTATTTTTGTATTGTTTTTGCTCATGAGCACAAACCAGAGAACACAGCCGATCGGCTGTAAGCCGGCTAACAGCCGCCACCGGCCACAAACCATACATTATTTTAATCGTACGCCGCTAGAAAAGAAAAGAAAGGAAAATAAATGGAACGTTTTTAAATATATGCAGCGAATTTAACGTCATCATATCGAGCCTTATTTTCGGTTTAATCGTAAGCGACAGAAATTAAAGTTTTCACGAGAAGGTTTTTTTTTTAAATATTCAAATATGTTTTTATAAGTGAATTGTCGCTTACGATAAAATTGTACAGCCTGTATCTTAAAAGTTATCAACAATTTTGGCATATTCATAATTCTTCTAAACTATGGATAGGCTCATAAAATTCTAATTTCAATAAAAAAAAGTATATTTTCGATTACATGCCGCTTACTATAAAATCGAAAATAAGGCTCGATATAATATAATGTTATTGAATTTTTATTTAACACATTAAGGGCCATTATTAAAACTTAAAGTTAGTTAAAAGTAGGATTTTATCCGTCGTATAAAAAGTTGTCCACTAGTACCATTTAACTTCGACCTAATGTAAGGGATTAGTTACGTTACTTGGTAAGTTAAATTTAATTTCTAATAATGAAAAAATTTGTATGCGTCCGACAAAATCCTACTTTAACTAACTTTAAGTTGTAATAATGGGCCTAAGTTTATTTTATGTAGCATAGCTATAACCGGGTGTCCTAAGACACCTCTCTTCTTTTTTAAACTCTTTTGTTTTTCGCCTGATGGCAATATTTTATAGTCTTATATGCTGGCTTAACCATATTTAATTTGTTTATTTTTCCTCTACCAAAAAAATATGTTTTGAGTAAAACAAGTTAACTAACTTTAAATTTTAATTACTTTACTTTAATTTCTTAATAACATTAATAACTTTAATTGATGGTTAGCTCAAATGGCATTTGAAACGTAAATTAAGAAACCGGAATTGCTTAATCTTAACACATAAATTCATAAATTTCCATGATGATTCGCATTAATGTCTGTTTTGTTCACATATCTTTTTACTGATCATCATAATCTATTGAGGAAAACTTGTGCATATTAAAAAAATGAAGAAACATTATAAAATATGATTTTATATCGAAATATGTAATTGTTATTTTAAAATTTTGCTAAAAACTGAAAAAAAATATTTTCAAAATAAAAATTGAGCCGAATTTCAAAATATGCGCTAAAAGTTAAAAAGAAATTAGTTTCAGTCAAATAAAATTCTTTCGCTCGCCTTCCCTAAATTGATGAAAATGTAGAAACAGATTACCTTTCATTAGACCATCTTATTTCTAGCGCGAACCAGCTAATCTCTTCAGCACAAAAAAAAAAGATTTTGATAAATGAATATGAAATTTATTAATTAAAAAAAAATATTTATAATTTTCTGTGGTAAAGATTTTTGCATATTTGATAAACAAAATTGTATGTACGTTCATTAATTAATTAAATTAATTAATTCATTAATTAATTAAAATTAAAGAATCAAGGAAAAAAGTTGTAAAAAAAAGAGTAAAGTTTTATATTCAGTGATAATTGTTATTGTATTGGATTAATTCAGGTTTTTCAACAACTTCCATTTCCATAAAAAAGTCCACCTTTTGCTACGTTACGTTTTTTTTTTGTGACGTACATGTCTTGTTTTTCAAATATAAACATATATTTTATATTATTTTTTGCATGTTGGTCTTACACCACGTTGTTAGCTCTGCACTTAGTAAAAGACAGGAACAAATCGAACAACATGGCTCTAAATTACAAGCTTAATTAATCACTTGGTGGCGTAATGCGCACATGCAGTTTAAAAGCTCCGTTACCCGACTGTAGAAATTGCAGATGTAAGGTAAATGTAAATGTAATGTAAATGTAAACGTTTGAGCGCTTATAGAATACTTAAAAACGTGTCATGTGTTTTCGACAAAAAAAAACTTCTTTGTGCACACACACATATGTACATACTAATTGCATTGTACCCAGCAAACACGCATTTTTGATTTTAAATTGCGAGTTATTTGAAGTCAAACGCGAAAGTTCATATACTATGTATAATCACCCTTATTCCAGTTGGCGACATCGACGTCACTTTAACCCAATACCAAAAAATTGGGGCTTGTGTACCCGTTGTCGGAAACAACTGACTCCAGTTGGCAGGCTTATGTTATTTTTTACACCTTAGGGAACGGAAATAGATTGTCAGTAGCGCAAAATTGTTTTCGAGAGCGAGTAAACAAGCCCCAATTTTTTGGTATTGTGTTAAAGTGACGTCGATGTCGCCAACTGGAATAAGGGTGAATATTTAAATTCATGAAATTCATTTTGATTGAAATGTACATACATATGTATGCGGACATACATACGAGTATGTATGTATGTATTAGAACTTATAAGTAAATAATATATAAAATAGATATATAAAATAGATTTTTTAAAAGATTTTTTAATAATTTCGCTGAAACTATTTTAAGTTACTTTCTTTTGATGGCAAGACTTAGCCTGTTGGAAAAAAACTAATTGAGTTTTTGAAATAACACCTTTTAGAACAAAAATGCGCCTAGAGGTTTTGAAAATTATTATTAAGGGTTTTCATGAGAACTCTTAAAATTCCCATTTGTGCAATTGGACAAATATGCGAGGCTTGTTTCATGAAGCCCCTTTTCAACTTTTGCGCAAACAGTTAAGTAAATTTTAATGAAATGTCAAAAAAAATAATATAATAAAAATAAAAAAAATAAAAAAATAAAATAAAAAAAAATATATTTCTCTAAAAATAAATTGTGTGTCTGTATTTAAAAATGCCCCAAGAAAGCAAAAAAAAACCAAAAAATTGTTGTTTAATAAATGCACAATTGCACAGCTTAAGTTTACGAGTGAAAATTGTTGGGCAAAGTTAACAGGTTTGTGTAAATAAATTTCCATACAATTTTTGACATTTTATTTACGAGAGTGTAAAACTGCACAATTGCACAGTTTGCGAGACTTTTGAACATTCTCATGAAAACCCTTATTATTATTTTATTTAAATGAACTCAATTATAATAATTTTAATAGCAGCTGTAATGCTCAACCGTAATATTTTTCATTGTACATTACCAGAACAGATTTTGAGCAACTTCATCGGAAAGACGAAGTATTTAGCTCTTTAATTTCCAAGAATGTGTATGCATGCATTAGCACCTCAATAAAATCTTTACTTTCTCGTTTTATCCTTTTCTTATTAATGTTCGTACCTACTCATAATAATTTAGTTTTATTTGCAAACAATATACATATGTATATTTTTTAACAAAAATACATATGTACATATACAGGACTTTTTGTTTGCTGGGTGTTTATCAGTATTAAAAAATCATATAAAATGGAAAACAGCTGTTCGAAACATTGTTGAGAGTTCAACATCTTCACATTATTTTTGATTGCATGGAAAAAGTACAAAAATTATTTAAATGGTATAAAATCATTATTTTATACTTACAAACATTGTAATGACTTTGGGTCTTATGCAAAAAAACTTAATAAAGCTTTGCCAAGCAATGTTAAGTAAAGTTGTATTCTAAAAAAATTATTGTATAAAAATTCTAAAGTAGGCAGGCACCCACGTTTGTTAAGACTACTTTAAGTTGATATTTCCAAAATGTGTATTTTGTACCTCAAATATTTTTACTAATATAGCACATACTGATTCATGTTACATCTGAAAATGAAGCTAGAAGTGCCTGCTCTTATCTTAAATTTATTATTTCTGTCATGTAATGGGAAACATCACCAAATTATCCAACTGCTTCAAAATACATAGCAAAATCCATAAAAAAATATTAAAATAAATAAAATTATACAAGAATGTTTTAGTGATGTACATACAATCAAAACAAATCGAAAAAAGCTGGATATTCAAATACTCGTTTCATTCGAATAAAACAAATTGTGATAATTTTTCACATTTTTTTACTTTTACTTCATGGTTGTGTTTATCTGTTTTCCTATTAAGTCAGAAGCTCATTTTTTTTAAATTAGGTTGCTTTACTTCAAGATAATAAAAATTTATTTAATAAAATAAAAAAAATATTTGAATACCCGAATGAAATTGTATTCAATTTTGTACATCATAAGCTGTGAAGTGGTTGTTGAACACGGTGGTGTTACCAGTATTTATTATTAAATCACAAAATATTTAAAGTTGTCTTTTGCATATGATTTTTTAATAAAGCTATGTTATCCTTAAAGTGCTTATCAACTACTATGAACTTTAAAGCTAAAGTAAAATATTTTTTGCATAAGGGGGTTTGACTTTTAGTGAAAAAATATAAAAAATATAAAAAATATTTATACTTTCATTATCGTTATAATTATTTTGATTATACATACCTATTTTTATTTTTATTGTTATTATTTTTAAATAAAAATAGTTTTTTGTACGCTTGAATGTATGTTTGTACGCACATATGTATGTATATTTTACAAATTCATACATATGTACATATACATATGTGTATGTATGTATATTAACAAAAAATAAACACATACGATTGGCAAACTCGGGTTAGATTTTATAAAAAAAACTTTTTTAGAAAACTAAATTTATTAAATATGCCATGTACGTATACAAATTAACCACTCAAAAGCTTAAATTATTAAAAGAAATAAAAGTACCAAATCAGGGCTATTGTTCCACACTCTCATTCAATATACATACATCCCATCACTGCCTACAAATGTCACGTAACGTCGTCATGAAATTCTATTTTCTGCAGGTTCAGACGTTACATTTACGTGCCATTTCAGTCAGGTAAGCGTTTGCATAGCTTTTCATGCAACAGATTCGATCAGCTGACACATTTACATTTACAGTTCTACATTTACAGTCGGGTAATTCTGCCTTAATGCTTGCTTAAGGCTAACATTCATTATCCTACACAATCGTACTTTTCAGAAAATACAACCATGTATGATGGAGTTTATGAAAATTTTCAAACTACAATAATAATTAATTAGATCATAGTTGAATTTTTTCAAAAGTCGTGCGATTATGTAAGACACTTAGCCCTAGCTTTTACAATTTTGATAAGCAATATGTTTGAATATAAAAGAAATTTATTTATTTATTTAAGTCTAAAAGTGTTATCCTAAACAGACTATTGATAAGTAATTTAGTTAGTATAATACTTAAAACAACAATATTAATTAAAATTTTGTAGTAGACAGTTTTTAAAGACGTTTCTGATTCAATAACCCAGCAAAAAATTATAAATAAGGAGAATGATTATTTTAGATTTAATAGATTACGTGAACATGCTGCCAAATAAAAAAAGTAAGTACTTCTCAAGAATCGATTATTTTAGTCTCACGCCTTGTTAAAATGATTAAGTAGGCAAATAGCTTCCACCAAAAATGCTTGAGTTCAAACCCAATTACCTTTTTGAAAACTCTTTGCTGGGAAATTGAAAACTAACGTTATTTGGTAATGAATTCAAAAAATTTAAAGATCTAATAATACATAATTTCATTGATGCAACGCAACATCAAATAATTTTCTATAACGAAATGATAATCTGGAAGATACATAATTAATGTTTTTCAAACGGGATTTCCCGGGATCCCGCATATTTTCCGGGAAAGAAATCCCGAGAAATTTGTGCGGGAATTCCCGGGATTTTTTTTATTTTACTATGGCAACTTCATGAGTGTCTTCTTTATTCACTTCCCAGCAAAAAATTACACATTACCATTAGAACTACTTGCCATATAATGACTTACTGTTCTGATTGCCAATTTTTATTACTCGCTTACAAATCACATTACCTAAAATTTAAAAAAATGACGTGCAAGTTGCTAAGTGAAGAGAATGATTTTTTTTTGGCGAAATAGATTACGTGAAATGTTGACAAATAAAAAAATGTAAGTACTGCTCAAGAATCGATTATTTTAGTCTCACGCCTTGTTAAAATCATTAAGTTGGTAATCCAGTAGGGAAGTGCTTCCACCAAAAATGCTTAATTCCAAACTCGATTACTTTTTTTGAAATTTCTTGCTGTATTTATGAGTGTGATGGTGCAATAATAAGGTGATTGCACTAGCACAATAGCTTAAACTTTACAACAATTAAAGCTGAGTTTACATTTGGCACACATGTGCTCTGAGACTAAAGGTGGAAGTACATACCACGCGTTACGCGGCAGCGCTTTTCTGGCGTTTAGCGCTATACAAATGGAAAGTTACACACCACGCTTTTGAGGCTTTTTTAGTTAGAAAATTTAAAGCCTTTGCCGGCTATTTTTTTGTCTTGCATTTACGTTTTATTTTTCTTTCAATATTTAATGCATTTTTTTTATTCATTGTTTAATAAAAAAAAAATGAATTTCGAATCATTTTTGTGTATGTTAGCTTATGAATCTGGCAACACTAGCTGTCATTTTGTATACAACGCGTGAAAGTTGAAAAATGTTCAACTTTTTGCGAGGTACGCGCGTCGCGAACTTCTCTATGTAACTTGCCTTTTTTGACAGACGCGTGTATCGCATTAGCGTACCGAACGCGTGCTATGTACTTTCACCTTAATAGGCCTTTATGTGCAAAAAGCGGAACGCGACGTTCATAATTTAATTCCACAACCATTCATAAAAGTAAAAACAGAAATGCACAAGGAAATAAAAGAAAAATTACGAAATAATTACAGATTCTCTTTGATAAAAAGAACGATTCTATTAATGCTTATTCTGTACTAAAGTCCTATTTCCAAAGAAATATTTTGTAATATTTTTTTAATAATATAATTGCTTTTTTTTGGCGTTGTATCAATGCACTTGGTCTTGCATTTACATATAATATTGATATTTATTTATTTAGTATTTATTTATTTTTATGAATTACTATTATATAAAGAACTGAAATGGTATTATTTTTTTTTCTTTTTTTGACTAATGTGTTTAAAAAACGTTTTTATTTAATCGTTCTCATGAATTATAATTGGTTATTTGTTGAAATAAATTAAGTTAAAAAATATGTTGTATTGTTTCGCACCGCTTTCCCGAGAAATGAAAAACTAAGAGAAAAGAAAAACTTTACACATAATATTAAATTTTTTCTAAAAATTCTGGGCAATCAATATTTTCATTGATCAAGTCATAGATAAATAGCATTTAATTTATTTAATTTTATATTTTCAGGATTGCAATGTTTGCAATTACGGTCAAGTCCACGAAGCTACCGATGGTGATTACAATGCAACAAAATTATCCACAGTTAATGAGTACAATAATCACTTTCATAATTCCCATCAAATGTTGCATACGATACCAGCAATAAATATTCACAGCAATCAGCAGCAACAACAAAATCAACAACAGCATCATCATCAGCAACAGCAACAACAACAACAACAACATCAGACGTCATCATATGAAATCTTAAATGACTCTTCCACAAATGTGGAAGCTGTCATATTGCAAAACCAAGTGGACACGTTGCAATGGCAATTAAAACAGGTAATGCAAGCTTATGAATTGTAATATAAAAAATATTAAATCAGAATAGAAAAAAGCATAGATAGTTTCACTTTTTTTTAAGGAAATGCGCGTTACAAAAACGAAAGACTCAAGAAACATACTTGTTTTAGGTGTGAATTTTAATCGGGATTCAAATACACGACTCATAATAATAGACTAAAAAGTGGGAATTAATCTTTCCTAGTTTAATATGGATTGGAAACTTTTTTCATATTTGTAAAATAAAAAACCAAAAACATGGTGCGCATTTGACAGGTAACACTGCAGCACAAAAAAAAATTGTTCTTATGGCAGAGGAAACAAAAAACATAAACGCAAGGGGTCTTTCATTAAGATTCATATCATTAAATTTAAATAAAACAATCGGCTCTGTTCTGAAAATCACGCGATATTAAAAACAAACTAGTAATAGCTGACTTGTTAGTGGGTTTTTATTGTATTTTGTCATTTATAACAGAATATTTTATTTCAATTTGCAACGCATATAAATTCTTGCAATTTACAAATGCAATAATTAAGTTTTTATTAATTTTTTTAAATCACCATGATTTGACTTGCCGTGATTTACAGAATAGGCTCGAACGTAAGTGTAAATGATTAAACAGAATACCGGCTTCAACACATTTTCCATACAAATTGACACAAAAAACAGCCGCAGAAACCGGTCGTGAGATAGAATCTATTTTATTTTGAAAACGTTTTTTCTTATACTCTCACATATCATTGTTGATTCTCACAAAAATGTTACCATACTTTCAATAAATTTCATACATTTTGTAAACAAAACTTCAAAGAAAAATAAGCACAAAAGAAAATAAAACAAAAATTAGAGAGCATTTGAAGTTACTGCCGTCGATGTTATTATGGGCTTGATTAATTTGTCAGCGATTTTCCTGAAGTTGAAGAATTTATTCTGTTTCTACATTAAGATATCATCGAAATGTTTTATTCGTTTGAAAGGCCTATCGATGCAATTATACATAACATCGAGCAGATGTCCGCGTGGCTTCGCTCGGTGCAAGATGAACAGGCTCCCAAATCGCTCGTATAGATTGTCTCATGTGTGAGACATTACGCCGTCCTGTTGAAACCACATTTCGTAGGTGTAATTATCGACGTGTAGCGCTCGCTAATATGAAATAGACTGAATAAATGACAGCCAATTCGACAGGTGTGGCTTTAGTAATATGGCCGCTATTAACTTTAAAGATGGAAAGTCCCTGTTGAAAGGCAATTTATATTCTGAAAGTTTATTTCTCTTCCTATTATAAAATGGGAAATGAAGTTTCCCTCTTTTGCACATTATTATTGTGAATCGGCATTTAAAACCATGAAACGTTTACAATTTGGGTCTGTTTTTACACGACTGCGCAACGCAAAGAAGGCTATTGTGGCTTACAAAGCGATACGAACTTTAGCATGTTCAAATCATAAATATAGAAACAAATGAAGTTCGAACAATAATAATTAAATTAACTAGTAGGGTATTGTGTTTATCAGTCGATGTATGTATGTATGTATGTTTGTTCCTTTGCGGCGCTATATAAACCGAACGCGTGGACCGATTTTGATGTCAATCGAGTTGTCTTAATCCCGGAAGTGTCATCAAAGCTGTAAAAATTCAATATGGCGGCCAACAGACGCCATTTGGTAAATACAAAAAAAGTAAAAAGTCGACGAACTATATCAATATGGGTATCATTCAACAGGTATTTTGAAATCATCTTTAGGTTTCTCTTATGATTTTTCATTACGAATGATCATTTAGGATATTTAACGGTTAAAAGTTGTTCGCAGTCGGATTTTTTAATTTTTTTTTTTTGTATAAATACTTGTTATGTAAAATTTTACAAGAACATTTTAACCATGTAACCTTTCCCTGTGAAGTTCTTTTTTGACGTTTTGGGAAAAAGGAAAAGAACTATCCTTAAATCATGTGGTAACATTTAAATCTCTGAACACACCAAAGCTCGTAATTAAAGCCCTTAATTGTCGTTCTCAACTCTACTCAGTCAACTCTACTGACTTAACACAACTTTAAGCAAAATTAATGCGGCCTCAAACATAGGCTGATAAATTTTATCGTTATATCTCATTCACGAGAATATAATATCCATATGAATTTACATTATGAAATTTTTCATGAAATTAGTCGCATCATTCGAATTTATATTTCTCAACTTTTCTATTGTATGTCTACACTGAAAATACAAAGAAGAATGCTAAAGGAAGACAGGAATAATAATTTAAAGCATAAATAATAAATAAGCTGTCTTAAGTAATGGACAGCGCATGATGGATATAGATTACTTGGGTAGCAGACTAGTCAGGCAATATAGTATGGTATAGTACTCATCCTTGTCTGTATTGAAAATTTTTTGGATTTAAAACTTTATCAGAGGGTCTACTCTGTAATATGAAATGAAAGAAAATGCCCAGGCTCAGAATATAGTGCCTTAAAGATTTGGAGTCAAGTATTCCGTACTTGGTTTAAGAAAATCTATACTAAAGGCTAGGATTCACTATCCTACACAATTATACGAATTATCAGAAAATACAACCCTGGTATGATGGAGTTTATAGAAATTTTCAATAGACAACAATAATTCATTAGATGAGGGTGAATGTGTAGGCTAGTGATTTCTAGACTTTGCTGTATTTTCAAATCACGTTGGGTTGATTTAAGTACGGACCGCTGGGTTTTTATTTTTAGTGCATATCCATTCCTCTTAAGGTTACACCAATCAGCTTTTAGTTTTATTCTTTAAACCAACTTTACAAATTGTACAATCTTTGCACTGACTTTAGTTTTTATGTCAAAGCCATAAATTTTGTTTTTTTTTTTGTTTTTTTTTTTGTTTTTCTTACACCATAAACACGGATGTAATTAGTTGGTAGACAGCAGCAAACAAATACATGCTTGTAGTTATCGTGACTTTCAAACCCAGCAAACTTTTAGCACTCACATTGTAAAATAAGTCGTACAATGTTAATTCATCACTGTTTGTCCACCAAAAAAAAAATCATTTTCAAACCTGACGTTTTTTAGAAGAGAGACACTATGATCCTTATTTTAGGCTATCAGCGCAGAAGTGGTACACCACCCACATCTAGATCAAAAAGAAAGATCAAAAAACCAATGTGGGTTACACCACTTCTGCGCTGATTGCCTCGTTTGTGCTAAATCAAACAATGATGATGAATATTTTGAAGATATTCATGGAAAAGTTAGGTTAGTTTGGGGTTTAGGGGCAATCAATATTGCTCCCTATATTTTATATGAAATAGGGCCTACCACAGAACTCGTAAAACTAAAAACTAAAATTCGTAAAAATAATTTACTTTACATTTATTCATCAAACCAAATAAATCTTTCAGAATTTTTTTCTGTGTAGTTTGTGTTTGCTTCAGTTTTTCTGCGGGTTGTTTTCAGCTTATATGGTCAGATGTGGCTAAGATTTACGTGGTTAGCTGCCCTGATGGTCTTATTTTATGATGTTATTAGCGCTGAGTTAACTTAAACGTTTGTCACGGGGCATATGCACTTCAAGAAAGACTGTGTGATTTATAAGGTACACATAGATTGCAATCTTTGAATATGGCTATTCCTGACTATGAGCAAAGATCTCGGTGAGGTATTTTGAGCCATCTTGAGGTTTGAACTGTTTACGAGAGATAGCCGTTGTGTGGGGATAAATCAAAAAATAGAAATTTTGTTGTATGCTACAATACTTTCTAAGGCATCCTCTCAATATCGCTATACGCTACACGCAAAGAAAAAATATGGTTGAGGGAACCATAATCAAACAGCAACATACTATGATTGAATTATATGGTTGCGGTCAAATCATATTATTGTTAATAGAAAAGCAAACTTTAATTATATTATTATCTGAGTTAATAATAATATTATCTACAAGAACAATTGACTTTGTTGTACCTAATTATTATTATTAATATGACAACACTATTGTAAGATGTGACTAAAATATAATTAAGACTCACCATACCATGATCTAATATTATATTAATATTGTTAAATACGACCACAGTATTATTTAATGTAATAATACTATTTTGTTTTTTAATCATATTTTTATTGTAGAAACAGCTGTGCGTTAAATTTGAAATAAAAATAAATTAAAATTATTGACATAAAATGTATATATAGAAATGTATACTTACACGACATACAGACATGTCTGTATAAAGAGATACACAAATGTTTATATATTTTTATTGGCCAACCCTTTTGTTTATACTTTATTTATCTATTAATTTATTTAACACCACCCATGCACTACCGATAGCTTACAAACGAAATACCGAACTGACAGATGTTTCTGGAAAAGATTTTTTTTAAACTCAAAATAGTATGGTTTTGGATAACATTATATTGTTATTTACATCATATTATTTTTAAATAATAATACAAATTTTGTTGTAGTCATAAATTTAAAAAAACTGTATTGTTAACTCTAACCATATCACACTTTTTTATGGATGTGATAATGTAATTATTAAATTCAAACATTACTCTGTTTATCGCAACGAAATAAATGTTTAAAATAACAATAACTAGTTTTCAACGACCACACATTTGTTTCAGAGAACATAATATTGTTTTCTCAACCATTCTACAACCATATCTTTTCTTTGCGTGTACTATCAGAAAAAGCATCTGTTGAAAGGGAACACCCAGAAATGTGTCTGGTTTTCCGCGTACGACCAACCACTAGCATTCACCGAATACTGAATATCCAAGGCGGTGTTGCCAGTGATTTCGATAGCAACCACAGACAAGCGTAGCGTTGCTCACAGCCGCCACGTATTCTCGCTAAGAAGACCTCTGTAGACACACTATCAGTCCTCCGTAGGCAGACACAGTGCAAAACCTACTTTCCGATGGTAAGAATCATCTATCAATATTTGTGTAGTCCCCTATCGGCATTCACTCACTTTAAACGGTATCAATATGCTCACGCCATCATACATTAAAGTCCCTAGAGGCAGATCAGCTGTTGGTCTAAGATTGAAGTTCCTTTCTATCGCTTTTTGAACTCAAGGTAACGCAATATCAAGTTATATCCTTACCAGTACCTGGATTTTATTACAATAATAACGTCTTTGGTAGACATAAACATGTTTTAACGATATTCGCTTGAAGTAAAATCACTATCTCAAATGCATTTAGTTTTATTTTTATTCTTCTTTTTGCATTTCGCTTATTTTCACATTTTTTATGCAGAGATATAAATATAGAATTTAATGTTAAGTGCGAGCAAGTAAAGGTCCGTAGCAAAGCTGCTTCCTCTAATGAACATGTACACATCTATTACTCTGTTATTTCAGAGATCACATAATTCAGGGCTATCATGAATAAAATTGCGCGTGAAATTTCTCCTTTTTCCAATTAGAATTTTTTGTTTTCTCTATTACTTGCTATTAGTTAAAATTGTTCCCAGGAAAAATTTTCACGCAGAATTTTATTCATGATAGTCCTGATTATTTGTAAGTTTTATGGATGACCGGCTAAAGGTAGCTCCTGAAAAAGTCGAATTAGTTACACTGGAATTTGCGTGATAGACAACGTCCTCAAAGAGTTACTATGGCCAAATTGATATGCAAGATTAACCTGCCATGACGGACTAATCCATTAACCTTAGAAGCAGATCGACTGTTGGGCCATAGGTGTCCGTAGTACTAGTAGTTAGACTTCGAAGATCTGAGCCGATAATGCAATGTCATGTTACATCCTTACCAATAATATAGCAACTACACTTCCTTTAGTTGCTATGTTACTCTGTTAGTTCAGAGATTCGATTACAACTCACAAGTTTTATATGTAACCGGATAAAAGTAGCTCATGAAAAAGCAGACTTGTACAGAGTGGTGAAGTTATTATTTTGCATCGGTCGCAACATTTCATGAATAGAAAGAAACGATGTATAAACGATTAGCTAACTAAACTGCAGTTCAATTAGGTTTTTTTTGCGGGTAAGGAGGAAAATGTATATGTGTGTGAAAATAACTTTAAATTTAACTAGCAGAGACAAAAACCAAAAAATTTTACAGAGCTCATTTTAGAGTTAACAGAGCTCTGTTAAGCACTTAACAGTCCTAATAAAATAAAGGAATATTATTTCGGTGGCGAAATTTAGGAATAGGGACTGATACTATAACCAAAAATTAATGAAAAATATACTCCAAGATCTGAATAATGAAATTATACTAATGGAATATACAACAGATATAACAATAACACAGAAACTTAATTTTAAAAAATCTCATATTTTGGAACGGAAATTGGTCATTGTGGGAAATAGGAGATGAGTACATATATCCCACTATATAGAAATGGTGCTCCTAATGGCTCGCTAAAGTGCAAATTAACTGGCTAATCTGTAACCATTTTGGGACTTTAGAAAAATTAAAATTAAAAAAAAGTCAGATTTCTGGAGAGGATTATTGCTTATTGTGGGAAATAGGAGATGAGTACATATCTAAAGTCCCAAAATAGTTACAGATTAGCCAGTTAATTTGCACTTTAGCGAGCCATCAGGAGCACCATTTCTATATAGTGGGATATATGTACTCATCTCCTATTTCCCACAATAAGCAATAATCCTCTCCAGAAATCTGATTTTTTTTAATTTTAATTTTTCTAAAGTCCCAAAATGGTTACAGATTAGCCAGTTAATTTGCACTTTAGCGAGCCATCAGGAGCACCATTTCTATATAGTGGGATATATGTACTCATCTCCTATTTCCCACAATAAGCAATAATCCTCTCCAGAAATCTGATTTTTTTTAATTTTCATTTTTCTAAAGTCCCAAAATGGTTACAGATTAGCCAGTTAATTTGCACTTTAGCGAGCCATCAGGAGCACCATTTCTATATAGTGGGATATATGTACTCATCTCCTATTTCCCACAATGACCAATTTCCGTTCCAAAATATGAGATTTTTTAAAATTAAGTTTCTGTGTTATTGTTATATCTGTTGTATATTCCATTAGCATAATTTCATTATTCAGATCTTGGAGTATATTTTTCATTAATTTTTGGTTATAGTATCAGTCCCTATTCCTAAATTTCGCCACCGAAATAATATTCCTTTATTTTACTAGGACTGTTAAGTGCTTAACAGAGCTCTGTTAACTCTAAAATGAGCTCTGTAAAATTTTTTGGTTTTTGTCTCTGCTAGTTAAATTTAAATTTATCTTCACACACATAAAATGTATTATTGCATTCATGATGGATCGTCATCCAACGTAATATGTCGATCTCGCCAATTTTGGAATATCGACTAAAAACCCCCTATACAACCTTTTCTAGATGAAATTCCACCCTGGGACCGCTTACCGCATTGCTTCAAGGTGGATTCTGTTGCGGCTGAGCTTGCCGTCATCTTTTATTTTTACTGCTGCATCCATATAACGTATTTTGATACGCAGATACGTTTTCTGTCTCTCGGTGTTTTTCCAACCACCACGCGTGCATTTAAAGAATGTATGCTCAGCATCATCTATTACTTTCTCGTTTTCGTACAGGCATAAGGGTGAACTGCATTTGCGAATTTTAAACAGGTGCTTTTGGAAATACCCGTGCGTGAGTTATGTAATAATTTACTTTTCCGTGTTTCCTGGTTATCCATCTCTAGATGTTGGGAATGAGCCTTGCGGTATAGGAAAGCAAAACTTTAAATTATTAAATATCGGCGAGTAAGCTGTCATTGATGTACACAAAAAGCTTGATGATAAAGGATTTGAGACTTCGTTTCGCCAAGATTCATATCCAGCCCAAGAATTGCCTGCAGCATCATAGGCAGTACATTAAACAACAACTTCAATATGTTCAAAGGTACTTGAGTTCATCTAAAAGGCATGCGGACTAAACACAAGAGATGTCGAAAGGCAATTTTCTATATCTGAAGTGCTACTTCCAGACCACACAAATGACCTCCTCATGTTTTTGAATGCATTTACGTAATATGAAAAAAAGTAAATGAATTATGATAATCTAAAAGAGCGATCCCCACACATATACATTCACACTTATGTTTGTGTTGGTGCTTCGTTTTTGAGCGTAATATATTTTGCTCTTCTTATGGAAGGGCTGCCAAGACATATTTGTAATATATTTGTAAAACTCTAATTCGAGTAAATTCTTCGTGTTCAAAAAGAGATAAATGCACATTTGATGTATTTTAAATAGTATATAATAACCTACTTTCAGATATGATTATTACAGCTCTAAAAAATAGAAAACCTTTAAATTAAACTAATTTAAAAAGAATCCATTGTTGTCTGGTAAAATGTGACTACACAACCGGCACATATGAATAGTCTGATATTAAAGTGGTAGCCCTGATTGTCAGCGTGACCATATTAGCTTATTTAGGGCTAAATTTAGCTTATTTTTTTGGGATTTAGCTGCAAAATTTCTATTTAGCTCTTAGCTTATTTTTTTTAGCTTTTTTCAAAAACTCATTTAGCTTTTTTAGCCGTTTTTTAATCTAAATTGCATGTTCTCAAAAAATATGTTTAAGACAAAAAGTTATATCAAAAGTTAAAAATTTTAAAACCCCCAACGTACTGACCAAACGGCTGTACCGAATTTTCTTCAAGTATAGGCAAGATCAAGTTACTTTTTAAACGAAAAAAACAAAATTAAAATAGGTCTAGCCATTTTTTAGCTACGGCGTCAAAGACACACAGATTCAGCTAAATATATCTAGAAAAGATGTGATATTTTATAAACGGCTGGACCGATTTTCTTTTAAACATAGCTAAGAACACTCTTGATCAAGTCAGCATACAGACATACAGATACACAGACACACGCTGCAAAATTACAACACCACTTTTTTTTGTCGGGTGTTAAAAATGATAATTTGTTAACATTTAAAAATATAAAAGTTTTTCATTGGAAAATGATTTAAAAAATACAAAATTTAAATTGCTTATTTATAAGAGAAATCGCAAATTTAAATATAGAGGACATTAATTGCAATTTTGGAGTTACAATGGCAAAAGATAAATAAGACTTTTAAAGACTTCCTTTGACTTGAGTTGAACGTGCATTCAGCGGCATGAATTTACTTAAAACAAAAATTAGAAATAAAATTCAAAAAAGTTTCGTATTTTAGTGTAAATGCATTTACATTTTTGAAGACTGGTTAAGCTTATTTTGGGAATATTTTCTTTTGTTTTTCCTTAAACTCAAATATAATAATGAATAAATAATTTAATTAAAAAATTATTCAATATTTTTTTCAAATAATAGAAAAATATGTTTGTGTGTGTATATAAAGGGTGTTTTTTATTGAGGTATAGAACTTTAAGTTGGCATCACTTTTTTAACTGGCGGCCATTTTGTCAGCTGTCAAGTGATTAATATTTAGTTTGGTTTGCCATTTCATCATGAACAGGTTGGCAAAAGAACAACGCTTGCAAATCGTGCAAATTTATTTCGAAAATAATGGTTCAGTTCGCGAAGTTTACCGCAAGCTCCGTCCATTTTATGGTCGACATAATCGTGCATCAGAGCAATTAATTCGGTTAACCATGGATCGTTTTCGCACTACGTTTACTCTATGTGATGATACGCATCCGCAGAGACGTCGAACAGTGCGCACCGAAGAAACAATTGCCGCTGTAGAGCAAAGTGTTCAAGAGGACCCGAATGAATCCATTCGCCACCGTGCACAGCAATTGGAGCCGACTAACCGACTATTTTGTTCCCGAATTGGATGGCATGAATGTGGATGAGTTGTGGTTCCAACAAGACGGCGCTACATGCCACACAGCGCACGTCACAATCGATTTATTGAAGGAAACATTCGATGAGCGCATAATTTCGCGGAATGGACCTGTCAATTGGCCACCAAGATCGTGTGATTTGACACCATTGGATTATTTTCTTTGGGGATATGTGAAGTCGCTCGTCTACGCCAACAAACCAGAAACGTTAGGGGACTTGGAAGCCAACATTCGTGGCGTTATTGCCAACATACGGCCCCATATGCTCGAAAAAGTGGTTGAAAATTGGACCTGTAGAATTGGCTTTATTCGAGCCAGCCGCGGCGGCCACATGCCCGAAATCATATTTAAACATTAATGGCATAAAATTATCCTTCCAATAAAGCCAAATTGATGGACATTAAAACGATTTTTTTGTGTTTTATTTCAATTCGAAGTTCTATACCTCTGAAAAAAAAAACACCCTATATTAAACGTTATTTTAGCAATAAGAAACTATCGCATATTGATCAAAGAAGTCAAAAAAAGTTTAGCTTTATTTTCTGGCTTAAAATTTAAATTATTAGCTTATTTTAGCTTTTTTTCAAACCTGATTTAGCTTTATATTAAGTGTGTTCGTTTACTTTTGCAGTAAAATGTAGTAAATGAGTAGTTACTGCAAAAATTTTAAAATTTACTCTCAAAAAGATCGGTAGCCAAAAAAAGTACGCGAACGGAAAAATAGTAAAAATTAGTAAGATTAAAGAAACAGCTGACTCTAACTCCACATAGTGTTGAAAAATATATAACCTTTTGACTATTCAACTCTTTTAATTATTGGTACTCGATACAATATTTTTATAACACGGACAATCTAAGAATAAATTCTGTAATATGTTTCATGTATTATTTGTAATTAATTTCTTTTTGATTTCCTTGTTTTGTTGTTGGCTAAATTAATAAAAAATACATGACTATTTGTTAATGTTACTGATTACTTTAAAAGCAAGTGCGATACTAAGTACCCAGATACTTTACAGTTTTACAACTCTGAGTAATTAAAATGAATTGCAAACTAAAGGTATAATAAAATATATTACAAAATATGAATATTAACAGCTATTATTACTATGATTTATAAATGAATTATTACTTAATGACTTTCACAATTTTTGTTTAACCTTTTCTCAAATTTTTACACTTTTCAATTGCTTACTTTTCATTTGTTTACATTTTGAATCATATGTTCTTATCTTACTAAACTTTACTACGACAAATTTCTGCAGTAAAAATTTGCAAAACACTCAATCAAGAACTGTCACTTTACTCTCTCAATTTGTGTTCTCATTTACTGTATTTTGGGTAAACGAACGCAATTTAGTAAAATGCAGTAAAGTTCAGTAAAAATTTGTAAAAACTTTTGACTACGCGAACGCAATTATTATTTTAAAATCTGGCCACACTGCTGATTGTAGTAACAATTGAGTACACATTAAATAAAAATACAAATTTTCTCTTATTGCTCTCATCATTATTGTGAGAGCACTCGCACGCGTGCGCGGTTTTGAAGATCGCTGATCTAAAGTGTAAAAAGCTTTGGCACTGAGGTAATGTTGTATTTGTATATCATCCAGTGTTGGTATCTCTACGAAGAGCAAAAGCACATTAGCTGTTGCAAAAAGGGTAAAAAGCGCAATAAAATACGAAAAAGAGGGTAAAAAAGCACGAAAATATTTTTTTTTAATAAAATAAAAATAAAGTAAGAAAATAAAAAAACATGTTGACTATTGAGTTCTTGTTTCAACTTTGTTATTTGTTGTTGAGCTTCTCATTTTTTTAAATGAAAGTTCATAACATAATAACTAGTTGTTCTAAGAAACTTTAGGTAAAGGCCCCTGATGATCTGCATTAGCAACAGTGAAATGGGCATAGGATCCAGCTAAACCCCTCAATAATCAATTTCAATGTATTTTTAATAAAAAATCTTGATAATAAAAATAAGTATGTAAAAACAAATAATAAAAAAACCAGGAGTCAAATAATATAGTAACATATACACACATACATATGTACATTAGACCGTCTCATTTTTTTTTCGAAACCCCTTGATGAACATCGATTTTCTGAATCCACTCAAATATTGATGAACCGGAAATGCTCTCTCAAATCGTTTTTTGTTTTTTTAAGAAAAATACCTTTTTGCAAAAAATTAAAAAATCTTGCTTTAGTAATCTACCTGCTGCTGCTATTGATAACCTCATGCTTTCAATCGAAATCGGCCCTTAAAAGTTAACCACTCTTGTACGTTGAATACAAATTTACCTACATGTTGTTGTAGACGTGAACATTTTGATTTATTTTGCACTTACAAATTAACAGCCTTATGAAAATTCCGAAATCGGCCCTTAAAATTTAACCACCCTATAGTATGATTAAATATTTGTGTAAGCTTTAACAAATGCTTATTGCATACTACTTTCAATCAATTATATGTAGAGAATTATGTGGTACTTTCCAGTTACTTCCGTTTTTTATTTTGCAAAAAAAAAAAATAAATTTTTTAAACCCAATTATGAAAACTTTTCTACATTGTTTTAACATAGTTTCGCCGTTATTGTCATTGAAAACAATTTAAGAAGCCTCAGTTAAAAGATGCTGCTATTAGCGCTTAAAAATATCTTAGTTTTTTAAATTAAAAATATTTTTATTTAACAAAAAAGCACCAAAAGCACTGTAAGAAATTGTTAAAAGCACTGTAAAATACCCGCTTTTTAAAAAAGGGTATTAGCTAAAATTTCGCGTTTATGAAGAGGCAAAACGCACCAAAAAATACCCGAAACGCACCAAAATACCATCACTGATATCATCCATTATGATTTAAAATCTAATGCAAAAAATTAAAGGAGACTTGCACCAACTCTAATTGATACGTCTCAAAGAGGAGTATTTGAGCCAAAAATCTGGCCATTACTTTTTTTAGTTGTATTGCTTGTGAAGAGTTATTGAGTGCCTCTAGATCAATGAAACTTGGCATAAATATATCTTATTATCATAAAAATTAAATGTTTGAGCTTTTATGGGCAAAGGGAAGTACTGCTCCCAACAGAACGTCCTGTCAAGATTTTTTTTATTAATTCTTTTGGTTACTATTTGTTTCATGAAATCTATATGGATTAGGTTTTCTAATGCAGTTATAGAAAATTGGTTTGATTCATTTTTGTCCTTAAAATATTGAAAATGGTTTAGGATGGAATCTACAAATTTCCCAAAAGATAATAAAAGTTCAGTCACAGTTTTTCGATGGACAATACTTTAAATTAAATACATTTCACTTTTATGTAAAAGTAAACATTAAGCTAAACATCGTGGAAAAATATCGCAAGTACGAAAGATAATTAGAGTATTAACTATTTGGTTTAATTACCATTTAAACTAGGGTTTGCCAAAAAGAGTGAAAATTAGAAAACCGCGGTTTCCGGTTTTAAGCTACTAAAACCGGTCGGTTTCGGTTCGGTTTCGGTTTTAAAAATATGGATGTATATAAATAAGTATGTATGCTGGAAAGATAAATGGTGATCATCCCTCGTGAAAAACAAATGGAATTTTTCTTCATGTGAAATTTGCATTCCCCTCAAAGAGAAAAATGCTATCTTGAATATGCCGTGAACTTTTTTCCCCGCTATCAAGCTACGTGAATGTAAAAAAGGAAGAATTTTTCTAAAGCTTAAAAATTAATTGAAAATCGGACAAATTTAAGTTTAATAAACAAATCACACAGATTTTAGGTTATAAATATCACTTATTTAACTTTAAAGTTATACTCATGGAGGTGCTTCTGTTGATTTAGCTATTTTTTCATTAAGTATACCACCGTGGTGCACCACCATGAAATTTACTGTCTGTGAACCAAAGAGATTCATACTCTATGAAAAAATGTGTTTGTAGGGAATTATTGTCCTAAAAATAAATAATTATAACTTTTAATATATAATTCGAAGAAAAATATCGAAATTATTCGATTTAATAATTCAGTTCGCCTGCAAAAATAAAGTAAACAAAACCAAGGGAAAAGTGAAAAAATTCACGTGAAAAATATTCTGCCTTATCGTGGTTGGCGTATTTCAAATACGACTACGTCGGTTTGGTGATAGATTAAAGAACACTTCAACAGTTTTTCTTTAATCTATTACCAAACAGTCGTAGTCGTATTTGAAATACGCCAACCACGATAAGCAGATTATTCATGATAAGGGAACCAAAAAAGGGGAAATATTTCTGGGATAAAATTTTCGACGAAAAAATTGGGTAGTTTTTCTGGTTTGTATTCAATTCAGGTACTTATATTAGGACCATTAAGTAGTGTGTATGTCTATAAAAAGCTTAAGAATAAAAAATGTATATGTAATTATTCAAATAATAAAATATTAGAAACGTTAAAGCGTTCAATGTAGAGTCGTTTAAACGAAATCTAATTTTTGTGCAGAAGTTACCAGCGAGAGAAAACACTCTTTCGCTTTCAGTTTAATAGGGCTTTATTGTGTTATTGCCTTGTGAAGCAATAATATGTTGGTTGTTTTGTTGTTCGTTTTTTTTATAAAGTACAAATTCTTGTCGTAGAACGTTAAAATTATCGTATTTTTGCTTTACATCTGCTAGAGATTTTTTGATAACAGATTACAATTCTTCCTGCAAAGAATTGTTGTAATTTTCTTAAAATTCTAAAATTTTTTACCTTTCATTGTTACAGAATGCTTAGTAATGTATAAAAGTCTTCAATGTAAAGTACATTTGCTGTATTTTTAAACAAGATAATAATGTTAAAGTAAAATTTAAAAACCGACGCTTTTTTTGTTGGTTTCGGTTTCGGTTTTATGGGCTAAAAACCGCGGTTTCGGTTTCAGTTAAAACCGAACGGCAATCCCTAATTTAAACGTTTGCTGGGAAACAAAACAAAATACTCGTAGCTCTTGATTTGAGTACTCACACTCGGACTGGCATGTTGAATTTTTTTCTTACTTGATAAAGTATTCCTTATGTGTGTGTGTGTGTGTGTGTGTGTGTTCTAATACCATGACCATAATCATGTTTTTCTCACGACTAATTTGCTGTTAGTAATGAGTTCTTTAGGTATAATTTTCAATAGAAATAAAAAAGCAATAAATAAATTAGAGTATCTTAACACATATCTACGTATATATTTTTTTCAATTGCGATATTGAGCTTAAGTCCATTAAAATAAGTATATAAGCACGCCTTATAAGTATTTCGTTTCACCAAACTCTTAACGTGATCATTAATACCCAAAATCATGTACTCCTATAAAATAAAAGCCATAAAATTGTAAAGAGTATCATGATTCTCAATTGTGCCATGATTAGTATGTGAGTTTTGTCATGGTTTTTAATTTGATCATATTTGTTTGGCCTTAACCATTAACAAACTTATCATAATAAAATATGCATAGAATTGTTTAAATTGAATGAAATATTTACAACTTTTTGGATAGTTTTCAATACGAGTATAAAAGAATGTTCAGTTTTCCAATATCTGGAGAAATAAAAAAACGGCTCGATTTTTTAAAACAGTCCTGTTTTATAAATCGAGCCGATTTAAAATCGCACGATTTTAAAACAGTAACTCCGATAACTGAAACATTTTTTCAGACTTTTTTTATATTTCATTGATTTGATTTGAATAAAACTTTTTAATTTATTAGAAAATAATGATTCTTTCGAAATTTTTCCGTCAACGATATCTCTCGAACGAATCAGCCGATATAATTGAAATTGGCAGCAATATATTTTTGATGTTAAGAGTTGATTTTGATTTAAAGAAAACTTTTTTGTAAAAATTTTTATTTTCGAAAATTTTCAAAATCTGCCGAACCGAATCTATTCACTGTCTTACGACATCTAAGGGCCAAATTTACAGTCATTAGTTAATTATTAGTAAACTAAAATGATAACTCTTGTTCAACTAATACTTCATATTCACAGTGCATTGTTTAACTAAAGTTCTTAATATGAGCAAAGAATGGTAACCCTATCAAAAAATTAAGTTTCACTATTGGCAGCTTTGCTATAGCATATGTTTTTTGTTTACATTTGCTATATTATTTCTTAAAAATGAATAAAACAGTGCTCGCTCGTCTAACTGTACCGTGAAAGATATTAAATTAGTGCTGAAATTGGTTCGGAAAAACCAAAATATAATAGAAAATAAAATAATAACAAAAATTAAAAATTTTAAAAACCCCCGACTTTTTTCAGAAAAGATGTTATATCTTCTAAACGGCTGGACCGATTTTCTTCAAACATAGCTAAGAACCCTCTCGATCAAGCCATCTTTCAAACAGAAAAAACTAAATGAAAATCGGTCCAGCCGTTTAGCCTGTACGTGGACACAGACAGACACACAGATACACAGACACACACTACAAACTTATAACACCCCTTTTTTTAGTCGGGGGTTAAAAAGAATGTGTTACAGCTAAATACAAAGAAGATGTTCGACAACGTATGCGTGAAATGTGTCTAAAATGTTTCACAAAACAACAATACTAATAAAGTTTATAACGAATCAGCTGTTATTTAACTATTTGTTAACCAATGGAATTTGGCTGTTTAACTAATGGTAAACAAAGAGCTGTGAATCAAATATTATTGGTTAAACTATTGCTATTAGTTAACTAATGACTGTGAATTTGGGCCTAAGTGAGCTAAACATCTTTCGAACGCAGTAAATTTTGCTCACGATCCATTGCCCTGTTCATAAGTTATGAGATGTTCATATACACACACATACACTTACTCGTATTAAAGGGTTGCATTTGTATACTCGTTTGTATAGCCAAAACAAATATACCATGGTATGTACCATATAATTGTAGTGTGAGCGACAGAACTAGTATAAGAGTTATTGTGTGTGCGTGCTTTTCCAAATTAAAATACAATTGAAAACAAATAACAATTGCTTATTGTATTGCTGCTGAGCAACTGTTTGATCTGTTTTTGCTCAAAAAATACATATTGTAATACAAATATATGAAAAAACTACTATTGAAACAAATACATGATGTGCAGATTTATGTGCGGACGTTCGTTATGTTATTTTGTGGCGCAGCCAAAGTATAGAGAGAGAAAGAGACAATTTTGATCTGAGAGTAATTACAAATGCATGTGTTTCATGTACATGTATCATTTACTTACATATGTATGTGCAATTTTGCTTTCATTCATTCATTCATTCATCAGCCAATTACATTTTTTCTCAACACATCATAAGGCCCTTATGGTAAAATCAGTTTTATGTATCTTATTTGCCTTAGAAAAACAAAAAAAATAAATGTGTTGTTTTCATTTGCTCATTGCCCAACCATACAATAATTGCTTAAAAAATCAACATTTACAACTAGTAACAGAAAACGATAAATAACATATTTGTTCATACCAGAACCAAAAAAAAAAACAGGCAAGACTAGTGCAAACAAATGTATCTGTGCAATGCTATAACTCGTATTAGCGAAAACAGTCAGAATCGACTCCTTGAACCTCAAACTGTGGAAATTTGGTAAAAACTATTTTTGAAAATTGGGCTAAAATCAAGGGGTCTACTCTGTAATTCCAAATGAAAGAAAATACTTTCGAATTTGTATGTTAATTACATTCTAATTCGAAAGCATTTTCTATCCTTTCGAATTACAGAGTATACCCCTAGCCAACAACTTCCTATGCCGGAAAGTTAAAAAGAATTGAAAAATGTGAACAAGAAATAATTAAAATTATTCTTTGATTTATTTATATTCTTTTCAAATTAATTTCATGTTTTCACCCATTTTTTTTCTATAATTTTAATTGTAATGCTCAATTGTTGCCGAAACGCTTAAAGGATTATTTTTATTTCTATGGCCAAAATATTTTAGCATTTTTAATATCGATAAATAAAGAAAAATATTTTGATGAACATAAATTATAATCGTTACCAGCATTACTGCATCTAGATACATTTTCTTGGCACTTGTTTATCACGAACAGTTTTTATTAAAAAAAAATTTAAATAAAATGCAATAAAATAAAATATTTTGTCGATTAATAAAACTTAATTAAAGTATATATTTATTACAATGATGTATTGGAAATTTCCCAAAAAGAAAAGGAAACACTAGCAAAATAATATATTTGCCAAAATATTTTAAGTGCCGCTACTCCACACTATAAAAATATATAATGGATGATTTTTTGAGATCTTTCGGATCTGATTTAAACAAAACACATAAATATGTATAATTTAAAGAAATGTATGAAATCTTTATTTGACTCGATAGAAAGATCTACATATAATTCAATATTTAAAGATGGTCCATACGCTAGGTCCAATTTTAGCATACTCTCAATATTGGCTTCCGATGCGTCAACCATTGCGCCATTGCGGATTTGTAACTATAGATATGAGCATTAACATAGGCCCACAAAAACTAGTCTAAAGGCGTTAAATCGCACGATTTAGGCGGTCAATTCAATGCGCCCAAACGTGAAATAAACTGTTGAACGAACTCGTTTCTCAATTGGGCCATTGTTTTGCATGCTGCGTGGCATGTGGCACCGTCTTGGTGAAACCACATATCAGATAAGTTCAGCTCTTCCATTTTTGGGTAAAAAAAGTGGAGTAACAGAGGCCCAATTGATGCGAATAGCCCCGAATAGATAATTCGAGGTCACCAACAACACAAAGAAAAAATTATTACCAAACAATTTTCAAACAAACATGTGTTTTGAAATATAATTTATTTTCAGTAAATATTTTTTACTGTTCCAGTAAATTATTTGTTCCAATTTTATTTTATATAAAAAAAAACTGTATAGAATGAAAATTATCTATGTATATAAAGTAAAATTTGTAAAAAAAATTTTTTAGATTTATTTTTTTTATATTTAATTTGTTGTTTTCAGTTAAATTTATTTTTATATACTGCAAAAAAATTTGGCTGATTTTTTTTTAATTTTTTCAGTTAATTTATTTTTATATACTGTAAAAAATATTGTCTGATTTTTGTCAAGGTTGGCAAACGGTATCGTAAAAATACCGATACCGATTCAAATACCGTTAAAATTAGGTATCGGTATCAATACCGATACCGAAACTCATTTCGGTTAGAAAATACCGGTATCGACAATACCGTTTATGTCTATACCGGTACGTACCGGTATACCGATTTCTGTAAAAAAAACTAACAAAACTTAATTTCAATTAATTTTTTTGGAATTAATTACAGAAACAAAATTTCCCTCTTTAGACAATCTTATTCAGCTCTATTCTTACTACTTTTTATCGACAACAAAGTGTAAGCACACCATAATCAAATACATATGTATAAACTAGAGTTTTTCTTTTCCCGGACTTTTTCATTTCACGGGAAAGCGGGAACGACTTTTCGGCTTCCCGGAAAATTCCCGCCCAGTGCAATACAATACAAAATATTTTTAATTTAATTATTTCAACAAAAAAAAAATATAATTCATGAGATCCATTAAATAAAACGTTTTATAAGCACATTAGTAAAAAAAATAATACCATTTGAGTTCTTTAAATAATAGTGATGCATATATACCAATATTATATGTAAATGCAAAAAAAAAATTATTTATTTATTTATTGATACATATTATACAAAGTAAATTTGCATAATATGGTGTTGAACAAACATGGGTGGAGTAAGTAGACCATATGGCCAGGATGTTATTAACAGTATTTTAAAAAAGTTTTGTGACTGACTGTACACGACGTATGCCTTGACATAGGAAGTAGCAACGTGGTTGTTAAAGAAATTCCATAAAAAAACGCAAGATTATACGGACGAAAAACTCTCGAAGGCCAAACAATACACACAAGCCTGACCGCACTTAAAAAAAATATATTATTAAATAAATATTACAAAATATTTCTTTGAAAATAGGACTTTAGTAGAGAACAGTGATGTAACGAATGTCAATTTTTGATATTCGCGAATACGAATATTTGAAACGATATTCGCGAATACGAATACGAGTATTTAATGTGAAATTTATAGACATTAAATTAAAAATTAAAAAAATTAAATTAAAAAATTGTTATGAAAAAGAACTTCATACTCCTCTTGGCGCACTTTAAAGTTAATAAAAACTATCGAAAAATTTTAATGATCGTCAGTAAATAATATTTCAAAATGAGCAAAAATTTCTATAAAAACCCCAATTAAATTCGTACAAACTAATATTTTTATCCATTTATTTAAACTTGGTTTAGGATTTATGCATTTATTTATTTAATTTTTGGTTAAATATTCGTATTCGCCTGAGTTTGATGAATACGAATGCGAATATGAATATTTAAAAATTGCCGAATATTCGGCCATCACTAGTACAGAATAAGCATTAATAGAATAGTTCTTTTTACCTAAGAGAATCTGAAATTATTTTGTAATTTTTCTTTTATTTCCTTGCACATTTCTGTTTTTACTTTTATGAATTGTAGAATTAAATTTTGAACGTCGCGTTCTGCTTATGGCAAATAAAGGCCTCTTAGTCTCAGAGCACATGCGTGCCAGATGTAAACTCGGCCTTAATTGTTATAAAGTTTTAGCTATTGTGCCAGTGACATGACCTTATTATTGCGCCATCGCATTCATAAAATGAATAACGACACTCATCAAGTTGCCATAATATCAAAAAAATCCCTGGAATTCTCGTACATTTTCCGGGAAATACCGTTTGAAAAACACTAGTATAAACGTTTATAACCAGGCTGTCAAGAGATGCGTCAGAGTGCCAATCGCCTTTTTATAGAAATGAATACACATGTACTTATACATTACTCTAGGTTTTCTCTCTGTGGGCAGCTCTGATCTAAACATACTTATGCATCTATGTATGTTTATACAAACGTACAAGTTTACACTACACTAAACTTAGTTTTTTTTATGTTACTGTTTACTAAAGACTTTATGTAAAATTACTTACTTTTAACTTAATAAAAAGAGGTTTTTTGCTATATACACTGTATGAATCAATAAACTTCACAGTAATAGCGGTATACCGGTATTTTAAACTCGATAACGGTATGTACCGGTAATACCGATACCGAAATAAAAAAATACCGTTACCGTTACCGATACCGAAATTTTTAAAATAATTGTACCGGTATCAATACCGATACCGTTATTTGTTTCGGTTTCCAACCTTGATTTTTTTTTTAATTTTTTCTACAAATTATTTTATAGATATAAAAAAACATTTTATTTTTTTTTTTAAAAGATTTTTGTTTGCGGTTTTCAAACTTATTAAGGGTTTTCATGAGAATGTTCAAAAGTCTCGCAAAACTGTGCAATTGTGCATTTTTACACTCTCGTAAATAAAATGTCAAAAATTGTATGGAAATTTATTTACACAAACTTTTTAACTTTGCCCAACAATTTTCACTCGTAAACTTAAGCTGTGCAATTGTGCATTTATTCAACAACAACTTTTTGTTTTTTTTGCTTCCTTGAGGCATTTTTAGATACACATACACACTTTTTATTTTAATAGAAATATAAAAATATCTATTTAATCTAAAAAATGCTTAAAATATAATTTTTTCATTTTATTATGTTAATTTTTTTGACACTTCATTCAAATTTACTAAACTGTTTGGGCAAAAGTTGAAAAGGGGCTTCATGAAACAAGTCTCGCATATTTGCCCATTTGCACAAATGGGAATTTTCACCATGAAAACCCTTATTATGTTTGTGTATTGTAATTCTCAATATAGTATTAAGAGTCTTACTAAAGGGTGTTTTTTTTAGTGGTATAGAACTTCGAATTGAAATAAAACACAAGAAAATCGTTTTAATGTCCATCAATTTGGCTTTATTGGAAGGATAATTTTATGCCATTAATATGATAAATATTAATTCGGGCATGTGCGGCTGGCTCGAATAAAGCCAATTCTACAGGTCCAATTTTCAACCACTTTTTCGAGCATATGGGGCCGTATGTTGGCAATAACGCCACGAATGTTGGCTTCCAAGTCCCCTAACGTTTCTGGTTTGTTGCCGTAGACGAGCGACTTCACATATCCCCAAAGAAAATAATCCAATGGTGTCAAATCACACGATCTTGGTGGCCAATTGACAGGTCCATTCCGCGAAATTATGCGCTCATCGAATGTTTCCTTCAATAAATCGATTGTGACGTGCGCTGTGTGGCATGTAGCGCCGTCTTGTTGGAACCACAACTCATCCACATTCATGCCATCCAATTCGGGAACAAAATAGTCGGTTATCATGGCTCTATACCGGTCTCCATTAACGGTAACTGACTCTCCAGCATTATTTCGGAAGAAGTATGGCCCAATGACTCCACCAGCCCATAGAGCACACCAAACAGTCAGTTTTTGTAGATGTAATGGCGTCTCAAGGGTCTCATGTGGATTCTCTTCACTCAAAATGCGGCAATTTTGCTTGTTGACGTAGCCATTCAACCAAAAATGAGCCCCATCACTGAACAAAATTTTGCGATGAAAATCAGCATCGAGATCAATCTCATTTTCGGCCCATACACCAAAATCACGACGCATTGCATGGTCTCGCGGCTTTAATTCTTGCACAAGCTGGATCTTGTAAGGTCGCAAGCCAAGATCTTTGCGCAAAATCTTCCATAAAGTTGATGGACAAAGCTCCAATTGCTGTGCACGGTGGCGAATCGATTCATTCGGGTCCTCTTCAACACTTTGCTCTACAGCGGCAATTGTTTCTTCGGTGCGCACTGTTCGACGTCTCTGCGGATGCGTATTATCACATAGAGTAAACGTAGTGCGAAAACGATCCATGGTTAACCGAATTAATTGCTCTGATGGACGATTATGTCGACCATAAAATGGACGGAGCTTGCGGTAAACTTCGCGAACTGAACCATTATTTTCGAAATAAATTTGCACGATTTGCAAGCGTTGTTCTTTTGTCAACCTGTTCATGGTGAAATGGCAAACCAAACTAAATATTAATCACTTAACAGCTGACAAAATAGGCGCCAGTTAAAAAAGTGATGCCAACTTAAAGTTCTATACCTCAATAAAAAACACCCAATATAAACGTACGGAGTTTGTTAGCTAAACTAAAAAATTTTTTGGGTTGAAGTTTACTGACGAGTTCCAAAAGCGGGAACGAAATGCTTAACCATAAAAACAAGCCAATTTTTGAAAGTAAAAAAAAAATAGTTGAACCTTTCATTTGATTCAGTTATTTTTTTTTCAAATAAAATTTTTTACTAATTTTAAAAAAAATATTTTTTTAAAAATTATTATTGATTCAGTTAATTTATTTTCTGATAATACGAAAAATTTTAGTGAATTGTGTTTGTAAATTATAACAAAAATTTGCTGAACAATACAAAAAAAAATCTGCAGAAATGTTTTTCTGTTCCTATTAATAAATTTGACTGAACATATTTTGAGTTTCAGTTAACTTTTTTCTCTAATGCCATAATAAGTTAACTAAAAATAAATTTTTTTTCCAGTTAAATTTTTACAAAATTGTTATCAGAATCTACAAATTTCTTTGTAGGTTCGCATTCACACAAAAAATTTACTGATTCAATGAATTTGGTTACTGAAAACGAAATTTAGTTTTTTCTGTGCACTGGCAGAAACAGCTGCTTTATTTTCGCTGTCCGTACGCATGTTGGTGGTTTAATATCCAATAATGTAAATTTGGTGCGAAACTTAGACAAGATATAAATAGCCGCCTCAAAAGTTCGGCCAAACTCACCATAAACTGATAGAAGTGCACGTATGCAACCTTAAATTAATATTGATCCATATTGAAATAAAAAATTTCATCATTACTATACTTTCCTTAATTCTTTTTATTGATTCAATATGGTTTTTATTGAATTTAAGAGGTTGTTTCTCTGAGTGTACGAACTTAACTACTTACTTTTTAGGGTTCGGTACACCAAAGGTGAAAAGGAACCCTATTGTTTTCGCTACGCTGTCCGTCTGTCCGCCACACGGTATTTTCTCAGGAACCGTAAGAGCTACGGACCTGAAATTTAGACACAGTATGTAGAACCTTGGCCGCTACAACAACAAATACATGAGAATTAAAAATTAAAAGGTGTTCCAAAACGAGCATCTAAAAATGTTAAAATCCCATGTAATATACATACAATTGTATGAAATATGTATATTGAAACTTGAAATTTGTAAAATTAGTGTATTTTTATACAGACTACAACAATTCACACTAAAATTTAAAAAAATTTTAATTAAAGGGTGGTCCATCAGTTAATGCAATTTTGACTATGTAATTTTGACAATTTGCTATATCTTGGAAACCGTAAGAGGCAAACACTTGAAATTTTCAAAAACGGTAAAACTAAAAAAACCGAAAATTATAAAATCGCCAAAACAAACAAAAATCGCCAAAAATTAAAAAAAAATCGCCAAAACGAAAAAATTCCCCAAATTTAAAAAAAATTTCATACACTAAAATAAATCGCCAAATTCGAAAAAATCGCCAAAATGAAAAAAACGCCAAAATGAAGAAAACCCAAAAAATCGCCAAAACGCGAAAATGCCACCAAAACTAAAAAAAAATTTTAAATAAAAAAAATCGCAAAAATGAAAAAAACGCCAAAAATAAAAAAAATCGCCAAAATGAAAAAACGCCAAAAACCCAAAAAAAAATCGCCAAAACAGGAAAATAAAGTGTCAAAACTAAAAAAAGAGCCAAAACTTAAAAAAATCGCCAAAACCGAAAAAACGCAAAAACCGAAAAGACCCCAAAAACGAAAAAAACGTCAAAACTATATATTATATAGGATGAAGTTTGTATAAAATTACATATCTAGTGTTCGTAAGGAACCCTTCGTGTGCAAGTCAGAGTCGCACTTTACTGAATTTATTATATAATTTATTTTTATTTTTCTCTTAAAATGTATATTTTTTTAGTCCTGGTTCGGTGCTCGTTTACTGTGACAATATCAATTATTTGCACCAACATAAATTCATACGTTTGTTAATGCAAGTGAGTACACACCAACAATAAATATGTATGTACGAGGATTATATTTATATTTGTTTAAACATTTTGACCACTTTTCTTGCCAACAAGCTGTTAATCTGTGTACTCTTCCATAACCTCCAAGCAATTCGTATAAATAAAATGCAGCAACAACTAGCAACTTTGTTTTGTTTTTTGTGTAACCAAAAAATTTCAAGCTTTTTTCTTTATGGCTTTTTCATCTTTGGATTTTGGTTAAATAATTCACATTGCATTGCCAACACACTGCCTGCAGCTAACTGTTACCGGCATAGACAATTTCAACTACTGAGTATTACCGTCATCATCACTGCAACTATAATACGAATATGTATGCAACTCAATAGCAAACACCACCATCACCAACATCATTGACGTCACTGTTATCGTCAAAATCTGTGATGTTGTTTACAAATGCCAAAAAAAAAAAGGATTTTGTTTTGTTGCTAATACGAGTAAATACCCTACAATAAGCACTTTGTAATCAAGTTATATACGAACACGTGGCAACCCAGTAGAAAAAATGCACTCCAAAGAAGTCATGAAAATGTAGAGTTTGCGATTCGGAAGTAGTGCTAATTCGGATCATCTCTAGTAGTGTTTTCACACTGACATGGTTTTATTAAAAGTTAGTTTTAACGTTAAAACCAACTGTTAAACCTGGTTTTACCACACAAATTGTTTTTGTTAAAACCAACTTAAAACCATTTTTGAATTGGTTTAAGTTGGTTTTATGAAATGCAACCTTGTTTTCGCTGTGCTAAATTCAGTGCTGCCAAGTTAAAATAGCCGGAAGCAGCTGATAATGTTTATTCCATTGAATACAATAGATGTTGCTTGAAAGATTTATTGTTGCAGCAGCAACAATAATCAAAAAATTTTGTAAAAAAGAGTTTTTATAAGGAGAACAACGAAAACATTTTCATTGACCTCTGGTAAGTGAAAATAGACGATATGACTGACATCGATCAGCCGATAAAAAAGTTTTATTTTGTGATGTATTTGTTCATTTTTAATATACAACAACTTGATTTCAAAGCATTTCTTCACTTTGTATTACTAGTTCTATAATTTTAAAATATTTATTTACAAAATATAAAATAATTTCCATTTTACAAACGCATTATAAGATTTCCGGGATTTTCATACAAACAAAAACAGTTGTTATAATGCGTTTTTTATAGAATTACTCTATTCAGGCTTCCAAGGTCATTCAAATTGATTCAAATGCAAATAAAAGACAATTTTATTTAATTTTTTTATATCCGACGTTTCGTTGGGATTTTCCAACATCTTCAGGGATACTATTTTTATTGAAATAGTTATATACTATCTTCTAATAAAATTTGAATTTAAGTTTTTAAAAATGTCATTTTACGCGACGTGACAACATACAACATAAAACACTTAATTTAAAAATAATTGCAAAAATAATCAAAAAATTGTAAATATCACAGTATAAAGCTTTTCTTAACGTTCTAATATCACAGTTGGAATTACACAGTTGTTGTCCAGTTTGTCAAATAAGTGTTATAAAAAGCAGAAAAAATACAACAACAAATACACGCATTTCTCCTGGAGATTATTTTATTTTTGTGCAAAGTTATTAGACAGTCTGTGAGTTAAAACCTGAATTTAACAAACTTGCAGTGTGAATGCAAAATCAGCTGTTATTTATGATTTTAACGTTAAAACCAGGTTTTAACTTTCAGTGTGAAAACACTATAATGGTTTTTACATAGTGTTGTCATTGCAAGAAGTTTGTGAGAATATTTACACTTGTCTTTGTAGCAATTTTTTTTTTTTTTTTTGAAGTCTATTACATGTAATTTGACTTACAGTTTATCGATGGCAAATTAAATAAATCACTCAACTTTTTAATCTATGTTCATTGTAAATAGACAGATGAGAATTTTGGATTGATTTAGATAAACTGGCAGTTAGCCTTGTAGAATCAAAACAAGGAAACAAATAATTATGTCAGGATAAGGTGAGTTTCTTTGCAAGGAAATTAGTTAATTTTCGGTTTTCTTTCAATAACAGCCATTTGGTGAAATGCATAGATCCTTCATAGACGAGTGCAGCTCTAGTACATGTAATGCTTTATTCAGAATCCTTTTGATAAAGTCTTTTAAATTTTCTTTAAAATTTTCTTTCACTTCTATACACTCGAAGCTTAGAAGAGTCTGTTATACTAGCTAAAGATAAATATAATTCAAATGCTAGAGTATTTCGCAAAATCCCTGCTGCTACACAACAGTTAGTTCGCGAACGTTCGAAATATATGAAGATGTTGAAACGCTATTTTCCTAGCATTTTTGCTTTACATCAGCGATAAGTAAAAGATATCATGCATCACACGGTATAAAACAATATTATCTCTCTAAAAGTCTCCGCTTCCTTTCTAAATATGAACCCCCATGTTCATAAAATTTAAAATTAGTTTTAAACGTATTTTATTCAAAAATTTGCATACAAAATTTTCTTAAAATGAACTTCAAATACATTTTATTTTTTTATGAATACGGGAGGAAAATTTTTGTAATAAAGGGTCTTCCAATAAGAGATATAATTTAAAAAAAAATATTTTTAAGGGAAGTCATCGGATGTTTACTTAATTGTAAATACGAAGTATATTACGCCATTAATAATTGGAAAAGAATATCAGCCAAATGGCCGCCATGAAAATTTCCATCACCAATTAACAAATTTGCGGCTGTATGTCTTGAATAACTTCACGAATGTCATGTTTGAGGTCTTCAATCGATTGTGGACCATTGGCATAGATCTTGTCTTTTACATAGCCCCATAGAAAAAAAAAAATACTAAGGGCCAATCCCACGATGTTGACAACTTTCGACCTGTCGCACACTTACATTTTAAACAACAACAAAATACTAAAATTTGTTTTTATTTTGAATGTAAGCGTGCGACAAGTCGAACGTTGTCGACATCGTGGGATTGGCCCTAAATCATAAGAACTGATTGGAAAATTGTGATGGCTTCTTTGATAATTCACGTGGTCAGGAAATTTTTAACTCAACAGAGTGATGGAATCATTACTTGTTTGGCACGTAGCGCATTCCTGTTAAAAATAAATAAATAAATTCCGGCCATACAAAAGCATTAATCATTGTTCGATAGTGGAATCCATTCACCGAAACCTTTGTTCCTGCCTTATTTTCGAAAAATAAGGTCCACTGATTAGACCGTCAGACCAAAATTCGCACGTTGAGTATGGAGAGACTTTTCAACGATAATTCTTGGGTTTTCGGAGCCCCAAACTCTGTTAACGTAGCCTAACCTAGTGAAGATGATCACTCAATATTGTATTTCGCTGAAATTTCGTATCAATTTGATGCATTTCAAGGACTCAATTAGCAAAGATACCACGTTGTTGATGGTCGGCAGTAGTATTGTATTAACTTAACTTTAAAAGCCTTAAAATCTAAGTCGCTATGCAAAACACATTGTTATATCGTTTGTGGAATTTCCAATTCCAAAGATCGATAAGAAGTGGACAAACCTGGATTTTACCCAACACTATGGGCTACAACATTCGATTCTTCGCGTAACTAACTTGTACCAAGGGATCTAATTTTTCCCTCAATCTGAATTATTGGCCGAGAAAGTGCTTGAGGACCACCCAAAAATTCGTTAGTTTTAAGTAGTGTATCCGCGAAATTTTCAAAATTTTTTAAATAATTTAAATGCGTTTTTGAAGCAGCAAATATCGGTTAATTTTTATTAATGGCGTAGTTTTTGCTTATCAGAACTTAAGTAGTTCAGCCCCAGTATTCTCTAACTCACTAAAGCTAAATCTCTATCGCTAAAAATCTATGAAGTCGAATTTCGGCTAAGAATGCAATTTTCAAGCGTGTATAGATACGAGTAAATCAGGCAATGGCCGAAATTTTAGTGTTTTATGTCATTGCCAAACATTTTTAATTTTCTAGTTGTTCATCATTTTACCGATCGAACTTAGCTTTAGCGAGTTACGGAATACGGGCGCAACTTGAGCCCTAACAACTGTTAAATTGGCCAGCTATTCAAAATAAAACGTCTTAAGGTACGGTCACACATGTCAAACATTTGCCCAAAAAAAGCGTAACCAAGAAACACTAATGAAAAAGTTTAGATCCAGACAATTATTTATCATATTAAACAGTTTCGAACACAACTAATGGACAATGCCATAGAATCCAACAATATTGGCTACTCTTTATCTTGAGAAACTTTTGTCTGAATTGAAAGATTTTTCATTAGCATTTAGTGGTTACACTTTTTTGAGCAAATGTTTGAGAAGTGTGACCGTAGCTTTATTGGAAAAAGTCTGTATTATTGATCGCGGTATAGAGAGCAGTTAAGTCGACACCTTTCAACTTTGTTTTTTGGAATTTTTGGGTGGCGTTTAACAATTGTGTGTAGTTGTTGCTTTTTGTTTCCATTATTTTTGGCTAAATAACAAAATTATGTACGAGTTTATAATAATACAACTTACAAAGCAAACATTATTGTCTGTTTCTCTAATCATTTAGTTTACGGCTCTGCCTGTCTGTCTGTCCATTTATCAGGCAATATTTATCTGTTGCCTGTTTCTCAAGATTATGTAATATTCGTACAAAATGTTTGCCAATAAATTTTCTTATTTAAATTTATGTTTAATATTAATATTAACTACTGTAGTTGAAAATAGTGAAGTGGGTATTTCAGGTCGTTAAATTTTATATATTCGGTATTATTTGTTTTTTTTTTCGAATGGTGGTATATACATAAATAGTCAAATACAGAAATTATGATGGGATAACAACAACTAAATACTTGAATAGAGTTCCTCAAAGATAAAATTTGAGTGTTAAGTGTTGTAAACGTACCAGTATTTAGTGTGCTCTTCCTTTTAAAATCCTTTATTTCTCCACGCGACTCTTCCGATGCCAACTAATTTTATTGGTAAACGTTGCCATTGTCTAATGCTTAAAAATGAATTGATCTTGTATTGCAGCATACATATACAGAGTGTCTGGTAGCAGATTTTTATTTTCAAACTTAAATGAAAAATGTAATAATTGACACAAAGTTTTATTAAGAGCATTGAACGATAGAACGGAAATGCATATTTTATTTTTTAAAGAGTATGTCATCGAGATGTCTTCCGTCGAATTGAACACACTGTTCAAAACGAAGCCTTGTGTTCTGCGCCACACGCTGCAGTAAACTTGGTTCAATTGAAATTATTTCTCGACGAATATTTTCCTATAAAGCCACAAGAGATTGAGGATTGCCATTATAAACCCTCCCGTTGAGGTAGCCCCATAAAAAAAATCCATGGGAGTTAGATCGGGTGACCTAGGTGGCCATGGGATGTCCCCAAAGCGACTGATCAGTTTTTGGGGAAAATTTTCCCGAAGCAAATTCATCGAAGCTCTGGCTGTGTGTGTGCAGTCGCCCCATCCTGTTGAAACCACGTGTGTGACGAGTACGATGAATGGGTCGATAATTTTCACCGTTGACATTCGCCTCGAGAATTTTCGAAAAAAAAAATGGTCCAATTACCTCATGCGTGGATAAAGCACACCAAACAGTTAACCTGGGGCAATGGGTACTCGGAGACCAGTAACGCCAGTTTTGCTTGTTAGTGAAAATGAACTTCGTCGCTCCAAAAAAAAAAGGGATTTACATACAGTGCGAAAACGCTCCAACATCGTTTCACAAAAATTTGTGCGTAAACCAAAGTCACTTTCTTTCAGTTCTTGAACGATTTGAATTATAAAAGGATGAAACTTCAGATCCTTTTTTAAAATTTCATGACTAATCGCTATTGGAAGTCCCAGTGAGGCTGCTCTTTTCCGTATTGAAAGTCGCGGATTTTCACGTAAACTGCTTTCAACCAGTTGAACTATTTCGGGAGTACTTGAAGATCGACTGGGCCCTGGCCGTGGGACATTCCTAGCCGAAGCAGTTGCGCGGAATCTCTGCACCCACACTCTAAAACACTTTTGTTGAAAATTACGTCGATAATAGTAGGCAACACTTTACAGACTACTTTCGACCTAAAATTACACAGCTATATTTTTTCAACGTTTTGTTGATTTTTGAGCACTATATGTTTAATTTTGAACAAAATATGTTCAACAATTTTACGCAATTTGTGTTTAGTTTCCCCCTTGTTTTTAATTTTAAAATATGTTTTTTTAAATAAAAATGCATTTAATACATGTGTTTAAATAAATTTGTTCATAAAAGGTTTACTGAATTAACATAAAAAATTCACGTTTTGCTTTAAATTTTACATATAATTTTTAGAATTCGAATTAAAATTAAAAATAAATTTCTAAAATTTGAGTAATTTTGTTTCTTACATAATTATGTATACATATCGCACTTGTTTAACAATACTGTCTTAACTCAAAGCTTTAATTTAATAATTTTTTTACTCATTATTTACAATATTAACTTATCACTATTTATATAAAACACACAATTATTATTTAGAAATAGCTTTATTTTAATTTTAATTAATTTTATATATGGCGTGCTTCTGTTAGAACATGTGTACTTTTGAGCTTCTTCTTTCTTCTTGTTAAACATATTTCTGCTGCTTTACGCACATATGTATGTTTAGTTTTCAACATTTTGACGTTATTTAGGCATATCTAGCTGTTTTTTAAGCACACTTTGCTTAAAAATAAACACATCTAAAAGGAGATTTTAAAGATATTTTTGTATAAAATGAGACAAATATTGTTTATTTTGATACAAATAACTACACAATCGATATAAATTTAGACAATAAGAATATTTCAACAACAATTTAGACAAAATATGATCCTAAATTTGAGCTAATGTTTTAGAGTGTACGAATGAATTAAATTTACACTCGGTCCATCACGTATTCGCCAAATACCCAACTTTGAACAAAATTGTCGACGAGCAATTACGTAAGAATTATTACTCTTAAAAAATTTCTCCACAGCGAACGCGCGATGCTCACTCGACCACTGCGACATCGTGACTAACAAATCCACATAATCGATAATTCCAACGGCGCCACCAGAGCTGCCAGATAAAATTATCGAAAAATCGTCGAAATCCCGATAAACTATAAAATAATCGTCATTTTATACTCGAAAAATCGTCAAAAATCGGACAAATCAAAATGAATTTTTTAACGTTTATACTAGGCCGGGTCGATTAGTATGGATAAAAAATCGTATAGCAAAAACGAAATCTACATATCGCTACCTTAATATAGAAATGTCCTAACTCATTATTTTTTTGAAATCGTGATTTTTACATTTCTCGATACATTAGATTTCTTCTATCGAAAAATAAAAAAACTCGATTTCTAAAATATAATTCTACGAAAATTTTGCAAAGAAACCATGGGTGTAAAATCAAACCCTATACCGCGTATCTCGACATGAAAATTTATAAAATAAATAAATTCATAAGTAGCAAGTAAATTTGCCTTATTTCGCAACTAATTGAAATATAATTATATAACTGCACCACACTGCATTAGTAATAAAGCGATATATACTTATTCAAGAATATATCGAAATTTGGTACATTGTGCCAATCGTGTGACCCCAGCTTTATACATAATATTTGGTTAAAGTCAATAATGGCGCATAGTCATAGTCATAAACAAAGTACACTTTAAGAGTTTAAAACCAGTATTTTGTATCGCAATACTGGTTTTAAACTCATAAAGTATACTTTGTTTTGACTATGACTATGCGCCAATAGGCAGGCAGTAGCCAAACAAGAAGCTCATGAAGAGGAAATAAATTTTCATGTCGAGATGCGCGGTATAGGGTTTGATTTTACACCCATGGTTTCTTTGCAAATTTTTCTTAGAAGATAAGTGGGCAAAATTACACTAAAATCTTTTAGAAGATAAGTAATATATGAATTGAAATAGTCGCTTTTTTTATAAAAGAACTGCAATATTTGGACTTTTAAAAAATCGTCAATTTGAGGGAAAAATCGTCAAATCGTCATTTTACTATTTTCGGCACCAAAAATCGTCAAAATGACGATAAATCGTCAAATCTGGCAGCCGTGGGCGCCACCCTCTCTCCGCACCGTTTATTGCTTTTTGAAATAATCGTATTTAAAAATATAAATTTGCCACCAGATACCCTATACATAAGTATGTCTGTTGGTTGGTTCTATTTCCACTATCACAGTTGAGCGCACAAAAAATCTTTGCAACAAAATGTGTGTGTTGTTATGTTCTTCAATTTTTTGAATAGGTGTTGGCATCGTTGGAGCTACAGAAACCTAGAAAACTAAGAAGAAAGCGTTACGTAATATGTGAATAGCCCCTAAAGGCCGTGATACACTATCATTTGTATTTTTTCGTAGATCGCACGACTTTGTATGATAGTTAGTCATGGCCTTAAGGGAATATATTTCATGTTTTATGCACGTGGCAACAATATTGGTTGACAAATGGGATTGGTTGGCGTCTGGAATAATGAAGCAAAACTAATACAAAACAAAACAAAACTAAAATACAACAGATAAAAAGCAGTAGTCTGTCTCATGGTGAAAAAAGTTGTAATCCATAATAAAAATTAGACAACTTCAACTAAACTATCCATTTAGTCGTAAGTCATAATAGGGGCAAAAATTACAAGATTTTAATGTTTTGTTGACAACACTTCCAATTAATTTTTTATTACTTTTCAGGAAATAAACATTTCATATTTATATTTGTGTGCATGTATAGCTAAAATCGTTTCTAACCACAAAATAACAATAACAAGAAACAAGTATGGAAATGGTATTTATTTTATTTTTTATAATTTGGCGGCTAGTAAGTAATGCTTTTGCGAAACTTCGTTTTTGTATTGAAAAGTGGTAGAAGTTGGTTACGTACTATCAACATATTTATGGTCATCTATATGTATTCTCTAATGTTTTCTTAGGAATAGTGACTTTCGATATTAATTTTATTTTAAGATGATAGAAAGTAATTTTTTTTTGAGGCAGAAATATATAGATATGTTCTATTATTAACACTGCTGCTAAAATACCAAAATACACGAAAATATCCTAAAAAAATTATCTCGAAAAAAAACAATCTATGCCATATTTATCCATATTTATTTAATTGGTGCAATATTTATTTGATGATGGTGCGGCGTACTAATGATTTTTTGCACCAAATTTCACTGACACCTTCTTCAATTTACATAAGGTCGGACGATTATTGTTAGAATGCTGTAACTGAATAGTATTTGCTTGGTCCACCATCTGTTCCAGAAATTTTACTACGGTTTCGCCGGCATTCGGTGTTTACATGACTTTTGTTGTCTGCCCAAACAAAAATACCTACAGAATCAGAGAAAAATATTAACACTTTAATTTTGAACCTTAATAGTAATATAAATTGTTTGCTAACTTACTTATTTGAATACAGAGAACAACTAGTCATTCGTATATTGCATTATGACAAATAAATTAAAGTACCATTTTAAGGGCCATTATTACAACCTAAAGATAAAGTTCCTGATAGTTAACCTTAACATTAGCTAACGTGAACGATAAAATGACCATTAATATTTTTCATTATAACGTCTGTCTGATAAAATAAATAATACAAATGATGTATTGTGGCAACACTGGTGTAGATACCGGTTACTTTGACTGTTAAAATGTTTAAAGTTCACTTAGGCCCTTAGGGCCATTATTACAACTTACAAATAGTTAATTTTAGGATGTTATCTGACAGGTAAATATATTTTGATTATTACAAGTAAACATTAATGTAAAAGTGACTGATAATCTAACAGCAGATGTATCCTCATGGTAACTTTCAAAGTGATCTTTAAGCATTTTAACAGTCAAAGTAGCCGGTATCTACACCAGAGTTGCCACAATACATCATTTGTATTAATTATTTTATCGGACAGTTGTAATAATGAAAAAAAATTAATGGTCACTTTATCGTTCACGTTAGCTAATGTTAAGGTTAACTATTAGGAACTTTATCTTTAGGTTGTAGTAATGGCCCTAAGTGGACAAAAGTATTCACACAAATAATATTAGTGATAAATACACAAACATTTAAATTTTTCTGTGTATATGAAAACGCTTTTTAACGTAAAGTATGAAAAAGTGTCGTTTTAAAACATTTGGTGCCAGGTTTATTTTAACAAATTGTTTTTAAAGGACTGAATTTTGAAGAACGGTCCATAAACTGAAGAAAATAAAAAATTATTTTAGAGCTCATTTAGGATGATCGATTATTCGACTTTTTCCAGAAACCGGTTTTCGAATAGTTCGAATATTTGAAATTATGAAAAACCCGGTTTCGGTTTTTACAATTCAAGAAAAACCGGTCAACCGGGTTTTTTAAGTAAGAAAGTTATTATACAAAAGTTTTGATTTTCAATTGTTTTATTGAAAAAAAGATTTTTTAACAGTTCCTGTAAATACTACACAGAAACAAATGATTTGTAAATACAATTAATTTTTTTGTTATATCAATTAAATAATTAATTGATTTTGAACCTACAACGATTTTTGTAAATACAATTAACGAAATTGTAAGTTAAAGGAAAATCTGAAAAATATTTTCAATTAAATATATCAACAAATAGTTTGTTAAAATTTATTTATTTTTTCAACATTTATTTTTGTTAGATTTCAAAGTTTTTTTTGTTATTAAAGCTATTGTTATATTGACAATGTGAATTGTTGAATTTCCGCACAAATGTTAATTATCATAATTGTTATACTAACAATATTATTTTTATACACAATCACAATCCTTGAAAACGATTTTTTGCTTGTCTGCGAAAAACACTGAATATCTTTGAGCGGAGTTGAACCGGCAACCTCAGGGATAATAAACTAACTTGCTTACCTCTCAGCTAAAGAGCAACACTTTATTAGATACATAAATAATGAATACACACAAAACATGATTTATTGTTTTTTCTACATGTGCACATTCCGTTATGATATAATTTAACAAATAATTTTGTTGAGTAATTTAATTGACTACAAAAATTTAAATTTGCTACATAAACAATGATGATTGTTAATATTTAAATTAAATCTTAACAATATGTTTTGCTGATTGCATTTCGATGATATTTTTTTCTGTGTATAAAACAATACAAAAATTAAAGGTAAAACATAAAAATTAACTCCATATACTTACTATGTATAGTACACAAATATTTATATATAATATACAGTTGAGAAATAAATTCTACATACAACCATCATTTTTAGGGTTTTGTGGAAACTTGGGAAGAAATTCAAAAAATTAAATATGCCAATATATAGATTTATACAAAAAATAAATTATAATAACACCTACAGTAGCAAAAATATTCCAAATACATAGGAAAAAAGTGTACAAACAGGCATAAAATATTTACATGAAAAAATACGTGCAAAATGTTTGATGTCGTCAACTTGTTTGAAAATTCTGTGATTTCCGGTACCAAGCCGTCAACAAATGGCATCCAAATATCTTCTATTATGTTGTTGTTATTATAAATATTTTTTAATTTTTTATTTTTTTGTACACAGAGAAAACAGATTCGTTGTGACAACCGAATTTGTTGCCAATTGAATTTTGAGCCAACTATCATAGAATTCTGCTATAGCGACCGAAATTTTCTTGTACCACTATATTTTAATTATAACCTTCAACCCAATAATTGCAACAACAGAAAAAATTGGTTGACAGTATGGAATTTGAAATAAATGTTATTCTTGCTACCGAAAATTTGGTTAATATAATTAAAACAATATCATAATTGGTACCTGTAAAAGAAAAATTGGCCTTCCTTGCTGAAATAAAAATAAACAATAAACCCAAATAAAAATACACAATTTAAGAAACTTATTATTTGTCATATTGTCATAAGTTTATTTTAATTGAAATTTATTTCCTGGTGGTGAAGCATGTCTATTAGTGTCCTGCACAAGAGTAATTATAAGACTTTTCAAGACATGAGAGATTTTTTTACAATGCTTTACTACAGCAAAATATTCTAAAAGAATCGCTAAACAACACTGTTGGCAAGACAAACCACCGAAAAAAATTACTTGCCAACGGTGTTGCTTAGCGATTCTTTTAGAATATTTCGCTGTAGTAAAGCATTTGAAAAAATCTCTCATGTCTTGAAAGGTCTTATAAATAGTCTTGTGCAGGACACTAATGTCTATATACATTTCTTCAACCACACATTTTGAAAAGCCACAAACCTGTTATCTTATGCACAGACTTTCAAAAACCATTTGAGAATTCACAAATCATAATATCTGAAAGTCGCAAAAGTTAATTTTTTAATTTGCTGCTATAAACTATGATAATAAACACAACCTCTAGTTAGTTGCAGCAACTGATTGAAAGTTTTTATTTTAATTTTAATATAGAACGACAATTTTTTAGTTGCTAATACCATAAAGTTGGTAGTAAAATCCAATTCGTAATATTTTATTCGGTTGGGTTAACCAATCAGTTAATTAGTCATGACAAAAGCATACGCTCGGTTGATGCAATAAATTTAAGTATTGTCACAATCATATCTTTGTTACAATTATGCCCTTATGGCAATGAACATGGATTGTTTTTTGGATTAACAGAAAATTGATAGCGTGAACTGAAATATAGTTAATGCAAATGATATTTTATTGGACTAACCGTTTTCCAACCAATATTTTTTCTGTGTGTATAAACATATTTATTAGCACCCTAAATATTGGCATAATTAATTTTTTTAATTTCTTCCCAAGTTTCCTCAAACCCCAAAAATTATGGGTGTATGCAGAGTTTATTCCTTAATGGTATATACATATGAATATATGGACAAGGTGGATACCTACCTCTATATAAAAGATGAAGCAAAATGTCAACAAAACTAAAACACACTTTTTGCAACACCATAATTCACCCATGCTATCACCTCATAAAATAATTTCGCTTGAATTTCATGTTTCAGTAAATGTTGCCATACTCAAAAAAACGCTTAGAGCTTTTACACTGAAAAAAAAAACAAAACACGCAAAATTTACAAATCGAAAAGTATTCGACTCAGCCGGTTTTTAAATTGTAAAAAACCCGGACTATTCGACATTCGAAAAATCAACATTTTGAAAAAACCGACAACCGTATTGTAAAAAAACCGGTTTTTAAAACCGGTTGAAAAACCGAGTCGATCACCCTGAGATCATTAAACAAAAAACATTATATGTGTAAATTAGAAAAAATTGTAAAAACATTTAAAGACTTTTCAACTTCCCAATTTCGTCGTGTGAAACACAACAATGACGAATAAATAACAGAAGTCTAGTCGTCACTTTCGATAACGAGCTGATTCGATCACGATTTTTCAGTTTGAGATTATGGCATTCGATATCGTACCATATTATTACATTGTTCGCTATCGAATACCATAATCTCAAACTAAAAAAGTGATCGAATCAGCTCGTTATCGAAAGCGACGATTAGACCCCTGATTCGTTGCCGTGCATGAAATCCGTTGTTCGTCCCAGTTGTAGTAGATGTAATTTTTGGATATTTTTTAATTTTCTTGTAACCAAAATTTCTTCTTTTGAAGTAAGCCTTCGAGGTCGGGCAGTTGAGATGCTTGAAAAGTCTTAAATGTTTTTATAATTTTTTCTAATTTCAATGAGTTATGGTCCGTTCTTCAAAACTCAGTCTTTTAAAAACAATATGTTAAAATAAACCTGGCACCAAATGTTTTAAAACGACACGTTTTCATACTTTACGTTAAAAAGCGTTGCCATATACACAGAAAAATTTAAATTTTTGTGTATTTATCACTAATATTATTTGTGTTTATTTTTATCGGCGGAAAATGGAAAAACGGTTTATTTCAATATCTTAAAAGAAAGTGTATTGGGCAGCATCGTTAGAACAAGAGAGCGACCCGAAAAACTCAGCCCAGTGTGTGCGATTTTCGATTATTCACAAGGTCCATCTCCACCGCAATCACCGGACATGAAATCTATTAAAAATATTTCGGATGACTTCGATAAACTAGTGAAAAATATCCCTAGTAAGTCATAACTCAAAGAAATTCTGAAGGAATAATGGGATGTTATTAGAATTGATGTAACTGTGAATACTTTTATCCACTTGAATTCGTGACTTGAATAAAAAAATTTGTTTTTATGTCGAGTTTTTCTCATATTTATATAAGACACATGCAAATAAACAAATATTTTTGTTAAAAACTTGTCGGGCTGTGTCTTTTTATTCAAAACTAGATATACCAAACGGACGACACACTCGTCCGTATTCTAGAATCAAAATGTAAATAATTTAAGATTCAAAGAAAATGTATCTAAACTTCATAAAAAATTCATTAAAACACAGCCACACACAAACTTACATACATATGCAACCATAATTAAATAATACATGAAATTAAAAAAACATAAACAAAATCCCTTTAACCAAGTTAATTCAATTTATTCAACCCTCTTCCTTTAAGTATTATGGCTTTCATACAACAACAAATAAGAGAAAATAATTGTTAGATCAAGAGAAATACTACAAACCCACACACACTCATGTTTTGTTTCTTTTTTACTTGTAAGCTAATAAATGCGTGTGTAATATGTTTGCATGTAGTAGTAGCAACTTTAAACGCTTATAGCTCCCAAAATACTAAACCGATTTCAATAAAATATAGATTCTGCACATCTGTATAAAAAATCCTGTAAAACCATATAAATCTTTTTAAAATCGGTGCAGTGGTACCAGCATAAAAGGGATTACAAAAAACATGTTTGCCTATTAATTATATAGATAGATATACAAGAGGTTAAAATCAAAAATGGAAGCTGTGTGAATATTTTTGTCCGGATCTGTATGTATGTATAGTAGGGCGGGTCGATTTGTATGGAGGCAAAAAAATCGCTAAAATTACAAGGAAAATCATATTCTAAGGATCAAAATAAGAAACTTTGCCGAAGAAACCATGCCTCTAAAATGTGTTTTGATGTCCCGACTTTTGATCCGAAGGGTTAAATTTTCTTGAAGGTTCAAATTTTGAAAAATCTCACTTTGACCCATTTAGAGTTCCTCAATCAAGCCAAAATGTATGACCGACCCCCACTAATTTTGGGGGGCCGACCCACCTATACCAGTGGAACACCCCGTGGAACCACCTCTGGGTGGTTCCACATACAAACATTTATGATTTTTTGAAATGTAGCCAATTGTACTTACAAAATAATTTCAACAATAAGAGAGTTGTTCTACAACCCAGAGGTATTTTGCGATTGCATTGCAGGGCGTCTACTCTGTAATTCGAAACGAAAGAAAATGCTTTCGAATTTGTATGTAAATTCGAAATCATTTTTTTTTCGTTTCGAATTACAGAGTAGACCCCTTGATTTATATTTGCAGCGAATATTCTGCACGTTATTTACTCTGTAATTCGAATTTCGACATCATTTGCAAAGAAATTCGAAAATGCAAACCTGCGATTCCACTCTGCAATTAGAAACGAATAAAAATGCTTTTGAATATGCACGTTATTTGCAAAGAAATTCGAAAGCATTTTCTTTCGTTTCGAATTTCATTTTCGACCATACCATTCAGTGTTACATTTATGCATTTTCGCATTTATGAACAAGTTACCCCACCAGACATTATCATTAACTCGGTCGAAGATGGTGAAAAAAAAGTACCTGCCTGGTAGTACTAATTTAAATTGCAAAGTTTCGGAGAGCAATACTTACTGCGCATCAAACACAGAAAAAAATGATTTGTAAATACAATTAATTTTTTTGTTATATCAATTAAATAATTAATTGATTTTGAACCTACAACGATTTTTGTAAATACAATTAACGAAATTGTAAGTTAAAGGAAAATCTGAAAAATATTTTCAATTAAATTTATCAACAAATATTTTATTGAAATTTATTTATTTTTTCAACATTAATCTTTGTTAGATTTCAAAGTTATTTCAATTAAAGTTATTGTTATATTAACAATGCGAATTGTTGAGTTTTTGTACAAATTTTGATTATCATAATTGTTATATTAACAATGTTTCTTATACACAATCACAATCCTCGAAACGATTTTTTGCTTGTCTGCGAAAAACACTAAATGTCTTTGGGCGGAGTTGAACCGGCAACCTCAAAACTAATAAACCAACTTACTTACCTCTCAGCTAGAGAGCAACACTTTATTAGATACGCTAATAATGAAGACACACAAAATATGATTTCTTGTTTCTTCTACATGTGCGCATTCTGTTATGATATAATTTAACAAAAAATTTTGTTAAGTAATTTAATTGACTACAAAAATTAAAATTTGTTATATCAACAATGATCATTGTTAATTTTTAAATTAAATATTAACAATTTGTTTTGTTGGTTACAATTCGATGATATTTTTTTCTGTGAACTTAAATTTCACTCGAAACTAACTTAATTTAAAAGAAAGTACAATACACATGTCGGTAAAAGTGCGCATATTGTTTTATACCTCAGAGTTGCAAAACTTGAAAATATTTTTTTGTTTTTATAATTTTTGCAAATAAAAAATTAATATTTTACTTCAAATAAAAATTAAATATTATTTAAGTCTCATTATATCATTCACTTTTGTTTTTATGATTATCTTCTTTCCCACCATAATTAAAAAAAAACAAACGTAATATCCGTGTGATAAGTGGTAATAAATGATATTAAAATGCATCTTCTCACCTGACTTGAATCAAAGAAACACAATTTGTTTTCATACAATAAACCACGCGTACTCATAGATTTGGTTGTCTAATTATACGAGTAATATACGAGTATTTATATTTAAAATGCTAAGAAAAAAGTGAAAGTGTTTAGACATTTTTTTTTCATAATTTAAAAGATAACCTTTGTTTTTGCTCTGATTTCATATTAAACTAAGCACAGATGCTTTCTAAAACAATATGCATTAATTCAATGTAAAACTTCGTAGGTTTGAATGTGTCCACAATATTTTTTTCTTATTAATTATGCAATGACTTCAAATCTGGTGGAAGGTAAATTTCCAAAATGTGCTGTGGGAAACGGATGAAAATTAAAGATGTGGTTTTTCGTAATGAAATAAAAAGGCATACATTTAGAATCATCATGACCTTCAAAACCTGGGAGCAAATTACGGCATTCGATAAAGTTCGAAATTTAAAAATGTTACCATATAAACTCTATTGAAATATTTCGTAATTTCGTTCGATAACGAGTGCCGTAATTTGCCCCCTGTTTTTGTTTTTCGTTTCGAAAGTACATGAGACAAAAAATCAACCACGAATTCATATTAGATGAACTCATTTTGAAATGTAACACTGCAAAAAAAAAAACATGTATATTTCGCCAGATGAAATGCCCAGCTACGTAGGTTGGCGAAGGGACCCATTACGCTGATGTAAGGGGCATATACAAAACAGCAAAATTCTGTATTTGATTCAAACACATTGCTTATCCAAATTGCAAGTAAGCAAACTGTAAACAAAAACTGGCTGAAAAAAGTAAAAATAAAATTTGACTCAACAACTGTTTTCTTCCATTCCTTAAATTTTTTATTGACTGAAAAAACTATATTTTCAATAAACGCTCATACAATTTTGTTCATCAAATATGCAAAAATCGTCATTACAGAAACTTCAATAATTTATTTTTTTAATTGAATCGGCGATTTTCGCATTCAAATATCTAGGCGCACGGCAGTTTTTACCCCCTCATAACTTTGTTCCCCACAATAATTATAAAATTTAAATCATAATTAGAATAAATTCATGTAACCTCACATGCGAAGTTTGAAAGTTTTACAATGAAAGGTTCCGGAGATATGAAGGTGCAAAAAGTGCATATTTTAAGACATACTCACTGATCACTCATCAAATTGATGAAGCACTTCCGCTATAGGTAGAGAGCTAAAATTTGGTACACGAGTAGATCTAGGTGAGCAATGAACCAGAAAAATCTGAAAACCCAGAAATTTTAGCCAGGGGGGCGGGGCTACGCCCATAAAAATTAAAGCTTGTTCTAGTGAACTGAAATTCAATACAGAACTAGGTCAAATAAAAAATCTGAAAACCCGGAAATTTTAGCCAGGAGGGCGGGGCTACGCCCACATAGGCCAGAATTAAAAAAAAGCAAATCTAAGGCGCTAAATGGAAGCTATTTTATTCAAATTTAACATATATATTGCGATAATGCAAGGCTATAAATTTTTTATTAAAAAAGTGGGCGTTGACACGTTTATACAATTTAAACCTCATTTTCGTGTACTACGGCTCAGGATATTTATACCATATACATACATATGTATGTATTATTATCCGTTTGCAGCGAAACTTGATACGAATAATAAGCACTGGCCGAAAAAAATCTTGAGTTTTAAAAAATGGGCGGGGTTACTCCCATAAAAATTAAAAGCTGCGCTAAGGAGCTGAAATTCGATACACAAGTAGGCTTGGGTGAGAAAACAACAAGAAAACCTGAAAATTTTAGTCAGAGGGGCTGGGTTGCGCCCATAAAAATTAAAAGTTGCGCTTCTGAGCTGAAATTTGATACACAATTAGGTTTGGATGAGAAACCAACTAGAAAAATCTGAAAATTCAAAAAATTTTGCCAGAATGGGAGGGGCCACGCTAATATTGTTTGAAACTAAAAACTTACAGCCTTATTTATAAAACATATTAAGGCTTTATAAAGACTTGTTAAGAAAAGTTTTGTATTAAAATTTGTCTTAAAACCCCTATATAAAGCTTTACTAAGTTATATAAAAAAGGCTGTTAACATACAGCTTTTAACTTAAGCCATTTTAGTGGAACCTTGCATATACGTTGCACGTAGAAAATACTTTTAACTATCACCTTAAAAAGTGGGCGTGATCACTCCCATACAATTTTAGCCTTGTGTTTAACCTACTTCGTCTAGAATATTCGCACTAAAGAGCTGAAATTTTATACACAAGTAAGTGTAGATGAGTAAGCCAATGGGAAAATCTCAAAACCAAGAAGTTTTATCCGTTACAACTCCAATTCGTACTAGAGATCTGAAATTTTATACACAAATAAATCTAGATCAGAGATTCTTAAGAAAAATCTAAGAAACCAGAAGTTTCAAAGAGAGGGTGGGAACAAGCACTGTAAACTCAAAATTAAGTTCAATTTTATTGAAACTCTTCATACACATTAGACTTATCCAAAGTAAAAATTTCCTGTTTTAAAAAGTGGCCGTGACTACACCAATAAATCTTAGTTTTTCTTTCATGTACTTCGGGTTAGTAGTTTTTAGTCTGTTACTCATGTATTCCTCATTAGTTTTTTCCTACAAAACTTTACATGAACCATAAGCACTAACAGATATATAAGTCGGCGGGGCCAGGCCCATACAAATTTAACATAATATTATACTGTAGAGAGCTGACATTTTGTAAACAAATAGTCCTAATTGATTTACTCAATCGGAAAATCCAAAAATTAAAGCACCAGCTACCCTTTTGAAGCTTTGCTTGTACTATCAACATCTTCTTTTGATTTATGTACTTCTGCTACACAGAGAAAACAGTGCCTAATAATAACCTCATAAAATAGAACAAAATTAATAAGAAATCTCTATGGTTTTTTTCAATAAGGAAATCTTATTAATTTCATAGAGAAAACCTTTTTGAAAAAATCAAGAAGAAATCTTTTAGTTTTTATGAGGTTATCTTATTGATTTTTTTAATAAGGGTTTCTTCTTGATTTTATGAGGCGACCTCATAAAATAAAAAAAAATTATGTCTTTCTTTATTATTTGTGCTTTGCTTATACATTTTCATTTAAATTCTATACCATATACTTTGAAAGGAGACAAGTATTGAACCAGCAAACTTCTGACTGATAGACAAAAACTCTAACCAATATGCTAACCATTGAAATAATTTTGCAAACATGCTGATACAAAAACGAAAAAGATCATGAAAAAAAAAATCGTCTGTGTCTATTTATAGATATGAAATAACAAGACACCTCACAAAATCAAGAAGATTTCCTTATTAAAAAAATCAATAAGATGCTTTACACATAGGAACCTATAATAATATAGGAACCTAATAAAATCAAGAAGAAAACCTTATTGAAAAAATCAATAAGATAGCCTAATAAAATCAAGAAGAAAACCTTTTTAAAAAAATCAATAAGGCAACCTAATAAAATCAATAAGAAATCCATATAGTTTACAATTTATAAGAAAACCTAATGGAATCAAGATGTTTTTCTCTATGGATTGTTTTTTTGGTGCCAAAAATAACGGAAATTGAGTAAAAAAAAGTTGGGAATAATAAGATTTCTTCTTGATTTTATGTGGCTTTCTTTTCTTGATAAAATTAATATTAATAAAAACAATAAGGAATCTCTATGAAAAAATCTTCGCTTCTTTCTGCTGGGATACCCCTTAGCCTAAAAACGTTTCATAGAGAAAATCTTATTGATTCTATGAGGCAGTTTTTTCTCTGTATAAGCAGAATATGTAAATATTCTTTTTTACCTTCCTAAAAAAAGGTGAGAGTAATGTATATTTGTTCATTTCTTTATATCGGTAAAAATGTTGTCAAGTTAGCAGATTATCTAAAAATTATATGACACTCTTACGATTACAAATGTATATAATACATAACATATTTCTGTGTTAGGTATTGTGCCAAACAAGAACTTGGTCAAAATTTATATCTCACTACTTTTAATGGCCGAAATTTTGGATAGGAACTTGGTCTTTTTTCACATTTATGTTTTTGTCAGGATTCTAATTACTGTAATTGATTTAAAATTTCATTTGTAAACATATCGCTCATTTACTTCAATATTGCCCCAACTCAAAAAATTAGTTTTGCAGAGAACATTTTTACAACTCAATGCAGACAGGTAGTATAAGCTATTTTTAGGAAATTTTTACTTTTATTTTAATTTCAATAAATTTTTTTAGTTATGACACTATTGAAGTAAATGAGCGATATGTATGTATGTACTAAAGGGTGCTCCAAGGGTGAAACTTTATTATATCGTAAAGTAGACAAAATGAGGTTATGTGTGGAACAACAAATCGGGCAGATGTCCGCCGCGGCTTTGCTGGCACACACGCGATCTTTTAATGAAATTTTCAATGACCGTTTTGCATAAATGCCGCTGTATTTTATTAATGCAGCGTCCAATTTCCTCTTTTAAGGCTTGAGTCGTCGTCGGCTTATTCGCGTAAACCATCGACTTCAAAAAACCCCAGAGAAAAAAGCCTAATGGTGTTAAATCGCACGATCTAGGCGGCCAATTCTGGTCTCCAAAACGCGAAACAACACGACCGGGAAATGACTGATGTAGCAATTTAATTGTTTCTCTGGCTGTATGACATGTGGCGCCGTCTTGTTGGAACCACATGCCTTCCACATTCATTTCTTCAATTCTAGGCACGAAAAAACTGGTTATCATTTCACGATACCGAACACCATTAACTGTTTGCGCTTGACCTGCGTTTGAGCGACATCATCACGTACAGCTGCGACATTTTCGGTCGATCGACCTGGTCGAAGGCGCGTTGTTGTCTTTACATCACTAACAGACCCATTAATGTCTTTACAGTTGACTCTTTTGGAGAATTCCCAGCAAAAAATTACACATTACCATTAGAACTACTTGCCATATAATGACTTACTTTTCTGATTGGCAATTTTCATTACTCGCTTACAAATCACATTACCTAAAATTTAAAAAAATGACGTGCAAGTCGCTAAATGAAGAGAATGATTTTTTTAGACGAAATAGATTACGTGAAATGTTGACAAATAAAAAAATGTAAGTACTTCTCAAGAATCGATTATTTTAGTCTCACGCCTTGTTAAAATCATTAAGTTGGTAATCCAGTAGGGAAGTGCTTCCACCAAAAATGCTTAATTCCAAACTCGATTACCTTTTTTGAAATTTTTTGCTGGGTTATTGTGACCCCAAATTGATTGCGAATTTGCGAACTGTAGCCGCAAAACTTTCACCATTTTCGTAAAACAGTTTCACAATGAGAATGCGTTGTTCATTCGTGTAGCGCTTCATTTTTACTAACCTCGTACCTTCTACTAGCAAACAATAGGTGCGGTTGAGTACTTTTCCAGTAAAATCCAGTTAAGGTAGAATTAGTAAAATCGTATCGTGATGTTGCGTGTCAGCTGACAAAATCCGTACCATATACAATACATGTTACTAGTTATAAAATATGTGGTGGTAGCACTGCTGACGTAGGAATCTGCAGAAAACAGATTTTTCTGTAGCGAATGTCAAAAACGCAGCATTTAATGCCAGACAAAATAAAATGTGCTGTGCAAACTGTTACATTTTCTATAACTTGTGCACAAAGTTGAACGATACGGCAAGCTGTAAAGTAGAATGATACGATTTTACTAATTCTACCTTAACTGAGTAAATACTGAGTAATTTAAAGAAATTACTCTCAATAAAAAAGTTTGCATCTAAAAGTACGCGAACGAAAAAATTATACATATGAAATACACGACAGAACATTTTGTTTAATAACAAAAGTAATAGATATGGACATATGTATATGTTTTTATTTAAACTTATTTGGCTTGTCCACGATGTCGACAAGAAATTTCTATAGCTTACTTATGTATATTGAAAACAAAAATAAACTTTCTTATTTTGATTTTGTTTTAAATATAAGTAAGCGATAGAAACTTTCTTGTCGACATCGCGGGTCAGGCCGTTAAAGTTTCTAAGCTTTTTACCCTGAACGTGAGAAGTTATTAGGATGATATATTCAAGGCAACGAAAAACTGGGAAAGAATTTAAAAAAAGTACACAAAGTAAATTTTTTTTAAATGTTCCATAAGGCAAACCAGGAACCGTCGACCCGACGATATGTATAAACAAAAATTTCAATATAATAATCTATTAACTTTATTCGCGTTTAAAAACAATCGGTTATGTTCTGAATTCCATGTGAAATTAAATCGTTCGTAAATGCAATAGCATTGTTATAGGCTTTTTACATTGACGCACATTTCAGTGAAACGCATGGAAGATGTAAAAAATGTGAAACATGCGTTTACATTGACAACATCTAACATCTACTATCATCTCACTTGTCAAAAAGACAACACGTTCTGCATAGGTTTTGTTAAGGAAATTATAAAAAATAGATTTTGATGTAAAATTAATAATTGGAGTAGTTGTTGATTTGCAAGAACAAACCCAACTAAAGTGCAGTACATGAAAATTATAAAAGATTTGCAAGAATAAGATGAAGATTTTTTAAAAGGTACATATGTATATGTACTATGTATATACGTATGTCGTTTTTTCTTAGCTTTTGACCAGCGTTGCTACTACTGAAAAAAGAAATTACAAAGCCGCAAGTCTAAAATAATGCAAAACCGAATGAAATAGTGCAAAAAAATCTAAGAAAAATTTTTTATTTTCTTATTAGTGTTTTTAGTACATTGAAATTTAATACGAGCTAATTTTTTAATATATAAAAAACCTAAAATTTAAAATATAAAGAATATTTATTAATTCGTAAATACTTACTTCAACGAAGAATAATTTACCACTTTCCTCTTAACATTTTGTCTAAATTTAATAAAATATTCTTTGAACCAGGTGTTTGAGAAGAGGGTTATTAACCTTTTCTTTTCTTAATTTAAACTCATTTAAGTAGAAGTACTGAGCGATACTTATACATTCTTTGATTCTTTAAGCATATGTATATATTTACACTAAACTATTTTTTTCAATATCTTTTCATAATTTTAAGCTAAAAATTTGCACCACAATTTTAAAATTGACGCTACTGTATTAGCTGATAACTCATTCTTGGGGTATCAGTTTTAATTAAGATCAGTTTACTTAAAAAAAAAACTCTTTCAACAGAAGCGTTTAAGAATGGTAATATCACAATTTTTAAATTTGGAAAGAAAATATCACCAGCACAGTTTTTACTTTGAGAAAATTGAGACCAATAAATTTCAAAACATCGAATTTATCCTTATGGTCTAAAAGTGCATATTCACGCCACTCATTGTCTAATTTTTGATAACCAAGCTTAACAAATGGAAATCTATTTTTATTTCAATGAGTGTGCAAATTCTGATTATACTACACCAATAAAAATTATAAAGGTCATCATGAAAGTTGATCTTTTTTTAATTTCTGTTGTGTCTCGGAACAGTATTTTAAGCAGTTAAATTAATATAAATTCCACTTTTGCTAACAAGTTGCTCGTTTTTATTGGTAAACTATTTTTAGTTTTAGTAAAAAAATAAGCCTTTTGTAATTAGAAAAAAAATTGCACAACTTTGATTACTTTAGCTTTTAATTTGTATAAAAGTAGGGAGCTACGAAGAGAATATGAAGGAAACTGCAAATAATATGTTGTAGATGTTTTATCTAAAGCAGAAAGAATAGATTCAGTTATTTTTGAATGATCTTCAAAAACTTGCAATATTCAATAATCTCAAAACTTTATATTGTTCCAGAGCACTTTCAATGCAACAAAATGTTTGCATTACGTTTATAATAGGATCCAAGATTTCTTAGCAAATCTTCTAATTCTTTTTAGTATAATTTGGACCTTTTTAAACATTTTATTGGAATTTTATTAAGACTTACACAATATTGGTTTGTACATATCTTTATAATAAACTTTGTTAGAGACATGTTGATTGACATGATATGTTGCACATAAGTATAACTTGATTTTGTCTTAAGTCAACTCATGCTGTTATCGCTTTATAATATATAAATATAAATGCCATTAAAGTCAAATAGTGCAAAATTACACAAAAAATTTATGGTGCAAAAATACTGCGAAGAAATTTGCACTATTACACAGAAAGTGGCAACGTTGTTTTTGACAGAACAATGTAATTTTGCTAGTGATGGCACTAAAATTAACGAAAGATGTTAGATGAAACAAAATGAGATAGGAACATCTTTTAAAGATGTAGAAAGATGTTGGTTTTTAGTACTGTGTATTTCTTATGGGAAGATGTTAACATTTTCGCAAATTGATGGTAGATGTGTGTCAGTGTAAAAAGCCTATTATTATAAATCAGTGATGTCAAAAATAAAACTATGGTTGTATGTGTGAGAAAAATTGTCTTATTCGTCTCTGAAGTACATCGAAAAAAATAAATATTTGCAACAAATGCAGTTTAGTGAAGCAGGTCATAACATATAAAAAGGAGTCTATATGATAGAAAACCAAAAAATAAAGAATAAAAATTAAATAAAAAATTTTTGGGCGGCCCATATTTTCTGAGTTACGGGGCTGTGAACTTTTCATAGGAAACTATGAAGAATTTTTAAAAATAAATTTTTAAATATCTTATCTGATAGAAACGTTAAAAATAAGAAGAAAAAATTTAACAAAAAAATTTACTGCGACCAATATTTCCCGAGTTAATGGTCTTTTAAGTTTTGATTTAAAATGCAGTTTAGTGAATCTGCTACAAAAAAAAACCAAAACGTCTTTTTAATATATATTCATTTATTTCCTTAAAAGTTTTGTAACATAAAATACATTGAATGTCGCAAAAAGCATTACTAATCATAAAATATTTTTCGCATACCTCTTTTTTTCTTTCATTGTATCTATAAAGAATTTAATACACCCGCTGCGCATGTGTTTTCGTCGCTGTTTCATTGACGACTAAATGGAAGAGAATAAGATTGTGTGTGATTTTAGTTTGCACAATTGTGCCATGAAACTGACATCCAGGGTGACATTTTTCTAAAAGTGGCACCAAATGGGGGATTTATCAAAAAAAAAGGGGGCAAAATTAAAAAAAAAACGAGAAAACTGAGCTAAACTTTTTATTTTTAATGTATTTTCATATAACTCACCCTAAATAAAGGTGGTCAAAAAATGGCATGGCAGTCGAAAAAGGGGAAACGCAGTCGAAAAAGTGGCAAATTGCCACTTTAGTCGGTCAAACGGTCACGCTGCTGACATCATTGTTATAAATACATACATACATACATATGTGCATACATACATACATATTTCCAACAATTCTATGGAAATTCCGCACGTTTTAATTTCAGGTGGAATACATAACATACCCGAATATTTTTCTAGCATCAAACTTAAATAAATGTTATAATACTTATAACTTAATACATTTGTTTTTTGTTATTTTAAAAATTTCATCAAAAATTAAAAAATTTTGTTTCCCTTTGATTTTGGTTGCTTATATTTAAAAACATGTGGTTTCGTTTTACTGGATTTTACTGGCAAAAATTTGTCCAGTAAAAACTTGCATTTACTCAGTAAATGAACTGCCATTTTTCTCTCTCAATTCGCCCTCTCATTTACTGGATTTTGTGTACTCGAACGCAATCCAGTAAAAAATAGTAAAAATTTGTAAAAATTTTTGAGTTCTCGAACGCACTTAATAACAATTGTTCAAATGTCAAACAATGACACTTCGAATGGCGCCAAATTTAAATCTTGCGTTCTTGTTGGGACACCCTTTACATGCATAGAAAAAAAGTAGGAGAAAGTCAAGATTAATTTTTAAATCGAAAAGGAGAGTATGAAAAATTCTTTACAAAATCAATTAATCAATTCACATCCCAACAAGTATGAGAAAATATATTTAGTGCAAAAAAAAATGTTTGTCCTAATATTTTTTTATTCAATTTTATCACTTCGCTTATCGTGCATGCATGTCATGTATACGAGATACATCTAACAGTTTCTAGTTTTTCTTTATTTATCTTAAATCTCCTACTGATTTATATTGACAAATAACGATGCTAATACACCATTATGTTTTAATATGATTTTTTTTATTTTCATTTCGTTTTATGTTGTTTTAATAGGTGGAAACCAGTTGCGACATGTATCGTGCTGTTGTAGAGGAAGTGGCAAGATTTCTTGAACGTTACCAAAGTCAAAAGCAACTTCAACAACTGCAATTGCAGCAGCAGCAGAAACAGCACCACCAACAGATGGCAACACAAAAACATTTCAACAGCAATAACAAATTGGAACAAATTCCACGCTCAAAAAGTCTCTTTCAAGTTTATATAGCCGGAGCTCATGAGAAGAATAAAAATGAAAATAACAATTCCCTGGATGATGCGTCACCATCAGAATCATATTTGCGTGCACGAAGTAGCACCAATCTGATAGATTTAAAACATCAACAATTAAATACCAGTTGCGACAGCAAAAGCAAAGATGATCATATCTACGAGACATGCCTGACACCTTCTCAATCCTACAGTGCCTTCAAAGATTTTACCTGGTGAGTTTAATATTTAAGTTTATTGAAACGATAACATTTTATTTTATTTTTTGCATTTAATAGGCGTCGCTCTCCGAAAAAATCCGATTCACGCTTAAACATTGCCAAAGACGATGTAGAAGAGAAACTAAACCAAGAAGCCTTTCGTCTATTGCGCACCATACAAAATTTGCTAAACACTTCACAGCATCAACCGAATTTGACTCACCATCGCCAGGCCGCACAGGTGGGTCTTTTGTCCAAAGCCATGTCCGCCACCACATCGGTTTCAACAATGCCCGGACCACCAATACTCAATTCGACAAGCTCTACCAATACTGGCTCCTCAACACCCGACTCAACGAATACCTCGCCCACCACATCGACTGGCAATAATGCAGCCGCCGCCTCCACTAATCTTGCCCCCGAAATGCTTTTCTTGCGTTCTGCCAATATGCGCGATTCTCGCTTATCTTTACGCAGCTCAACCGATAGTTCAGTTCATTCCACTTCATCGGCCGCTTCGTCGGCCTCATCAAAAGTGGAAACTGACGAAGAAGCCTCGACACAATTTCACTCACCCCCAAATATTCTGACGCACAAACAGCACCATTTAGCTGGCTCTAGCACAGAAGACGATAGTGGCTTCAGTTCGATAAGTTCTTTTCCTGACATTGGTGTGCCACTCAGTTCCACGCCGCTCCCTGGTGCGAAAATTTCAAGTAGAAATCGTTTGATGGGCAAAGAAGGGAAAGCACTTAAATCGATTGAAAAAGATTTAGAAGCCACAGACAGCCGCAATTCGACTTTAAAGGCGAATGTTGTTGGTTTGCCTTTGAACTCTTCTCAAGATATGTCGCATCGTTGGGATTCACCCTCGAAGACGTATCGCAATGCCAGCAGTAAATTTCAAAAATTTTCCGCTCTAACAAGCGAAGATTCCAATACCGTACTATGGGTTTAAGTTAAATAAATAAAATCTTTCAATTAATTACACATTTTTTATACATTCATTGATTTGAATATTATTTGTAAAATATTAAATATTATAATTTATAATTTAATGAAATTCTCGAATGTTTATATAAAATACATATCTATGTGTATATGTGTATGTAACCATTACGTTTTAAATAATACGAGAGTAATTAATACATGTTTGTTCAGTTTATTGTAGATTTGTGCCTTTTTCAATAAAAAAAAAATAATTTTTTTATAATTATTTTTAATGCTAAAAAAATGATTGAACATTTATTTAACGCATTTATTTGATATTTTTCAAATTGTATTTATAAGATTTTTTATTTTTTAAATTTAATACTTTTTTAAAAATAAATAATATACATACATATTTTAAAGGTCTTATTAATATAAAAATATTTTTGATTGCTAAAAGATTTAGATGAAAATTTCATTTTATAAAAAACCCTTTATAAAGCAAAAATATTATTTATATTATTAATAAGGCTGTAAATATTTAAAAACTATTATTTGTATTTTTATTTACCAAAGTTGGACTGTTTAAAAAGTACTTGTACCTACAAGTTTGTACCACAGAATTATTGATTTATTAAAATTGGCTTTTACAACACCTCACTCACTAAAATGGTTACAAAACTGAACATTGCAATTTTAGTTAGCTTTTTTTTAATTAATTCCTTTTCTTTTTCCTTAAAAGATTTAATACGCCAATAATTTCGCCTTCAAGATACGCATGCACTCAATCAAACCCTTTTTAGATAAGTATCCCGAAGAAAGAAGTTAACTTTCCAATCAATCAATTCATTAATAATTGGAAAATAATGTTAAAATTCATTAAAATGACTTTATTTTAATTAAAAGTAAATCAATCCCCTAGTCTAATTAATTCTCATTTTCGTGACGACACACAAAAAATTTTATTTGGTTTGTTCAATTGCAAAATGCACAATACCAGGAGCCCAGAACAACAGAAAAACGAGTGATTTTTTTAGAAAATTTTCGAGGCATACTTTGAGGCTGAACAAAATATTTTAGTTTAGATGGTGTGTCTGACACTTATTTCAGACAAGAACCCTCTTTGTCAGGCTTGGTGCAGGAAACAGCTAGTTTTCGCCATATCCAGTTCCTGCTGGGCAATTTGCATAAAATTTTATTTTGAACACACTTTGTTTGTAATTTATGCTCGTTTTGAAATCGAGAACTAAAAATAAAGGCACAAAATTCGTGATTTTTTTTTTTTTGCATAAAACTAACGGAATGTAGTATTATTGCTAAAAATATTCATCACTTGTATGGCACGAGTAATGGGCATTTAACCAGAATTACATTGTATTGTTTTTCCTAATTGTTTGTTTCGCAATTTTTCTGTTTTTCGTAGTAATTTTTTTATTTAGAAAATTTTTTTCAAGCGAATGCGGTGTGGTCCTTTACGTAAATGAATTACTGCGCTGCAAATAGATGTATCTATGTATCTATTTTGGTATTGGTAGAAATTGGGAACGGTAATAAAACTACTCATGTATGCATATGTATAAAGGACAGATATTTTGTTAACTAAACTTTAATCAATTTTTAAATATTTATATTAGCTTTAATTTTGACTTTTACTATATGGGGATGTCCACAGAAAATACCACCTTTTGTCACGTTACGTCAACAAGCAATTAAGCTTGTATTTTAGATCCAAGCTTTACGATTTTTTCCCTATCTTTTGCTAAATGTAATTCTTTTTACGCTGTACAATAAAATCAAAAAAAAATATATGAAACACAAAATTTTCTTTGAAAAACAGGCTACGTCATCAAGCAACTTGTGCTTTTCTGTGGAAATGCCCATATAAAAAAAGTATTTCATAATTGGGTGACTACACTTACATATTTATTTTAATTATAATAAGAAAAATAATTGATTTCTTTCCTATAATATATATGTACATATACAGACATACACATGCATGTAATAAACAAGTTATTAATTTATTGAACTTTTAATGTACATACATATTAGTCAAACCATTTTCTCAATAGCCTATTTTATTTATTTTAAATAAATTAAGCGCACAAGTTCCACGGTATAAATGGAAAAAAGGATAATCTAATATATTCCTTACATGTATGTAGTACATATGTATATCAAACTTTTTTATGATATTTTCAGGATTAACACATAATTATTTTATTAATTAAAACACTCACACAATTATTAAATGTCTTACACTTATTTATACTTAAATTTTTACAAAAAAAAAAAAAAAGAATATTTAAGCTTCAATTAATTGCCGTATTCATAACAAAACTTTGATTTACAAAAGGTATGCAATTTATTTTTCTCAAACCTTTTCTGAACCACAAATATTTTTTATGAGTAATGCCTTAAATAATTTTTCATACTACTTAATTCTCACTAAAACATAAAGAATTTTAAGCATGATAAAGTGTTCAGGGAATGTAGCATGAAATTTTTACATATAATTAATAAATATGGACCGGACCGGTGGTTGGCTTTTGTTTCCTTTTATTACAACATACCCGAAAATTTCTAATCAACACAATCAACTAAAAGGCGTAAAAAAGTCTTATATAATTTTTTCTTTAAAAATAGAAAGAAAAAAAATTTAAGGATGTTTGTATTTTGTTTTTAAGTATATACTTTAACGTTACAAGTACCAGACTAAGAAGTAAACATGGAGTGTAATTTATTATTATTTTTATAGATTTTAACCGAATTAAATTAATTAAAAGAAGTTGAGACAACATTTAATATACATATATGTATGTATATGTGTGACTTAAACATAATTATCATTTAAAAATAAAATCACTTAAAGGTTTAAACTAAAACAAATATTTATGTATAAGGATATATAAAATATATATTTTACGAGTCCTTGCATAAATCTGTGAAAGTAAAATCGTTTAAAGTTTATTAAAACAAAGACCAAATTAAGCGCAAGTCTTTTAAAATTAATGTAAGTAAATGAGATTACGAACGTGCTATAAAAAAATTTTATTTTAAATACTGTAGCGAAAATTGGTTAAAAAAACAATTAACACTCAATCAACCTTAATTACGACAAAAATATCCTTATTTAGATTTGTGTTTAAAACCTAAAAGATTTTTGCCGATAAACGTTTTTCGCTTTCGTTTAATTTTAAATGTTTTAATTAGTTTAAAGTGTCTTTAAGTAAATGGCAGACACTGGGACGCCAATAATGCTGATTGTAATGAACATGATGATAATGATGCAGATGACGATGTTTACTTTAATTATAATAATTATAAATATAAATTATTTTCAAATCAATGAAAATATGCGAAGGAGTATTTTGTTTTTCAGACAATGTCTGACTGTTTGTTATTGTCTCCACTGATACGTTTGTGTGTTGTTGTTGCTGCTCGTTGTCGGTGGCGGTAGCAGTTGTAAGGATAGTGAAGTTTAAAATTTTACTTTCAAATACGTCCCACACTACTTAAAGTACATGATTTATTTTTTCGTGTTGGCTGTACTGAAAGAGGCGCTAATAATTCTGATTGAGCTGAAGAAGAACTGCTGCGATTGCCAGAACTTTCTTCATCTACAACATCCTGGAAAAGAAAACAAGCATTACCAATTTTATTGTACTAAATAAAAACTAATATTTTTGATGAGGGATTTTTTTATTCTAAACATTACATACAAATAAAGCATTTCATATTAAATGGTTTTCCCGATTTATCGAATACTCAGTTTTGCAAAGTTACGATTCAGTGTAAAATGGCCCAGAAGAGTAAATTGTAGTGAATGATGCCAGTCGTACCAACCGGATATGCAGAGAATCTTCTGAAAGCGAAGCCCATGTATATAAAAAGGGTTCTCATGACAACTTTCAAAAGCCTGGCAAATTGTGCAATTGTGAATTTTTACACTCTCGTAAATAAACTGTTAAAAATTGTGTGGAAATTTATTCACACTAACCTAATAAGTTTGCCCAACAATTTTGTCTCGTAAACTTAAGCTGTTCAATTGTGCTTTTTATAAACAAGAACTTCTTTGAATAATTTGAGATATATAGTTATTTAGCTCTCTTTAGAGTCTTAAAGTTTAGACCCTTTTTAACACAATTTAAACTTTTTATATGTATACACATATACATACATACATACGTATACAAATTTACAAATTTTATTTAAAAAAATGGGCTTCATGAAACAAGTCTTGCAAATTTGCCCAATTGCACAAATATCAATTTCAAGAGTTCTCGTGAAAACCATAATTTTGCTATTTTCAAAAGACCTGTGGCTCAAATAGTTATTAGAATTTTGTTAAATAATACCAATATTATTAATATTGATATATTTATTTATTTATTTATTTATTTAGTACATATTATACAAAGTAAATTTGTATAATATGGTGTTGCACAAGTATGGGCGGAGTAACTAGACCATATGCCCAAGATGGTATTAACAGTATTTTAAAAGTTTTTGTGACTGACTGTACACGACCTATGCCTTCACATAGGAAGTAGCAACGTGGTTGTTAAAGAAATTCCACAAAAAACCGCAAGGTTATACGGTTATCCGTGGCAGATCAGTCAACCAGTGCGAGCGAGACGAAAAACTCTCGAAAGCCAAACAACACGCACAAGCCTGACCGCACTTAAGAAATAATTACGATGACGCGAGAGATGTTCCTCAACCCAGAGCTGCTTAACGACTGTAATATTGATATATTTATTAGTGAATTGATTACAAAATTAAGCAGCGAAGTTTCAACACTTCGTTTCAGCATTTAAACAAACATACAAGTACAATATATCTATGCACATATTGCGTTGCTTTATAGACAATTAAACAAAATGGGTTGCTCACGTCAGAAAGTACAATTATGCATTTTTGCACAGTTGCAAGAGTTGACGTGAATACCTTTAGTGAATTAATACTGAATTTAGCTATATGATAACACAGACCTAATATGGTAACACCGTCAACAATCAATCAAATGTTGACAAATTGATTTGGTTTTCAAAATTAAAATGCGATTCAAGGCACATTCACCAGGTAGTAGCGGAAACGCAGCTGAGCTATTTTTTTTAAATTATAGTTCATTCGAAGCTTCAAAAATTGTTTACGAAAGAGAAATTTAAAAAAAATGTTAAAAAATTTTCAATGTGAAAAATATTTTATTAAAAAAATTCTTTTGAAACAAATTTAAAAATATGAAAAAACTATTAAAAAATTGTGAAAAGTGCCTAAACGTTGCAAATTTTGTTAGTGGTAGCTGCCGTGAAGACATTTTTTTCAAATTTATGTGAATAATTTTCGTTATTACTATTATACAACAAATTATATTTTTGATATTTTGGATCAACTAAAAGCCATGTTGTTTTTTCATTGTTGTATTTTTTCATTGTTCTTGTAATCCTGATATTACCTGGAAATAGATGTGCCTTGATGCGATTCATTCAGAAAATATAACACCTAATTCACACGAAGACTTTTATGAAGTCTATTTTTCGACGTCACTTTTTGTTTGTGAGCGAACGGTGTAGAGAAGAAAGAGGGGTAGAAAAAATGACTTGATTTCTGTTTTTCATGGTTTTTTTTCATATTTCTCTTTACATTGCTCTTGTTGTTACGTTTTAATGTTACTCTTCTATCTTATTGTTATTTTTTATTGTTACTCTTCTAGCTTATTGGCTATATGGGTGGAGAGAAGTAAAATGAGACGTCAAAAAAAAACATCGTATGAATGCAAGGAATTTTTGGAAGCAATTTCAAAAGAGAATTAAGAAAAATAGACGTCATAAATTTCACCGTGTGAATTAGCACTAAGTTATTTTAATTGTTTTTAGAAAAAGAACAAAGAAATATTAAAATCGAGACATATTTTTTCCATTTTAATATTTCCAAGGAAAATTATCGAAGTGTGTGGCACCAAAGGGATGTACAGATTTTGTTTACTTAATGCAAATACTGTCGTCTGTCAGGATAAATTTTTAATTCACATTAGTGAGATTTTAATGCAAATTAACGCTGTCGTCTGTCTACGCTATAAGAAAAGTATAAAATTATGTAATTTGGCTAAAAAGCGATACGAACTTTAGCCCGTTCAAATCACAAATATAGAAACAAATGGAGTTCGAATAATAATTAAAATTAACTAAAAATTAATAGCCATGGGCCTGTGGCAAAAATTAAATAAAAATATACTTAATAGTAACAAACCAAAAAAGTTTGTCTTAAGTAGAAAAAAATAAGCAAATTAAGCAACATGTGTATAATTAGTAAAAAGAACAAAACGACAATGGTAAGACTGTTGTAAATTTATAGTGATGGTAAAATTGAGCTTACAATACAAAAAAGCTTTCAGCAAATTGAAATACGATGAATCAAAAACAATTCACATATTCCATTTGCAATAAAATGCTAAGTATATAAAGCAGAAATCTACATCAACTGACCACACATAGTGGACCAAACACAAAAGAACGCTGATGATGAAGGTTTAGTGGCCTTCGAAAACGGCTGGCTGTTCCGTTCAACTATGTGTTGTTAGTCAGAATATTTACAACAGACTTTGGTGTTATTTGTTCATTAATAATTATCACATGTAATTTGGCTTAAAAAGCGATACGAACTTTAGCCCGTTCAAATCACAAATATAAAATTATGTTGTTTTAATATCATATCAAAAAAGTTGATACTCGTATTTAATTGGGACTTTGTACTTACGTGTATATTCGTACAACTAGCCAAACGCATTTGTGCCAATTGTGAGGCGGGCGTTAAAGAGTTTGTGCTACCAAATGGTGACGTCATCATGGTGGAAACGGCACGCTTCAATTTTGAAGGTGTTTTATTGAATGAAAATGCGCGTCCGACCTAGATAAAGTAAATATTTTCTAAGTAAACTATTTTTTTGAGCTTTTGTTCGAAAAATTTGATAAAAGAGTATATATTTTCTTTAGTTAAAAGCATCTTCCAAAAGAAACAAAAATATAATTAAGACAACCATATGTGCCCATAATTATGAAAGTGGTCTAAGTCATATATTTGATGTTTCGAGATATTTAGATTACATTAAAAATATTTTGACGTTATGAGCTAGTTTTTAACATAGAGATAAACTCTACTTGTCAGTTAACTGTAGTTTAAACTTAAAATATTGTTTTTCAGATAAAGATTATCTAGTTAATAATCTAGGTTTAACCGAGCAACATTACTCAGTTAAACTCCAGTTAGAACTATCAAATGATAAATATGCATACACATATTTACACATATGAATGAAATAAATATTATTGAAAACAAAACAGTTTTACGGAAAAGTTTAATAAATAAATAGATTCATAGATAACTAAAATGGATGTCTCTTATGACGACGAAGATTTTAGTGATTATTAAACCTATAATAACTTGGATAGGACAGTTGTGAGAAAAATAAGGGAGATAAGAACACTTCCAAATCATTTTTATGTGTGTAATGAACTGGAATTCTTTCAAATATTTCGTTGGCATTATGTACTTTTGTAGTTTTTTTTGGAGAGTCACTATTTTTTAAGTCCATATTATTTATTGTTAAATTCTTAAAAATCTCGGAAGTTTCTTTTTAAATAAATTTAAGGAATTGTCACATCATTTTTGGGGTGGCCCTATTTACATAAAATATTTTCAACAATGCCATATCTAGATTGAAAATAAAGTATGGCATTTCTAGCTTAATTGACAATCATCAACCATCACTGAAAAACAGCATGGGCTGTTAAACGCCGTTTAAATTAGTTTCTTGGTTAACTCAAACGTATGTTAAACTAAGTTTAACTAATTAGTAAAAAACTAGCCCTATGCAACATTTTAATTTACAGTTGTACTAGTCTCGATTAGTATAAATTTATTTAATATTTATTAAATATTTATTTAATATGTCGAAGCAAATATACACTTGACTTAGACTAATGAAAGTGGTCTAAAGGCTACATTTGTATAAAAACTTACCTTTAAACGTGTACGAGCTGCTAATTTAAAGGCTTTTGATAACGTACTCAGATTCACATCACTAATATCCACTTCCAGTTCTTGAGAAGTACGACATAGTAAAGGTTTATTCTTCATAAAACAAAAGAAAGTAAGGAAAAGAGAAGTTAGTAAGAAGATAGAAGAATAAAGGCAATTAAATTAATAAAAAACACACTCACAGTATCTGTACGACAAGCGTTTTCCGCCATTTGTTTGCACAATGTTTTTAAATATACAACTTTATCAATCTCCTCGTCACTTATGGTAAACGAATGCAATTTATCTTTATCCTGGCGACAAAGTAAAGCAAATGCACGAGGACTATCGGTTATATCGATTACAAACCGTATTGCATTTAAGGATATTAATTTAATGTGTTTAAATGATTTATTGCAGCCGGGCGATTTGGCGCTATTAAAACCTCGGGAACGTTTCTTACACACTTCTATCGTATCGGAGAATAAGTACAACATTAAATTATCACCACGTCCGCTGAGATTATCCGACAATTCTGTGACTTCACAGCGTGATATAAAATTACGATTGGAAGAAACCAAATGGGGCTGGAAGAAATAATAATTAAGAAATTTTATATTTTTTTCATTTTAAAAACATACCGGACAGCCTTCAATATCGTTGAATATATCAAATATAGCCATACGTGATTCTGTTTTTCTTTTATCCTCATTTATATGCATCATGACTTCCTTAATGGCCTTCAATGCCTCCTCCAGCCGGGTATAATCGGGATTACTTTTGTTCGTGTGTTTTAAAATGTCATTTAACAACAAACTGATGCTGGGCAATCTCTGCACTGGTCGTATCATTAAATCCTGCAGACTTTGTCGTCCACATTCCGGCTTCGTTTGATTTATCTTGAGAAATGCATGGAAACGCGGATTTTGTGTATCACAGAGTACCAGTGTTTCTTTCATTTGTTCGAAGAAATTTACATAGGGTGGGTAAGCTTTTATTAAATCATCACGATGCTGTAGTATTATATCACCAATTAAGCAATCTTCTGACCATTTACTGTGTATGCTACGCAAACGTTCAAGCATGCTTTGATGTACCTCGTGTATGGGTATAAAATTGCCAAAAATTGCTCGAATTTCAGATTTATTTAGTAAAGCTTCGCTGGTTTCCGCAATTTCTTCTAGAGGATTTTTAAAGAGCTGAAATAAGAAACGGAAAATGTATATTAGAATTACACAAATATGTTCCAATAGATGGTTTAGAACAAAATACTTTTTGCTTCATTGGTAGAGCTAGAATCGCAGTAAGAGAATGTAATTTAAATTTAATTTAGGGCCTGTCCCACGATGTCACCAACGTTCGACTTGTCGCCTACTTACATTCAAAACAAAAACAAATTTTAAAATTTTGTTGTTGTTTCCAATGTAACTGTGCGACAAGTCGAACGTTGGTGACATCGTGGGACAGGCCCTTAATTTATATCATACTTCATTCATATCTCGCTATGCAAGCTATTGTTAATAGATGAGGGCCACTCGCCACGTAAAAACACCATTTTCCAGCTTACACTTAATTTGTTTTCGTACGAATGTCGATACGATTACGGATGTGACGATTTGACCCCAGGTTATACTCGTTTGAATGTTTATTGCAACAAGTTACTTCCATTCTCTTAAAAGCTACTTGTTTGTTTACGCACAGACAGTATTATGTTCGAGATAAATGTTCCTATTGCTTTATTTCAATTAATGAAAAAAAGAAAAAATGTTCCTATTGTTTATTTCAATTAATGAAAAAAAAGACTCAGAAGTACATTCGGTATATACGAGTCTCTACCTATCCGTTTTCCTTTATATCTCATAAACTCGTAATTGAAGGAAGTAAAACTGCATTATGTAAAACATGACTCATTTTGGGCTAAAAAAAGTGAACAGAACGTGACTTTCATGAAAACTTCTTGTTTGTTTTCATAGGAGAGTGAAAGTTCATTTTAAAAATGTCTTCGAAACGTAACTATTGGTCTCCACTAGCCATGAACTTAGTATGGGCATCATGTCGGACATCGTAAATGGATAATAGAGACCGCTCATGTCCAACTTTCGTCCGTGCTCTGACATGGATGACCGAACATACATATATCTGAGCAACAATGTTCGCCATGAGATTCTCAGTCCGCAACCATTTGCAATAGAAAGAAAAGAGACAGAACAAAATTGGTAAATATTCCATCTCTTTGCACTAACGCAAATCACTTTGATATGCCTGAACATGGACATCGCACGTATTCACCACAACAACGAAGTTGATGAATTTTTCACAGTTGCTCTGCCGGATTCATGTCCATGTCATGTCCAAGTTGATGGCTAGTGGAGACGTAGGGTAAAGTTGCAAGAAATTTTTTTGTTTACTACTTAATTAAAGTTACCCAGAATATCACCTATACAAATTTATAAGGCAATAAATTGGGAATAAGTATTATTGTTAATATTATTGTTTTCAAAAGGCATCATGTATAATGTATACTTGAACATAAGATATTATAATTCTTTAAATATTGGTACAAAATAACATACATGGGACATGGGCATACCTCATTAAAAATTCCAGTAAGCAGTAGATTTTTACTGATTACTGAAAACATGCAATAAGCATTAAATTTGTACTAATAATGCACTTTTATCATAGGAAATATTCATTCGTGAAAACGACTTAGTGTGACTAGCAGGTGTAATTGAATTCGCAATATATCCTCAAAATCAGAAGCGATCGATTAAAAGCGATTTTAGCGTTTATCGATCAAAAGCAATTTTAGCATTTTTATCGGCTTGATCGAGAAGGTTCTTAGCTATGTTTTAATAAAATCGGTCCAGCCGCTTAGAAGATATCACATCTTTTCTAGAAATATTCGTGGTTTTTTAAAATGTTTAATTTTTGTTATTTCATTTTACTTTCTGAATATATCAAAAAAATGATTTTCTTGAAAATATGTATGTATAGTTGAAATCTGAGTGGAAATTAAAAACAATGTGAGTGTGGTAGTGTGTGTCTGTGTATCTGTGTGTCTGTCCGTGTCCACGTACAGGCCAAACGGCTGGACCGATTTTCATTTAGTTTTTTCTGTTTTAAAGATGACTTGATCGAGAGGGTTCTTAGCTATGTTTGAAGAAAATCGGTCCAGCCTTTTAGAAGATATAACATCTTTTCTGAAAAAAGTCGGGGGTTTTTAAAATGTTTAATTTTTGTTATTATTTTACACGATTTTGAAATAACACAGTTCAAAATTAAGAACAAATAATTTTTTTCACGATTTTTTTTGAACTTTCACGGTATTTTTTTCTTTAATTTTTCCATTTTGAATCCTATTTGTAATAAGCGTGCAACATGTTATCCGAAACCGACGAGTAAATGTAAAATTAACTTTTAATTTCTCAAGTTTGGAATAAACTTTATATTATTTTTCTTGTGCAAATGAATTGTTTTTGATATTTAGGGCCTAATTTTGTAACACGCAACGCCAAGCGTTTTATATAGGAAAAATTTTAATTACAATAACAAAACAAATATAAAATTTGTCAACGCTAAGCGTTGCGTATTACAGAATTAGGCCCTTAATATGTAAATATTTTTTAGTCAAACTTTTTTATATTCAGTTTTTTGCATGATTTACTCAGTAAATGGTTGAATTTTTTCATCATTATCTCCAATGACATGCTAATATTTAAATCATGCACGTTTCCCTTAAATGAAACCAGTTCGTCGTCAACCAATGGTTCATTTCAACTTTATTTTTGCTGGACAAGTTTTCCTTCAAATGTTGACCATAAATTTCATTTTTTCCCAATATTTCCCATATTTTAGACAATTAGATAAATACTCACATTTACAATTGTATCCAATATTCCTACGTAATTCGATTCCGTGCTGTAGAAATCCATAAAATGATTAAAACGCATCGAAGTTTTTTTCGAAGGAGTCTGTTCGCAGGTTGACGTTTCAGGTTCTGTCAGCAATTTAACACTCTCTAACTTATCCGGACTTGTCGTACAATCGAAGAAACTACCTGATACGGATAATAAACCAGCATCGGAAACAGAAGAACGACGCTTTCCCGAACCCAAAGGGGTTCCTTCCAACTGTAGACGTTGTGAAAAACGTTTACGTTTGCGTTTGTTGAAACTAATGGGTAAAGATTCACGACGATCACAATTTGGTGTATTGGCAATACTATCAAGGTACTAAAGGAACCAGCCAAAATTAAAAAAATTGAATTAAAACCAAATTTTTATAATTTTAAGACAAACTTACATCACCAAAAAGATAATCCATTTCGTCGGCATAGCCATTTTGTATGGTATACCAAAACCAATCGGATTTTAATATATGCGTACGATTATTTTTGGGTTCTGGTTTGATCTGTGTGGTATGCTCATCAACCACCTGCATTTGAAAGAAAATTAAACATTTTACAAATATAATAAAAAAAATATATTTTTTATAATAAATAAACACACACACGAAACACTTAGTTTAAACATCCGCTAGTTTCGCACAAAACTACCAGCTGGAATTGTCAAGTTAAATGCAAATACATACCTTCATGTAAAATCAAAAATGAGTTGCACCTTGTAGTTTAGTGCGGAAATCGGAAATACGTACATCTATTCAGAACATTTAAAGCCGTGATAAAAGTTTACTTTTAACTAAATACACTAAGTGCCATTATTACAATTTAAAGATAGTTAAAAGTAGGATTTTGTCGGACCTATAAAAACTTTATCATTTGCTAAATTTTACTTTAACCTAAAATGAGCGATAAATTATAGGCAAATTTATCCTACCTGGTAAGTTAAATCCAATTTGCAATAATGTAAAGCTTTCTATACGTCCGATAAAATCCTACTTTTAACTATCTTTAAGTTGTAATAATGGCCCTAAAACTTATGTTTTTACTTCTCCTGTAAAATACTTTGAAAATATGGGCTTGTTCGTAAATCAGAGCTGCCATAGAGAGAAAACCGAGAGAAATGTATAAGCGTATGTGTATTCATTTGTATAAAAAGCCGATTGATGTTCGGCACTCTTGCGCTTCTCTGGGCAGGCTGGTCGTAAATGCATCGATGCTCTGCATCATACGAAACAAACCTGTGGTACATGCGTAAAAGTATAAGTAAGTACTGATGTGTGGACTACATGTCGGGCTTTATTCGCTGGTTATAATATTTTTTTATTATTATTTACGTTGTATTCTGATTCCACCGTTTCTTATAAATATATTCCTAAAATTTTTGGAATCACTTAGCTGACCTTGTCTTTTTTTCCCTGTTAAACGATTTAATTTTAACAAGAAAATTCATTCCTAAATTTGCTTTCTATTTTCTTAAAATAAATGTAGTGTTTTACATAAGTATACAAATTTAATTTAATTTGACAATACAGGTTTAGCTATTATATTGCCTACAACTTCTAAGTGATATTCAATAAAAGTTTTTAAAAATCATTTATTTCAAATATACACAAAAATACTTTATAAAGCATGAGAGATTTAGAAATTCGAAATACATACATATGTACTCGTACTTTCAAGCAAAGTTTGCATGCACATACATATGTATCGCCACCTTAAATGCAAACGGACGTATTTCTTTTTCAGGAGAAACAAAAAACGTTACAAAATCAATAATAATAAAGTATTCTTGAAAATCTTCTTCGAAATTTACTTGTAGTATGGATACTTATACATATGTATTTAACCATTTATTTCCTTTTTATTTGTATTTAAGCTTTTATGCTAGTTACGTTCCTTGCAATAAAAAATAGATGCATTCGTAATTACGTTCGTTTGAATTTCTTTAATAAAGTCGTAATTTTTCATCGCAGAGGTCTAAATATTTGCGTGAACATTTAGTTTGATAAAATGAGCCATAATCAATCAAAACTCGATTTCGAATTTTTGTATAGTTACGTCCGTTTGCATTTAAGCCGACGGTATCTACATACTATATTTGCTTTTGATTTTCTATCAATAATATTTTGGTATAAAAAACAAGGCGAAAATCGTCTTTCCAACAATTAAATTAAAATTAACGGGGTGATGCAAGGTTAATAATTGTTGCTTTTTTAAGGGCCTGTGACACAATGTCGACTGAAAACGTCCGAAACACAACTTGAGTTTAAAACAATAAAATACATAATAAAATTTGTTTTTGTTTTAAATATAAGTAATAAATCGAACGTTTTCTGTCGACATGGTGGTACTGAACGTAACATTTGTTAACAGTCAAAAATACTTGTGTGGCAAGAATCTATTCTTACGAAAGAAATGAATACTTAGGTCTTGTTGTTTTTACATTTATTTTCGATTACATACTTCTTATAATTAAGTCAGCCTATGTAGTAATGGTAAAATAAAAGAAATAAAACCACGTTGATTATTTAGTTTTAGTTTCAACTATGATATAAGTTGAGCATCTCATTTGTTGAAATGAAAGTTTAACATAATATCTTCAGTTGTTCTAAAACAATTTTTGGGTAAAGTTTCCCTGAATATCTGCATTAGCAACAGTGAAATGCGCAAAAGAACTAGCTAAGCCATATATGTACATACTAGTGATGTAACGAATGTCAATTTTTGATATTCGCGAATACGAATACGAATATTTGAAACGATATTCGCGAATACGAATTTTATATGCAATATGAAATATTAAAAAATTGTTATGAAAAAGGACTTCACACTCTTGTTGGCGTACTTTAAAGTTAAAAAAGTACCCAAAATTTTAATGATCTTCATTAAATAATATTTGAAAATGATACAAAGCACAAATTTCTATAAAAAATTAATGTATTTGTACAAACTAAAATTTTGGTCATTTATTGGAAAAATATTCATATTCGTATTCGTCTGAATTTGGCGAATACGAATACATTCGAATATTCGACAATTCGAATACGAAAACGAATACGAATATTCGTGCATCACTAGTACATACATACATATCGCTCATTTACTTCAATAGTGGCACAACTCAAAAAAAAAACAGTTTTGAAGAAAACGCGTTTTAAGTTTTCAATTTGCATACAACTCAATGGAGAAATGAAAAAAAAAATCTTCTCTCGGGAGGTGATGGTACAAGCTATTTATATGAAATTTTTACACAAGATAAAATACGAAATGCTGCATCTTTCTGCATTATTAACTCAAAAAACGAGTTTTTTGAGTTATGCCGCTATTGAAGTAAATGAGCGATATGTATAATCAATTTCTGTGTTTTGAAGGAACATTATTTTACTGAGTAATTAAAATAGTAATTTGGGATAATTAGTGTTAAATGTTAAAAATATATTTTTATTATGGCATAAATTTTTTACATAGTTACATACATGTGTAAAAAAATATGACAAATTTAAGCATACAAAAAATTTTTGAAAAAATATCAGGTGTGGACGGACGTTTTTACCTTATTTATAATCAGGTATGTGATGGAAAACGATCGTTTTCGAAACGATTTCAAAGCAATCGTTTTGAAAAGATGTGATGAATTCCGATAGATTTTGAGTATCATTTTTGAGCCAACCTCAAACTATTTACTTCTAAAACGCACATTAGAAGATAAAATATAAGCCATCTAATAGAGCTGTGAAAGAAATTTATCAAAATTTTTTGGAAAACCAATTAAAAACATATTTTAAAATTATAGACAAAACGACTATAGAAAACATATCACACCTTTTATCGTTTTCAAATTGGTTTTGTGTCTAAATCGTTTTTCATCACATACCTGAATATTTACCATGAATATTTACATGAATTTCATGTAAAATTTAGATATGCAAAATTGTTTAGTTACTGGTAGTATCTGTTTTGTATTTTTAACTTATGGAAAGACTGTATACATATATTCATAAAGTTGCATGCATGTGTGTGTGTTTATCAAATAAAAATAAAATTGCTTAAAATTTCTTAATTTTAACGCGAAAAAAGAGAAATTTTTGCAAAAACAAATTTGTTAGATTGTACATAAATATGTATGTATATTTAGAATGAATAATGATAATATATATGTATGTACATATTTCGGCTGAATATAACAACTATATCAGTTTTTTGACATTATACAACATGAAAACTTAATGGTATTGTACAAAACAAATGAAAAATTAAATAAATATAAGAATATTAATAATAGCGACATGCACTTGAAAATAAAATGAACAATTAGCATATACACATAAAATAAAATTTAAAAAAAATGTTTAGAAGTTTTATAAAATTAAATCGAATTAAGGAGACTGTTTAAGGGCGTGGACACTAGCTTTAGTATTTCAGTTAGGATACAATGGAGATCTTTAAAGACACGTTTTGAGGAACAAAGAGTATTTGCTGCGGAATTCCCGGCGTCCGTAATTTTATTCTAGATATTATCACCTCAACTTTAACATTTATGAACATTCTGGAATATGTTAGGATCCTAAATTTCAAGATAGTTAGTAGTGAACTTAAGGTGTGTTTGGTTATGCATTCAATCTCTCTATCTCTCATAATTTAATGATCGATACTATCATCAAAGCATCTGGGGAATAAAATGGACAACGAATGAGCCAAAAACTCTTGAAGATATATGTATACTATCTGGTTCTGAGGCACTGAAGAAGACCTTTGGCCTTTGCCGGGCGTTTGAAGGAACGCATAAAGATAGAAGAAAATTTACTCAAATACCTTTTCTGTAGAAGCGCAAATAACCCGTTTTAATTACCCCAAGATAAAGTTTTTTTTATTTTTTTTTTTTTGTATTTCAAAAGGTAACTCTGGTTTTACCTCATTAATTCAGTAAAATTAGTAAGTACAACTTTTCGATCAATCGAACTTATATTAATTTTAACATCAGCCAAATAAGAATTTTTTTTATAGATTCCCTGTAGAAAAATAGCTTCCAAAGAAGTCAAAAAGACCGGAAGTAGTGCAAATGTGGATCATTTCCATTCACAAAAACTTACACATAATAATTTCAATATAAACCAAATGAGAGTTATATAAAGCGTGCGTGCAGTAAGTCTTAGTTTACACTATGCAAGTCTTATTGCTAAGCTGATTAGTTTGAGAAATAGAGAGACGAGGGGAACAGAAACGTTTCTTTTCCCCTCATCTCTTTCTTTCTCAAACAAATCAGCCTAGCAATAAGACTTGCATAGTGTAAACTAGGACTAAACAAAAGCCAACGTGGTTCTTATTGGGAGATTTTGAATTTGTTGCTATGACTTCTTGATAATTTAAGTCATGAAAATGTTATTGTTTAAGATTGACTTCCCCTTTTTTTTTGCCGGTTTACTTCATACAGCCTGTGCAGTAAACGCTTTAAGTGTTGTCAATATGACTTAATAATAATAAGCAAATACGTACTTATTGACTTCTACCTTTTGTGCTGTGGTAGTTATCGGCTAAATAATATATTTTATTTATTTTATTTATTTCATTTATTCATTATGTATACCTAGCCTATGGGCCATATTCGGTCACATCACATCGCATAGAGAAAAATTTAACAATTATCGTATGAACTATAACATTTTTGTCTGACAATGTTGCCAGAAAAAGCATTGTCAGTCCATTGCCAGACTACCAATTGACAACAAATTGTCACACATCTGACACTCGTGTGAACACATTTCGTTGCCATTGTCAGATATTTTTCAGACATTGTATTGTTGTCAAATGTCAACGGCATCATTGTCGGAGAATTGTTTATATTGGCAACACTGCACAATATAATTAAAAATATACAGTAAAAAATTACAATTCCTTCTTTATGATTCATAATAACTTATATTTTCACTTTTTACAACTTTTTAACAACACATAAGACAATTTTGACTGACGATATTTTCAGATAAATTTATTGTCATACAATCGTCTGGCAATAAATTGTAAGACTTTTTTTACAAATTTAATACAACCGTGTGACCTGACAATATACCTTTTCCTGGAGAATTTTGATTGTGAGTTCCTTGTCAGCACATTGACAATGGGTCTGTTCAATTACTTTCCCAGCAGAAACTAGCAACGAGAGAGTAAAGCAGAAATTTACAAAATTATTCTCCTAAATGTGAAAAAGCAAATGAACGCTTTACTTGTAAAAACTAGCAAGAAAATTTTATTCATATCAGAACCATGGATGGAAATCATGATACAATTGTACTTTTTCTGATGAAAGTAAAAATTTTACTAGCAATAATTTGTAGGAATTTTTTGTCTTTCAATTTTTTTTCTCTCTTTTGACGCTCTCTCCTTGCAAACTTTTTGAGTTAATGAATACTTTCTAGTAATAATTGTTACAAATTCGTAACAATTTTTAGTAAATGAACAAAGCTAATATTGTAAGATCTGGCAAATCGTCTTTACATACTGCTTTATTCATAAAAAATATTTCATGTTTATTAAGCGCTTATTTGACATATTTCTATGGGAAATTTGTCAAATAAACCTATAATAAAACTAAAATATTTTTTATGAATTAGACCGATAGTCTTTAAGTGTTCTCACATTCGTTAGAGAAACGAAAAACATGATGCAGGTTGTGTTACCTGGAAATAAAATTGGATGAAAGGAGATTGAGGAGAGATTGGGTGTAGGAGTTTAAAACTGGCATAGTAATAGTATAGAGAAACGGGATCGCCTTACTATTTATGCAATACCTATTGTACTCATTATAAAGGTAGCGAAACCACAGTGCCCTATGATCGTAGCCAAGAGAATTCCGACGGATTTTATACGACATTTTTAATTTAAATGGGAGGCAGCAGGGTCGATATTTTCACGCTTCAGTTCGCTTTCAAGCCAGGATGGATAGAACAGATAACTTATTTACGGAGATTAGCAATTACTATAGATAACTATGTGTAAGGCTCCTCTAACACAGAACAAAAATTAAGTGTCATTAATACTTAACGTGCACCTTACGTTTTTTTTTTACAAATAATGCTGGAGCTATAATAATGAAAAGAAAAATTGCAACAGCACATTAAATTATAATTTTTCGTTATACAAATTCAGCGAATTAAAAAATATTTTACTAAAAGTTAAAAATTTCTCTTTTTTTACATAAATTTATATAAAAATAATTTTAAGTAATATACATACATACATCTTGAGAAAAAAAGAAACAAAATCTAGAAAACATTTTTAAAGTGCTTTTATGCATTAAAAACAATTGTGCAAATATGTATTATTTTTTATAGAAAAGGAATGTGCATGTTTGAATATAAAAAATACAGTAAATGCAATAAATAAGCGCGAATTGCAATTTGAGTGGCATTTTTAACATTAACAGTTTATTTTTTACTATACAAATTTCAGAATACAACAAAATACGTTAAATTTATGATATTAAAACAATTTATGGATTTTTCTTTAGAAAAACAGAATAGGTAACTTTTTTTAAAAACGTATTTACCAACTGAATTTGCTTATTTTACATAGAGCCATTTCACACTATGCCTTTTTAGCCTGCCTTGTATTGACAATTTTCTTTTAAACCCCCTACGAAAAGTCACACACGTTTACATTAGGCCTTTTTTTATTCATTCCTTTTTAGCATTTATATACACGTTTAATGCTGAGAGTACGAACAAGGCAAAGAGAAATGTCATAAATCCCCTCGAATTTTCATTTGGTGCCTTTTGTTCTAACCCGCAAGCTTCTCACCCCCTCTCACCGACAAACTAAAAAAGCCTGCCTGAACAGGCAAGCAGAAAAGGCACAGTGTAAATTGCGTCCTATAATTAAATAATTTATTGTGCTGTTGTGTTGTTTTCAAAAATATTTATTGATTGTGATAAAATAGAAGGAAAAACAAAACACCAAAATCACCATAAAATATTAAATTTAATTAGAATACGGAGAAAGAAATGAATGAAATCAAAATTGTATAGGAATTTATATGAATCGGGTATTTGGAAGTATCCATTTGTTAAAATAGCATGATTATTTTAATAAATGGTTATTAAGATTATATAATTTTAAAGTTATCTTTTCATTTTGAATTAATATTGTATGTATATTTATTACTTATATACATTATTATTATATTACATCAAAGCGAAAAGATAATGCAAAATATGTATGTTTCAGATTTATACCCCAATAACCGGCTCATATATTTATTTATATACATTTTGGAATAAAACTGAAGTGAAATCTATAACAAATGTTTTAACATTATAATTACTTTTTGTAGTTTAACTAGTAACCTTAGGAAAAGAAATGTGAATGAATGAATGGATTTTAATTTGTTTTATAGAAATGACATGACAATGTTAAAAATGCGCTGCAAATTACAAAAAAGAAATATTTTACATAATATTTAATACATATTGGTTTTTCGAAAAAAAAGCTGCGTAAATCCGTTTTTATAGATTTTTAAATAGGTCTAAAAAAATTATTTTCAAAAAAACTAAGCTTCTTTTTTTTTTGCTTGGGGTCTAATTGTACAACACAAGGAAAACGAAATTGCAAAAATTTTAAAAAAAATCATATAGAATTTAAGAAATTATGAAAGGTCAACGCTTGAATTTTCTGTGCATTTCTGCGCTGAAAAGTTTTTATGCGCTGAAAAGTTTTATTTTATAAATATATTTATTTTTTCATTTGTTGAATTTGTCACACGGTGAGGTGAATAAAACTCAAAAAATAGAAATTTAATTTAATTTGGCCAATTTCATAACTTAACTAATAAAATTTCATACATATCTATGTTTCTATATTATTAGTTAAACCATAATAATTTTGAAATTATAGTCCCTGATTTATACAAGTAGTTTTCAGCATTAACGACGTATGTCCAAAACATTTGTTCGCTCCTCAATTACTTAGTCCTAGTTTAGACGGGCGAACATTTGGAAGGAAAACACCTGGAATTCTTTCTCTTTTTTTTTTTTTTTGATGGCGACATTCCAATATTACTGCATAAAAGCAAGCATATTTGTACATGTATGCGTGTATATGTAGCAAAGAATATGCAAACAAAGCGTGTCGCCGATTACCGAACACAAAAATGATTCTTTCTTCCCCACCCGTAAATTGCTACCAAACTAAATGTTTCCCTTCCAAATGTTTTCGTGTCTAAATTCGGCCATACTATTCTTAGAGGAATTTTACCTCAAATTGTTATATAGAGTTATTATTTACTTTTACTATTATTGAATTGATTTTTAAAACTGCAGTCAAAAAGAGATAACCGCTGAAGTCGACTTAAGAAATATTCTTCATATTTACGTGAAACATTTCCTCAACAAAGTTTGTTAAAAAGGTATTAACAAAACTGTCAGTTGTGCCATATTTACAATAAGAGCCCGTTTAGATGAAGGGTGGCCTAGCTGCGACAACGCTTACGTTCTCTTATATATATATATATATATATATATATATATAAATATATATATATATATATATATATATAAATATATATATATATACAATAATTTCTTTTCTTTCCTTACTTTATTTACTTAAAATTTTTATATTTATTACAAGTGTTTATTTCATGCATGCTATTAAAAAATTGTCTAACTGGCAACACTGCTTGTACATAGCATAAGAAAAATACGAGAAAGAGATATGTGAAAGAGAAGAGTTAAAATTGTCGCTTCAATTCCCAGTACATGCGACTTTTGCTACCCCGCAAGCTTCTCTTCACTTCTCGCCTACAAATACGAGAAGTGAAGGCCACACTTCATCTAAACTGCCTCTAAGTTTTAAAATATGTATGGGATATTTTTTTAAGTTGGGAACACTTTTTTAAATGGCGGCCATTTTGTCAGCTGTCAATTGATTTGTCTTTAGTTTTGTTTGGCATTTCAACATGAATACAATGACGCCTGAAGAACGAAATAATCATTCATCAGAGCAAAGAATTCAATCAACTATGGAACGTTTTTTTGTGGCCAGGAATGTAGCTGAAGGTGAGAACGTAACCTTCTACGTCGACAGGCAGGCAGCGCTCTTGGGTTCCTGGCTACAGCAGTGTTGAGGGAAATTAAATTGCCGATGAGCTGTGTGACAGATCGGTGAAATTACCAATAGATCATTGCTATAGGGAACTCAGTAATTGGGTAGAAAGCAGGACCAACAGTTCATGGCGAAGTACTGGGCATGAATAGAAAGGTGATGCGAATATTGATAGGCGCGATGACTGGCCACTGCTCCGTCAGAGCAAGAACCAGCAACTGGTACTCCAGATTTCTGTAGAATGTGCGGGGATGAAGAGGAACCGGAAACCATTTAACGTATTATCTGTCACTGCCCGAAGCTGCAACGTCATAGGCTTAGATGATTGAGCAGACGTTTCCATGAGAGCATTACTGATATCGGGACTGGAAGATATTAGAGGCTTCATCATAAGAATTCAAGGGCTTAATGGCGGATAATAGGGTGACTTCTGGGTACAAATGAGGGGTAAATATTATTTTTAATAGACAATAGGAATGGAGGTTCGGTATAGCACCACCCTTCCTAACCTAACCTAAACATGGAACCACATCTAATCTAAATGATAATACGCATCCACAGCAGAAGAAGTCATTACTGCTGTAGAGCGAAACATGACGCAGACCCGAATCAGTTATAGAGCCATCGTTCATCAGTTGAACAACCAATTATGTGCAGGAGCTGTGCTTTCAACAAGACAGCTCTTGCAACAATTGATTTATTGAAGCAAACGTTTGTTAACCGCATAGTTTCACGTTGCGGACCAGTGAATTGGCCTATAAGACTAGACTATTTTCTGTGGGGATATATGAAGTCGCTAGTCTACACCGATAAGCCCGAAACGATTGACCACTTGAAGGACAAAATGTGCCGCGTTATTGCCAATATACGGCCACAACTGTTGAAAAATTTCATCGAAAATTGGACCTCATGGTTAGACTACGTCCGAGCCAGTTGTGGCGGTCATAGTCAGAAGTCATATTTAAATTATAATGATACAAACAAGTGAGCTGAAAACTTAGGCCCCTATTATGATTTACAACTAAATGGATAGTTTAGTTGTAGTTTTAAAATTTTTGTTACGGATTACAACTTTTTTCACCATGAGACAACTGTTTTTTATCAGTTGTATTTTGGCTTTTATTTCGAGTGTTGTATTAGTTTTGCTTCATTATTCCAGACGCCAACCAATCCCATTTGTCAACGAATATTGTTGACACGTTCATAAAACATGAAATCTAAAAAAAAATACAAGGCCAAAACTAAAACTATTTAAATGTGTTGTGATGGCTAGTATGGTTTCAAAAAACAGAGCGTAGATGAAAACCATTTCTTTTCGAGCATTGTTTCGAATACAACTAAAATTAGTTGTAATTCAGAATGCCAAAAAACAGTTAAGTTGTTTTAAGGTTAAGTTGTTATAATTTCAACTAAACTTAGTTGAGTTGTAAACCGTAATAGGGGCATTATTCTCTTCTCAGAAACTTGTCAAACCTAACCTATCCTATATTTTTCTACTTACGATTCTATCAAGTTAGGTTGTATAGGTTTGTTCGATCACCCAAAAAAAAAAATTTTTAAGACATACGCCGTTACTGATGCAAACTACACATGTATCAAAGCATTTCTATAGTGTTGAAGTCGCGACCGAGTGCCTAAACCGAGCGATAACTAGATTTTACTTCTCCTTAAAAACACTTATTTAAAATGCTTGCTTTCAATCTGCTTTACATACAAAGCTATATAATTATTTATTAAATTATGTGAATAAATCGATAATATTGTGATGAAGAAAATTGATTTTAATAGTTTTTGATATTCAAATACCGAATTTCGAATCGACTTTTCCACAAAAGTTGTAATTTTGTGGTTATTTATTTACCGTGTGATATTTTATTCACTTTATGCGTATTTATTAAACAGCTGCACTTAATAAAAAACTATTACATAAAAAATAATAAATATATATATATATATATATATATATATATATATATATATATATATATATATATATATATATATATATATATATATATAGTGGATAGTGTAAAGTAGTACTTATATATATATATATATATATATATATATATATATATATATATATATATATATATATATATAAGTACTACTTTACACTATCCAAGTCTGATTAGTTTGAGGGAGGGAGAGATGAGGGGAACAGAAACTTTTCTTTTCCCCTTATCTCTCTCCTCTAAAAAACTAATCAGCTTAGCAATAAGACTTGCATAGTGTAAAGTAGAACTTATGAAAGTGGTGAAGGGCCGAATGAAGAACCATAATTAATATTGATTACCAATATTGAATAATTGTATTTAATTAATCAGCAAGAAAGTGTTACTTTCACGAGAAGGTGGTATTTAATATCAAACAGTGCGCAAAAAAAAATTAAAATTAAAATGAAACTTTGTTTGAAAATTATATTCTTGTTTCCTAAATGTTTTCCTGATTTTGATTCTTTTTAATTTTGTAAAAAAAAAAACTACAAAAAAATATAAAAAGTACCGTGGGAATATGACCGGCATTCTTAGCATTGACACCCGTAGCAACAAGTTCGTTTATATTTTGAGCTGGATAACAATATTTGTTGTTCACATTTAGCATATTATGATTGACATTTGATTGATGATGATTTGCGATTTGCATTGATTGGTTACTTGGCAGTAATGTGACATTGTTAGTATTAGAAGCAGTAAAAGAGGAAGTGGTAGTAGAAAGAGATATAATAGCAGTGTTAGCACAAGCTACATCAATATTTTTACTATCGTATGGCAAATTTTCGGAACATGTAGTTGGAATTATGGAAGTGGAAAGACTTGGAAAGTTAAGTGTATCGTTCAAGGTTAAATTAAGGGATTTATTACACAATTTGGAAGCTGTAGATGTTGATGCCGATAATGTAGATTTTGTTGTAGGACGTGGTGCGGAGGCGCAACATGCGACATACTTTAATGGAGCTTTCGGGGTTTTAAACTCTTCTCTGTCATTTTGACAATCAACATTATCTCTTTCAGGTGATTTTTGTTGTATATTTATTGGATGTTTCTCTTTTCGACTGCTGGTACGAGTTAATCGATTTCTAAGACTTCGAAATTTTTCTTTGACCGGTTTGTATATCGACTCATTAAATGTTGTTTCCATCGATACCATAGAGCATATAGAATTATCGGTATTTTCGTTATTAATATATTCGTTATTGGCATCGCTGGGTGCTGAATCGAGTGCCACTGAGCTCCGACGAGGTCTTAGCATTTTGGAAATGGGCGTACGTACTCCCACAAAGCTCATGGAACGTTTAATGGTCCGTGTTATTGAACCAGTGCGCAATAATTTTGGTTTTTTGTTGCTGCTAGGCAAGATAAAAGATTCAACGGACATCAACGAAACGCTATCAAAACTTTCGCGTTTACGTTTTAATTCCATTTGGGCATCATCCAATTCAATTTCATGACCTAAGTCATCAGTTTCCATTTCCAAGGCAGTATTATTGGCAACTTTTGGTAAAATTTCATCGGCTGGTTTTTCTTCATTCGGGGAATTGTTGCATAGTATAGGAGATATATTAGCGTTTTGTTGGAAATCGTTAGGAGATTCATTAGTCAAAATTTCGCCATCCAATTTGGGTTTTTCGTTAAGCAGATTTATTAATTTTTCATTTGAAGACTTTGATGATTTCGGTGTACTGGCGTGTGTTGTAATATCTTGCGCCTTTAAAGCTGAAAACTTTAAGAGCCCATCGTTATAGGGTAAAATCAAATCATTGACCATATCATCTTCAATATTCTCCTGTTTCAAATTGCACTCATAATCAACTACTAGTCTTTCATCAAAATGATCATCATCATCATCATCGTTTTCGGTTTTATCTACATTATTTTCTGAATTGTTAAAAATTTCATTTTCATTTTCAACATCAACTTCCATTGCGCTAGTATTTTCTTGTAAGGAATCGGAATTATTTTTTTTAACAGGAGTTTGATTAGTATTTGTTAGAATTTTTGAATTATTATTGTTAGTGGCATTAGATAGAGCTTCTGAAAAGTAACCACCCGTATTAGGCATGACCTGTAAAATTTAGAGTTTATTTTTTAAATTATATTTTAGTTAACGATTGTGTGAAAACATATCAAATTTCGATTTAGATGTGCAATATAACAAAGGACTAAACAAATATAAGCAATTGCTACTGTGATTAAAAACTCACGACATGTGAACATTCTGGATCATCTAATTCGGCCGGTACACCGCCATTACTTTTTAAAACATCTATCATGTGCTGATGTTCATCTATGGGAAATCCGAAAAAACATATCTTCTGCCCCTCGAATGCTTTTAAGCGATGCTCTTTGGAAAAATCTTCCGTTGTGGCCTTAAATTCTAAATCATCCTTACGTTCCCAAGCAGCATAAACCCAGGCTGGCCGTACTACTGTTAACCGAAATGTTTTGGCATATCTAAATTAAAAGAATATAAACCGCAATAAATAGAAATTAACAATGGTGTCCTTAATTAATAACAAAAATCTCAATTTATCTAAATTATCTATTAGTACATCCCTATCGAAGTTTTTTAAATCTTTTTTCGAATAAATAAAGTCTCTGACTTGTTAGAGAGAGAGAGAGAGAGAGAGAGAGAGAGAGAGAGTTTTGAAAGAGATTATTACGTGGCGTTACAAATATACAGATATTTATATGAATAACTGTCATATTTTTTCATTGGATGAAGATAACTTTGTATTGTTGAGGACAAAAGAGAGCTGCACTGAACAAGAAATATCGGATTTAAAAAGATAAACGACATCAATTTCATAAATGTTCTGGAACATATTATTTTTAGATAATTCTGTGGCAATAAGGAAAAAGGGCTTAACTCAGACCAGACGGACAGCTTAGCGAAAACAATAGGGTTCCTTTTCACCATTGGTGTACGGAACCCTAAAAAGATAAGTTGAAAGTCATAGTGCTACAACTTCCTGAAAAATCACACAAACTAATTGAGATTTTGACCAGGGGTACTTTCGAGTACGCAGATTACGGAGGTCCCATTAACGCAAAATCAGCTTATCTCGACTTAAGTACTTTTTCCTTTTTGGCACAGAATTTCTTCTACTTATTCTTTTAACAAAAAATCTGTATCTGTGTTAAAGATCTCATCATTGTGTTTATTTGTTTTATTAAAAAAAAATCATAAGACCATTTACGAGTAATACCAAAATTTAAATACTTCATCGGTGATGTTTTTCAGTGTACTGGATAAAAATATCATCCCGTCTCATCGAAGATTAAATGAAAGAACAAAGACTATTCCAAAGATACATATATGAAACAATTCCATTTAACTTTGTATCTATTAATTTAATATAGAAATTATTTTTATTATTATGTTTTATTATTATTTTCTCTGGCAACACTCTTTCTTTGCATCATTGATGAATAACACGTCTGTTTTTTTTTTTTTTTTTGTTATTGGTAATCCTAAAACTCGAAAGTGGTTCTAAATTTCAATATTTCTAAAAAAAAAACTATTGTACTGTAGATTCCTAATACTGTTTACCTAGAAAGCAATTAAAAATTTTAGTTTGCGAAAGGTTTAATAAGCAAATTTGCATACAAAATTTGTTTAAAACAATAGAGCTTAACTTTATACAAAAGAGATCGATTTCCAAATAATATTCTCAGCTGATTTTAAATTTTAATAATTAAATAAATAGTTTAAAATTTTAATTTAATACATATTAGTTAAGTGTAATCAAACTGATTTTATACTCACTGATATTTATCACCGCCACTGTGCGTACTTATTAAATGTGTAATTTTGGAATTCATATCCTTCCGTATACAGCCACCCATAGAATGTATTAAATTAACTAATTTTGTCTAAAATTTTAAAATTATATTCAAAGTATCAAAATATATTTATGAAAATAATACCCACCAATTCATCTTTTTTGCGTATGCCGGTGAAACATGTGACTACACCACGCATGGAATAATTATAAATTGGTCTAGCATTGTGTGTAAGACCATCCTTCATGGCGGCCGACTGTTTTAAAGCTGGTGGACCCAATATGCTGAAAATTAAAATTAAAAATTATTTAATCACAACAAATATACTCGTACATATAAATATTTAACATGAGAAGCTGTTAAATAACCTTTTAGTGTAGAAGTTTACTAAACATGAGATAAGTGGAAATATTAAGAAAAAAATTATTTTCAGATGCATTTTAAATGGTTTCTTTTGAAAAATATCGATTATTTGCATGTGCTTTCAAAAGTAGAAACAATTTGTAATTATTTAAAGGGGATAACATAATAATAAACATAATTTTCAAAGTACGTATCGCATACTAAATCATAAACAGTCACAACTCAAAAAATTTCAGATGCTTAGTAGTGGCAAACAACTGTTTATACCAAGGCGAATTCACATAAGGTGATCTTAATTTGCCAGCTGACATAAATTCCCTGCTGTCAAATGAACCAAAACGTTAAGAAAAATTTTTGACAGCAGGAAATTTTACACTAACAAATATACAAGGCGAATGCGCAGAGTTGCAAATCAAGAACACCTTATATCAATACGCCTTGGTTTATACTGTACAAATGACGCAAGTATGTATGGCCGGGTTTCCATCTGTATGCCATGTGCCACACAAGCGTAAAAAAGCGTAACCACTAATTACTAATGAAAAACAGTTTGATTCAGACACGTATTTATTAAGCTAAACAGTTTTATACATAACTAATAGACAATTTTATAGAATCCAACATGATTGGAAACTGTTTAAATCAATATATATATATGTCTGAATCGAACAGTTTTTCATTAGTAATTAGTTGGTTTTGGGCAAATGACACACACGAAATGCCAGGTGTAAACTCAGCCTAACATAACAACAAGAATAACGGTATTTTATATTCTTCAAGAAGACTTTATTGCGAAAAAAGTTATTGCGGTCGTAGAGTTTTGTTCAGGTAACTGATTTATAAAAAAGTAAAACCACTTTGATCATTTTGAGTTGTGACTGTTCATGATTAGTGTGCGATATGTATATCGCATCTAACTTAAAATTTTAAAATTTTCAGTAAAGATGAAAAACTGTTTGAGGTTACATTAACAATTTGATTATTTTTAACTTGAATATAGGATCAAATCAAAATTATACTTGGTGTTGCAAGTTAATTTCTTGTAAAAAGTGAAATTTTAAAAATTTTCAGTTAATAAGTGCTTTGTACTTTTGGTACTTTTTCTGTTTTTTTTATAAATACAGTTTAAATAATTTTTTGAGCAATTTAATAAAAACTTAAGTAAAAGGTAAAAATCTAATAATCCATTCAGCAATGTAGTGTATAAATCAAATTTTTTCACAGCACTGTGAATACTATTAATATGCCCTTTTAAACTATATTCCCTATTATTTTTAAATGTTTCATAACATAAAATGCATTGCATATTTTGAAAAGCATTTTTTATCACGAAATAATTCTTAGCTTCCATAATTATTTAATTTTTTTTTTTTGCTGTACAAATTTATTAAATTTGAACTTTATTTCGTTCGATGTACTCAAAAAAACTAAACAAAAAACCAGGAAAAAATTCGTACATGCGTGCACAACTTCATTCGTCGCTTTCTCAGTGACGACCAAATGAAAGAGCATATGTGTGATATTGTTGTCCACAATTGTGGTATGGCTTGCGGGTTACTGCTTTAAAGGCTCAGTTAGCCGACTGTAAAGTAATGTAAATGTAACGTAGAAAACAGCTGATTGATATTTTTATATGATAAGTAGGTTACGTTACATATATATATAACCATTTTCATTACTTTTCACATAACAAAATCGATCAGCTGTTTCTTACTGTTGCAGTTACATTGCATTACAGTCGGCTAACTGAGCCTTAAGTCATTTTATACTGCTTTTTAAAGTAATTGAGCGACATATGTGCCCTTAATTCTGAAAGTGGTCTAAGTCAAATATTTCTTTGATCGAGATATTTAGTAGATTACATTTGAACAAATCGAAAAATATTTGTATATATTTGTCCATGTACAGACCAAACGGCTGGAACGATTTTGAATTTTCTGTTTGAAAGGTGACTTGATAACTATGTATATTTAAATAAAATCGGTCCAGCCGTTTTGAAGATGTCACATCTTTTCTAGATATATCGGGGGTTATTTAAATTTTTAATTTTTGTTATTTTAATTGAACGTTTAGTTAACAGATTTAAATATATACATATATGTATAGGTCTTAATCAATACATACTCATAATTTAAGAGCAACAATTAACCTTTATTTTATTTACTAATTTTTTATTTTATTTTGTACTACTACATTGAATAACACTCAGAGTGGCAACTAATTTGTTTTATATGATTAAATAATAAAAATATATAAATATTCATGAACCTATATACATATACATATGTATGTACATTAGAATGGCCGTTATTTATTTATTTTTTTTTATTTCTTAAATTCTCACTCCCAAATCAGTTCAGTTTGATGTAAAAAAAAAATACAAAAAAAATTCATAGCGATAAGTTGTGTTTTAGGGGGTGCGCCCGCCCCTCAAAGTTGGCCTTCAAGCCCATTTTTAATGAAATTTGTTTGCATATGCCTATCTTAAAAAAATACATTTTACAAGAACATGATATATGGCAATATTTTAGCTCTTCTAGTCTACAATATTAGTTTCAAAGAAAGTTTTTTGCTAAAATTTATATTTTAAGAAATAATTAAGAAAATAACCAACAAAATACCAAAAATTATATATACCAAAATTGCATTTTACATGGAAATTATTTTACTAAGCGTTTACAATTATTTCGTACATATGTATGTATAGTCATAAAAAAACTAAATAAAAAAATTACATTGAATGTATGGGCTTGAGGGCTAACTTTAGAGGGCCGGACGCACCCGAATAAAAGAAATCAACAAAAAAAATTTCTCCATACAACTAACGGCCACTCTAATGTACATATCGCACACTTAATTCAATAGTGGCATAACTCAAAAAATGAGTTTTTTGAGTTAGTAATGCAGAAAGATGCGGCATTTCGTATTTTATCTTGTGTAAAAATTTCATATAAATAGCTTGTATCATCACCTCCTGAGAGAAGATTTTTTTTTTCATTTCTCCATTGAGTTGTATGCAAATTGAAAACTTTAAACGCGTTTTCTGCAAAATTGTTTTTTTGAGTTATGCCACTATTGAAGTAAATGTGCGATATGTATGTATTTATGTATTATGATATATTTGACCTTTATAGTTAAATAAACTCAATACATGCTGTTGTTTTACTTAAGAAAGCAATCAGAAAAAATAAATTGAAAAATGAAAATATTTAAGGAAAAAAGTAAAACAAAAATTAAGAAAAGCAGGAAAAAAATATAGTGGGAATATCAGGGGGCAACAAAAAAACAGTCTTTTTGAGGTTGAGCGGTTAAAATAAGCTTGTTGAGGGACTTTGGCGGATTCACAAAATTTATGGACCATAAATCCGTCCTACGTTATGCGTCGCTTTTTTCAACTGACATTAACATTCTGACATTAAAGCAATGCATATTTTGCTTATTGTATGAAAAATGAACGATGCATATCCACTTAATTTTTTGTATGAAAAATGGAAACATTTTGTCCGAAAAATGGACAATGTATACACCATTTAATTTTTTCGTACGAAAAATGGACGATGTATAGCCGATTAAATTTTTTGTATGATAAAATTATAAATTATTTAATTTTTTGTATGAAAAGTGTACTATGTATGTACCCAACAAAAAATTACACATTACCATTAGAACTACATACGTGCCATATAATGACTTTTTTTTCTGATTGCCAAATTTCATCACTCGCTTACAAATCACATTACCTAAAATTAAAAAAAAAAGATGTACAAGTTGCTAAGTGAAGACAATGAAAGTAGCCAAATAAAAAAGTAAGTACATCTCAAGAATCGATTATTTTAGTCTCACGCCTTGTTAAAATCATTAAGTTGGTAATTCAGTAAGGAATAGCTTCCACCAAAGATGCTTACTTCCAAAATCGATTACCTTTTTTGAAATTTTTTGCTGGGTATATCCCATTAAGTTTTTTTGAAAAATGGACGAATTATTATAGCCCATTTAATTTTTTTTTTGTCAGAAAAATGGACGATGTATAGCCCATTTAATTTTTTCGTACGAATAATAAACGATGCACAGTGGCGTGAAATAAAAAAAGGGGCAAAAAGTCCGCAACTTTTGAACTAGTGAACCGATTTCGATGAAACTAACTGTTTTGGAAAGAAGAAGTGTTAAACTTTTCAGAAAGTATATTTGGAGGCACCCTGTTTTAAGACAGGTGCTAGTTCAAAAATTGCGGTCTTTTTACCACTTTTTTTATTTCACGCCACTGTGCGATGTATAAATAATAATAAATTGACGATGTATAGACTATTTAATTTTTTGTATGAAAAATGGACTATGTATTTATATCCCATTTAGGTTTGGACGACGTATAATAGCCCATTTAATATTTTCGTTCGAGAAATGGACGATGTATAGCCCATTTAAAAAAATAGACGATGTATAGCCGATTTAATTTTCTATATGATAAATTGACGATGCATGAAAAATGAACTATGTTTTATTTAATATTTTCGTTCGAGAAATGGACGATGTATAGCTCATTTAATTTTTAAATTTATTAACAGTGCTTCAAAGCACTACTTCAAAAAAATTCCGACTGACGTGAAAAATGGACGATGTATAGCCCATTTAATTTTTTGTATGAAAAATGGTCGATGTATGTATAGCCCATTTAATTTTTCTTGTGGGTGTGCTCCGGGAATCACATGGAAGCTATACCGGTCTACAAAAGACAGAGTTATGCAGTAACATACCTGGGAAAAATCAAACCGTATTGAGAATCTGATTCTTTTTTCAAGTCGGTTAAAAATTAAGTCTAAGTTTATGAGAAGACATCTTTGGAATGCAATTAAATTTACTCAAATGCTAATTTAAGTAACCAAAAAACCATTAACTATAAATTATTGATTCTGGATATTTTTGAATAAACTGTAAACTGATCGATTTGAAATCGCACGATTTTAGAAAAATAACTTCGACAACAGAAATATTTTTTAGATTTTTTTTAGTTTTTTTTTTATTATATACATACAGCCTTATTTATAAAACTTATTAAGGCTTTATAAGAGACTAAAAGGCCTTTATAAAGCCTAAATAAATTTTGTAAATAAATCTGATAGATTCTACAGTATCGTGTATGATTTTAAACACATCTGCAGAACCGTAATTATTTTTTTGAAAACGGGAAATTTACACGGATTCGGTTTACAGAACAGGGCCGATTGACTTGCAAACTAACACAGCACTTGGCGATAACACCCTTTAGTATTCTCATATACATACATACATACATATGTATTTCTTACATACATCCGTACATATGTACATTAGGGATATAACTTTTTAACAATTTTTTAATATATCAAAATTGGCATAGCACAGTCCGATAGAGCATAAAAAACTATAAGGGAACATATATTTATTTTTTCGCTAAGGTCAAAAAAGTTCACACACCAACCGCGATAGAGTTTTTTTCTTTTTGGTTAAGAAAAATGAATAATATGTTTATTTAAAACAAAAAATAAATAAAACACACCGTATAAAATTATGAATATTCAATATTGCCTCGAAATAATTTTAGATTATGTAAAATAATATTTTTGTTAGTTTAAGTCCTTGCTTTAAGTGTTTAGAAAAACCAATTGGTGCGTCAACTTTTTTGAGAAAAATTACAAAGGATTACTATTTTCATGGTTACTAGGACATGATTGACCTCATGGTACTATGCCAAAAAATTGGTTATACCCCTAATGTACATACCTACATATTTTTTCAACATCTTTATTTTTCATGTTGTAGCATATTGGCGCCAATCCGATTTTTTATTTTTTGTTTTCTGTTCATTCTTGCACGTTTTAAAAATAAAACTACAATTCACTTGTTATGTATTGCGTAAATTTGATTCAAAGATTTGACAAAAGCAAAGGCCACTACACCACCGCAGATGAGCATCAGCATGTAGCATTCACTCAGCCAGCCAAACCAGCAGAAGTTAACCTCTACAAAATTTTCATGGAAAAATATACACAACACCTATGTAGATTTTTCAAAAAATGTACCCTGAAATTTATCGTACAAATTGAAAAAAATATATATATATACATATAATAATAATAATATAGTGGAGTTCAGTTACTACGAACTGCGAGGCATCCGAAAATTTTGGTCGTACAATATCCTAAATGGTCATTCGAAATCAAAAATCATGAGAGAAACTTAAAGGTGATTTTAAAATACCTGTCGAATGATGCCTATATTTTGATATAGTTCGCCGACTTTATTTATTTTTTTCGCATTTGCAAAATGGCGTCTGTTGGCCGCCATATTGAGTTTTGACCACTGTCTTTATATTTAGTGTCACTCCCAGGATTAAAATAAATCGATTGATGTAAGAACCATCAAAATCGGTCCACGCGTTCTTTTTATATAGTGCCGCAAAGGAACACACACACACACACACACACACACACACATATATATATATATATATATATATATATATATATATATATATATATATATATATATATATATATATATATATATATATATATATATATATATATATATATATATACATACATAGGCTGATAAAAAAAAAACTCCAGAACAGTTTTTTTTTTGTTCTTTATGCAAGCCACAGACCTTGCGACCGTTGGTACAACACGTTGGTTTATCAAGTTGTGTGTTTTGGACACAAACTATACAACAACGTGTGCAACATTAGCGCACAACTTCATTTCACAAAAAAAAATTTTGAGTAAACATGACATCGGGTACTACTGCGCATATTGTAGTCGATGATTTTTTCGTTCAAAACGAAGAAGAAGAATGTAAAAAAGTGCAGAAAAAAATTTGGTAAAAAAAATTGATTTATATAAAAATAAATATATTCTAACAACAAACTTTTAAAAACATAAAAAAAAGTGAACCAAAATACTACAAAAATTACATTCGCATAACAGTTTAAGCGCACATTTAAATTCATGCGTGACGTTTTTTCATATGACACTACGAAATAAAAATAAAATGAAATGAAGTTGTACAACATACTCCTAAATTATACAACCTGTCTATACAACTTGCCAAAAAATCAAATCTTTTTAATCTTTCATACAACGGAGACACAACTTCATACAACGACCCCACACACTTTACAATCTCATACACAACCTGCTCATGTTGTACCAAAGGTCGCAAGGTCTGTGGCTTGCTTTATAAACGTATGATTTTCCGAATCGTTTTATTTAAAGGATTAAAAAGAGAGTTCGTTACAAACGAAAATTCGATACAAGCAGTTCGCCAGAACTGTACTTAATTTATTTCAAATATTAATGCAAAACTGACATGACCGTAGAAGTTGCTCATTTTATCCGATAATTCGCTATAACTGAATTCTACTGTAATAATAATAAAAATAATCATAAAGTGACGCGGTGATAGAGATGTTTTTATTTTTTTAATTAATTTAAGAACATACAATACAATTTATTGTCAACATAAACGTGTGACAAGAAAACACATTTTGAATGACATACGAGTATATAAAAATTATGGGTTGAACTTATAAATACTTCGGAAATTTACGCAAATCGTTTTAAATAAATAATTAGAAAATATAAAGAAAATAAAATTATTTGATGATGAAAGAAAATTACATATTGCATAAATTAAGAAGTTTATATTATATTTATATCTGTGGTTTTTAAGACCAATCTCGTTTTTTTTTTCGATTAAAAACTATTTAAATATAACTTCAAAGAACTTTTATGTTTATTTTTCTTAAAAGACTCGATTTCAGGATCTGCTCGGTTGACCAACAAAGCGTAAATAGGGCTACTCCACAGAGAGGAGTTCTTTCGCAACTATTTTGCAAACTGATTAACAATACGGAGAGATAAGTGTTCAACCCTACAAAATATATCGGTGTCATTCTCAACTATAAGTTGACTTTTAAGATAAATAATCTACATAATGTGAAGAAAGCAACAATTCCACTTTATCTCACCCCAAAAGATCGTTTACTGCATATATACGGCTATGGTACGTCCCGAACAAGGTTCAAGCACTTGTTAAACTGTATATACATAACTAACGCTCTTCGCACTATGGCTGCATTAGACATGGTTCTAGACCAGCGATCTTCAAAACCGCGCACGCGTGCGAGTGCTCTCACAATAATAAAGAGAGCAATAAGAGATAATTTGTATTTTTATTTAATGTGTACTCAATGGTTACTACAATCAGTGCTACCACTTTAATATCAGACTATTCATATGTTCCGGTTGTGTAGGCACATTTTACCAGACAACAATGGATTCTTTTTAAATTAGTTTAATTTAAAGGTTTTCTACTTTTTAGATCTTTAATAATCATATCTGAAAGTAGGTTATTATATACTATTTAAAATATATCAAATGTGCATTAATCTCTTTTTGAACACGAGGAATTGACTCGAATTAGAGTTTTACAAATATATTACAAATATGTCTTGGCAGCCCTGCCATAAGAAGAGCAAAACATATTACGCTCAAAAACGAAGCACCAACACAAACATAAGTGTGAATGTATATGTGTGGGGATCGCTGTTCTAGACCTACTACCATTAGATTTATTAGGCACGGAGATAGAAAAAATCTTTGCTATCCGTCTTCGTTGTATTTCTCTGTGAAGCGAAAACTGAATCGACAACTGCAGAATAGTAGACCCCGAAGCTTGGGGATGAATCTTTAATCAAACCTCCGCTACTATACTTCGTGAACATTCCTACAGGACATGGATGCCACCTCGAGAAGCGTGGAAGAAAGGTGCGCATGTCTCCAAAACTGAAGTAGTAATGGGTACGGAGTTTACGCAAGTTTTCGCATTGCAAAGCGACTTCCCGATTATTGCAGTTTTTACCAGGCAGAGATCTTTGCTATGAATAAATCTGCGGATTGGTTAAGAGTGCATGTCACTTCAAAAACCGTAATTAACATACATATATATTGATAGTAGAGTCGCTATCATGGCTTTTAAGTCTTAAAGTTCTTCAGAGCAATAAACTCGAATCTATACTAAAGGGTTGCATTTGTATACTCGTTTGTATAGCCAAAACAAATATACCATGGTATGTACCATATAATTGTAGTGTGAGCGACAGAACTAGTATAAGAGTTATTGTGTGTGCGTGCTTTTCCAAATTCAAATACAATTAAAACAAATAACAATTGCTTATTGTATTGCTGCTGAGCAACTGTTTGATCTGTTTTTGCCCAAAAATACATATTGTAATACAAACATATGAACAAAACCATTGTTGAAACAAATACATGGTGGACAGATGTATGTGCGGACGTTCGTTATGTTATTTTGTGGCGCAGCCAAGTATACAGAGAGAGAGAGAGAGACAATTTTGCTCTGAGAGTAATTACACATGCATGTGTTTCATGTACATGTATCATTTACTTACATGTGTATGTGAAATTTTGCTTTCATTCATTCATTCATCAACCATGGATTTTTTTTTTCAACACACCATGTGGTACTTATGTTAAAACCAGTTTTATGTACATATATTATTTGTAATAGAAAAACAAATACATACAAACGTGTTTTTCTCATTTGGTCATTGCCCAACCATACAATAACTGCTTAAAAAAATTAACATTTACAACTAGTAAAAGAAACGCTAAATAACATATTTTTTCATACAAGAACCAAAAAACACGCAAAACTGGTGCAAACAGACGTATCTGTGCAATGCTATAATCTATACATATGTACATACATATGTACACTAACTATATAAATTATAATTTCACATTGATGATTTTTAACGATATACAAAAAGACAATTCGAGTTCTTCAATCAAATTTGACGATGTTCTGCCAATTTAATCTGAGAACTATGCCTTTTAACCATTTCATCGTAGTATTTGAATAGTGGCAAGTTGCCAGGTAAGGCCACGTGTGATAAATAAAAAAAAGGCAATAACCGCTTTTTTCCTAAACATTCTTATTTGTATGTAAATTTTGGACGTCATTGCAGAAAATGTAAGAAAACTTGCTCTTTAATCCGCAATCGCAATTCGAATGCCATACCAATAGTTTGTTGCCAAAATTTATATATTTTCTTGTACTTGAAATTTCATTAAATATTTTTATTACACATTTAAAACTGGTCAACGTAGAATTATATTTCATTGATTTAATTTTTACTAGATTTTGTAAAAATTTACCTAAACTTAGAAAAAATTACTTAGACTTAGGAAATTTTTTTACTTAAATTTAGAAACTTTTTTTCCTTAATAATAGTATATGTCTTTTTTTTTTTGAGTGCAATTTTTTTAATTTTTTCACTATCAGGCATTTTGCGAAATTACTGTGTTTTCATATCATTGTTCTAAATCAGGAACTAAAAGATTTTATAGTGCTGTCACAATCATTAAGTACTTATTATTGTCATTTATACTCAATTTTTATATTTGTATATTAAATTTTAACCAATAAAGCTTCTTTTTAACAAATTTAATAAAGTTTTAATATTAACGTTTGATTAGTAAAATAAATAATGCCCCAATTCTGTTCGTCTGTCGTCTTGTCTATGGACGAAAAAACAATTATTACCTATTGTCTACGCTAGAAGGTTCGTGTACTTGCTTTATAATTTTGTTCCAAACATTATTTCCAACACATATTTTTTCATATATTTTTAACCCCCGACTAAAAAAAGGGATGTTATAAGTTTGTAGTGTGTGTCTGTGTGTCTGTCCGTGTCCACGTACAGGCCAAACGGCTGGACCGATTTTCATTTAGTTTTTTCTGTTTGAAAGATGACTTGATCGAGAGGGTTCTTAGCTATGTTTGCAGAAAATCGGTCTAGCCGTTTAGAAGATATAACACCTTTTCTGAAAAAAAGTCGGGGGGTTTTTAAAATTTTTAATTTTTGTTATTTAACTATTGTATAATACTTTAATTTAATTTTTATGTTTTAAAAACATGATAATAATATTTTTATTTTTCATTATCAAAGACAACCATTTTATGAAGAAAATAATTTAGAGAATTCAAACATAAGAACTAAAAAGTATTTTCAAACAAAAACGTCCTAAATCTTCTTACTGAATTAGGGCATAAGTCATTTGCGATACGACTTTAAAACTTTGTTGCTCTGGCAAACACAGACCTTTTTGATAAATAATACCCCATATCGTGGAGAACCTATTTCGACTTCGACTACGACCATTTTGCATAAATATGTATGCACTTTTTTACGAGCTTGGTCTTCCATAGGGCATGGCACATCCCAGCAAAAAATTACACATTACCATTCGAACTACTTGCCATATAATGACTTACTTTTCTGATTGCCAATTTTCATTACTCGCTTACAAATCACATTACCTAAAATTACAAAAAATGACGTGCAAGTTGCTAAATGAAGAGAATGATTTTTTAAGACGAAATAGATCACGTGAATTTGTTGACAAATGAAAAATGTAAGTACTTCTCAAGAATCGATTATTTTAGTCTCACGCCTTGTTAAAATCATTAAGTTGGTAATCCAGTAGGGAAGTTCTTCCACCAAAAATGCTTAATTCCAAACTCGATTACGTTTTTTGAAATTTTTTGCTGGGATATTTTACTTTCTATTAAAAGCGACTATTAAAGAGCGACTAATAAAACAAAATAAAAATGTCATATCCAAAAGTATTGCTTGCTATGGGTAAAACAACTTTTTTCCCTTTTCTGTATAGTTTTCAAAGTTCTGTAACGATATGTACATTGGAAGAAGGCATTTTCTTCTACACAGTACAAACTTTACAATTAATTAAGGGATGCCCTATCAGAGGTTTAAAAACAATTCGAAAGTTTAATAATAAAGAGCATTATTTAAATTAATTACTTCCTTCAAGAGCACCAATATCTAAATTTAAAATAAATTTAAAAACGTAATAATAAAATATAAGCCCAATTCACAAACTTGTGCAAATGGTCTTGCATCGTAGCATGTGCAAAATGAGATTGATACTCACCACTTAACAATTCTTAGTGATAAGTATCAATATACTACATCATTTTGCAAATGCTACGATGCAAGGCTATTTGTACAAGATTGTGAATTGGACTATAATATCCTAATTCAATATCTTGTGCAAATGATCTTGCATGTGCAAAATTATATAGTATATTGATATTCACCATTTAACAACTCGCCGTATCAATATACTAAACGATTTTGCACATGCAACGATGTAAGACCATTTGCACAAGATTTTGAATAGGGCTTTGTTTTGAAAATACATAATACATACAGTTTACTACAATTTGGTTAGAGAATCGAGCTTGTCAAGTCCGTGTGTTTTTCCAAAAGCCGTAATTTTCCGCATAGTGCTATATGAAAGATATTTCAATTTGTATTTCTTGTAAATAAGTACAAATTATTAATAAATTAATTATACATGTTAAGTGTTTTTTATGAGAATTGTTAAAATTTAAGTTTGAAATTTTTTAAACGCACTAATAATCCCAAATTAATATTTTACTCATTAAGTAAAATATTCTTTTTTTAATTAAAAATACATTGAAATTTATTATTGAGGGGTTTAGCTGGATCCTATGCGCATTTCACTGTTGCTAATGCAGATCATCAGGGAACCTTTACCCAAAGTTTCTTAGAACAACTAGAGTTATTATGTTATAAACTTTCATTTAAACAAATGAGAAGCTCAACAACAAATAACAGTTTATTTTATTTTCTTACTTTACCATTAATACATTGGCTGACTTTCTTTCAGCTTCAAATTGTATTTGTAAGAGTATGTTAAAAGAAAATAAATGTAAATAACAACAACAGCTGTTGTGTGGCAACACTCTATATTTAAATAGCTGTTGTTGTAGCTATATATATATTGGTAGGTACAGACTTAGCAACGTGTTTATGTAACCAGGCAGGTTGCATTGTCGGTTGCATAGTGTGTAGTCATGCTTATGGTTGCATTCGAAGTTGCATTCGAAGTTTCGAAAATATCAAAATGTTTTGATGTTTATAGGTTGCATTGGCGGTTGCATTGTAGGTTGCATAGTCTGTATCAAAATATGCAACATGTAATATAAACGTGTTGCGTAAACACTTTGCAAAGTGTGTATCCACTATAATATATAATTTGAACGTGTTTAGGCACCGTAATAGCGCATGCAGGCAGTGATGAGACTTTTGAGACTCAAAACTAGTAAAAATTTTTGAAAAAAGGGCTAGAAAGGGCTAAATTGAAAAAATATTCAAAAATAAAAAAAAAGTAAAGTTTTTCGAAAAAGCGCGAAAAGGGGCTGGTATTAAAATGTTTCTGTTGAAAACAAAAAAACATCAAATCAATTTTTGTAAAGTAATTTATTAGAAAATAAATAACTATCATGAGATCAACACATACATAGCTTGAGAGCTTTAATATTGTACATATTTCATTTACATTTCATATTACATTTCAATAAGGTATGTATGTACATACGTAGATTAAATAGTTAGCATATACATACATACATATATAATAGAAATATATATGCATATGTATGTATATATACATAAGTACATATATTTAAAATTGGCCCTTATTAAATAAAATTTCGATTTCTCGCTCTTCCAAAAAAATACATTATCTGTTTTAGGCTGTACTGAATACCTTTCAAGGCATAAAAAATTTGGAAGAAATAAAAGATTCTTCTCTTTTAAATTGGTAAAGCAATATTGACTTTTTACTAATTTTATTTTGCTAGATTAAAGGAAGAAAAAGTTTGCCAAAATTTAAATGTAGCCATATCGGGCAAAAACTAAAAAGGGGCTAAAAGACTGAAAGATTATTGTAAAAAGTGCTAGGTTTGCGCCTTTTTTAGTTTGGGGCTAAAAATTTTTTTTCGCGTTTTGACTGACTGAAAACGGGCTAAATCTAGCCCTAAAAGGGCTAAGTTGGCATCACTGCATACAGGTCACTTTTTAAGCCGAGATACCACTATCGGCACAATGTACCGATTTTCACCGGCAGCAAAAGGGCTTTATTTCTCAACTAATTGAAAAATAAGGACGTGATTGCACTTCACTGCAGTAGTAATAAAGTCATATAGCCTTATTTAAGAAGTAATTGAGAAATAAATCCGTTTTGGTTTATTAATTTTTCGGCTTACATTTAATAATTTTTAACTAAAAAAACAGTTGTGATTCACTAGTAAAAAAATCAAGTTGTTCATATCTCGCGTCATCGTTTATTGAAGCTTATAAATGGGAGTAAATTTCAAAAATTTAGGTAACAAGAATTACATACATATGTATATGGCAATAAAAATACCCAATAACACTATTATTTTATTTATTTTTTCAACTACCTAAAAAAAATAACACGAACTACGATTCTGAATTAAAAATTCTGCCACAATCCTCTCTAATAAATTATATTGTAGAATAATACAAAATTTACATTTTTTTATGTTTAAACATGAATATGTATATATTTGTTTGTATTTTTGTGTAAATTATCAAATATTTAAAAATAAATTGAGCGTTCAACTCTGTGTAAGTGTTTTGTCGTTTTTGTTCATTCCTTCATTTCTTGTATGCTTCGTTTTCATAATGGTTTCAAAGTGCTAAAAATTTAAATGAAATATATTTTGGCAACACGATTGACAAAAGGCCCTTATAAATAAACGTGTTTTGTATAAATTCATAACAAAGGATCGTATTTATAATTATAGTACTCTTAGTACAATTTATTTATTTATTCTTCACACATATGTACATATGTAGGTACATACACACATGCACCCACAATTAGTTAATTCTATTATTGTTTCAAATGCTAATTTAAATACAAAAGAAAATTAAAACATTAGAGTTTTTTTAGTTGCTCGCAAATTAGTCATCATGGTTTTTTATAATGAAAATGAATGAAGGGGTTTTCTTTATCCACATTTTATTATGTGATAAGTATTAATAAATTAATTTATGTACATATTCAGACTATTAATTACCTCCCCAATAAATTATTTCTCTACGTCATAGAGAATAGGTAAATGCAAGTTCTACATATTGTTTTCATTTGTATTTTAATAGTTTTATAATTGAAATTTAAATTAAGTTAACAAAAGTGGGAGTGGTTTATTTGTCTGTGTGGAATGTTATACAGATTCACATACATATACATACATACATACACATGTATATTTTGTATTTTGTATGAGTTCCACGTTTTGAGATGGCCGTTACTTTTTAAATTTTTGTATGTTTTCTAATGTCATATTTCAGAGATTTATTTATTTTGCTAAAACGTTTCTAAAGAATGCCTTTTGATCGATTATATACAAGATTTTGTAAATAAAATAGAAAAGCCGGTAAAAACTGGTGTCATCGTAAAAAATATTAATTATCGCAATTGTTGTCAAACGGAAATTGTCTTTTTTTTTAATTTTTTGTTTTATTTTGTTTTTGCACAACTTTTGCCAATTTAGATTTTTTCTGTGAAACAAAAATAAAGCAAATTAAGTATGTATGTGCATAATTAGTAAAGAATAGAGATGATAAAATTGAGCTTTCATTACAAAAAGGCTTTCAGTATATTGAAATAAGATGAATCAAAACAATTCACATATTCCATTTGCAACAATGGCTGAGTATATAAAGCAGAAATCAACTGACACTACACACAGTGGACCAAACGCTGATGAGGATTTAGTGGCCTTTGAAAACAGCTAGTTGTTCCGTTCCGTTCGTCAGAATATTTACAATTAACTTTGTTCACTAATAATTATCACAGGTAATTTGGCTTACAAAACGCTAAGAACTTTAGCCTGTTTAAATCATAAATATAGAAACAAATGAAGTTCGAACAATAATAATTAAAAATAAACGAAAGTTTTTAATTTTTTTTGCCAAACGTAGGAGTTTCCAAATGCTTCAATAGTCATTGACCTCAAATATCGCGATTTAGTATTTACCCACTACATCTCAGTTCCTACCACCCTAATGTACCACCCTAACGTCAGAAAACTAAAGCTCGCAAAAAATCTTTAAACTTTTGCTAAGGAAGTATTTCGTTAATTCCAGAAGAACTATTTTAAATGTTGAGAGATGTTTTATTTATTTTTTTTTTTTTGCCAAATGTATGTCAACCCATACATTTTTAAAATTTTTGTCATATCTTCGGTATTTACAGTCGGATCTTGAAGTATGATATATTGATGTTTTTGTATCGAGGAGCCCTTTTTTACTTTAATAGTCATTGACCTTAAATACCCTCATATCTCAACTTACACAACGAGAATTAAAAAAAAATAATGCTCAATCAAATAATGGAATTTTAATCAATTATATTTTGATATGATTCAAGTTGGCTGTATTTTTGGTGGCTCTCGAGTTTGGAAAAAATGTGGGCCATTATATAACGAAAAATGTATTTTGGCGGAGGGGTTGGCAAAAATTTTTTTCGAAACTGCCTTGCAACAATATACATATACATATATTCGGTGGTGTACGTTGAACTTTTTTTCGAGACACTCTAATATACATATACAGTGAATTCGCGATAATTTGAACTAATTAAAACCAAGACAGTTCACTTTTGCAAGATTGTTCAGATTTGCAAATGGCATATAAAATAAATATATTTTTAATCTGGCTTAAGTTAAGAATTGCAATTCTTATTGAACTGTACTTAAGCCCGATTAGAGTGTTCTAAAATTTCTGAGTTTTCTTTTAAAGTTAAAAGCTTATGCTTTTTTGTATGCATATTTAAATTTATATGGAATAAATGAATATGGAATTCCAGTTGAATTTGAGCGTAAACAAAAACGTTTTTGTAAGAAATTTTGGTTGACAGATGAAGACAGTTTGAAAGGAAACAGCAAACAGTTGAATCAGAATTTTGATTTCAAAACGGAATATATAAACTCCATTAAAAATAACAAAAATATGTTGTCATATTTTACAGCTTTTGCACTAAGTTGATATTTCAAAGCAGTTAATGGAAAAAAGTTGTTCTTATTTTAGGGTTTCATATATTAGGGTATTGATATTATTGCGAGTTCACTGTATATAGATAGACTCTTATTTTTTTCAACTCTGAAACTACTAGGCATATGTGGAAACAATGGGTAGTATGAATAAACAAAGTACATATTTCTCTAAAAATTCGTTTTAAAACCCAAAACTCTTAGTTTTGTTTTAAATAATATCCAGAATCATACTAGCCAATGAGCGTTATCGTAGTTGGCATATTTTGACTTCGACTACGACATTATGTTCTGAGGTTAAAGGAAAAATGTTCCAGTGGGAGAGGAATGATTGTGAACACAGAATTTTGAATTCAATATTCCACTATTTCAATTGGACCCTAAAATTCATTAATATGTATTATGATCTCAATTCGTATATTATTTAAAACAAAAAGCGTATCGAGGTCTGATAGAATTTTGAATGAGTTTTAGAGAAAATTCTAAACGAATTTTCAACATGTCTAACAATAAAGGTATTCATTCATTTCAGTTTTTTTTTTTTTTTGTTGGAAAAATTACATTTTTCCATTTTTCCAACAAAAAAAAACCTGAAATGAATACCTTTAATGTGTTATATTACAATTTCGGAAATATGTATATTTTTCCATATTCCTGAGAAAATGTTCTGACTTCTCAGACACTTTTTACGCGTTGTTGTATTGATGTTAGAAAAAAGTGAAATCAAAGTTTTCCAGATATTCATGTTTAATTCGGTCACGAAATATAGAAAATATTTTTAAGTACTAAATGACAACTATTCGAAAATTTGAATTACTGTTTTTCTGCAGTAAAATTACTTATTTGTATAAATTTTTCTAATACGTGTACATACATGATCAATGATTTATTAACTTACCATTGTTTACTTTTATGTATAGCTTCATAAACAGGACTCTCAAAATCCTGTATAATAAAATATGTTCGCCAATCGTAATCGTTAATAAGTTCCAGACCAGTTTCCGACGTTATGATGGGAACACCAAACTTTTGGGCAGCTTCAACAGTCGTCGCATCATTTATCACATCACCGACCAGACAAATACGTAAATTTTCTGGTGAGGGAGAAGGTGAAATCGACATTTCTAAAACAAAAAATAAAAAAGAAGATACATTATCAAATTACATTAAAATACATACAATTAGCATTAACAAATTTTATTTGATATAAAGAATACAAATTTTTTGCTTACTAACCCTGTCTCTGTTCCTCGATATTTAAAATGATAACAATTAATACAGTTTGCTGACTTTTCACCTTTTTGTGTTTTTTAGTTTCTAAAAGTTCAAGAACCCTGCAGGGAAAATTTATTTTTTAATTAGGAAAACTAAATACAATATGGGTGTAGTTTATAATTCTCTATAAATACATATAAGAAAACTTTTATGTGGGCTTCATTGATGAATAAAAATAGTTTATTATATTTTTATTCAACTAAAAGAAGCGTACAATTTAAAATTAAACGAAATAATTATTCTATTTGAATAATACAAGATAAATTTAAATTTAAGTAGCAAAGACAAAAACAAAAAATTTTAGCAGAGCGAATTTTGCACATAACAACGCACTGTTAAGTACTTAACAGTTCTAGTAAAAGCAATGGGTATTATTTCGGAAGTGAAATCTAGGAATGGGGACTAGGACCTATACCCATCAATTAATGGAAAATATGGTTCGAAATATAATTAATGAAATTATACCACTTGGATATACTTAAGATATATAAATAATACTGAAGGGACAAGTGTTCATTGTGGAATGATGAAGTTTTTGACGAATATGTTGTGGTGTCTGAAGTTCACACGGCTGATTCTAATAGTTCTAAAAGAAGAGGAAGAAAACATAGACCTCCGATTGTTCACAGATAAAAATAAAAATAGTATTTAACAACAAAAATCGCGGATCCAACGAAATATTTTTTTTTTTAATTTTCATATTAGAAATCCATCGGATATTAATAAAAGTTTTATAAGGCAAAATGAAAAATAAAATCTTTATTAAGCATTCAAGCAATTTATTATTATTTGTGAATTCTCTAAAATATCATAAGCAGGTATAAAAGAATACCAAACCATCAAGAACTGAATATAGTGAATTATTTTCTCACTGTAAAAAAATTAAAATTTCCATTCATTGATAAAACTTATTAATGAGCCCACGCAAATTTACTAGTTAATGAACTTGAAATGGAAATGTCATTGATACTTGCACCCACCCATACTCGTACATGCAGACTCATTCTTACATTTTATGCAGAATTATTCGTCAAATGAATTCCATTAAAAACACGTCCGTACAAGCACGAACTAAAATTACAACTACCGAGTACATGCAGACATGTGTAAAATATATTAACGTAATCTGTTGAACGATAATGATGATGATTAAAGAAGCAACTTAAACAATACATGAGTATTTATAAATACCCTGTCGGAAATTACGTTAACTTTAAACTATTTCGCAACTAGTAGTACTGACACTTGGATTACGTTTAATGTAATCAATTGACTATTTTAACATTGCGATGTCCTAGGCGATAGTCAATTGTCTCACTCTTCATTACTTTCAGCTAACTTAAAGTTAATTTTTTAAATATATGCATTGATTAAGGGCTGTTTAGCCTCAATATGCATATTCGGAATGTTCACATTATTAGGACTTCATCGGGGTAATGCAGAAATGCTTTAGAAAGGGAAGTCGGGTTTGAACACACTCTCAATTATTCCTAAAGATAAAATATCATAATATAGTTGGCTTAGACGGCGGTAAATATGCCAAGTCCTTTTTTAATTTTTCAGGAGGGACAAAAATCTGTCTAAATTTATTAAAACTAAATGTGTGTGAGTACAACGAAACTATTAATTATGTTATTTTAAATTAACAAATTATTTATTCAGTAAATGCAAGCACACTAGATGCAGATTGTTTTCCGCTGGACTTAACAGGTATCTTTTTTTTGACTTAGCATATTTGCTTACAGCTGCATAACAGCAAGAAAAAACAACATAACGACATCCTACATTAAAAACTCACTTTGCATAAAAAGTGGGCTTGGCATATTTGCCGACTAAGCCATGAGGATAAATCTCATCAGATCTCAATAATACCGAGGTACATGGCAAAAGGTCTGAGGTACAAACAGTTTGGGGACTCCTGATATACATAAATATAAAAATAGGCAACGCAAACATCACATAAGACAAGTTAAACATAATACATCATAGACCCAAAATCGGCACTCATACTAAATAATTTAATGTATAGGGTGTTTTTTTCAGGGGTATAGAGCTTTGAATTGAAATAAAACACAAGAAAATCGTTTAAATGTCCATCAATTTGGCTTTATTGGAAGGATAATTTTATGCCATTAATGTTTAAATATGATTTCGGGCATGTGGCCGCCGCGGCTGGCTCGAATAAAGCCAATTCTACAGGTCCAATTTTCAACCACTTTTTCGAGCATATGGGGCCGTATGTTGGCAATAACGCCACGAATGTTGGCTTCCAAGTCCCCTAACGTTTCTGGTTTGTTGGCGTAGACGAGCGACTTCACATATCCCCAAAGAAAATAATCCAATGGTGTCAAATCACACGATCTTGGTGGCCAATTGACAGGTCCATTCCGCGAAATTATGCGCTCATCGAATGTTTCCTTCAATAAATCGATTGTGACGTGCGCTGTGTGGCATGTAGCGCCGTCTTGTTGGAACCACAACTCATCCACATTCATGCCATCCAATTCGGGAACAAAATAGTCGGTTAGTCGGCTTCAATTGCTGTGCACGGTGGCGAATCGATTCATTCGGGTCCTCTTCAACACTTTGCTCTACAGCGGCAATTGTTTCTTCGGTGCGCACTGTTCGACGTCTCTGCGGATGCGTATTATCACATAGAGTAAACGTAGTGCGAAAACGATCCATGGTTAACCGAATTAATTGCTCTGATGGACGATTATGTCGACCATAAAATGGACGGAGCTTGCGGTAAACTTCGCGAACTGAACCATTATTTTCGAAATAAATTTGCACGATTTGCAAGCGTTGTTCTTTTGTCAACCTGTTCATGATGAAATGGCAAACCAAACTAAATATTAATCACTTGACAGCTGACAAAATGGCCGCCAGTTAAAAAAGTGATGCCAACTTAAAGTTCTATACCTCAATAAAAAACACCCTTTACATACATAATTGTAAATATTTTCAGATATCGCTCATTTACTTCCATAGTGTCATAACTCAAAAAAAGCGTTTTTTTTTGTTTATAATGCAAAATAATTCGGCATTTCGTATTTTATCTTGTGCAAAAATTTTATATAAATAGCTTTTACTACCACCTCATGAGAGAAGAATATTTTTTTCATGTCTCCATTGAGTTGCATGTAAATTGAAAATTTTAAACGCGTTTTCTGCAAAACTAGTTTTTTTAAGTTGTGACACTATTGAAGTGAATAAGCGTGATGTTTTTTGTTGTGTTATGATTTTTTTGTGTTAAAAATGTTAAATTCTGATATTTATACATAAAATGTTTCTATAACAAAAATGCTAATTATTTATTTATAAATTATTTGTTTTAAAAATAAATATATATGTACGTATGTGAATTCTGATTTCATTTTAAGTTTTTTTAACTTTTATTTTTAATTTTAATGGTATGTACGTATGTAAGTATGTATATTACGGTTGCCAGATGTAGTGATTTATCGTCTTGTTTGAAGAATTCTTGCTTCAAATTTTACGATTTTTTGAAGGTCCAATTTTACATTAAATTTATTTAAAACAAATAAAAATTTTTAAACCGTGCATATATATGTATACACATTAATTAACTTAAAACGTAATAAGCATTTTCCAAGAATTTCTTTATAAATTCACACGTATTTAATCATAATAAATAGTATATAACCTCGTAACGTGCCCTCACAAAATTCCATATGTCATACATTGTGTTACGTACACCATGACTGCGTGGTACATACCGACCCAATTAATATAGGGTACATAATTACTAGTTTTGTTCACAGTTGTGGTTAAACATACATGTTGAGAAAATATACCTTAGAAGTCTCATCAAGTTAGTAAGCGAAACGGTATAAGACTTCAAGTTTTATACTCAGTCAGGGAGCAAGGCACGATATCGTACGATTGTTTCTTGTTCCGAAGTAGTTATATCCATGCTGTATTCACTGTTGCCTGAATTGACGATTTCTCTGCATTTTGACGATTTTCACCTCTCAAAATACACTAGTGACGATTTTAGGTCCAGAAATGACGATTTTTCTAAATTTAACATGTATGGAAACTTTTTTTAGTATTGCATTTTTAGAGGTGATTTTTTGTTGTGTTATGATTTTTTTGTGTTAAAAATGTTAAATTCTGATATTTATACATAAAATGTTTCTATAACAAAAATGCTAATTATTTATTTATAAATTATTTGTTTTAAAAATAAATATATATGTACGTATGTGAATTCTGATTTCATTTTAAGTTTTTTTAACTTTTATTTTTAATTTTAATGGTTTTCATGTTTAGGTAATATACATATATTTAATGTAATAGTTTAGTTAATAATAGTAATAGTTTTTTAATAAAACAATTAAAATACAAAAAAATTTTATATTTTTGATTTGACGTTTTTTTCACGATTTTCTAAAATGACTTGACGATTTTGACGATTTTTTGCACAGCAATCTGTAGTTTTTGACGATTTCACCCCTAGAAGTTCTGGCAACAGTGGCTGTATTGTAGTTGGCCGAGTGTACTATCTTCCGCATTATTCGTGCATTCACCTTCGTAGTTATTAACACTGTATTTAGCCGAGTGTACGATCTTCCGCATTATTCGTGCATTCACCCTTGTAGTTATTAATACTGTATTTAGGCGAATGTACGATCTTCCGCATTATTCGTGCATTCACCTTCGTAGCACGGATGGAAATCATGGTACAATGCAGTGATGGGAAATGAGATTTGCATTTCGGTACCAAAAAAAAAAAAAATTGGAGTACTTTTTTGTACCCGAGAGTACCAAAAACTATTTTTTTATTTAAATTTTATTAACAAAAAATTATATAAAATTTATTACAAATAAATAAGAAAATGAACAAAAAGCATATACATATGTGCATAACCAGACAGAAATTGTGATTTTGCGCAAAAAGTATGTGCCTTCACAACACTGCAAATACAAAATTACGACTCTTCCAAAAATTTTGTACCACCACAGTACTACAAACACAAAAATATTAGTTTGTGTTTTCAAATACCGTGTTCTTAGTAATCCTATACCACTAAAACACCGTAAATACAATAAGTTGACTTAAGTTTGAAAATTTCCATTGTGACGACCTTATAAATTTGTATTTAGAGTATTGCACCAACATTAAAAACAATAGTTGGAGGACGGTCATTCGGCGTTACCATTTTAATGTTATGAGTTCCTTAAAATATTGGTAAACAGATGTGAGTTGTACCCGCAGACCATCGTAACAACATCGTGCTGATTGTCTTTTTCTGTCTGGGTGGGTATAAATATTAAAGTTATAACAAAAACAGTTTTTAGACTTCAATAAATCTTTGGCCTGGATAAGACTATACTGTTGGAACATAAATTCTATTCCTTTGTTTTGTTTTCATGATATTGTGGTAAGAGAAAATCCTTTCGATATTTACAGAGGTGTGAGGTATGGACAAAATTCCGTAAACTACTCTCGATTTACCAAGAAACATGTATTCGTCCAATGCGTTTTTAGTTATAGCCACGGAAGTACAGAAACTGCATACATATATTTTCTGTTGTTAATGGCTTCAGTTCTTCCATAGTATGCTCTATATTGGTTGTTAATATTTTAAAAATTTTGCTTTTCGCTGGGAAACACTTTAATTAAAAATAGTATAATTACCAAATAAAACATTTTCAGAGGGATACTTACTAAACTAAACTGTCAAAGTCCACTTTTGCTCTAAGAACTTGACAGAATGTAATATAAACTTTTTACAATTTTCTTTAAACTGAAACAGTTGTTTCAACATGATTTCTGTTTACATAGAGATCAACTTCTGTGTCACAGAAAATATCATTTCATTTATATTTAATTGTGATTGGTTGGGTACACTTTTCTAAAATGTCTTTACTAATAAAGTTTCGTGCCAGTTGTCGAAAAAGAAATTTAATTCTTCGCAAAAATATATGCATACGCGCATCTTCCGACTATATTTCTAAGCTGGCCGTGAGAGTATCAAACGTGTTGCGGGAGTACTACGGTACTTTTTCATGTCAAATAGTATCAAAAAAAGTACGATCGTACCAACTTTCCCATCACTGGTACAATTGTACTTTTTATGGTAAATTTTGTACCTTGTTGGTACCGTGGTACTACCGCGAGTCCCTTAAGGTTTAAGATGCGTGAAGTACAAAAAGTAATTGCTGAACTCAACCCGAAGAAAGCTCCAGGTATTGATGGCATTAGTAACAAAATGCTCATGAACTTGCCTCATATTGCAATAAGAATCCTGCTATTTACTTTTAATGCTATTTTAAGAATGCAGTATTTTCCACATAACTGGAAACTGGCCAACATCAAAATGATTCCAAAGGCGGGCAAAGATCTTACCAAGACTGAGTCATATAGGCCTATAAGCTTACTATCTACAATCTCAAAGCTTTTCGAAAAGCTGCTCATGACTAAATTGTCCAAAATTTTAACTGATAATGGGTGCATCCCGGACCATCAATTTGGCTTTAGAAGTCAGCACAGCACGATTGAACAAACGCATAGACTGGTCCAAGTTGTAAGAAGAACATTTGAAGAAAAGAAGTATTGTTCTGCTCTCTTTATTGATGTTTCTCAGGCATTTGATAAAGTATGGCACGAAGGCCTAGTTTTAAAATTGAAGACATATCTGCCAATAAACATTCAAAACCTTTTGGAAAGTTATATTATTGATAGGAAGTTCACTGTTGTGGAAGGAGAGTTCACGAGTGTGCCCGAATCTATATCTTCTGGTGTGCCACAGGGTAGTATTCTGGGTCCTGTCTTGTATTTAATATATACTTGTGATATGCCTGTGAGCAATAATATCCATATTTCTACTTTTGCCGATGATACAGCCTGTATGAGTGTGCACGAAAACCCTTATGAGGCATCCCGCAATCTCCAGGAACATATCACCCAGCTGGAAATATGGCTGAACTTATGGAGAATTAAAGTCAATGAACAAAAGTGTGTCCATATAACGTTCACCCTAAAAAGAGATACTTGCTCCCCCATTCGAATCAACAATCAAAATATTCCTCAACATCCCCAAGTGAAATACCTTGGTATACACCTTGATCGAAGACTTACATGGAAACATCTTATTGACTCTAAGTTAACTCAGATGAAACTTAAGTTAACTCAAATATATTGGTTGATTGGCAGAAACTCAACAATCAGCCTAGACTGCAAACTTTTACTGTACAAGTCGTTTTTGAAGCCAATATGGCGCTACGGAATTCAGTTATAGGGCACTGCTTCAGCTTCCAATGTCGAGAGAATCCAACGAAGGCAAAACAAAATTTTACGGTTAATAACATCGGCTCCATGGTACATCCAAAATTCTATTATACATCGTGATTTAAATATGCCACTAGTGACTGAAGAAATTGCAAAATACGCAGGCAAATATTTAACAGAACTCGAATCACATCCTAATCCGCTTGCTCGTAATATTTTGAACTTTACTGGACACATCCGCTTAAAAAAGAGGGACACACGGGCTCTTATACCTAACACTCCAGATGGGACTACTTGAAAATACTTTCCCCCCCCCCCCCCTTTTTTTTTTGATTATCACTACTAATGTATTATTTATAACTACCACTAAGTTTATGTCCGACACTGGCCGGGCCTAATAATTTTTTTTTTATAGATTTAAGATTTGAATACTTATTGTTAGTTCACATATGAAGATACAATAAATAAATACATGCAAAAAAAAAGGTAAATTTTTTACCTTGTTGGTACGTACCGTGGTACTACCGCGAGTTACACAGAAAAAATGATTTGTAAATACAATTAATTTTTTTGTGATATCAATTAAATAATTAATTGATTTTGAACCTGCAACGATTTTTGTAAATACAATTAACGAAATTGTAAGTTAAAGGAAAATCTGAAAAATTTGTTCAATTAAATATACATATCAACAAATACTTTGTTGAAATTTATTTATTTTTTCAACATTAATTTTTGTTAGATTTCAAAGTTATTTCAATTAAAGTTATTGTTGTATTCACAATGTGAATTGTTGAATTTCCTTATCATAATTGTTATATTAACAAGCTTTTTGTACACAATCACAATCCTCGGAACGATTTTTGCTTAACTGCGAAAAACACTGAATTTCTTTGGGCGGTGTTGAACCGGCAACCTCAGGACTCAGGACTAATAAACTAATAATAACTAATAATAATAAACTTCATTGAATACACAAATGATGAATACATACTAGTCTCCTGCACAAGATATCTTATAAGAACTTTTAAGACATGAGGGATTTTTCAAATGCTTTGATACAGCGAAATCTTATAAAACAAACGTTAACAACACTGTTTGCAAGAAATTTATTTGAGTATTGTAGATATAAGAGTAAAGAAGAAAACACTTCGTGACGGAAGAATTTGTGATACTAGCTTCTTTCTACGCATAAGCGCATGTACAAACGTCATGCATGTATGTGTGTATGATCTTTTATTTTTCTGCGCACATGCAAAGGCACACACATGCATTAACATTAGTTGTATGCGGTTAATCACATAGTAGCTTACCATCTACATATTACGCACACACTCAAACGTACAATATGCAAAATAACAAGCATACACTAATCAACAGTACTTCTTTTGAGTGTTTGTTACAGACAAGCTGTCTTGACGTCATCGCTTGTTAACACTGGTATACACATACACCAATACATCCATCGTGCTTCGCTTATAGTACGACAGCATTTATTATTGGTTTAGTATAATACATGCGACGTGAATACATTTAAAAATCATGACGTTTTTACATTTCAAGACTGTTTACGCAGGCCTCTAATACATACAAAACATGATTTCTTGTTTCTTCTACATGTGCGCATTCCGTTATGATATAATTTAACAAATAGCTTTGCTGAGTAATTTAATTGACTACAAAAATTTAAATTTGTTATATCAAAAATGATGATTGTTCATTTTTAAAATAAAACGGCAAATTAATAATGAATTCATTCTTACAAGGTTAAAGAGTATATGATTCGACATCTATTCTCCTTAACAAGCACGGCTGCCAGATTTGACGATTTATCGTAATTTTGACGATTTTTGGTGCCGAAAATAGCAAAATTACGATTTTTCCCTCAAAATTGACGATTTTTTAAAAGTCCAAATATTGCAGTTCTTGTTTAAAAAAGGGACTATTTCAATTCATGTACTACTTATCTTCTAAAAGATTTTAGTGTAATTTTGCCCACTCTTTATTTTATATCTTTATATTATATCTCTATAAATTAATATTATAAAAAAAAATTGAAAAAAGGCCAAGTGCCTATATAAAATTTCGGGCATCAAAACTACTGATACCAAGACTTGGACATAACTTGGCAATTTTATTTTGCAAAATTCGTATAGCAAAAACGTAATCTACACGAAATTTTGAGAAAATTCTCCGAAAAAACCACGTGTCTAAAATCAATCCCTATATTGCGCCTCTAGACATGAAAATGTATTCCTCTTCTTTAAAACATTTTTTTTTAAATTAAAATTTTTTCAAATAAAAAAAATTATGTACTGAAATAAATGCTACTAAATTGGAATCATTTTCCACGTACTTCCTGCTTTTAATTTTTCGCGAGCTGCCTTAGACTTATGCATAATATTTGGTTAAAGTCAATGGCGCATAGTCATAGTCAAAACAAAGTATACTTTATGAGTTTAAAACCAGTATTGGTTTTAACTCTTAAAGTGTACTTTGTTTATGACTATGACTATGTGCCAATTTCTTCAAATAAAGCAGGCAGTCGCCAAACAAGAAGCTCATGAAGAGGAAATAAATTTTCATGTCGAGATGTGCGGTATAGGGTTTGATTTTACACCCATGGTTTCCTTGCAAAATTCTTAGAATTATTTTTTAGAAATCGAGTTTTTTTTATTTTTCGATAGAAGAAATCTAATGTATCGAAAAATGTAAAAATCACGATTTCAAAAAAATAATGAGTTATGGCATTTCTATATTAAGGTAGCGATGTGTAGATTTCGTTTTTGCTATACGATGTTTTATCCATACTAATCGAAGCGGCCTAGTATACACGTTAAAAAATTTATTTTGATTTGTCCGATTTTTTTGACGATTTTTCGGGTATAAAATGACGATTATTTTATAGTTTATCGGGATTTCGACGATTTTTCGATAATTTTATCTGGCAGCCCTGTTAACAAGGTTTAAGAATTTTTTAAACATCAAGGAAGGCTTACGTGGCACCATATTTCACTTATTATATAAAAATTTATATAGATCTTCTAAAATAACAGAAATGTTTGGATACTGCAATATGCATATTGTGATTAACCCAAATAAATTCATAGTTGGAAAATATGTGTAGCAGTTTTTTTTTTATTTGGCAACCAACACTGTTTTCACTAGTCCTTCGCCCGTATGGTATTGATTTTCCACCTTACATATGCATTTCCTGTCCCTATTTTTGTTGTGTTGTCGTCCATAAACTCGCATTTGCACCAGCCACCATACGAATTAGCTATTTGCTATTATTCTTGATTTTGTAGTCAAACGTTTTTTTATGTTTGGGGGATCTTTCTATATGCGAGTACTAATTTTATGATAGCAGGGAATGACAGAGATAGAGACAGATACAGAGAGTCCCTCTGCAGCGATTGTCATTGCTAAAGATTTTGTTTGTTTTATTTATTCATCGTTTTAAATTTTAAAAGCTAAGCAGTGTAGCAAATGTTTATTCGTGCAGAAAGCAAACAAATTATACTTTTTCTTGGCAATTTGCACTCAAGTGTGTGTATGTAAATACCTATATACATATGTAATTTTAAATTACTAAATTGAAATGAACGATGTCGCCTCTTATAATAAATAAAGCGTTGAACTGTAATTTAACACTTCGGAAAATTTCATTGAGAATTTAGAATTACATTTTGGCTAGCAACTTTGAAATATAACAGAACAAAGTCTTAGATTAAAGACGAATATTTTACATTACTGGTAAAGTGCAACTTCGACATTTGCAAACTTTTACTATTATCACCTTTGTACAAATGCACAACTTCACTGACACTCAGTTTCAAGTTTCGTCTTGGGCCGTGATAAACTTTATCAAACAAGAATAAAAAATTTAGAAAAAACTACACAGATAAAATTTAAAATTATATTTATAATCAAAATGCTTAAACCAATAAAAACAAAACATGAGAATCGGTTGAATTTGCGGGTCATCCCTAAAACTTCCTGACAGTTTTTAAGTCTGATTTCGACAGTCGATTGACTAGAAATACCTGCTAATAATATACAAATACTTTTTTTTCGCAAATTTTCGACGATATCTTTTAAGTCTTTAAAAATCAGTGAATATATAAAATCGATTTGACGAATACTTTTAAAGTTATAAGAGAAAAATTACGATTTTTTAAAAACTTTTCGTCAACGGTCACCACATTGTTTTTAATAGGCAGTGTCTTTTAGTTTAAAAATTTAAGAAAAAAAGTTTTGTAAAGACGTTGTTTTCGAAACTTTTTGAAATCTTACTGAACAGAATCGATTCTAAATCTTCCGAATGCATTTCTTTTTTGGAAAATGTACGAAATCCCGGGAAGTTTTTCCCGTATGAAAAACTCTAACGCGCGCACACACACAATATCTATACATATGGACATCGTCGAGAAAAAAATTTGAGTAGTCTGACTTCCAGGATGATGAAAACTCGATTTTCTAAAATTGGACTTAAATCAGTATCTATACGTTAAAAATCAATTTTATACCAATTACACATATTAAAAAAAATGAATTAATAGTGTATTCGTCAGCGTTCAACTTCGCTTTGTCCAATGCCAACTAGTGATTTGTTAACATTTGAGTTGCCTGATACTTCTTCAATTAAATCAGAGATATCATCCGCTTCTGGCTCGTGTTCATCACTTAATTAAGTTATCACTTTAGATAACAATAGTCAAAAATCTAAAGTTCAAGTCGGAATGGACAGATATATTACAGTTGTAAAGCGTGGGCGAAGCCCAAATTCTTCAAAAATCTCATCGCTTCCCAAGATATTCAGGGATAACGACGCTGCATCAATTAATCGTAGTAATCGTTTTTCAGTATTGCAGGCTAATAATGACCAACCCGCTGTATCTTCGACAAAAACCTCCAAACCACCACCAATATATTTGAGAGAAAAAAATTCTAACTCCCTTATTAAAAAATTAGTCTCGGCAATTGGTGAGAACGCATTTCACGTTATTCCAATAAAACGTAGTAACATTGACGAAACTAAAATTCAAATATACGAAGAAAAAGATTTCCACAAAATAGTAACAGAATTCGAAAAAAATAAAACAAGTTTTTATACGTACCAGCTTAAAGGTGGAGGTACATAGCACGCGTTACGCGGCAACGCTTTTCTGGCTTGTTAAACGTTCAACGCTACACAAATGGAAGGTTACACAACACGCTTTTGAAGCTTTTTTAGTTGTAAAATTTAAAGCCTTTGCTGGCTATTTTTTGTCTTGCATTTACGTTGTATTTTTCTTTAAACATTTAATGCATTTTTGTATCCATTGTTTAATAAAAAAAATCAATTTCTAATCATGTTTGTGTATGTTAGTTTATGAATATGGCAACACTAGCTGTCATTTTGTATACAACGCATGAAAGTTGAAGAATGTTCAACTTTTGGCGAGGTACGCGCGTCGAGAACTTCTCTATGTAACTTGCCTTATGAAAACACACTACTTCAACTTTTTTGACAGACGCGTGTATCGCATTGAACGCGTGTTATGTACTTCCACCTTAAGAGTGCTAAAGGTATGCAAATCGTGTTGAAGGGCATTGATTCTTATGTTAATCCCGAAGAAGTAAAAGATGCACTCATCGTACAGGGGTTTAAAGTAAAAAATGTTACTAATATATTCAATAGAGAGAAAATCCCCCAGCCTCTATTTCGTGTTGAACTGGAGCCGAATGATATAAAGTTAAAAAAAAACGAGACACATCCAATTTATAATCTAAAATACCTCTTATATCGAAAAATCACAGTTGAAGAGCCACATAAGCGATAAGGTCCCGTACAGTGCCATAATTGCCAAGAATATGGTCACACAAAAACTTACTGCAAATTACCTACAGTTTGTGTTATCTGCGGTGAATTGCACGGTACTGCTAGTTGTACTAAACCAAAAGATCAAGCAGAAAAAAAATACAGTAATTGTGGAGGTAACCACACCGCTAACTATAGAGGTTGTCCTGTGTACTCTTTCGTCAAGCAGGCTATGGTGCAAAAACCTAAATTAGTTCCAGTTCAAACAGCAAACGCTTCCTCCGCCACTTCTGCGCAAATGAGCCAACCCGTTACTTCCCGTAAATCGTATGCAGATGCTGCTAGGGCTAGTTCTATTCCCACACCAAATGTTTCACCGGCAAATAATTCAACAAATACAAATTCAAGCTTTAATTTCAATCGCCTTGAAGCTACTATTGATAATCTGGTGCAAACTATAAACAATTTTACAACAAATATGACTAGCATGATGCAGGAAATGCTTCGAATGCAGAATACACTGCTTCAAGCATTAATTAACAAGCCATGAATACGTTAAAAATAAGTTTCTGGAACGCAAACGGCATTCGCCAACATTAAAATGAACTTGAGCACTTCCTCACGGAAAAAAATATTGATGTAATGCTAGTCTCTGAGACTCATTTGACTTCGAGAAGCATTTTTAAAATTTATGGCGACACCTTATATGATTCAAAGGACCCTAGAGGAAGAGCATGCGGTGGATCAGCGATTCTAATAAAGTCAAGACTTAAGCACTATATTCTTGACAACATTTGTGAACAACACCTACAAGCAACAAATATTGGCATTGAAAGTTTTTCTACAAATTTTGTTATATCATCAATTTACTCCCCTCCCAGATTTTCAATCACTGATAATCAATATGAGGATTTCTACAAATCTCTTGGACCTTGTTTTGTAGCAGCTGGCGACTACAATGCTAAGCATACGTTCTGGGGTTCGCGTCTTATTACCCCCAGAGGTCGAGCATTGTTCAACACAATTTCAAAAATGGGCTTGGATGTCATTTCGAGTGGGGAGCCCACTTATTGGCCTACTGACATACAAAAAATTCCGGATGTTATAGATTTTGGCGTCATAAAAAATATCTCTAGGGATTTAATTCAGGTTCAAGCTTCTCTTGATCTCTCGTCCGATCACTCGCCAACGATCATTACAATTTGTAGCCCATTAAGAAGTAACTTACCTGACCCATGTGTGAAGATGATCAATCGTGTTAATTGGCTGGGGTTAAAAAAATATCTCAGTAGTCATTGCACGGAAAATATTACGCTAAGAACACCCAATGATATTGAATCTAGCATTGCCAATCTTAACAAAAATATTAAACAGGCTGCTGAACATGCCACTACCTCCCATCCGCAGACTAGTTTTAATAGAATTTATTCTTCAGTCATTGAACGTCTCGTACGTGAAAAAAGAAGAGCTAGAAGGAAATGGCAACAGCACAGATCACCCCAAGATAAAATCAGATTTAAAGAGTGCACTAAACGACTCCAAGAGTTGCTTGCATCTGAAGGAACTGCATCTCTTAAAAAGTATCTGGCAGGTCTTGATGTCACACCAGCATCTAATTACTCCTTGTGGCGCGCTGCTAGAAATCTTAAAACACCCGTTGAGTATAAGCCACCTCTACGCACATCTACTTGAGGTTGGGCAAGAAGCGATACTGAAAAAGGTAACATATTTGCTGAGCACTTAAAATCCGTTTTTACGCCAAACATACATATGTACTGGTGTTGCTGATTTGCCGAGTGTAGTCGCTCTACCCCCTCAACACATTAAGTTTAAGACGCGTGATTTGCAAAATTTAATTGCCGAACTCAACCCGAAGAAAGCTCCGGGTACTGATGGAATTAGTAACCAGATGCTGATAAGTTGCCTCGTATTGCAGTGAGAATCCTGTTATTCATTTTTAATGCCATTTTACGACTGGAGTATTATCCACACAGCTGGAAGCTTGCCAAGGTTAAAATGATTCCAAAGCCGAGCAAAGGTCTAACCAAGGCTGAGTCATATAGGCCAATAAGTCTACTATCAACAATGTCAAAGCTTTTCGAAAAACTGCTCAAAACAAAATTGTCCCCAATTCTAATTAGTAGTGGGTGCATACCAGACCATCAATTTGGTTTTAGAAGTCAGCATAGCACCATTGAACAAACTCACAGATTGGTTCAATTTATAAGAAGAATTTTTGAAGAAAAAAAGTATTGTTCTGCGCTGTTTATTGACATTTCCCAGGCATTTGATAAAGTGTGGCATGAAGGCTTAATTTTAAAATTGAAGACTTACAACTATCTCATCCGGTGTGCCACAGGGGAGTATACTGGGGCCAGTTTTATATTTGATTTATACTTGTGATATGCCTGTGAGCAGTAGTATCCATACTTCCACATTTGCTGACGATACAGCCTGCCTTAGTATGCACGAAAACCCTGATGAGGCATCCCGCAAACTCCAGGAACACATTAGCCAGATGGAGCTTTGGTTAAACTTATGGAGAATCAAGGTAAATGAACAAAAGTGTGTTCAAGTAACATTTACCTTACGAAGAGATACTTGTTCCCCCATTCGGATTAACAATCAAGTTGTTTCTCAACATTCACATGTGAAATATCTTGGTATACACCTTGATCGACGACTTACATGGAAACACCACATTGATTCTAAGCTATCACAAATGAAACTTAAATTAACTCAGGTACATTGGCTGATTGGTAGGAATTCAACACTCAGCCTAGACTGCAAACTTTTAATATACAAGTCGCTTTTAAAGCCAATATGGTGCTACGGAATTCAGCTATGGGGCACTGCTTCAGCTTCAAATGTAGAGAAAATTCAACGAAGGCAAAACAAAATTTTACGTATGATAACATCGGCTCCATGGTACATCAAAAATTCAAATATACATCGTGATTTGAATATGCCACTAGTGACTGAAGAAATTGTAAAATACGCAGGCAAATATCTAACAAAACGCGAGTCACATCCTAATCCGCTTGCTCGTAATATATTGAACTTTACTGGACACATCCGCTTAAAAAAGAGAGATACAAGGGCTCTAATAAACAACACTCCAGATGCAGCTGCTTAAAAAAAATTTTTTTTGTGCATATCACTACTTATGATTATTAATAACTATCACTTAGTTTATGTCCGACATTGGTTGGGCCTAATAATTATACTTTAGATTAAGATTTGAATACTTATTGTTAGTTCATAATTGAAGATACAATAAATAAAAAAACGTCTTGAAAAAAAATAGTGTATTCACACTGACATGATTTTAATAAAAGTTGGTTTTGACGTAAAAACCAACTGTTAAAACCTGATTTTACCATACAAAATAATTTTTTTAAACCAGCTGAATGGTTTGAATTGGTTTTATGAAATGCAATCTTGTTTTCGCTGTGCTAAATTTAGTGCTGCCAAGTTAAAATGATGGAAGCAGCTCTAATGTTTTGCCAGTAAATCCCCTTTCACCACTGTTGCCAGAATTGACGATTTCTCTGCATTTTGACGATGTTCACCTCTCAAAATACACTAGTGACGATTTTAGGTCCAGAAATGACGACTTTTCTAAATTTAATAAATATGGCAACTTTTTTTAGTATTGCGTTTTTAGAGTTGATTTTTTGTTGTGATATGATTTTTTTGTGTTCAAAATGTTAAATTCTGATATTTATACATAAAATGTTTGTACAACAAAAATGCTAATTATTTTTTTATAAATTATCTGTTTTAAAAATAAATATATAAGTACATATGTGAATTCTGATTTCATTTTAAGTTTTTTTAACTTTTATTTTTAATTTTAATGGTTTTCATGTTTAGGTAATATACATATATTTAATGTATATGTGTATAGTTTTTGTAATAAAACAATTAAAATACAAAAAAAAAATGAATATTTTTTATTTGACGTTTTTTTGATGATTTTCTAAAATGACTTGACGATTTTGACGATTTTTTGCACAGAAATCTATAGTTTTTGATGATTTCACCCCTAGAAGTTCTGGCAAGAGTGCCTTTCACGCACGAAAACAATTTTGCTTTCATAACATTCCAGTTTGTAGTTGAGAGAGATAAAGAGAGTGGTTTTGTTGTTGGCATAATTTTTCAACCAGGCACAACGCCGCATCAGGACCACAAAACCAATACACACACAACTTAAAAAACAGCAAATGTTAAAAGAATACAAAAAACACTAATAGGCACAAATCTTTGTGCACTAGTCTTTTTCATACGGGAAAGAAATCCCGGAAAATTTGTACGGGAATTCCCGGGATTTTTTGATTTTGTTATAGAAACTTTAGTTTGTATGTACACATTCCTTTATGAGTGTCGTTATTCACTTTATGAATGCGATGGTGCAATAATAAGGTGATGTCACTACCACAATAGCTAATACTTTACAACTAAAGCTTAAATTAGACGTGACATAGCCATAATGCCATAGCCATAACCAAATCAAAATTCAATTGGTTTCTATGGTGAGAGTTATGGCGAGTCACCTATAATCAATTACAGCATTGCCTTAAAGGCTCAATCAGACGTGACATAACCATAGCTATAGAAAACAGCCGTTCGAACCAAACTAATGGGCAACACTGTATTTGATTATAGCTGACTCGCATTAACGCCATAACGCCATAACTCTCACCATAGAAACCAATTGAATTTTGAGTTTAAAATTTTTTAAACGCAATAATAATCCCAAATTAATCCAACTTATTGTGAATGGCGTCGTCGACGTCACATCAAGACGGCAGTAAATTTTGTCACTTGTATACTCTTTATCGGTGAATATTGGACCTTATTGAGAATCTCTTACTAATCTCTAAGGCTTTATAAATTAATGGAGCCAGTTAATAGTAGTAAATTTTTGTCGACAAAGAGTAGACAATTGACAATTTTTAGTGTCGTCTTAATATTACGTCGACGACGCCATTCGCAATAAGGGTGAATATTTTACTCACTAAGTAAAATATTTTTTTTTAATTAAAAATACATTGAAATTTATTATTGAGGGTTTTGGCTGGATCCTATACGCATTTCACTGTTGCTAATGCAGATCATCAGGGAACCTTTACCCAAAGTTTCTTAGAACAACTAGAGTTATTATGTTATAAACTTTCATTTAAACAAATGAGAAGCTCAACAACAAATAACAAAGTTGAAACAAGAACTCAATAATCAACATGTTTTTTATTTTCTTACTTTGCCATTGCTACATTGGCTGACTTTTTGTCAGCTTCAAATTGTAGTCGTAAGAGTATGTAAAAAGAAAATAATGCATTAAACACATTCACATGTTTATATGAGAATGATTCTTTTGAAGACAGCAAGGCAACATGGTGACAGGTTGTTGTCTATGCTGATTTTGTCGTTGTAATCCAATTAAACTAATTTCTATTTCTTTGGCTACAATGAGAAAATTCAGTGTTGCCAGTACAATACAAAATGTTGAATGAATGATTTTGTACAATTATTTTTGTACTTTTACGTGAAATAAATATATTTTGAAAGAGTAATTAATTTTTATAAATGCAAAATATATAAAAGTGGCAATACTGAACTATGTATTTGTACTTGAATATCAGTTGCAGATGCTGCTGCTGCAGTCTCCAAAATAATTAAGTAGCCGGCTACGAGGCGACATATGCTGCTAGCGGCATTTGAAGTCGTGTGTTCGTGTAGCCTGCTGTGGTGAATGTGTTTAATGCATAAATGTAAATAACAACAACAGCTATTTAAGAATAGAGTGTTGCCACAAAAGTATTTTTCGGGCAACACTCTATTCTTAAATAGATGTTGTTATTATTTACATTTATTTTCTTTTTACATAAAAAAGAAATATTACAAAATAATTATAGATTCTCTTTGGTAAAAAGAACGATTCTATTAATGCTTATTCTGTACTAAAGTCCTATTTTCAAAGAAATATTTTGTAACAATATAATTTGTTTTTGTTTGCGTTATATCAATGCACTTGGCTTTCCATTTACATATAATATTGGTATTTATGCATTACTATTATATAAAGAACTGAAATAGTATTACTTTTTTGACTAATATGTTTATAAAACGCTATTATTTAATCGACCTCATGAATTATAATTTTTTTTTTTTTGAAATACATAGATAAAATTAAAATATATTTTGTATTGTTTTGCATTGGGTGGGAATTCCCGGGAAAAAAGGACGTTTCGGGAAAAGAAAAACTCCAGTGTACACGTATACATTTTCATGCCAGATGAATTAGTCTGGTGTGTTCTTAAAAGCACAAAAATTGTGCGGCATAAAGGCCAATAAGAATAAATACAGATTGATAGATTTTCAACTAAAAAAAAAATCTTTTGGAAGGAAAACAACGAAAATATTTTCATTGATCTCTTTGCCGATAAAGAAGGTTTAGATTATAATGTACAGGGTGGGCCAAAAGAAACCAAAAGTTTAATAACTTTTTTGTTTATTAACTTTTTTTTATTTTTTCTTTCAGATTATATAATATACAAAATGGAAATTTTTTTACACTAAGTATGAAAAATGATGTCTCTTAAATGACCACCGTTTTCATCTTCGCACTGATGGGCTCTTTTTAGAGCATTTTCCATAACATCTTTCAAAACTTGTGGCTGTAGCGTTCGAATTTCTGCAACAATGTTTGCCTTGAGTTCAAGGATTGTCTCTGGCTTGTTCACATACACTTGCTCCTTCAAAAAACCCCAAAGAAAATAGTCGGGTGCTGTCAAATCTGGCGAAAAATTTTCTATCATAAACCGATACCGCTCTCCATTTACGGTTACAGCACTTCCATCTTCATTCTCGAAGAAGTAGGGCCCAATGACATTTTCAGATGTGATCCCACACCATACTGTACACCTGATGGGGTGCAATTGGCGTTGATGAATGGCTCTTGGATTTTGAGAACCCCAGAACCTACAGTTCTGCTTATTAACAAAGCCATTCAAATGAAAATGAGCTTCATCACTCATAATCAAATTTTCAATAAAGTTGATTTCTGGTTTAAATAATAAAATTATATTGTTCTGGTTCTCTGTTCAGTTGTGAACCTCTTCATTATAAATTCTCCAAGTGTTGTCGATATAATCTGAAAGAAAAAATAAAAAAAAATTAATAAACAAAAAAGTTATTAAACTTTTACACACCTTGGTTTCTTTTGGCCCACCCTGTATTTATGCATTTTTTTATGTATGATAACTTGATTTCCAAGCACTTCATCACTTTGAATAAGTAGTTCCATAATTTTAGAATGTTTATTTACAAAATATAAAATAATTTCCATTTTAGAGTGCATTGTAAAATTTCTGAGTTTTTATGCAAACAAAAGCAGTTGTTGTACAGTTTGTCAAATAAGTGTTATAAAAATCAGAAAAAAATACAGCAACAAATTTTGTTTATTTTGAACAAATTTATTAGACAATCTGTTGTTTAAAACTTGCAGTGTGAACGCAAAATCATGTGTTTATGGTTTTAACGTTAAAACCAGGTTTTAACTTTGGCTATGAAAACACTATAATATGATCAAAATTAACTGAAAAGTTAATTGAAAAAAAATTTAATGTGTACTAGTATATTGTTCAACAAAATAATTAATTTTATAAATTAATAACTTAATTGAATTTAGATACAATATCAAATGATTTGATTGAAATAAAATTGGTAAACTGTAAGTAACTAATAAAATGATAAGAACGGAATAGTCGAAAGTAATTGATAAATGTAACAGAGGTACAGTTGATGTTAATTATCATTATTTATGATAAGATAAATAAAAATTACAAAAAATTATCTTGCCTTTAAAAGACAATTTTTTGCACTTTACGAGTATTTACGGCGTACCTTCTATTACATATTTATTTTTATGACTATTATATAATACTAGATATACCAAGCGGACGACACACTCGTCCGTATTCTAGAAACAAAATGTAAATAATTTTATTAAGATTCAAAGAAAATGTATCTAAACTTCATAAAAGATTTATTAAAACACAGCCACACACATACTTACATACATATGCAACCATAATTAAATAATACATGAAATTAAAAAACATAAACAAAATCCCTTCAACCAAGCTAATTCAATTTATTCAACTCTCTTCCTTCAAGTATTATGGCTTTCATACAACAACAAATAAAAGAAAAATAATTGTTAGATCAAGAGAAATACTACACACACACACACACACTCATGTTTTGTTTCTTTTTTTACTTGTAAGCTAATAAATGCGTGTGTAATATGTGTGCATGTAGTAGTAGCAACTTTAAACGCTTATAGCTCCCAAAATACTAAACCGATTTCAATAAAATATAGATTCTGCACATCTGTACAAAAAATCCTTTAAAACCATATAAATCTTTTTAAAATCGGTGCAGTGGTACCAGCGTAAAAGGGATTACAAAAAACATGTTCGCCTATTAATTATATAGATTTGATTAAAGTATTTCATACCTTCTGGTTTATAAAAATACATATTTATTTATTTTAGATGACAGTTTCTACAAAATCTGTAGAGTTTCTGAAAGAATTTTCTTGATATCTTGTCATTTACACAGAGTATCTTCTTAAATTATTTAGTGATGTTTTTGCTAATATCATATGTGTAGAAAACAATCCCAAAATTGTGAGTCAACTTCGAAGTGAGTTCTTTTAGTTTGAAAAAATAGAACTAAAAACTTACGGCCTTATTTATAAAACTTATTAAGGCTTTATAAAGGGATTTTAAGACAAGTTTTCATACAAAATTTTTCTTAAAAAGATTTTATAAAGCCTTAATAAGTTTTATAAATAAGGTTGTTATTTTCAATGAAAACTTCTAAATTAATATTGAATTTAGTAAATTAAAACTTCAACTAAGTAAAAAACACAAGAATTTTTTTTTTCACAAATGCGGAATTTGTGTTCTAAAAATACTCGTATCTTTGGAATTTACTTTTGACATACATATGTACATATATATTTATTTAGTGCTATTCAACGCAAGTGCTCAGTCTATTTATTTTACGAGAACAACAAAAATACTCGTATATGTATAAAATATTGAAAACTAAATTTATTAACATTTATCATTAAGTTATTATCTCGTATTGTATAATTGATATTTGCTTTGTTATTGTTACTAATGAAAAGTAGGTTTTAAGAAAATTTTGTAAAATAAAATAATATATATATATACATACATATACAAATATATGTATGTATGTATGTATGTATGTACTCGTAAATTTGAAATATGGATTTTTTACTAGTTCAATGTCTGCTTTTATGAATTTGGGTTGCAAGTATTGGTGAAATTGTTTAGGAATTTTTCGTTTTACTAAATTGCATGCGTCAATAGTTACAATTATTTATTCTTTGTTTTTTTTTTATTGAAACATTTGAATGTTCGAATGCATTTGCAAGATGAGCATCTGAAACAACTTTTGTTGTATCTTGTTTTTTTTTTGCCTTCAAATGTTTAATAAAGTGATGAATAAAAATGTAGCACAGCCATCAATAGTAATACATGTATCAGATAATGACAATAAGTACTAAAGAAACATACTTAAGTATTTACTTTTAAATTAAGTAACTGCGTACACTCGCACATTTGCTTTTAAACCGACTATGACTATAGCTGATTACAACACACAAGAGTATCTCTACTTCATTTATTCGAAAAACTTAAATACTCTGCAACTATAAATAGAAAGGCACATGCGTATTGAGTGTCTGTCATATTTATACTCGGAGTACGCTGAAAAAAATATACACACATATACATATATATATATATATATATATATATATATATATATATATATATATATATATATATATATATATATATATATATATATATATATATATAAATGTATATTGTTAAGGAAAAAGTGCTTAAGTCATATTTCAATGTTTTTAAAAAAGTGCTTAAGTCATATTTTAATGTATTTAAATTTATTTCTTTTACAGTTAAATTGAGAAAAGTAATACATTTCAGTTGAAATATACCAAAGCTATTATTCCAAATGGGATTAGAATTTTAACAAAGATACATCAAAGTGCTATAACTTCTTGATAAACCCACACAAATGAACTGAGATTTTGACCAGGGGTACTTTCAAATATGCAGATTACGGAGGTACCATTAACTCAAAATCAGCTTATGTCGACTTAAGCACATTTTCCTTTTTGCCACAGATATATGGTATTTATTCGTCATACACCTCCGTATGCATTTGTGTGTATGGAATGGAAAATGTGCTTTGGCTGTTTGAAACATTGTATAACCTACAAACAATATATTCCTAAAAACGTTTTCAAAGTTTTATAAACGTTTTTTGCACAGTCGAGAATTAGTTAATCGCACTTTTTATCCCTTTCATGCAATCCGTTGTATACCGTGTCCATTTAATCGTTTTACCACCCAGCAAAAAATTAGACATTACCATCTGAACTACTTGCCATATAATGACTTACTTTTTAGATTGCCAAATTGAAGTACTCGCTTACAAAACACATTACGCAAATTTTTAAAAATAGAAAGCAGAGGTTGAACATATTCTTTGGGTTTTAAAAGAAGACGTGAAAATATTGCCAAAATAAGTAGTTATTTTAAATAAATTATAAATATTTCTAAATTGCCTACTTATTTATTTTAAACTAAAAAATAAGTACTTACATTTTGGAAAATAATTATTTAAATATAAGTAGTTCTAAATAATTTTTTTTTTCATTTACGGTTTTAATAAAAGTTCATCAATGAAAACAATTGAAATTTTTCTAAATATAGTATTTATAAGTAACAATAGAGGCACTGATACGAACAAAATACAACCCACTTCAATTGATTTTATAAAAGAAATTTTACAAAATGGTGTATTTCGTAGTAAAACAATAAGTTTTTTTAAATTATTTAAATTTTTCTTAAAAGTTATTATATGTATATTTAATCAAACTGAGTTTTTAACCAAGACCTTCCATTTACTCAAACAACGGCATATTTAAAAAAAGTAGTTCAATCAAGAAAAAAATAACTATTTCCCACAACGGAAAATATAATTAATTCCTACAATAAACAACATAACTACTTCTCAAGAATCGATTATTTTAGTCTCACGCCTTGATAAAATCATTAAGTTGGTAATCCAGTAAGGAACAGCTTCCACCAAAAATGCTTAATTCCAAACTCGATTACCTTTTTTGAAATTTTTTGCTGGGCAGTTCACATATCTGGCAGCGCTGCTGCTTGAAGCGTGTATATTTAAAATACTCCTGTATAGTGACAGGCAAATTGATAAAATGTATGTTACCTTAATTATGAAAGTGGTCTAAGAGCATATTTCACTATCTTATTTAAATATCAATTCATATTTAATGTCGTTTTTTTATAAAAAAAAATAATGAAAATCGACATTTAAATATCAATTGATATTTAAATACAGTTGGTGAAATTGGTCCTAAGTCATATGCAAGTTTGCTTGGTAATATTTGGTAAATACCAAATATTACCAATAAATCGCATCAGTTTAAGAAACTTATAATGTATGCAGTAATTCAGTATCGTATAAAGTTGAAGAATGGCTAAAATGTTTCCTTAAATATCCATATTTCGATATATCGATATATTTTGTCCATCCCTACTCCTACATGCAGGAAAAAAGTATGGTTGTAGAATGGTTAAGAAAACAATATTATGTTCTCTGAAACAAATATGTAGTCGTTGAAAACTAGTTATTGTTATTTTAAACATTAATTTCGTTACGATAAACCAAGTAATGCTTGAATTATTATGGTTAATTGATATGGTTACCTCAGCTATATTTCTTTCTTTACGTGTGTATGTATTTATGCGTAATAGTATTTTTATACTTGTGTATGATTTTAGCTGATACAGTGTGTTAGTTTTAGTTGTAGTTATTTACAGTACGTAATTTAAGGAATTTGTATGCACATCGTTTGTTGATTATAGTTATAGGTATTCAGTTTAAAGTTTGTGAGTATGTTTGCTAATGGGTATGGTTTTAATTTTAACTGTACGCATTTATAGTTGTTCGACGGCCAATACTCAAGGAGTACTCATTCTCTGTTACGTCGCTAGAAGTAGCAACGATATGTGATTAAGTGATTAATAGCTTTCGACGGATTAATCGAGTTCGGCTTTGATAACAACCAAAAAATTTTTAACGCAAAATCACGAAAGATCCTGAAAGTTAAGGCGCCCAGTTGAGGTCTAAGCATTCGAAACAATTAAAAATAAACTTACGATATAATTTTGTCTAACAGAAGATTGAGAGTGAGAGAGATTGTTTCATTTCACATGGTTCAGATTTTTCAATGATCACTTGGGTATGAGCAAGTTTTCCACAAGATGGGTGCCGCGTTTGCTTTCAATCGACCACAAACAGAATATTGTGAAAACTTCGTTGGAGTATTTGACGTTGTTCGACAGCAATATGGAAGAGTTTTTGCGCCATTTTGTAACCGTGGTTGAAACACCAGAGCGTAAACAGTGGATTTGTCAGCCAATAATCCACATTAATTACCTTCAAAAAGGTAAAACAATCAACAGCGAATATTATGCCAACTTATTGGGTCGATTTAATGAGAATTTTAAAAAAACTACCGCATTTTCCGAGGACAATGTACACACATGCGCAGTTTCTATGAAAAAAAACAATGAATTGGGCTAGAATTGCTCTCTCATCCGCCCTATTTCCCGGACTTAGTACTGAGTGACCATTTCATGTTCAAAAAACCTGAAGAAATGACTCGGCGGAGAGAGATTTGAATGCAACGATGAAATCATCTCACAAATAAAAAAAATCCCTATTTTGATGACCTGGACGAATCTTTTTGTTTGGTAGGGATAAATAAATTAGAGAAAAGTATTGCAAAGTATATAGAGCTCAAAGGAGACTATGTTGGAAAATTAAATGATTTTGTATACAAATACATATCTGTGTTTCATTCAAAACACACACAAGAATATAATAGTTGATAAAAAATATAATATGTATAAGCTTCTTGAGCTGAGGATGGCTATACTCTTAAAATATTAATATCTATACAAGGAACAAAAAGTGTGCTGATTAAGTAATTCATGCTGTTAAATATAAATTGCATATAGTTTATGTGGAATGCATAGATAGACAACAAATAAAATTGCACTTGAATTTATATCTATAAACAAAATAAATTTAAATGTTCATTTCTTATTTGCTACTTGATGCAAGATGTGTGGAAAAATTTTATAAATTATTTGTATCAATGCGATTCCAAAACATTCTATTTATTTGAAAAAAAAAATGGAAATGTGTACAAATTCTTATGGTGAAATCGAAATCCAGTGATCCCTGGCCAGATCCAGTTATAGCAACATTAGAAATTTTGTGGCATGCTTCGTGCATATGATAATGCATATCATGCATATTGAAATTTGCAGCAATGAATAATCGACAAAGTAGGAGTACACGTGTCTGTCATGAGTTTCGAACGTTTTCAATTAGAATGAAAATTTTCGATTCGCAAAAAAGAAGAAGAAAGAGAAGTAACAATCAGGCAATTAAAGCCTACTATATACTATTACTAGGTGTTACCATCTTTAGGAAAGGGATCGTGATAGAGAAGACAGGTGGTGAAGGAAGATACAGAGAAAAGCTTCATTCTTTTACAACTCTGCTTTTTGCACGTTTTTTTTTTTTTAATTATGCAGTGTTAAATGGGGCGTATTAAATTTTTTTGCAGCTGTGTTTAGTAGCCATTTTATGGGTTATTTTACTTTGCCGATAATTCTGCTACACAACGAAGGAGTGCACTCTGATGTGACATTAGGATTAGTATCTGTGAAGTCGGTATAGTTCAGTGACCAGTGCATATGCCTTCATCACTTGAACTTTCCTACAACAACTGATACAAAGGGGCACTAATGCACATCAGAAAAATGCGCGGTGTTGTTATTTAATGACTGTTGGACACAGGGATTGAAGCCAGGACCTTCGGTTTTGTAGTCAACGTGCTAACTACTTCAACAATTTAGAAACGATTATGCAAGAATGCAGTGCATACATACACAAGCTAAGTGTCAAACGCAATGTATAGTTATTTTGTTTCTCTTTTTCCGAATACTTTTGCAAAATTGGTTGCTAAAGTGGGAATGTTTTTCATGTCTCTGAACTAAAGCCGAATATATAATGGTTTTAATTTCTGAATTAGGTAGATAAGATATCAAGTTCCAAAAAAGATTTTGTGTAAAATAATTTAATTTTATTATGTAAAAAAGGAGATTCTATTTGATTCTACACTATTTGGTGCAGTCGAAAGTAAAACGAAAAAATTATTCGGAAGTGAATGTCAGAACACCAAAATATGCAGAAAAGATTCAATTTGATATGGATGTGAAACTCATGACAAACACGATAATGACTGAAATCAAACGACACAACTTAAAGTAACTTATTACTTTTATAAAAAAAATCGATGCAGCTCACGGCTTTTTGGTTTCAGGAAAAGGGATTCCAAAGGATCGTAAGTACCATTAAGAAAAAACGACGACACTTTCCTTTTATTTGAGAATTATCTGCATTTTCTAACTTCAATTCAAAAACTTCACTAAGAAATAAATAGTCTTAAGTTGTAAATAAATTCAGTAAAGTGCGACTCTGACTCGCGCACGAAGGGTTCCGTACGAACACTAGATATGTAATTTAATACAAACTTCATCCTATATAATATATAGTTTCGGCATTTTTTTCGTTTTTGGGGTCTTTTAGGTTTTTTTGTTTTGGCGTGTTTTGCGTTTTTTCGGTTTTGGCGATTTTTTTAAGTTTTTGCTTTTTCTTACTTTTGACACTTTATTTTCTTGTTTTGGCGATTTTTTCGATTTTTGGCGTTTTTTCATTTTGGCGATTTTTTTATTTTTGGCGATTTTTTTCATTTTTGCATTTTTTTTTAATTTAAAATTTTTTTTTAGTTTTGGCGACATTTTCGCGTTTTGGCGATTTTTTCGATTTTTGGCGTTTTTTTCATTTTGGCGTTTTTTTTTCATTTTGGCGATTTTTTCGAATTCGGCGATTTATTTTAGTGTTTGAAATTTTTTTTTAATTTTGGCAATTTTTTTCGTTTTGGCGATTTTTTTTTAATTTTTGGCGATTTTTTTTGGTTTGGCGATTTTATAATTTTCGGTTTTTTTAGTTTTACCGTTTTTGAAAATTTCAAGTGTTTGCCTCTTACGGTTTCCAAGATATAGCAAATTGTCAAAATTGCATTAACTGATGGACCACCCTTTAATTTAATTTTTTTTAAATTTTAGTGTTAATTGTTGTAGTCTGTATAAAAATACACTAATTTTACAAATTTCAAGTTTCAATATACATATGTACATACAATTGTATGTATATTACATGGGATTTTAACATATTTCATTGCTCGCTTTGGAACACCCTTTAATTTTTAATTCTCATGTATTTGTTGTTGTAGCGGCCAAGGTTCTACATACTGTGTCCAAATTTCAGGTCCGTAGCTCTTACGGTTCCTGAGAAAATACCGTGTGAGGGACAGACGGACAGCGTAGCTAAAACAATAGGGTTCCTTTTCACCTTTGGTGTACGGAACCCTAAAAAAGTGCAGTTACGGCTTTTTGGATTTTAGATGACAATATCTACATATTTATTTTATATTGAATTTTATTCGCAAATTATATTTAATTCTTATTAACCCCCGACTAAAAAAAGGGGTGTTATAAGTTTGTAGTGTGTGTCTGTGTATCTGTGTGTCTGTCCGTGTCCACGTACAGCCCAAACGGCTGGACCGATTTTCATTTAGTTTTTTCTGTTTGAAAGATGACTTGATCGAGAGGGTCCTTAGCTATATTTGAAGAAAATCGGTCCAGCCGTTTAGAAGATATAACATCTTTTCTGAAAAAAGTCGGGGGTTTTTAAAATTTTTAATTTTTGTTATTTTTTACTTATTGTACGTAGATAGTAAGAGTTTAGATTAGCGAATTGTTTTAAAATATTCAATTAAGCGCTTCTTAGAAGACCGAGATCTGAATAATTTTTTCTACTAATTTATGTTTATCAATTTTCTTACAGAAGTGAGGCCATCATTATCTTAAAATTTATCTAGGTGGATTACGTCCAGCAGTATTTATTCTATGACATTTTGATTATTATCAGCACCCTAGGTAAAACAAATTCAAATCTGTCTGCATCGTAGTTAAAAGATCATCAATGGAAACAGAAACCATGGAATGCACTGAAACATATCTGCAAGGATTCTATTACATGAGAAATTAGAAGATTTAAATATGTACTTACGCATATGAAAAAATTTTCTGTCAGAATAAATCCAATAGAAAAATACTTTTGAAAAATTACAAAAAAAAAATTCTTCTGAAAACTATTTTCTTATTCTCCTTACAAACAGAAAATAAAAACAATAGATTGTATTTTCCGTTGTAGAAGCATGTTGTGATTCCATCTAGCAAACAAACTGTGAAATTTAAGATTTACAGCGTAAAAAGATGAATTTTAAATGATAAACAATCGTTGAACCTTAAAATGTTTATCAAAGGTTGAAGGTTAGTTAGTTTTAGAACAGGTAAAAATTGTGAGCTGAAATATTTTGTTTGTTTGTTTGTTGCTTAATAACACGAGTACGATTATAAAACAAAAGAAAATTTTATATACATTTTCTTTCAAATCCTTTTGACCAACAAGGGCAACACGCAAATTTTGTTTTGCCTTTGGTGTTTTCCTTACAAAAAAAAACACTCGCCTTCTAAATGATATCTGTGAAAGCTACATGGTTGCCAATGCAGTGTAAAGAGAGTTAAAATTTTAATGAAATGATTTACTTGCAACATTTCTATATTTGAGCAAGAATTCCAACTAAACCTGAACCTGTTGTGCAGAATATCCGGATCAGGGCATGAGTGCAATCCTACATGGGATTGGGTCAACATAGTTTCCACTCTTTTCAAACTAAAGCATTAGACATATTCATCACAGCAAGCTACAGACTTCAAAATGGAAAGGATAGAATACACATGTTTATATGAGAATGATTATTTGGACGACAGCAAAGCCACAGGCTGCAGGTTGTTGTCCGTGCTACATTTGTCGTTGTAGTCAAATTAAACTATGAAATTTATATTTTTGATGGCCACAAAACTAAAACAGTGTTGACAATATAACAAAATATGTAAATCAAATTAGTGCTTAGAAATGCTTTTTATTGCAAAATAAAGAGGAAATTAAAAAATTTTAATGTGAATTACAAAAGTAATTATATTTTTATAAAGCGAAAAAAAAACGATAATTCGCGAAAAGTTGCAAAATTTTAAACAAGCCGTAATATGGATGAAAACTCGCTAAAACTGTACGGAATGCAAAAACTGCGTGAAAAATTGCGAAAATGAGGAATATTTGCAAAAACTTACTAACTGCAGGATGAAAATAAATTCTAATACTGCTTAAAAATCGGCAAAACTGTTAGGAAGCTGGAAACATATAAAAAGTCACTTTTATAGCAAACTTTGCAAAAAATCTCGAGAAGTTGCAAAATTTTAAACAAACCATACATATTGATTAAAAATCGCCAAGACTGTAAGGAATGCAAAAAACGCAATTCGAAATATGTATATATATAGATATTTATACTTATGGTGCTGCTACCGTTTTCAAAATATTTAAGTAGCTGGCTACCAGGCAACATTTTTAGCCAGCGGCACTTATAGTCGTGTAGCCATGTAGCCTGCTGTGGTGAATGTGTTTAACTAAATAACTAAAATATGAAGATTGAAAAAAGATTTTAAGTACATATGTATGTCTATTATACATAAAGGCATTTCTATCAAAAGGTCTACCAAGACGGAAAAATTAAAAATTTTTGAAAAATTTTTTTTTTTTTGCAAATTTTGAAAGAAAAACAATCAAATTTAATAAGGCAGCAAAAATTTTGCATTTATTCATTACTCATTTAGAGATATCCATGTACAAAGTCAAGCAAGTAAAAACTATTCATAATTTTTTAGTAAAATCTTGCCCATTTTAAGAAACATTGACTCACCTCATTCTAAGTTATTCACGTTAATTTATTGTTTCAGGTTTCGCTGAAATAAGCATTTTAATTGTTTGCTACAAAACCTACTTCCTTTTTTGTCTCGTACAACAGTCTTAGTTTTTCGCAATTATCCTTAAAACTAAAAATTGGTTATATTTGGATTTAGCACCATTAATAGAGCTAATCAAGGGCCATAACTTAGGCTAATAATCAAAACAAAAATCTATTTTATTTTTGTCTCTTTTCTACTTTAAATGCGTACGACTGCCCCGTACGACAGTATGGAATTGTCCATATATAAAAAAATATTTGCCTACCCAGTGAAAAAAATTGGAAGTAATTATTCAGGAAGTATTCTCTTTGCTATACTTTTTCTCTCTCTATTTTTGACTTTTATGGAATCGATTATTAACAACGTATAGATAATTTATTGATAAGCTATTTCACTTATGCAAAATTGGAGATCATTTGTAGTTTTCGCAAATACAACATGTCTTGATTTTTTAGGAAAATGAAATCAATGTCACGAAGTTTAGATTTTTATTTATAAAAAATATCTTGATTTAAAAGAAATTTAGGAGAACTTCTTGCAATGACAACCCCATGTGAAAATCATTAAAAATGATCAAAATTTGCACTACTTCTGGATCACAAGTTCAGCATATTATTGACTTCCTTGGAACCTATTTTTTACTGGGTACTAGCATCTTCCAGCGACTTCGTTCGTATCCAGAAAGGAACTCAAATTGTCTCAAAAACTTTATTTATACAAAGTTTATCAAAAACATAATAAATGCCAGAAGCACAAATTTTTACTCGTTTACCCCCCTAAAAAGTAACCTGGACCTTGTTTAGCTCAATAAATACGTATCTGAATCAAAAGGTTTTTCATTAGTATTTAGTGGTTACGCTTATTAGGCAAATGTTTGCTAACTGTGGCCGTATCTCTTATGTCTCTTAAATAGTATTTAAAATTTTTTTCGATTTTGTCACACAGTGTTATGTGAATCGAAGTCACGACACACATTAATTGAATTGGACCGTTTGCTACACTCTTGCTGTGCTATAATTTTCAGCATAGCTTTCTTTTTGATGTACATACATACATATCTTTATATGCACCTAAATATTGAAAGATGTCACTTTATATCAGTGGAACAATATAAATTCTCAACTTTTACGCAGTCATTTTAAAGAAATACAAAGGTACATACTATAGCATTGCACAGATACATCTGTTTGCACTAGTTTTGCGTGTTTTTTGGTTCTGGTATGAACAAATATGTTATTTATCGTTTTCTGTTACTACCCAGTAAAAAAAGACACTCCAAAGAAGTCATGAAAATGTAGAGTTAGCAGTCTGGAAGTAGTTCAAATTTCGATCCGATCTAATGATTTTTACATAGGGTTGTCATTGCAAGAAGTTCTCTTTTTCGATGCTTAGTCATCGAATTAGAAGCAATTTTAAGAAAAATTTCCTTTTTTGTGTTCTATCGTAATATTTTCATCTAGGAAAAATTTTTAAAAGTTACATATTTTAACAATTCGTTTCTTTTCATACGAATTTAAACGCGAAACAGTGTTTTCATGTAAATTTAAGCAAATAACTTCTAAATTTAAAGCGAAAATTAGTTCATAAATTTCTTTAAAAAAATCGATTTTTTGAACATTTTGGTGAGTATTTACTAAAACTATGGAAGAACTACAAGGTTTTGTGTGATTAAAATAAACTTCTACTTGGTTTTTTGGTAACTATCGGCAAATTAAAAATATGGATTTTTTGGAAGCAATGAAAATGTGGTTCCTTCAGAATGACTTCTATTTTTTTTTTTGCTGGGTAGTTGTAAATGTTGATTTTTTAAGCAATTATTGTATGGTTGGGCAATGAGCAAATGAAAACAACACATTTATTTTTTTTATTTTTATTTTTTTCTAAGGCAAATAAGATACATAAAACTGCTTTTACCATAAGTGCCTTATGATGTGTTGAGAAAAAATGTAATTGGCTGATGAATGAATGAATGAAAGCAAAATTGCACATACATATGTAAGTAAATGATACATGTACATGAAACACATGCATTTGTAATTACTCTCAGAGCAAAATTGTCTCTTTCTCTCTCTATACTTTGGCTGCGCCACAAAATAACATAACGAACGTCCGCACATACATCTGCACATCATGTATTTGTTTCAATAGTGGTTTGTTCATATATGTGCAATTACATATGTATGTGCAATTTTGCTTTCATTCATTCATTCATCAGCCAATTACATTTTTTCTCAACACATCATAAGGCACTTATGGTAAAAGCAGTTTTGTGTATCTTATTTGCCTTAGAAAAACAAAAAAAATAAATGTGTTGTTTTCATTTGCTCATTGCCCAACCATACAATAATTGCTTAAAAAATCAACATTTACAACTAGTAACAGAAAACGATAAATAACATACTTGTTCATACCAGAACAAAAAAACACGCAAAACTAGTGCAAACAGATGTATCTGTGCAATGCTATAGTACATACATACATACGTGCCAGTGATGCTCTAAAGGCACATCAACATTTAAAAAAAGCACTTAAAAGCGTAATATTGATATCTAAATAGCGTAAAAAGCACTTTCGTGAAAAACGACTGAAATTCCATAACGTGAAGTTTAATAATGTTTAAAATTTTCTTAGCTATTCTCAATTTAATGAAATATATCAGACGAAAAATGTGTATGCTTTACACTGAAAAAATAAATACGCCGAGTAATTATTAAAATAATTTTAAGAAATACACAAATTTCTTAAAAGCACTAATTAGTGCTTTTTCTTATTTTGGCACTAACGCTCGAAATTTGGCGTTTTGAGTCTTCAAAAAGCACTAAAAATAGTGCCAAAAGCACCAAATTGGCATCGCTGATACGTAAATATGTACATACATACACATGTATTCTACCTCATATTTTTAATTTATTTAATGTTTCAAAAAATTATGTATTTTACTTTAGCATGTATTTTTTGTTTAACAATAAAAACATCCGGTCAATCAATAATACTTTTCTTTTAATTTTAAGATTTATTTTAAAATTACACTGTGCGACAATCATTAACCTTATTGTATGTAAATCATCATAAACATTTTATCTGCTTCTGTGATTTTGACGTTTTTAGGAAGATACAAAATTTTAAATATTTTTTTATACAAAACTCGAATTTCCTAGCGACTTCGTTCGCATCCAGGAAGAAACTGAGTAGACTTTAAACTGAATTTATACTAATTTAATCAAAAACAGAAATAACACCAACCGCACAAATTTTTCGTTTTACCCTGTTCCGCGTAACTTTCTTGATTTTTTTTTCTTTCATATGTATTCTTCTTCTCCAGATAAAAATAAACAAAACAAAAAAGGAATGGAGAGTATCGGTCGGTACAGCCATTCACGCGTGATGCCGTGCCAAAATAAAAGGATTAATTTTTATATAATCGTACATATATAGATAATAGCAAATTATATATGAAAAATTATTTTCTTTGATCCGTCTAAATAAAATATCGAGAAAAGTCAAACTTACCATATTTTCGAAAAATCATATTTAATCTTAAATGCACAACAGTACAATACATACTAAGATATTTTATGATTTTATATCTTTTAGTTTATAAAATTTTATTTACATTTACATCAGCGAGATACTAAAAATTCAAATTCGAATTTTCTTTTACGCATATTATAAATTCACTTGGGCGTAGTTTCCATATTACAAGCAGTCAAGTTGTCTAGGAATTTTTATGCTTTTCATATAAATTTTCCAGACAAGTTGACTGCTTTTAATTTAGAATCTACACCTTGATCTTAGTTATGTATTTGCTGAATATTTTATAACCCAAGCACATCTGAGGTCAAAGTTCAAGTTTTATAAATAAAAGATTAGATACCGAAAAGCTGAATATGCACCATTTATGTTGTCCGGTGTTATTTTTCACAACTCATCAAATAAAATACGTATGTTTGTGTTTATATATTTTTATGTTTTATTTAAAAAATTAATTTTTTCTTACTAACCGTAACACATTTTAGCAATGTTCAAAATAGGAACCGCGAAATTCGTAAAAGAACTCAAATGGCAAATAATTATTTTTTTTTCATTTTAAAATGAAATGAGCTTCTTGCACATTTCTTTAGCTGCCGACATTTTTATGAAATATATTTTTTAAACTTAAAAAAAGCAATCAGTCTGTAACGTAACAACATGACGTACAAAGGAAGACTAAAGATAAACTAAAAGAAAAATCTTGCAGTAGGCATTGAATATCAAGCATATTGGATAATTGCGCTAGTTCGGAAGTCGCACATGTTTTAAAAGGATATTTAAATTTAAAAAGAAAAATTTAGCAGCACTTTTGTATGTATAAGGACAAAAGATAAGTAAGGACTAAATTTACTAACATACACATATGCACAACATGTGTAGATTTGAATGCAAACAAACAAACAAACAGCAACTACATCAACTACGGCAACTATCTTTGATTGTTTTAAAAATAAAAAGTAACTAAAGCAGGTGCTTGCCTTGTTGAAGTGATCTTAAGCCTACAGTACACGGCATGTAAAAAACTACATGCGCATGTGGCTCTGACGTAATTTTGACGTCATCACGATGCTACATTTGCTACATGCCGTGTACTAGCAACATATGTACATGTAGGTATTAACATGCTTACAGATGAGCTGCCCCAGAAAATGTCTTCGATTCTGCTACATGTGCCACATATGTATTTTGGAACAAAAATACTATAAAAATTTTACGGCATCTAGCCACTACTAGTAATTTAAAAAAAAATGCAACGAACATGCTGAAAATTCTCGTGACATCATCGCCACAAACGCATGTGGCTTTTTACATGCCGTGTACTCTAGGCTTTACTTAGCTTTAAAACCACAGGTGGAGGGGCTTATAAAGAATCATTCCAGATTGAAACGGATTAAGTACAGCAAAACGGAGTATAAGAAGTGGATAAAAAAATGTTAATCTATTTTTAAGATACTCGTACAATAAGATTTTGACAAACTTAAGATTAGGTTAGATATCAATGCTTATTAATACTCCTAATATTTATACAATGGAGAATTCGAACTCAAGCCAAAGTCATTATAGCTCTCATTATCAAGCACCATAAGAAAATTATTGTTTATTTTATACTCGTATGTATGAAGCGTGGGTTTACGACCTTGTATCACTATGAAATTTAGGGCCATTATTACAACTTAAAGTTAGTTAAAAGTAGGATTTTATCGGACGTATAAAAAGCTTTCCATTAGTGAAAACTGGATTTAACTTACCAGGTGGGATAAACTTGCCTGTAATTTATCGCTCACTTTAGGTTAAAATAAAATTTTGCAAATGATAAAGTTTTTATACGTCCGATAAAATACTACTTTTAACTAACTTTAAGTTGTAATAATGACCCTAAGGGCCATTATTACAACTTTAGCGATAAAGTTCAAGATAGCTAATCCTAAGTTTAGCAAGAATGATATATAACGTCGCCTTCAAATTTTTTTAATTATTACAACTGTCGAATAAAATAAAGAATACAATTGTTGTATTATGGAAACACATCTGTGAATACCGACTACCGTGGTGTAATTATACAGGTGACTGCGTAAGAATTTTTTAAACAAAAATACGGCAACCATAGCTGTGTAAAAAACCGAAGAACGTCAAAAGCACAAAAATAATTGTACTAAAACCAAAACATAATAAGTAAAATATTAATTTGGGATTATTAGTGCGTTTAAAAAATTTTAAACTTAAATAAACTTTAATTTGTCTGTAATTTAAAAAGTACAAAGTATGGCAAGTTATGAAAATATTGCAACCTCAAATGATCAAACCTCTAAATAAAAGTTACACGTAGCTCACTTTTATAATAATGACCCTCACTTTCATAATAATAGCCCTTAGCCATGAAAATCAATGTGTTTTGAAAGGACGCTTGTCTGATTTGATTCCGAATTATACGTTTACTTATGAAAGGTCGCTCTTTCCGTTTTCTACTCCTTAATGAATATTAAAAGGTTGTCAATAATATTCAATTCTTTTTTGACATTGTGTAATTTTTTATATTATATTGACGAGACGTCGACAAATAGTAAAAGAATAAGGGGAATACTCTCATCTACAAAACAGGCGAAATTTGCTGCGGATATGACAGATACAAATGACGTTTTCAATTTTCTAAGGCGATGCGGTTGACAACACTTTCATTCTATCAAAGAATATAAATCATATAGAATGCGCATCTCATACAAGCTAAAATTTTCTATGACGGGTATTCCCAGTACTACCCGTCCAGCGTACGCACTCTCATTTCTTTCTGCAGTGTATGCTACGCTCGCATTGCTGAGAGCAGCGTTGCCGTTGTGACACTAAAGTATCACTTTTGACTCGTTTTCGTGCCAATGACACTTTATATTACCCTTTTATCAATTTATCCCTTTGTATCATTTTAACTGAATGTATGCCGTAGGGCAATCATATACACAGTTTAGCATATCAGGTATTAGAAAAAGAGCTGTTCGTCCAGTTGGCAATATGTCGATCATTTTATTGTTTTGGTCGATGAAAAGCCAATAAATGGTGAAAATATTGCAAAAAATCTGACACCCAAATACTTGATTCCAAATGCAAATTATTTCTCGGAGTATCACAATTAAAAAAATATGTATTTTAACTTACTTTCATCTTTAATCTTAATAAAACTTTTTATAAGTTAGTAAGTTTTTATAAAATGTTTATAAGTTAAAATAGGTTCAAATGAAGTAAATTTGGAAGCCAAAATTTGGGCCTTAAAGTATACATGTATGTATATACGAGTAAGCTACTAAATATAAAAAATCATGAAATCTAAAAAAAGAGTGGTGAAGTTGCAGCATTTCATATCGAATGAAATTCCAATCGAAATTAAATGAATATTTCGTTCGATATCGAGTGCCGTAATTTACCCAATTAGTTAAGATTTATAAAAAAAATTAGAGACTGAAAAACATAAATACATTATACATGCTTCATCTGACTTATTTACTTAAAAACCAGCATAAATCAAAAAATTTACTTTGAGGAAAAACTATTTAAAGTTTTGTAGAAAATTTTAAAATTCGATTCTGAAGAGGATAATATAGTTATACTATTCTTTCAAGGCATTATCCATAGTTCTTTACTGAACATCCTGTATTTCTTAACAAGTTCTTCACTTGGAATCTAATCTTTGACAATTGTCTACTATAAGTCTATTTGATAATTGTTTAGTAACGCTAATTTATGTTTATACTTTGTTTTTTTTTTTTTTTGTAAATTATATTTTATAAAGATGAAGAAATAAGGTGTAATTCACTGACTTTACAACTGCAGAATTTGAAAACTTATCATCCTTAAAACAAGCTTTATTTCAGCAACAGCAACTTTCATCCGAAAATCGGTATTTTTTGTGGTAAAACTCGGATATTTTTACATAGTTTTTTTGCAATTGGCCGCATGTTTTGCTGTTGAAAAAGTAGCAAAATGTTACTTAAGTCGCACAACGGCAGCGCTGGTGATAAGAGCAAATAATATAATGCTCTCAGTGTGTGTTTGCTTGCGCTTTATTAGTCTTTACTTTCTGTTGCTGTTCTGTGCCGTTCCTTTCTGTATATAATATTTTGCAATTATTTTGTCTGTGAAAAAAATCATCTGGCAACCTGTATAATTGATTACACTTGTACACAAAATATCACAACACACTAATACATACACACTTTTGGCTGTCACTTATACCCCTTTTAGACACGGAAAGTTTACTTTGCAAAGTCTTAATTCAGCTATGTGAAAGAAGGAGGGAGGAATACTTTCTTTTTCTGTCTTTCTCTCAGCTGAATTAAGACTTTGCAAAGTAAACTTTCCGTGTGTAAAAGGGGAGTTAACGTTGAATTCTATTTTCTACAGATCCGCAACAGAACAGAACGAAAAAGTAAAAACTAACCACACATACAGATTTTCAACTCAACAGAAACAAAACAACTGATTCAGAACAGAACAGCACGTACAAACTAAAGGCTCAGTTAGCCGACTGTAATGTAATGTAACTGTAACGTAGAAAACAGCTGATCGATATTTTTATATGAAAAGCAGGTTACGTTACATTACATCTCTATAACCATTTTCATTACTTTTCACATAACAATATCGATCAGCTGTTTTTTACTGTTGCAGTTACTTTACATTACTGTCGGCTAACTGAGCCTTAATTCTGCCTTTATACTTTCCCCCGGCATCTAAAGCGTAAGCAAAAAATGTTTAATTATTTAGCTCAGATGCGCATTTCTATACAATTTATATTCTTTGATTCTATCACCTAATTCACACAAAGACTTTTATGAAGTCTATTTTTCGACGTCACTTTTTGTTTGTTAGCGAACGGGGTAGAGAAGAGGGGTAGAAAAAATGACTCGATTTCTGTTTTCCATGGTTTTTTTCATATTTATCTTTACATTGCTCTTGTTGTTATTGTTGTTACGTTTCAATGTTACTCTTCTATCTTATTGTTATATTTTTATTGTTACTCTTCTAGCTTATTGGCTATATGAGTGGAGAGAAGTAAAATTATACGTCCTAAAAAAACATCGTATGAATGCAAGGAATTTTTGGTAGCAACTTCAAAAGAGAATTAAGAAAAATAGACGTCATAAATTTCACCGTGTGAATTAGCACTATCTAAACTACACAAACAATCTACATATAAAGTCCAGTGTTTTATACATATGTAGTAACATATAAAAATTTTATGAATCAAAAGTTCCAATTCGTAAATAAGAAATTAATGATTTGAAGAATCTTGTTCATCACATTCTTAAAGAACAGTTGTATATCTAGAAAGAACTCACTGAATGGGATTTATGAGTAAAATAGTAGTGATAGCACTAATACTAGTAGTATGTACATATTAGAGTTTTTCTTTTCCCGGACTTTTTCTTTTCCCAGGAAAGTGGGAACGAATTTTAGATTTCCCGGGATTTCTCGGGAATTCCCGCCTAATGCAATACAATACAAAATATTTTTTAATTTAATCTATTTCAATAAAAAACAAATTATAATTCGTGAGATCGATTAAGTAATAATTATTATAATCAGTTCCAGAGTTCTAGAGATTATCAAAAATACTGCATGAGCGAAAATAATTTTTTTTTATTTTTCAAAAATTTGTTTTTGCGATAAGAGGTCAGTTAATTCATATGGAGTTTGACAATAGGAATTAAAAAAAAATTTCCTTGAATTCATTTATGCATTCAACTAATTTATTGGCCTGTAATAAAAATATCTTAATATGTCTGTTTTTAATTTTCCAATCTTAAGCAGGTTATCAGCATTCTTTGTATCATATGTACATTGTGAGTTGCACATTGTAAGATCTCACTTAGCAATATCTGGCATTTAGGGTACATATGTACATATTAGAGGGCTGCGTAAATAGTCTTGAAATGTACATATGTCTTGTTTTTTAAATGTATTGTCGTAGTATGTATTATACTAAACTAATAATAAATGATGTTGTTTAATAGTCGAAGCACTATGTATGTGTATATGATGTAAGTATGTGTATATGAGTGTTTACAAGCGATGTCGCGAAGACTTCTTGTTCGTAACAAACACTCAAAAGAAGTAGTGTTGATGCGTGTATGCTTGTTATTTTGCATATTGTACGTTTGAGTGCGTGTGTAAGATGTAGATGGTAAGCTATTATGTGTTTGAGGGTGGCTTTTTAAAGCAAGCGCACACAACTAATGTCAAGGTATGTCTACCTTTGTATGTGCACATAAAAATAAAAGATCATACACACAACGTATGTGTATATACATGTATGACTTTTGTATACGTACCCATGCGTAGGAACAAGTATGCATCACAAATTCTTTCGTCACGAATTATTTTCTTCTTTACTCTTATGCCTGCAATAACTGAAATAAATTTCTTGCAAACAATGTTGTTTAGCGTTTGTTTTAGAAGCTTTGCTTTACTACAAGCATTTGAAAAATCCCTCATGTCTTAAAAGTTCTTGTAAGTGCTCTTGTACAGGGGTCTAATACAAATGTTGTGTTGAATACTGTCACCGCAAACGCGCAGGTAAATTCTTATTCACTAAAAATATGGGTGATTTTCAAAGAAATAAATACATTTTTATTTTCTTAATTATCAATAACTGCATATGACTTTCTAAAAGGTCATACCTGCAACTACCAAATGTCTAATTAAAAATTAGTTTTCAGTATAGTACGACTACAATATAACTCTCATTTGATTAATATTCAGCCCAATCATGAACAAAAATTCCGCGTGAGTTTTTTCACTTTTCCCTTTTCTCCTATTATGAATTTGTTTTTCCCTTTGTTTACCAAATGCGGAAATAAAAAAACTACTCGAGAAAAAGAGGTATCATGAACGCAGTTGAACTTGCTTTTTTTACTAAAAAATCTTTCACTTGCAAAACAGAAGAGAGTCTACATAAAAAGTTTTGCGATTTTTTTTATTTAATTTTTTTTTTAGTTTTGGCGACATTTTCGCGTTTTGGCGTTTTTTTTTCGTTTTGGCGTTTCTTTTCATTTTGGCGATTTTTTCGAATTTGGCGATTTATTTTAGAATTTTTTTTAATTTTGGCGATTTTTTTTTGCCTCTTACGGTTTCCAAGATATAGCAAATTGTCAAAATTACATAGTCAAAATTGCATTAACTGATGGACCACCCTTTAATTTTAATTTTTTTAAATTTTAGTGTTAATTGTTGTAGTCTGTATAAAAATACACTAATTTTACAATTTTCAAGTTTCAATATACATATGTTCATACAATTGTATGTATATTACATGGGATTTTAACATTTTTCGTTGCTCGTTTTGGAACACCCTTTAATTTTTAAATTTGTTGTTGTAGCGGCCAAGGTTCTACATACTGTGTCCTAATTTCAGGTCCGTAGCTCTTACGGTTCCTGAGAAAATACCGTGTGGCGGACAGACGGACAGCGTAGCGAAAACAATAGGGTTCCTTTTCACCTTTGGTGTACCGAACCCTAAAAAGGGAGAAACAAAATGTAAACAAACAAGCAAAACAACGAGCTTCGTACTGCGGTGATGCCACGTATTGCTCTTTTTGTTCCCAAGGAATTTATGGTTGGGGGAATTTTTTCTCAAGAAAATTATTTTCCGTGAGAAATGAATTCCGATTGAATGAATTCATGATTGGGCTGATTAAAATAAGTATAAATTGGGTATTATTTTAAAGTCATAGTCAAAACAAAATATACTTTAAGAATTTAAAACCAGTATTTTGTATGGTAATACTGGTTTTAAATACATAAAAGTATACGTTGTTTTGACTATGAGTATGCGCCATAGTCTATAGCCACTATAATAAAGATTAGTCAATTAAAATTCAGAAAGTGTCTATTGTAATTCAGGTTATTAAATTTTATTTCTAGAAAAAAAAACAAGTCGACAGCTGACAGTTTAGGGTAGGTAAAATGGACATGACCCGATCAGAAATAAATTTGGTACAAGTAAGCACTAAGACAAAAAGAAAACTAAGACAACTTAAGCGAATGACGAAATTTAACAAAAACACTACGAAGTTGATCAGCTGTTTAAGCTCAAATACTAAAATTTGTTCATAGTGCATCCTCTTTCGCTTACCTTTGTGTATGAAAATAAATATGTATGTGCTTCGGTAGGTCAGTGGGTAGCGATCTAGCCTATCAGGCGGAAATCTTTGCATCGACTCCTGATTCAAAAATAAAGAGCATTTTTTTTTTTTAATTACATACATACATGCATAAAAAAGGCATGAGTTTAATGCATCTAGGATGTGCAGAAAGCAGCTAATACCTGGAGACCTACAAAGTGGATGTCCTACGAACGAAGATCATGGTATACCGTAGGTTGGTAAGTGAGAGGAGTTGGACTCCCTCTCCCTGCTTCCAGGTAGATGGATATTTTTGCAGGAAAGAGAGTTCGTTGAATGGATTATTGAACATCAACAAACAGATACTGATTTTTGGCGCAAAATGATCCTAAGCGATGATGCACATTTTCACTTTGATGACTTTGTTAATCACCAAAATGTCCACTTTTGGGTTTATGACAACCCATATTTGATTGTCAAAAAACAAATGTATCCACAACGTGTCACCGTTTGATGTGGATTTTGGGCTGGAGGCATAATTGGACCATACTTTTTTGAAAATGAGGCTGGTGAGCAGTTCTTTCTGCCGAAATTGGATGATATTGATGTGGTTTCAACAAACGGTGCCACATTCCTACAGCCCATGAAACAATTACTGTATGAGACATTTCAAGGTCATATACTCTCTCCTCTCGGTCATCAGAATTGGGCCCATAGATCGTGCGATTTAACAGCATTAGTTTTTTTATAGGGTTATTTGAAATCACAGGATGTGCGTGAAGATAAATTTTAAAATTTATAACCCTAGACACAAACCGACTTGTTTAACAGAGCTCTGTTAACAAAATAACATACCTCTGTTAAATAATAATAATTAGTTTTTACCCACAAAATGGACTTGATTCCCAATTTTTCAAGTAAAATCAATCATAAAATTTAAACGAAAGGCTTCTCTATGCCTCCCTTATATGCATAAAACATTTAGTACATCCAACAACATGAAAAATCCATGTCTTAACCCACAGTCAAAATATGGTTTTTAGTAATTTTTTTCATAAATCGTTGGAGATGGGGAAAAAAAGAATACTGGAGAAGACTCCTATATGCCTCTAGATCAATGTCCAAAAGTCAAAAGTCATAACAGCCTGTTTTTGTAAAAATTACAACACAATATCTAAAAAAGTTTGTTTAAATTTGAAAAATAATTTTGGTAATTTTTTTCAAAAATGGTAGGAGATGGGGAAAAAAAGAATATTGGAGGAGACTCCTGGACGCCTCTAGATCAATGTCCAATAGTCAAAAGTCATAACAGCCTGTTTTTGTGAAAATTACAACACAATTTCTAAAAAAGATTGTTTAAATTTGAAAAATAATTTTGGTAATTTTTTTCAAAAATGGTAGGAGATGGGGAAAAATAAATATTGGAGGAGAGTCCTGGACGGCTCTAGATCAATGTCCAATAGTCAAAAGTCATAACAGCCTGTTTTTGTAAAAATTACAACACAATTTCTAAAAAGTTTGTTTAAATTTGAAAAATAATTTTGGTATTTTTTTTTTTAAATGGTAGGAGATGGGGGAAAAAAGAATATTGGAGGAGACTCCTGGACGGCTCTAGATCAATGTCCAACTTTTCGACAACTACTGTTAAGTAAATGACAGTGCTCTGTTATGAGCAAAACATGCTTTATTAGAAATTCTGGTTTCTATCTCTGCTAGTTAAATTTGAATTTAACTTCACACACATAGTAAGTATTTTGTTGTAACACTGTAGTGGAGTACATGCATACGGATGTTTTTTATGCTTTCAAAGTTCATGAGGCATTATTACACGCATAAGATACATTTACTCGTAAATTAAAATAAATAAAATAAAGGAATGAAAGATCAAAGTGCGTTCGTGATCTGTGGTAAATGTATGAATAAGTACGTATGCATACTGTTCCTGTTACAAATTTAATATTGAATTCGTAAAAGCCGCTTTAGTTAGAGACTACAATTTACAATACTTCTGACTCACCCTCGAAGCCATGAACATATCGCTTAATTTACTTCAAAAGTGTCACAACTAAAAAAAAAAAATTAGTTTTGCAGAAAACGTGTTTAAATTTTTCAATTTACATACAATTCAATGAAGACATGAACAAATATTGTTCTCTCAGGAGGTGGTAGTACCAAACTATTTATATGAAATTTTACACAATATAAAATGCTAAATGCCGGAATATTCTGCATTATTAATTAAAAAACGAATTTTTTGAGTTATGACACTGTGAAAGGAAATGAGATACATACATAGCTACAAACATAAGTATGTGCACAAATATGAATGAACAATTGTACACAATTTTTTTAATTCAAGGATGGATAACAGCGCAACAACCCAACGGGAAACTCAGAAGATCTTCTTATTTCAAGAATTATTTTGATTCAATCAATTACTATTCTTATCTAATTGGCAAAGAATGCCACAAAAGATAACAGAAGGGAGAAGAGAAGGAGTGACATTTTTTGTTTTATTTTTGTACCAAAGCAAAAGTAAAACCCCATTAATTTGAAGGCCTTCCAGCAGCTCTGGCGAAAGAAGCGATAGCGAAAGGCCTACCCTGCAATGACAACGCGTGTAAAAAGATATCCAAAAGGAGTATAGAGCTTTTCTAGAAGGCATTACTCTTCCTTTTTTCGGCTGGGTGGGTAGTTTGATCAGTATTATTCGTACATCCTCTTTATTTTAAATAAGGATGTTCGGAACTGATATGCACCTATAATTAATAATTTTGTTAGTTCAATTATTACACCTTCCATGTTTTTTTTTTAGGAATTATGTTTTCCTTTTCTCAAGAGATAAATGATGATGCATGTATGTATGTATAATGTAAAAAATATTGATTCTTCTACTAATCTCTTCTAACCTGCGACTCCCTACACTGCCTTCTAAATACGACCTCGAAATGCAAAATCGTAAACCGACAAAACATACATTCTCGGGATCCTCTACGTTTCCACTATAATTCGAACAAAACGGAATATTGCCGTGTCCGAAGCAGTATAAACACGACATAAAATAACTATGGCCAGTTAAGAACTGTGTGAGACAGTCATGTAAGTCACCATGTTTTCTAGTCCACCATGTTCTGATGTCGGGTACCAATGTGTAAGTATATCGTCCCTTTTCAATTGTTGACCAAAGTTCTTGTCATTTTCGTATACATCACCTTCCATATCTATGATTATCGCAGTGAATCTGACCATATCGGGTGTGCGAGCAGTTTCCTCTGAAGATATTATCGCAAGTGTTCACATAAAGATAGACCTGTATTAGTCATCATGCCTAGACATTTTAGAAATAGCTTGGATTCTTTGCAACAAGTGCCAACTAGTTTCTCTAGTTTTCCAACTACTTATAAAAACCGCAAGTATCGATCCTTAGGACACTCTAGCAATTTCTCATATGTATCTATCCTAACAGTGGGCGAGAGTAGGAAGGGTCATCTAGCGGTTCATTGTCCTCAGGTATTAACACTAGCTTCTGTCTTTTCCACCTACTTGGACAAGTTCCCTGGCTTAAGCATGTGTTTACTACTCTTAAAAAAATTTCATCCTGCACACCTATAATTATAACATTGTGATCATTGTGTGTATAGAGGTCAGATATTCTCCAGTTTACACGCTTTGTGATGCTATTACTGAAAAATGTGATGTCAATAATTGATCCAGCATTGCCCCTTCTAAAAGTTTCTTAATCTCCAGTATTCAAGAGCAAAACAGTCAACGCAGAAAAGGATTCCAGGAGTACTCTTCTCATTTCATTTGTCGAGATGCAAACCCATTCAACAGCCCACGCATTAAAATCACCTGCTATAATGACAGGATTTCTGGTTGCTGCGTCCGGCACTATGTTGTCTATAATGCTAGGAAAACCTTCTATAGAATACCTAGGTGGAATATAGCAGCCCGGTACCCATTAGTCATTAAATAACAACACCACGAATTTTTCTGATGTGCATTAGTGTCCCTTTGTATCAGTTGTTGTAGGAAAGTTCATGTGATGAAGGCAGTCGCTGGTCACTGAACTATACCGACTTCAGCAGATACTATCCGCTAATGTAACATCAGAGCGCCCTCCTTCGTTGTGTAGCAGAATAATGGGCAAAGTAAAATAGCCAATAAAATGGGTACTAAGCCCAGCTTCAAAAAAATTTAACACGCCTCATTTAATACCAGAGGCGCTGCAACACTGCATTATTAAAAAACGTGCAAAGAGCAGAGCTGTAAAAGAATGAAGATTGCCTCTATCTCTTGCTTCACCACCTGTTTTCTCTATCACTATCTCCGATAGTGATGCTATCCTCTCAGTCCAGAGGTCGTGGGTTCGATTCCCCTGGGCGTTTTCTGCAGACAAGCTAACCGCTTCGCGGATTGTTTGTTAAAAAAAAAACATTTTTTTTTTTAATGCATGTTTTTTATTTATTGTATCTTCAAATATGAACTAACAATAAGTATTCAAATCTTAAATCTATAAAAAAAATTATTAGGCCCGACCAATATCGGACATAAGCTTAGTGATAGTTATTAATAATACATAAGTAGTGATAAGCAACAAAAAGAAAAAGGTGTTTTCAAGCAGCTTCATCATCTAGAGTGTTGAATATTAGAGCCCGTGTATCTCTCTTTTTTAAGCGGATGTGTCCAGTAAAGTTCAAAATATTACGAGCAAGCGGATTAGGATGTGACTCGAGTTTTGTTAGGTATTTGCCTGCGTATTTTACAATTTCTTCAGTCACTAGTGGCATATTCAAATCGCGATGTATATTTGAATTTTTGATGTACCATGGAGCCGATGTTATCATGCGTAAAATTTTATTTTGCCTTCGTTGAATTTTCTCTACATTTGAAGCTGAAGCAGTGCTCCATAGTTGAATTCCGTAACACCATATTGGCTTTAAAAGCGACTTGTATATTAAAAGTTTGCAGTCTAGGCTAAGTGTTGAATTTCTACCAATCAGCCAATGTACCTGAGTTAATTTAAGTTTCATTTGAGTTAACTTAGAGTCAATGTGGTGTTTTCATGTAAGTCGTCGATCAAGGTGTATACCAAGATATTTCACATGTGAATGTAGAGGAACAACTTGATTTAAAATTAAAATTAAAAATTGTGATCTTATTTTATATCTCAAGATTAAGGAATATATATATATATATATATATATATATATATATATAGTCGATGTATCTGTAACATCAGCAACCCAAGTTGCAATCTTCTTATATGGCTCACACAGTACAGCGAGATTCACCTGTAATTTTCGCATTTTGTTGACTTAAGTTCTATTTTGAACCTTAAGTTTCTCTAACGCTCTTTCGTAGTACGGACAAACTACACATCCGGTAACATGATCACCAATGCTATTTGCGTCATTTCTGCAGAGCATACACGACGCTTTGTTGGAACACGTTCCAATTTTGTGTCCGACTTCACCACACCGTAAAAAATTATTGGATAGGTCCTGGCCCTTGCGGCCCAGCGGTTTAGTTTTTTTTTTGTTGTTGTTTCCTCTTCAATTTATTTGGCGCCGTAGTTTAAATCATAGTAAAACAAGGAAATATATTTTTAATATCAATGAAACTGGCTTAATTGGAAAAAAAATTTTAAAAATTAATATTTAAATATGATTTCTGCCATGTGGCCGGCCGCCACGGCAGGCGCGTTGAAGGCTCAATATGGAACATAAATTTTCAACAACTTTTCGCAGGATTTGCGGCCGTATTTCGCCGATAACTCTTCGAATGTTGATTTCCAGGTGTTCAATTGTTTTATCGACGTAGACTAGTGATTTAACATAACCCCAAAGAAAATAATCCAACGGGGTTAATGGCCAATTAATTGAGCCATTACGTTAAATTATTTTTTCATCAAAGTTTCTTTGAGTAAATCAACTGTACCGCCGGCTGTGTGGCATGTGGCTCCATCCTATTGGAACTACATGTCAGAAACATTAATACCACGTGATTGAGGTACGAAAAAATTTCGAATCATGTTCCTACATCGTTCACCATTGACAGTAACATTCTGACCATCATCATTTTTGAAGACATGGGCAAAGTGATACAGTATATTGATACTCACCACTAAGAATTGTTAAGTGGTGAATATCAATATGCTATACCATTTTGCAAATGCAACGATGCAAGACCATTTGCACAAGATTTTGAATTGGGCTAATGAAATTTCATAGCAAACTAAACAAAAAGCAACTATCCGCTGTTAAAGGGGTGCCCAAATAAAGCAGTGATGCAAACTCAAGGTTATGAAACTCTAAAATAACGCTTTATATATACATTTTTTTAAGATGACTGACGCGGTTGGCGTATGTTAACTACATTTTTAGGATTCCGTATACCAAAGGTGAAAAGGCATTTTTTTCAGTACGGTGTTCGTCTCTCCATCATAGGCTGTTTTCTCGAGAACCGTAAGAGCTTTGGACCTGAAATGTGTGTTAAAATTTGATCGCTACAACAACAAAAAATATATGAAAGTTGAAAATTAAAGGGTGTTCTAAAGCGAGCAACGAAAAATATTGAAATCCTAATGGAGACTACACCAATTAACACTGATGTAATTTGACAAATGCTGTATCTTAGAAACCGTACGAAGCAAACTCATGAAATTTTTAAAAACGAAAAAAAGCGGCAGAACTAAAAGTCGCTAAAACTAAAATAAAAAAAAATCCAAAAAGGAAAAAACGCCAAAACTAAAAAAATTCCCAAAAACCAAAAGAAAGTTTACCGGGTACTTGAATTTTTTCAAAAATGTCAACATCAGGAATATATTCAATCATGTAGGCTAAAGATCGTACAGTATTACATATTTAGTGTCTGTACGGAACCCTTCGTGTGCGAATCAAAGGCACACTTTACTGAGTTTATTTTAATAGATTTAAGAATACCCGAAAATTTCTTCTTTAATCAAGGATCAGAATAACGCCCAGCAAAAAATGGTGCTTCGCTGGAAGCACCTATATAAGTGCTCTTTTCGTATGCAAGCGCTTACCCGATGCATGAAATTTTGCATGATTTTTATATGGGATTCCTCGCGTAGAAGCTCTGCCACGTCGATCTAAAATGTGATTCTTTCATGCCTGCCGGAGTGACCTGAATTCAGCAAAAATATTCGTCTACCTGGTCTTTATTTTTTATACTTTTTTATTTTTTGTACGCGCGTTGAATCAGAAGTCGATTCCCGAATTTCCGTATGTTAGGCTAGAACATATTTATTTTTGTAAATAAAAACTCGAAGTAAAAATTTCATTCGCATTTAAATTTGTATACAGGTAAGCGAGAGAGGATGATCTATAAAAAACTTTGAGAGTTTCAATATAAACAGCCGACTGACTTCGTAGTGTTTGTGTTAAATTTCGTCATTCGCTTACGTCATTGCATCCTCGTAAGGCAGAGGGGATGCACTGTGTGCTTTTCTGCGCTTGCAAAGCGCTTATTTTTGTGTTATATTAAATTACACCTTCCAAAATGTTTTTATGGAAGGGATATAAGAAACCAAAATAGAAAAAAAAACAGAAAAAGAAGCTATAAAAATGCAAAAAATACTTTTATTAATAAGCAAGTTAGAAGCAATTGCTTGGAAATCTCGATTATTTTTTTGCTGGGCTACTTTTTTTCGACTACGAAGTCAAAATAGTATATGTTTGAAAAAAAAAAACGATCCAGCCATTTCCAAACTATCATTTATTTATTATGAAAACTGAAAAATAATACGATATTGTGCACTCACACTTACGCAAGACCACTTGCATCAAACACTGCCATTTGGCAATGATAGTGTATAGTACATTTTAATGTCGTCTACGATTAAATTTTACATCGCGTACCTTAAAAGTTATCAACAATTTTGGCATTTTGATAATCTGTACATACATATGTATATAAAAATTACGTGTATGTTCGTGATCGCTAAACTCAAGAGCTACTGGAACGATTTTGACCAAATTTTATATGCATGCTCTATGGGACGTGAGTGTTTCTGTGTAGTTAGAAGTTCATCCGACAGATGGCGAAATATTTAGTTTTTTTTTGTGTTTTGCCCGATAGATATTAGCGCGATAAGCCTATGCTGTGTTTCGCTGAAGGAGTTGGGTCCCTAATCTGCGTGTAGTGGCGTTAATTAGCCCGATACCGCAGAGTTGCAGTGAAAATAAAATTTTAAGGCAAAACAACGTTTGACCGGGTCTATAAATAAAATAAGAGAGTATTTTTTAATACATGTCGCTTACGATTAAATCGAAAATAGGGCTCGATATACATACATACGTACATATGTAAATAATATATGTACATACATACTATAATATATTTTAACAAGAGCTTTGGAAATACATAATTATGCCAAAATCAAGGACCGAAAATAATTGTTATTTTTTTATTTCAAATGAAAAGGTTACTGAAAAATGTATTTTATTTGGTTTGGGTTATTTTTAACCATTAGCGTAAGAGATATTTTATTTTAGTTATTGTAACCAATTTAAGTGAGAAATATTTTTTTTTTTTTTGGTTACGAATAACAATTTTAGCAACCAAACATTTTTTTGGTTACCATTAACTATTATCTAAAGAATCTAACAGCCTTATTTATATAACTTAAAAAGGCTTTGTAAAGGCTTTTTAAGAAAAATTTTATATGAAATTTGTTTTAAAAAACCTTTATAAAGACTTTTTTAAGTTTTATAAATTAGGCTGTAAGTTTTTTGGTCATTGCTGCTTAAAATACGGTATTTTAAATACATATATAAATATATTTGGCAAAGCTACTTAAAACATTATTTATTCAAAAAAATATAATAATTCGCAAGGGATTAAAATAATGGAAAATATCTCCAAAAACTGATTAAATAGATCGCAAAAAAGGCAATTACTCGGGAATAGGCTTAAAACATGTGTATATTTTGTAATAATATCATGTGCAAAAAATTGCGAAAATTCGCAAATAATTTTTTAAAAAAAAAACTTAAAATTTATTTTTAAACGCTAATATTAAAAGGTATGCAAACAACTTTAAAAATTCGTAAAAATTACAAAAATTTGCAAAAACTTGGTAATATCAAAAATATATTCAAGTCTGATACTTATTAAAGATAGTAAAACTGCAACAAAAGAAAGAATTGTGAACAATCACTTTTACTGCAAAAATTGCGAAAATTATAAAAATTCGCACCAAATTTCTAACATCAAATAGATCGATTAAAAATCGGTAAAATGGTAAAATGGCAAGATTTGGCTTAAAATCACTTTTATCACGAAAATTGCAAACTAGCCCGAATTTCTTTAGGTGAAATTATGAGGAAAGTCAAAAAATCGGCAAAATCCGCGAAAATTTGCAATCAAATTAAAATTAAAAAATGAAAGTTATGCACAAGAGCAATAAGTTATATTTAAAATTAACTGATTCGCAACTTACTGAAATTAGCAAATAAATCTTAAAGCCCTAAAATTTTAAAAGGGCTAGAAAAATCAATCAAATCAATCGTTCAATAATTTCCTAAAATACCGTATTTCAGGTAGCAATAACCAAAAAATGTTAATTCGTTAGATAATTATTATTGGTAACCAAAAATTTTTTTTGGTTGCTATAAGTTATTTGTAACAAAAAAAAATATATTTCTCACTTTAATTGGTTACAATAACCAAAATGAAATATATCTTACGATAATCGTTGATTATAACCATTATTTGAATTAATCAGTTTTAATGGTTATATATAACCGTTTTGTCATTTCTCTTATAACTGTTACGTCCCTGGCCAAAATCAAGTATATATAAACATAAAAATGTGGCAAATATGAGATTATTTTAATTTTGAATGACGTACATACATACGTACATACATACATATGTACTATGTATATTTTTAAATTTTCAAACATTTGTCTTTTTTGCACAAAATCTTTTTTTTGTTTTGTTTTTTTATTATCATTATTATTTATCAACACTTGACGACACTTTTAGCAAGATTTTTTCTTCTCTTTATTTATAACCTTTTGGATAGGGATCAAGAAACGAGTATTTACCAAAAATTTTCATTTCAGAAACAAATACATATGTATGTATCTGAAGATGATATGACTGACTCTACTACCTACAAGTGAATGAAAATAAACACCCAATATTTTAAATTTTTTTTATTTGTATGAGAAATTGGAAGTCAAAATTTTATACTTGTTTATATCTTGTCGTTAAGACAATATGAATTAATATAATGAGAAGTGTTTTTGGAATCAAAATAAACTATTACAAATAAATACATTGTAGATATCGCTCATTTACTCAAACAAGGTCATAATTCAAAAAATTGCAGAATTACTCCTCATATCGTTATTCATATTGTGTTGAAATTTCATACAAATATCTTGTTTACTCAACTCTTGAGAGGTTTTTTCGAGTTATGACGTTGTTTGAACTCAAAATATTGAATTTTGGAGTTAATGATGCAGAATTACTCCTCATATCGTTATTCATATTGTTTTGAAATTTCATACAAATATCTCGTTTACTCAACTCTTGAGAGGTTTTTGGAGCTATGACGTTGTTTGACTAAATGAGCGATATAATATTAAAGAAAATTAAATTCAGTAGTTATACCCAGCTAAAAAATATATGAATATATATAAATATATTGGGTGTTTTTTATTGAGGTATAGAACTTTAAGTTGGCATCACTTTTTTAACTGGCGGCCATTTTGTCAGCTGTCAAGTGATTAATATTTAGTTTGGTTTGCCATTTCATCATGAACAGGTTGACAAAAGAACAACGCTTGCAAATCGTGCAAATTTATTTCGAAAATAATGGTTCAGTTCGCGAAGTTTACCGCAAGCTCCGTCCATTTTATGGTCGACATAATCGTCCATCAGAGCAATTAATTCGGTTAACCATGGATCGTTTTCGCACTACGTTTACTCTATGTGATAATACGCATCCGCAGAGACGTCGAACAGTGCGCACCGAAGAAACAATTGCCGCTGTAGAGCAAAGTGTTGAAGAGGACCCGAATGAATCGATTCGCCACCGTGCACAGCAATTGGAGCTTTGTCCATCAACTTTATAGAAGATTTTGCGCAAAGATCTTGGCTTGCGACCTTACAAGATCCAGCTTGTGCAAGAATTAAAGACGCGAGACCATGCAATGCGTCGTGATTTTGGTGTATGGGCCGAAAATGAGATTGATCTCGATGCTGATTTTCATCGCAAAATTTTGTTCAGTGATGAGGCTCATTTTTGGTTGAATGGCTACGTCAACAAGCAAAATTGCCGCATTTGGAGTGAAGAGAATCCACATGAGACCCTTGAGACGCCATTACATCCACAAAAACTGACTGTTTGGTGTGCTCTATGGGCTGGTGGAGTCATTGGGCCATACTTCTTCCGAAATAATGCTGGAGAGTCAGTTACCGTTAATGGAGACCGGTATAGAGCCATGATAACCGACTATTTTGTTCCCGAATTGGATGGCATGAATGTGGATGAGTTGTGGTTCCAACAAGACGGCGCTACATGCTACACAGCGCACGTCACAATCGATTTATTGAAGGAAACATTCGATGAGCGCATAATTTCGCGGAATGGACCTGTCAATTGGCCTCCAAGATCGTGTGATTTGACACCTTGGATTATTTTCTTTGGGGATATGTGAAGTCGCTCGTCTACGCCAACAAACCAGAAACGTTAGGGGACTTGGAAGCCAACATTCGTGGCGTTATTGCCAACATACGGCCCCATATGCTCGAAAAAGTGGTTGAAAATTGGACCTGTAGAATTGGCTTTATTCGAGCCAGCCGCGGCGGTTACATGCCCGAAATCATATTTAAACATTAATGGCATAAAATTATCCTTCCAATAAAGCCAAATTGATGGACATTAAAACGATTTTCTTGTGTTTTATTTCAATTCGAAGTTCTATACCTCTAAAAAAACACCCTTTATATGTATTAGTGTTTTTCATACGGGATTTCCCGGGATCCCGCACATTTACCAGGAAATAAATCCCGGGAAATTTGTGCGGGAATTCCCGGGATTTTTTTATTTTTATTTTATTATGGCAACTTTAGTTTATATGTAGCACAATAGCTAAAACTATACAACAACTAAGGCCGAGTTTAGGATCTGGCACACATGTGCCCTGAGAGTTTGCCAAAAAGCAGAACGCGACGTTAAAAATTTAATTTTACAACAATTCATAAAAGTAAAAAAATGAGCAAGGAAATAAAAGAAAACTTACAAAATAATTACAGATTCGCTTTGGTAAAAAGGTACGATTCTATTAATGCTTATTCTGTACTAAAGTCCTATTTCCAAAGAAATATTTTGTAATATTTTTTTTTTTAATAATATACTTTGTTTTTTTTTTTTTTGCATTATATCTATGCATTTGGCTTTGCATTTTAATATAATATTGACATTGATGCATTACTATTTTATAAAGAACTGAAATAGTATTAATTTTTTGACTAATCGTCGGGTGGTTATTGGTTTGCCGCAGTAATAATGTATTTAAAATATACTGTGCGGCAAACCAATAACCACCCGACGTAATGTGTTTATAAAACGTTATTATTTAATCGATCTCATGAATTATAATTTGTTTTTTGTTGAAATATATTAATGTCCTTATCACGGTTCTCAACTAAATTAATTTTGGTCGTCTAAGAGTAGACCAAACGTACACGCGACCAAACTGTGTTTTAGTATTATGAACCAAAACTGCTTTTTAGTTGAAGTTGTCATCGCGTTGCCAACTTTAAATATCAAGTTTGACAGGAAAAAAAACACAAAGATCGTTTTTGTGTTTTAGTTCAAAGAAATCATACCAAATGGACACAAATATGTATAGATTTATTTAATGACGACGAAAACGAAGTCGCAATTGTAGATGTGCTACGTATATGAAGAAAAATTCGTGATGATTCCAACCCTCTTGAACTACCCAATGCAAGGTAAGGAATAATCAAAATAGGGAACGAATTCTTTAAATTTAATTGTTAAAAAATATTATTATTAAGCATAACAAATATTTCTAATTACGATTTTCCACGTTTTCTGCTTTTTATATCGCACCAACCTTTAACTAGAAAAACCCAACAACAGACCCAACCACTAAAAAGCAGTTGTGTATACTCAACGCTTTTCTCAACGAAACTTACGCATAGTTGTAAATGACAGTACCAAAACACAACTGAAAAGTCAACTGTTAATTTAGTGGAGATTGGCAATGCAAATTTATCAATCCCAACCAAACTATTTTAAAAGTTGAAAACCGTGATAGGGGCATAAATTTAAAAATACTTGGTATTATTTTGCATTGAGCGGGAATTCCCGGGAAACCGAAAAGTGGTTCCCGCGAAAAACTCTAATATGTATGTATGTATGTATATGAATTCATGTATGGAAATGAATAGAAATATACATACATGGAAAAAATATTATATATGTATAAATTGATATATGGACTAATATATGAAACGTATTACAATATACTAGGGATGTAACGAATACCAGTTTAGCGAATGCGAAAACGAATAATGCATTTGAATTTTTGCGAAAGCGAATGCGAATGCGAAAGCGAATGCAAATACTTAAAATACGATAAAAATCACATGAAACTTAATTTTTTGAAGAACATGAAGTTGTATTATATAAATAGATGCAATTACATATAGCATTTTAGTTAAATTGAGTCATTAATTAAAAAAAATTTACAATTCAACCAAGCCATTCCTATTTTGGCCCTAAAGCCTGGTACTCTGTTCAACATTTCATTTGAAATGCTGTCCAAATATATATTAAGAAAATTGGAATGAATTGTTCATGAAAAATCTTGGAAAAATAGTACTATTTTCATTTTGGGAAAAAATATATATGAAATATATCTTCAACATTTTAAGATTTCATACGAAATAATATGCGTGGCACTTGTTTCGCATGGAATTTACAACAAACAAGGACTGGTTAATATTGTTAGCATTTAAAATTTTCTGTACGAAGTAATGAATGGTACTCAAAATTTTTCCAAAGGTTTGAACAGACTACAAAACACAGCTAGATTTTGGATTCATTCTGATAATTATCATTTATAGAAAAGTTTTCCGCTAAAATTTTAAAGCTTTGGTTGGAATCGTAAACTATTTTCGTAAAAGAAGTACAAATTTTGTTGTCTTTAGTATTCGCTTGAAATATTCGCATACAGTTTAGCGAATGCAAAAGCGAATGCAAATAGCAAAAGTAAGCGAATCATTTGCGAATGCGAAAGCGAATGCGAACATTCGTTACTTCCCTACAATATACATATATTTTTATAATATAGAGTTTGCTAAAAACCGACCGGTTTCGGTTTTTTAATCCTGGGGATGGGATTTATTGGGCAATTCGATGCGAAAGCATTAATTGCTTATTCTTCAGTAGCTCATATAGGGGTAGTTTTATCTATATATCATATATACGAATTTGTGGAGCTTATGGTCCATACATTTTTAATATATGAATGTATATAACTATATATAAATATGTATGAATTCACGTATGGAAATGTATGGGATTATACATGGCAAAACTATTATACATATATGAACTAATATATGGACTAATATCTGAAATGTATTATAATATATGAGCTCATAAATAGAAATTTCACAATGAAGCTCTTCATATGTGGATCCATATATAGAAATAAGATTTAATATAGGGAGCCATATAAGAATGTGTGCATAGATGATATCTCACATAAGATCGTTTTTGCAATCAAAAAAATTTGGTATTTTATCACTGGTGAATTGGAAATCCATTAGAAAATATATACGGTATGCAAAGTTTAAAAAAGAAAAACTTTTGTTACAAAAAAAAACATTCTTGTATGATTTTATATATTGTGGCCATATTTAATATATCAAATAATCAAAAGGATTCATTCAGTCATTCATTTTATAGAAAATAAGAAACAAAGTTCATATTACTGGAAAAAATTATATTGAAATTATATTGTTAGACGAATTATTTTTTCTTTTATAATTAATTGCATTAGTTTTTAATCTGATTTCTTAAATTAAATTTTATGTACGAATATGATTTTTGTATTTTTAATAATAATATTATTATTAATTATTATTAATAATTGATTCACCTTTTGACATAAAATGATGAATGAAATGACTTTTAGTTCGTTTTTTATTATTTGTTCAAACAAATGTTTCATTAACTGCTTATAACTTTGTCATTTTTCGGTCGATTTTCTTCTGGTTAATCTTAGTTCTTATGTAAAATCATCATCTTTACGCACATGAACAGAAACCAGACGTTTTTTTAACGATTTGTACTTTTCGGTCGCCATAAAATCAATGTAAAATATGATTTTTTTGAAAATGTGCCCTATTTGCACCGATATATTTTGAACCGCTTTACCAATTAAAGATCCGATTATACATGTGTATTCGTCATCTCAATACCTTGCATTTGAACAGTGTTTAAAAAACTGAATTGATTTTCATTACATTTCATTTTGCTTCTGCTTTGGCTTTTGAACAACAGTTTCAGTCAAAGTAAAATTACAAAACGATTTATTGCCAATTGCGCAGTATTTTCAGACTGCTGAAAGAACTGCGCAATTGTTCATAATTCGTTTTCTGCTTCTGCTTCGACTGCGACTGTTGGTTATTTTCACAGGCACAAGCAAAAGCATTGGTTCATTTTAAACAGTTGGAAAAAGCTAAAGCAACGAAAAGTAAAAATTTTACGACTTTTGCTACTTAGACTTAAGTTTTTTAAACACTGCATTTGAATACCAAGAACGACCCAATCGGACATTTCTAGCTCGAGATATTATTGGTCAAGTAAAAAACGTCGCAAAAATGAAAAAATTGCAATATCTCGAAAACTGTTCCATAAAAAAATGTAAACCTTAATTTCCCAATTCAGCGGAAGAAAATACATAAGGAAAATCACCTCTCATCAAATGTACATTTTCGGTGTAAACTAGTGGTATTAAAAAACCCGTCTAAAATTTTAGCATTATATGTATTTTGGCATTTTCGAATATTTTTTTTAAACATTTTTAGCATTATTTTAAGCCCCATTCAGCAAAAAAAAAATTTTTTTAGTTGTGGCCAAACAAAATTTGCTTTTTGAGTTAATAATGCTGAATAATGCGGCACTTCGTATTTCACCTTGTCTACAAATTTCATATAAATTGCTTGTACCATCACCTCCTGAGAGAAGAATATTTTTTTATGTCTTCATTGAGTTGTACGCAAATTGAAAACTTAAAACTCGTTTTCTCCAAAACTGTTTTTTTTAGTTTGTGACAATAGTGAAGTAAAATAGCGATATGAAAATCAATATTTATGTATATATCGCATATCTCTAGTACTAGCTCTCTCATCATCACTCATCTCTTCTTGTTGTGTACGCTGGGGATGATCTGTTTAGTTTTCACGTGGTTCCGGGTATATGGCATTTAGATTTTCCTATATATTCCCATACAATTATCAACAAAATGCACTCCATTTTCCATATTACGAATTTTTATTGTCACTTTAAAAGTTACCAATCCATATACCGTAATGTATTATGTGAACAATGACATTCCGTTTTTCTGATTGGAATGTTGAGCTGAATCTCACATTGGTAAAATAGAACCGGGAACAATGGCACCCCCGACACAAAGTAATTAATAATAATCTTATTAAGCTTTAATAGCAAGAGTCTTCAAATTTGGTGTGTACTCTTTTGAGAGAGTGATTCGAAGTAATTAAAAATATTGGTAGAATAGGACACGGCGGTAGGGGCACCCCATACAAAGTAATTAATAATAATCTTATATCTTGAAAGCTTTATTAGCAAGAGTCTTCAAATTTGGTGTGCACTTTTTTGAGAGCGTGATGCGAAGTAATTCAAAATATTGGAAGAATAGTACCAGGTGAAGGGCACCTCCCATACAAAATAATGATAATAATTTTACAGATATCTTGAAAGCTATAACACCAAGAGACTCCAAATTTGGTATGGACACTTTTGAGAACGCAACGAAGTAATTCATTCGCTGAACAGAAAAGCTATAATAGCAAGTCTTCAAATTTGGTATGAGTTAATTTGAAAACAATTTATCGCTACCTTAATATAGAATAACCCTAACTCTTAATTTTTTGAAATCGTGATTTTTACATTTTTCGATACATTAGATGTTCTTCTATAGAAATATAAAAAAAAAACTCGATTTAAAAAAAATAATGAGATAGGGCCTTTCTATATTAAGGTTACCGTATGTACATATGTTTGTTTTATTCACCGTATTGATTTGATTTTACTCGTATATGTTTCTATGATTTTTTAGCATCTTGGTCTTATGTTTTACCATAGATGTTACTTTTGAAAATTTCATATTTGATCCATACCTATCTCATACATATGTATGTAGGTAGGTATGTACTAGTGTCCTGCACAAGACATCTTATAAGAACTTTTAAGACATGAGGAACTTCTCAAATGCTTTACTACAGCGAAATCTTATAAAACAAACGTTAACAACAGTGTTTGCAAGAAGTTTGTTTCAGTATTGTAGGTATAGGAGTAAAGAAGAAAACACTTCGTAACGGCAGAATTTGTGATGCTTGCTTCTTTCTACGCATGAGCGCGTGTACAAACGTCATGCATGTATGTGTGTATGCTCTTTTACTTTTCTGCGCACATGGAAACGTACACACATGCATTAACATTAGTTGTATGCGGTTAATCGCATAAAAGCTTACCATCTACATCTTACACACACACTCAAACGTACATTATGCAAAATAACAAGCATACACAAATCAACACTACTTCTTTTGAGTGTTTGTTACAAACAAGCAGTCTTGACGACATCGCTTGTTAACACTGATATACACGTACACCAATACATCCATCCTTCTTCGCTTATAGTACGGCAGCATTTATTATTGGTTTAGTATAATACATGCGACGTGAATACATTTAAAAAACATGACGTATTTACATTTCAAGACTGTTTACGCAGGTCTCTAGTATGTACTTATAAAAAGCCATGTTTACACACATGCATTAAATTGCTCCTTATTTTCTTCCTGATTACACTATGGAATTTATATAGAAAAAGAAAGCAACTAAATGCGGAAACAGGTGTGGAAGCAATAAAAACAATTTCATAGTTTACCTATAAAATAAAAACATAATCCATCAAATGCATATCTTATTTATTATATGTACATATGTATGTAGCTTTGAATGTATTTACATACAATTATATTATTCAAACGGATGTCTTAAGTCTCATAAAGTCCAAACATTTTAAACCAATTTAATATTATTTTTATTTTCTTTATTTTAAAAAAAAATTATACTATATATGTGACAGCGCATAGAGAAAGGTCCCTAAGGGTAAAAAAAATCAATTTTTTTTTTTTTTTTTTTTTTTTTTTTTTTGATGTGGACATCTGAGCATCGAATGAGACCGATCCTATGCCCCAAAAGTGCTCCCTCCCAGAGATATGCGCGTTTTATGATGTGATGGTACACCAAAGATACACGCATTTAAATCTTTAAAATGGCTCTCCTGAACAAAACCGGTTTCTACCCTTAGGTCCCTTTCTATTTTGCGCGTCACATATGTAAATAGATATGTGTATATGCGTATAACACCAGTTGCCAACTTGTCGCAGAGAACACTTTCATCAACGACTACTTAGGAATATTTCGACATTTCTCGATATGTGGCATTTGCAGTTTTTTTAAGTCCATCTAAGGTCATATGTGTGTCATGTGTCCAAAAAAGCGTAAACACTAATTACATACTAATGAAGTTAAGTTAAACATACCTACATAACTAACAGACAATTTTATAGAATCCAACATGATTGAAAACTGTTTAAATCAATAAATACATGTCTGAATCAGTTTTTTATGAGTAGTTAGTGGTTACGCATTTTGGGCACATGGGACACAGGTGCAAACCCCGCCTAACAGAAACCGTACTACATAAAGCATTGGTAAAAAAAAGGCGATCCACTCAGCTATCCAGTAACACCAAACTCCGAATCTTTAATTCCAACGTGAAGTCTATATTGCTTTATGGCACTGAATCTTGGAATACTGCAACCAAAGACATCAATAACATCCAAGTTTTCGTAAACAGACGTCTTCGTCGAAACTTTGTATATTCTGGCCTGAAAGAATAAGCAACATAAACCTATGGCGTACCACCCACCAAATGCCCATACAGTTGGAGATACGTAGACGTAAATGGCGCTGGATAGGCCATACGCTTAAGGCCATACACTTAGAAAGCAACCCGACGACATTAGCAGAATGGCCATCGACTGGAATCCCCAAGGTCAACGACGCATTGGAAGACCTGCTCATACTTGGAGGAGACAGCTGGATACTGAAATAAGAACGTCAGGACGCAGCTGGAGCGAAATAAAACGCATCGCAAATGATAGGGATAATTGGAAAAACTTCGTTGTGGCCAGGGTGACCGATGATATTTTTCAAAAAGTGGCACCAAATAGGGGATTTATCAAAATAAAGGGGCAAAATTAAAAAAAATCGAGAAAACTGCACTAAACTCTTTAAACTCTTCAAATATTGTTTAAGCAAAATTCGCTAAAATTGTATTCATAATTGAATTTTAGCTTAAAAAACGTTTTTTAAACCTTGCGTAAATCAGCAAATTTTAAAATTGATTGCACCCATGTTTAAACCAATTTTAAGATGACGTTGTTGTAATTTTGCTTCGTTTTTGTTTACATTTTTAACTCTGCCTGTATTTGTGTATGCACTTATGTATGTGTGTATATGCTAGTGATATTTATAAGAAAACAATGTAATTTATTTTATTGAAACTATTGCCGAAATATCAAATAGACTCCAAAAGAATATTTAAAAGAAAAGGAGCGATCCAGTTTCGATTCCGAGTCATTATTTTCTCATTTTATGTGTTAAAAAAAATATTATAATTGCAGAAAATTAACTAGTGATGTATAAACACTCAGAACAAACAAAATAAAGCTCGTTATTCTAGTGCTTCTTAATCTACAATAAAATAAATCATATAAAAAGCACTTTTAACAAAGATTTGTTGTGAAATTTTTTTATTTTTTTATGAAATGCAAGTTGGAACACATCTTTTATTTTAAAGAAACAATATTTCTCTGAAAAGCGACAAATAAACAAATATAGACACGAGTACTTTGTGAATTAACAATCGTTGTTTTGCAGAACTAATATGCAAGTGACAAATAAAGGATACAGAGTTGCCACGATATTTAAAAAAAACAAGTTAATTGATTTTTAGTTAAAATACTGATTATGAATACCAATATTTAAAAAACGATATTTAGCCTTAAAATGTTTTTTAACTAATATCAGCCGTATTCATAAAAATTTTAAACCGCGTTTCAAATATTGTTTAAGCAAAATTCGATAAAATTGTATTCATAATAGAATTTTAGCTTAAAAAACGGTTTTTAAACCTTGCGTAAATCAGCAAATTTTAAAATTGACTGCCCTTATGTTTAAACCAATTTTAAAGTGACGTTGTTGGAATTTTGCTTCGTTTTTGTTTACATTTTGAACTTTACCTGTATGTACATATGTGTGTATGTATGTATGTACTTATGTATGCATGTATGTGTGCATATGCCAGTGTTATTTAGAAGAAAACAATGTAATTTTTTTTTATAGAAACTATTGCCGAAATAACAAATATACTCCAAAGAATATTTAAAAGAAAAGGAGCGATCCAGTTTCCATTCCCAGTCATTGTTTTCTCATTTTATGTGTTAACAAAAATAGTATAATTGTAGAAAATTAACTAGTGATGTATAAACACTCAAAACAAACAAAATAAAGCTCGTTATTCTAGTGCTTCTTTATCTGCAATAAAATAAATAATATAAAAAGCACTTTTAACAAAGATTTGTTGTGAGCTTTTTTTATTATTTTATTAAATACAAGTTGGAACATATCTTTTATTTTATAGAAACAATATTTCTCTGAAAACCGACAAATAAACAAAATAGACACGAGTACTTTGTGAGTTAACAATCGTTGTTTTGCAGAACTAATATGCAAGTGACAAATAAAGAATACAGTGTTGCCACGATATTTTAAAAAAATCTAGTTAATTGATTTTTAGTTAAAAAACTGATTATGAATACCAATATTTAAAAAACTTTATTTAGCCTTAAAACGTTTTTTTAACTAATATGAATTTTAAACCTCAATCAACTTTTTTTTATGAATACGGCTGTATGAATTTTAAACCTCAATCAACTTTTTTTATGAATACGGCTGTTTATTTTTAATGTATTTTCATATAACTCACTGTTGAAAATCCAAAGAAAAAAGTATTCTTATTAAACCATTTTAATACAATAAGGATACTTCTTTTCTTTGGATTTTCAACATTTTTATTAAATTTGTTTTTCTACTTTTCGGTTCAAAAAATTTAAAATTCTGTATACAATATTTTTCATTTTCACAAACATAAAAAAGTAAACGTAATTTGTTTTTTAAAAAATTATTATTATGAACAAGTGAACTAACAATTTCTCACTCCCGTGAATTTATTCCAATGAATTCACAATTAGTCCTCTAAGTCAAGAAGTGCTAATTTAGACAATGGCCTCTTGAAAGTCCCATCAATAGTTTTTATATCAGCTGATCGTACAACACCATCCACTCCACAGTATGTTTTAATAATTCACCCCCGTCTCCATTTGGATCTAGGAAGATTTAAATCGCACACTAAAATTGTGTCCCCAACCTGCAGCGATCTTGAAGGCAAGCACCACTTAACTAGTCGTGTTAAATCAGGTAAATATTCCTTGATCCATCTACCCCAAAAACCATTTTTTAGATTTTGAAGTATTCGCCACTGCTTTCTCATACTCAATAATTTTTTGTCGAATTCAGTTGGAGTTTGAGTAGAACTGGTGGTTCCCAATAGAAAATGGTTTGGAGTTAATGGTTTGGGATCTTGAGGAGCTATTGGTATGTGAGTAAGCGGTCTCGAATTAATAATATTTTCGGCTTCAATCAAAAGACTTTGGAAAACGCATAGTTTTGGTGCAACTTCTTTCATTAATACGTGTAATGCCTTTTTTACTGATTGTACTAACCGCTCCCATGCTCCTCCAGAGCTTGGATCGTACGGAGTATTAAAAATCCATTTTATTCCTAATGGAGTTAGTGAACGTGTAATTTCATCATGGTCTAAAAAATTTGCTTCATTTCTCAGTTCTTTTCTCACTCCAATGAAATTTCTTTCATTATCACTACGTATTTGAACAGGTACACCACGTCGGTTTATAAAATTTCTCAGACAAATAACGAATGAATCCGAAGATAAATTGTCCACCAGTTCCAAATGTACGGCTCTGACCGTTAGACAAGTAAAAAGAGCCACCCATCGCTTTTCGTTACTTCTACGTATTTTGACGTCGAATGGACCAAAAAGATCTACTCCTGTATATGAAAATGCTCGAATAAACGGTGTTACACGATCTTTGGGTAATATTCCCATCTGTGGTTGTTCAGGACTTGCCTTTTTTAATTTACAAAAACGACATTTAGCTTCAACGCTTTTTAATAACATTCGAATTGATGGTATCCAAAACCTTTCTCTTACGTCACATATAACTTTCGAAGAATTTTGATGACAATTTTTTCCATGGTAATATTCGAGAATGATACGAGAAAATCTATGAGCTTTTGGAAGTATAATAGGTCTTCTGGTATAATTTGGAAGGAACGTGGCATTATCAAGGCGACCACCTACTCTTATAATTCCGTCGTCGTCTAAATACGGATTGAGTGTCAAAATTTCAATTGACCTAGGTATTAATTTTGACGATTCCATACAAAAATATTTTTCACTAAAACATGCTTTTTGTATTTGAAAAATAATTATTTGTTCGTCATGCAATTCTTCCTCAACGGTTAATTCTCCTCTTATCTTACAATCGTTTTGACGGATGTTGTTAAAAAATCTAAAAATCCAGGCCACACTCCTACGAATTCTTAAATATTTTGAAGACCGATTGATTATGTTGGTAATTATTTCTGTTGTTCTGACAAACATAGCACAATACTTTAATTTTAACTCTTCATGCGACTTGTCGATTTTCTTAGATGAGCCACATTCCAATGGCCATTTTTCCTCCTCATTTAGAAGAAACTTCGGCCCATTTTTCCACATACTTTCTGCATTAAATTTGATTGGAAATTTACATCTAGTTCCATTATCGGAGGGATTATTTAAAGTTGAGCACCAATGCCATTGCGCATCTTCTGAACTTTCTAATATTTCGGAAACTCTGTTTGCAACGTATTGTTTATACTTTCTATGGTCCGAACGTATCCAGCGAATTACAGTATGTGAATCAGTCCAAAAAACTGTTTTACTTGCGGATATTTCATGATGATTCAAAATACTATCCTTTAAACGAACTGCCATTACGGCGGCTTGTAGTTCCAACTTTGGAATAGAATGAAAACGTAAAGGAGCACATGACGTTTTCCCAATTATGAATGAAAGTTTTACTCTATTAGCTAAAATAATTCTCCAATATGCCACGGCTGCCATAGCTTGCTCACTGGCATCACAAAAGATGTGTAGCTGAACTCTTCTTTCAATACAATCCTCAAAGTAGAATCTTGAAACTTTAAATTCTTTCAGCGCATTTAGATTTTCCATCCAGTTTTTAAATTTTATGTTAATTTCATCAGGTAACTTTTCGTCCCATTTTATCCCGCATTTCCAAACATCTTGCATTAATAATTTGATAAATATCATAAAATCAGCAATAAATCCAAAAGGATCAAAAATATACATGGCGATACAAGCAATTCTCATTTCGTTGGAATTCTTCTCATACTTAAAACCTCCAATGGAACTTTATAAAATTTCAAAGTAAATATAAACGTATCAGTTTTTGGGATTCAATGCATGCCCAAAATTAGTTCAACGTTTTTTCCAACATCAACAGTGTTATCATTGTTTTCGATTCCCAATTCTTTGGCTACAGTGTTCAAGTTCGTTAAGATATTGTGCATTTGAAAACCACCTGCGTTGTAAATTTTCCTTATATTTCGAACAACAGTTATAGCTTCCTCCTCTGTTTCAAAACAATCTACGTAATCATCGACGTAGTGGTTTTCGATTATACCTTTCACAGCACGTGGATACTTTGAAATAATTTCTTGGGCATTCTTATTTTTTACATATTGAGCCATGGTTGGGGAACATGTAGCCCCAAATGTCATCCTCTGCATTATATATGTTTTTATAGGCTTAGAAGGATCTCCATCTCTCCATAAGAAACGTTGTGCGTCTTGATCTTTAGTGGCTATGATCACTTGATGAAACATTTCTTTCAAATCACCACAAACAGCAATTTTTGATTGTCTTAATTTAAATAGTACAGCCAAAAGGGGTTGATTAATATCTGGGCCGGAGAGAAGAGCTTTGTTTAAAGAAAACTTTTGAATTTCCGCTGCTGCATCGAAAACTAATCTAAGTTTATTCTTGTTGGGATTCATAACTCCAAAATGAGGCAAGTAAAATGTCTTATTGGTTGGAATATTGGTTTCGTTGTCCAACATTATTCTAGCATATCCTTTTTCTACATATTCATTTATCTTTTCACGATATTCTTTCGCAAATTCGGTATCTCTGGCCATCTTTTTCTCCACAGTTATTAAACGATTAAGCGCCATTTGGTAAGAATCAGGAAAACTTAAAAAATCCTCACGCCATAGAAGGCCTCATTCAAATCTGTCTCCATTTCGTTTGGTGGTATTATTCAAAATGTTTAGAGCTCTTTCATCGTCTCTAGACAGTAGTGGTTTACTAGGTACTCGAACGCCTAGAGTTTCTTGCCCAAAGTAGCCTTTCATTAAACTTTCCACTTCCGTTAACGATTCGGTCTCATTTTGTGATTGGAATATGTGACAATTTGTAAACCTTTTAAAAGATTGCTTTATTGGTCCATATACAATATATCCTAATCTGGTTTTCGCTACGAATGGTCCTGTTGGCGATAACAGTTTAGGAGGCTCAACACCAACGGTCAAAAAGGCATGAGCTAGACTTATAATCATTTTAGGTTTTACATTGTCATAATTATGAAGAATAGTTTTAGAAAAGGTTGGATCGTTCAACTCGTGAGAAATCATGGATGAATTCAAACTTTGCATATCCATTTTAGATGTTACAAAGACATTCTTGATATCATATTTTTGAGAATTTTCATCTGTACTGCTTATCGTGATATTTACGACTTTCGTTTGTTCACGAGTAATTTGATTATTTATCCACTTGAGCTCTAAAAATTCGTTTTCGCCAATTATTCCCAAATGATTAACTACATTGGCATCAATCATTGAAACATTTGCACCATCATCAATAAAGGCGTAAATAGTAATGCTATTTTTAGGCCCATATATCTTTACTGGAACAATTTGGAATAGAATTGAATTATTTTCAGCATTAAGATCTGCTAAACAATTTCGGGCTTGAGCGGAATTATTCAGTAACGGAAAACTTTGAAAGTTGTTTCGAGTGGGTTCGAAAATAGGTAAACGTTCCTTGTGTAGCAACTTGTGGTGAAAGCTAGAACAAGAATTCTGTCCACATTGTTTTCTGGAAAAACATTTTGCCGCTTTATGCCCTTCCTTAAGGCAAATAAAACAAACTTTCAGATTTTTTTACTTTTTCCCATCTTGATTCAGTTGGAAGCTTCGAAAATTGTTCACAAAAAGCTAATGATTTACACTATTTCTTGCAAATTTTACATACTTTAGTTTCAACTGATATACAAGCATATCTTGTTTTTTCGTTAGAAGGAGGAATATAATCGGTTACTATATTCACAGTTAGCCAATTTGAAAAACCTACGATTGTAGCCATTTGTCCCAAACTAACGCATTTATAAGCCCATTGAAGCCGTCTTGAAATTGGCAATTTTAACACTAATTCACTTAATAACAACGGATTTATTAAATGATGGTTTCCCTCAACTGACTCTAGAAAGGTCTTCATGTTTGTCACCTTATGGGCAAATACAATCAGGGAATTAAGATCTGATTCTTCGACCGGATCTAGTGAACGAATCTTGTAAATTTGGGACTAAATCAGTTGCTCTGGGCGACCGTAAGTTTCGGCCAAAATATCAATTATGGAGTTCACATTTTTTGAGTTTGATAAAAGAGGTTCAACTGTATCACGAGCATCACCTTCGAGGGAGTTCCTCAGTCGCATTATATTGTGAAGATCCGAATATTCAAATTCAACTGTTGAGCTTTTAAAACATTCGTAGAAAGTTTGCCATTCTTCTGGTAAGCCCGAAAATTTAGGTAAAGCATAAATTTTCTTTTGGGGATTAGGAATAGCAGTTGGTACTACATGTGGAAAGGTTCCGCCAATTGACGAATTATTTATAGCCGAAGTCTGTGGTAGAATTGGTGGAATAAAATTTTCGTTTGACATGATATTTCTATCGAATAAATAATTTACTGTTGTAGTAGTGGTACGATTAGAAGAGTCAGTATTGGCATTATTAGGTGCGTTATATACAATATCATTTGAAGTTGATGGGAAGGTGAATTGAATATCATTGTTTTGAGTGGAAATTTTTTTTATTTCGTTGGATAGAGAGGATATGGACTTTTGTGTTTCGACGTTGTTTGACAATACAATCGATTGTATAGACGTGATTTGACGTTGTATCATTTCTATATTTTTAGTTAAATTTAGTGTTACCTGATATAAATTGTCAGTCGGCAACGGATTTGTTTGGGAAACCGTCAATGGGATTTCTACATTGGCTACGGAATTTGCGGTCCTTGTTTCATCGTCGTGTGATCGCTGAGGTGAACGAGTTAATGGCATTCTTGATACGTATCGACTTCTTAATTGCATTCAATTATATTTGTAGTTGCTCCTCATATGTATGTAACATACAAGATCGTATTTTTTTTTTTTTTTTTTTTAAGTTACGACTCTTTCAAAGAGACGAAAAGAGGACGCCACTACCAAACCAATATAATATACGGGATCATATTCTTGATTTTTTTCTTCACAGAGTAACTCTCTCACAGATCCAAAGAGAAGACGCCACTACCAGACCAGTTTGATCACTTTCAAACAAATTTAATAAAAATGTTGAAAATCCAAAGAAAAGAAGTATTCTTATTAAACCGTTTTAATATAATAAGGATACTTCTTTTCTTTGGATTTTCAACATTTTTATTAAATTTGTTTTTCTTCTTTTCGGTTCAAAAAATTCACAAACATAAAAAAGTAAACGTAATTTGTTTTTTAAAAAATTATTATTATGAACAAGTGAACAAGGGGACAAAAAGTGGCAAGGCAGTCGAAAAAGTGGAAAGGCAGTCGAAAAAGTGGAAAGGTAGTCGAAAAAGTGGCAATTTGCCACTTTAGTCGGTCAAACGGTCACGCTGGTTGTGGCCCTATGTTCATTCTAGGAATTACAGGATATAATATAAATATATAAAAGAAAAGCTACTGAACTGGTCATGCAAATGGTGGATATTGTACACAAGCTAGTCTTGCAACGTTCAATGTAAAATTGTCTATAGTTTCATTAATAAATTGTATTGTCAGTTCTACAGTAGGGTTGCCAGTTTTGAAATCGTAGAAATCAGTACATGAGAGAAAAAAATCAGTACAATTGAAAAAAAAATCAGTACACTAATTTTTTCAATATAACTAAAAGGCTTTAACTAGGGATGTAACTAATACCAGTTTAGCGCATGCGAATGCGAATACTACATTTTAATTTTTGCGAAAGCGAATGCGAATATTAATTAGAAAACGTTCAAAAATCACATGAAAATAAATTTATATAACAACATGAAGTTGTATTACATACATAGATGTACTACATACAGCATTTTATTTAAACTGAGTCTTGCATTGAGCAAATATGTATTAATTTCTTAAAAACATGAATTCATAAAACAGAAAAATAAATACATATGTATGTTTGTATATGAAATTAATGAGTGACACTTGTTTCGCGTGGAATTTACTACAACAATGACTAGTTAATATTGTTTGCGATTCAAATTTGTTTGTACGAAGTACTGAATGGTGCTCAAAACATTTTTTAAAAGTTTTAACAGACTAGTCTTAAGTAGAAAATACTGCTGCCGAAAATACAATGCCTTTTCTTTTTCAAAAAATTAAATAGGTATATTTCCAAACACCACTGGACTTTAGTTTAATTTTGATGCTTATGAGATCTTTTTTATAGAAAAGCTTTCTGATAAAGTTTTGAAGAATGCCTTACTTGAGTTGAGTTGGCAACTCTGTAAAATAACAAGTTAAATTTGCATAAAGCTCCTTAAATATATTAATATTTAAATAAAAACGGTGTTAAAAATTAAAAAAGTGTATCAAAATTAATAAACGAACTTGGGAACCATATGTGGACAATAAAATTGTTATATTTCATAACAAAAGATTGAAACTTAGTGTTTATTTTTTTTGCGCTGCAATGCCGGCAGAATGCAGTAAATGTAGAACATTAATTAGGGGTGGGACAGGCATACAATGTGATGGAGTTTGTAAGAAAGTCTATCATTGTAGAGCAAAATGTTCTGGGCTTGACCAATATTCGGTTGGAGTCCTGGAAAGTAAAAATTATGTGAGATTCATATGCGATGACTGTATACAATACATTCATAATGTTGATATTGTGTTGAAAGACATACATGATGGAGTCGCCAAAAACAAACAACAATTGGTGGATTATAAGTATGAATTTAATGCGGTTTTAAAAGAGAACGAAAATGGGATTAAAAAATTATTGGAAGCTATTGAAAAGCGATATGAAGAAAGGGCGAAGAAAATAGATAGTGCTCAAAAACTGTTTGATAAAAATTTACAAGAAGTTCAAAAATTATATGGATCTGTTAATGACTTTGAAAATAAAAACAAACAAATGTATTCATCAATAGAGGAAAACAACAATAAAATGCGCAACGACGAAATAAAGAAAGTTATAAAAGAGACAAGTGCGCCAAAAAAAGTAATGTCATATGCAGAAACAGTGAGAAGCAAAGCAGTGATGCATAGTGTAACAAAAAAAGTGCCTTTAATAATTAAACCCAAAGAAAAACAAGGAATTGAAAAAACAAAAGAAGAATTAAACAAGAAAGTAGACCCGGTAAACTTAAAAATAACTAGTGTTGAAAATAGAAGAAATGGAACTTTAGTAATACAAACAGATAATGATGAAGAAAGAGAAAAAATAAAAGTAGCTATACAAGACCAAATGAGTGAAGGTTATGAAATTAAGGTGCCCAACCCAGTTGAAATGAGTGTTACAATAACAGAATATTCTGAAGAAGATATAATGGATAAGCTAAAAAAACAAAACCCAATTTTGCGTGAAAGTAAAATGAAAATTTCTAAAATATACAGTTTTAAAAAGAATAACAAAACAATTTATAGTGCTAGAGTTAATATTGATAATGAGTTATACAAAAAAATGATGGAAGAACAAAAAGTAAATATTGGTTGGGAAAAATGTAGAGTTTTCGACGGAACCGAAACAACACAATGCTTTAAATGCAAAGGTTTTAACCATATAGCTAAAGATTGTAGAAACCAAGAAATATGTATAAAATGTCATGGAAATCATAATAACAGAGAGTGTGATCAGGAAATAATAGGAAAATGTATCAATTGTATACGAATAAATAAAAAGCTTAATCTTGGACTAGACGAAAATCACCATACAATGAATCGTGAGTGCCCCGTTTATAAAAATAAATTGAGTACAAAACAGAGAAGAATTGGAATAAATTTGTAACAATCAAAGAATTTAGTTCGTATTATTTATACAAATGTTCAGGGTTTAATCAATAATTATAATCAAGTAGAAATTATGGTCGAAAATGAGCAACCTGATTTTATAGTGATCTCAGAAACGCACTTAACAAAAGACATCAAAGATGAAGAAATCACATTAGAAGGATATGGACAAATCACAACGTTTTCTGAATCCATAAGAACAGGAGGTGTTATAATATATTTTAAACAAAATTATAAAATAAAGACAATTTTTGAAAAAGTAGAGGACTTAAAATACTGGATAAATGCATGCACTGTAAAAAATAAAAACAATTATTTTATATTGGCAGCAGTATATAGATCTCCATCATACAGTGAAGCTGAATTTTGTGAAAATTTTGAAAAAGTTATCGAAGAACTTAGTGAATATAATAATGAAATAGTAATAATAGGAGATTTTAATATAGATTGGTCACGAAATGGTTTTTATAAACAAAAACTAGAAAGCATACTTAATGACAACTTAGTAAAACAAATAGTTAATGAATATACAAGAGTAACACAGAATACAAGAACTATAATAGATTTAGTTATAACGAACAAAGACAAAATATCAGTAGACATCAAGTGACAATAAAATATCGGATCATGAGACAATAAGCATAAATATTGAATGTAATTCAAATGAATTAGAACAAATACAATACAAAGAATTAAATAGTTTCAAATACAACAAAAATCTGTTTTCTAGAGAATTAGGCCAAGTGCTAACAATTAATGAAAATTATAGCTTAAATAACAATGTCAACTTGTTTGATGCGTGCTGAAAAAACTATTGAAAAATTTACAAAAATAATTAAAATAAAAGAAAATTACGAATGCCGCTGGTTTAATCAAGAACTAAGACAGTTAAAGCAAGAAAAAATTGTTAAATACCAAATTGCAAGGTCAGTAAATACGGACATAGAATGGAAAAATTACAAAACAATAAGAAATATATATAAAACCAAAATAGTGAACGAGAAAAATAGATAACATTTGCAATAGAATAAATAATGCAGGTAATCAGAAACAAATGTGGAAAGAAATCAAAGACTTAATTCTTAAGAAAAACCGAACTGTGATAGAATCTGTTACATTCAATCAAATAGAATTTAAGGATAGTTACCAAATTGCTAATCAGTTTAACCTTTTCTTTATAAATAGCTTAAAAGATATAAGAGATAGTATATAAGATGTGCAATATATAAATCAAGTACCTGTGATAACTAGCAAATTAAATTTTCGTGCAATTAATATTCAAGAACTCTTAGATATATGTAAGAGGATGAAAAAGAAACCAGACTTCAACAAAGTATCAATAAACATTATTTTAGATAATTGGAATTTAATAGGAAATAAACTACTTTATATAATAAATAAATCTTTAGAAACAGGAATTTTTCCTGAGTCATGGAAAGAGACAATGGTAACACCAATTGAGAAAGTTAAAAAAACTCAGAAAAGTGAAGAATATCGCCCAATAAATACTTTAAAAACGTGTGAAAAAATAATCGAACAAGTTGTTAAAATACAATTGGAAAGTTATATGGAGAGAAATAAGTTATTCTCAAAATATCAATCAGGATTCCGAAAAAGTTTTTCATGTGAAACAGCTGTCAACTACGTAATAAATACGTGGAAAAAAATAGATAAAAATAATAAAGTAATGGCAATCTTCCTAGATTTTAAAAGGGCTTTCAAAACAATTGACCGAGATATATTGCTACAAAAACTATACATGTATGGAGTGAAAGACAAAGAACTAAGATGGTTCAAAAGTTATTTAACGGAAAGAAGACAAAAAACTAAAGTGAATAATAAAATATCAGGTATATTAAACAATGAATTTGGTGTGCCTCAAGGTTCTATTCTGGGCGCATTATTATTTATAATATATATAAACGATATGCCAAACATATTGAAAAAATGTGAAATAGTATTATACGCGGATGATACGTTGATTTTTACCGAGGCAAAAAATGAAACAATATGTCGAGAAAACATAATGTACGATTTAATGAAAATAAATGAGTGGCTTAAAATGAATAAATTAAAATTGAATGAAAATAAAACAAAATTAATGGAAATCAACATGAATAGTGATTTGGTAATTACAATCAATGATACAGTAATAGAAAAAGTAAATCAAATAAAATATCTAGGTTTTATAATAGACAAGGATTTAAAATTTAAAGAACATATTAACTACATATGCAAAAAGATTGGTAAAAAAATAGGATTTTTTAAACGCTTAAGAAATAATGACTGCAATTAACATATATAACATAATAATAAAACCACATTCCGAATTCGGTTCCACTATTTTATATACATGGTGCACAAATACACAAATAGGAAGACTACAAAAATTACAGAATAAAGCAATGAGATCAATTTTAAAATACAATAGATATACGCCAACACAATTTATGCTCAACACACTGAAATTGTTAAATATAAAGCAACGGTTACAATTGAACACACTCAAATTTATTAGAAAAATAAAAATAGGCGAAGCACCACAATACTTGTGTGACCAAATAGAATATGTTAGAGAAGTACAACCCTACTGCCTTAGAAATTCAGAAAACTTTAGACTTCAGAGAGTTTCAACAACCGCAATGCAGCGATCATTATTTTACAAAGGATTGAACCTGTATAATATGCTACCAAACGAAGCAAAAAATGAGGAGAATTTTAATACATTTAATAGAATAATTATAACATTTGTGAGAAATTATTCAACATAGAGCTTTGTTTAGATTTAAACTTTAATACTATGTAACTAGAATTAAGAGAACCTAAAGTATTTTAAATACTACTACTAAATAAATAAAAATAAAAAATAAAAAAAAAATAAGTCAGCTACGTCCAAGCCATGTGCACAATGTGCAAACTTTTATAAGGAGTTTTTTGTGCTTTCACATCGACGAGATGACAACTTTCTTAAATAAAACTACTTGCCGGGTTAAAAATTTTTTGAAGTTCGTTCAAAAATGCCAACTATGCACAGATATTGAGCAGTTGCAAAGCATGTGCAACAGTTGATCACGCATACGGAGAAAAAATTCGCAGAAGTTCTGCATAAATTTGCTGAATCTATGTACGTACCCTATATTTATCTTTTTCATGCTGGCTTAAAATAATTTTCGTGTTTTTGACGTTTGTTAATAGCAAATTTTGGAACAAATGCAGTTTAGCGAAGCAGCTCCAAACAAAATAAAAAGTAGCCTACGTGATAGAAAATTGAAAAATAAGAAGAAAATATTAAATAAAAAAGTTGGCGGTGACGCCTATTTTCCGAGTTATGGGGCTCTGAAATTTTTTACCGAAACTACAAAAAATCCAACAAAAAAATTAAATAGCTTATCTGATAGGAAATTAAAAATATAAGAAAAAAAAAATTAAGTAAAAAAAAATTCATTCGACCCAATTTTCCCGAGTTATAGCACATCTGAAGTATTCATAGAAAATTCTGATATGTGGTAGATAATTGTAAAATAAGAAGTTTTCATATAAAACTGTTGTTCTGGCTTACATTTCCTAATATAACAGGTATGATTTAAAAGCACCTAATAAAGATTTCCTGCGTTGCAAAGTTTTCTTGTCTAAAAATGTTTTCCTGCACTGCCGGCCATCGGCCGGTCTTAAGGATTTTCTCCACCATGGTGTTTCCCGACACAGCATTCAGAAATGCAAAGAGAAATCGCAATCGTCTATAAAAACTTTAAAGGCCAATAACTCAAGAAATAAGGGTCGTAGCTAATTTTTTTCTTAATTTTTTCTTATATTTTTAATTTCCTATGCGATAAGTTAAAAAAATTTTTTTGTTGAGATTTTTGGAAGTTTTCTATACAAAGTTCAGAGCCCCATAACTCGGAAAATAGGCGTCGCCGAAAACTTTTTTATTTAATATTTTCTTCTTATTTTTCAATTTTCTATCACATAGGCTACTTTTTATTTTGTTTGGAGCTGCTTCGCTAAACTGCAAATGCAAATAGCAAAAATAAGCGAAAAATTTGCAAATGCGAACATTCGTTACATTCCTAGCTTTAACCATTCTTAAAACAAAACATAAATTCAATGTATACTTTGTACCAATGCATATGTAATTAATAAAATCATATTTTCAAAAAAATTTTCGAAAAAGAAACTAAATTCATTATTTGCATGTATCAGAAATCACTTATAGCAAATCTTTCTTGCAAATTTAAATTAAAAAAATCTCAATAAAATTAACATTAACTTAAACTAAAATTTATATGATCTCTGACAGTTTTGGCAGAATTTTCTAGAGCATTATATGGATACCACTTTGAAAATAAATTCGCCTTAAAGTGAACGTAAAGTAAAGATCACTGGTGGTTCAAAGAAAATAAATAAACACTATGCCAGGCTTTCTTATACATTGATCATAATTAATATATAAAAACAGTACATACATAAAAAATCAGTACATTTGCGTACTGATTTGCTAGTTATGCATAAATCAGTAGTTACTTTAAACAAAAATCAGTACATGTACTGGCAAAATCAGTACGACTGGCAACCCTATTCTACAGGGACAAGGAATAAAATTTGATCGAGAGTCGCTTTTGTTGTCATGTTTGAACTTAGTGATCATGTTTGATATTAGCGGATGTCACCAACAGGTCCTCCACGCCTTAACATTGTTGTGCGTCAGTCTTGCAAGATGTCCGAATGTCATGGCCAACTGGGATATTAAAGACATTTTAGCTTACCACTCTTGGATTGTTCCTCTATCGTTTCCATTTTAATTTCCAATTCTCCTTTGCACAAAATTTAAAATGTGTGTATATTTTTGTTTTTAAAAATAAATAATCCACAACAAAAATTGAATTCATAAACGTCTCAAAGATAAGACGTTTTTAATGAAATTAAGTAAGTTCAAAATTAAATACATCCGCATACATAATTAAGCATGAATTTGGAATTTATGTACATAAATATTTTGCCATCATTTTGATTTGTTTGGAGAAATTGCACAGATAAGTTTATGAATCGACAGGAAATTCCCTTTATTTATTCATTTCTTACAAACGCCGTTTTTTATTCTTTTATAATTAAAAAGGGCACTCAAACTCATTTTTAATGATGCATTACATCTTTTCACATACACACAATAATTTTTTTTGGCATTATTTTTACCACCACGTTGGCTGTCGCTTTAACAAACCATTTAAAGGACAGGTAAGACGTACTACAAAGCTTTTACATAAACACAAGCTAATGTACACAAGTTATTTTACATTTGATTATTGTTTTAAGATTTCACAAACATTTTCTTTCAATATTGTAAATTTTTGTTTTTCACGAAATTTCAAGGACATTGGTTTTTGTATTTGATGTATATACGTATGTATATAAACCTTCTGGTAATAAATTTATATTAGACACTAATACATATTCATAAATTATTCAATTTTATTTGATTTTCATTGCATTAACACCTTTTTCAAATTCGTTTAACAATTTATTATTTTGCTTAATTGGAATATTCCTTTCTGTCTCACGTACTTCACGTCAACATAAACAGCGGCGTTGGCGGCGGTGAATAATAAACTAGAGCGCGGACATCGAAAAATTGAAATTTCCAACGATCGTTTGCGATGTTTTTTTGTTTGTTTTGAGCTGTCAACGAATGCTATGTTTTTATAATGACAGCTGTTTGTTTACAGGAATGGTGAACACTAATTGCAACACTGGATGTCTTAGCAGGGGTGAATATATTTAAGTGATACCATACCAATAAAACACTCAGCCGTTCTCTTCACAGGTATAGTTCCACAGAATACACAGAAGTGAAGAAAGTGACAGGTAAAAAAAGCTCCAATCAGGTTTTTGTTAAAATTCGTGGAAAAAAGAGAAAAGCATAGTGTATTTGATACTGTAGTGTATTACTACTTACCAATTAACACAGCTAATAAAAATTTATTGCACTAGAAAGACGTAGCAAAACAAAAACGACGACAAAATTTGAGGGAAAACGAGACAAACAGAAAAATACCAGTGTCTTCCGTCTCGTGACACTTCTGTATGTTTTGTGATAGTTCTTTGTGTATGGTTGTTGTATTGTTGTACAAAAATTTCGGATGCAGTCTTGTATATTTTAGTTCAACTAAAATATATTCACCATAGCTGTGGAATACATTTTGATGAATTGGTAGACTTTACTGCCATCTATTGATCAGTAGGAAATCTAACACTACTCACCATATCACGTATTTTTTTCGTAGAATTGAAGAAAATGAAATCCTTCAATGTGGCAATTTGTCAAACACAATACTGACAGTTTATCAATAACAATACCCCTAAAAACGTACGTACATATACACGATAATTTCATCAATATATTAGATATGTAAATAAATAATTTGTTGTTTGTTCAATACAACACGTATGTTATTCAAATATTACAAAATAACGGTCATACGATACTGAAAGCAGACTAAAAATTATGGAGAAATTTCTACAAGTAGATGCTATTAGTACGCAGCAACATTCACAGGCAGCCCAGTCCTCGAAATCATCCAGTGCTTCAGAGGAACATCGCCATTACTTGAAACTATTCATTCAAACATATCGTAATTTGCCAACTTTATGGGATACTTCTTTGAGAGACTATACTAGTCGTGATAAAAGAGCTGAAGCTTACCAACAGTTGATGCCCATTTATAGGAATTTGAAACGAGATGCCACTTTGGAGGATGTGAAGAAAAAAATAAATACTTTACGAACGAATTACCGTAAGGAGTTAAAAGCAGTCGAAGCAGCCCGTAAACAGGGTAACCAATATCACTCTAGTGGTTGGACATTTGATGAATTGAATTTTTTGCAAAATGTTGAGAAAATTCGGCGTGCTAATAAATCCGTTATAAAATGTGAGCCCTCACAGGCATCTGTCCATAACGGCTTTAGTGAGTCTGACGATGCTGGAAATTACTTACATAATGATTATTTAATGAATAATAAAGGTAACACTTCGCCAATGAGCATAACGGACATCCTTCATAAGTCATTTGTCAATCAAACTAACAATGCCAACCAACAGTTAAGACTAGAAGAAATGTCTAATCGAAACACTCCACCTTTAGGGCTGACAGGAGACATACAACCTAATATTGGGGTTTCTGCTAATGCAACACAGTGTTCCACCGTAACAACGCATGCCAATAAATTGCATAAGCCAACAACTCCCACTACGCAGAACACTGCTTCCTTTTCTAATGGAATGGTAAATATGGCCTGCGAATATTTATCTTCCACATATCCTGAAGAGGAATCCATTGCACGCACATGGACTCAAAAATTGAAGCGTCTCCCAAGAGAACAGCGCATAATTGCAGAAAAATTTATAAACGACATACTCTTCGAAGCTGAATCGGGCAATTTACATCGGGGCTCTATGCAATTGAATGCATTAGAACCTTACATACGGTTTGAAGAGGTACAAAACGACGACGATGAAACCACCAGAGAGGCTACAGAGTCCAAATAATAAAAGTGTGACCATAAACAGTGCAAATTTTACACAATCTTCAGCATAAAACGAACGTCATGCACCATATAATTCATCAACTGATGTAAAAAATATACATACTAATAAATGATAGAAATACTAGTGCTTTTGTCACATAAAACTGATTTAAACTAAATTGAGTAATGCTAAATTTTTTCAATTTAATAATAATTCATTATTTTTAAGTAATCAAGTAAATACACAATTTTTTAATTGTAGCTCATACACACAGATCGAAAGATGAAAATATAAAAAAAAACTTGAATGAAACATTACCTTATTGAATGACGACGTTATTTATAAAAACAAAATATTTTGGTTTCGTTTGGTTTGGTTAAATATTTTTAAATTGTTTTAATAACAAACTTTTAAAAAGTTTTTTTTTTTGCAACGTGATTTTAGAAATAAAACAATTTAATCTAAAAAACTTTAGAGGCGTCAGCCTCTGTTCTATTTCCTAGTGAAATCAGTTTATGTAGGATTATATAAGGCTGGATTAAGAAGACGTTGGAGCTCTCAGAATAATTTTTGAAATACATACATATGTAGATAGGCTGCAGAGAATGGAAAGTTTCTATAACAGGTATCTTTGTGTTCTTTAGGTTAGGTTGACAGGTAAAATGTACGTGCATAAAAAATGAAGGGCTTAAATTTTACATTTTTTGGTATTTTCATTGACCGAATTTAATTGAATTGTTTGATATTAAAAACCCTTTTAATCACTCTTACCGCAGTTGTCATATTTGTTGCGAAATTCTTACTTGAGAAAAACTTTTTGCTCTTTTCCAACCGTAATCCATATATAACGCTTTAGTTTTCTTATACATGAAAGAAAAAAATATTTGTTTCATTTTGCTCAATTCACTATTAAGATATCCTTAAAGTTTTTAATCAACTCGTTGGTAGTTTGTTACACCGCGAGCAAACCAAACAAACGGCGAAGCAGCAGCAAACATTAAACCAGCGCCCACCATTGGTCGGTGTAGAATCCAAGCCACAGCGGCTATTAGCAGGGTCATCGAAAATGAAAGTAATATATTAGTACCGACAGGAAAACGTGGATCTGGTGCCAAGGTTGAGAGAAATTGTACACGTGACACTAGAGACCGCAAAGACAAAAATAGTTAATAATCTCCAATAATTACATTATATTACAGTTACAAAAATATGTATTTCAATATTATAGTTTTATGTAACGCGTGTAAAAATGTGGTGGTGTGGTGTTCAACAAATAAATTTTTCAAGTTAAAATAATATTTATATAAAGCAATTCACCACAAATATTGTTAGATTTCTAAATTTTGACAAAATTTGTTTGCATAATTTGTACTTACATATAAAATGCAGTAAAGTTGAAGTGCAAGTAACTCCAAAAAATACTAAATTCCAGCCCATAAACCGATATCCCCACGTTGTTAAGCGTTGAGCGTGATGTTCTTTTTCAAACGCCTCAATTAATGATAATTCTCCTGGATATACTAAAAGTATTTCAACACCACGACTTGTTTTATAGGGTTCAATTTTATCTTTCACGAGCTTGCCCACAATAGTATACTGAAATACATATATAAAACTATTTTATTATTTTGTAATAAGCAAATTGAAAGTTTTTTTTTACCATTTCACCTTCCATGCCCGCAAACGAGAATAAGATGCGGATATCTCCTATTTCTGGATTAAATATATCATTAGTATGATAATATAGACCTAAATGTAGTTTTATTGTGGGATCATCCGGCCTAGTATCTGAAGTTAATTCTACATAACTGTTAAATTTGTTTTTAATAACACTACCCAATTCCAAACGACCTATATAGACGGCATCAGCAACTTGTATTTGAGATTCAATTGGAAATTTATTGGGATTCTGATGGCCAGTTTGTATATAAAATGAACGAGAATCAATAACTTCATCACGCCAATCACGGCTGTAATAATAAGTAAGATCCTCGATCAGCACGGAAGCTACACTTTCACCATAATTATGTTCGCTAAAATATCAACAGATAGTTAGGTCTTTGATTGCCTTAATAATAATAATATTTGGACCTACACTGTCTCTTCTACCCACTGATACATTTGAACACGTCTTTTTAATTTTACAGCCAAGACTTGTATATTATAATCAGGTTCAGTTAGCGGTTCACCAATTGCAATCGGGCCAGATATATGAACAATTCGACCATTATATATTGGTTCGATATCTTCAACAGTGGGATCTAGTGTTACAGCATCGTCCAAGGCTTCATCCAATGACATTATGGTATGAACTGCTCTGCCCTATTAAGTGTATCTCTTCTTTATTACAAATTACAATTTGGGTTATTCTTACCTCATTCCAAAACAAAACTCCAGCTCCTCCAATAAACAATAGCAGACCAAATGTTGCTATAAACCAACATGATCGATATGCCTCGAGCAATGTCATTGTTATTACATTATAATAATTGTATTTTAATTAAAATGAAAGCATTTAAACTTAATATTTATTTGATAGCTTAAATTCCAAATATATTAAACAATTTAAAGTGCGCCAAGATAGCGTCGACGAAATAGCAGTGATTTTGAGAATTCAAAAAAATGGGGGAAATTTTCTGGGTATTTTTGAAAATATAACTTCAGGCTAGCATCGATTTTGGGAATTCAAGGGGGAACCGAAATAAAAACCGTGGATTAATTTTCCTAGGAGCATGTTCAACTGTCATGCCAAAGGGTCATATATTCTTAAAGTGGACACTTAGGAGAACAAAATGAGACAACCGTGCGAAAAATCGGTGAAGCCGTTTTCTAGAAAATCGGGAAAGTCCAAAATGGCAAAAAAAAACTGAATGAATTTTCCTAGGAGCACTGTTCAACTGTCATGCGAAAGGGTCATATATTCTTGAAGTGTACACTTAGGAGAACAAAATGAGACAACCGTGCAAAAAATCGGTGAGGCCGTTTTCGAGAAAATCGGGAAAGTTCAAAATGTAAATTGAATATACTGTGCCGCAAACCAGAAACCAACCGACGATATACTGCCTTATTCATAAAAAATATTTCAGGGTTATTAAGCGCTTATTTGACGTATTTCTATGGGAAATTTATCAAATATCCCTGCAATAAACCTAAACCATTTTGAACTTTCCCGATTTTCTCGAAAACGGCTTCACCGATTTTTCGCACGGTTGTCGCATTTTGTTCTCCTAAGTGTCCACTTTAAAAATATATCACTCTTTGGCATGGCGAACAGTGCTCCTGGGAAAATTCATCCACGGTTTTTTTTGGCCATTTTGGACTTTCCCGATTTTCTCGAAAACGGCTTCACCGATTTTTCGCACGGTTGTCTCATTTTGTTCTCGTAAGTGTCCACTTTAAGAATATATGCCTCTTTGGCATGACAGTTGAACAGTGCTCCTGGGAAAGTTCATCCACGGTTTTTTTTGGCCATTTTGGACTTTCCCGATTTTCTCGAAAACAACCTCAACGATTTTTCGCATGGTTGTCTCATTTTGTTCTCCTAAGTGTCTACTTTAAGAATATATGACCCTTTGGCATGACAGTTGAACAGTACTCCTGGGAAAATTCATCCACGTTTTTTTTGGCCATTTTGAACTTTCCCGATTTTCTCGAAAACGGCCTCACCGATTTTTCGCACGGTTGTCTCATTTTGTTCTCCTAAGTGTCCACTTTAAGAATATATGACCCTTTGGCATGACAGGTGAACAGTGCTCCTAGGAAAATTCATCCACAGTTTTTATTTCGGTTCCCCCTTGAATTCCCAAAATCGATGTTAGCCTGCTGTTATATTTTCAAAAAATACCCAGAAAATTTCCCCCATTTTTCCCGGTTTTTGAATTCTCAATTTCATAACTATTTCGTCGACGCTATCTTGGCACACGTAACAATTTACCATTACTTTTTTTTACTGGTCAGCTGATGCATTATAACAGAATGCGTTATCGAATCAGGCTGAATGTTTGCTATTGGAAACATATATGTATTTCACAACACATCGAAAAGACGTGCAGTTTTTATATCTAAACATGTAAAGCCTACAGTACACGGCATGTAAAAGGCCACATGCGTATGTGGCTATGACGTCACGAGAATTTTCAGCATGTTCGTTGCATTTTTAAAATTACTAGTAGTGGCTAGATGCCGTAAAATTTTTATAGTATTTATGCTCGAAAATTCATATGTGGCACATGTAGCCGAATCAAAGACATTTTCTCTCTGTAAGCATGCTGATATCTACATGTACATATGTTTCTAGTACACGGCATGTAGCAAATGTAGCATCGTGATGACGTAAAAATTACGTCAGAACAACATGCATATGTGTTTTTTTACATGCCGTGTACTGTAGGATTTACTTATTTTAAGGGCTAACCAGACGTATAATGTTGAAACAAAGATCTAAATTTTCTTAAATACTGCCATAAAGCATATATCATTTGCTTCTGCTTGATTTTTATTTCAATAAACATATTTCTAAAGGCCGTGATACACTATCATACACAGTCGTACGATTCATTCACTGGATAATCGGATTGAGTTCTGTCACACTTCAAAAAAATCGCAACAAAATCTTTTATAGGTGCCACACTATTCCACAAAAAAGATGCAAAAACATCAAGATAATTTTTATGTTTATTTTGCATTTCTAAGGAAATAATAACGCAAAATGTAATTTTCAAAATGCATCTCTCTATCTTTAAATAAATGAAGCAGAATTTGCTGTTTTCTTATCAACTGCCTTGCAAAATGCATCTCTGATCTAATAGAAATTATCATTTTATGAAAATTTTCATAAACTCTTGGAAAACGGACAGACTTGTCAAAAATCTGTCACACATATCAAAATTTTAATCCACACTATCATACTTTTTGAGCACACACGATTTTTTTGACAGATCGAACGACTGTGTATGATAGTGTATCACAGCCTTAAAATGTCGCCATTAGAAAAAACTAAATTTGACAGCTTGTGTATAACGGCGTGACCCACGATTTCGACAAAAAACATTCTATCGATTTGCATAGAGAACAACCAAGGCGAATTGATGCAAGGTGGTCTTGATCATGGCGAATTCAGTATCAGGTGACCACCTTATCAGCCCGGCGGATTATCAGCCAGGCTGATTATCAGCTGTTGATGCAAAATTGACCAATTTGAACCAAAACGTCAAAATTTGCTCAGAAATCTTTGGAGAGATTGGTTTTGTAGCATAGCAAACTACTTGTTGTTTGTTGTGTTGTAAAATTGTTGTACTGATAAGGTCAACTGATACTGAATTCACCTTGGTCTTGATTTGTCCCCTTTTACAATTGCGAAATTGAAAGGCAGACAGACGAAGTTTGTAGGCGAGGGGTTGAAGAGGTACTGCCGTATTCAGAAAAAATAATTTAGGTTTCCTAAAGGTTTACGAAACAAATTTTGTATAGACATTTTTTTGGTAAACATTCAGTAAACATAAATTATTTTTTTCTGAATAAGGCCTGTAGAGTGTGTAGTACACGAACCTCTGTACCGGACACTTTTTGTTTCTCTTTTCTACTTTTCGTAATTTATTCTTGTTGCTTCACATGCTTTTTCTTCTTTCAGGGGCTGTATGCATACCTGATGTGTATCAAGGCATATTTGTGTATTTATAAGTACGTGAATGTGAGTAGCAAACGTGAAGAAGTAAACAAACTATAAATTTTCTGTCTGTCTATTAATTTCCCGATTGTAAAAGGTTAAGGTATGTTCAAAAGAGAATGAAGAGAATGTCTGCCTTTTAATTTCCCAATTGTAAAAGCGGACCTTGCAAATCTGCGTATTCGCCTTTTATATTCGTTAGTGTAAAATTTCCTGCTGTTGGAAAATTTCCTAACGTTTTGGTTGATTTGACAGCAGAGATGTTATGTCAGCTGGTGAATTAAGATGTGAATTCGTCTTTAGAGCATGGGTGACCAATATAAATTTAAAGTTGTGTAAGTGAGCGAAAAAGATTAACACACAGGCAGAAACAATTAATAAAAGAAGTTAATTCTCATATAATTTTTTTATAAAAGAATTTTTTTCTAGAAACCCGTTTCAACAAAAAGTAATAAATAAACATTATTATTCACTTTAATTCTGAGTTTAAAACTACTAAAAACCAATTTGTAAAAGAAAATAATTTTTAATTTTCATGTAGGCAAAAGCATTTTTTAACATAAACAGCATTCATAACAAATTTCTCGCATTGCGTTTGAGAGAAATTAGTTAAAGGATAAGCAAAAAATTGTTTCAGATAAGACTAAATGAAAGAGAATAAAAATACGTGTGAATTCGATTTGCAAAAATTTGCTACATGATGTTCACCCATGCTTTAGAGCAACAATAAAATAGTATATGCAGTCGTAAAGCAGCCCTGGGCGAGTCAACATCACGCGTCGTTGGCAATTATTTCTTAAATGCAAACCAGTCTACTGTTGTTAATTGGCCTTCGAGGGTTTTGCGTCTCACACCGCGTCGGTTAGCGGTATTCTGCGATATCCCGTTGGTTTCCATTAACCACATGCAAAAAAAACAATTATAAACATTTGATAACTATTTGGAGAACCAAACAAAAACTAATTTTGGACAAACAAGGAGAGGATTTTGGGAGTTCCAGCTCCGTATGCGACGGTGTATGTCGTTTGGAATTTTCTCGGAGGAGGCTCCTTAATAAAGAAATTGTTGATGGCGTTATAACCTTAGTGTTCGGCCAAATTAAATTCTCCCATCCCTTGTATTAACAAGGGGGCACGGAGTAACTTCAAACAATTAAAAAAAAATTGTATATGTTTCTGTCGTAGTACTTTATATAGAAACCAAGGCATATCAAACAGGTACACGTATTAGGCATATTACTCATCCGCTGATTTTTTGTTTACAAGTTTATAACGAAGAATTCGTTTGACAATTACTTTTGTGCCTTGTTTGATGCATACCATAGTACAATTATACTAGGTACATGCACGACTACAACAAAATTACAACACCAAAAAACACATTCATTTTGTTGGTATAAACAAACGAATAATTGTCAGAAACAGATGCCTTTTGTTTTTAAAAATAACAAGTACAGGGTAACTAAAGTACAACTGCAGACGCGGCATTCCTGCATGATTATAGCATTATAGTTATTCAGTGTTGCCAATCTTTGTGTAGTTAGACAGTGTGTAATTTCTACTCACATGTGTAGGCCATGTAATTAAATTCTTGTATAATCTGTGTGTAATTCTACTTTGGGTTCTATTTTTATTTATGTAATTAAATTCTTGTATAATCTGTGTGTAATTCTACTTTGGGTTCTATTTTTATTTATTTTTGCTTTAATTTTAACCTACACAAAAGATGTGTAGTGTAATTTTCTTCGATGTGTAATTGGAGTCACAGCGATGTGTAAATTTATTGGCAACACTGCAATCATATCAATCATATCATTGTAAATATCATAATATTTCATAAATATAAGGCAGACGTGCAGTAAACATCTTCGTTTATTTTAATAGTAATGTGTGTTTCATAAAAATTTTGGTATTTCCTTTATACACCATGCATAATTAAAACATTTCCACATTTTTATCAAAAAATATTAATTTTCACTTTAATACACAAAATTCTCTTCACGTATCTATGTATGTGTGCGTTTTTTGACACTTGATATCATAATATTGTTTTCTAAATATATATTATGAAAACAATATTATAATATCTGATATAATATTAATATAACACTAATATTGCAGTCCACACGTAATATAATTCGCTCTGCTATGAAATATGACGTTTGTTGATAGAAATATATTTATTATTATATCAGGTATAGACGCTATGTGATTGAAACCATGGCAAAAACTCACAGGTGTGTACAACTATTTATAAGCTGACAACTTTATTTATGATAATGTCATCATTTAATGATGAGTAGTTCAAAATAACATGAAATATTTTTTTACGATTTACATGATTTTTTTTAAAGTTTCTCAAGGCAAATGCTTCATCCAGCAAGTATTTCATCTTTCGCAGGACCAGCTGTGGAAAATGTTTTCAAAATGTGTTTTGATAAGTTTGAATCCTTACCAAAAACTGGAAAACCTAGTGACTCAGAATGGACTGTATTGGCCGGCGTTATAAGCCACAACAGACGAACTGGTATTAGTCAGGTAGTTTCCTTGGGATCAGGTACTAAATGCATAGGAAAAACTAAGCTATGTTCTCTAGGTTTTATACTGAACGACTCACACGCTGAAGTAATGGCCAGAAGAGGGCTATTGCGGTATATGTATTATCAATTAAATAAAGCTATAACTGGACAGCATGGAATTTTTGAGTGGGTGGCAGAGAAAAATAAATTCCAGTTGAAGGATGAAATATCATTACACTTTCTGAGTACACAAACTCCTTGTGGCGATGCTTGTATAATGGCGACAAATAAATCTGATGAGTTTTTAAAAGAACGAGTAGTCAAGAAGAGGAAAATGGACGAGGTAAAAGGTGACGATGCAAATATAGGATCAATAATAGATTTTGTATATACTGGTGCGAAACTTCTAGATAATCAGTGCAGTGATGTAATGGATCAAATTGAAGGAGCGGTTAGAACAAAACCAGGCAGAGGTGAACGTACCTTATCCATGAGTTGCAGTGACAAATTAGCTAAATGGCAAATAATGGGCGTTCAAGGGGCATTATTAGATTTTGTGCTAACGAAACCTATTTATTTTGATACTCTTAACTTTTGGGGAGAAAACAGTTTTGACTCTTTAGAAAGAGCTATTTGGAAACGTTTCGACCATAAGCAATTTGATAATCCTAAATATAGACTTCATATACCTGTTATTAGATTATGTAACAATTCAGGTTTTCTACACACTCAAAGCGATACGAAACAACCTTCTCCAAACAGTTTGGTTTGGTGTGATATACCAAAAAATATGCAGTAAGCTTTTATAAGACACAATTAAAACATGTTTTCTAACCAATTTTTATTATCTAGGCCTTATGAAATATCGGTAAATGGAAAGAGGCAAGGAATAACAACTAAAAAAATGCAAACCCCTCAGGCCGCCTTGAAAATTTCAAAATTTTTCTTATTTAAAGAATTTGTAAATGTAATAAAGCTAAAACCTAATTTATTATCCAACGAAGAAATTGTGGAAAATAAACCATATTGTGAATGCAAATTTCTAGCAAAAGATTATCAAAATGCATGGTCTGCTCTTAAAATGTACTATTTTAAGCAATGGTCACAAAAGCCAGATAATCTGTTAACATTTTCGCCTGCTAAAGTAGAAAGTAAATAACAAATCATGCTTCAGCCCGGTTTCAAGCACGAAAAATTTAAAAAATTTTAATTAGTAAATACATAAACAATTGAAAATTGGAATTTTGGTATTTAATTTTATGCGGGGCAGATTTTCAAAATTACCTATAAATCCAAAATACTCCATTTCTAGCAAATGGCTTTTAAGAAGATGAATTGGTTTTATTTAATATTTCTTGAAAATGTTATTGTTTCTTATGAAAGTTAATATTTCTTTGCAAAATGTAACTTGTAGTTTTATAATATTTATTATATTTACAAAAATTATATTTTTGCAGGCTAAAAAATACTTAACTGAAGTATTTTTAAAATTATTTAAAAGCTGAATATTATATAATATTTTTAGTTTGCGCCATAAAATAAAATCTTATCTATCATACAAATTATTTATTTTTGTTGGGCCAGTTAAAAGAACCGCATATATTTTTATTAGGGGCCAGAATATAAATTCAACAAAAAAATGTAAGCTGTGCAAAAGTTATAATTCTGTCATATTGTCATATTTTATTGGAAAAATGGATTTGGAATTCAGTTTTTATTTATAAATGAAATGACTGGTCACTTCTTTTATCGTTAGGAAATAAAAAACTAAAATTTGTAGAAATTGAAATTTATATTTTTCTAACTTTTCTTGTTCAATTAAAAATCTTACAAACAAATTTAACAAACGTTTTTAAACAAAAATTAAATTTTGCTTTGGGATACAAACTAATATGTAAAAATAAAATATAAATATGTAAAAAACTTAAAATATAATAAAATAAATTTATTTACAAATTAAAGCTACAGAAAAATGGGTTATACTAAAAAAGAGATTTTATAGGGTTGATGTCCGTAGCAATTATTTGAAGCCTTTTTTGGTTTTGTTATTTAGATAATCATAAAAATAAGTTTTAAATATAGATTCGATTAATTGTAATATAAAAAACTATAAATGAGCTTCTTGTCAACTGACGTAAACTTGTTTGCTATACTAAGTTATTTAATAATGGGTCTTTTGAGAGGTTAAATTAATTTGGTTAATTGTTATTAAGGAATACGATATCACTTGTCTATATTATAATTTCTTTAGGTATTATTTAATATGTACGTATATCATAACGTAATTATAAAGCTTATATCTTTTTAAATATAATGAAAGCAAAAGAAACACAGTTCCAAGAAGGACAGAGTCAAAGTTAAGTTTTTAAAAAAATAGAAAGACACTGTCATAACTGGAAATATTATAAAACATTCATATTATATATCAAATTTAACTGAAATATCACTAACTCGTATATTTTTGTTAAGTATGTATGTATGTATGTAATTATGTATGTAGTAAAAAGCTTGTCCGTCCATTTTCATAATCTTCGTTATTGCAAATTTTAAAAACTTTTAAAACTATTTGGTGGTGTTTTATTATTTTGGTAAGCTATAATGCTACATAAATCAATTTATAAGTAATACATTATTTTTATTAATATACTCTTCTTCATATTCTGTTTCGAAAAGTTTATAAAAAATTTAAAACTAAAATAAATAACTTTTCCCAATAAGCACTCAAAAAATTAAAATTCAAGCACTTGATATTGAACTGGAAACAAAGTTGAATTCAAGCATTTTTTCAAGTAATTTTCAAGTTTGAAAATATTTTTAAATAAAAAATCAAATAACATACATATATGCTCAAACCTTGTCAAATACGTAATTTATTTATTATTAAAACTGAAATTCTGGTGAATATATCAAAAACAAATAAATAAAAGCGAATTTGGAAAACAAAGGTGAGTGAAACGTGAAAACAATAGCGAATGCAGATGTGCAGAAAATAATTATTAGAAAACAAAGGAATTGCATTTTGCTTTCCATTTTAAAAGCCTTGTTTTTGCAGCTTGAAATACACTTGAATTCAATTGTAATAAAAAATAAAATTATAGTAACTATAATTCAAGGCCTGAATTAAGCTGTACTACAACTGAATTGTTCGCATTGAGTTCAAGTTCCCATTTCACTGGAGAATGCTATTGAATTAAAGTGTGAATCAAGCATAATTCAACCCTTGACAATTGATTGTGTGGCTTGAATAACACTTGTTTTACACTTGATTTCAAGCAAAATTGCTTATTGGGTTATATTGCTAATATTCACCTTGTGTAAAAAAAAAAACAAAAACATGTAGCGAAAATCTTTACTATTTTGTGGGACGTTGACTAACATGCCACACAATTAAAAAACTTTTGTCTCCACGATTTTCAATGGTTTGATTTTGTTCCAGGTTAATACTCTTTTCCATGTCATTGTCATCTGTAAATAAGTTTAAGACAAGTTTATTTAGCTTTAGTTTTTAAACTATAACAATAAAGAATATTGTGCCTACATAAATATTAGGTGTGTTCCACAAGATTTCGTACAAGTTCGGACTAATGAGAGTAAAAAGAAAATTACTCTCTGAATATGCAAAAGTTATCCAAAATTGCTGGAACGCAAAAAACCATAATTGCCCATCTTAAAATACTAGTGCTGCTTACTTTTTAAATTAAATTTAATTTAAGTGATTTTAGTCGCGTAAAACGCATAACATTATAAAAACAAAAGTTTTGCATCATTGGGAACAGCTTTAAAAATTAAATGAAAATGAGTTCTAAAAACTAAATTATCTAAAAACAGCATTTTTTATATTAAATAAATAGGGAAATGTGTACAAATGTACTTACAACTTCAACTTTGTTCAAAAAACCTTCCATTTTAATTTTTAATAAATTTGTATGCAAATACTTTTTTTCCTATATTTGCAAACTTTCTGGTTAATTTTTCAGTTCGATATGTAAACAAAAAACAGCTGATTAATTAATTCTTGTCCGAACTTACCCAGAAGAAAAAGTTCGTACTAGTTTGTACAGGAAATGAAAAAAATTACTCTCTCATTCGCTCTCAAAACTGCACGAAATTTGCTATCTGGAACGCTTTTGGATAACTTTGTACAAGTTCGGACTGTTTTGTTATGCATCTGGAGCAGACCTATTATTATTACCTTAATATAGAAAAGCCCTACCTGACTCATCATTTTTTTCAAATAGAGTTTTTTGTATATTTTGGTAGAAGAACATCTAATGTATCGAAAAATGCAAAAATTTCGCTTTCGAAAAAATAATGAGTTAGGATATTAAGGTAACGATATGTGTGCGCATATCGCTCATTTACTCAAACAACGTCATAACTCAAAATACGGAATTTTTGTGTTCCAAAGAATTATTGTTATTAATCATGGACATTATTTATCGATCTTGTACCAAAAATAATTATTTATAAGTTTTAATATATAATTGAAAGTATAATATTGAAATTGCGCAGTGTGTAATTCAGTTCGCCTGCAAAAATAAAGTGAACAAAAGGAAGGGAAAAGTGAAAAAATCCATGTAAAAAATATTATTCACGATAAAGGGAATCAAGAAAGGGAACACATTTCAAGGGAAAACTTATTCACGATTGCAATTTGGGGACAAGGGAAAATATTCCGAGGGAAATACTCGATAGGGGTGAATACAAAAAATAAATACTAACTATAAAAATTGTTGTTGTTCTTGGATTGAGCGACACAAATTGTTCTTTATGTTGTGTAGAAATATCTTCTTTACTCAACTCTTGAAAGGAAAAAAAAAATTATTATTTTTCCATTAAGTTGTGTGTAAATTGAAAACTTTAAACTCATTTTCTGGCAAATTAGTTTTTTTTTAGTTATGACGTTCTTTGAGTAAATGGGAGACATGTATACTTATTAATTATATGTAGATATGTATACACGTGAAAATATACTATATACATATATAAATACTTATGTATGTATGTATGTATGTTACCAATAAATTAATTGTATATAAAACAATTACATATAAAGATTTCAAAATTCATTATTATATACATTTATTATATGCAGGTATGTCACAGAAACTAGAGTTTGCTAAAAACCGATAAAATTAAAAACCGCGGTTTTGTTTTATTTTTAAATTTGTTTAAACCGACAAGTTTCGGTTTTTTAAACCTGGAGGGATATTGTGTAATTCGATTCTAAAGCAAAACTGCTTGAATTTTAATACTTTTTAAATTAAGTCGAAAGCCCTTTATCTAGCTTATGAATAGTATTTTCATAAACCACATCCATTCACCGCAAAATGGATTCCCTGGGACAAAAATAGGCTCGATTGCGAACAGTGAAATAAATAAATAAATAAAATAACTACAGAGTTCTGTTGAGTTTTTTAATCCAAATTTCATATTCATTACTGCCACATTGGTAGTAAAAGCTACAACAGCCAAATCCAATGAAATGCCGAAATGTTCTAAAAATTGTACTTGACCCAGAACTGTGCAAATTGACATTTATATATTGCATACCTCTTGTACTAGCCCACTTATGCATTGTTAAACCGTATTGTATCTTTGATACAATAATTTCTAATGAATCAGCTTTTACAAATGCATCCATTAATTTGTGTGCACGTTGTAAAGAGCTGTGAAAAATTTTCATCATTATGAATGATGAATAAAATAACAAGGAGTAAAAAATCAAAAATCTACGGTTTTTGATTTCGAATATTTGACATGAAAACCGATGTTTCGATTTCGGTTAAAACCAAACAGTGAACCCTAACAGAAACCAAACAAACTACAGCTTTGTATTTTTCGGTTTTATGAAAACATATGAAAGCTGAAGAGCAAAACAAAAACGGCACGAATTAAAAAATTTTAAAATGTTCACTTTCGTACAAGCTCTGTGACACACTTGATTTTATATTAAATTTGAATGAACTTTTATAAAATATTATTACATACAATTTGAGATAAAAACTTTCTTATAGAAAATTTTCTTGAGTGATTTCAATTATTTATTCATTTATTTACAGATTATGCTACATGTGTAAAATATTATATACATACATGTATATTTACACATCACTGCGCATATTTGGTAGTTTGTTCAGTAAAGTTAATGATTCTTTATTAATTACTCTACGTCTATACCTAACATATTTTTATCATGACAAATGTCAAATTCCGTATAGAAAAAATTCTCTTTCAATATAAAGTTTGACTTTTGTCATAATAAAAATATATCAGGTATAAACGTGGGGTTAATTACATTAAATAAAATTTTAAATGAATTTTAATGCCAAATAGCTCTTTAGGATTTTTTCCAGTTTTAAAATTTATTAATAGTTTTAGTAAAAATTGCAAAGGAAAAAAAATTAAAGACCCAAAAACCAAAAAAAAAAAAAAAAATACATTTAAGAATTATTTGAGAAACTTCTTTTTGTCCAAGCAAATTTGCAAAGTAAAATGTGCAAAAATAAAAAAATCTGTGAAGCCAATGTGTGACCTCTTGTTATGTTTTTGTGTTAAAAGGAGTGCATAATATTGTGAATAATCATTTATATATTTTTATTGAGCAAAAACACCAATTTAAAATTTAAAAGAACAAAAGCAACAAAATATTGTATAAAAAAATATAAACCTTGTTTTTAATTCAGGTCACAAAACTCCTTTTTCGTTGTTTCGAAAAAAATAAGCAATCGTTTTAACGAATTCGTAACGCATTTATACGATTGATAAACGTATAACGTTAATTTATGAAATTCCAGATGATAAAACTATAAATTAAATGTACTATAAATTAAAATAAAACAGAACAGAGAAAAACATTAAATAAAATTAACGTTAATACATTAATACATGTAACGCAAATTGCAATAACAAAATTATAAAAGAATTAAAAAAAAATAAATTAAAACAAAACATAAAATTATGTTATTCTTACGAATCAACTTTCCAAACTATCAAATGCGCAGCATTATCACTAGCATCAGTTATAGTTCTCTCTTGTCCTGCGATGAGAACAAAATGTGAAGTCAATAACACAGCCAAATAATACAAATAATACCTAAACCTAAGTAATACATACATACATAATTATTTACGTATGTACGTATCTAGTATGTTTCAGAGAACGACAATAAGTACTAAAAAAAAATATAATCTGAAGTATTTACTCTTAATTTTAGCACAAAGGGATCATGGTATTGGAGCCAAGTGAGCTAGACCCCTAGATTTCATTTTCATCATCAACCTGCTAGCCTACTCTTAATTTTAGTAAAGGCGTATATTCATAGTTGTATCACAAACAATTCGTACGCTTGCACATTTGCTTTCAGCAACTATGACTATAGCTGATTCCAACATACAGGAGTATCTCTATTTCATTCATGCGAAAAAAACTTAAATACGCTACAATTATAAATAATAAAGCACAGTGCATTGTGTATGGATATTTATTCGGACAAAACAAATATACGCATGATACTCAGAATATTTATTCATCATACGCCCCCGTGTGCATGAAATTGAATGGAAAATTTGCTATGGCTGTATGAAAACATTAATTAGATAATTATTAGGTAAAAATTAGAATAAATGTAACCTTTAAACAACTCATATTGTTACTCAATTTTTTTTTCGTAAAATTTGCAAGCCAAAATTGTTAATGAACTGATATTTTGTAATTTGTAAAGTGATAAATCTGTGGTTTTCGTTAATAGCATATTTATTATATTTTAAATGATTTTTCAAAAGGACTAAAATTTTTTTGAAAAATATGAACGTGTTGAAACCAATTCAACAATTGAAACCAGTTAAAAAATAAACTGGATCTTTCATAGCGTAGAGCAGTTTGGCCACCACTGAAATATCTTATTTTGTGTTTCTTTTTTGTATGTACTAGTTATGTAACGAATGCCAAATTTTGACATTCGCGAATACGAATGGGATTATTTGAAACGATATTCGCGAATACGAATATTTTATGAAAAATTTATGGACATAGAATTGGGGATCTATTTACGCCCGCAAAATGAAGTATGAAAAATTTTTATGAAAAAGAACTTCATACTCTTGTTGGCGTACTTTAAAGTTAATAAAAACTAGCCAAAATTTTAATGATCGTCAGTAAATAAGCACAAATTTCTATAAAAAATTTAATAGATTCGTACTAACTAATATTTTTATCCCTTTATTTAAATTTCGTTTAGGATTTATGCATTTCGAATACGAATACTCGTACATCACTATTACAAACTAATATTTTTAGCCATTTATTTGAATTTCGTTTAGGATTTATGCAATAATTTATTTTTTTTGGAAAAATATTCGTATTCATATTCACCTAAGTTTGGCGAACACGAATATCCAAAAATGGCCTAATATTCGGCAATTTGAATACGAACATTCGTGCATCACTAGTACGTACATATATATATGTGCACACCCAGCAAAAAATAAAAGGAGTACTTCGTTAGGAGTAGATGTGGGGCTTTTTCCAATTCTTTTTCCTCACTTTTGTCTGGGTATATTGAATTCTCAACCACGTTCTTTTTTTTTTTTTTTTGTTAATATTTTTTTTTCAACGAAACATTCCTAACTGCTTTTATATATTCCTTTTCTCTTTTTTTATATATAACATACATTAACTAAGTAAGTTAAGTTTTATCATCTAAACGAGCAAGAAGCTCAATGAATGAATTAAAGAAAAATTGGATTGCTTTTATTTTAAAAAAATACCTTATATACTGCTACATTTTTTTTAATAAGCTTCAAAAATAACTTTTTTGGCTCTAATGAAAAAAATTAGATTTTTGCTCATGCGCTGTTATTTATGAAAACTACAGAAATGTATTTATATTCAGTAAATACGAAGGTAGAAATGTTTTAGCACAGACGAAAATTAGTTAATCTCATTTGCACTAGTCTCCTGCACAAGACATCTTATAGGAACTTTCAAGACATGAGGGGTTTTTCAAATGCTTTACCACCTCGAAATCTTATAAAACAAACGTTAACAACATTGTTTGCAAGAAATTTGTTTGAGTATTGTAGGTATAAGAGTAAAGAAGAAAACACTTCGTGACGGAAGAATTTGTGATACTTGCTTATTTCTACGCATGAGCTCGTGTACAAACGTCATGCATGTATGTGTGTATGATTTTTTATTTTTCTGCGCACATGCAAAGGCACATACATGCATTAACATTAGTTGTATGCGGTTAACCACATAATAGCTTGCCATCTACATATTACATACACACTCAAACGTACAATATGAAAAATAATAATCATACACTAATAAACAGTACTTCTTTTGAGTGTTTGTTACAAACAAGCTGTCTTGCGACATCGCTTGTTACAATTGATATACACATACACCAATACATCCATCGTGCTTCGCTTATAGTACGACAGCATTTATTATTGGTTTAGTATAGTACATGCGACGTGAATACATTTAAAAATCATGACGTTTTTACATTTCAAGACTGTTTACGCAGCTCTCTAATTTGCACCTCTGTAACGCAATATGTTGAACATGTTGTAATTTTAGCATTTTACCATTCACTATTGTGGAAGCACTGATGCTTGAAGTGTGTGCAAATAAAATACTCCTGTACATACTCATTTGTAGCCGAATAAAGAATTAGAGTATTTTTATATTTATGTGTATAATTGTAGCTATATAAATTTTATTTATAGTCATTTGTGATGCGTACTTTAAAGAATGTGTATAAACTATGCAGTTTGTTTGTTTATAGTTATACGTATTCGGTTTAAACTTGATGAGTATGGGTTTCTTGACGGCCAATACTCAAAGAGTACTTAAAATTATACTTTTGTCATTCTCTGGTATAAACATACATATGTAATAATTCATTAATATCATTTAACTTCAACTTACTCATACGAAAATCAATATAACCTTCACCACCGCACATCACCAGCATATCAGGACGTTTGTTTGTGAATTGTAATTGAGCGCTATTATTTTGTCGTAGTGGTACTGACACAAAAAATTTAACAGCATCACGATGTCCATGAAAAGATAGTTGAGCATTGGCCATACAGCATAGCGGCAGTTGACTACTTGGATCATCTGTATTTAATATGAACTTAATAATAACCCTAAAAATTTACCATAAAAATGTTTCAACTTACTTAGCTTTCCTTGACCTTCCGATAGTGGTACTGAGATGATAACACCATTGCTGGTACCAATCCATAGACGATTGCATGATACCATTAGAGCAGTAATGCGAACAAATGAGAAACCTAATTTTCCAGTACCTAACATTTTTGATACGTATGGCTCTATATCCACATCCTGTTTGTGCTCAAATGTGTTTGTGTTGTATAAACGTAAAGTGGAGTCCAACCTAATGGAACAGACATAAGTGATTTACTTTTATTAATTCTTAATTAGACAACACAACAGGTAGGTTGTAAAATCTCGTTCACACTACGGCAGAAATCTCCACAATTGCTGTCGGAGCAGTAACTGCATTTTTTTTAATTTCCCCCACGACAATTCTTGCAGTTTTCTTCATTTTAATAATATCACCTTGGAGAAACCAGTGTGAACGAATTGTGACAGTAATGTCACAAAGTCTCATTGAAGAGAGTTTACACGACAGCCCTGTCATGACAATACAGCAGTGCTGGCCATCAGTGTGCACACTTAATTTTTTTTTAATTCGGTAGAATCGACAAAAAAAATCGGTAGATTTGAATGAAATTCGGTAGAAAATTTTTTTATTCAGAGAAACATAAAAAATAACAATTGAAAGAAACATAAAAAATAACAAAATATATGTACTTATATATAAAGGGTAAGTGCAAGGAGTATCAAGCTAAATATGTTCCAAAAGCGCATTTAAAACTTCACATGTGATTGGAAATTAAACTGCCATAAACAATGAAGCATTTCCAATAAAAAAAGTGTCATCCCAACTTATTTGCCCTTACCCTTTATATACATAGATATGATATCCATATATAAAATAATGCACATACATATATAACAGGAATTCAGTTTTTGTACATAGGTTTTATAAAGCTACGAAATAACTTTTATTTGACAAACATTTGTAACTACAAAGATTATATGTAAGATCCATTTATGAATTTAAACTTTTGTGGAAAAATTATTAAATCATTGGGATTAGTGATGAGCGATAGCGTGATTTTTTAATAATGTTGCTCCTTGTGAACGTGATTTCTAAATCGCTGTTCTTTTAAACTGTGACTGTGATCACAGTTTAGCAGTATTTTGTTTGTAGCAGTTCTGTTATTTTGAGAAAATCTAATAAGAAGAGCAGCAGTGAAATTAAACAGTGACTGTGATCACGGTTTAACACATTTCAGCTCTTCTGCTTTAAAAGTATTTATTAGTATTGGTGTTTTGATAAATACTAATAAGAAGAGCAGCAAGAACAAGCAATTAGCAATCAACCCCGTTTAAATATAGAGAATAAATAAAAAAAAATATATATAAGAGGCAGGAGACAATAAAATTGCAGATATAAAAATGTGAGTTGTACATAGTTGCCAGAAAAGATGATTTGATTTGGCGATTTTTTTTCTTGACAAAAGCTGAAGGTATAAAAAAAATTAATGTGGTAGCTTTATTTATTGTAAGGTAATCATGCAAGAACAATCACAGTTTGTATGAAAGAACTATATTTTCGAAACCTGTTACTTGATAAATTAAGTCACAGTTGTGATTTGTGATTTTTCAATCGCTGTGAAAAAGTAACAGGTTTCGAAATATCGCTCAACTCTAATTGGGATGAATAAATATTTCATCCCCAAGGCACAATTCTTTGGCAAATATTAGGTTACTTATAGTTTCAGTTTTTAACCGATTTCTTTGCTGTTTTAATGATTTTCATGGCAGAAAATTACAGCTCTGCGGCCGCACTGCTATGTGGCAAAATAGGCAATTTACACATATATCGACTTAAATTACTAAATAACAATATTCGGTAGATTTCAGGCCTTGTTCGGTAGAATTGGGAGATTGTTATATACACAAACCAATTCGGTAGAATCTACCGAATATCGGTAGAAGTGTGCACACTGCTGTCCATCGAGAGAAATGTATTCGTGTATGTGTATTCATTTGTATAAGAAACCGATTAAAGTGCGGCACACTGGTGCCACTTTGGCCGACTATACCATACAGTCATAGTCTGAATTAAAAAAGTAATCAAATTGAGTTTATCTAAAAAAAATTAACAGACTTTGCGCATATTTTGCATCAAAAATTTAAAAATAATGTAGCTTCAAACAAATTATAAATAACATTCGAACGGCAATATATGAACTTACATATCTTCGCTGTTTTAACTAACTGACCCAACTAACATTTTAAAAATTTAACAGGAGAGTTGCTTTTATGATTGTTTTATACATTCATTCTTATGGCTGCGTCAGAAATCTTTTTACTTATATAGGAACAAAAGTGATGCTTACAGTCATGAAAATTGTAGACAATGTGTATTATGACTTATAAATTCTAGTAGAGGACTTAATTCATTTAAAAAAAAAAATTCAGTTAGGTCGGTTAGTTAAATCAGCGACGATATGTAGGTAAGCAGTTTATCGAGGCAAAGAAATTAAGTAGTAAACAAAAAACAATAAGCTGACTGGACTGATCTCCTCTACGACTGGGTATTTGTTTCACCAAATCGTTAAAATCGCTGAAAACAAAATATGTTCAAACCCATGTAATTTAAATGGGTTTGAACATCGGTTTGTTTCAAAAATGAACTAGTGAACGAGTTCGAACCAAGTCTACGCGATATGTAAAAAGCCACATGTGCATGTGGCTGTGATCTCACGAGAATTTTCAGCATATTGGTAGCATTTTACCCGACTGCGCAACACAAAGAAGGGTATTGTGTTTATCAGTCTATGTATGTATGTGTGTTCCTTTGCGGCACTATGTAAACTGAACGCGTGTACCGATTTTGATGATTCTTACGGCAATCGATTTGTCTTAATACCGGGAGTTTCACCAATGATATGTCAGTTGTCAAAATTCATATGGCGGCCAACAGACGCCATTTTGTAAATATAAAAAAAAGTCGGCGAACTATATCAAAATGGGTATCATTGGACAGGTATTTTAAAATCATCTTTGGGTTTATCTTATGATTTTTCATTTTGAATGATCATTTGGGATATTTAAAGGATCAAAGTTGGTCGTAGTCGGGTTTTTTGATTTTTTATTGTGTAAATACTTGTTTAAGTAATTACCCCCAAACAAAATGGGTAGTATGAATAAAAAAGGTATTTGATTTTTACTTAAAAATTTGTTTTAAAACCTCAAATTTTTATGTGTTTTTTGTTTTTTACCCCCCCCCCCCCCCCCCACCCCCACAAAAAAAAGAGGTGTTATAAGTTTGTAGTGTGTGTTTATGTATTTGCGTATCTTTGTGTCTGTACAAGTACACGTACAGACCAAACGGCTGGACCGATTTTGATTTAGTTTTTTTCTGTTTGAAAGGTGACTTGATCGAGAAGGTTCTTAGCTTTGTTTAACTGCCAGTTTTAGAAGTCTTGTAAAAATTCTCGGCTGTCTATTTATAATGAAAACAAAAACAAAGTTTGAGTGCTTTGTTTTTGTTTTCAATATAAATAGCCAAACGAGAATTTCCACATCGCTTATATTAACTGGCAGTAAATAAAATCGGTCCACCCGCTTAGAAGACATCACATCTTTTCTAGAAATATTCGGGGTTTTTTTTAATTTTTAATTTTTGTTATTTGAACAAATTTTTAAGTAAAAAAGCAAATACTTTTTTTATTCATACTACCCAATGTTTCGACTTTTTCTGAAGTCAGACTTGTAGTACCGAATTCGTTAAGACATTTCATTTCGGTAGTTTCTCTGAATAATTTTTTTAAAAACATTAAAACTTTGATTTTTAAGCACATGAGTAGGTTATGTTAGGAAGGGTGGTGCTTTAACGCACGTCCACTCGAAGACCCAATTGGGTCCATTGTGATTCCCTTCTGTTGCCCAGAAAAGTAAAATTTACCCTCACATTTGTAGCCAGAAGTGACCCTACTATTCAACATTAAGCCACCGAATTCCCATGATGAAGCCCCTGATATCCTCTAGTTTACACTTTCCGATACAGTAATGCTTTCACGGAAACGTCTGCTCAGCCATCTAAGCCTATGGCGTTGCAGCTTCGGGCACTGACAGATAATATGTTCAATGGTTTCTGGTTCCTCTTCATCCCCGCACATCCTACAGAAATCTGGAGTGCCAGTTTCCCAAATGCTGGTTCTTGCTCTGGCCGAACAGTGGCCACTCAAGGCGCCTATCACGATTCGCATCGCCTTCCTATCCATGTCGAGTAGCAGAGTTTGGATCTTCCTGAGTCAAGTTTTGGCCACATAGCCGTCGAGACTCTATAATCCTGCTCTCTACCCAATTACTGAGTTCCCTGTAGTAATGACTCATGAATCAAAGAATACAAGATTACGCATTCAGCTTTTGAAAAAATTCTTTTTCTGGGCATGTACATACATACATACGTCACATTGCCCGATAAACATAAACACAATCACATAAACACGTGTATTTGGTATAGGGCAATTTTGTTTACATTTCAATTTCTACGTCATTTTGACGTCACACCAGCCAAATACCAGCACACTCAGGTTAACAAACATGCGCAATGCGTAATCTTGTATTCTTTGATTCATGGTAATGACTTATCGGTAGTTTCACCGTAGCTATAACCTAGCTATAACCTAACATTCTACAAAAAAAAAAGAAACATGAAAGGAAAATATAATGTTGGTATTGGATTTTCGAAGTAAATGGTCTTGCGTGAGTGAAAATTGGGGGAACAATTATACATAATATGCATTTCGTTGCTGCGTTTCGTTGCTGAACCCGGAAATCCCGGGATTTTCGGGATTTGGCAAATCCCGAATCGCGGGATTTGTAAAATTCAATCCCGGGATTTCATTTTCGGAATTTCTTAGCAATTTTTGTATCAAAACTTTATAAATTCAAATTTTCGTTGATTTTAAGGTATTTTTTATAACATTGAAAGTCCCATACAATTTTATACGTACAGTTTTAACAATTTAATGACTATTCGTGAAATATTTTTTATAAATTAACAACAAGAGCAAAATAAATAAACTACTTTCTTACGGTTACTTTCATCAAAGGTGCTACAATATATGTACACTTTAGAATTATTTTGAAAACAAAAGAAACATATTACCTTTGGAAGGGAAATAACATTTGAAAAATTCATAAGTTTGACAAATTTATTCCTTCTTATTCTATATTATGAGGGCAATTATAATTCAAATTCCACGAGAAATTTTTCCCGGGGAATAATTTCAAACAGTAGCAAATAATATTGAAAACAAAAAAATCTAATTGAAAAAAGGAGAAATTTCTTGCGGAAATTTATTCATAATTGCAGTGTATAACTATTTGTATGCCGACTCCTCAACGCTAAAAAATTAGCACTTATCTACTTGTCGGTAACAATTGAGTTCTATTGATACCTCCTTACAATTGGAGTAGAATACAATACAAGGCAAGTGAAAACTTTTTGCTGTCGGGTTGACGTAAAAGCGAGAAATATTTACAGAATAATGCGGAGTATTTTGTCTAACAAACTGGTCTAGTAGTGTATATGTATGTTTTTAACATTGCAGTTCAAAATTAGTTTGTTTTTTATTTAGACCGTTTAGGTCGTTTTTGATACAAACCTAAGATCAAACCCATTTAAATTACATGGATTTGATAAATAGTTTTAGTCAAAAACTACCGACTGAATGAGTTCGACTCAATTATAGTTGTATTCGAGTTGCACAATAGAAGGCCAGGACACTAATAAACCATATTCCTCTTAGCGAACGTATGAATACACACATATGTATCTGTTGAACTTGTAGAAAAAAACTTATGTTTGAATTTAAAATTTTTCAGTAGAGCAAAAATACTGTTCAAGTGCTCAGGCAAACTTTTAATGTATGTGCCTATAAAAATGTGATCTTTAGACGTAATTAATCGAATTTGATTAGAATAGTGTATACATTTCTTTTAATTTTTCGACATGTTCAGCCTTATTAGTCGTAACGAAATCGATAAAAAAAATAGATAATGCTTGGTATACATACATATGTAACAACCGTTATACTTGTTGTTGATCAATCGCAATTAAAAAAACGTTAGTAGATATATTTTTAACAAAACAATATTGTTTTTGCAACTTATTTGTATGAAAGTGAATCTAAAAATTTTCGTAACTCAACTTAAGCGGTAGTGCTAAAAGTCCACCGATATGTACATATATTCGTTTTGGTTTAGATAATAGAAAAACATTTCTATTGAAAACAAAAACAAGTTTTCATATTTAGTTATTGTTTTCACTATAAATTCTCTAACATCAAATGTGATTAATAAACTTAAAAATAGATGAGAAAAATTCTTTTGATTTTTATTTCATACTCGTATTAGAAAATTGTTCACTTTAAAGACAATTGTACAATGATAAATTATGAACATAAAACCTTTTAAAATGCATTAAATTGTTATTAAAGTAATATTTATTTAAAAAAATAATTTATTTTACGAAAAATATTTAGATCCCGAAATCTCGAAAATCCCGTGATCCCGAAAAATCCCGGGATCCCGAAAATACCGAGATCCCAAAAATCCCGCGATTTCCGGGATCGGGATTACAAAATCCCGAATCCCGGGATTTCCAAAAATCGATCCCGATTGGCATCCCTAATTTGGACATGCTTAAGTTAAGCATGACCGGTCAGCGTGACCGTTTGACCGACTAAAGTGGCAATTTGGCACTTTTTCGACTGCATTTCCCCTTTTTCGACTGCCTTGCCACTTTTTGCCCCACTTTATTTAGGGTAAGTTATATGAAAATACATTAAAAATAAAAGGTTTAGTGCAGTTTTCTCGTTTTTTTTAATTTTGCCCCTTTTTTTTGATAAATCCCCTATTTGGTGCCACTTTTTGAAATATGTCATCGGTCACCCTGTGCTTAACTAACAACAAACAAATTTTTTAAATTCATATTCTCAGTCGTAATTTAACTCTGGGTGGGAGAACACCTTTTCGCGTCGTCGTAGTTATTTTTTAAATGCGGCCAGGCATTTTGTTGTTGTCTTGCTTTCGAGAATTTTGCGGCTGTCGCATTGTTTAATATTTTTTCCTCGAATAACCGTAATTATTTGCGGTTCTTTTTGGAATTTTTCATTGGCATATGCAATCGTATTGTTTGTTATATATAAATAAATACATATTTATATGTATAACTGTTCGTGACTTGTTACATGTTCAAAGATTTGTTTAAACGCTTTTATTGTATGAATCTACTACATATAACCACACTTTTTGGTGCTTGCTTGACATATGAAGAAATTTGATGGGGATTTTTAATACATGGATACGACTTATTAAATACTGGTGAACTGGTGGAGACCAAATTGAATACTCTAATAAGGAATAAACACTACTTAGCAAATTGTTGAAGACCCTGGTGGAGTACCATATATAACTCAAGTGATTGGTGAAATTTTTTAGTGTTGGACACTGACGTATTAGATATTGGAGCAATAGTGGAGACGAAATTGAAAGCAATTTGTTGAAGAACCTGGTGGAGTACCATATATAACTCAGTTTTAGAGCAGTGGACTGAATGGAATTGACAATTTGTTGAAGAACCTGGTGGAAACCAAATAGAATACTTAAGGGTAGATTGTTGAAGAACCTGGTGGATAACCAAATATAACTCAAATTTGAAGAAGATTTTGACTGGTGGAGACCATTTATACTCTAGGAGTGGACTCTAGGATTCTCTACTTCCTATGTGAAGGCGTGGGTCGAATGAGGCCTTGAGAAAACTTCTATTTGTTGAAGAACCTGGCACTTTGCTCCTGGTAGCTAACCAAATTATACCAAACCCCCCCCCCCCACAAAAAAAAAAGAAAAATTCATATTAATTTGTGTTAAACAAAACTAAGAAAGTTTGTCGTCTTACCCACATAAATTTTTCTTGGAGCAAGTCTCTTCAATTCTCTTTTAAAACGCCAGTTTGTTTATACGCAGATAGTCTAATTTGTTAATTTTTTTTATTGTTTTAACTTAGCGAATGAAATAATAAAGAGAATTGAAGTAACTTTTCGGTACAATCAAGTCTTTCTTCATTTCATTCTCTTCCATAAGCTCAGTTGCTCAACTCTTGAGTTTATAGCAACTGAAAAAATTACATTTGCCTTACTATTGTGATTCACTGAGTGAGATTATAATTTAACGTATTCATTATTTTTACGAGTATTCAAGATTTCATTTTAAATGCATATACGGTTACGTTATGTATTTCGCGTGAAATTAAAACGTGCGGAATTGCCATAGAATTGTTCTTGGAAACATGTATTTATAATAACAATGAACATATCCGAGAATTTAATCATTATATTTTTTTTACCTGATTGAAACCCAAACACCAGCTCCTGTTGCAGCCATTTGTCGCACTTGGCTCTCTTTGCGTGGATGAGCGTCCAGCGAATGGATAATAGCTAACGAGACCGGATCCACAACAATTATCTTATTGCGGTGAGCGGCCCATATGCGTTCGCCCGCCACGCAGAGGCAACGTATCGAATGATTGCGATCACCTAGTGTCACTAAATGATAACTATTCAGATCCCATTGGCCATCTGTTTGACGGCGGAACACGGCTAATTGGGCATTTGCCAGGGCCACCACAACCCGCGACTCAACATGAACTATCGCTAGGACGGCATCGGGCAAAAGAACCTTATGCAAACACTCGTGCCAACGTCCGACAGCACTGTGTACATATAACCAATTATCCTGCGCACCCATCCACATCGTGGGGCCTACAGAGCTCATTATAGGCTCCTCTCGATCTTTAGTTCCCAATATGGGATTTAAGGGTTTTGAAAACGTCATTTGTTGATTCATAGATGTATTGTTGTTATTACTAAATTGTGTTGCAGTATTGTTGATTGTTCCATCTGCAGAATTGTTGGTTATAGACTTTGAGTTGGTGCTTGTAGTATCGGTAACATCGTTATGAATACGCTGGGGTATACCCGGAAGGGGTTGTCGTATTTTTATCTCATTAATATTTCCTAATGGTTCTATTGGTGTCGAACCATTTTGTTCATTTGATTTTTCTGTGGCTTCTTTAGCTTTTTCTTCTACTGGAGTTTCAGCATTCACCTCTAAAGCTTGTTCATTGTGATCTATATCTGTATCTTTGGTATTGCTATTTGGATCTATTTTAGGTTTAACCCTTATAAACTCTACCTTGCCATAATCTTCGCTGCCTTCTCCTGGACGTTCTAGCATTTCGCCAGCCTTTATTACCTCTGAGTTTTCGAGAAGAGCATAATCTTTTTCCATGGCACCTGGTACGGAGGTAATACACAACAAATGGGAGGCACAAATTGGGAAAACATCTAATACTGTGGCCGACTGATTGGCATCCACCACAGTGACAGTACTGGCTGCATGGGTACTTGTGCATATCCATACATAAGGTGTTAGTTGAGTCTCGGGCTCTAGATTTTCCAGACTGCAACGTGTTATTTGACGATCAAGTTCTTCGGCCGAATGCTCAGCTGTGGGACTAGTTATTTCCGTAATTTTTGCAGTTGAACGAGGAGCATATGGCGAAGTAGATGGTATTATAGATTGACCATGCTTTGTAAAGCCACCATTTAGATTAACTCCGGCTGCACAAAAAACTTTCATATGGGGTGAGGCCTCTGCCAAAGGATTGCAATAGACTGGCACAGGAACACCGCCAGAATGACGATTTCGTTCCTCCTTTTCAGCTTTATTACCTGGCAAGCTCCATCCGTAAGCGCACAAACGACCATCTTCCTTCTGAACATGAGCTCTCAATTGACGATATTGTTCATGACGTCTGGCACGTGCCCTTTCAGAGGTGCCTTCTTCTGCATAATCTTTGTTGGCCAATGCGTTTGCTAGGCCAGCACTGGCAGGATGTGGTGCTCCTCCACTAGTTATGGCAAGGCGACTGTCGCTATTTCTACTGGGGGATCCGTGAGAGTGAGATGGGCTTGAGTAGCGAAACATAGGACCCCCTCCCTGCCCATCAGCGACGCGCTCTTGTGGGCGATTAGAGGGGCTAAAGAAGAAAATATTTGTTCAGTCATAAAACACGAAACAATATTAAAGACTTACGTAAATAAGTTACTAAAATATTTCCATATACTTTGTTTAGATTTCTTATCTAAATTATCTACGGTACGTGTGGCTCTAAGGATTTCAGTCAAACGTACCGCTTCTTGCAGTTCCATTAAACGCTCCTTATATTGATTACGTTCCATAAGAACCATAGCCATTTCAACACGTGTGAAACGTTTACGTTGCGCCAAAGGCACATCATTTTCATCTTGATCATTGTCATCTGATTTTGTAAAATATATTTTATTTGCTTTGCAAATTAACAATTTCTTTAACTCACTCTGTTGTTTGACTTGTTCTTTGGTTTTCTTTAATTCCTCCTCTAATTCTTGGACCTTGGTACGCAGTTTGTTGCGTGATTGTTGCATGGCATTAAGTTCTTCACGTAATATTTCAATTTCTCCAGTCAGTTCATCCACTCGGGCTATCAAATCATCTTTGACAATATTAAGAGCATTTCTTTAAAGATTAAGATGGATATACATTTTACATTAGCAAAAGAAAAAAATCATAATATATAGATACACATATTATGTGAGTATGTATGGGCATATTCTTACTTAGTAGCCAAAAGTTCATTGTTCTCCATTATGAGATTTTCCACTTCTTTTCCCATTCCTATAAGGAGAAAATTAAATTAAAAAATAAATTATATTATGCAGTTATATTTTACGAGCTTCTTATACGTACTAGGTTTTTTTTAACTACTAAATGTGAAAAAATGTGGATAAAAATTGCATACGCTATGAAAAATTCAATTTTAAATAAGAAAAATATGGAGAAAATAGGTCCGTTTGTTTACTTTTCCAGTAAAATCCAGTAGTTGAGTAAATTTTGGGTAATTTGAAAATTTTACTCTCAAGAATGTTTCTTGCACAAAAAAGTACGCGAACGGAAAAATTGCAAAAATTTGCAGATTAATCAAAACAGCTGATAATATTGTTGTATGTTTTTGTTGTTTTTGAAACCCATCAAATACATATTTTTGGTAATTGATGCATACATTTTTATAATTATAAATTTGAAGCGATATATACATACATATTTCTAAAATAGAAGTTGTGTGAAAGCTTTAGCTTGTATTTGGTTTTTAGTTTTATTTTTTCTGGGTAAATGGCATAGGAAAATACATCAATATTTGATTTCTGATACTCGGTACCCTGAATAGTATGCAGAAATAAGTATTCACATATACATAAACCTTACATCTCAAAAAAACTAAAGTAAAAAACACAATTAAATTAAATTTGAAAACTGATATATTTAACGATTATTATTCTTTAATTTGTTTAATCTTGAACATAAAAATTTTTAGATTTGTTTTGTTAAACTTTTACTTCAACTTTTCTTTTTTTAAATGTTTTTATTAAAAAAATATATACTTTGTATTTGCTTACTTTTGTTTATTTTATTGAATCATATGTTTTTCTCGTCTACTGGATTTTACTGGCAAAAATTTGTCCAGTAAAAATTTGCAGACTCTCAGTCAACAACTGTCAATTTACTCTCTCTTTTGCAATTTGTACAAAATTGCACAAATTTTGGGGTAAACAAACGGACCTTATATAAACTAAAAATGTATTTGCATAAATACATACATACATATGTATGCAAATATTGCTCACTTACTTCAACAACGCCATAACTCAAAAAAAAATCTAGTTTTACAGAAAAGAAGCTTAAAGTTTTGAATTTTCACACAACTCAAGGCAAAAGCAAACAAAGCAGAAACCATTGAAATTATGTATTATCTGCCACTGCCCGAAACTGCAACGTCATAGGCTTATATGGCTGAGCAGACGTTTTCATTACTGATATCGGGAAGTGTAAACTGGAGGATATCAAGGGCTTCATCATGGGAATTCAGTGACTTAACGATGGATAATAGGATCACTTCTGGGTAGAAGAATTGGGAGGGGTAAATATTAATTTTAATGGGCAATAGAAGAGAATCATAATGAACCCAACTGGGTCTCTGAGTGGAGGTGCGTTCTAACCAAACCTAATCCTGCATTAAAGAGAATAACAGACATAACAAGTATTCAAATCGGTCAAGTCGTTTCTGAGCTTTAGCGAGACTAAATAACCGCAATTTATTTTGACGTATTAACTAGAGTGTTTCACAAGTCACAAAAAAGGCTTACAAGCACTCTCATTAATTTCAAAATGCGTGTGTATATTGCTCCGTTATTGTAAAACAAAACTTTCAAAAGAGATGTGTTTTACTTTACGATAAGAATACTGCAGTACAGAACAAAACTACAAAGAAATAGAACATAAAAAAATTAAATAGAACATCTAAATTCACACAGAACATTCAAAACATGTTTGAATGTTCTGATAGCAAAGACAATTTTCCATATAAAAGATACATTGCGCTTCGCTAGGAATATGAAAGCTGAGGTTTTATTTACTATGAAATAATATCATACATACTTATGTACATTTATATATAATAATTTGTTAATTTTTATTTTCCATATATGTATACATATATATAGGGTGTTTTTTATTGAGGTATAGAACTTTAGGTTGGCATCACTTTTTTAACTGGTGGCCATTTTGTCAGCTGTCAAGTGATTAATATTTAGTTTGGTTTGCCATTTCATCATGAACAGGTTGACAAAAGAACAACGCTTGCAAATCGTGCAAATTTATTTCGAAAATAATGGTTCAGTTCGCGAAGTTTACCGCAAGCTCCGTCCATTTTATGGTCGACATAATCGTCCATCAGAGCAATTAATTCGGTTAACCATGGATCGTTTTCGCACTACGTTTACTCTATGTGATAATACGCATCCGCAGAGACGTCGAACAGTGCGCACCGAAGAAACAATTGCCGCTGTAGAGCAAAGTGTTGAAGAGGACCCGAATGAATCGATTCGCCACCGTGCACAGCAATTGGAGCCGACTAACCGACTATTTTGTTCCCGAATTGGATGGCATGAATGTGGATGAGTTGTGGTTCCAACAAGACGGCGCTACATGCCACACAGCGCACGTCACAATCGATTTATTGAAGGAAACATTCGATGAGCGCATAATTTCGCGGAATGGACCTGTCAATTGGCCACCAAGATCGTGTGATTTGACACCATTGGATTATTTTCTTTGCGGATATGTGAAGTCGCTCGTCTACGCCAACAAACCAGAAACGTTAGGGGACTTGGAAGCCAACATTCGTGGCGTTATTGCCAACATACGGCCCCATATGCTCGAAAAAGTGGTTGAAAATTGGACCTGTAGAATTGGCTTTATTCGAGCCAGCCGCGGCGGCCACATGCCCAAAATCATAATTAAACATTAATGGCATAAAATTATCCTTCTAATAAAGCCAAATTGATGGACATTAAAACGATTTTCTTGTGTTTTATTTCAATTCAAAGCTCTATACCTCTAAAAAAACACCCTTTACATACATAGTTTGCATGTTTGTGCTCGTGTTCTAGTGCACTCGATGTTCTGCTATGATTTACTGTTGTTTTGTTTCATTCTCGCTTTTTGTTTTGATATTCTACTTGTTTTGAGAACACAAGCACTAACAAAACTGCAGAGAAAAACTTTTCGAATGAGGCTTGATTTATTTTAGTGAGAGTCATGTTTTGTTAGTTTTGTTTTGTTATTTATGTTTACACTAAAACAGACTGTTTGGCAGTAGTGTGAAATAGAATACAAAACTTTTAGTACGTCTTACGCAGCCCTTTAGTATTAACTTTAAAATTGCAGTTTTTGAGACAGTAAAAGAGCGATATATACATTCATACATATTATAATTTTTCTTTTCCCGGACTTTTTCATTTACTTTATTTTTTATTTTTTTATTTAATATATTTCAACAAAAAGCAAATTATAATTCATGAGATCGATTAAATAATAACGTTTTATAAACTTATTAGTGAAAAAATAATACCATTCCCGTTTTTTATATAATAGTAATGCATAAATAACAATATTATATGTAAATGGAAAGCTAAATGCATTGATATAACGCAAAAAAAAAAAAACAAATTATATTATTAAAAAAATATTACAAAATATTTCTTTGGAAATAGGACTTTAGTACAGAATAAGCATTAATAGAATCAGTCTTTTTACCAAAGAGAATCTGTAATTATTTTGTAATTTTCTGTTTTTACTTTTATGAATTGTTGTAGAACTAAACTTTGAACGTCGCGTTCGGCTTTTTGGCAAATAAAGACCTCAAGTCTCAGAGCACATGTGTGCCAGATGTAAACTCATTTGTAAAGATTCTCATGTTTTAGACTCGGCAGTTTTTCTTGAAGCAAGCCTGAGTTTATGGCAGAGAGAGGAAAGAAGAGGGATACTGACTTGCTTGTACAGAAAACTTACTTCAATTCTCTTTTGTTATTCATTCGCAGCATTAACACAATAGGAAAATTGAACAAGAAACCGTCTGAGTGTAAACAAAGAAGCAGTTTTAAAAGAGAATTGAAGAGAACTGCTTCAAGAAAAACTTCCAAGTCTAAAAAAAGACTTTAATCTATTGTGATAGTGCCATCACCTTATTATTGCAACATCGCGTTCACAAAGTGAATATGACATTCATTAAGTTGCCATAATAAAATTAAAACAAAATCCCGGGAATTCCCCCACAAATTTCCCGGGATTTCTCTCTCTCAAAAAATTAAGTTTTCGGGTTATTGATGCAGAATTAATCCTCATATCGGTCTTCATAGTATGAAAAAATTTCATGCAAATATATTCTTCACTCAACTCTTGAGAGAAAAATAAATATTTCTTTTTCCATTAAATTGTGTGCAAATTGAAAAATTTAATCTCGTCTTGTGGCAAACTAGTTTTTTGAGTTATGACGTTGTTTTAGTAAATGAGCGATATATAAATTAATGTGTAGTTTTAAAAAATAAGAAAATAAATGCATAACTTTAACATAAGGAATAATGCAGCAAAAACTACTAAAACGAAAATACATACGTACATATGTATATAATATAAAATAATAAGAAATTGAATGGAACTTACCAAAGTAGTTGTCATTGGCTGTGTAATATTTAGGAGAAATCCATATGATTGCATTTGTTTAATGTAAAAATTATTTTGTTTGACAGCATATTGAGGAAAAAGAAGGTAACAAACAGGACATGAAAAATATTATGAATATTGGTTTTTTTAAGCATGTTTCTGATTTGATTTTGATTTTGACATGAAAATTATCTCTTTCGTGTTTGCATTTGATGTTTCAAATATTTACAAGTAATATATGTAGGTATATCAAGATATGTACATAAATAAGATGTTCGATACCTACCTGAAGAAGCATATTCCCCAGGATGTACCCAACTCCCTGAAATGAGCATTTATGTTGTATTGATTGTACATATATGTATAGTACAGTAGATAAGTGTGGGTGTGTGTCGAATATGGTGTTGTTCAATAGGATACGTTTGTTTAAAAAAACGGATATTTGTGTGCAAATAGTTGAGCATTAAGTAACAAAAATACATAAAAAGAAACACAATCAAAAAAGAAAATAAAAAGAAACGTCTATTAAAAATTTTCAATATATGTATGTATGTACATACATGCATGTGTATGTACGTACTCGTATATTTTTTATTCTTCTTTAAATGCATGTTTGCACTTACATATTACGCAATCAATCAAACACCTTTTTCAAACACATTATGATGATTTCAATAAAAAATAAAGTAGTATCTCTCATACATACCTGTAACAATTTCGTTTTCTTCACTTTCCTCATTGTCTTGAAAGGATAATTCTTGATATAATGTATTTGCAGAACGCTGTTCCTTTTTCGTAGTTGTACGACCAACTAGATTCGTTATCGTAATGTAGAATGCACATTTAATTTTTATTTAATGGTTGTGATAACATTTTTAGTAAATATTTTTTAATGGAACAATGTAAAGTTATAACGTGGGACATGTTAAGGATACAAACGTCATTCATATGGTTTGTTGGTTAATGAGAGTTGTTTGTATTAAGGTAACAAATTTAACAAATGTTTAGATACACATATTTGGTGTTGATTGAACGATCATATGGGGATGTTAAAGGATAATGCATAAAAAAGATAAAAGAGATAAGTTATAATTGTATAAATATTAATTAAAATATTACGTTGACTTTTTTCAAACACAAGCTCTATAATATTATAAAAAAAGTTCGATTTCATCGAAAAATTGCTGCTTAGGCATTCACATTCCCACCATTAACAGATCGCAACAATATTAAGCAACAAATCTTAAGTAAAACCAGGGACCGCAAATAACGATTATTTTCAAAATTTAAACTGAAACAATCAAACTAAAAGATAAGTTCTACGTTTATAAGGAATACACCTTCCTACATGGGCTACCTTTAGATGCATTCAGTTTTATTTTTTTAAGTTTTATTAAAAAACTCAACTTTACCGATTATTTTGGTTTTATTTATTCCTCAGGAAATAAAGTTATTTTTTGAGTTTTATTTATATATTCGTCAGAAAATAAAAGTTATTTTTTTTAATTTTTATTTATTCCTCAGAATATAAGTTTTGATTTTTTGAAAATAAAAGTTATTTTTGAGTTTTATTTTTTAATCAAACAATAAAAACTATTTTTTGAATTATATTCTTTGCTTTTTGTCCAGTCTCGTGAAGTCTTCAGTTTTTAGGAGAGAGAGGAAAAGAGAATGGAGAGGGGTACAGACTTGACCGTGCCAGTCAAGTTTGTTTTTCCATTTTGCTTTGTCATTCGTAATACTCTACGACAACGCAAATTGATGCAACTTGATGAAACAAACTTGACGGTGTACATGAACGCAAATTCAGGTTCAAAAGAAAATTTAACATAAACAGATCAGGTAAACTTGATGTGTGTGAACCAGGACTAAGCAAAAAATAACACTCAAAAAACAAATACGTTTTATTGTAAACTCAACAAATAACTTTTACTTCCTAAACAAAAAATAAAAATCAAAAATTAATTTTTATTTCTTGAGGAATTAATAAAACTTTTCTAAGCAAAAAATAAAAATCAGAGAATAGTTTTTTTTTCTGAGGAATAAATAAAAATCAAGAAATAACTTTTATTTTCTAAGGAATAAATAAAAGTCAGAAAATAATTTCCAGGAAATAATCATTAAAAAGTATTTTTTAAAGTAAAACTTCTAACCGTTACGGTCCCTGGGTAAAACCGATTCTGTTGTGTATATGGGAGAGAATTTGGATACAAACGACAAAAATATTGAATAAGTGACTAAATGCTGTTTACGCAATAAAACTCCACCAGCCAAGTATGTGGATATTTAAATAACTCGGTAACACTTTCCCGAATTGGAAATTGTAGGTAATTAGTTGAAAGCATAATAATTGGAGGTAATTTCCAAATAATCAACGATTTAAATTCTATAACTTTAAAAAGTCCGTAAATATTTCGTTGATTAAGAAATAAATAGCAATATTTTCGATAAATTGCATAGAGCTGTGTTTGAAAATAAGTATTTAAATTATAAAACAAACCGTTTGATGGAGCATTTGGCACTATGGGACTGCTATCACTTTGGGGAGATGTAGCTTGATTTTGTTGCTGCAAGGTATCTGTTTCAGCTGACTTTTCAACTGTATGCAGACTTTCAAATTCGTTTTGCAGTGAAGGTGGGCCAGAGTCATCGGAATTGGTGCCAACGCTACAAATTGTCTCTGTATCTAGCATGGCAGAGTTTTCCAATGAGGCAAAGCCATAGGAAACGGGACCAGAAGATCTATATTAACGATACAAATGTGAAGAAATTAAATTATAGCGCGGACAAGTTAAATATTTATTAAATTAAAACTTTACCTGGCCACCGGATTAAGTCTAGCACGACTTAATTCCATACGGTCCGAGGCTGTGCTCATTTGCGAATGGGTAGAGCCCATTAACATCTTGGTGCGTTCCATATAATCTACGTGATTTTTAAACAATTCTGTGTAACGCTCGTGCAGTTTATTATATTCCTTAGAGAACAAAATTAGGAGACATTTTCACAAATGTATGTATTTATTTTCATTTTGTTTTGTGGACTTACCTTTTTCAGTTCGGATTCTCTTTCTTCCAAACGGCTGGCATGTTCGAGACTATTTTTATGCTTTAACTCTAGCATACGTACAATACTTTCTAATGACTCTAAACGGCTGGCTAATTCTTTATTTTCCTGCTCAGCCAAGTCCTCAGACTCCAATAGCTTTAAAATCACAAGGACTCTTAGGTACATTTCTTATTTCGACTTACATGTATGATCTCTATTTACCTTCTGTTCTGCCAGTTTTCTGGCACTTTTTTCACGTTCATATTGTGTCACCAATTGCTCATTGTCCTCCCTTAACAATTCCACTTCAACATCTTGCTCCTGATTAATACGATAGGAGGCATCCAAACATTCCAAAACATTTACTAACAACGGCATTAAGTTCTTCACAACATCTTCGTCATAACGATTTATCATGCGTTCGAATTCCTGGTAAATACTACCAGCCAATTGTTGTACCTGATAAAATAATCAATATGTAAATTTTTTTATTTAAATAAAATACAAACATATATTCTGTTTTTAGTCACTAATAGTTATAACTAATTCTATTGTAATTTTCTAATTTATCAACTGCTCGTAGCATTATCACTTAAATATTTTCGTTATTGCTTGAAATACAATATTTTGGGTTTATACGAGGAATGTTTGTGTTTACATAATTTAAAAATTCAAGTTTATTCCATTTCTATAGCTCGATCTCTCTGTCTGTCTGCTATACTGTGCAACAATTTTATTAAGATGTATTTAATATTTTTTAATTAGATTAAAATAAGATGTTTTAGCAAATAAAAAATATGGTTTGACATAAATTCTGGATGTTAATGACCAGGGAAACCAGAAATATGCAATTACAAATTTCTCTATTTCATTAGATTAAGATTATTAATTTTGATTGCACATTTCAGCTTTCATTTTGCTTTTTGTATATTTTTTAATCCTAAGAGAACATTTGAACTTTTTATATCTGACATAACTAAATAAATCTATTGTAAAAATTTACACACTTGTACAATGTACATTAAGTGTGGAAATTAAGCTTTAAATGCTTAAAAACCGAGGCCACATGCTGAATAATATTATTTCCCAGCTAAAAAAAAAGAATATGTATGGTCCATATATTTTTAATATGTGAATATACATATGTGACGCGCAAAATAGAAAGGGACCTAAGGGTAAAAACCAGTTTTGTTCAGGAGAGCCATTTTAAAGATTTAAATACGTGTATCTTTGGTGTATCTTCAATTTCATAAAACGCGCATACATCTGGGAAGGAACACCTTTGGAGCATGGGATTGGTCTCATTCGATGCTCAGATGTTGTCCACATCAAAAAAAAAAAGTGAAAATTGATTTTTTTTACCCTTAGGTCCCTTTCTCTATGCGCTGTCACTATATGTATATAAATACAAGCTGAGCGCGGCAAACGTTGTCTTACGCTCCCACTGTAATGTATACACAAAAACTCATTCAAGTCGATCCAGCCGGTTACTTTACATACCGACTGCAGCGCCATCTGCCGGGCTGATTTGTATATACTAGGGATGTAACGAATACCAGTTTAGCGAATGCGAAAACGAATAATGCATTTGAATTCTTGCGAAAGCGAATGCGAATGCAAATAATTACAATACGATAAAAAAAATCACATGAAACTAAATTTGTTTAAGAACATGAAGTATACATAGATGTACTACATATAGCATTTTATTTAAATTGAGTCTTGAATTAAGCAAATATTTATTAATTTATTAAATTCTTAAGAGTCTAAACACAATGTTTGCGGTGCGGTGCGATTTCTCGTTGCGGGAGAGAAAAATAAACATAATACAAGGGAAGACAGCGACGGCAATACTTGTCATTGTTTGTTTAAATTTTTATTAAAAAAAAATTTATTATGCATACATTTTTATAAAAAATCTACTATTTGCGTTAAATATTTTGGAACGGCAGTAACTAAAAACAAAAAATTATAAACATTTTATACATTTGTAGATATATTTGATATTTATTTATTTATTTATTACATATTCTATAAAGTAAATTTAGTAGAATATGGTTGCACAAGTATGGACGGAGTAACTAGACCATATGCCCAATATGTTATTAATAGAATTTTAAAAAGTTTTTGTGACTGACTATACACGACCTATGCCTTCACATAGGAAGAAACTTTCGATATATTTGATATATTTTTTAAACTTTTATATTTTATGACAAAAATTTTTGAACTTCAAAATCATATTCTTTGTTTAAAATAATGTTGTGAACACCGCCAATTATTCAAAAACTATGGCAACATCAGAAAGAGAAAGAGTGTCAAAAATTGAGAGAATAACAAAGTCCGCAATGAAAATAAAATAGATTTTAATTTTATGTCGTTCCGCACTCCGGTTTTTTACTACAAAATCGTGTGAAAAACGGTGTTCAGACTCTAAAACAGAAAGATGTACAGTATTGTTCGAAACCTAAGCAACTCTTTCTAAGAAATAAAAAGAACGTTTGTATTTTCGTAAAAAGTTCTTTTATTCGATATAAACCACTGAATTTTAATATTATTATATGCTCTTATTTTAATTACACCAACAACAATTTTATTGCATTTCTTTTCAATTAATAATAAAACAAAAACAAAACTAATTGCATATTTTTCTGTTCGAAACTTAAGCAACTTTCAATATTTTGTATGGTATCCTTTGTTTCTGATGACGTCCGCACATCGTTTCGGCATTGTTTCTACGAGGTTAGTTAAAACTGATATTGGTATTGATTACCATTCCAGTTTTAAGCAGTTCATTGGCTCCTGTTTAGAACTAATACGGCGACTCCCGACTTGTTGAACTCAGATGGAGTATGTCACGTCCGAAGACCGAAAGGACAGCGATTACATCCGCATTATTGTAAAGGCACAATAAAACATTGTGACGAAAATGTAATGGTTTGGACCTTCTTTTTAGAGAGTGTAGTGGGCCCTTCTGTCGAAATAACAACAAAGATGGAATTTTTTGTTTATGAGGATATTTTATCCAACGACATGTTGGGCCATGCCAAGTCGCAAATACCACGTCAGTGGGTGTTTCAGCACGATAATGACCCTAAACACTCATCGAAGTTGGCCAAAAAATGGTTTTTAAATAATGGCAGCTCCAAATCTTAAATTTGCCATCCAAATCTTCAGATTTTATTCCCATTGGGAATCTTTTCCCCATTTTGCAGCGCAGGGTCGGGAGTCGCCGTATTAGTTCTAAAAAGAGCCAATGAACTGCTTAAAACTGGAATGGTAATCAATACCAATATCAGTTTTAACTAACCTCGTAGAAAAAATGCCGAAACGATGTGTGGACGTCATCAGAAACAAAGGATACCATACAAAATATTGAAAGTTGCTTAAGTTTCGAACAGAAAAATATGCAATTAGTTTTGTTTTTGTTTTATTATTAATTGAAAAGAAATGCAATAAAATTGTTCTTGGTGTAATTAAAATAAGAGCACATAATAATATTAAAATTCAGTGGTTTATATCGAATAAAATAACTTTTTACGAAAATACAAACGTTCTTTTTATTTCTTAGAAAAAGTTGCTTAGGTTTTGAACAATACTGTATACTTATATGAAATTATATTAAAATAAGTATAGGTAATAAAAAATAAATTTAAAAAATGTTAGGCAATTAGGGATGCTAATCGGGATCGATTTTTGGAAATCCCGGGATTCGGGATTTTGTAATCCCGATCCCGGAAATCCAGGGATTTTCGGGATCCCGGGATTTTTCGGGATCACGGGATTTTCGAGATTTCGGGATCTAAATATTTTTCGTAAAATAAATTATTTTTTTTAAATAAATATTACTTTAATAACAATTTAATGCATTTTAAAAGGTTTTATGTTCATAATTTATCATTGTACAATTGTCTTTAAAGTGAACAATTTTCTAATACGAGTATGAAATAAAAATCAAAAGAATTTTTCTCATCTATTTTTAAGTTTATTAATCACATTTGATGTTAGAGAATTTATAGTGAAAACAATAACTAAATATGAAAACTTGTTTTTGTTTTCAATAGAAATGTTTTTCTATTATCTAAACCAAAACGAATATATGTACATATCGGTGGACTTTTAGCACTACCGCTTAAGTTGAGTTACGAAAATTTTTAGATTCACTTTCATACAAATAAGTTGCAAAAACAATATTGTTTTGTTAAAAATATATCTACTAACGTTTTTTTAATTGCGATTGATCAACAACAAGTATAACGGTTGTTACATATGTATGTATACCAAGCATTATCTATTTTTTTTATCGATTTCGTTACGACTAATAAGGCTGAACATGTCGAAAAATTAAAAGAAATGTATACACTATTCTAATCAAATTCGATTAATTACGTCTAAAGATCACATTTTTATAGGCACATACATTAAAAGTTTGCCTGAGCACTTGAACAGTATTTTTGCTCTACTGAAAAATTTTAAATTCAAACATAAGTTTTTTTCTACAAGTTCAACAGATACATATGTGTGTATTCATACGTTCGCTAAGAGGAATATGGTTTATTAGTGTCCTGGCCTTCTATTGTGCAACTCGAATACAACTATAATTGAGTCGAACTCATTCAGTCGGTAGTTTTTGACTAAAACTATTTATCAAATCCATGTAATTTAAATGGGTTTGATCTTAGGTTTGTATCAAAAACGACCTAAACGGTCTAAATAAAAAACAAACTAATTTTGAACTGCAATGTTAAAAACATACATATACACTACTAGACCAGTTTGTTAGACAAAATACTCCGCATTATTCTGTAAATATTTCTCGCTTTTACGTCAACCCGACAGCAAAAAGTTTTCACTTGCCTTGTATTGTATTCTACTCCAATTGTAAGGAGGTATCAATAGAACTCAATTGTTACCGACAAGTAGATAAGTGCTAATTTTTTAGCGTTGAGGAGTCGGCATACAAATAGTTATACACTGCAATTATGAATAAATTTCCGCAAGAAATTTCTCCTTTTTTCAATTAGATTTTTTTGTTTTCAATATTATTTGCTACTGTTTGAAATTATTCCCCGGGAAAAATTTCTCGTGGAATTTGAATTATAATTGCCCTCATAATATAGAATAAGAAGGAATAAATTTGTCAAACTTATGAATTTTTCAAATGTTATTTCCCTTCCAAAGGTAATATGTTTCTTTTGTTTTCAAAATAATTCTAAAGTGTACATATATTGTAGCACCTTTTATGAAAGTAACCGTAAGAAAGTAGTTTATTTATTTTGCTCTTGTTGTTAATTTATAAAAAATATGTCACGAATAGTCATTAAATTGATAAAACTGTACGTATAAAATTGTATGGGACTTTTAAATGTTATAAAAAATACCTTAAAATCAACGAAAATTTTAATTTATAAAGTTTTGATACAAAAATTGCTAAGAAAGCCCGAAAATGAAATCCCGGGATTGAATTTTACAAATCACGGGATTCGGGATTTGCCAAATCCCGGGATTTCCGGGTTCTGGATTTCCCGTTTGGCATCCCTATAGGCAATTAACCCATTCGTACTTTGGTCCTAAATCCTGGTACTCTGTTCAACATTTCATTTGAAATGCTGCCAAAATACATATTAAGATAAATGAATTCATGAAAATTTTTTGGAGAAGTAGTACTTTGTTCATCTTGGGAAAAACATATGAAATATATCTTCAACATTTTAAGTTTTCATACGAAATAATATGCGTGGAACTTGTTTCGCATAGTATTTACAAACAACAAAGGCTGGTTAAAATTGTTTGCATTTAAAATTTTCCATACGAAGTAATGAACAAACTGATAAATATTTCCAAACACAGCTGGATTTTGGTTTAGTATTCGCTTGAAATATTCGCATTCAATTTAGCGAATGCAAATAGCAAAAGTAAGCGAATAATTTGCTAATGCGAAAGCGAATACGAACATTCGTTACATCCCTAGTATACACATACATATGTATATGTATATAAAAGAGATATATATGTATATAGAGAAGACATATGTATGTATATTAAGAAGATATATGAATATACTATGATATATGAGCTCATATATGGAAATATAATTATGATGCTTTTCATATTTGGGTTCATATTAGTGTGATATATTATTCGACCTTTTCCCGAAACTGGTTTTCGAATAGTTCGAATATTTGAAATTATGAAAGACCCGTTTTCGGTTTTTAATAATCAGGAAAAACCTGTCAACCGGTTTTTTGTAAGTAAGAAAATGATTACACAAAAGTTTTGATTTTAAATTGCTTTATTAAAAAAAAAGAGTTAACAGTTCATGTAAATATTATAAAACAATACAAAAACTAAAGGTAAAACATGCGTTAGGACCGGACCAACCCCCTAAAATACAACATATAATAATGAAATTTTTTTGTATTTTTTTACATAAAACATAAACAAACAAAAAAAAATAAATAAAATAAAATACGTGTGACACTCGGGAACTGTCGCGGTAAAGCTATTGCTTAGCATTTTTTTTATCAACTTATGCAAATTTATTTTTTAAAATAAAAAACCTACGAATTGTCTGTTTGTGTTTATAATTTTTTGTCAACCACAATTGCTCTTAAGTACTAGAGCTGCAAAACTATCGATAGTATCGATAGTTTTGTTGTAAATGAAATATCAATAGTTTTTCCACTATCGATACTATCGGCAAAAAAAAAACAAGTAATTAAAAGAGTAAAAATAATCGAAGTCAGTAAACAGTAGCCGGCAGCTTTGAAGCAAATTATCCGTAGTTGATTTAAGCTTTTGTACAGCGATGGAAAAGTTGGTACAATTGTATAATTTTAGCGCTATTTGAATGCCAAAAGTACCGTAGCACCGCAATGACCCATTTAGCACTACTGGAATCTCTTTATATTATATTACATGCCAAAATTGCATTAAAATATATTAACCCCCTTATGCAAAAAATAATGCGTGCTTGAAGTGTACATTAAAAAAAATTTCCATAGAAAAACCGGTTTTAACGTTCACTTATTTTTTTGCACAAGGGGGTTAATCTTTAGCTCGAAGGTATTAGAAAATTAAGTAAATCAAACGATGTTTTCCGGTACTTAAAGAATTGCTGGAGGAATGTTATTTATTCCACATTCATCTGCAAATGTGGAAATTTTATTTTCGTACCAAGGAGAGAAGCCGACTATTTGCATCGACGGAGTATATCGTAAATGTTACTTTTATATTCAGATCCCAGCAACTAATATTCTTTGTGCACCTTCTGGCGTTTTGTTAATTGATTTTTAGTTAATTAAAAAGTACAAGTATTAAAAAAATAAAAATAAAGAATTAGGTAAAATCGTACTGAAAAAATTAAATTTTTTTTGAAAGTTAGTACAATTTGTAAATATGACATCGCATCCCTGCTTCTGTATACATAAGTACTTAAATACATATGTATATATTGTTTATTATTTATAAATCCAATTGTTATTCGACAAATAGTAGTCACAAGTATCTTAATAAATTCAACATCGTCGACACAAAGATAATTTTGGTGGTACTGATATCGCGACGGCCGCCAATCGTCTCTTACCATAAAACTTTACAGTTAGTGTCTTAAAAGTTATTAACAATTTTCGCATTTTGATAATTCTAAACCATGGGTAGGCCCATAAAACTTTAAGTTCAATAAAAAAGTATATTTTCGATAATGTGCCGCTTACGATAAAATCGAAAAAAGGCTTGATATATTTTTATATACTAATGAAAATGTTGAGGACTTTGGATTTTTTTTCGAGTCAAATGTAGTTTATGTGGCAACTTTTATAAAACTATTCGATAGTATCGATAGTTTTACATAAAACTATCGAAACTATCGAGTGGAGCGACTATCGATAGTTTTGCAGCTCTATTAAGTACGCCACATTGTGTTTTCCTACTGTAAAAATCTGTTCTAGCAATACTGTATGTTAATGAAATCAATAGCATACTTTAGGGGTTAATATTAGGGTGATCGATTATTCGACTTTTTCCAGAAACCGGTTTTCGAATAGTTCGAATATTTGAAATTATGAAAAACCCGGTTTCGGTTTTTACAATTCAGGAAAAACCGGTCAGCCGGTTTTTTTTAAGTAAGAAAATTATTATACAAAAGTTTTGATTTTAAATTGCTTTATAAAAAAAGGGTTAACAGTTCATATAAATACTATAAAGCAATACAGAAATTAAAGGTAAAACATAAAAATTAACTTCATATACTTATCTATAGTACGTAAATATTTATATATTATATACAGTTGAGGAATAAAGTCTACATACAACCATCATTTTTAGGGTTTGTGGAAACTTGGGAAGACATTCAAAAAATTAAATATGCCAATAATAAATATGTTTATGCAAAAAATAAAAAAATTATTATAGCACCTATAGTAGCAAAAATATTAAAAATACATAAGAGAAAAGTCTGCATACAGGCATAAAATACATGAAAAAATATGTGCAAAATCTTTGATGTCGTCAACTTGTTTGAAAATTCTGTGATTTCCGGTACCAAGCCGTCAACAAATGGCATCCAAATATGGTCTATTATGTTATTGTAATTATAATTATTTTTAAATTTTTTTTAGTTTTTGTATAAATATATATATTAGCAACCTAAATATTGGCATATTTAATTTTTTGAATTTCTTCCCAAGTTTCCTGAAACCCCAAAAATTATGGTTGTATGTAGAGTTTATTCCTTAATGGTACATGTATATGTACATATGAATGTATGGACAAGGTGGATATCTATATAAAATATGAAGCAAAATGTCAACAAAACTAAAAAACACTTTTTGCAACTGTATTTTGACATCCATTGCACACCATAAGGCCAATTAAATTCGCCTCTGCTATTAACTCATAAAATAAATTCTGTTAAATTTCATGTTTCAGTAAATGTTGCCATGCTCTAAAAAAGCTTAGAGCTTTTACACTAAAAAAAAATACGAAAATCAACAAAACATGCAAAATGTACAAATCGAACAGTATTCGACTCAGCCGGTTTTTAAATTGTAAAAAAAACCGGACTATTCGACATTCGAAAAATCAACATTTTGAAAAAACCGACAACCGAATTTTGAAAAAACCGGTTGAAAAACCAAGTCGATCACCCTAGTTAACATACACTGGGCGATTCAAATAGAAATAGTCTTAGGTTTTTTTCGTTACGGATTTTCTTGATTCGGTCGACACCCTCAAAGCATGCGATAAAAGCTATGCACACAACTAACGGACATTCTAATGTACATATTATCCCTACCATGCCAAAATATTCATAATGCAAATCGGCACTTTTCAGGAGAAGAGAAAATCCATATTCAATTGTGGACTCTAAATCAGCGCGTTACTAAACGTCAAAGTTTTTAAATTTTTGGTATGATAAGTTTTTTCAGATAACTGTTTTTTCTTACCAAAAAGTCACATTCGCTACTTTGCATCTGAGTGATTATTAATGATTTTCCTTGTTTCGCTGTTTCAAATGATCGAATATGGCATTTTTGATAGTTTGCTTTGTAATAACTTTTAATGTTTCATATTTGACATTGACAAAACAGAATAAATGCACAGAATAATACTACATAAAACTTATTTATAAAACTTATTAAGGCTTTAAAAATGGGCTTTAAAACGAATTTTCATACAAAAATTTTCTTAAAAAGCCTTGATAATTTTTATAAAGAAGGCTGTTGATTTATAGAAACAGTTCATTAGAAATGTAAGTATGTATACACAAATTCGAATAAAAAAATTAATTTGAAAAAATAATCAATACTCATGACCTTCTTAATAACTAATGGAACACCTTAATATTTGGTTCCATACATTATTTTCCCATTATTCTTCTTCTTAATCTTCATCTTCTGCACCAGCATGAATCTCTGTAAGATAACCTCTTACACCAGGAGACACGGTCAACGAATGATAATAGGGCCTTGACATTATATTTTGTCAGCATAGAGATAAGAGATATTTTCTTTAAAGTCTGTAATCAGAAGTTTTTCTTTGTATACTGCTACGACCTATAATTTTTCTTCCTCTTTTTTACATTTCTCAAAAACTAGAGTTCGATGTTCGGTTTTAACTGAAATCGAAAAAACGTTTTTTAAGGTCAAATATTCGATTGGATGAACTTTACAAGATTATATTGTTCTATCGCGTCAAAGTATCCAATATAACATATTTGATAGTTTCACATGTTCTCAAAATTTCATAAACTCATAATATTTAGTGCAAAAAGCGAATGTGCATATTGGAAACTTTGAAAATGTACCTTTCTAAAAAACGTAATTATTCGATACTTGATCAGTTTCCTATTACGGTTCAACATATTCAGCCTTTTGGCATATGGCAATTTCGGGCTATTTTAAGAATCCGCTACTACGAAAGAGGTCCTTCTGTAGCTAACGGATCGACAAAGTTTCAGACGAGAAAAATTTTGATTTGTTTACTATTTATTGTAAGAAGCAAATGGCTGATAAAAACTCTAAAAAATTTATGCATATTATATCATAAATTTTTTTAAATAGACATGCAAAATAAGACATTTATTCCAAAGCCGGGCACAGATCTTACCAAAGCAGAGTCATATAGGCCAATAAGTTTGCTGTCAACTATGTCAAAACTCTTCGAAAAGCTGCTCATGACAAAATTTTCCCCTTGTCTAACAGATAATATGTGCATACCGGACCATCAATTTGGTTTTAGAAGTCAGCATAGTACCATTGAACAAACGCATAGATTAATTCAATTTATAAGGAAAACATTTGAAGAAAAGAAGTATTGTTCTGCCCTATTTATTGATGTTTCTCAGGCAATTGAAGACATATCTACCAAATAACATTCTAAAACTTTTGGAAAGTTATATTTTAGGTCGGAAGTTCTCTGTTATATAAGGAGAATTTATGAGTGCGCCCGAAACTATCTCATCCGGTGTATCTAAAGGGAGTATATTGGGGCCAGTTTTGTATTTGATTTATACTTGTGATATGCCTGTGAACAGTAATATCCATACTTCTACATTTGCCGATGATACAGCCTGCCTTAGTATGCACGAAAACCCTCATGAGGCATCCCGATATCTTCAGGAGCATATAACACAGCTTGAGCTATGGTTAAACTTATGGAGAATAAAAGTAAACGAACAGAAGTGCCTGCATATAACCTTTACCCTACGAAAAGATATTTGTCCCCCCATTAGAATCAACAGTCAAGTTGTTCCTCAACATTCACATGTGAAATACCTTGGTATACACCTTGATCGTCGGCTTACATGGAAACACCATATTGACTCAAAGCTAAAACAAATGAAACTTAAAATAACTCAATACATTGGCTGATTGGTAGAAATTCAACACTCAGTCTAGATTGTAAACTTTTAATATACAAGTCGATTTTGAAACCAATATGGTGTTACGGAATTCAACTATGGGGCACTGCTTCAGCTTCCAATATCGAGAAAATCCAACGAAAGCAAAACAAAATTTTACGGTTAATAACATGGGCTCCATGGTACATAAAAAATTCAAATATACATCGTGATTTAAATATGCCACTAGTGACTGAAGAAATTACAAAATACGCAGGCAAATATTTAACAAAACTCGAGTCACATCCTAATCCGCTGGCTCGTAATATTTTGAACTTTACTGAACACATCCGCCTTAAAAAGGGGGACACAAGGGCTCTTATACTTAAACTCCAGATGGGACTGCTTGATAATATATTTATTTTTCCTTTTTGATTATCACTACTTATGTATTATTTATAACTATCACTAAGTTTATGTCCGACTCTGGTCGGGCCTAATAATTTTTTTTAGATTTAAGATTTGAATACTTACTGCCAGTTCATAGAAGCCATGTGAAAATTCTTGTCTGCCTATTTATATTGAAAACAAAAATAAAGCACTCAAAATTTGTTTTTGTTTTCATTATAAATAGACAGCCGAGAATTTTTAAATGGCTTATATAAACTGACAGTTATTGTTAGTTCACATATGAAGATACAATAAATAAATACAAAAAAAAAACAATAATAATAATATATTTGAATTTTGTTCACAGAATTATTAACAGTTGACAACATAAAACAAGACAGTGCAAGCAAAAAGTAAACGTTTCACATACATTACCAACAATCTAAAAGACCCAAATAGATTTAGTTTTCATTTAAGAAACGTATGTATACAGAAATTACAACAGTTTGTTTTTTTTTAATCTTAAACCAATATTAAAACTCACGATGCTGACAACCTGTTCATTCTGAAAAAAAGAGGAAAGAAAAATAAAAATATACAAATAATAAAAAAACAAATAAATAATATGATTAATAAAAAGAAAACAAATATTTTTTAATAACATATGAAATAATAATAAATATACTTCAGCAAGTAAATAAAGAAAAAAAATTAAATATTAAATAATAATTTGCTAAACGACTCGTAAAATATTTCTTATAATTCAGCTGGAATTTAATTAATTGTTTATGATACACTTCCTTTTATAACCTTGACTTTGTGATACATTTTTAAAAGCATGAAATTATTAAATAAATGATTATACACACTATACTTATTCATTACCACTAATTCTGCAATCTATGATTATTAACTATGTGCTCGTATGTACAGGGTGGCGCAGAATGAGCTATATGGTTTGAATTCTTTATAACTTTTTTAATTATTATTATGTGAATTCTTTATAACTTTTTTAATTATTATTCTTTCTTTGTTTTTTTCAGCATTTTTTAAAGAAGACTTGGGGAATTAATTATGAATCATTACAAGATCGAACAACGTACAAAAATAATTGAATTTTATTTTTCAAACCAATAGTCTATTGTGCTGACACAGCGTGCATATCGTCGTCATTTTAATGTGCGCATTGCACCCACAGCTCCTGACAGTTTTATTTCTTTGAAAGAAAGAGTGTACGTTAACAAACCAAGAACCATACTCCAACTAAAAACCAACATTCGAAATGAAATCATGGCCATTATACCCGAAATTTGGCGAAAAGTTATGGAAAATATGCTAAAAAGAGCACGTATGTGCGAAGCAGAAAATGAACATCACTTACAGGATATCATTTTTTAAAGCTAATTGCAAAAAATTCCCCAATAATATACTGTATTTAAAAAAAATTATAACAACCGCATACATAGGTACGTACGTAGTGCTGCCAGAAAAATTTTGACTCTTGTCCCCAATTTCAAACGTCATGTCCCCACAAAATTTCAACAAAAAAATCCTAACTTTTGTCCTCAAAAATATATCATTCATAAAAAACGATTATTAAGTCCTATGCGCAGGGATGCGAAATAAGATTTTCACAAAGTTACAAGAAAAATTGTACTTTTTTCAGTACGATTGACCAAATTCTTTATTTTTATTTTTTTAAATGTTTTTATTAACTTAAAACGTACATAAAATTCAATTGTACATGCATATATTTACATATGTATGTATGTGTGTAAAAACTTAATACTTAACAAAGAGGCACTTTCAAGTTTATTTATTACAATATTATTAATTAATACTATCAATTAATATTAATGTTTAATTTTATAAGGTACATAAAATCGTATTAGTTTTTGAGATCAGAATATAAAACTAAAATTTAGGATTTACTTCTCCATCCATTGTTTTGATTCGATTGGAGTCAGTCGAAGTAAACAATATGAAGAAGATAATAGCAAAAAAAAAAAAATTACCCCTATCGTGAACAGTTTTCCCTCGAAATATGTTCCCTGTTCCCCAAATTGCAATCGTGAATAATTTTTCCCCTGAAATTTGTTCCCTCTCTTGATTCCCCTTATCGTGAATAATATTTTTCACATGGATTTTTTCACTTTTTCCTTCGTTTTGTTCACTTTATTTTTGCAGGCGAACTGAATTAATACACTGCATAATTTCAATACTATACTTGCAATTATATATTAAAACTTATAAATAACCATTTTTAAGGCAAGATAAATAAATAATGTCCACGATTAATAACAATAATACCTTGGAACACCTTTTTTCATTGAACATGAATCTCTTTTGTTTACATGCCGTAAATTTTATGGCTGTGGTATACTAAAAAATTTTTAATAAAAACACAATTTTACACTATATAACATTTCATTTGAAACCCAAAATATGTGTATCTCTTATTATTAAACTTAATTTGTTTGATTTTCAATTAATTTTGAAGCTTTACAAGTCTTCCTCCTGTTTTTTTACATTCACTACGGATTGATAGCGGGAACAAACGTTCCCATGAAATCAGCGTTGTCAACTCGGTGCTTTTCGCACCGTTTTTAGTGCTTTTTGAAATTAAAATTTTGAAATTTTTAGTGCTCGGTGCTTTTTTAAACTAATTTTTGGTGCTTTTTATTTCTTGGCGGTGGCACTAAAGTTTAGTGACTAAACCCAAAATTCAAAAAGAATTTTCCTTATATAATACATATATTTTTTTTTTGTAGAAGTCTAACATTTAAAAAACGCACTGAAGTTAAATGGAACATTTCAAAATATTCTAATAAGATTGTACAAAAATTGGTTGAAGAAATACGTGCATTTTATATTCAAACTTTCATATTTTAAGCACAATTATTGGAAACAGTGTTTTGCCACACGACAAAGAAGACATAATGCAAGTATAGTCTAATATCGAAATATTTTCTAGTATATACGGTAAAAAGAGAATAATTCACTTAATGCAATGGATAAACTTTGAGTTCGCTATCGAGTTTTGGGCAGAAATAAAGTGTTATTACGATTCATTTGATATAAACTCGTTTGGGGCATTATCGAAATTGCATTTCCATCAAACTTTAATGTTTAAACACAGAAGTTGATCACTTTTTTACCTTTATTACTTTATTTAAGTCTAAAATACTTAAAAAGTTTTCCTTACACTTGGCTTTGTATAAAAGCGGTCTGAAACGAAAAAATTGTGTTGCCAATAGAGCTGCCGTTTTAGGTTACATATTTATAACCTACTTCGTTCCTATTTTCTAAAATAAGAGTACAAAGTTTATATAACTTGGTTAACTTGCAAATTACTTTTTTTTAATTTTGTAACTTTGTTATTAATATTGCGTTTGCTGTGAAAGAATGTTTCCACAGCATGGTTTAATAAAAATCAAATTCTTGATTTTAAAAAAATTAACTACTACTCCCATCGAGTTCAAAATCTAATCAGAAAGTCAAAAAGACTTGCCAATTACTGATAATTTCAGGTGATTTGTTTCTTCGTTGACGAAAAAAATTAAATTTTTTATAATAATTTAAAAAGGTTTCGTCAAATTGATTTTAGAATTCACTGATTCTCATAAATAAAATGCAAGGTCAACCGACTTCTATATTTTTTATAAATTTTTTTTTTTATCAAACAAAAAAATTTTAATTTAGTGCTTTTTTTACTTAAATTACGCGTTTTTTCCCTGGTTTCAGTGCAAATTTCCCTTCATGGGGAATGAAAATTTCATCGGAACAAAGATTTCACATTTTATTCACGATAGGGGTGAATACGAATTTATGAAGATATTACATACATACATACATTCAAATTATATTATAAATATACTTTTTCGTGAGCGTGCGTGATCGTGATAAGTTGTAAACCACTCGTGCGTGATTAAAAATATTTTATTCGTGACCGTGCGTGATCGTGAAAATGTTCAAAATCATTCGTGAGTGAAAGTGCGTGAGTAAAATATTTTTCTGCGCGAGCGTGATTAATAGTAATGTTTATTTATTACTTTTTGTTGAAACGGTTTTCTAGAAAAAAGTTCTTTCATAAATAAATAATATAAGAATTACTTTTATTAATTGTTTCTGCCTGTGTGTTTATCTTTTTCGCTCACTTACACAACCTTAAATTTATCTTGGTCACCCTTGTTTTATTCTTATTAAAGATTCTAACATTTCATATGGCAGATTATTCCTTATTTTGGTTTTGGTAGTCTTCATGCATGAAAATATTCTCTTCACAAACACATTACTTATTGGCACTGTCAACAAGTTGAACACAGCAGCTGCAATTTCACGAAAGAAGTAATTTCCGGCATTATCTTCGTACTGATATACTATTGCCCAAAAGCCAAATATGTCTTTAGGAAAACTTTGATTTGTTTGTTTCCGCCAGTCGATATAAGCAATTTTATTCCATTGGTTTACATTAGGGTTGCCAGTCGTACTGATTTTGCCAGTACATGTACTGATTTTTGTTTAAAGTACTGATTTATGCATAACTAGCAAATCAGTACGCAAATGTACTGATTTTTTCATGTATGTACTGTTTTTGTACTGTTTTTATATATTAATTATGATCAATGTAAATATAAGAAAGCCTGTCATAGTGTTTATTTATTTTCTTTGAATCACCAGTGATCTTTACTTTACGTTCGCTTTAAGGCGAATTTATCATATTTCATCATATAAATTTTAGTTTAAATTAATGTTAATGTTAATTTTATTGAGATTTTTTTAATTTAAATTTGCAAGAAAGATTTGCTATAAGTGATTTCTGATACATGCAAATAATGAATTTAGTTTCTTTTTCGAAAATTTTTTTGAAAATATGATTTTATTAATTACATATGCATTGGTACAAAGTATACATTGAATTCATGTTTTGTTTTAAGAATGGTTAAAGCTAGGAACGTAACGAATGTTCGCATTTGCAAATTTTTCGCTTATTTTTGCTATTTGCATTTGCTAAAATGTATGCGAATATTTAAGACAAAAAAATTTTTTACTTCTTTTACGAAAAAAGTTTGCCATTAAAAAACGTCAAAAACACGAAAATTATTTTAAGCCAGCATGAAAAAGATAAATATAGGGTACGTTCGTAGATTCAACAAATTTATGCAGAAGTTCTGCGAATTTTTTCTGCGTATGCGTGACCAACTGTTGCACATGCTTTGCAACTGCTCAATATCTGTGCATAGTTGGCATTTTTGAACGAACTGCAAACAATTTTTAAGTCCGCAAGTAATTTTATTTAAGAAAGTTGTCATCTCGTCGATGTGAAAGCACAAAAAACTCCTTATAAAAGTTTGCACATTGTGCACATGGCTTGGACGTAGCTGACTTATAAGTAAGGCATTCTTCAAAGCTTTATCAGAAAGCTTTTCTATAAAAAAATTCTCATGAGCATCAAAATTAAACTAAAGTCCAGCGGTATTTGGAAATATACCTATTTCATTTTTTGAAAAAGAAAAGGCATTGTATTTTCGGCAGCAGTATTTTCTACTTAAGAATAGTCTGTTAAAACTTTTAAAAAATGTTTTGAGCACCATTCATTATTTCGTACAAATAAATTTGAATCGCAAACAATATTAACTAGTCATTGTTGTAGTAAATTCCACGCGAAACAAGTGTCACTCATTAATTTCATATACAAACATATGTATGTATCTTTCTGTTTTATGAATTCATGTTTTTAATAAATTAATACACATTTGCTCAATGCAAGACTCAGTTTAAATAAAATGCTATATGTAGTACATCCATGTATGTAATACAACTTCATGTTCTTATATAAATTTATTTTCATGTGATTTTTTGACGTATTGTAATATTTGCATTCGCTTTCCCAAAAATTTAAATGTAGTATTCGCATTCGCATGCGCTAAACTGGTATTAGTTACATCCCTAGTTAAAGCCTTTTATATTGAAAAAATTAATGTACTGATTTTTTTTCAATTGTACTGATTTTTTTCTCTCATGTACTGATTTCCACGATTTCAAAACTGGTAACCCTAGTTTACATATACGCACAATGCCACTTTTGGATCTTTAACATTTTAAAAAATTCCATACACCGAATCAAATCTATGTTTTGTAATGTTCTTAAATTACAAATTTTTAAAAAGTTCAGTTTTTCATATTTTCTGGGAATCACACATACATAGTTTTTTATGCGTGACACAATCACCCCTATCGTGAATACTTTTTCCCTCGAAATATTTCCCTTTTCCCAAAATTTGCAATCGTGAAAAAATTCCCCGTGAAGAGTTTCATGTTAAAATAAAATTCCCATCGTGAATGATTTTTTTCCTGCGAGTTTTTTCACTTTTCCCTTTAATTTGTTCACTTTATTTTTGCTGGGGAACAGAAAGAAAATGTAAGTAATTTTTATTATAATTCGAATATTAAATTTTAAAAAATGTATTTCAAGGGCAAGATCCGTTAACAAGGCCCAAACTGATATATTGCTCAACAGAATGCAAAACAACAGGTCAATTGCCTGCGGATTTGTGAAGCTTTCAAAAGACGTGGTTGCTGAATTTTGGAAATGCCTTGAAGAAGATTTGAATAGCGCTGGCCCTCCTATTAAAAATATTACTGAATGGAAGAAGGTTATATTTTGCTTTATATATCATATATTTTTACGTTTGTGCTTTTGTATGTAATTTACATTGTAGGTATGGACAGATCAAAAGCGGTATGTCCGGTCAAAAGCTGCAGCGAACATGAAGAACTTAAAGGGGACAGGAGGTGGCCCAAAACAAAGCAAAAGCCTCTCAGCAGCCGAGCAGTTCATATACGAACTGGTAGGAATGAAGGAGTCCCCAGAGGGTCTGGACAACTCTTTAATTTTTGGTTTACCAGAGTATTTTGGTGGTGGCGAAAATTAAAATGAGCTTCCGGCTCGAACAAAAGCTCTTCACGATGTAGAAATTGGGGTGAGTACTGAAGAAACAGTTTGTCCGAGTCAGATGACACCACCCAGACAAGACTTTCCCATAACTGAAGATTCCACTGAGAAAAAGACTTATTCCTTAATACGAAGAAAAACTGAGCCGCTGCTTTCACTCAAACTCACAACAAGGAAATGCAGACGATTATACGACGAGTGTACCGTTCTTTAGAGAAGAGCAATGATATGAAATCCAAAAAACTTAAAATATTGGAGCGACATCACACAGTTTGCGAAAAATTACGCGTTAAAGAAGTAGAAAGTAAGATAGAAAAGAACAAAAAATTGCTGGAAATTGAGGAAATTAAACTGGAAATATTGAAGGAGAATGCTTCTAAGTAAACAGTCATTTATTTTGTATTTAGTATTATTAAAGTGAATTTCACTTTATATTTTAAAAGATGCATACAAAAAGTACACTCTAAAACACTTTTGTTGAAAATTACGTCGATAATAGTAGGCAACACTTTACAGACTACTTTCGACCTAAAATTACACAACTATATTTTTTCAACGTTTTGTTGATTTTTGAGCACTATATGTTTAATTTTGAACAAAATATGTTTAACAATTTTCCGCAATTTGTGTTTAGTTTCCCCCTTGTGTTTAATTTAAATTTTTTTTTTTTTTAATAAAAATGCATTTAATACATGTGTTCAATTAAATTTATTGATAAAAAGGTTTACTGAATTAACATAAAAAATTTACGTTTTGCTTTAAATTTTACATATAATTTTTAGAATTTGAATAAAAATGAAAAATAAATTTCTAAAATTTGAGTAACTTTGTTTCTAACATAAGTATGTATACATATCGCACTTGTTTAACAATACTGTCTACTCAAAGCTTTAATTTAATAATTTTTTACTCAATTTGTGCATTATTTACAATTTTAACTTATCACTATTTATATAAAACACATACAATTATTATTTAAAAATAGCTTTATTTTAATTTTAATTAATTTTATATTAATATGGCGTGCTTCTGTTAGAACATGTGTACTTTTGAGCTTCTTCTTTCTTCTTTCTTCTTGTTAAACATATTTCTGCTGCTTTACGCACATATGTTTAGTTTTCAATATTTTGACGTTATTAAGGCATATGTAGCTGTTTTTTAAACACACTTTGCTTAAAAATAAACACATCTAAAAGGAGATTTTAAAGATATTTTTGTATAAAATGAGACAAATATTGTTTTTTTGATACAAATAACTACAAAATCGATATAAATTTAGACAATAAGAATATTTCAACAACAATTTAGACAAAATATGATCCTAAATTTGAGCTAATGTTTTAGAGTGTACCTATATATACATACTTATACTCTGTGTATGAAAACAAGGCCTGAATTGAATTGTGGTTATTTTTAAATAGGCATTATTATAAAAAAACTTGAATTTTATTATTATTTTTTTAATTATATGTAAATAAAAATACAAAATTACAAAATTTTCACATTGAATTTGCTATATTATCACGAATACGTTGAGCAGCAGCCAGGCACCTGTTGCGTTCACTTGTATTCTCGCTTTCTATATGGAGGAGATCAATTCGTTCCTCATCAGGTGTGTCACTGTTATGTTCGCACCTATACGCAATGCAAATATTGTGCAATGCTACGCAAACATTTATGATTTTTATTGCTTTTCTTGGCTCATAGTGTAGCTCTCTGACACCTAGCAAGCACCTCCATCTACCTTTTAGAACTCCATTTGTGCGTTGTATTATATTTCTGCATTTCGAATGAACATAATTGAATTTCTGTTCATTAGAGGCAGATATAGGAGTTCTATGCGGTGTTAACAGCCAAGGCTCTAATGGGTATCCGGCATCGCCTATAAATATTTCAAACAAAATACATACATAAATATAAATACATGTAAATACAATTTTAAAAAGTATTCGAATTTTATATGCATACTCACCTAACAGCCATACTCGGAGTCTTCTTTGTAAATAGTTTTGTTCCATTACACTTCTGTAGGAACTACTATTCCAAACAAATGAGTCATGACAGGCTCCAGGATGTGTGGCATCAACATATCGTATCCTCATTTTACTATCACATATCTTTAAGAGTTATATTCATAACTAAAAATTAGAGTGATAGGGGTGAATAACTAAAGTAGAACCTTGCGTAGAACAATTGCACAATCAAAACTTTCAACAGTCATTTTTCTTTTTCAAAAAAAAAAAAATTTTTATTGATAAAGAGCTAGTTCTGCAGCTGCGAGCACGGTTATGCCTATGTACATAGGCATAGTGGTATTACCATGATGGTAATATCATCTTCATTATAAAGTATGATTGCCACACTACTCTAAGAGATTTTTAAAAACTGAAATGTTACCAGTACTAAAATATTATGTCAACATCCACGATTATTTTCCTGACACATGCAAATTGTTAGAGCTCAAAATGAAAAGTCCCCAAACCCCTCCCCACGAAGTCCCCAAATTAGAGGCGAAATCCCTATTTTGGGGACAAATCCCCTAATCTGGTGGCACTGTACGTACGTACAGGGTACGTGCATATGTACGTATATACATACATATCGTCCGATGGTTATTGGTTTGCTGTACACATAATGTATTTTGAATATACTGTGCCGCAAATCAATAACCAACCGACGATACGAGTATGTATTTATACATGTAAGTAGTTTTAATTAAATACCAGCGTTGTCAACTTTTAAATTTCAAAAAGCACCGAAACCAAGAAAAAAGCGCATAATTTAAGTAAAAAAGCACTAAATTTAAAATTTTATTATATTATTCAAAAAAACTTTACACATCGTTTGGTTGTTGATTTGCTGTAGACATAATGTATTTTGAATATACTGTGCCGCAAACCAATAACCAACCGACAACATGTACATAAATTGTACAAATTTGAGACATACGAAAAACATTTTATTTTTATAAGACGAAGCATTTTCAAATTATTATAAAAAGTTTTTAATTTTTCCCGTCAATGAACAAACGAATCTCTCGAGTTTAGTCAAATTGGCAGTAATCCAGAAGTCTTTCTGAGGTTAAGAGCCGATTACTCGTACATTTTGAGCTCGATGGGCTTAGCAGTTGAAAATATTTTAAAATCAAGGCTAACAAAATTTGGTTTTTATTAAATTATGTGGAAATATTCTCTCGGCTGATATGTGACAAAGATAATAAATTTTTATCGAAATAAAAATGGTGACTTCTGCGTTTCAATATGGAAGTAACAGAAGTTTGATGGGAATGCAAGTTTTGATAATGATTCAAAAGAGTTCATATCAACTGAATCTCTCAATAGTGGACTCAATATTTTTCCCATTACATTAAGTGAATCAATCTTTCTCCACCCATTGTCTATACTAGACAAAATTTCGCTATTAGACTATATTTGAGTAAATACTTGAATTATGTCTTCTTTGTTGTATGGCAAAACACTGTTTACATTAATTATGCTTAAAATGCTAAGGTTTGATGGTAATATGACACGTATATATTAAACCAAGCCTTTAAAATTTTAGTAGATTTTTTTGAGATGCTCCATTTAACTTCAGAGCTTATGTTTTTGAATGAAAGATTTCCTCGAAAAAAAAAATAGGTAAGGAAATTTTCCTTTGAGTTTTTGGCTTAGTGCCACCGCCTCGAAACAAAAAGCACCGAAAATTAATTTAAAAAAGCACTGAGCACTAACTTTAAAATTTGTCGCGTCGAACATTTCAAAAAGCACTAAAAACGGCGCGAAAAGCACCGAGTTGACAACGCTGTTAAATACGATACGAGTATGTATGTATGTATACATGTAAGTAATTTTAAAAACGAAATGAACTTCTGTACCTGGATTCAGTAACTTTTATTACGATAATCGTATCGTTATAATAAATATAACGAAAATTTATCGACTTTGCTATTCAGTAACATATTTTAACGATATTCGCTGTCGGTTGGAGAAAAAAAATTAAGTCACAAAACCAAATTTGTTGAGTTTTTCTTTATTATTCTTTGTGCTTTTCGCTTATTTTCACATTTTCTATACAGAGCCACCACATAATATTGAATTAAATGGTGAATAAGATAAAGCTGGAGATTATCGTAAAAAAGAAATTACAGAATCACATTATCGGTATCGCAAGCGAATAAATATGTCGATAAATATTGCGATTTTCGGTTCGCAAAAAGTTACTGAATCCAGGTACTGATCTGGCAGAAATGCCTGGTTCAATGAAATACACACGCATCTGCACAATTATGCGAACGAAAATAATACGTATGTTTTTGGTTATACTTTTTTATTTTACTTTTATCTATTTTCAGATCTTGGAATGATATCTGTGTATAGTAAACTTTGCGTGATTGTTTGTGCTTTTTTGGGAATTTTTCCTTTTACATTAAGTTGTAATATTTCTATCGCACTTCTTCCTAAACTTAATATTCAAGTTGTTCAATAACATATTAATTGTTTCTTAAAAACAGATTGAAATTGATTATTGAGGGGTTAGATAGATCCTGCACATTTCAGTGACGCATATCATTAGGGAAACTTTACCCAAAAATTTCTTAGAACATCTAAGAATATCAAGAACTCATACAAAATCAAAACGGCAAATATTTTAAATTTTTGTTATTTATCGGAAAGCTAAATATCCTAGACATAAAATAAGCTAAGAGTATTAAAAATCTGTGTAAGCTAGGTAGCCCATTTTGACAAACATTGTCTAATAAATTTATGCGTAACACACTTCCCCCTTGTGGTTCAATTGCAAAGTCATACCCAGTAAAGGAATTATTTTTTTTATGGTTCCTGGAATTAAAAAATATAGTAAGGGTTTTCATGAGAATGTTTAAAAGTCTTGCAAACTGTGCAATTGTACATTTTTACACTCTCCTAAATAAAATGACAAAAATTTTATGGAAATTTATTTACACAAACCTGATTACTTTGCCCAACAATTTTCACTCGTAAACTTAAGCTGTGCAATTGCGCATTTATTAAACTACAACTTTTTGGTTTTTTTGCTTCATTGAGGCATTTTTAGATACACACACACTTTTATTTATTTTTATATAAATATATATGTATTTAAATATATATTTAATTTAAATACTGCTTGAAAATTTATTTTTTTATTTATATTATATTAATGTTTTTGACATTTCATTCAAATTTATTTAACTGTTTGCGCAACAGTTGAAAAAGGGCTTCATGAAACAAATCTCGCAAATTTACCCAATTGCACAAATGGGAATTTTAAGAGTTCTCATGAAAACCCTTAGTAATAATAGGAATATACAAATACTCGTATAATTGAGTACGATCGCTACTTCCCAGGAGGATGTAAAAAATGTTGTTGCTTCTTGTGAATTGGTCGTTCAGATCAGATGCAATTTCGGGAAGCAAAAACATTGGAAATGAGTTTTTACTAGCACCAAGGCGAATTCACATAAGGTGATCTTAATTCACCAGCAGGAAATTTTACACTAGCAAATATACAAGGCGAATACGCAGAGTTACAAATCAAGACCACCTTGTATCAATTCGCCTTGACTAGCACTGTGCATCAAATTAGATTGATGCCAACTTCGTGCTTTTGGCACTATTTTTAGTGCTTTTTGAAGACTCAAAACGCGAAATTTTGAGCCTTAGTGCCAAACTAAGAAAAAGCACTAAGTAGAGCTTTTAAGGAATTTGTGTATTCAATTCCAAGTTTCTATTGCTAATAAATTAGCCAATAATAAATAAATCAAAAGATTCGATATTAATTAAAATGTACAAAGCCATTGGAACAATAAAAGAAGCCAATACAGACGGACGCCCTTAGAAAACTTCACCTTGAACAGATAGGAAAGTCGTAAACAGGAATAATTAACAAAAAACTCGCATTAATTTCAGATCCTTCCGCTTCACATAGAATTTTATTTTAACCAATTTTCGCCAATTGTTAATCAAAAACTAATAAATTTCATCAGCTTATAGTTGGATGCGCAAATAAATGCTTAAATTGTGTGGCGAAAAGGAAAAAGTGCTTAAGTCGAGATAAGCTGATTTTGAGTTAATGTTACCTGCGAGTTCTGCATATTGGCAAGTACTCCTGGTCAAAATCTCAATTAATTTTTGTGATTTTTCAGGAAGTTATAGCAATATAACTTGCGACTTATCTTTTTTATGCTTCTAATCTTATTTGGAATAATAGCTTAATTGAGGTTATACTTTGGTATATTTTAACTTAAATTTATTACTAATAGAGTGTTGAACGATGTTCGCTTTAAAAAAAAATAAAGGTTAATAGAGAATTTCTCAATTTAACTGTAAAAGAAAGAGATATATGAAAATCTACTTGAAAGCTTAAAAGTGCTCTCCTGCAAAACAGTGATATATGACTTAAGCAATTTTTCCTTATTGCCACAGAATTGGCAAAAAAGCTCTCAAATGTAAAGTGAGGTATAATCAAATTAACACAAAAATTAAACTTAATTTAAGAATATATATATATTTTTGATATGCTTCTGAGCTCAACTAAATACGTTATCTGCTGGTAGTAAAATATTTTTGCAAACAAGGAGTTCAAAAAGTGATGGCTTTCTAAATAAACTATGTGTTGTTAGTCAGAATATTTACAACAGACTTCGTTGTTATTTGTTCATTAATAATTATCACATGTAATTTGGCTTAAAAAGCAATACGAACCTTAGCCCGTTCAAATCACAAATATAGAAACAAATGGAGTTCGAATAATAATTAAAATTAACTAAAATTAATAGCCATGGGCCTGTGGCAAAAATTAAAAATAAAAAAATATACTTAATAGTAACAAACCAAAAAAGTTTGTCTTAAGTAGAACAAAAATAAGCAAATTAACTAACATGTGCATAATTAGTAAAGAACAAACGACAATGGTAAGACTGTTGTAAATATAGAGATGGTAAAATTGAGCTTACAATACAAAAAAGCTTTCAGCAAATTGAAATACGATGAATCAAAGCAATTCACATATTCCATTTGCAATAATGCTAAGTATATAAAGCAGAAATCTACATCAACTGACACCACACACAGTGGAACAAACACAAAAGAACGCTGATGATGAAGGTTTAGTGGCCTTCGAAAACGGCTGGCTGTTCCGTTCAACTATGTGTTGTTAGTCAGAATATTTACAACAGACTTTGTTGTTATTTGTTCATTAATAATTATCACATGTAATTTGGCTTAAAAAGCAATACGAACCTTAGCCCGTTCAAATCACAAATGGAGTTCGAATAATAATTAAAATTAACTAAAAAATTTTATGTTGGTCTAATCAACTGAACAGGAGATTATACTAGAAATTACAAACTAATATTAACTGTGATGAAGGTCATAAAAATCTAGCAGTGAACATGAACTTAAACAGATTCGAGTTTTCATAAAATAAAATAATTTTTTGAGCATATGCGTTATTTGCACCGTTATACGAGTGACAGCTGGCATACAGATAATACAATTGCATATGTTCAAGTGTCATATGTATATCCAACCAAATATCATAAACTTATTATTTTAGTATTGGATATTTTTTTGAGTAGAAGATATACCTCAATGTTTTGGTATTGTATTTACGTGACATAGCTGTTGACAACTGGAATAAGGGTGATTAAATAATAAAAATATTTAATTTAAAAAAATAAATACATTTTATAATAAAAATTTAAAATACTGAACTTTGGATCGATTAAGAAATTATTCCTTATTAAAATTCATTCTGTTTCAATTATATAATAACTGCCGTATTAAAAAAAAAATAATTTTCGTTTATAGGGCATTTACACCTGCACAAAATCCAGCAGATTTTAATAAAAATCTTTATGAAAATCTATACCATTTACATCAAGTTTTTTGACATTTATCAAGATTTTTTATCCAAAACAAAACCCATTAACTGAAAAATTTCCAAAACTATAACCAAGTAGCTGCAATGTAGCCAATTCACACACCTTTTTAAGTAGACTGTAGCTAATTCTTTTTTTTTATAAATATGTTGTGCAGGGTAGTAAGAAATAAATAAAAATATTAGGTTTTGATTAGATTTCCTACAAATGTGCTGACAAAATAGATTTTGTTTTGTATGGGAAATCTAGTAAAAAGATGCCAGATTTAGCTCGAAATCTCGTAAGTACCAGAAAACTATTTTTTTCTGTATAAGACCTTAAATATGTATCACATAAGTCATCATGGGCGCGTGACAAAAATATGTATGTTCAATCACATTTTAATATACTGGAAGGATAACCAACTGTTGAAAGTAACAACAATGCAACATAGTGTCCACTAAAGAAGATTTACATACAAGTATGTATGTATGTACCGACGGTACATCGATTGTAATTTACCGAGCAGCACAAATTCACAAGTGTGATTTTAAAACGTATTGGGATTTGAAATCATGTGACTGACTTATAAATGCATTTACCGATCGATGGTTAATCAATAATTGTATATACAAATAGCTGAGCCCGTCAATTAATATATTTTTTACCCTGTGTGTTTTGTCATTTCTCATAATACATTTCATTAAAAATTCATGTTAAATAGCTGATGTTAACAACAAATCTTTGCCCAAGTAGATATACAACATGGTGAGGCGGCACACCAGCTAAAATTTAGCTTAATTTTTCTTGTAGTAGTGGAAGTCGAAATACGCCAACCACGATAAGGGGGAACGTTTTTTTTTTTAATTTTGCCAACAATTCATGTACGACCTAAGCCTCCGACAATAAGTTTTGGATTGGGCTATTGTATTTACGAACACAATTTCTTCTTACATTGTAACAATCATTCACCCAGAAATTATTGTTACATTCAATTATAACTAAATTAGGCTATTTTTTGTTATTCAGATGCTTATCGTATTTAAACTAAAGATATTTTTTACGATTTTAAGAAAAACAAAATTAGCTCAGATTGTCATATTTCGTAGAAAAACATCGACAACGTGCACAGAAACTCGTACAAAATAAGGCGAGAGCTTATGGGATATGGCAGAGATTTATGTGAGTATAATTAAATTTATCATATCTTTCGCGAAACATAAATATTTTTTATTACAAACATGTGCCGGCATTTCTAATGGCATTTTCTTTACTGGAAAAAAATGTTACACTTATTACACTTTTCAATGAAAATTCGCAATAAAATGATTTTCTGAAATATACATTTTATTAGAAATTATTGTATCATCCCTTGCGAACTTAAATTTTTTCTTTAAACGAACGAAAAGAAAACGCCATAAGACTACAAATAATAATAATCGTAAAATAAGTAATACGTGCATACATACTAGAGGGCTGCATAAACAGTCTTGAAATGTAAATACTTCTTGCTTTTTAAATGCATTGTCGTAGCATGTATTATACTAAACAAATAATAAATTATGTCGTTTAATAAGCGAAGCACGACAGATGTATTGATGTTCGCGTATATGAGTGTTTTCAAGCGATGTCGCGAATACTTCTTGGTCGTAACAAGCAATCAAAAGAAGTAGTGCTGATGCGTGTGTGCTTGTTATTTTGCATATTGCAAGTTTGTGTGCGTATGTAAGATATAGATGGTAAGCTATTATGTGTTTAAGGGTGGTTTTTTAAAGCAAGCGCACACAACTAATGTCAATGCATGTGTGCGCTTGTATATGCGCAGAAAAATAAAAGGTCATACACACAACGTGTGTGCGTATGTATATGCATGACGTTTTATACGCGCCCATGCATATGAAGAAGCAAGCATCACAAATTCTTCCGTCACGAAGTATTTTCTTCTTTACTCCTATACCTGTAATAACTGAAACAAATTTCTTGCAAACAGTGTTGATTAGCGTTTGTTTTAGATGATTTCGCTGTAGTAAAGCATTTCAAAAATCCCTCATGTCTTAAAAGTTCTTGCAAGTGGTCTTGTGCAGGGGTCTAATACATTCATACATACCACTGATTTAATCAAAGAACGTCATAACTAAAAAATAGATTAGTGTTTTTTATGGGAATTGTTACAATTTAAGTTTAAAATTTTTAAACGCACTAATAATCCCAAATTAATATTTTACTTATTAAGTAAAATATTTTTTTATTAAAAATACATTGAAATTGATTATTGAGGGGTTTAGCTGGATCCTATGCGCATTTCACTGTTGCTAATGAAGATCATCAGATCCTTTACCCAAAGCTTCTTAGAACAACTAGAGTAGAGTAGTAAAGTAAGAAAATAAAAAACATGTTGATTATTGAGTTCTTGTTTCAACTTTGTTATTTTTTATTGAGCTTCTCATTTGTTTAAATGAAAGTTTATAATATAATAACTCTAGTTGTTCTAAGAAGCTTTGGGTAAAGGTTCCCTGATGATCTGCATTAGCAACAGTGAAATGCGCATAGGATCCAGCTAAACCCCTCAATAATCAATTTCAATGTATTTTTAATAAAAAAATATTTTACTTAATAAGTAAAATATTAATTTGGGATTATTAGTGCGTTTAAAAATTTTAAACTTAAAAAATAGATTGTTTGAGTTAATGATGCAGAATTAATCCCCATATTATTCTTCTTCATATTGTGTAAAAATTTCATACAAATATCTTCTTTACTCAACTCTTGAGGGGAAAATAAAATTTTATTTTTTACCCGACTGCGCAACGCAATAAATAGTATTGTGTTTATCAGCCTATGTATGTATGTATGTATGTATATACATCAATTGATTTGTCTTAATCCTGGGAGTGTCAATAATGATATAACAGTAGCAAAAATTCAATATGGCGGCCAACAGACGCCATTTTGCAAATACGAAAAAAATAAAAAGTCGGCGAACTATATCAAAATCGGGTATTTAAAAACCATCTTTAGGTTTTTCTTATGATTTTTCATTTCGAGCTACCATTTATAGGATATTTAACGGTTCAAAGTTGGTCGGAGTCGGTTTTTTGATTTTTTTAATTACTACTTGTGTGTAAATTTAAAACTTTAAAGTTGTTTTCTGGCAAACTGGTTTTTTGAGTTAAGAAGTTGTTTGAGTAAAATAGCGATATGTGTATATAATACAGCATCAAAGTTATCGGTTTCCTTCGCTTCAAGCACGAAATATCAAATCAACAAAGATGGTCACAAGTAGAAAGGCCCTAACTAGTATTTTTTACGAAATTGAGTTTTACAGTGATTCCAATACATTTCACAAAAATTTATGCCAATAGTGTAAAAAGTAGTGCTTGAACTTCATTGAAATCTGCATTTTAGAAAAGTTACACTTTCAATATTACAGTTTCTATTATGTTTTTACCTTTTCCTGTAAAGTTTCAATTATTTGAGTTAGGGCCTTTCTACTTGAGCCCAACATGTAAGATAAGGTATGCAAATATATGTATTTAAGTATTAAAAAATATTCAAATTATTAAAGTATTATTAATATGAATATACCCGTATGGTAACAATAAGACTATAAAGTTTTATAGTGAATTGGTGTTGGCCGTAAAAGAAATAGCAGAACTCAGCCATGTCAACTCAGCGCTTTACTCACTGGATTTTTAGTTTTTTTTTTGGGAGTCAAAAATCGCATAATTTTAGAAAAAAATCTTTGAATTATACATTAAATAATATCGAAACAATATAAATTTTCGTAAATAACAAAATCATCTTATAACATCATTTATTTTGGACTGAAATTTATAATAATAAATCTGAAATAGGAGACCTTTTAATAAAAGTACTTTCCAAAAAAGGTACTTCAAAAAAATTACTTATTAAAACAGTTACTTAAAAAAATTACTTCTTAAAAACGAAATTTTAAAGAAGAAGTGTTGCTTTTGCACAAAGCGTATTTTTAACAAAATGTGCTCTTTAAAAATTCATTTAAAAAAATAATATTTACAAAAAAAAAATGTACTTAAAAAGCTTTTAAAATAATGTACTATAAAAAAGTTTTTAAAAATAAAGCACCAAAGGTACTTTAAAACAGGAACTTTTTTTTGGAAAGACGTTTAAAAATAAAGTTATCTTGTGAAAAGGATAAATTTCGAAAAATACTTTTTGGTTTAACCAAAAATTTATTTATGGAAAGAGTACTGTGTTGAAAATGTACTTTTTGAAAAAAATACTTTTTGGAAAAACTACTCTTTGGAAAGACAAGTTTTGAAAAGATGAATTTCGAAAGGTAATTCTTGGGAATCAATCGTTCTTATCGTTCAATGAAAATCTACTCCTTGGTACTTTTCGGGAAAGTACCTACTTCTTTTGAAAAATATTTTTGTATATGTAAATTAATTTTTTTTATATGTGTACAAAGATACTGTGAGAAAAACACTTTCTTTGAGGTTCTCTTTGGAAAAGCAACTTTTATAAAAAGTACATGTGTGGAATGCTGGTATCTTAAAAAGTACTCTTTAAAAAAAGTTCTTTTTAAAATGTACTCTTTGATAGTCTTTGTGTAAAAAAAATTCTTCAGAAATGTTTATTCTAAAAAGTATCTAAATTTTAAAAGATAATATTTTTGACAATCGAAATATGCACTAAGAATAAGAATTCAAAAATTTACGCTAGCAGCAAAGTACTAGAAGATTTTTATTTTATAACTATAAATACTTCTACATTAATAAACAACATTAGCTATAAAATCCTATATGTTTTAGCATTTATTTTGCGCTCTGCTCCATTGCTTAATGTTAGCATTTGCTTAAATCATAAATGAGTTTTTTTTATCAGGAAATTATCTTAAAGAAACTTATTTTTAAAAGCAAATATTTCATGCTGAAGCTTAATTATTATATTATCTTATTTTTATGTTTTTGGTCGACTACTACTATATAAGATCCATTTATCGCAACTAAGAAATCAGTTTTAAATATTCGCAGCTACATTTAAACAGTGTAATAAGTGACATTAGTAGAAATTTATTCTTGAAAATTAAAATGATTTTTGAAGGTTAGTACGGTATAGTCATATTTGAGTTTTATCTTAAATAAGTTTTTTCAGCAACATAATTCAAATAAAGTTGTGCGCAAAAGTATTTAAAAAAATCAAAAGTATTTAAATAAAGTTGGATTGGTTTCCCCTTCAAAAGCGCTTTCCCTAATAGTGTACTTGGCTGCCAACTTATCTGCCGGTCAGTCAATCTGCTTTAAGGTGCAATCAGACGTGACATAACCATAACAATAGAAAACAGCCGTTCGATCCAAACTAATGGGCAACACTGTATTCGATTATAGGTGACTCGCCATAACGCTATAGCCATTGTCATAGAAAGCAATTGAATTTTGGTTTGGTTATGGCTATGGCATTATGGCCATGTCACGTCTAATTGTCAACGTGATTTTCGACGCGATACTTTGCTGCAAAATTTTTATATCATACACTTAAAATTATTGTTTGCAATAATTGTTATGGAGCATATCGCCTTAAGTGGCAAGTGAAAAACACAAAGCGAAAAAACATTATCTGCGTTAATTATTATGGAGTATATCTACGGTGACCATTCGTTCTGTATTACACAGAACAGTACTGTAGAGAGTCCTGTTCTGTATAAATTATTCATTAGGAAAAAACGTTGAAATGTTCTGTATTTTATTTGCTGTTCAGTATTTGTTCTGTAATTTCATGACTCAAAATACTTTAGAAAAAATTAACGTAGTTTCTGCAACAATTGATTTTAAAAGTCGCCAAAATCAGTTGAATGTAGTTTTTCTTAATATATATTTGATAATAAATTTGTCTTTATTTAACAATTTTTTTAATTATGTACATATATAAATTTTTTTACTCCTGACTAAAAAGGTGATATAAATTTGTAGAGTTTGTCTGTGCATCTGTGTGTCTGTACAAGTTCGCGTACAGACCAAACGGCTGGACCGATCTTAATTTTTTTCTGTTTGAAAGGTGACATGATCGAGAAGGTTCTTAGCTATGTTTTAATGAAATCGGTCCAGCCGCTTAGAAATATTCGGTGTTTTTAAAATTTTAAATTTTTGTTACATAATACAATCGTTTACAAATTCAGCAAAAAAATCACCAAAAGCAGAAATAAAATCGATAAAAATATTTTTTGGTAAATTTTTCTCATCCAAATTCAAAATACATTAATTACTATAATTAATATAAGAAAATTCATCAAAATCAAATTGTTTTAATTTCTTACAGACGAGTTTTGGTAGGATTCCTTTTTTTTTTTTTTTTTTTTGTAGGAGTACAACAAACTATTTTCCTGAATTAAAAAAATTTTGATGTTCAATTTTGTTAAAAAATAAACAAACAAACAAATTTATTTATCGCCAGAAAATTGCAATGTCGCCAAAGCAGAAATTTGAGAGAAATCGCCATATCTGAAAGCCCTGGTGACGAGGTGTATTTGTATGCAATGTATTGGAATCACTGAAAAAATCAATTACGTGAAAATACGACTGGTACTTGTGACCATCGATATGTAGATTAGCGTATGTGATTACAATGTTATGTTGCATTTTGAATTTTTTTTGTTAATTTAAAAATTTAAGCATTCCATGAACTTCAATATGTTTAATATGTCTGTAAGGTTGTTTGTACTATAGTTGCTGTTTTTTTAAATATTTCCTTGTTCTGTATTTTGGTTTAAAAATTATGGTCAGCGTAAGTATATCGCACCAGGACGCCACTGGACTACTGGTGTCACATCCTGTAGTCCAGCTGTCATTTAGTGTGATATACTCCATAAGAATTAGTGCAAACCTTACAACACCAAAGCTTGAAATTAAAATTATTATTATGATACTTTATAAATTATTAAATTTTTAAATAAAATGATTTATTAGGAATTTTTGCTTGTTTGTAGTTTTGATTAAGCAACGTCTATATGCACTTCGTTCCCGCACTTCCGTATTCTTATATAAAATGATTTATTCTACTAAACTTATTCTTTTTTCTTACAGTCAAAGTTATGCAACTAGTTTGCATATTTGCCATCTCACTTGCTGTTTCTCCAATGGTGTCAGCGGCATTTTCCAAAGAGAAAGAATTTAAAAATGACTTAGAGACGAATCATATATATACACATAAGTTTGTCATACATCCCCTTTACCTCCGCTGGTGGAACTTAATTACATTTGACTCAGCATTTGATAATGCTGTTGCTGCTGAACCAACTGTTGCTGCTGCAGCTCCCGTAGCTACTGCAGCTCCTGTAGCTACCGCTGCTACTCCTGCTCCCGCTACTGCTAATAATGAGGAACAATTCTACAATGGTTTAGATAATTTTGGGGTTCAGCTTTACTCGAAATTACGTGAAATGAATTCTGAGAAGAATATTTTCTTTTCACAATTCTCCATAGAAGCATGTCTGACAATGCTACGTATGGGAGCCGAAGGTACGACTGCTGATGAAATGGACCATGGGTTAGCTTTACCTTCCCAAAATTGGAAACAAATGGCTAAAAATGTTCACTCTGTATTGGAACTGTACCAGAATAGTTCGGTTCTTAGCATTGCCAATAAGATTTATGTCCAACAAGGCTATGAAATTAAGGAAGAATTCAACAATTCGATGTCCGAACAATTCTTCTCATCCGTTGACGCTATTAACTTCACCATTAATCAAGTAGCTGCCCAAACAATAAATTCTTGGGTAGAAAATAAGACCCATAATTTAATAAAAGTGTTGATAAACCCGGATAACTTAGACCAGACTACTCGTTTGGTGCTGGTAAATGCCTTAAGCTTAAAAGCCAATTGGGTTAAGGAATTTGATGAGCAGGCGACCTACGAAACAGACTTTCATCTGAACGAGAAAAATTACTTTAAAGTGAACATGATGACCACAACGGAATCCTTCAATTATGGTGAAATTCCTGAATTGGATGCAACTGTTTTGGAAATGCTTTACCAAGATTCAGATCTTTCAATGTTGATTATATTACCCAATTCAAATACCACTTTATATAATGTCGAGAAGAAATTAGAAGGAAATTTATTAGCGGAACTAACCAAATACATGCAGTATGAACAAGTTGAGGTGCATTTACCAAAATTCAGAGTTGAGTTTGAAGTCGAATTAAAGAATCCTTTGAAGAATGTAAGAGAATTGTTTAAATAATATAATTTATAATTTTTAAATTATTATTTATTTTACAATTATATGTAAAGATGGGTATGGAACGTATGTTTGCAGACAATGCTCAGTTTGGTCAAATGTTAAAGGATAGTCAGACTTTGAGTGTGTCTTCCGTCGTTCACAAGGCTGTTATTGCGGTCGATGAAAATGGTACTGAGGCTGCTGCTGCTACCGGTAAGTCATTTTGTCTTAAACTTTTTTTATTATAACTTTGCGTATAAAATAGCTCCCTCCCAAGCCAAAGACAACAAGAAAAAAGAATTTAAATAACTCCAATTTTTTTAACAATTTAATTTTTTTAGGCGAATAATGTCATTTTTAATTGGAAATTGACATGACATGGCTTAAGTTTTCATTAGAGACAACTTGTTGACTTTTTATATGCAAAATACATAGGTTGAACTTAAATTTTCTTTACTCATTATTTTTCTTTCAATCTGTTGAGAAAATCAATAAATTTTGTCACAGATACCTATGTAGTATTTTAAGAATTCTGGTGTGCCAATGATCATCTCTTGACTATGACCAAATTGTGTTTAATCTAATCGCAGACTTGACAGCCAATTGTATGATCAAGTTTAATTTGGTGAAGAGTGGTTTCGTTGGATGAGCATAAGCATTTTTGTAACCGCAATCGCCTGTTGTTAAAACCCCTTTTCTAGGGTTCTGCATTTTGAATCCTCTCCTAATGTATCCCTCCAAACTAATACCTTACAAAATATAAATGATTGAGGAATCCACATGATGTCTATGGGACAAACTAACCTAGTACAAGTGTACATAGCAGTGGGTGCCTTGTTCACTATAACCTGTATATTGTGGTTCCACGATGATTTGCCATCCAAAAAAAACTATCAGCTATTAAACGAATGCCGACATTTCACGGCTAACACCATTATCCTGGTGGAAACGAAGTTCCCCATTAATAATTATTAGTTAATTATTTTAATTCATTATTTAATTCACCACATTTGATTGATTTTCAGTTTGGGGATTAAATATCAGTTTGGGAGTTCATGTTATCTTTTAATCATAGTGAAAAATGTTATAAATGTTGTTCATTTCTTGTGCATATACATACATACAAGTAAAACTTTGATTTCATCCTTTGCATTTTTCTATTTACAGGCGCAATGATGTCGCTTAAAATGGGAGAAACCTATACCGGACCACCCAAGAAATTTATCGTCAATAGACCTTTTCATTTTATTATAAGGAATGAGAAGAATGTGCAGATATTCAAAGGAAGTATGAAATCTAAATTTTTAAGCAACTAAATATAATATATTTTTAATATAGAATTATGTTATTATTATTAAGCATCCATTAACGAAAAATAAGAAAATTGGCTACTTGTAGTGCCAATTACAATTTTTAATGTGTGTATAATTTTTAATAAAACAAAAAGAAAAGATGAAAGGAGCGGTCTTCAAGGGTTGGATGAAATGTGGTTGGCAAATATTCTTTAGAATGTATTCTTTTTAACTTTCAACCATAAAATAGAAGAAGTTACTTATTCTATATTGTTTTCCGAGAAACGAGTTTCCATTAGATCGCGATGTTTCGAGGTCATTTTACACTGATGTACGTCCCACATCCTCTATATATATATATATATATATATATATATATACTTGTACACATATAATTAAGTCACTTCTGTGAAAGCTTGAAATTTTTTAAACCGGGAATTTAATTCAAGGAATCCAAAATGTAGTTTTACCTAATTAAAAAAATTTATAATTATTTCAAAACTAGAGACTTTTTCACACCGAAACTTAGTTTAATTTTGTGTTCATATAATTAAGTCATTGCATTTGGTAAACTTAAAATAATATATTAAAAAAAACGTAGAGCATGGTAGTTTACTTCATCACGGTATATACATATTTACACAGATATTTTAGAGAACTATTTGAACAATTTACCACTACCTTGAATATTTCGACACTATAATAACACTGCCGAAGGGCAGTCAAAAAATGGATTAGAGCAAACACAATAAAAAATTAAAAACAAGTCTAATTTAAGGGAAACTAGCATTTTCCAGAAAAAAGCTCAAATTGTCCTATGAACTCTAAACGTTGATGAATTATATATAGGTTTTTGTTTTTGTTATTTACATTTTTCCACTCAGCTAAAAAATATGTATCTATTGTCCATTAGACTTGGCGTTAAAAACTTTTTTTGAAACTTGAATGTGGGTAGCGACAAAAATATGCGATTTGATACCAAAATTGATGTAACAAATTTTCAGGCTAATCGGATGCCAAAAAGAGGTCAAAGGTTAAAATGTTTTTAAATCACCATCTTTTTGCATTTAATAAATTTTTTTATTAAGAAATACTTTAAGTTTTATTTAATAGGCTTATTATTTTTATTTTAAATCAATGAGGATTTTGTATAGGCCTTGAAGTTCTTACGGTAGTCCTCTACAATGTGTAACGAGTACTGTTTATCAGCTTCGTTGTGTGTTAAGCATCTGCTAAAGTCAGTTATTAGTTTGACTTTTCTTTCAACGGCATCATTCACAACACTAATGCATTTGGCGATCTGTTGCCCTTTACAAAATGCTTCGCTCTCAGGCCAGTTTGATGGATCAAAGCGTAAGAAATCCATAGAAATTTTTAAACGAGAAAAAATGTTTATTTGGTAGTCACAAAATAGCTTAAATCTTTGGATGTGAATAATTATAATTCATCAACGCTTGCACACACTTTTTTTTTTTTTTTTGTCTTTATCGGACTCTATTTGCAACGCCAAAACCATCTTTTCCTTTATTTCTGAGTCTACATGTGATTCAAAAAAGACAAGTACAACTGCTTCCTCTGTAAATACCACAGAGGGTTCTGAATTTTTTTCCAATAGCACTGTAGATATATTTTTATCAAAATAGCTAATAATCCTTTATCAGTGCATATATTTATTTGGCGCTACAACTGCATTTCTGGTTCTGAACCAGTATGTAATATAGAGATTTACTAAGAAAATGCACATATTACGAATTCCATTCAACTGACTCGCAGAAATTTTAAAGTGTGCGTGAAAAATATACATTTTTAGACAATAGATGACCTTGGACATGAATCTTGCATGAAACGTCGCTCCAGATGCATGAAATGTGAAATTGGGAATGCTACCACCAAGAAAAATAAATGCAAGTTGTTGTAATCAATGTGGACTTTAGAATGTGGACTTTAGTTGCGTTCTTCTACAGATATGACACTCAAAACTTGTTCATCCTACATACAAGTGCTGTATCGCTTTGAATTAAGTGTGCTCCGTTCCCGTACAAACGTTAAAAAATCGCCACTTTGATTTTTGGAAATTAATCTCAAATACAGCTCTTAAGAGAATTTCTGCAATATGGTGGCAACATGGTAACCACAATAAGCTGCGTTCCAGTTTACGTTCCAACAAAATTCCAGCACCACTATGATTGCCAGTACTTGCAGCAGTTGTATCAAAACATATCATTTCTAACAAATTCAGCATATTTGAAATTCTTCTTTCCACGTTTTCGAATCAGCTTACTGCAGGAACTTGGAATGTTATTAGTCTATTTTACATCCATTACCTGCACATCATCTCCCGATTCATCAATGTCAAATTCAACATAGTCACAGTGCGTCCAAAGACTACATAATATTTACCTGAAGTGCCCTTTTTCTCCTTTCGATGTCTTTCATCCTCCAATCTTTGTGTCTTTCTTTTTTCTATATATATATATATATATATATATATATATATGTGACATTTTGATCGACACAAGTCATGCTATCAACACGCCCATTTTCTGGCTGCTTTGTTAAAAAGTCTCCACCTTCCTATATATGTACATACATATGTACTTATAAGCTTGACAGCGTCAACGTGAAAAATTTCAAATAAATTGTTTAAATTTTCCTTAAAGTCATTTTTTTATGACTCGGGGATTTACATACTTTTTGGTGTATTTTCCACTCTTCAAGTTTAATGACTTTTGCAGCGCATTTCCTTTGATGTGGCATTGGGATTCAAGCTTTTTCCCAAAAAGTCAATATTTCATCCAACACCAATATTGCACTTTCTTTAACTGTTTTATTTTCACAGCGTACATTATAAAAAAACACTGAATAACTTGCTGCTTTGCTGGAAAATTCCCTCCAACTATTGGGTTCAAATCTACCAATCAAGTACACATTTGTGTCAGTAGATCGAAGCCGTTTCAGCGATAAATTTGTGTTCTGAGCAACTGGATTACGAAAATAAACAAATTATTGTATTTTACATAAGCTGAAACTTTCTCAACAATATTCAAACTTGAAATGACAAAACTTTACATATTCATATCAAAAGCAGTGATACATACTTACATACATATGTAAGTATGTATGTGGTCAGTAGAAGAACGGTACTTTTACACAAATATGCAGTTGTTAATAGCTAAAAGCGTAGGAGAATTTTGAGGCGAGCTACGAACAAATAATTCAACCGTTTTTTTTTTCAATAATAGTACCACAAATATTTTTGTCTTACTGTAATTGCAGAAATACCATAGGTTTGTTCATTTATTAAAAATTATTACGAATTTGTAATAAGCTAGTTGCTTAGTAATATAGGGGTCTTCAAATTCCTTAGACCAACGTTTGATGAAACCGAGTAGATACATATCTTGATTTATTTATAATCAATGTACTATGTTGAATAAAATTAAGTATAGGATTCAGTAATATTCCAAGATCTGTAAAAGCTCAAACATTTTCCAGCTCATAGGTGCCTAAGAAGTATCTAACGGCCAAATGGTTCCTTCGGTAGAAACACATATGCTTTCATTTTTTAAAATTCAATTGCATTAAGTTAATATCACACCAGGAATGTAAGGAATTTAAATCTTCTTATAGTAACATATGATATTTGTAGTCATTGTAGCTAAGGAATATATTTACATCATCAGCGTACATTAATATGAACGATTTCTTGAATACAATAGGTATATCATTGATAAATAAATAAAAAAGGAGTGGTCCAAGATGACTTTCTTGTGGAACACCAGATGTGACGGGAATAGATTTATATGTAATATTTTTAAATAGGACATTTTGTTTCCTGTTAGTTAAGTATGAACTGATCCAATTTAAGCAATTTTTCGAAAAACCCATGGAGTGCAACTTCTTCAAAAGAAGTTGATGGTTGACCTTATCAAATGCCTTACTGAAATCTGTATAAACAACATCAGTTTGCATTGTTTGCAGTTTGACAAAACCACGATTGGCCAAAATGGTGAATTGTAAGAGATTAGTCACAGTTGAACAGCCTTTACGAAAACCATGTTGATTAGGCGATAATAAAGATGATACGTGATGACACAAATAATCAGTAATAACATAGAAAAAAGTATTCACCAATTAATATTTTCAATTAAAAATTTAATAGAATCAATTTGATGCATGCCCTTTGATGTGGCAATTAAATTTTTAATTTTATTAATTAATTTAAGTGGACAAACTTAATTGATATTATCAAATTATTTATAGGTGAAAAGTTAATTAATTTTTTAATTGATATTACAAATATTTTAATTAATATTACAAAATCATTCATATTACTTTTTTGTGTGAAGTTTTTCAAAGAGTTTTGATATGATACTCAATTTAGCGATTCCCCTGTAATTTCTGATGTCAGCTTTACTACCAGATTTAAACAACGGGATGATAAAGCAATCCTTCCATACATCTGGAAATATACCAAACTTGATCGAAAAATTGAATAATAATGTAAGAGGGACCACAAAAGCATCAGCACATTTAATAAGAAGACATCTAGGTACATTACCAGGTCCACTTTCATATGAAAATTTCAGATTTTTTAAGCCATCAAGAACCGAAATGAAATAATGGAATTATAATGGAATGACTTCCATGGTCCAAGAATGATTGTGTAACAGAATCATTTATTTCATCATTGGCATAAGTAGATCAAAAGTCTGCAAATAAATTACTTATTTCAGCATCATTGTCAGTTTCGTATTTATTTATCTTCATAGATGGTTTAAAGGAAGTTGTTTTTCTTTTTAGATTTACAAACTTGTAGAAAGACCTTGGATTCATTTTAAAATTGTTTTTAAGTTTGTGTAAATAGCAGTTATAACATTTTTGATTAAGTTTATTATATTCAGCACGAGCGACACAGTATTTGGTAAAGTCCAAGGATGATCCAGAATTTTTATACATTTTGTAGTATTTATTTTATTTATTTTTTTTTTAGTTTAGAATTCTATGGGGGACCAGAGGAAACGTAAACAGTTGGCTTGGAATACATTGGTTGATGATCCAGTATATCCTGTCATAAAATTTTTTGATAATATGATTAAATTAATCTGCATTTTTGTTTAAGTTCGAAATGCATAGCAAACTATTCCAGTTAGTATATATACAGCAGTTCATTTATTCGGTAATAATTTGTTTTTTTGAAACAAAATTTTTTGAATTTTGAGGATTTAGCAGCGAGCGATGTATGATATGACGAAAAATGTATATTTACTTCGATTGTAGGATGATGATGGTCTTCTGGTATGGTCATTAGATCAGTTCGAACGACAGATGTGTCAACAAAATCATTTATAAATGTCAATTTAAAAAAAAATATAATTTAAAAAATTATGAAACAAAATGCATCAGAAAAAGTACAATTGTATCATAATTTCCATCTATAGTTCTGATATGAATAAAATTTTCTTGCAAGTTTTTGCAAGTAAAGCATTCATTTACTTTTCCATATATGGGAGAGTAATTTTGCAAATTTCTGCTTTACTCTCTCGTTGCTAGTTTCTGCTGGGAAAGTAAATGAACAGACCTCATACATTTTTGCAACTTAGAGCTCAATTAAAAATTCTAATATAAATTTTATTCTGGTGGCATTGTATACTACAGCGTTAATACAACTAATTTACAAGTTATAAATGATGTTATAATTTATAGTATTTCTAATAAAAAAATTTATAAAATGCAAAAAAAGTATTTCGATAGTTTTTCAAAATGTTGATTTTTGATCTCATTATGTGACGGGTTGGCACCATCCGATCAGCCTGAAAACTTGCTACATCAATTTAGGCATTAAATTGCATATTTTCATCGCTACCCATATTCTAAATTCCAACAAATAAAAAGCCCCATATTATCTGCGCCAGGTCTAATGTCCATTATACCATAATTTTTCGGATCCGAACCATATATGGAATATTATATTCATATGCTCCATACATATTTTTTTTAGCTGGGTACATATATCGGAAGGTTCTTAGTCTTTTCTTTCTAAATCACTAAAAAGTTAGAAGTAATTTAGATTAAATTAAATAAAACATTTTTATATGTGTTACCTACATATATAATGCTATTGGAAGTGGTGCCAATCAGGTTAGAAAATTCTATATTTACTTATTTATGCCTTTAGTTAACATTGTTGGTGTCACTTGCAGAGCTCAAGGTGTGTGCCAAGTTCCGTAAAAATCGGTCAAGTAAAAGCACGCGTAATATAATATATCTAGCTTTAATGGGCATAGTCCCGCCCACTTTTTAAGTGAAAAAATATTTCATTCTAAAAGCCGAAACTGTTTGCTAAGTGCTGTGGGAATCAGATGAGCAGATATATATATATATATATATATATATATATATATATATATATATATATATATATATATAATTCAAAACTAATCTTATATGGGCGCGGATCCAACCACTTTTTAAATGAAAGATTGGGTCTTTTTCAGAGCTCAGAGTGTATGTCAAGTTTCGTAAGAATCGGTTAAGTAGAAGCAATTGAAATGTAATATTAAATTTTAATGGGTGTGGCCACGCCTACTTTTTCAAAACCAAGATTGTGTCTTTTTTAAGGCTCAGGGCGTCTTCCAGGTTTCGTAAAAATCGATCAAGTACATAGAAGCAATGTGAAATATAGTATTGAGGTTTAATGGGCGTTGTTCCGCCCATTTTTTTAACTTAGAAATTGTGTTATTAGGAAAGCCCTATGTTTATCAAATTTTGACAATGGGACCAAATTGGCGTTATCTATACCCTCTTAAACAATAATATAACTTTTAAAATCAGCCCAAAAGGTACCGATCTATAAAGTAACAAACATAAAAACACAGACGAATTGACAACCTCCTCCTTTTTAAAGTCGGTTAAAAAAAGAGATCTTTTAAAAAAAAAAATTTCTAAAAGAAAGGTTTTTATTTAAAGTAGATATTTTTGAAAAAAGTTACCTTATAAAAAAATTACTTGGGAAAAATTTACTTCTTACATAAGGCACTTAAAAAAAAAGAATTGCTATTGAGAAAAGGAAATTTTGCAAAAAAATATATATTTTTAAAAAACGGGAATTTTAAAAACTAAAACTTAAAGAAAAGTACGTAAGAAAGCTACGTTGTTAAAAGGAAAGCTTTTATTAAAAGTGTGCTTTTAATATAAGATAATTTAGAAAACAGGCAAAAAACTACTTAAAAAGGTAATTTTCTAATAAAAGGTACTTTTTTATAAAAAAAAGTATTCTAAAAATACTTTTTGGGAATGACATTTAAAACTAAATTGAACTTGTGAAAAGGATACAAAAGTTTCTTATTAAAATTATTACTTTATGAAAAAATTTATTTTTGGGAAGAGTACTATTTTGAAAATATACTTTCTGGGAAAAGTACTTTTTGAGGTTGATAGATACTATTTATAAAAACTACTTTTTGAAAAGATGAATTTCTAAGGGAAGTTCTTTGGAATGATTCTTTTGAATAAGTTACATTTTGAAAAATAGAATTTAATGAACATCTACTTCTTGGTACTTTTTGAAAAATGACATACATACTTCTCTTGAAACATATTTGTTTAACTAACTGGAGCTCTCTTTTTAAGTGTACAAAAGTACTATGAGATATAGTGTTTCTGTAAAGAAAATTCTTTGGAAATGTTTATTGTATAAGTACTTTTTTAATGCACTCAATTAAAATCTGTTCTTCTGAAAAGAATACTTTTTTGACATGCGAAACAAACACTAAGGGTCGTATGCAAAAAAAAAACCTAACAAAGCTTTGCCAAGCAATGTTGAATAAAGTTGTATTCTGAAAAAATTATATCAAAATCCTAAAGTAGGGACCACCGTTTGTTAAGACTACTTTAAGTTGATATTTTCGAAATATTTATTTTGTACCTCAAATATTTTTGTTAATACATATAGCACATATTGTTTCAAGTTACATCTGAAAATTAAGCTAGAAATTTATTATTTCTGTCATGTAATGGAAAATATCACCAAATTATCCAACTGATTCGAAATACATAGCAAAATCCATAAAAAAAATATTAAAATAAACACAATTATACAAAAATGTTTTAGTGATGTACATTAGGGCGTTTCACAAAAAAAATTGGCACCTCTTTAAGTGGAATATTAAAGCTTATGATCTAAAAGAATTTCGAAAATTTTTTGGGATTTTTTGAAGATAGGTATGGGGTCGCTGAAATAGATTTTATCAAAAAAATGAGGTTATGGAGAAAAAAATTTTATATTATTTTTTTCTTTTGCTTTTTGTTTATACAACTAAACAATTCTTTTCTTAAGGATCCGATCCCACGACAAAAAAAAATTATTGGTGCGAAAAATTATTATATTAAGGACCACTTACTTTGATAGTCTTAAAAGTGAAAAATTATTTTTCCTAGATTTCAAACCTCGATAACTTGAAAAGTTTTCAACATTTTTTCAAGATGTAAAATGCGTTAGAAAGATAATTTAGATACCTTTATTTTGGTATGTATAAGTTTATATCTTACTTTTGAAAAAATGTTGAAAAAAATAAAAAATAGACAAAAAAAAATAATTTTTTATTTTTAAATTCACACTATTTGAATTTTAAAATATTTGAAGTAGCCCCTTTTTAAAATGTAACAAAATATACAAAAATAAAAATATTTTAGACTATTTGAATTTTGCGATACATGAAGTCGGACTTCTTTAAAAGTAGGTAATTGGCAAAAATATTAAATATTTCATTTGCAATTGGTATACTGTATAAAGAAAATAATCAAAGCATGGGTAAGTAAAATATATATAAAACTGATTTCTAAGTTTAAGCAACAATTTTCCTCTACAAATGTCTACAGATGTTAAAAAAAAAAACAGTACCGCAAACAGTAAAAGCGTTTTTGATGAATTAAAATTGCCCACTTCCTTTTTTTCGAAAGATACACATTTATGGGAAAATGATGATGATTTTGTTTCTGAAAAGAAAAACTAGAAAAAATATGTGTTGTGAATGATTTATCAGAATGATGATGATTTTCAAAACTAGCGTTGATAACAATCGAAAAATTATACGTAATGTTAACAAAAATGTCATTGAAAAAGCTCTTAAGAAACCAATTTGAAAATACTTCCACAGTTGTTCCACATTTAATGTTTAATGTATTGTAATTTTAGATACAAATTTACTTTTTATTTTTAATTTGTTCATTAAATATGTTGATTTTGTTTATTTAATATCTTTTGATTTTGTATGGGAATACAAATATATTGATGAATTGAATTTTTGATATTTTTATTAAAGCAATGTATTTTAGATATTTTTTTTACTTAACCAAGAACGAAACATAATGAATTTATTTTAATTTTCATAAAATTTGATAAATAAAAAAATGTTTCTCAAACTTTAATTTTTTTCTTATATTTTTCCAACAAGTAAAAATAAATCTATGTATGTACCGAATGAAAGGTAATTTAAAGACCTTTATAACACATTTTACATCGTGAAAAAATGTTGAAAACTTTTCAAGTTATCGAGGTTTGAAATCTATGAAAAATAATTTTTCACTTTTAAGACTATCAAGTGGTCCTTAATATAATAATTTTTCACACCAATAATTTTTTTGTCGTGGGATCGGATCCTTAAGAAAAGAATTGTTTAGTTGTATGAACAAAAAGCACCTGAAAAAATAATATAACATTTTTTTCTCCATAACCTCATTTTTTTGATAAAATCTATTTCAGCGACCCCATACCCATCTTCAAAAAATCCAAAATTTTTTTCGAAATTCTTTTACATCACAAGCCTTAATATTCAGCTTCAAGTATTGCAAAAAATCGCGAAAAATGCCTTTGTGAAACGCCCTAATGTATATACAATCAAAACGAATCGAAAAAAGCTGGATATTCAAATGCTCATTTCATTGGAATAAAACAAATTGTGATAATTTTTCATATTTTATTTCTTTCACTTCATAGAAATGTTTATCTGTTTTCCTACCATGTCAGAAGCTCATATTTTTTTTTAAATTAGGTTGCTTTACTTCAAGATAATAAAAATTTATTTAATAAAATAAAAAATTATTTGAATACCCGTATGAAATTGTATTCGATTTTGTACATCATAATCTGTGAAATGGTTGTTGAATACGGTGGTGTTACCAGTATTTATTATTAAATCACAAAATAATTAAAGTTGTCTTTTGCATATAATTTCTTAACAAAGCTATGTTAGCCTTAAAGTGCTTGGCAACTACTATGAACTTTAAAGCTAAAGTAAAATATTTTTTTGCATAAGGGGGTAAGAAAGCAACAAATGATTTATTGGTATGACGCAAATCAAAATAATTAAAGAAATTTACGAAAGTAGTAGCTAAGTACCAGAACTTTTCCATAACTATAAATACTTCTACATTAACAAACAACATAAGCTTTAAAGTCGTATGTGTTTTACTATTTGTTTTGCACTTGGCCCAGTTGTTTAATATAAGCATTTGCCTTAAATCATAAATGAGTTTTTTATCAGGGCATTGTCTTTAAAAAACCTATTTTAGACGTAAACATTTCATCTTAAGATCTAATTATTATATTATCTTAATTTTGTTTTGGTCGTCAACTATATTAGATCCATTAGTTCGAACTAAAATTCAGTTTTTTAATCAGCCTTAGACAGTGTATTAAGTGATTTTAGTAAAAAATTAGTGGTAAAAGTTAAAATGATGTTTAAAAGTAAGTACGGTCTATTCTATTTTTAAAATAAATACCTTTTTTGGGAATGTGTTACATGATTGAAATAAAGTTGTGGGAAAAAGTCTTTTACGGATTATATTCTTGCGAATAAAAATGCGCTGTTCCTAATAATGTACTGGTTTCCAACTTATCGGCTGATCCGTCAATCTGTTATGACCTCATCAACCAGACTACAGGGGCTTAATACGTGGAAAACTGCGGCCACTGCATAGACTAATAGCTCATAGAGAAAATAGTTCATCTGCCGCGTGCCTATATTACATCTAATCTTATGCAAATACATCCTAACATAAAGCTTATCTGTATACCAGGACATAGAAAAGTTTACTGAAACAGGTTTGCGATGTATGAAACTTGCCTTACTCACTGATACGTGGGACTAGAAGTCGGCGACCCGCTGAAAATGTTGTACACTTTCTCTGCCATTAACCATCTGATGTGAAAAATATCGAAATTTGACATTTGTTTAGTGATGCTTGTCTGTTCTCTAGAACTGCAAAACTATCGATGGTACTATCGATAGTATCGATAGTTTTATTTTAAGTGGACTATCGATATTTTTTTTCGATAGCAATACTATCGACAAAAACACTCTACTACTAAAAGAGAAAAAATCAAAGTCAATAAAAACGGAATGATGGCGTCTGTGTAATAAAAAATGCAACATTAAAATTTCGCCACCTGGTTTGGTAATGGTTATCATTACATATGTATATAAATGTGAAAACAAATTAATTAGTTTTGATTTGTTTCAACATAAGATGTCAGTTTTTATCTACTAGATGCAAATTGCATAAAAATACAATTATTATGTACCAACGGCTTTGATACTTGCAGAAACTTGACGGCGGCTAAATTTGACGACTACTGGACTGTCTACGCTCTTTACTTTTAAATAAAAGGTGACGCTAAATAGTTTGCTTCTCCTTCTGTTAAACGAATACTTTTTAGCTAACTGCAATAGTTTAAGTAATGATGAAAGATTTTTTTTTATTTTATTCCTTTTTAATTTATTTTTTTATTGATCCTTCTATCTATCTGTTTGCTTTTTCGTTTATTTTTTTTATAGAACTGTGTATATATTGTTACGAAAATAGCCGTCAACAATGTTAAGTAGCATTACACAAAAATATTCCAACAGGGTTAATGTAAATGCTACGCGAAAATATTCCTACAGGGTCAAAGCAAAGAATAGTCTAGAAAGTAGCCAACAACTAAATAAGCATGCCTACCTTGATTAAACGTAAACAAGCAAAAGCAACAACAACAAAAAGCGTCTGCTTATTAAGAAGATTCACATATTTACACACATACACACATACATGCTAATTCAAATGAAAAAGTAAAAGATAAACAACCACCGTGTGTTGCTTAGTTAATGATGTACACACGTACGCATATACACATGTATGTACATAGTTACCACATGAACTTAATTAGGCAGCATATAAGATGATAATGATCGTCTAGACATTGTTTGAAACTTCTGGTGGTATTTGTGTGGAGTATAAAAAGCGGTGACGCAGCCAATGAGTTAAGGTAGAATTAGTAAAATCGTATCATTCTACTTTACAGCTTGCCGTATCGTTCAACTTTGTGCACAAGTTATAGAAAATGTAACAGTTTACACAGAACATTTTTTTTTGTTTGGCATTAAATACGGCGTTTTTGACATTCGTTACAGAAAAATCTGTTTTCTGCAGATTCCTACGTCAGCAGTTCCACATATTTTATAACTAGTAACATGCATTGTATATTGTACGGTTTTTGTCAGCTGACACGCAACATCACGATACGATTTTACTAATTCTACCTTTAGTTGGTTGCAGTTGTGAGTCAGTTACGAACAAGTCAGTCGCGAACAAGTCAGTCATTTGCAAGTAAACAAGTCAGTTGATAATTAAGTTGTGAATTAATAATAGTCTGTCGTGGAATTGAGATTATTGTGGAGTCTATCGTGTCGACTGGAGTAAAGGGAACAGCGCAGCGAATAGACGTGTATAAGGGTGTAAGTAAAGCCAGTGAGTCTTTATTGGTGTATCAACTGTGAGTGTCGGCAGAGTGAGTGCCGTGTGTGACAAGCAGCAGACAAAGAGGTATTGGTGTATCAACTGTGAGTGACGGCAGAGAGAGTCTCGTAAGTGACGGCAGCAGACAAAGAGGTGTCACGTGAATACTTGCGCAGCCAGATAAGAGACGTGTGTAAACTACAGCGAGGAAGGCGCAGTGGTAACCAGTTGTGAATATCTGTGTGTAATTTATTAGTTTAAGTTGTATTAGTGTATTTAAGCTCTTGAGTAATTTAGTATAAGTGTATTTGTAAATAAAACTTGTATCATTCTTAACCCTAATTACTACACTCGGCTCTTATATTCATTTGCAAATCTTCGGATCTACGGAAAAGCGTTTTTATAGAGAGAGAAACGTAACAATATGTTTGTTGAATATGTGTATTAAAAACATTGGAACTAAAAGTTTTAAAAAATCAACTTTCTTTTTACTTTATGGAATGATTAAAAAATTCAAGATTTTATATTAGAAAAATATACAATTGATAAGTTTTAGCCCTTATAGACACGGAAACTTTACTTTGAAAAGCCTTAATTCAGCAGGAAGAAAGACAGAAAGAGATAGTACTTATCACTCTGTCTTTCACACAGCTGAATTAAGACTTTGCAAAGTGAACTTTCCGTGTGTAGAAGGTGTGTTTCTAAGAATCAAAAACTATCGATAGTATCGATGGCATCAAAAAATACTATCGAATGGAGCCACTATCGATAGTTTTGCAGCACTACTGTTCTCTTTCAAACAAACACAACTTGACCTAAAATGATCTAAATGAGCCAGTTTTTAGGTAAACTAGCAAGCAACTTGCACAATTTCTGTTAAATTAAAGCCAAAAAAAATCGACAAGATATTAAAACAACTTCAGCTGTGTTACATAAAAAAATATATCTAAACTAGGATCACCAAAAACTCCTCACACTCTCTTACCAGGTACAATTTATACGTAAGATTGACATATGTTTGGAGGACTCATGGTCTAAACGCAATCAGGTTCTCATTTTAACTTCAAAAATTCCATTGCTGATGTTGATTAGAAAAGAAATTGGAAAATTAAGTCAGTCATATGTTTGTTTATGCTAAATTCTTCATTTATATTTAAGATAGTTACAAGTACGTGTTTTTGTACATAATATTCGTTTTAAAAAAGCAAATAATTTTGTAATGTTTAAAAAAATTCAAGGTTGATTGATTATGGCAGCGAAGAAACGCAGCATGCAAATCCATTATCCGACTTAGGGCAACAAGACAGATGTCGTATAAACCATTTGATTACGGTAAATTGCTGAAAGACATGGAGTGCAGCTCGGACTACATCATTCCAGAAATTTGCTTCCTTGCCAAACCAAAGATCACTATAAGGGAAGAAGGCTATCTCGAAGGTCTTAACTATAGTGGGTATATTTTGAATTTCTTCACTGATGGTTCAAAGATGGAATGAAGGTTGGGAGGAGCGGTTTACTGCCCAGAGCTCAGTATAGAGGAATGTCATGAACTTCCCGATTACTGTAGCATCTTCAAGGCGAATATCTATGCATCCCAAATGGGTGCAAAATTAGCTTTCACCCCTCAAACTATGAATGCACGTGTGAATGTGAATATATACATAGACAGTCAAGCAGCAATTAAGGCAATTTCAGCAGACTGTAACTAGTCCTCGGTTGTGCTCATGTGTAGGAATGACCTAAATATGTTATGTGCTGGCAGACAAGTAACGGGTGTTTTTTTAGAGGTATAGAACTTCGAATTGAAATAAAACACAAGAAAATCGTTTTAATGTCCATCAATTTGGCTTTATTGGAAGGATAATTTTATGCCATTAATGTTTAAATATGATTTCGGGCATGTGGTCGCCGCGGCTGGCTCGAATAAAGCCAATTCTACAGGTCCAATTTTCAACCACTTTTTCGAGCATATGGGGCCGTATGTTGGCAATAACGCCACGAATGTTGGCTTCCAAGTCCCCTAACGTTTCTGGTTTGTTGGCGTAGACGAGCGACTTCACATATCCCCAAAGAAAATAATCCAATGGTGTCAAATCACACGATCTTGGTGGCCAATTGACAGGTCCATTCCGCGAAATTATGCGCTCATCGAATGTTTCCTTCAATAAATCGATTGTGACGTGCGCTGTGTGGCATGTAGCGCCGTCTTGTTGGAACCACAACTCATCCACATTCATGCCATCCAATTCGGGAACAAAATGGTCGGTTATCATGGCTCTATACCGGTCTCCATTAAATGTAACTGACTCTCCAGCATTATTTCGGAAGAAGTATGGCCCAATGACTCCACCAGCCCATAGAGCACACCAAACAGTCAGTTTTTGTGGATGTAATGGCGTCTCAAGGGTCTCATGTGGATTCTCTTCACTCCAAATGCGGCAATTTTGCTTGTTGACGTAGCCATTCAACCAAAAATGAGCCTCATCACTGAACAAAATTTTGCGATGAAAGTCAGCATCGAGATCGATCTCATTTTCGGCCCATACACCAAAATCACGACGCATTGCATGGTCTCGCGGCTTTAATTCTTGCACAAGCTGGATCTTGTAAGGTCGCAAGCCAAGATCTTTGCGCAAAATCTTCCATAAAGTTGATGGACAAAGCTCCAATTGCTGTGCACGGTGGCGAATCGATTCATTCGGGTCCTCTTCAACACTTTGCTCTACAGCGGCAATTGTTTCTTCGGTGCGCATTGTTCGACATCTCTGCGGATGCGTATTATCACATAGAGTAAACGTAGTGCGAAAACGATCCATGGTTAACCGAATTAATTGCTCTGATGGACGATTTTGTCGACCATCAAATGGACGGAGCTTGCGGTAAACTTCGCGCGAACTGAACCATTATTTTCGAAATAAATTTGCACGATTTGCAAGCGTTGTTCTTTTGTCAACCTGTTCATGATGAAATGGCAAACCAAACTAAATATTAATCACTTGACAGCTGACAAAATGGCCGCCAGTTAAAAAAGTGATGCCAACTTAAGGTTCTATACCTCAATAAAAAACACCCATTACATATATTTTGGTTCCGAGGACACATGGGGATTGAGGGAAACGAAATGGTCGATACACTAGCCCAAAGGCGAATCCAATTACTGGTGGTATATGTCCGGACACCAATTCAACATCTGAAATGGATCATAAACTCTAAGATGAAGCAAGAAGCGGTGAAAAGTTGGCGTGCGACGAAAACTTGCAAAACTTCTAAAATCATGTGGAGCTCGTATGATCCTAAATCGACTGAATTCCTTTTATCACTAACCAGAAGCAATTGTAGACTTCTAGTGGAGGTATTAACTGGACACTGCTAGACGGCTTCGTATGCCGTCAAAATAGGACAAATACTTGAAGGTACCTGCAGGAAACGTAAGGAACCCAGGATAATTGAGAAAGTAGAACAGATACTTATATCCTGTCCGGCTCTAAGCCGCACTAGATATGACTGACTTGGTGATCACACTTTTCGGAGTCTTGAACTTGTATAGGGAATGAAACTGTGTATCGCTAAGGATCAATCCTGGTCTATGCGAGGTCCTTGAACACCCAGACTAACCTAACCTAACCAACATATGGCAGAGGAAATAAAAAGAAATATGGGTCCGCCTATCGGGGTTTTGAAAGTTTACGTCGAATCCTATTAAAAATGAAAAGTTGAAGTTTCTCTCAACAAGATCATTGCGTTTTACGCATATGATATGTACACAAACAAGTTTTAAAAAATCTTACGATGAACATTTTTGTGTAACATTTCAACCCTTGAACTCTTACCAAGTGAGTGTTTTTCTTGTCCATTTCGAACGGATCAAAACAATCGGTATACATCTATATAAGACGATATATTCAATGTGATTATCGACGCGATACTTCGGTAAAAAAAATTTATATCATACACTTATTATTTGCAATAAATATTATGTACATTAGAGCGACTCAAGTTGTATGGAAGCAAAATTCGTGCTAGGTGTACCCCCCTCAAAATGAACAATGGTATCTTTTATGATGACATTTAAAATATTTCGGCTCCAGCTTTGACCTCTCGTGAGCTAGACCATTTTGAAAAAGGGTCTATTTTTTCATGTTTTGTCAATTTGAGAATCTGTTTCCTTACCAACATATAAAATATGGGTATCATAAGAAAGGTTTTTTTAAGGCGCGTCCAACTGTTTATACAATTTGTCCAACGACTATCGTCCATGTCCTTTTTTAAGGATATTCTGTTAAAAAAACGGTTTTTGAATTTTTTGTTCGGGGTTGTTTGTAATAAAAATGCCAAATTAACATATTCTTATCTTTGGTCGATTTAATTAAATACGGGTCTCAGCTTTTTTGGAAATTCGCGCTAGTTCGCGTTTTGACAAAAATGCAATGGGGTGGTAACCCTTCCTTTTAAATAGGGCAATATGGGTATCGAATTTTTTCTTTTGCCAAGTACATCATCTTTATATATAAATAATTTAGATTTTTGCAAATTAGATGCATTTTACACGATGCTCTGAAATATATATAAATGCAATTTTTTGGTAACTCTAATATGATAGCGGATTTAGTTTCTAGATCATGTATGGATGAAAATAGGACTAAAGGAAGAAAAAAGAAATGATCCACCACTTTTTGGCGGCTTATTTTATCGCAAATTAAAAAAGTTATTAAATTTTATTGTTTATATTTACAAAACAATCCTAAAAAAACGACTTGCAAATTTATCGTAGACTTAAAATCCTCTTAAAAAGTTAAGATGTTCTAATTATCTGTATTTTGGAATTGTAAAACAATATGGTTTTGCTTTTATTCCAAATATATAAAAAAAAAATTATAATTCAATTTTGATTTTATTTTAATAAAATGCATGAAATTTTTCATACAGCATACTTTGATTTTATATTTTTGCGAAAATCTAAATTATTTATATATAACGATGATGTACTTGGCAAAAGAAAAAATTCGATACCCATATTGCCCTATTTAAAAGGAAGGGTTACCACCCCATTGCATTTTTGTCAAAACGCGAACTATCGCGAATTTCAAAAAAAGCTGAGACCCGTATTAAATTAAATCGACCAAAGATAAAAATATGTTAATTTGGCATTTTTATTACAAATAACCCGCAACAAAAAATTCAAAAACCGTTTTTTTTAACAGAATATCCTTAAAAAAGGACATGGACGATAGTCCTTGGACAAATTGTATATGTAGTTGGACGCGCCTTAAAAAAACCTTTTTTATGATACCCGTATTGTATATGTTGGTAAGGAAATAGATTCTCAAATTGACAAAACATGAAAAAATATACCCTTTTTCAAAATGGTCCAGCTCACGAGAGGTCAAAGCTGGAGCCGAACTATTTTAAATGTCATCTTAAAAAAGTCCAAGGTTCATTTTTAGGAGGGTACATCGAGCACTTTTTTTGGTGAGTCACTCTAATGTGCATACATGATGTGGCACCAGTATTTTAGTTGTCTCTTAGTGTGATATGTTCCACAAGAATTAGTGGAAATATTTCGTTGGGTCGTTTTGGTGTGGTCGCACCTTAAAACGCCAAAGCTTGAAATTCAACATATTATTATGATATTTTTACAATTATTAAATTTTTAAATTAAATAATATCTTCTATTTAGTTTATTGTTTTTTACAGTCAACGTTTCTCAAATAATATGTTTTTTTTGGCATCACACTTTCTGTTTGTCCAACGGTGTTATCGGCATTTTCCACAGACCTTGATGTAGGAGAATTTGATAAAAACTTGGATCAAGACACACGTCGTGTATATAAGTTTTTTATACATCCCTTTTACATCTGCAACTTCCGCCCATCAATATTTGGCTCACCATCTGCTGCTGCTGTTCCTGGACCAACTGCTGATACTGCTGCGATTTATGCTACTGTAAACACTGCTGCTACTGAAGCTACTGCTGCAATTAATAGTAATGCAGATACTGCTACTACTGAAGCTACTGCTGCTACTGAAGATACTGCAGTAGCGGCAGCAATTGATGCTACTGTAGATATTGATCTTTCTACAGCTACTACAGGTCCTGTAGCTACCACTGCTACTGATGCTACTGCTGCTACTGCCACCGCTGCAGCTACTGCTGCAATCACTAGTACTGTAGATACTGCTTTTTCTGTAGCTACTGCTACTAATGAAGCTACTGAAGCTACTGTAGCTACAGCTGCTACTGCTGCTACTGAACCTACTGCTGCCACCGCTGCAGCTACTGCAGCTACTGATGCAATCAATAGTAATGTAGATACTGCTTTCCTGTAGCTACTGCTACTACTGAAGCTACTGATGCTACTGTAGCTGCTGCCGCAATTGATGCTACTGTAGATATTGGTCTTTCTATAGCTACTGCAGATCCTGTAGCTACATCTGCTACTGAAGCTACTGCTGCTACCGCTGTAATTTATCTTTCTGCTGCTACTCAAGCTCCTGCTACTACTGAAGCTGCTGCCGCAATTGATGCTACTGTAGATATTGGTATTTCTGCAGCTCCTGCAGCTACCGCTGCTACTGCTTCAGCTACCGCTGCAATTTATTCTACTTTAGATACTGTTTTTTCTGCAGCTACTGCTACTACTGAAGCTACTGATGCTACTAAAGCTACTGCTGCTACTGAAGCTACTGCTGCTACTGAAGCTATTGCTGCTACTGAAGCTACCGCTGCTACTGATGCAGCTACCGCTGCAATTTATCTTTCTGCTGCAGCAATTGATGCTACTGTAGATATTGGTATTTCTACAGATTCTGTAGCTACCGCTGCTACTGCTGCAGCTACTGAAGCTACTGTAGCTGATGCTGCTATTGATGCATCTGTAGATATTGGCCTTTCTACAGCTACTGCAGCTCCTGTAGCTACCGCTCCTACTACTGCTACCGCTAATGCTAATAATGAGGAACAATTCTACAATGGTTTAGACAATTTTGGGGCTCAGCTTTACTCGAAATTAAGTGAAATGAATTCTGAGAAGAAAATTTTCTTCTCACAATTCTCCATAGAAGCATGTCTGGCAATAGTACGTATGGGAGCCGAAGGTACGACTGCTGATGAAATGGACCATGGGTTAGCTTTACCTTCCCAAAATTGGAAACAAATGGCTAAAAATGTTCACTCTGTATTGGAACCGTACCAGAATAGTTCGGTTCTTAGCATTGCCAATAAGATTTATGTCCAACAAGGCTATGAAATTAAGGAAGAATTCAACAATTCGATGTCCGAACAATTCTTCTCATCCGTTGACGCAATTAACTTCACCATTAATCAAGTAGCTGCCCAAACAATAAATTCTTGGGTAGAAAATAAGACCCATAATTTAATAAAAGTGTTGATAAACCCGGATAACTTAGACCAGACTACTCGTTTGGTGCTGGTAAATGCCTTAAGCTTAAAAGCCAATTGGGTTAAGGAATTTGATGAGCAGGCGACCTACGAAACAGACTTTCATCTGAACGAGAAAAATTACTTTAAAGTGAACATGATGACCACAACGGAATCCTTCAATTATGGTGAAATTCCTGAATTGGATGCAACTGTTTTGGAAATGCTTTACCAAGATTCAGATCTTTCAATGTTGATTATATTACCCAATTCAAATACCACTTTATATAATGTCGAGAAGAAATTAGAAGGAAATTTATTAGCGGAACTAACCAAATACATGCAGTATGAACAAGTTGAGGTGCATTTACCAAAATTCAGAGTTGAGTTTGAAGTCGAATTAAAGAATCCTTTGAAGAATGTAAGAGAATTGTTTAAATAATATAATTTATAATTTTTAAATTATTATTTATTTTACAATTATATGTAAAGATGGGTATGGAACGTATGTTTGCAGACAATGCTCAGTTTGGTCAAATGTTAAAGGATAGTCAGACTTTGAGTGTGTCTTCCGTCGTTCACAAGGCTGTTATTGCGGTCGATGAAAATGGTACTGAGGCTGCTGCTGCTACCGGTAAGTCATTTTGTCTTAAACTTTTTTTATTATAACTTTGCGTATAAAATAGCTCCCAAGCCAAAGACAACAAGAAAAAAGAATTTAAATAACTCCAATTTTTTAACAATTTAATTTTTTTAGGCGAATAATGTCATTTTTAATTGGAAGTTGACATGACATGGCTTAAGTTTTCATTAGAGACAACTTGTTGACTTTTTATATGCAAAATACATAGGTTGAACTTAAATTTTCTTTACTCATTATTTTTCTTTCAATCTGTTGAGAAAATCAATAAATTTTGTCACAGATACCTATGTAGTACTTTAAGAATTCTGGTGTGCCCATGATCATCTCTTGACTATGACCAAATTGTGTTTAATCTAATCGCAGACTTGACAGCCAATTGTATGATCAAGTTTAATTTGGTGAAGAGTGGTTTCGTTGGATGGGCCTAAGCATTTTTGTAACCGCAATCGCCTGTTGTTGAAACCCCTTTTCTAGGGTTCTGCATTTTGAATCCTCTCCTAATGTATCCCTCCAAACTAATACCTTACAAAATATAAATGATTGAGGAATCCACATGATGTCTATGGGACAAACTAACCTAGTACAAGTGTACATAGCAGTGGGTGCCTTGTTCACTATAACCTGTATATTGTGGTTCCACGATGATTTGCCATCCAAAAAAACTATCAGCTATTAAACGAATGCCGACATTTCACGGCTAACACCATTATCCTGGTGGAAACGAAGTTCCCCATTAATAATTATTAGTTAATTATTTTAATTCATTATTTAATTCACCACATTTGATTGATTTTCAGTTTGGGGATTAAATATCAGTTTGGGAGTTCATGTTATCTTTTAATCATAGTGAAAAATGTTATAAATGTTGTTCATTTCTTGTGCATATACATACATACAAGTAAAACTTTGATTTCATCCTTTGCATTTTTCTATTTACAGGCGCAATGATGTCGCTTAAAATGGGAGAAACCTATACCGGACCACCCAAGAAATTTATCGTCAATAGACCTTTTCATTTTATTATAAGGAATGAGAAGAATGTGCAGATATTCAAAGGAAGTATGAAATCTAAATTTTTAAGCAACTAAATATAATATATTTTTAATATAGAATTATGTTATTATTATTAAGCATCCATTAACGAAAAATAAGAAAATTGGCTACTTGTAGTGCCAATTACAATTTTTAATGTGTGTATAATTTTTAATAAAACAAAAAGAAAAGATGAAAGGAGCGGGCTTGAAGGGTTGGATGAAATGTGGTTGGCAAATATTCTTTGGAATGTATTCTTTTTAACTTTCAACCATAAAATAGAAGATTCTATATTGTAACAATTTTAAGATTTTTATATAAAGAATCATACAGCAAATCGAGGATTTTTCACCATGAGTGAAACCTTTCGAATTGTTTAGTCTTTACGATCTAGATCTACATAAAATCAACAAAAATAGCTTACAATTTGTTTTTGGGTGCTTAAAATAAAAAAAAAGTCGTTTAACACTCAGATTTTTAATCATTCGATGCTTATAATATAAATTTCACATTCGACTTTCGATGTTCGATAGCCAGCGAAGATAGAATATCGAATGCAACTCATAATAAGGGCCATATCTTTCAAACTATCGTATACATAATACTTTAATTTAATAACAAATAAATTTAAAAATTCAAAAAACCTAAAAACAACTTAAAAGGAAAAAAATTAAAATTAAATTAACCAAAAAAATTAATAGTCATGGGATAGTGGCAAAAATTAAATAAATATACTTAATAGTAACAAACCAAAAAAGTTTGTCTTAAGTAAAACAAAAACAAGAAAATTAACTAACATGTGTGCCCTTAATTATGAAAGTGGTCTAAGTCATGCGCATTTTTGCATCGAAATATTAAAGGAATCTTAAAAAAACGTCAATAAATATTTAATAAATTTTATATATTTTCATATTAACCGAGACTTGAACAGCTTTAAATTAGAATATTGCATAATATAAAATTTTTTTTTTGATTTGTTCAAATGTAAATATATCGACCAAAGAAATATATGACTTAGACCACTTTCATAATTAAGGGCACATGTGTATACTTAGTAACCTAGGGTTTACACGTGCAAGCAAGTGCAAGTTCGAAAAATTCAATACACTCAAACTCTTTTACTAACACATCTACACTTTCGGCACTTGCAGTCTACTTCCAACCCAACTGCCAAGGAATTTTACAAGACAGTGACTTGTTGAACTTGTAGCAAGTAAATGGAAAGTTAGCTAACAGTGTTGCCCTATTAATAGTTTAGCACAAATTAACTGGATTTCAGTGTAATGTTATATGAGTTTTTACTCATTTTAAATACATTTAAAAGCTAATTTAATAATTTTTTTTCTCAAATATTCATTAATCGAGCAGTTTATTAATTTTTTAGACATAAATAGCATTGAAACAATACGAATAAAGTTCAAAACTATCTGGTTCCCTTAAAATTAAAATTTTTTATGTTATGGACAACTCTACACTAAAAGGCAAACATGCAAGTTGCAAGACAGTCGGGCATTTGTACGAAATTTTCCTTGATAATACGTACACAGAGCTTGCATGCAAGGCACTTGCATGTGTAAACGTAGGGTAAAGAAAAAACGACAATGGTATGTAAGTCTGTTGTAAATATAGAGATGGTAAAATTGAGCTTTCATTACAAAAAAGCTTTCAGCAAATTGAAATAAGATGAATCAAAACAATTCACATATTCCATTTGCAATAATGGCTAAGTATGTAAAGCAGAAATCTACATCAACTGACACCACACACAGTGGCCTTCGAAAACGGCTGGCTATTCCGTTCAAATATGTGTTGTCAGAATATTTACAACTAACTTTGGTGTTATTTGTTCATTAATAATTGTCACATGTAATTTAGCTTAAAAAGCGATACGAACTTTAGCCTATTCAAATCATAAATATAGAAACAAATGAAGTTCGAACAATAATAATTAAATTAACTAATAAAAGGAAAAAAAACAAGTCCAGTAGCGCGATACTTGTTTTACAGTGGGGAAGCATTAAAACCGAATCTTCAAATCCTCTTAATAGTGGCTGCCGACTGTAAAAGTCACTATGTTCCGCACGACTGGACCAGGGAAAGCCAATCGATACAAAAAATTTTGGATACTCCCGCACATATCGAAAATTTTTTATGTTAGTGCGTGTTGATATTTATTCATTCTCATACTTGCGTATACCCCTGCGCACTTTATTTCATACTTGTATGTATCGATGCGCATTCCTCGTTACATCCCGCATATCTACGCATATCTATCGACATACCCATGACTTGCAACACATTCGGGTTTTTAAATATTTTTTGATAAGTGTTGCCAGAAATACTAGTTTGTAGTTGTTGAGGTAATAACATTTTTTTCAAACTATTTTAACATAAAATTCAATAAAAATGTTTTACCCACACACACACTCTTCACAGTCCTTGGATATAAAAGCCCTATTAAATATTTAGTTTTCAGTTCAGTATTCAGTTTTAAAGATTTTCAACCAGTATCGAACTATGATATCTTTTATCTCTTTTTATGTTACCAAGTTTTTGCTAATTTTTGACATGGTCACAAATTTTTCCAAGTTTTTGACATTCGTTACAATTTTGGTGTTTTTTTAATACATTTTAAGGGTTTTTTTCAATTAAAAAATTATTCACGAATTTTCGCAACTTTTTGTAATTGACTCTGTTTTTGATTTTTAAAATCTACTGAGTATTTTCGTTCACTTTTTTTTAGGTTTCGGACATTTTTTACAAGTTTTCGCGATTAATATGCGGAAAAAATTTTCGACTTAATTGCTTTTTTGAGGTTTATATAATTAGCTTTAGGGGATTTTTTTTATTGTTTTAATCATTGCGAATATGCACAATTTTTGCAATATATAAATTTTTTATTTATTAACTTTTTTTAGTATTTACGAATTTTTTTCATAAAATTGGTTGTATGAAAATTTTTTCATTTGTAAACAGGCTCCTGGAGAACCAAATTAGATCAAAAAAGTTGTCAAAAATTCATGTTGCGTGTCTTTTCTATTAGCAAATAGAAAAAGTTTCGTGAAATAGATTTCATGAAAAAAATGCATAATATAAATAAGGCATTTGTTAAATTCATACACAACAATTTTTTTTATTTACTTATATATTTGGTAACATTGTTCATATAGTCATACTCGTCATTACATTCTTGTGCGCACATGTATTGATACGAATATCTATAGCACATTGGTTTGATCGAACCCGCACCTATCGATATGCGCACTTATTTGTGTTGATAGCTATAGATATAAAGGGTGTTTTTTATTGAGGTATAGAACTTTAAGTTGGCATCACTTTTTTAACTGGCGGCCATTTTGTCAGCTGTCAAGTGATTAATATTTAGTTTGGTTTGCCATTTCATCATGAACAGGTTGACAAAAGAACAACGCTTGCAAATCGTGCAAATCTATTTCGAAAATAATGATTCAGTTCGCGAAGTTTACCGCAAGCTCCGTCCATTTTATGGTCGACATAATCGTCCATCAGAGCAATTAATTCGGTTAACCATGGATCGTTTTCGCACTACGTTTACTCTATGTGATAATACGCATCCGCAGAGACGTCGAACAGTGCGCACCGAAGAAACAATTGCCGCTGTAGAGCAAAGTGTTGAAGAGGACCCGAATGAATCGATTCGCCACCGTGCACAGCAATTGGAGCCGATTAACCGACTATTTTGTTCCCGAATTGGATGGCATGAATGTGGATGAGTTGTGGTTCCAACAAGACGGCGCTACATGCCACACAGCGCACGTCACAATCGATTTATTGAAGGAAACATTCGATGAGCGCATAATTTCGCGGAATGGACCTGTCAATTGGCCACCAAGATCGTGTGATTTGACACCATTGGATTATTTTCTTTGGGGATATGTGAAGTCGCTCGTCTACGCCAACAAACCAGAAACGTTAGGGGACTTGGAAGCCAACATTCGTGGCGTTATTGCCAACATACGGCCCCATATGCTCGAAAAAGTGGTTGAAAATTGGACCTGTAGAATTGGCTTTATTCGAGCCAGCCGCGGCGGCCACATGCCCAAAATCATATTTAAACATTAATGGCATAAAATTATCCTTCCAATAAAGACAAATTGATGGACATTAAAACGATTTTCTTGTGTTTTATTTCAATTCGAAGTTCTATACCCCTAAAAAAACACCCTATATATGTATGCCTTTATGTTATAGGGTTGCATTTGTATACTCGTTTGTATAGCCAAAACAAATATACCATGGTATGTACCATATAATTGTAGTGTGAGCGACAGAACTAGTATAAGAGTTATTGTGTGTGCGTGCTTTTCCAAATTAAAATACAATTAAAACAAATAACAATTGTTTATTGTATTGCTGCTGAGCAACTGTTTGATCTGTTTTTGCCCAAAAATATATGTTGTAATACAAATATATGAAAAAACCACTATTGAAACAAATACATGATGTGCAGATGCATGTGCGGACGTTCGTTATATTATTTTGTGGCGCAAACAAAGTATAGAGAGAGAAAGAGACAATTTTATGTACATGTATCATTTACTTACATGTGTATGTGAAATTTTACTTTCATTCATTCATTCATCAACCATGGATTTTTTATTTCAACACACCATGTAGTACTTATGTTAAAACCAGTTTTATGTATCTTATTTGTTATAGAAAAACAAATACATACAAACGTGTTTTTCTCATTTGGTCATTGCACAACCATACAATAACTGCTTTAAAAATCAACATTTACAACTAGTAAAAGAAACGCTAAATAACATATTTTTTCATACAAGAACCAAAAAACACGCAAAACTGGTGCAAACAGATGCATCTGTGCAATGCTATACTTTATGTAAGCATGCTTGTTGATGCGGATGTGCTATCATACTCATTGTCGTTGGAGTATCGATATGTATTGAGCAGTCAAAAAGTAACTTTTTGGCTTTCCCTGGACTGGACTTGTTTTTTTCTTTTTCAGTTGTTTTTAGGTAGTCGGGATTCTTTATTTTTTAAATTTATTTGTTATTTTAAACATTTCAGTTTCCCGGCAATTCTTATTTTGATACCCCAACCGATAGGTTTCTTAATTTTTTGTTTCTAATTAAATTTAAATATAACTTATACACATTTATATGTAATCCCCTTTTAATTTCCTTTATTTTGATACCCCACTCGATGGGTTTGGTAAAAAAAATTTTGACGTGTTACTGTTTCGTTTGAAAAATCCGCCATTTTATTTTTTGTTTTTGAGCATCTGCCTGAGAACACTTTATTGCTTAAGGCCAGTGCCACCAGATTAGGGGATTTGTCCCCAAATTCGGAATTCGGGATTTCGCTTCTAATTTGGGGACAGAATTTCGTGGGGAGGGATTTGGGGACTTTTCATTTAGAGCTCTAAATTCACTTTTTCTTATAAGAGTATTTTATCTGAATACAATATTTACGTTTTATGGGGTTTCTTCTAATTTTACAAATTATTTTAAAATAGTATTATTACTGTAATTATATTATTATAAAGCGAGAAAAAATGGAAATTCGCGAAAAGTTGCAAAATTTAAAAAAAGCCATAATATTGATTAAGGTCCAATTTCACCAACCCTATTTAAATATCAACTCATATTATGCGTGTGAAGATAAATATGCCGAGTTAAATATGTTTCGACGTAAAGACTTACGTTACAACATATTTAGGTGTGAAGATAAATATGCTATGACGTAACGACATGGGATCTAGTTAACTAGTTGTATGAAAAACACACATTTAAAAGGTTTTCGCTCATTTTTATGTTGAATTCTGCCGGAATTTAATTATATTTAATATACCTACCATTCTGAAAGTAGTTTTCAGAAAAGTTTTAAGAAAAGTCGCCTTCGGACATGGGAATGATCTCTGAGGGATTTTGGCCAAAGTGGCCAAATGAAGGGTTGGCATGCAATGCCACCCAATGGGAAGTAACTGCTACAATACTAACTACAATACGTATTGATTAGAATTCCTGAATTGAGTTTGTGAAAAAAGTTACAGCTCATATAAAATCACCTTTGGTCAAAAAACTTTCTGAGGGATTTTGGCCAAAGTGGCCAAATGAAGGGTTGGCATGCAATGCCACCTAATGGGAAGTAACTGCTACAATACTAACTACAATACGTATTGATTAGAATTCCTGAATTGAGTTTGTGAAAAAAGTTACAGCTCATATAAAATCAACTTTGGTCAAAAAACTCTCTGAGGGATTTTGGCCAAAGTGGCCAAATGAAGGGTTGGCATGCAATGCCACCTAACAGGGAGTAACTACTACAATACTAACTATAATACGTATTGATTAGAATTCCTGAATTGAGTTTGTGAAAAAAGTTACAGCTCATATAAAATCACCTTTGGTCAAAAAACTCTCTGAGGGATTTTGGCCAAAGTGGCCAAATGAAGGGTTGGCATGCAATGCCACCTAACAGGGAGTAACTACTACAATACTAACTACAATACGTAGTGATTAGAATTCCTGAATTGAGTTTGTGAAAAAAGTTACAGCTCATATAAAATCACCTTTGGTCAAAAAACTCTCTGAGGGATTTTGGCCGAAGTGGCCATATGAAGGGTTGGCATGCAATGCCACCTAACAGGGAGTAACTACTACAATACTAACTACAATACGTAGTGATTAGAATTCCTGAATTGAGTTTGTGAAAAAAGTTACAGCTCATATAAAATCACCTTTGGTCAAAAAACTCCCTGAGGGATTTTGGCCGAAGTGGCCAAATGAAGGGTTGGCATGCAATGCCACCTAACAGGGAGTAACTACTACAATACTAACTATAATACGTATTGATTAGAATTCCTGAATTGAGTTTGTGAAAAAAGTTACAGCTCATATAAAATCACCTTTGGTCAAAAAACTCTCTTAGGGATTTTGGCCAAAGTGGCCAAATGAAGGGTTGGCATGCAATGCCACCTAACAGGGAGTAACTACTACAATACTAACTACAACAAATATTGATTAGAATTCCTGAATTGAGTTTGTGAAAAAAGTTACAGCTCATATAAAATCACCTTTGGTCAAAAAACTCTCTGAGGGATTTTGGCCGAAGTGGCCAAATGAAGGGTTGGCATGCAATGCCACCTAACAGGGAGTAACTACTACAATACTAACTACAATACGTAATGATTAGAATTCCTGAATTGAGTTTGTGAAAAAAGTTAGAGCTCATATAAAATCACCTTTGGTCAAAAAACTCTCTGAGGGATTTTGGCCGAAGTGGCCAAATGAAGGGTTGGCATGCAATGCCACCTAACAGGGAGTAACTACTACAATACTAACTACAATACGTAATGAATAGAATTCCTGAATTGAGTTTGTGAAAAAAGTTACAGCTCATATAAAATCACCTTTGGTCAAAAAACTCTCTGAGGGATTTTGGCCAAAGTGGCCAAATGAAGGGTTGGCATGCAATTCCACCTAATGGGGAGTAACTACTACAATACTAACTACAATACATATTGATTAGAATTCCTGAATTGAGTTTGTGAAAAAAGTTACAGCTCATATAAAATTAACTTTGGTCAAAAAACTCTCTGAGGGATTTTGGCCGAAGTGGCCAAATGAAGGGTTGGCATGCAATGCCACCTAACAGGGAGTAACTACTACAATACTAACTACAATACGTAGTGATTAGAATTCCTGAATTGAGTTTGTGAAAAAAGTTACAGCTCATATAAAATCACCTTTGGTCAAAAAACTCTCTGAGGGATTTTGGCCGAAGTGGCCATATGAAGGGTTGGCATGCAATGCCACCTAACAGGGAGTAACTACTACAATACTAACTACAATACGTAGTGATTAGAATTCCTGAATTGAGTTTGTGAAAAAAGTTACAGCTCATATAAAATCACCTTTGGTCAAAAAACTCTCTGAGGGATTTTGGCCGAAGTGGCCAAATGAAGGGTTGGCATGCAATGCCACCTAACAGGGAGTAACTACTACAATACTAACTACAACACATATTGATTAGAATTCCTGAATTGAGTTTGTGAAAAAAGTTACAGCTCATATAAAATCACCTTTGGTCAAAAAACTCTGAGGGATTTTGGCCGAAGTGGCCAAATGAAGGGTGGGCATGTAATGCCACCTAACAGGGAGTAATTACTACAATACTAACTATAATACGTATTGATTAGAATTCCTGAATAGAGTTTGTGAAAAAAGTTACAGCTCATATAAAATTAACTTTGGTCAAAAAACTCTCTGAGGGATTTTGGCCGAAGTGGCCAAATGAAGGGTTGGCATGCAATGCCACCTAACAGGGAGTAACTACTACAATACTAACTACAATACGTAATGATTAGAATTCCTGAATAGAGTTTGTGAAAAAAGTTACAGCTCATATAAAATCACCTTTGGTCAAAAAACTCTCTGAGGGATTTTGGCCGAAGTGGCCAAATGAAGAGTTGGCATGCAATGCCACCTAACAGGGAGTAACTACTACAATACTAACTACAATACGTAATGAATAGAATTCCTGGATTGAGTTTGTGAAAAAAGTTACAGCTCATATAAAATCACCTTTGGTCAAAAAACTCTCTGAGGGATTTTGGCCAAAGTGGCCAAATGAAGGGTTGGCATGCAATGCCACCCAATGGGAATTAACTGCTACAATACTAACTACAATACGTATTGATTAGAATTCCTTAATTGAGTTTGTGAAAAAAGTTACAGCTCATATAAAATCAACTTTGGTCAAAAAACTCTCTGTGGGATTTTTTCCAAAGTAGCCAAATGAAGGGTTGGCATGCAATGCCACCTAACAGGGAGTAACTACTACAATACTAACTATAATACGTATTGATTAGAATTCCTGAATTGAGTTTGTGAAAAAAGTTACAGCTCATATAAAATCACCTTTGGTCAAAAAACTCTCTGAGGGATTTTGGCCAAAGTGGCCAAATGAAGGGTTGGCATGCAATGCCACCTAATGGGAAGTAGCTACTACAATACTAACTACAATACGTAATGATTAGAATTCCTGAGTTGAGTTTGTGAAAAAAGTTACAGCTCATATAAAATCACCTTTGGTCAAAAAACTCTCTGAGGGATTTTGGCCGAAGTGCCCAAATGAAGGGTTGGCATGCAATGCCACCTAACAGGGAGTAACTGCTACAATACTAACTACAATACGTATTGATTAGAATTCCTGAATTGAGTTTGTGAAAAAAGTTACAGCTCATATAAAATCACCTTTGGTCAAAAAACTCTCTGAGGGATTTTGGCCGAAGTGGCCAAATGAAGGGTTGGCATGCAATGCCACCTAACAGGGAGTAACTACTACAATACTAACTACAATACGTAATGATTAGAATTCCTGAATTGAGTTTGTGAAAAAAGTTACAGCTCATATAAAATCACCTTTGGTCAAAAAACTCTCTGAGGGATTTTGGCCGAAGTGGCCAAATGAAGGGTTGGCATGCAATGCCACCTAACAGGGAGTAACTGCTACAATACTTACTACAATACGTATTGATTAGAATTCCTGAATTGAGTTTGTGAAAAAAGTTACAGCTCATATAAAATCACCTTTGGTCAAAAAACTCTCTGAGGGATTTTAACCGAAGTGGCCAAATGAAGGGTTGGCATGCAATGCCCCCTAACAGGGAGTAACTACTACAATACTAACTACAATACGTAATGATTAGAATTCCTGAATTGAGTTTGTGAAAAAAGTTACAGCTCATATAAAATCACCTTTGGTCAAAAAACTCTCTGAGGGATTTTGGCCGAAGTGGCCAAATGAAGGGTGGGCATGTAATGCCACCTAACAGGGAGTAATTACTACTATACTAACTATAATACGTATTGATTAGAATTCCTGAATTGAGTTTGTGAAAAAAGTTACAGCTCATATAAAATCACCTTTGGTCAAAAAACTCTCTTAGGGATTTTGGCCAAAGTGGCCAAATGAAGGGTTGACATGCAATGCCACCTAACAGGGAGTAACTACTACAATACTAACTACAATACGTAATGATTAGAATTCCTGAATTGAGTTTGTGAAAAAAGTTACAGCTCATATAAAATCACCTTTGGTCAAAAAACTCTCTGAGGGATTTTGGCCGAAGTGGCCAAATGAAGGGTTGGCATGCAATGCCACCTAACAGGGAGTAACTACTACAATACTAACTACAATACGTAATGATTAGAATTCCTGAATTGAGTTTGTGAAAAAAGTTACAGCTCATATAAAATCACCTTTGGTCAAAAAACTCTCTGAGGGATTTTGGCCGAAGTGGCCAAATGAAGGGTTGGCATGCAATGCCACCTAACAGGGAGTAACTGCTACAATACTAACTACAATACGTATTGATTAGAATTCCTGAATTGAGTTTGTGAAAAAAGTTACAGCTCATATAAAATCACCTTTGGTCAAAAAACTCTCTGAGGGATTTTAACCGAAGTGGCCAAATGAAGGGTTGGCATGCAATGCCCCCTAACAGGGAGTAACTACTACAATACTAACTACAATACGTAATGATTAGAATTCCTGAATTGAGTTTGTGAAAAAAGTTACAGCTCATATAAAATCACCTTTGGTCAAAAAACTCTCTGAGGGATTTTGGCCGAAGTGGCCAAATGAAGGGTTGGCATGCAATGCCACCTAACAGGGAGTAACTACTACAATACTAACTACAATACGTAATGATTAGAATTCCTGAATTGAGTTTGTGAAAAAAGTTACAGCTCATATAAAATCACCTTTGGTCAAAAAACTCTCTGAGGGATTTTGGCCGAAGTGGCCAAATGAAGGGTTGGCATGCAATGCCACCTAACAGGGAGTAACTACTACAATACTAACTACAACACCTATTGATTAGAATTCCTGAATTGAGTTTGTGAAAAAAGTTACAGCTCATATAAAATCACCTTTGGTCAAAAAACTCTCTGAGGGATTTTGGCCGAAGTGGCCAAATGAAGGGTTGGCATGCAATGCCACCTAACAGGGAGTAACTACTACAATAATAACTACAATACGTAATGATTAGAATTCCTGAATTGAGTTTGTGAAAAAAGTTACAGCTCATATAAAATCACCTTTGGTCAAAAAACTCTCTGAGGGATTTTGGCCAAAGTGGCCAAATGAAGGGTTGGCATGCAATGCCACCTAATGGGGAGTAACTACTACAATACTAACTACAATACGTATTGATTAGAATTCCTGAATTGAGTTTGTGAAAAAAGTTACAGCTCATATAAAATCACCTTTGGTCAAAAAACTCTCTGAGGGATTTTGGCCAAAGTGGCCAAATGAAGGGTTGGCATGCAATGCCACCTAATGGGGAGTAACTACTACAATACTAACTACAATACGTAATGATTAGAATTCCTGAATTGAGTTTGTGAAAAAAGTTACAGCTCATATAAAATCACCTTTGGTCAAAAAACTCTCTGAGGGATTTTGGCCAAAGTGGCCAAATGAAGGGTTGGCATGCAATGCCACCTAACAGGGAGTAACTACTACAATACTAACTACAACACGTATTGATTAGAATTCCTGAATTGAGTTTGTGAAAAAAGTTACAGCTCATATAAAATCACCTTTGGTCAAAAAACTCTCTGAGGGATTTTGGCCGAAGTGGCCAAATGAAGGGTTGGCATGCAATGCCACCTAACAGGGAGTAACTACTACAATAATAACTACAATACGTAATGATTAGAATTCCTGAATTGAGTTTGTGAAAAAAGTTACAGCTCATATAAAATCACCTTTGGTCAAAAAACTCTCTGAGGGATTTTGGCCGAAGTGGCCAAATGAAGGGTTGGCATGCAATGCCACCTAACAGGGAGTAACTACTACAATACTAACTACAATACGCAATGATTAGAATTCCTGGATTGAGTTTGTGAAAAAAGTTACAGCTCATATAAAATCACCTTTGGTCAAAAAACTCTCTGAGGGATTTTGGCCAAAGTGGCCAAATGAAGGGTTGGCATGCAATGCCACCCAATGGGAAGTAACTGCTACAATACGAACTACAATACGTATTGATTAGAATTCCTGAATTGAGTTTGTGAAAAAAGTTACAGCTCATATAAAATCAACTTTGGTCAAAAAACTCTCTGAGGGATTTTGGCCAAAGTAGCCAAATGAAGGGTTGGCATGCAATGCCACCTAACAGGGAGTAACTACTAAAATACTAACTATAATACGTATTGATTAGAATTCCTGAATTGAGTTTGTGAAAAAAGTTACAGCTCATATAAAATCACCTTTGGTCAAAAAACTCTCTGAGGGATTTTGGCCAAAGTGGCCAAATGAAGGGTTGGCATGCAATGCCACCTAATGGGAAGTAGCTACTACAATACTAACTACAATACGTAATGATTAGAATTCCTGAGTTGAGTTTGTGAAAAAAGTTACAGCTCATATAAAATCACCGTTGGTCAAAAAACTCTCTGAGGGATTTTGGCCGAAGTGGCCAAATGAAGGGTTGGCATGCAATGCCACCTAACAGGGAGTAACTGCTACAATACTAACTACAATACGTATTGATTAGAATTCCTGAATTGACTTTGTGAAAAAAGTTACAGCTCATATAAAATCACCTTTGGTCAAAAAACTCTCTGAGGGATTTTGGCCGAAGTGGCCAAATGAAGGGTTGGCATGCAATGCCACCTAACAGGGAGTAACTACTACAACACTAACTACAATACGTAATGATTAGAATTCCTGAATTGAGTTTGTGAAAAAAGTTACAGCTCATATAAAATCACCTTTGGTCAAAAAACTCTCTGAGGGATTTTGGCCGAAGTGGGCAAATGAAGGGTTGGCATGCAATGCCACCTAACAGGGAGCAACTACTACAATACTAACTACAATACGTAATGATTAGAATTCCTGAATTGAGTTTGTGAAAAAAGTTACAGCTCATATAAAATCACCTTTGGTCAAAAAACTCTCTGAGGGATTTTGGCCGAAGTGGCCAAATGAAGGGTTGGCATGCAATGCCACCTAACAGGGAGCAACTACTACAATACTAACTACAATACGTAATGATTAGAATTCCTGAATTGAGTTTGTGAAAAAAGTTACAGCTCATATAAAATCACCTTTGGTCAAAAAACTCTCTGAGGGATTTTGGCCAAAGTGGCCAAATGAAGGGTTGGCATGCAATGCCACCTAATGGGGAGTAACTACTACAATACTAACTACAATACGTATTGATTAGAATTCCTGAATTGAGTTTGTGAAAAAAGTTACAGCTCATATAAAATCACATTTGGTCAAAAGACTCTCTGAGGGATTTTGGCCAAAGTGGCCAAATGAAGGGTTGGCATGCAATGCCACCTAACAGGGAGTAACTACTACAATACTAACTACAATACGTATTGATTGGAATTCCTGAATTGAGTTTGTGAAAAAAGTTACAGCTCATATAAAATCAACTTTGGTCAAAAAACTCTCTGAGGGATTTTGGCCAAAGTGGCCAAATGAAGGGTTGGCATGCAATGCCACCTAACAGGGAGTAATTACTACAATACTAACTACAATACGTAATGATTAGAATTCCTGAATTGAGTTTGTGAAAAAAGTTACAGCTCATATAAAATCACCTTTGGTCAAAAAAGTGCTCTAATGCAAGAAAATATGATTTATGCAACCATGGCTTTTTGTGACATCGCAATAGTGTGTACTGGAGGCGACTTTTATCATTTCAGATATTTTTCGTTTTGTAGCATTGCTTTCCAAATAATAAACATAATGTGAACGGCGTTGCCCACATTTTGCAAATGACACCACAAAATGACAACGCAAGAAATGCCAGATCTGTACTCAGCATTAAGCATATTTTCCTTGTTGCCACAGAAGTGGTCTAATCATTAGGAATTAGACTCTAATGCGTAATGTTGTAAATACTTCATGCTTATCAAAATTTAAATAAAAACGCCGAATCAAGCAGAAAATTTCTAAATTAGCATCCTTGGTTGCGTGTTCGGAAAAAACAAATATAAATTTTGATACAACATCAACAGCGCAGAGGTTTTATTTTACCAGACTAGCAAATACAAAATCCGTTAAAAATTTATTTGCAAAGCAATGCCAACACTTTTCTGTTACTAAGCCTGGTACTCTGCCCAACATTTCATGTGAAATGCTGTCAAAAAAAAAATAAAAAAAATTGGCATGAATTGTTTTTGTAAGAATGTTGCAGAAATAGTACTCTCTAGATATTGGGAAAACATCAGACATGTATGTATAGGGTGTTTTTTTAACAGGTATAGAACTTTGAATTGAAATAAAACACAAAAAAATCGTTTTAATGTCCATCAATTTGGCTTTATTGGAAGGATAATTTTATGCCATTAATGTTTAAATATGATTTCGGGCATGTAGCCGCCGCGGCTGGCTCGAATAAAGCCAATTCTACAGGTCCAATTTTCAACCACTTTTTCGAGCATATGGGGCCGTATGTTGGCAATAACGCCACGAATGTTGGCTTCCAAGTCCCCTAACGTTTCTGGTTTGTTGGCGTAGACGAGCGACTTCACATATCCCCAAAGAAAATAATCCAATGGTGTCAAATCACACGATCTTGGTGGCCAATTGACAGGTCCATTCCGCGAAATTATGCGCTCATCGAATGTTTCCTTCAATAAATCGATTGTGACGTGCGCTGTGTGGTATGTAGCGCCGTCTTGTTGGAACCACAACCCATCCACATTCATGCCATCCAATTCGGGAACAAAATAGTCGGTTAGTCGGCTCCAATTGCTGTGCACGGTGGCGAATCGATTCATTCGGGTCCTCTTCAACACTTTGCTCTACAGCGGCAATTGTTTCTTCGGTGCGCACTGTTCGACGTCTCTGCGGATGCGTATCATCACATAGAGTAAACGTAGTGCGAAAACGATCCATGGTTAACCGAATTAATTGCTCTGATGGACGATTATGTCGACCATAAAATGGACGGAGCTTGCGGTAAACTTCGCGAACTGAACCATTATTTTCGAAATAAATTTGCACGATTTGCAAGCGTTGTTCTTTTGTCAACCTGTTCATGATAAAATGGCAAACCAAACTAAATATTAATCACTTGACAGCTGACAAAATGGCCGCCAGTTAAAAAAGTGATGCCAACTTAAAGTTCTATACCTCAATAAAAAACACCCTTTATCTTCAACATTTTAAGTTTTCAATAATAAAAGATTAGTGGCACTTGTGTCGCATTTAAAATTTTTTGTATGAAGTAATGAATGGTGCTCAACATTTTTAAAAAGTTAGTATTTTTTTCATGCTGCTAAAAATAATTTTCGTTTTTTTTTACGTTTGTTAATCGTAAACTATTGTCGTAAAAAATACAATCTTTTTTTGTCTTTACTATTCGCTTGAAATATTCGCATATATTTTAGCGAATGTAAATAGCAAAAGTAAGCGAATAATTTGCGAATGCGAAAGCCACTAACAACTCCATTTTTAAATTAATTATTCCAAAAGTACATTTTTAATAAAGTATCTTTTTCAAAAAGTATTTTTTCTAATAATATCATATTAAAAAAAAGTTCCTTTTTCAAAAAGCATATTTTCCAAAGAGCAAGATTTCTTAAAAATGTATTTAAAAAAATGTTCTTCATTTATCAAAAAGAAAATTAAAAAAAAAACAACTTTTTAAAAAGTATCATTCGAAAAGTACAAAATATATCTACAAATTTCCCCATTCATTATTAAAAAGAAGGTTTTTTAATGCTTCTCCAGTTTCAAAATATTTTTTAAATTTATAATATTTTATATGTGTACATAAAACTGGACCGCTAGCTTGGGTAATATTAAATAAATATATGTATAATTGACAAATAAGTTCGACTACATTAGACTTATTAAAATTGTATATTTCAAATATTAACGAAGGATTGGAGGAGCTTTTCAACTCTTTAGACCCCTTGAACCAAAATACGTTTCAATCTTTTATTATGCCAAATGATTATACTAATGAATTTCAAGTTCTGGTGCCACATTCGTCTACAAAAATAAATCTTGACTTAAGTAACACGCCAAGCGGCAACACAAAGTTATGTGATATTAAAAAGGAGAAATCAGAGAAATATATTTCTGAAGCAGGTAATTACCAAAACGCATTTTATTATATAATATATCGATGGTCAAACGTTGACAACACGTATCTGATTTTTTAATACATACATATCGTCACCTAAAATCCAAAAGGCCGTAACAACCAAAAAATTCAAAATAGACTTTTTGATTGATTATGATGTGATTAACCAAAATACATATTTTACTAAAATTTTACTCACATATGTTTAAAAATGCCGATTTTATTCATTATTCAATTTATGAAGTTTTTTGCTTCTCCTGTAAAATAGTGAAAAGTGTACTTACGGCCTTTTGGATTTTAGGTGACGATATGGCCTAATTACGAGTGTCGTATTTCGACTACGAATACGCGATTTTAAAAAACTAAACTCGAACACTTTCGGTAAATTTGTCGGAATTATGAAATTTCGAATATGATAACGTTTGAAATAAAGGTTTTTAATTTTTTTCCTTGTTATAAGTTCATTATAGAATGGAAGAAAAATACTGGCCAAATATCGAAAGCGGTCGTGCCTAACTGTTGGTCGAAATAATAACCCATATGCTGTCAACTTTTTATTGTCGATGTTACAATTTCATAGAATAAATTTACAAGATGAAATATTTGATGAAATTTTCTTCAAGAAACTGTTTTATTTGCTAGAGTGCAGATGCAAATGGGGAAAATAAGCCTCACTCAAACCATTTGAAAATTAATTTCATAGCATTTTCCACCCAAGTTTCATGTAAAACATTCATGCAATGTGTCTTCATCTTGTAAATCTAAACATACATATTCCAATGTCTGAAAATTTTGTTTATGTAGCTAGTTTTCGAAATTTTCTAATTACAAGTAGCTTCATGGTAATGATTGTAGTTTAGCGTGTATGCAGATACGAGTTTTATGCATGTTTTTTAAATGCAAAAATAAGTTTTCTCCGTTCTTAGTATATTTCGATTGATATTTGTTTGATATTTTAACTATTTATCTATCGATTTACAATTTTTCTCTCAATAGAACATTCTAATGATGATTATTTCGAAGAAATTATTTCTAAAATTCTAAATTCTCCCAAACATAATATATCGGAAATAAACAACACTGCAACACAAAATAAAAACAGAACCTGTCCCGAATCAAGAAGTTTTTATAATTAATTCTGAAAATGATCAAAGATGCACAGCGGGATACCAATACACAGCAGGGAAATTCATTTTTAAAGAGCAGCAAGTTGCCTATTTAAAGGAGTATTTTATAGCGGATGGAAAAATACAAAATAAGAAAGAAATGACCCAGTATATCGAGGATTTGGTTAGGGAAAATTATAAAAATATAAATAATGTATGTTCCATTAACATTGCCAGCTTTGCGTTCACTAAAAAAATGACTTCAATGAGGATTTATGCAAACTGTATTTATTCAAATAAAGGCTGCAGAAAATACAAATTTATAGTTGATTTATCAAATATGGCATTTTCTGTAAACGTTTTTGCAAGTCGACCTTCAATTGTGCATCCCCAAATAAAGAAATCTCAACAGATTCGAGCAGTTCGAAGAAATATAATTAAAAACAAGTTGGCCAGTCAGCAGCCATCTAATTGCCGAAATAATATGCTGATATTACAGTCAAGAGCATTGTGCAAGGTTGGCAACATGCAGTCGGTAACATCCAAGGATGCGATCCGTAAAATAAAAAGTGATACAAATCAAAAATATAACAGAGATCATGATATTGTTATAGACTTGCTTCTAATGCAACGTGACAAAAACTGGTCACATTTCATACAACGTGTCTCCATTCCACAGGAAATATATCTTTTTTCAGAAGAACAGCTTAAACTATCCAGTATATATGGTGGGCAACTAATAAAGAAAAGTAGAAATACGCTTTTTGTGGATGCAACTGGAGGAGTTGTTGAAAAACTAGTTAAAGACTCCAAGAGGGTGTTTCTATATAGTATTGTTATGCACGTTGCAGATGGGGAAAAAAGGCATAGTAATACCTATAGCGGAGGCTTTATTAGCTCGCCATTATGAAGAAGACATTCGCAAATTTTTTATGGATATTAAAGTATTTTGCCTTCAAAATAAAATAAAATGGCCACTCTGTAAGAGAATTTGTGTTGATTGGAGCTGGGCTATTATATATAAACGCTGGTATTAAAACTATAAATAATATGGAATCTACTATATCATACTTATTAAAATGTTTTAATATACTCGAGAACAAGGAAAAAATTAAAAACAATTTTGTTGTTATTCAAATATGCTCTTGCCATTTTTTTAAGATATGTTTAAATGACATAGAAGATTGTACAGAAAATGATGTCCAATCCGAATTTTTAAAAAAAAATCATGAAAATAAGCGATATAACAGCGCGAAAATGTTTTTTACGTCATATGCAATGACCAATGATACAATTAATGTTAATTCTATGTCGATGTCTGAAGGGTTTTATATGGAGAGTGCTCCACAGTACCAAAATAGCGCTTTCCACAAAAAAAGCTTTAAATATTATTGAGTGCCTCAATCCCAATGAAGACATTCAAAATGTTTATGTTGCCAATTTATTACAAAATGAAAAATATTTTAATCTGGTTTTAAGGAAATATGTACCTTACGCTGCCTTTTGGTCAAATATAATGGGATTTCTCATTGATTCAACAGCAACACGTATCGCTAATAGCCCTGTGGAAGGATATTTCAACATAAATAAAAATATAACCCTTGAGGGTAGAAGATACGTTAGACCAACTTTTTACATACGTTCGTCCAAAAAATATATACAAGCGAAGATGAAGGATATAAATTGCATGCTTGACTTAAAAAATAATAAATGCAGCGAATCATTGAAAAGAAATTCTGAAGAATTAATATTAGATATATGGAAAAGAACCCCTAAAAAGATTAAACGTATGATTAATCTACAAAATATGGAAGCTGAAAAACATTTTAAAAAAGAAGAATTCCAAATAAAGCTGTTGAGCGAAAAAAAAATTCCAGAACATTTAAAAAACATAAAATTCTTACTTTATGATTATGAGAATATTTATACCAAATTGAAAAAAGATGTTCCACTATTCAGTCGCTTTATATATCTATATACATGAATTTCAGTCCTTGAATTGTCGACAGCAAATATTTAATAATATCATTGATTTATACAGTCACATTATATTTACAAAACATAATATAACTGATAGTGATTGTTTTTCGTGTGAATATGGAATGGCTATATTTAATAGTAAAACTATTACAAGTTTTGAAAATTTAATTTCTCTTAAAACAAAAAATAACGTTATTATCCCTATACACAATAATAACCATTTTACTTTTGTATTTTTGAAATGTCAAAGAAAGGAATTCTATTATATAAATCCATTCATAGCCACTTATGAAGAGGTTAAAGATAAATTTGACACTTTTAAAAGTTGTTTGGATATCACACAAGCAGAAAAATGGAAGCTGAAAGAAGTTAAGCACTATAAGCAAAAAGATTCATACAATTGTGGCGTTCTTTGCGTACAGTTTATAGAAGCACTATTAACTGATACTTGCTTGGAAAATATCATTAATCCTGATAAATACCGAATAATTATAAAAACAGATTTAATAAAATATGGAAAATTAAATATAAACTGTGTTGACTGTGAGCAAATGCACTTGACACCAGTTTTTAAATGCAAAACCTGTACTAGAGGTGTTGATGAAGGGTGCTACAAATATGTTACGACTCTATTGAAAGGTGACCAGTACAAATGCTTTCTCTGCTAAAAAATTTTGTAACAATTTGCGGCAATTTGTTTTTTATGATTTCAAAATTTTCCTTGAACTTGTTGAATTTTGTTTAATCTTTATTTATGTTTTGTTAATTTTTTTATTACATACATACCGATGTACATATATTATTATTTTTATTTAGTATAGTAAAATTATAAAATTCTATTAAAAAATTCTAATGAATTAAATTATTTTGCATTTTTAAGTTACTAATGCTAATCAATACGTATTGTAGTTAGTATTGTAGTAGTTACTCCCTGTTAGGTGGCATTGCATGCCAACCCTTCATTTGGCCTATTTGGCCAAAATCCCTCAGAGAGTTTTTTGACCAAAGTTGATTTTATATGAGCTGTAACTTTTTTCACAAACTCAATTCAGGAATTCTAATCATTACGTATTGTAGTTAGTATTGTAATAGTTACTCCCTGTTAGGTGGCATTGCATGCCAACCCTTCATTTGGCCACTTCGGCCAAAATCCCTCAGAGAGTTTTTTGACCAAATGTGATATTATATGAGCTGTAACTTTTTTCACAAACTCAATTCAGGAATTCTAATCATTACGTATTGTAGTTAGTATTGTAGCAGTTAATTCCCATTGGGTCGCATTGCATGCCAACCCTTCATTTGGCCACTTGGGCCAAAATCCCTCAGAGAGTTTTTTGACCAAATGTGATATTATATGAGCTGTAACTTTTTTCTCAAACTCAATTCAGGAATTCTAATCATTACGTATTGTAGTTAGTGTCCTAGTAGTTACTTCCCATTAGGTGGCATTGTATGCCAATCCTTCATTTGGCCGCTTTGGCCAAAATCCCTCAGAGAGTTTTTTGACCAAATGTGATATTATATGAGCTGTAACTTTTTTCACAAACGCAATTCAGGAATTCTAATCATTACGTATTGTAGTTAGTATTGTAGTAGTTACTCCCTGTTAGGTGGTATTGCATGCCAACCCTTCATTTGGCCTATTTGGCCAAAATCCCTCAGAGAGTTTTTTGACCAAAGTTGATTTTATATGAGCTGTAACTTTTTTCACAAACTCAATTCAGGAATTCTAATCAATACGTATTGTAGTTAGTATTGTAGTAGTTACTCCCCATTAGGTGGCATTGCATGCCAACCCTTCATTTGGCCACTTTGGCCAAAATCCCTCAGAGATCATTCCTATGTCCGAAGGCGACTTTTCTTAAAACTTTTCTGAAAACTACTTTCAGAATGGTAGGTATATTAAATTTAATTAAATTCCGGCAGAATTCAACATAAAAATGAGCGAAAACCTTTTAAATGTGTTTTTCATACAACTAGTTAACTAGATCCCATGTCGTTACGTCATAGCATATTTATCTTTACACCTAAATATGTTGTAACGTAAGTCTTTACGTCGAAACATATTTAACTCGGCATATTTATCTTCAACACATACTCATATTAAGTGTCGATTTTCATTAATTTTTGTATGAAAAAAGTACTTTTATATATGAATTGATATTTAAATAAGTTGGTGAAATTGGCCCTGAGAATCGCTAAAACTGTAAGGTGTGCCAAAAATGTACGAAAATTCGCAAAAATTTACTAACAGCGGGATGATAAAAGTCTAATATTATAAAAAAAAAAATTCAAAAAAGTTTATAAAATTCGCGAAGAGTTGATTAAAAATCGCCAAAGCCGTTAAAAATAAAAAATTTTTGGTAAAAACGCGAAAAAAGTTTACTAACTGTATTAAAGAAGCCTGTAAATAGTAAAACTCTCAAAAAATATAAAATAATACGAATTATCGGTATTTGACTGTATTCGATTTAATCAATTTAGGTTTGGACTCAAATAAATTTGACAAACTTGTACTATTATCAAACACTAGATGGTTATCATAAGAAAATCTGTGCAAGGAGTTTTGAAGAAATGGATTGAGTTACAGCATCATTTTAAAATGATATCAAACAACAATATTGACAAAATATTTTTGGGGACAAAAGTTAGGATTTTTCTTTTGAAATGGGGATTTTTTTGGGACATGATGATTTAAATTGGGGACAAGAGGCAAAGTTTTTCTGGCAGCACTGCTTAAGGCACTACTTAAGGAAAAGTGGTAACAAAGAAATTTTCAAACATATATGGGTATTTCCACAGAAAAGTACACCTTTTGTCACATTACGTTACTTTTGCGAAGAAAAACATGTCGGCGTAGAGCGCAATTAGATCTATATTCGGTAAGAATTAGAAGAAATCGAACAACATAGCTCTAAAGCACAAGCTAAATTGCATGGTGACGTAACATAACAAAAGGTGGAGTTTTTGTGTGGAAATGCCCATATACAAGAAACGCGCGAAAAACATAACCCTTCTTGACAGTCGGTTAAAAACATGGTAATATGGTAATAATATTTTTATTTTTTATTATCAAAGACAACAACCATTTTTGAAGAAAATAACTTAGAGAATTCAATATTTTCAAACACAAACGTCCTAAATCTTCTTACTGAGTCATGGCATAAGTTGGTTCTGTGCAGGCTTGAAATTTTTTTAATTCAAGGAATCAAAAATTAAGTTTTACTAAATTAAAGAAATTTATACTTATTTCAAAACTAAAGACTTTCTCACATTAAAACTTAGCTTCATTTTGTGTTCATATAATTAAGTCGTTGCGTTTGGTAAGTTTAAAATATAATTTTTACTTCAATTTATTATATGCAAGAACACTTTTTCAAAAATATACATATCGTCGGCAAATATGCTAAGTCCTTTTTTAATTTTCAGGAGGGACAATAAACTGCCTAAATTTATCGAAACTAAATATGTGCGAGTAGAACGAAACTATTAATTGTGTTATTTTATATTAACAAAAAAAAAGTTATTAGTAAAGTAAATGCAAGTACACTAGATGCAGATTGTTTTCCGCTGGACCCTAAAAAACTCTAGGAGTGGATCTTTTAAACTTCTACTTCCTATACGAAGATATATGTAGGTCGTTCGCAGCAACCGAAGGAAGCTTTTACACGTGGAATAAATTGACTCATTGGCCACGTGTCTTTTCAATTTTTTGTTCCATTTGGAACACGGAGTTCAAAAAAATATATAAAACAACAAAATTGAGTAAAAGGTCCGTTTGTTTACCCCAAAATGTGTGCAATTTTGTGCAAATTTGTACTGGATTTTACTAAAATGCGTTCGTTTACACATGAAATTGCAAAAGAGAGTGCCAATTGAGAGAGTAAATTGACAGTTGTTTACTGAGAGTCTGCAAATTTTTACTGGACAAATTTTTGCAGTAAAATCCAGTAGATGACAAAAACATATGATTCAATAAAATAAACAAAAGTAAGCAAATGCTAAGTATAATTTTTTTTTAATAAAAGCATTTAAAAGAATAAAAGTTGAAGTAAAAGTTTAACAAAAACAATCTGAAAAACTAAAAACCAAATACAAGCTAAAGCTTTAACAGAAATTCTATTATAGAAAAACATATGTATACATATATCGCTTCAAATTTATAATTATAAAAATGCATGCATCAATTACCAAAAATATGTATTTGATGGGTAGTAAAACCAACAAAAATATACAACAATATGATCAGCTGTTTTGATTAATCTGCAAATTTTTGCAATTTTTCCGTTCGCGTACTTTTTTGTGCAAGAGACATTCTTGAGAGTTAAATTTTCAAATAACCCAAAATTTACTCAACTACTGGAATTTACTGGAAAAGTAAACAAACGGACCTAAAACATACCCACGTTTTAAATTTTGTATAAGTGCATAATCGTGTTAACAGTACGGTACGTTGCAGTATGGCCACACCAACGTTCGGCTAATTCTGCCTTACATTATTAACAAAATATATTTACATTGGTTTACTAAGTCAGGGTTGGCCAAATCTTAAAATTTATTGGAAAATGACGGGACAGATTTACACGATAATGACAGCAAACACTGCTAAAGGTTAGTAAAAAAATGGATTGGTGCAAACACAATAAAAATATTAGATTGACCGACTGCCTGAAAACCTAAAAGCAAGTCTAATTTATGTGAAACTAGCAGCTTCCCGAAAGAAACTCAAATTGAATTCTTATGATAGTTTATCTACCAGTTTTACTAGTGTTATATTTTATTACTTCTAGCAGTATGTTTATTTGTAACAATGGTAATGTACCCACGTTCAGGAATATGAATAGGGCAGAGGTTATAGACATAACACTAACTGAGATAGGAACCAGATATATAACTGGATGGTAGATAAAGACGACAGTAGGATATTATTTAGTCTTAATTTTACCCATGTAGGAATTCAAGAAAGACTAACTGGGATACCTATAGGGACACTCTTGACATTAAACAGTTAGATAGTTGTAGGGAACGTTTTGAACAATCCTGTCCATTGTTTTTTTTCCAGGCAAAAAAGAGCAGTCCTCGTGGTGGACCAAAGATATGAAAGATCTGAGGTCCTCGGTAAGAAGATTGTTCAAGAGGGCAAAACTCACAGGAAAGATTGGAAACTGGAACAATTATAATGTGTTGTATAATAGGTACAAGGATGATCTCAAAAGGGCGAAAATATCCTTATGGAGAAAATGATGTGAAAAGATTGTTTCCGTAAATGAGTTATCAAGGTTTCGGCGAATATTGTCAAAAGACCCAGGGCTTCTGAGAGTATTCAAAGAATGGATGGCTCATGGGCGGAATCCAGCTCGTAGACACTTTCTGTTGTGGTGGACACTCACTTTCTTGGCTGTAGGGAAGTAAAAAAGGCAACGACGGTTAATTTTAACTACTTGTCGGAACTAGAATTAGGGGTACCAGTGGACCCTTTACCTTTACCTTTGGACCGTATAAATCACCGGACCCAGATGGTATTTTTTCGGCCATGTTACAGAATATCCCAGAGCACGTACTTCTGTCTCTGATGAGTACCTTTAAGATATGCTTGATCAGGAAGTTTATACCAAAGCGGGCAAAGAAAGCCACTCAAAGCCGTTTCTTTTGAAAACATTAGAACGACTGATTTATCTGCATCTAAGGAACACACTTGATACCCGCGTCATTATTGGCGCTCAGCATGCCTATTGAAAAGGCAGGTCTGTTGAGAGTGCGCTTCATGCCGTGTTACAGAGAGAGGACTGCATCACAAGGATTATACACTGGATGTATTCTTAGACATTGAGTTAACATTTAACAACATTAGTATAGAGGCTATTAGGTATTTGATGGAGACGCTCAGGGTTCACAACTTTCTAGAGCTTAGTATTAGAATCATCAACTCGAGTATGGGAAGGGGAAAACTTAAGCCTACAGTAAACTGCATATAAAAAGCCACATTCGTATATGGCGATGACGTCACGAGAATTTAAGCATGTTCGTTGCATTTTTTTATATTACTAGTAGTGGCCAAATCGAAGACATTTTCTGGGGCAGCTCATCTGTAAGCATGTTAATATCTACATGTACATATGGTGGTACAACACGGCATGTAGCAAATGTAGCACCGTGATGACGTCAAAATTACGTCAGAACCACATGGGCATGTGGTTTTTTTACTTAAGGAGATCAGTAACAAGAGGTACACCACAGGGAGCAGTTTTTTCACCTCCATTGTGGTTGTTGACAATGAAGGCAATTCTTAGGCGTTTTGGCGTACGGAAGATTGTTGCATATGCAGACGACGTGGTTTTACTGGTAACGGGAAAGTTTCTTCCCACTATCAGTGAAGTCATGCAGTCGACCACCAGCAAAGGACTGGGTTTCAACCCAGAAAAAACCGAGCTAGTCCTCGGTAGGGAGGGGTAGAGCTGAGATTAGCAGAGGTAGCGAAATCCCTGGGAGTTTTCCTATATAGGAAGCTTTCTTGGAAAAGGAACACGCCATAGGAAGGAACTGGGGTTTGCAACCGAAGATAGTAAACTGGATTTACACATCGGTTGTCAGGCCGGTTATTTCCTATGATTGTTTCGTATAGCGGCAGGCATTGAGGAAGAAAAATCACAGGAGATTACTGGCTAAAGTTCAGAGGTGTGCTTCGCTGGGCATGACAGGTGCTTAGAGGAGCACATCTCAGGCTGCCTTGGACGTCATTCTTCAGCTACTTCCTATAGAGGACTTTGTGGTGAGATCGGCGACTAAAAGTCTCCTTAGACTCATAGAAGCAGGTTTGGTGAGGACAGAAATAACAGGTCACACATCAATCTTATATAAGATCAGGTTTAGTGACCAGAGATCCATAACCCTTCGGTTCACGGACTATAAGGTCGTTGAAATTGATTTTACTAGAAGACCCTCACTGGTAATTCCGGATAGGAACTATTGGGTCAAGTCCGATAGTTTACATGAGGGTACGTGCGGTCTTTACAGAAGGGTCAAAAATGGGGAAAGACACAGAGGCTGGTGTCTATATATTGAGACCGAACATTCGTAGTTCTTTCAGACTACCGATTGAATGCAGTGTTTCCAAGCTTAGATCCTGACAATCCTCAATGCCACGGAATTGGTGGCCAGGAATATAGCTGAAGGTGAGAAGGTAACCTTGTATGTCGACTACCAGGCAGTGCTAAAAGCTTTGAAGGGACGCAATGCCAAATCGAAACTTGTTAGTGACTGTAGGAGAGCCGTCAACTTGTTTATGGACAAATATAGTGTCGGACCATGTAGGGTTCTTGGCACAGCAGTGTTGAATGAAATGAAATTGCCGATGAGCTGGCAATAATAGGGTCGGTGTTACATGAGGGAATGTTATAGGCTTAGATCGCAACGTTATAGGCTTAAATCGCTGAGCAGACGTTTCCATGAGCATTACTGATATCGGGAAGTGTAAACTGGAGGATATCAGGGGTTTCATCATGGGAATTCAGTGGCTTAATGACGGATAGAGGTGCACTTCTGGATACAAATGGTGGATAGATATTACTTTTAATGGGCAATGGATGTCAATCACAATGGACTAAACTGGATTTCGTAGTGAAGGTTCATTATAGCACCACCCTTTCTAACCTAACCTAACCTTATCTATCATAGATTCATCACATTCAATTAGTTGCTTTTAGTATAATAATGAACTTATATGGTATTTTGTATATTATCTCTCTATATAATTAATAGGCAAACATGTTTTTTGTAATCCCTTTTACTACTGAACCGATTTTAAAAAGATTTATGTGGTATTAAATGGTTTTCTGTACAGATGTGCACAATCTGTATTTTGGTACCTATAAGCGTTTAAAGTTGCTGTGTGTTTATTGTCCCTGTCGGAATTTACGTTAACTTTAAACTAACTTTGAGCTAACTACTTCGCAAGTAGTACTGATTGACACTTGGATTACTTTTAATGTAACCAACTGACTATTTTAACATTGCGATATCCTACACTCAAAAAAAAAAGACGTACTATTATTAAGGAAAAAAAGTTTCTAAATTTAAGTAAAAAAAATTTCTAAGATTACGTAATTTTTTCTAAGTTTAAGTAAATTTTTACAAAAATCTAGTAAAAATTACTTAATATGAGTAAAAAATAAAAAGTTGATATCCTTAAAAGTAGTTCATAAAAATACACACAAAAATTCTCACATTCAAGGACAAGTTTACTGGCTTAAAGGAAATATGTACCAAATATCAGAAAACGGTTTAAAAGTTTAGGGAAAATGTATCCTAAGAACTAGTCAATATCGTCTTAAATCAAAAAATAAATTTTAGGAAATGACTTACTCCTGATTAGTTCATCAAATTTGACTAACTTGAAAGATATAAAAAGGTTTTCTAAATTTTAGAAAAATATTTACCAGTTTTAAGTATTTTTTCTTTAAATTTTAGAATATATTTTTTATTTGCATTAATCAAAAAATTTAAGTAAATGTTTCATATTTCCGAGGAATATTTGAACTTGAAATATATTTTTTTGAAATAAAATAAAATTTGAAAACTCAAAAATTTCAATGCTTATTCAGGCTGCTCTGTTAGGCAAATGGTTAGAGTGCTTGCCTATCAGTCAGAAGGTTGTTGGTTCAATACTTCCTCTCAAGGAATTAATACGTATGTATGGTGAATTAATTTAGAATATAATATGAAGACATAATAAAAAACATACCATGTGGTATAGAATTTAATAAAAAATAAAAAAGTACCAGAATTAAAGACATAAAAAAACTTTGAAAAATTTATTAAATTTGAGATCAAAGATGAAAAAATTTTTTTTGCAAAGCTCCGAATTTTATGGGAAAATTTTACTTAATTTTAGAAAAAATTTACTCAAATATAAAAATATAATTACTATAAACTAGTTCATTCATGAACTAGAAATTTAGTAAATATTTTACTGGTTTCAAGTAAAAACTGCTTTGGCGCCATACGACAACTTTTTATTACTCAAATTTAGAAAATTTTCCAAAGTTTTAGTTAGTTTTTTTTTGAGTGTAGGCGGTAGTCAATTGTCTCACTCTTCATTACTTTCAGCTAACTTAAAAGTTGATCTTTTTTTATCTATCACGTGGTAGTCAGTAAATTAAAAAAAAATTTTCGGGGGTTCGAACATGTATCATCACACGTTGTGTACTCAACGCGCTAGCACTCAGCTAAAATAAAAACAGCAAAATGTTAATATAAAACTGAAATGAGTTTCAAAGTAGCTGAGAATAAATTTGTTGGCTCTCACCAAATTCGATTACGTACTCAACTTAATAATTAATTTTGGGTTTGTTCTGGATGACATTGCAGTAAGCTTTTAGTCAGTCTAAGAAAAGTTAACTATAAGTTAACTATTTTAGTAGTCAACCACACATTTTCTGACAGGGATATTTTCTCTTGATCTAACAATTTTTCCCCTTATTTGTTACTAGGTACACCCGGTGTGCTTCGCTACCCCCTTCGTGTTATCGAATGATGTAAATATTTTGTAAATAAACCGAAAACTCGGATTTTTAATGCAACATTTCGAGAGTTTTAAAATTTTGATATTGGATGATTATTAACATATATAGGTTTTTTATAAATATCTTCGGAACTACATAACCGATTTAAGAGTTTGATATCTCGTTTTGAAAAAGATGAAAACAAATTTCAAAAAATATAAAATAAAATAAAAAATAAATATATATATATATATATATATATATATATATATATATATATATATATATATATATATATATATATATATATATATATAAAGGGTGTTTTTTATTGAGGTATATAACTTTAAGTTGGCATCACTTTTTTAACTGGCGGCCATTTTGTCAGCTGTCAAGTGATTAATATTTAGTTTGGTTTGCCATTTCATCATGAACAGGTTGACAAAAGAACAACGCTTGCAAATCGTGCAAATTTATTTCGAAAATAATGGTTCAGTTCGCGAAGTTTACCGCAAGCTCCGTCCATTTTATGGTCGACATAATCGTCCATCAGAGCAATTAATTCGGTTAACCATGGATCGTTTTCGCACTACGTTTACTCTATGTGATAATACGCATCCGCAGAGACGTCGAACAGTGCGCACCGAAGAAACAATTGCCGCTGTAGAGCAAAGTGTTGAAGAGGACCCGAATGTTATCGATTCGCCACTGTGCACAGCAATTGGAGCTTTGTCCATCAAATTTTGTTCCCGAATTGGATGGCATGAATGTGGATGAGTTGTGGTTCCAACAAGACGGCGCTACATGCCACACAGCGCACGTCACAATCGATTTATTGAAGGAAACATTCGATGAGCGCATAATTTCGCGGAATGGACCTGTCAATTGGCCACCAAGATCGTGTGATTTGACACCATTGGATTATTTTCTTTGCGGATATGTGAAGTCGCTCGTCTACGCCAACAAACCAGAAACGTTAGGGGACTTGGAAGCCAACATTCGTGGCGTTATTGCCAACATACGGCCCCATATGCTCGAAAAAGTGGTTGAAAATTGGACCAGTAGAATCGGCTTTATTCGAGCCAGCCGCGGCGGCCACATGCCCGAAATCATTTAAACATTAAGGGCATAAAATTATCCTTCCAATAAAGCCAAATTGATGGACATTAAAACGATTTTCTTGTGTTTTATTTCAATTCGAAGTTCTATACCTCTAAAAAAAACACCCCTTATATGTATGGCATTGGTGGTGTAATATGAAAAATTGGTTTTGCCACGCCCCTCCGCCCACAGACCGAAAATAAAAAATCAGACTTCACAGTGTCACCCGCCTAAATATTCTGAAGATTCCCTGAAAATTTCATCAAAATCGACCCAGCCGTTTTGGAGTCCATACGTTACATACATACACACATCCTCTTTTATATATATATATATAGATTGTTCGATAAATTGAATTAGCTTGGTTAAAGGAATTTTCTTTATATTTTTTTTAATTTCAAGTATTATTTAATTATGGTTGCATATGTATGTAAGTGTGTGTGTGAATTTTTTATTACGTTTAGATACATTTTCTTTGAATCTTAATAAAATTATTTAGATTCTAGAATACGGACGATTGTGTCGTCCGTTGGGTATATCCAGTGTGTGAAGATAAATTTAAATTCAACTAGCAGAGGCAAAACTCAGTCCGTGCGTTTTTCCAAAAGTCTTCCTTTATAATTTCTGGTTAAAATATTTATTTGAAGCTGTTTTGATCGGAGTTGTATTTGAATTCCAAATAGTATGGTGTTTTTGGAGCTCGCAATAATGTTATTCCGTATCATTTCTTATATCTGGTATGCTTTTTGTTCTCAAAAATTTGGCATAGCTAAAGTCAAGATTAATGAACATACGAATACACATTTATTTTTTTAAAATGTTATTAAAAACGATTGTCAATAAGTCCTTCTTTATTGTTTTTGTTTTTATCTTCATTTTTTTTTTTTTTTTTTTTGCCAATGTCAATGACCAAAAATTATGTACATTTGATAGTTCTTAAAATACTTAACAAAACAATATAAAATGGGTAATGTTTTGGCAATAATTTTTATCGTCATGTGCGGTTTACAGTGCAATTTCCTTCCTGTTCTTTAGAATGATTGTCCAGCCTATTCAACAAGACAGCATACAAAATAAGTTTGTAAAAGTTCATAATCATTACATAAATGAATAACACAGCCCGACAAAATTAAAAAAGATTTTTGCTTCTTTGAATTTATCAACTGATTCTAGTTAATTTGGGTGCGCTGAATTCAAATCTGTACTCAGTTTGTCTCTATCAGCTCTAGTTTTCATGATATAGCTTTGTTATACCCTCCACTGTAAGTGAGGAGGGTATATATCACTTTGTCATTCCGTTTTTTTTTCCAAAATTATTATTTTTTGTGTAATTGCTAGCTGATTAACGGGAATTTTATTTGTGCAATATTATTCAGAACGTTATTTTTTCTTTTTGCACTCCAATTGCATATCGGAAGTTAGTTGCTTGTAAGAAGTGGTTTATTACAGTTGGCAAAGTTTATTAAAAAAGTGTTGATCTAAATAGAAATGACTTCCAATAGAAGACGGTGTAAAAATTACGCTGACATATTTTGTTATATTTGTGGAGAATACACCTTTAGAGAAAACATAAGACCTATTTCGGAATGTGTTAAAAAATCGTATTTAGATTACTTTGGAGTTGATCTTGGTGACCAAGATAAAAGCTGGGCTCCACAAATTGTGTGCAATACTTGCTGTGTAAATTTGCGACAGTGGACTCAAGGAAAACGAAATAGGCTTAAGTTTGGTGTGCCGATGGTTTGGAGAGAGCCCAGAAATCATTTGGACGACTGTTACTTCTGTTTAGTGAGTATTGCTGGTATTAATACGAAAAATCGAAATAAATGGCAGTATCCCGATTTACCGTCAGCGCGCCGTCCAATTTCCCATTCCGAAGATGTTGCCATTCCAAAACTAAATGATTCTTCAGAGCTGAGTTCGGAGTTTGAACATAATACCGCTAATGATCTAACTGATTGCGACAGTGTTTTCGAAGACACAGAAACTATTCCTCAACGTTTTAATCAATGCGAGTTGAATAACTTAATTCGAGATTTGGCCTTATCAAAAGAAGCGTCTGAAAGTGTTAGCTTCGAGGTTAAATGACAAGAATTTGTTAGAACGTGGAACAAAAATAACTTATTACCGCACTAGGGATAAAGCTTTGTTAACATTTTTTACTAAGGAAGACAATCTGGTGTTTTGTAATAATATAAATGGCATATGCAGGAAATGGGGCTATCCAAGTATCTACCTAGCGATTGGCGCCTCTTCGTGGACAGTTCCAAGAGAAGTTTGAAGTGCGTCTTATTGCACAATGGCAATGTGTATGCATCAATTGCAATTGCGCACTCCACAACAATGAAAGAAGAATATAACAACATTGCATTAGTGATGAAAAAGATAAAATACCAAGACCACCAATGGGTCATTTGTGTTGATCTTAAAGTGGTCAATTTTCTTCTTGGACAACAGAGTGGTTATAAGTACCCATGCTTTTTGTGTCTCTGGGATAGCAGATCCAAGCAACAACATTGGCGGCAAAAATATTGGCCTACGAGAGAAAAAATGAAGCTTTAGTTGCACATGAAAAGAACTTCCTACCACCGTTGCACATCAAATTAGGACTCATGAAGCAGTTTGTTAAGGCTCTGAATCACGATGGGGAATGTTTTGCATATATTTAAATGCCTAATCTAAGTAGAGATAAGATTAGAGCAGGAGTTTTTGACGGTCCCCAAATAAGGCAGTTTATGAATGACAACGATTTTGATAAGTCAGTGACCGAAACTGAACGAACTTCGTGGACATCATTCGTGCAAGTTATAACAAATTTCTTGGGAAATAATAATGAGTATTAAAATCCATTATTTGCACAGTCACTTGGACCGATTTCCCGAAAATTTTGGTAATTTAAGCGAAGAACAAGGAGAAAGGTTTCACCAAGATATCAAAATTATGGAGAATCGGTACCAGGGAAGGTGGGATACACATATGATGGCAGACTACTGTTGGAATTTGCAAGGATACTCTAATCCGGCTGTTCATTCCAGATTGTCTCTTAAAAGAAGCTTTACATCCTGTAACTAGAATTATATTTATATTATGTTTTTAATGCTTTGCGAGAATTTTAATAAATCTGTATGAAACAGTTTTACTTCTTTGTTTATTTTTTTTAAATTCCTATGGAAAAGTTTTACTTTTTAAATACTTAAAAAAAGCTATATCATGAAAACTAGAGCTGATAGAGCCAAACTGATTACAGATTTGAATTCAGCGCACCCAAATTAGATTTAGATTTAGATTTATTTATTTTCAATTCAGTAATAATAAAGCCTATAGGGCCGAACTATTTATTACGTAAGGGTAACACATAGAAAAACTACACCTTATTAAAATTAGTAAGAATGATACACCAGAAATAATGTTCAATACTAATAATTCAATACTAATACTAGAGAAAAAACAAAACAAAAAAAAAATAATAATAATAATAATAATAAAGATAAAGAGTAGAACTTCAATTACAATAGTTTCAGAGATAGTTATTAAAAAACTAAAACATATATGAAAATATTATGTACATAAATATGTATATGAATATTTGATTTCGTTAATTTTATGGCTCCCCAGCCGTTTAGATAATAATTAAAGTTAGAAAAAAGAAAGGTTAAAAAAATAATAATAACCAAGTCCAACTAAGCGGTGGTCTGAATGCTTGATAGATTCAAAAGATGTTCTAGTAGTTTTTTACGATATGTATAAGTTGTTAACTGGAAATTTCTGAGGTTGCTTGGTAAATGATTAAAAAATCGGGCAACACGAATTAAAAATGATTTTTCAAAAGCATAAGACGATATTCTAGGAATAATAACCTGTGGATTCCTTACTGAACGAGAGAAAACAAATCTATTTCGAAGAGTGATTGGATTGCCACTTCTAATGACACCATAGAAAAAAATTAGACTCCTAAAAACAATAAAGTCTTTAAACGAACAGCCAAGAAACTGACATACAAATTCTGAAATATGGTCACGAAAACCAATTTTGTATACAAAACGGACTATCATGTTGACAATCCGCTTAAGTTTAGACACGTTTGATGCATTAGTACCTGATACAGCCTCGAGCCCATATAGGACAAGAGGCATTAGTAAGGCATGAGACAGTATCTTTCTAATGCAGAGCGGTAAATATAAATTTGTCGAGAATAACCTACGTAAAACGCCAAAAACTTTTCCATGCAATGTGTTAAAATGAGGAACGAAAGAAAGCTTGTTGTCAACAATAACACCCAACACCAAAAGGCTGTCAAAAAAATCGATAGTGATACCATTTAAACTTATAACAAAATCAAAGACAAACCGTGACGATTTACTAAAACCAATGGCTTTAGTTTTAGCAATATTTAAACGAAGTGAATTAGATTCTGTCCATTGATGAACACGTTGTAAACTGAAATTAATGTTGCTTTCCAGCACATCAGAGAAATCCCGTCCACATTTAAATAATAGAAAAAACGTCATCTGCATATATGAAAGCTCTACAAATATGGGAGTTGACACAATCACTAAGACTATTTATATACATTATGAATAACAGTGGTCCTAAAACTGATCCCTGGGGAACACCTGCACCTAGAGATTTAATATTAGAATTAGTTCCATTTACAGAAACAAATTGGGATCTACCATTCAGATAAGACCAGATAAGTTTACAAGCAGATATAGAAAAATTAAATTCGTTATTAAGCTTAATAACCATTTTATAATGGTCAATTGAATCAAAGGCCTTAGAAATGTCAAGAGAAACTACCACACAAGGTTCGTCAACGTTAAGGCCTTCCCTAATAAGGTCAGTCATACATAAAATCAAGGAAGTTGTATTATATCCAGAACGAAAAGCAAATTGGGATTCATACAGAGATGGTAGAACCTTATCAGATAGCTGTAACTTCAACAGATGTTCTACGACCTTGGACAAGGCCGGAAGTATTGATATAGGCCTAAGATCTTCAGGTCCATTCACCACCTTCGACTTAGGAATAGCTACAACCCGTGCAGTCTTCCAAGCCGTGGGAAAAACAGAGGTGGTTAAAATATTATTAATAAATGAGAGGAAATAATCAGATAAATAAGGGTAAATGAGTTTAATAAATTTAATGGAAATATTATCAACACCAAGTGCATTAGACTTCACCCTACACAATGCTTGTAAAACTTCAGGTTCAGTTACACAACGAAAAGAAAACCCCAAATCAGAATCCTCAAAATCCCCAAATTCAATTGAAGCATAATTACTGCAGTAGCTATTTGAAACAAAAAAATCATTGATTAAGTCTGCATTATATGCAAACAAAGAATCACGATCAGCAACACAACCAGCACTCCTTAAAATTCTCCACACACCCGAAGAATCCAGACCATTAAACAAATTAGAAAAGAAACGTCTTTTTTCTCTACGAATAATTCTTTTTAGACGGTTTCGATATTTACAAAATGTTCTTCTATTATAATCAGAAGGATCTGATAAAAAGGCAGTAAAAGCCAAGTCCCTTGAAATACGAGCAGAGGTCACTTCATTAGATTTCATCCACGCATCAACCTCATATTTAATTACCTTCCTCCTTAGGGGTACAAATAAAAAAAGCTGTTGAAAAATATAGTTTAACGTAGAGCATTGATCATCAACACTGCAAAAATTAAATGATGAAAGGTCAAAGTCAGACAAAAAACCTAAAAAGGCATTCCAATCAACAGAATTATAATCAAGAAATTCTATGTACTCTACAATATTATTAATGTCAATAGAGAAAGACGCAAAAATCAAAGCATGATGTGAAAAGGTTGGACATTGGATTTGATCAGAAAAGTTCATAATTGTATGGTCACTTAGCAGCCAATAATCAGTCAGAGATGTTGAGTTATGGGCTATATCAAAATGAGATGGTCTGTTATTATAAGAGATAAACAAATTGTTTCTAGTACACATTGAACGAAAATTGTATGCCTTAGAGGCATCAAACAAATTGTAATTGAAATCTCCAACAATAATTATATTTGAATAATTTAAAAACAGCTGATAGTGTCTATTCTCAAAAGTAACAATATCACCATGGGGAAGGTACACAACACCAAACAAAACTTTTGACCTACCAAAACAGAGTTCTACAAAAAGAGTCTCACAGACGCCAGCCTCATCCACTTTGAATACAAGCCTATGTTTAATCCTGTTGGAACATACAACCCTACACCACCTCCCCTTGAACCCGTACGATCATTTCGGCGAAATTTATAGCCTGGGATATTGACTGATCTAGTAGAAACATGCGGCTTTAACCAGGTTTCTGAAATTGCAAAAAGGTCAAGTTTAGATTCATTTAAAATGCATTTTAACTCATCAATTTTAGAAAAACCAGCAGTAGGTCTAATACTCTGGCAATTAAGATGTGCCACCTTCAGCTGATGGCTAAAAGGATGCAACACATTCTTAATAAAAGAACCACCACCAACCGGACCAAGATTATTATTATTATGTGACATCACCAAAAAAAAGCATAGCGGGGAACCATAAATAACAATCTGCAAAGAAAAATTAACTAGAATCAGTTGCTAAATTCAAAGAAGCAAATTGAGTGTTGGCCTGTGTAATTTATTTATTTATTTAATAATAATTTAGCCAATGGATTGCAATATCCTTACAGGCTAGCAATATAAATTAGTTTAATTATAAATCAGTTTAATAATATATTATTTTAACAATACGCTCACTAAATCCTTATTCTCTAAATAAAGTTTGAAATCATCATGAGATGAAGAAAAATCTAAATTAACAATATTATTTGCTTTATTAAAAGTATTTAAAGCTCGTAACATTGCCTCAATCAAAGCATAATTTGTACTATGTGTAGTCACATGGAATAAGTCATTAGATCTGAGATATCTAAAAGGTATACAAAAGGAAATTAAGTTAAATAAATATTCACAATCAGTGTTACCATTAATCAAATTGAAAATAAACATAAGGGAATGAAAGGTTCTTCTCAAGTAAAGCGGTTTTAAGCCTAAAAGAAGGCAACGAGCATAATAGGAAGGTGGTAAGAGTTTCTTGATTTCTATGAAGAGAAAATTTCACAAACTTTTTCTGAATTCTCTCAATTCATTTGACATGGACAGCATAAAATGGGTTCCATACAAAGAAGTAGTATTCTAATTTTGAGCGAACAAAAGCAGTATATAATATTTTCATAGCCAAAGGATCCAAAAATTCATTACAGTTCCTTCTAATAAATGCACACGCAGAATACGCCTTGGGGATTAAATAATCAAGATGTGAATTAAAATTTAATTCACAATCAAGCATAATGCCAAGATCCAACATTTGACTAACAATCTTCAAATTTTCATCATCTAACTTGTATTGGAAACCCCTAGAATTACGCAAATTTTATCTACTAAATGTCATCTGGTAACATTTATTTATGTTTAACGATAAATTATTAATAGAACACCAATTATACACTTCACTGATGCAATTTTGTAGAATTAAAACATCACTTTCTGAATGAATTTCTTTAAAATTTTTTTAGAACATCAGCATACAACAAAAAATTAGAGCCCGAAATAAAATGTCCAATATCATTGATAAAAATTAAGAATAACAAAGGTCCAAGTATGCTACCTTGTGGTACACCAGAATCAGCATAATAAGGCAACGACTCAAAATTTTCTACGATAACTGTATATTTCCTGTTAGACAGATATGATTTCAACAAATTAAGGAACATACCGTGAAAGCCCAAAGCTGGAAGTTTAAGGTAAAGGATATTATGTGCTACTTTATCAAACGCTTTACACAGGTCCATAAATATGTTATATGTTATAACAAGCATATCATTATGATACAAATTCAATAACAATTTTTGTATATTAGTAGAAACGAAGCCTCTTCAATCAATAACGGCTGTATGTAAAAAAAATATTTTACTTTAGCTTTAAAGTTCATAACAGTTGCCAAGCACTTTAAAGCTAACATTACTTTGTCCTAGTTTATACTATACAAGTCTTATTGCTAAGCTGATTAGTTTGATTAGAAACGTCTCGTCTCTCGAAATTAATATCGAGCTTTTTTCACTAAAATTTCTTTGTATTTTTGTATTTATTTTAGTATTTTGTTTAATAGATTTTGCTAGGTATTTCGAATAAGTTGGATAATTTGGTGATGTTTTCCATTAAATGACAGAAATAATAAATTTAAGCCAAGAGCTAGCATTTCTAGCTTCATTTTCAGATGTAACATGAATCTATGAGTAGTATGAATAAAAAAAGTATTTGCTTTTTACTTAAAAATTTGTTTTAAAACCCTTAATTTGTATGTGTCTTTTGTTTTTTTAAACAAATTTAAAAAAAAAGCAAATACTTTTTTTATTCATACTGCCCAATATGAGCTATATTAACAAAAATATTTGGAGTACAAAATGCAAATTTTAGAATTTTGATATATTTTTTTTAGAATACAACTTTACTCCACATTGCTTGCCAAAACTACTTTAAGTTTTTCTTTTTACCTACAGCCGTTTATATATTTTTTGTCTATAAAACCAACAACATGGAAAACACTTTGCATTTATATGACTTTTTTTAAATAAAATTAGAAATAGGCTGTCAAACAATTATATTAATGTTTATTATATACTAAAGTCCTGTTTTCAAAGTAATTTTTTTAATATTAATAATATTTATTGGCTGTGCATCTGCTTGTACATACAGTCGAACTTCTCTATAGCGAACTTCTCTATAACGAAATCTTCTCTATAACAAATAAAATTCGTGAACACATTTTTGTGAGTATTTTCATAAATTTTGATATCCCTATAACGAACTTCCTTATAGCAAAGTTCTCTCTGTAACGTACAATTTTTTAAGACCTAAATAGAATTTTTCAGACTAAATAATCTCTCTATTGCGAAGTTTTTAGCAATCGATTTTTTGCATTAATTTTCTCCTAATACATATAATTTTTTTCTACATATGTATGTATTAATAAAAAAAAATTAATGTGTTCATGTAAAAACAATTTTTTTTTTTGTCTTAATAAATATATTTCCTACATAAAAAAAATGTAAAGTCAAAATTTTCTGCAGTTTCTCTATAACGAATTTTCTCTATAACGTAGAAATTTGACGATCCCCAACTGCTACGTTATATAGAAGTTCGACTGTAATATATCATCAGCTAAAATGAAAAACCACGCAACAAACAAAAAATTTTAAATCGCATTTTAAATTAATTATTGGGTATTATGTACATTGAAACTTCAGATTTTGCAACCTTTATAATAACAATTAGACAAATTACAACAAAAGTTAAGAATTTAAAAAACCCCCTGAATTCACCCTGAAGAGATGTAATATCTTGTAATCGGCTGTACCGATTTTCTTCAAACATAGCTAAGAACAGTCTCGATCAAGTCTCTTTTCAAACAGACGAAACTAAATCAAAATTCGGTCCAGCCGTTTGGTCTCTACGTGGACTCGTACAGACACACAGACACACACTACAAACTTATAACACTCCTTTTTTGGTCGAACGTTAAAAAATGAAAATAAACAAACTTTGCTATACTCTAAAATAGCGCAATCGTATTTAAATAATTTTTTTAAGTTATGCCTAGCAAACCCGAAGCCAAATCTAATATTTAAATTTTATAGGTATTTTTTTTCAAGTACGACGAACAATCTTTTTAATTTTTAATGATTTTTCGTCATTCCACATCTTGAGTGTTCTATTGGTCAAGAACACTATGTATGTTTGAATTTGAAGTATTATAACGGAAAACAATTCCAATGATGGAATAATAATCTGCTAAATGTATTTTGAAAATATGCTTATTAAGGGCAATCTGTTTTTTTTTGCTCTATAGATAAATACGAATTCCAATTAGAATCTTTTTGTTTTCCTTATTACTTGCTATTAATTGGAATTGTTCCCAGGGAAAAATTTCCCGCGGAATTTTATTCATAATTGCCCTGTATTATTTGGAATTGTTCCCAGGAAAAATTTCTCGCGGAATTTTCTTCATGATAGCCCTGATTGTTTGAAATTATTCCCCGGGAAAAATTTCTCGAGGAATTTTATTCATGATTGCCCTCATAGATGTTAAGAAGCACGATTAGAGTAAAAAAATTGTACAAACCTTTTCCGACATGACCATATTGTTATCATCGGTACCATAAACGGTCTCAGCTCCAGGCTGGGGACCGCGGTTGTTTAATAAAGTATCGTCGTTATCCATTTTTATGTTTATACTTCCTTCTTACTATTTCTGGTTATATTTTCGTAAAAACACTTTTGTTCTTTATAAAACATACAAGCCATAGACAATTAATCATTCACTTTAGCAATGTACTTCTTTTATTTAAGGAGTCTAGGAAGATTGTAGGAAAAGAAGTTACCAGTAAAAACAACAGACGTTAGTACACATTTTTTTAAGATATCACTTGAACAAGTGCAAAAATAAAATTTTACAAACAACCCCTTTGAGAAAAACTTCCTTTTCTTTTTGTTTTTGCTCTTTGTTGTATTATATGAAGAAACTCATTGCACTTGTAATTTTTACGTCGCGTACACAATTCTAACAAATATTTTTTTAAATTTATTTTCTTTTAACTTTTAGGCATTTTTCCAGTTTTTTTTTACGAGTTTAACACTTCATTTTTAATTTTTATGCCAAGTTAATTATATTTTCATTTGCTGACGAATCTTTTTCCATGAAGTTTATTTGTTGTTGTCAATCTCAAGGTAGTTAAAGATAGATTTTTTCCACCTAGTTGTATATTCTTATAGGGGTAAAAATAATTTGACTAGATTTTGTTCGCTCAAATTTCCATTTAAATTATTAGCATTTCGTAAAAAATATTATTGCACTTTACACTGTGATGTTAAAATTTCATTTTAATTAGCCCATTGAATAAAATTTCTTTAATATATTTATTATTTTAACATTACAAATATTTCGTTTCAGCAAATTGTGTATGACGTGAAATTTTCTGCCATGGTGTGTAATGAAGTGGTAATGAATGAAAAAATACGATGAAGAAATGGAAAAAAGAGAGCAAGTTTACGTTAACGTAGTATAAGGCTGCCATATTGGTTATTATGGTAATGATTAGCCGTTTTCCCGAATGTGGAATTTCAATAAAATTCAATATTGAACTTTGTCTAAAGCAGCCCATACACGATTCAATTCAATTTTCAATTGAGTCGGTTGTTGTCCAAATCAAAGCGTGTATGGCCTTGTCAATTGATTAGTTTGACAGTTGTCGAGTTGGTTGAAGAAAAATCAAAAGATTTTGATTTTTCATGTTGACTAGTAAATCTTTCAATTCGATTGTGCTGTGTGTATTCGAGTCTCTTGATTTGCTGTCAAAATTTATGTTTGTAGCTTTATTTTGTATAGAAAAAGTTATGTATTTTTAAAATTGTATTTAATTTCATTGAATTCTAAATAAAAAATATTAAAATTAATGAATTAATGCAATTAAAATTTTTAATTGTAAAAAAAAATAAATTTGACAGTTGAATGAAAATCTTTCAATTCAGTTTATGAAGTGTGTGGCCAAGAATCAATTCAATTGAAAGACTCAATTCACAATTGAATTGAAACGTGTATGGGGTGCATAAGTACACTTGAATTTTGTTGAAATTAGATTGAGTATACTGGAGGTAATTAAATTTTATAGTTTATTATTTCAATTAACTTTTATATCTGTATGAATAAAATTAAGTATGTATGTATGTAATTAAAATGAAAGAACTGAATATTCATGAATAACATATCGAGGCCTATTATCAATTTAACGCTCGCGACAAAAATTAAGGTTTTCAGGAGAGGGTTTTTTTCTAATATTCAAATTTGTTTTACTTACGTAAATTGTCACACACGTTGCAGCCACAAATTCAATAAATCGCTTTCAATTTCATCACACATACTGTGTGTCAAAATTCCTTGAAATTGATAGCTCTGACACAAGTTGATAGTCAATTTTATTTTATAAATGTCTGGGACGAAGAAACAACTCAAATTTGTAGCTTCAATCAATGTGTACTGTGACCAGGTGTTCAAATTTAAAATTAAATGGATAGGTGAATTTCAAAGCAATCTAGTTTTCAATTTAAAAAGTTTGATTGTGTTAGTAAAAAAAAAGTGTGAGTGTATTGCCAATTGAATGGAATTGAAAGGCAAAAATTGAACGTGTGGCCCCCAAGATACGATAAATATTTACAGCCTGTATATAAAAAGTTTTAAGCAAATTTGAAATTTCCTACCAGCTGATCTCAATTCAGTAGCTAACGATCAGCTATTAATAAGTGTGTTCGTTTACTTTTGCAGTAAAATGCAGTAAATGAGTAGTTACTGCAAAAATTTTAAAATTTACTCTCAAAAAGAGCGATAGCCAAAAAAAGTATGCGAACGAAAAATAGTAAAAATTAGTAAGATTAAAGAAACAGCTGACTCTAACTCCACATAGTGTTAAAAAATATATAATCTTTGTACTATGCAACTCTTTTAATTATTGGTACACGATACAATATTTTTATAACACGGACAATATAAGAATAAATTCTGTAATTTATTTCATGGTAATATTTGTAATTAATTTCTTTTTGATTTCCTTGTTTTGTTGTTGGCTAAATTACTAAAAATTACATGACTATTTGTTAATGTTACTGATTACCTTAAAAGCAAGTGCGATACTCTAAGTACCCAGATACTTTACAATTTTACAACTCTGAGTAATTAAAATAAAACCAAACCAAAAGGTTCAATAAAATATGTTACAAAATATGTATATTAACAGCTATTATTATTATCATTTATAAATTAATTATCTTGTTAATGACTTTCACGATTTCCATTTAACCTTTTTTAAAATTTTTACACTTTTCATTTGCTTACTTTCCATTTGTTTACATTTTGAATCATATGTTTTTATCTTACTAAACTTTACTACGACAAATTTCTGCAGTAAAAATTTGCAAAACACTCAGTCAAGAACTGTCACTTTACTCTCTCAATTTGTGTTCTCATTTACTGTATTTTGGGTAAACGAACGCAATTTAGTAAAATGCAGTAAAGTTCCGTAAAAATTTGTAAAAACTTTTGAGTACGCGAACGCAATTAATACCTCTGCTGTCAAATTAAGCCAAAACGTTCGGAAATTTTCTGACAGCAGGAAATTTTACACTAATATATACATATCTTTACAAGGGGAATATGCAGAGTTGCAAATCGAGACCACTTGTTATCAAATCGCCTTGTGTAGGAACATAAAATTTTAATTTCAATTAAAAAGTTTATTCCTTGATACATGTCGGCTACGTTTAAATCGAAAATGGTGCTCGATATGTATATGCGAAGAACTTGGACGATAAATTTATACAAGCTGCTACCAGCTACACGAGATTTGTTTCATTTAGGTTCTAATAGGTCCCCTTATGCTAGCTTGGCGACATATTTCTCTAATGTTTAAACTATTTGTTAATAATATGCTGTTTTGAAAGCGCTAAGCCATTATATAGTTGTAACTACAAATACTTATAGCAAATTGCCAATCTTGTCCTTAAAAATTATATAAAATAAATCACCTTCATGAATAAAATTTTTCGAATTTATTTTATTTTTTTACCAAAAATCCCTTTTTCATCGATAAATGGGCGATTTTTTCTAATTCCATCTGTAACTGCCAGATGAGAATTACTATTACGTTGTAGAGTTGCATTTACTTTATGTGCTGCCATTGTTATTGTTTCACCGCACAGTCAAACTTATTTGCCAAACTCTATATTAATTTAGAATTATGTAACGATAGTTTTTTATAAGAAATGAAGTTATTTATATCAAGAACTGCAACTCAACAACAATAGAAAAGAAACAGACATTTATTTAAAATATGAAGAAAAATTATAAAATATTTGACGGAAAGCTATGTTAAACTTTGACAGGAACACATATGTGAGTCACCTTTGCACTCACACAAGGTATATTTAGTACGAGGTGGCCTTATAATAACAACAACACGCATACAAATTGTTGTAGGATTATTTTTATTTGTGTGTTGACAGATCGTTTGACGGATAGAGTAGAGTCAGCTGACGATCAGTTGCTGAAAGGCCACCAAGGCCACCTGGTTCTGAAAACGCCTTGCACTACCATAGACCAAGGCATCTCAAACAGATACCAGCAGTTAAGCAGGTTAGTGTTTACAAGACATAAAAATGTCAAATTTGGAATATTGTGTGTTAATTGATTAATTATAATTTATGTAACATAGAATATTTAGTGGAAATATGTCAATATTTCTACTAATTTTCCTTCGTTAGTGGCTTGCTACATACAACCATGAAAGCTCAACCTATTAATCGATGAAGAATGTTTAGCTCATTAGTTTTATAAAAATACACGATAGAACTTTTTGTTTAATAATAAAAATAATAGATACATACATATGTTTATTATTCAACCTTAAAGTTGATAAACTTTTTACATGCAACATGAAAAGTTATTAGTAGGGAAAGGATTTTCATGTAAATAAATACATGTTTTCTGTCATTGGTCGTAGATCAACGTAAATAAAATATCTTTGCGAATCAACAAATTTGTGACAAAATGGCATCGATTTGCTAGTGCATATTTTTGCATATTTTATAATAAATCCATGTTTTTACATTTTTCATTGTAAATGTATATTTTTAATAATTTTTATAGTTTTTTCATGCTATAAATCTATTTTTTTTTATTAGTTGTAAATTATTTGAAAGCTGTAATTTTTAGGACTGTGTAAGAACAAAAAAGAGGAAAACGAGAAAAATTTACGATCGCATTTTGGTGATATTATTCCATATTGAATAGAATAAATGAAGAGATAAAAATAAATTAGAAATAGTTAACAAAAAAATTATGGACTTAAAATATATGCAACATATTGGATCAATAGATTATAGTTCTAAAGAACGAAAATTGAGAAACTGAATATTCGAACAAACGACATAGCATCATTTAACGTTCATTTTTATTACACAAAATTTTTTTTTTTCAATAAAAATCGTCAAAGATTTATCTTTGACAATTAAAAAAATCATTTATTAATTCATGTACGTAAATAAAAGTTCGACTGAACTTTATTTTGTATTTCATATGATTTTACAAAATATTTATCAAGAAGGTATTGAAGCTGAGCTTTTTATGTGTTTTAGGTTTTTAATGACAAAATGTTTGAAAATCACAAAAGAAAAATAAGCGTAGTAGGCTTAGAAACTAATACAAAAAAACCCAGCAAATAATTTATATTCGATTTGAATCTATTTTATTTTTCTACACCTTTATACAATTAGAAATCCATTGGATAACAATAAATGTAATTATAAGGCAAAATGAAAAATAAAATCTAAATTTAACATTTAAGAAATTTATTATTCGACATATTGTCAGAAGTTTATTTTAATTTGAAATTTATTTGCTGGTGGTTCAGCGTCTACTGATGGTTTGTTACAGCAACAATGAAATATATAGACAACGCTGCACCACCAGCAAATAAATTTCAAATTAAAATAAACTTCTGACAATATGTCGAATAATAAATTTCTTAAATGTTAAATTTAGATTTTATTTTTCATTTTGCCTTATAATTACATGTATTGTTATCCAATGGATTTCTAATTGTATAAAGGTGTAGAAAAATAAAATAGATTCAAATCGAATATAAATTATTTGCTGGGTTTTTTGACAAAATGTTTGTTAAGCAATGAAGGTGATTTTTTTAAGTTTTTAATGTTATTAAATGTTGAAAAAAAGAGTTGATAAATGCATATTTGATCAGTTTTAAATACATATTTTAAATTTTTACTGCATATTTTATGTACATAAAACGTGATTTTAAATGCTTGAAAATCCTTTCCCTAGTTATTATGATTTAAAGAAAAATGACAAAAATCTTTGACAACGCATGTCCCCATCATACAAACAATAATATTGCTCACTACTTGTTCAAGTAGTTTAAATTTCCTTATATATTTAAGTAGATAAAAAAGTTTAAAATATCGGTTTTATTCATATAACATTACGTTTAGAGGAAAAACAACGGAAGAAATAAGAGTTTGAATATATTCAATATCACTAAAACGTCGTAGTCGTAGTCTTTAAGGCTTTGCATGTGTTCATTTGATATTTCAGTTTTGTAACGACAGATTGGTAGAAAAATTAATTAATTAACATATAATAAAACCTTTATAAGATAGTGAAAAAATGATGCAATCTTAATTTGTATTTTCTGTAAAAATGCACAAAGCCATATTTTGCAAATATATTTTAATACATTTCATTTTTGCTTTTAAACTAAACTTGATACAAAAAAGTACATTTCATGGAAATGTTTCATTTAAAACTATTAAAATTATTTTGCTTTAAAATAAGAATTAATATAACTTTCTTAGTTAAATAAAAAAAAGAGAATACATAAGCATATTTCCTAATCGATGTTGATGCACATGTTTTGTTATATGTAAATTTAAAAGGTGGTAATTTTCATATTTTTCTATTTCTTCCTTTTAAGTATTCCAGAGCACATATCATTCAAGTGGTCACCAAAGCTAACATTTGTTTTCTTATAGAAAATGTTATTTAAACTAAGATTATATACAACTACTCTGTAACCACTTCTGCGGCTTAAATAAATACTTAGAAAGTAAATGCGCTCTAACACTGGCATGAAGAGATGAGTTAACACGTTAACAAATATGTTTGTAAGGAGTATTGTAGACCGGGAAATCTTGTTACTCTTTGGACGCCATATGACCCATTAAATTGCTGGTGAACTTTTCAATTTTTTTAACATCGGGCATATTTTCAGCTTTATATTGTATACACTAAAACAAGACATGTTTTTAAATTAATATTTCATTACAAATTTTCAACACTTGCCTTAACATTGTCCGTCATTTTCATTAGAATGTGACCCTTTGCGTGCACGTATTTCATGGTGTAGCGACATGTCTTTGGATTGGCCATGTACATATTTTCGGCAGCAATCTCAAAATCTTCCCAACTCTTCACAAACACCATTATATATCTTTTATTTATTTAGAAAATAAAGTAAACTTATATTTTTAGGAAAGCTAATTTTTTGGCCTTTTTGTGTCGTGTTCAATGTGTCATTTTTGACATTTTGTCTTGTGCTTGATTCTCTCTGACGTGACAAATATTTCCCATTAATGCTGCCATCTGATTTTAAGTGAATAAAGCCTTGCCACTTTATACATAATTTCTCGTGAAGAACGCAAGGGCGCTTTTACACAATTCGAAGACATTTCCGCTTTTTCGAAATAAACACCAAGACAAGTACCATTGTGACTAGCACCGGAGGTAAAAATGAAATGGATATTTCTTGTTGTATTGTGACTTCAAAAAAAGTCGGTTCACATACATACACACATAATTATACAACTTTTTTTTAAGTATTTAAAAGCATACGACAAATATTGAAGAACACAATAACTATGAGGATTGAAAAAACTCAAATTTATTAAGTATTTCGCGTGTACAATTGGTTCTAAATTTCAGAGTGGGTGGCTGTGTAATTTTGTGTATTTGTGTATCAAACTGCGAAAAAATCTACACAGAAAAAAACCAAATTTCGTTTTCAGTAACCAAATTCATTGAATCAGTAAATATTTTGTATGAATGCGGATCTACAAAGAAATTTGTAGATTCTGATAACAATTTTGTAAAAATTTAAGTGGAAAAAATATTTTATTTTTAGTCAACTTATTATGGCATTAGAGAAAAAATTTAATTGAAACTCAAAATATTTTCAGACAAATGTATTAATAGAAACAGAAAAACATGTTTGCAGATTTTTTGCGTTATTCAGCATTTTTTTTTATAATTTACAAGCACATTCAGTAAAATTTTTCATATTATCAGAAAATAAATTAATTGAATCAATAACTATTCTTACCTATTTTTCAAAAAAAAATTACAAACATTTTATTTGACACTGCAAAAAAATTTTTGCAAAAATTACTTTTAATATTTCAGAAAAAATAACTGAATCAAATAAAAGGTCCAACTAATTTTTTTATTTATTAAATAAAATGTTTTTAGATCTATGAAATAATTTGTAGAAAAAATTTAAAAAATCAGACAAAATTTTTTACAGTATATAAAAATAAATATAACTGAAAAATAAAAAATTTAAATACATGGTGTAATTATACAGGTGACTGCGTAAGGATTTGTTATACAAAAATACGGCAACCAAAGCTGTGTAAAGAACCGAAGAATGTCAAAAGCATAAAAATAATTGTACTAAAACCAAAACAAAATCGAAGTTTTTGACATTCTTCAGCTACAAAGCACATAGAGCAAAAAATTATCAGCTGAAATAGCGCTACCACCTAGTTAGATACACCTTGTTTAAATACATACATATAAAAATAAATCTAAAAAATTTCGTTACAAATTTTACTTTATATACATTGTATGAACAAGAATTTTCATTCTATACATTTTTTTACATAAAATAAAATTTGAACAAATAATTTACTGGAACGGTAAAATATATTTACTGAAGCTGTATTTTATTTCAAAACACACATTTGTTTGAAAATTTTTTTGGGAATAATTTTTTCTGTGTATGCATAAATCGTAGCATGAAAACATAAATTTCGGTTTCGGTTTCGATTTTAAATGATCAGCTGGGTTTAAGAAAGTTATCCGCAATATGGGTGCCGTCTTTGCTGTCAAAGGATTGTTTGGAGTTGTTTAACCGCAATCCGAATGAGTTTTTGCATCGTTTTGTAACTGTGGATGAAACATGAAACATTACTGTACTCCGGAGACCAAGCAGCAGTCTAAAGCTGCTCCGAAGAAGGCCAAGGCGAGTTTGTCGGCCAATAAGGTGATGGCAACAGTTTTTTGGGATGCACGTGGGATAATCCACATCGATTATCTTCAAAAACGAGAAACAATAAACGGCGAATATTATGCCAACTTATTAGACCGTTTTAATCAGGATTTAAAAAGAAAACGACCCCATATGGTCAAGAAAAAAGTTCTTTTTCATCAAGATAATGCACGAGTGAACACGTGTGCAGTCTCCATGGCAAAAATCTTTGAATTGGGCTACGAATTGGTACACCATCCGCCATATTCTACGGATTTAGCCCCTAGTGACTACTTCCTATTTCCAAACCTAAAAAAATGACTCGGTGGAAAGAGATTTAGCTCCAACGATGAAATTATTAACCAAGCAAATGCCTATTTTAAGGACCTCGAAAAATCCTATTTTCTGGAAGGGATACAAAAACTGGACAAACGTTGAACTAAATGTATTGAGTTAAAAGCATATTATGTTGAAAAATAAATTTTTGTTTTGAAAAAAAAAACGTGTTTCATTCGAAAAGTCACGGATTTATTGATACGCCCTTGTATATTCTGGGTCTTTATGGATAGGGAAGACGAATAAGCAAAGTCCGTCTGATGCACGTGAACTCGGTTTTCCGAAGCTCCCAGAAAAGCTAGAGACTTCGGCCTTGGACTGGTGTATCAGAAATAGTTAGAAATAGATTGGTGTTGAAAATCATCAAAATCGAGCAGACAGTTTCAGAGCTGGAAAGCAGAAACGCTGAATAACATACAGTATCTGTACATACCAGAACTAACACACGCAACACTAGTGCAAACAGGTAGAGTCGACTCCGCTTTACTGGAAATAACCAAAACCCAATTTTTTTCAGTTATCCGATTTATTTTCTCTAAAACGTAGTTCGGATTAGTGAAATGTGTTACAGTTAAAAAAATGATACTCACCACTTAACAATTCTTAGTGGTGAGTATCAATATACTATACCATTTTGCACATGCAACGATGCAAGACCATTTGCACAAGATTGTGAATTGGACTAAATTAAATATGTCTTGCCACTTGCATTTACAATATAATAGAAAAATACAGTAAATTACGTAAGAGCGAAAAGGACAAATACATTTTGCCGTTTAAGTTTTTAACGGACGAAACATGAAAAATTTTTTCAGCCTTAAGTTATGCAATCGATTTCTAATAAATAAATTTGTCGTTGTTTATTTTTTCACAAAAGCGAAGTAAATAAATAGTTTGAAATAAAAGTTTAATTTTTCTTTTCAACTTGGCTTTTGCATCAAAAAAACCAATAATTTACAATTATCCGAAGAATTTCTATGAAATTGTAAAAAAAAAAAAATCTTTTTAAAACAAAACCACTTCACGTTAATACAACTTTCACCACAATTAAAAGAAAAAAAAAAGAAAAATAATTCCTGCTTTCACTTAATACCATTCGATTTAGAGCACAGTTTTTTTTTATAAATCATTTAAGACTATATTAAAGCCAATAATGTTCCAGACTAGTATCATTTGATAAAACACCTCTTAACGTCAAATACAGTTGGTGAAGCGCTTAAGAGAAAAAGGAATAAGACATAATGAAGGTTTTCCATATAATATTTGTAATTGGTTGCATTCTCGCTAGTGTTATGGCAAGGTAAGAAATTTTTCTAATGTGAGAAATATTAAAAATAATTCTCCTGATGTTGTTCTTAACAGAATATAATGAATGGCAGTGGCAATAGCGGCAATACACCGAAAAATTTAGATATTAAGACTAAAGTCAACCCATTTGGATATATATGACAATTATATTTGAAGAGAACAAATAATTCATAATAAATTAAAATATTATTAATGAAAATAATTAAAAATTGTGTGAATTTTTCAGAAAGTCTTTAACAAGTAAAATAGTAAAATTTAATACACATGAAGCTTTTTTTTTTTATATATTATCCAACAAACTTAACAAAAAACCTTAGCGCGACAGGAATCCAGCAGGGATTCCTGACCAGCGATTGAAGTCGTCAAAGTCCGATGATGTGATATAACTTTTTATTTTTTTTGCTGGATTTTTACGATTTCAATTAAATTTTTTTTGTAATAAAACTATCTTTTTCATATTATAAAGGGTGAGTGGTAAATTTGAGGTTAGGAAGAAAATTGACTGTCAAATGACGAAATATTAAGAATTGAAAAATGTTAACCATGGAAGGCGCTACACTCTTGAAAAAATAATTTTAATTGTGAAATTTGTGGATTTTAATTTCAAAGACCGGGTTTACGTATAAAAACCAGAAACAACTGACGCTGCATTGATGAGATGAGCGAAGCTTTGTTGCAAAATGTGGTCAAAAATTTTGTGAAAAGAGCGGACGTCTGCCGACATGCTAGAGGTGCACATTTGCCCCGATATCATATTACATTATTAATTCCTATATTTCTACTTTACATTGTTATCAATAAAACTTAATTTGTCAAATTTGCCCACACTTTATTAAAGAAATATTCATTGTTTTTTTCTGAAAAAATTTAAGATGGTTAACTTAAAAAACTCAAGAGAGTTTGATTTCATTACATAAGTCGATATCTGTTTGTCCTTTGCTAGCTACACTGAACAAAATGTCGTAGGTAATATTAACGAAAAAAATTTAGTAGACCCTTAACGAAAAAAATAATTAAATGTACTGTCTTTTTATTAAAATCTAAAGAAAATTTATTAAAATAAACAAACTTTTCTCAAAACAAATAATGGATTTTTGTTAAGAATGTAGTAAAATATAATCTGTTGGCTTCGTTAAAATAATATGTAAGACTTTGTTAAATAAACTAAATTTTAGTTAAAACAGTGGTAAAATAGTAGAATCGCATGGTAACCAAAACTACACCTAAAATAGTTAAATTAACATCCTTAAAGGGAGTAAATTAGAATAATGTATCGTTTATTTTAATAAATGTTGTTAATTTAACTCCAAAAAAAGTGTTGTTTTGAATATTATTTCGCTAAAATTTCGTTAAACCCAGCAGAAGACTTAATGAACTGAAGCATTCTAGATATGAAGAAATTTTGTAGAATTCAACTAATTTGATATATAAGAATTGAGTAAAATTATTTTAAATAACTAAAACTACGTAGAGTTGATGAATGGGCAGTAGAGTTTAAGAAATTTCGTTAAGTTTAACAATTTTATGTTATTTACATTGAATAAAGTCATGTAAAAGTGAAGAAATTTCTTAATTTCCCACAGAAAAACAACAAAACTATAAGCAAGCTTGTCTGACGAACACTTTATTTCATTTGTGGTTCCTTATAAATGCAGTGTCATTGTTAAAAAAATATTCTTATAAAATAATTTTAATAAAATTCAAGAAATGTGGATTAAAATAAATAAATAAATTAAATATTTTAACGTAATGCGTAAGCTAAAACAAAGTGATGTTGTTCAAAAGCAACCTTCTCAGTCGGATTTTTATTAGCTACCTCAAAATATGGATGACTTTTTGATAACTTATTTACAACTAGCTTCTGAACTAATTCATAAATGATACAGATGTGAGTCAGTTGTTTTTTGCACAACTGTCTTCTTCCCGATAAGTATTGAACTAATTTTAAGCTAACTCAAAACTGATGCAGAGATTAGTGAGTTGTCTTTGTACAACTAACAACTTCGATAAGTTTTGAGCTAATTTTAGCTAACTCAAAGCTGATACAGTCCAAGTTAAGAGAGAAGATGTCAGCATAAAATTCATGTTTATTATAACTCTGTGCCGTTTATATGGCGCGATGGCAAAGTGTTGAGTATGATGGCTGACAAACAAAGTGATCACGGTTCGATACCCGTTTTCGTTTCTAAAAAAAAATATTTAAAATTGTTTAAACTTTAAGCTGACTAAAAAATGTTAATAAGCAATGAGCTAAATCATAATTAACTAAATATGTATAACCCTTTTTTTTATTTGGCACAAGCTAACTCATAATGAGCTAACTCATGGTTAGTTCAAAACTGATTCAAAACTGATGCACTCGTCCTGCGGTCACTCAATGTTAAATCTGATCACTTTTAACATGCAGAATGAGTGCTGATTTTAACCACCTCTGACTAACTTTTGGCTGATAATTCAATAAGTCTGAGCTAACTCAAATTCCTACTGGGTTATTCCCACAAAAGTTCACAGGATTTATATATATATATGTATAGGTAATAGCTACAAAGTTTTTTGTAAAAGTTGACTTACCATATACATATGTACATGTGTACACATACAAATATTTTTAGGTGTCACAAATTAAAATATAGAGGACAGTATTGAAGCGCTTTTTGTGGACAACTGCTCTTGGGCAGAAGTGGAGATCCATTGGGCTGCAACCAAAAATTACCGGCTCCACGAACTGTACCATGCAAATGGATACATTACAAAAAGCCATTTGGTTTCAAGTTGGTACGTGTTTAATTAATAATAAAATTGAATTTTAAATAAATAATATCATGTTTCTTACTTTTTGTAGGTAGATATATAAATTTTATATTTTAGTTATATCCAAATGCTTTCATGCCAATTTTGAAACTTTCGTCTTAAAAATGAACCCCGTGTTTGAAGAGCGTATCAAGGACCAATCTCTTGTAATGAAATTTTTTTATCTTCTACATAGTCTTTTGATACCAACATCAAAAACTTTTAGTGTTTCAATTGGAAAGAAAATATGTATAAGTCCTTGCGAAAGTGAAATCGATGTTCTTAGTTTTTTTTTCATACCATGGAACTTGCATATCTACAAAAAGTTTAATTAAATATTACTCTAATGTATACTTATAGCTAATAATTCAGTGAATATTTAAACATATTTTAAGTTAATTTTCATACAAAATTAAAATGTATTTAAATACGCTTTAATTTTTTCAGTGGCTAATTAAAGTTATTATTAAATTACGTTGAAAGTATGGTAGCACTACAATATTTCCAAATAATGTGGAAAGATTTTCAAAGAACAGCTGTTCAATATAAATAAGAAAGTTGATTTTTCAATTTGCAAAAAAATGAAATAGCAAAAAACACATTTTATGATACAAAAAGAGCAAAAAGAATCGCTAAACAACACTGTTGGCAAGACAAACCACCGAAAAAAAATTACTTGCCAACAGTGTTGCTTAGCGATTCTTTTAGAATATTTCGCTGTAGTAAAGCATTTGAAAAAATCTCTCATGTCTTGAAAGATCTTATAAATAGTCTTGTGCAGGACACTATTACGTATTTATTATTAATGAATATCAATAGATACCTCAAGTTATATTATAAAAAATATTTTCTTATTATATTACTTCGGGGTCTTATGTGTATGTAATTTTGAAGATTATTTGATGGTTACGATTCTTTTGTGATCTCTTTTTAATCCTTCAGAACAAAAAAGGATGAAGGAATAAATAATATATAAGAGGGGACAAAAGTGTTCACGAATAGTATATGTATCTGTGGTTTTTAATTAAAAACAGCGTATTTGGTGACGGATAATGACGCAAAACACACAGCAAAATTAACAAAAAAAAAAAATTATCAGGATATAACGGTATCAAAGTTCTTGAATGTTTTCCAGAATCTGGGGAATTAAACCCTATTGGGCACCTTTGGGCCATTTTAAAATCGAAGATCTTTGCCGAAAAAGACACTACTAAATCCGTGGATGAATTATGGGATATAAGTCCAAATGTGTTGGAGAATCTCGCAAATAGCATGACAGAGAGAATAAAACATTTAAAAATCCCATGGACGCCCTTCCAAATATTAATTTCAACATTAGTTGGTCTTTCAAACAAGAGACAAAAGTGTTCACACTAAGAGCCAATTTCACCAACTTTTTTAAATATCAGTCCATATTTAAAAGTAATTTTTCCCTACAAAAATTAATGAAAATCTACATTTAAATATGAATTGCATTGGTGAAATAGGGTCTAAATGTATCGATTTTTATCTTAAACGACATATAATCGAAAATATACTTTTTTATTGAAATTAGAATTTTGTGGGACTACCCAGACAATTTACGTATGTAAAAACAAATTAATATACATACAAATTAAAATATCTTAAGTCGAATTTTTTGTGAACAGTTTTGTGCCCTACTGTATAATACACATAATTTTTCTCTTTCTCCTACAGTAAACAATATAAAACACACACGAAATGCAATCCTTTTTATTTTGTAGTTCACTTTTTGTTTACTTTAGCATCGCTCCCGCTGTAACGCGTTCCTCCATTTCTAAGAATATTGATAAGATTACATGAGTAACACGTCTTTCCAACTCAAAGTATCATCACGACTCCTTCTCTAGTTTAAGGTGCAATCAGACGTGCCATAACCATAACCATAGAAAACACCCATTCGAAGCAAACTAATGGGCAACACTGTATTCGATTATAGGTGACTCGGCATAACGCCATAGCCATTGCCATAGACACCAACCAATTGAATTTTGGTTTGGTTATGGCTATGACATATTGGCTATGGCATGTCTAATTGCACCTTTAATCTTATATATAAATACGGCACACATTTTTTGTGTCGTACACTTTTAAGTATCTTATCGTCCACCAATATTAGTGAAACATATATGGTTTAAAAGGTATTTTTGTTTAGATATGCACAATATAAATGTTTTTTCAAATTTATTGGCTCAAAAGTGGTAAAAAGCGATTTAAAGTTGCTTGAAAAAGGACAACTTTCTTCTTTGTTTTTATTTTGTACACATGTGATTAGAATAAATAAACACATACTGGGTCTCAAGTGATATAATTTAGACCACCGGGCGATCCTAGTAAGAATTAATTTATTGATAATTACGGAGAATTATGTGATTTTCATTAATAACAGCGTATGTCCAAAAATCAAATTTCTTCAGTGGAGTCAGGAAAAGTTCTTTTTTAAGCTCATTTAAAAATAAATTCAGTGAAGTGCGACTTCGACCCGCGCAAGTTAAGTCAATAGTTCAACACACTTACTTTTCATTAATCAGCAACAGTAATAAAACGTTCTATTTAACCAGTTCAATAAACTGCCGACCTTTTTAACTTTACAAAAATAATATTTCGCAAATATCAGTCGTTAAGCAGCTCTGGGTTGAGGAACATCTCTCGCGTCATCGTAATTATTTCTTAAGTGCGGTCAGGCTTGTGCGTGTTGTTTGGCCTTCGAGAGTTTTTCGTCTCGCTCGCACTGGTTGACTGATCTGCCACGGATAACCGTATAATCTTTCGGTTTTTTGTGGAATTTCTTTAACAACCACGTTGCTACTTCCTATGTGAAGGCATACAGTCAGTCGCAAAAACTTTTAAAATACTGTTAATACCATCTTGGGCATATGGTCTAGTTACTCCGCCCATACTTGTGCAACACCATATTATACAAATTTACTTTGTATAATATGTACCAAATAAATAAATAAATAAATAAATATTTCGCAAATAATTTTATTTCATACGAAATTGCTAAATGGACATTTTCTCCAAACGTCAGCTAAATAAAAAATTATTTATATTGTAAGTAAACTTAAGAAAAAGCTCAGCTCGAATTGTATTGTATTTAGTTAATGATTAATAAAATAAAATAAAATAAAAATATTTTTTTTAATACAAAGAACCCTCGGACTCATAATTCGCACGAAGTGTTCCGTACGGACACTAGATATGTAATTCAATACGAAATTTAACCTATATAAAATATAGTTTTGGCCAGGGATGATAAAGTTGGTACAATTGTATTTTTTTTTGGTACAATTCAAACCCTAAAAGTACGTTGGTACCCCCGTGACTCATTTGGTACTATTTGAAAAATTTGCGACACAAAAAATAAACCGCGATCATTCAAAGTATATCCAATTTGAGAGAAAAGTGGTGAATTTGATTTGTTGATGAGAGCGACTACCTTGTTAAATATGTATTACACTTGTTTGGTTTATTATAAAAAACTACATCTAAATTCAACGGGGTTTCGTTTTCAATATGGTCGTCTTCATTTATTTTATCTATTTTATTATTACAAAATTTATAAAAAATAAAAAACTTGCTATTTTAATATCATATCAATCGTTCAAGTGATGAAATCGAATGAAGCTAGGTCTGCTACATACACAAAAATTTATTGCAATAGCTTAAAAAAGAATACTACAGTTTATATTATATTTTTACCTTCCCCTGTAAAATGACAATTATTTTAGTTAGGGGATTTCTACTTGAGACCAACGATATGTATTTACTGCCTCTTCCACTATGTCGAAAGAAACCCCCTGCGAAAGAAGACTAGTTATTATCTCGAATTCTAATAAATTTTCATTTTTGAGTTAATGACGCAGATTAATCATCATATCGTTCATTTGTTTTTAACAAACACAAAATTTTAACTTCATTAAGTCGTGTGTGTAAATTGAAAACTTTAAATTTGTGTTCTGGCGAACTAGTTTTTTTTTTGAGTTTTGACGTTATTTGAATAAATGAGGCACATGTTCCAAAGTATAACAAAAAAAGTTAAAACGCATAAATAAAAAAACGAGTTTAGTACTATTGGGGTCGAAAAAGTACAATTTTACAAACTAATTGATACGAAATTGGTTTTCTCATTTATCATCCCTGGTTTTGGCATCTTTTTTCGTTTTTGGGTTTTTTCGGTTTTGAACGTTTCTTATTTTGGCGTTGTTTGCGTTTTTTCGGTTTTGGCGCTTTTTTTAGCTTTGGCACTTTTTTCTCGTTTTGGCGATTTCTTTTTGGATTTTGGCATTTTTTCATTTTGTTGATTTTTTTCATTTTAGCGATTTTTTTCATTTTGGCGACTTTTTAATTTTGGAGATTTTTTCGGATTTTGCGATTTATTTTAGTGTTAGAATTTCTTATTCGTTCTGGCGATTTTTTAGATTTTTGGCGATTTTTTCGGATTTAGAGCGATTTATTTTGGTGTTAGAAATTTTTTTTTAATATTGGCGAATTTTTTCGTTTTGACGATTTTTTTTCGGTTTTTGGTGTTTTTTTCATTTTTGGCGATTTTTTTCTTAAATTTTTGGCGATTTTTTTACCGTTTTTGAAAATTTCAGGAGTTTGCCTCTTACGGTTTCCAAGATACAGCAAGTTGTCAAAATTACATAGTCAAAATTGCATTAACTGATAGAACGCCCTTTAATTTAAATTTTAGTGTTAATTGCTGTAGTCTATATAAAAATACACTAATTTTACAAATTTCAAGTGTCAATATACATATGTACATACAATTCTATGTATATTACATGGGATTTTAAAATTTTTCGTTGCTCGTTTTGGAACACCCTTTTCACCTTTGGTGTACGGAACCCTAAAAAGTAGAAGAAGTTGTGTTATTGGTTTAGAAAAATATGATGCACATGCCTGCATATTTTTCAAAAATTTCTTAGAATTTTTTGATATCATTAACTCGAAATGAGAAATATATAACATACGTTGTTATTAATCAAAGCCACAGAATTTATTTATTATTTGATGAGTTTTTAATAAAACCACAGTAATTTTTTCTTAGTCACAAAGGTATGCCTATAAAAAGCTTTCAGCAAAATACTATAGAAAACATTATTCATCTAAATTTCAAAGCTGTAGGAGGAAATCTTCTAAGTTTGTGTCAAGATATGAAAATATTTCAAATCCTTTTTGTGATCGGTGGCGTTGTTGCTAGTGCCATGGCTGCTCCTGGACATGTAAGTGATCATTAAATTCAAATTTGCTTAAATAAAAAAAAGAGAAACAATTAATTATGCTGATTGTGTTTTTCAGAATGTGATACAAGGCAACAATAATCGTGGTAATACCCAGACAAATTCTGATTTTGGTCTTGATCTATCCCTGCCTATTTTAAAAGGATGAGTTAAATTTAGCAATAATTATTATAAAATAAATCTAAATAATAATAAAAATTTAAATAACGGGTGTTTTTAGATGTATAGAACTTCGAATTGAAATAAAACACAAGAAAATCGTTTTAATGTCCATCAATTTGGCTTTATTGGAAGGATAATTTTATGCCATTAATGTTTAAATATGATTTCGGGCATGTGGCCGCCGCGGCTGGCTCGAATAAAGCCAATTCTACAGGTCCAATTTTCAACCACTTTTTCGAGCATATGGGGCCGTATGTTGGCAATAACGCCACAAATGTTGGCTTCCAAGTCCCCTAACGTTTCTGGTTTGTTGGCGTAGACGAGCGACTTCACATATCCCCAAAGAAAATAATCCAATGGTGTCAAATCACACGATCTTGGTGGCCAATTGACAGGTCCATTCCGCGAAATTATGCGCTCATCGAATGTTTCCTTCAATAAATCGATTGTGACGTGCGCTGTGTGGCATGTAGCGCCGTCTTGTTGGAACCACAACTCATCCACATTCATGCCATCCAATTCGGGAACAAAATAGTCGGTTATCATGGCTCTATACCGGTCTCCATTAACGGTAACTGACTCTCCAGCATTATTTCGGAAGAAGTATGGCCCAATGACTCCACCAGCCCATAGAGCACACCAAACAGTCAGTTTTTGTGGATGTAATGGCGTCTCAAGGGTCTCATGTGGATTCTCTTCACTCCAAATGCGGCAATTTTGCTTGTTGACGTAGCCATTCAACCAAAAATGAGCCTCATCACTGAACAAAATTTTGCGATGAAAATCAGCATCGAGATCAATCTCATTTTCGGCCCATACACCAAAATCACGACGCACTGCATGGTCTCGCGGCTTTAATTCTTGCACAAGCTGGATCTTGTAAGGTCGCAAGCCAAGATCTTTGCGCAAAATCTTCCATAAAGTTGATGGACAAAGCTCCAATTGCTGTGCACGGTGGCGAATCGATTCATTCGGGTCCTCTTCAACACTTTGCTCTACAGCGGCAATTGTTTCTTCGGTGCGCACTGTTCGACGTCTCTGCGGATGCGTATTATCACATAGAGTAAACGTAGTGCAAAAACGATCCATGGTTAACCGAATTAATTGCTCTGATGGACGATTATGTCGACCATAAAATGGACGGAGCTTGCGGTAAACTTCGCGAACTGAACCATTATTTTCGAAATAAATTTGCACGATTTGCAAGCGTTGTTCTTTTGTCAACCTGTTCATAATAAAATGGCAAACCAAACTAAATATTAATCACTTAACAGCTGACAAAATGGCCGCCAGTTAAAAAAGTGATGCCAACTTAAAGTTCTATACCTCAATAAAAAACACCCATTATAAAGATTTATAGGGTCTTCTCATTTTTTAGCTATTTCGTTTAAAAAGTTTAGCAAAAATAGAAATCCATGTAACTTAATAAAGTTAAGAAGAATATTTATATATTAAGATTGTCTCAAAGAAAATTAGAAAAAAAATATTATTTATGAGTGTACTACATATATAGTATATGCTGATATTAAAAGGAAATGCCATTCATGATAATATACATATATGTATTTTAGTTAGTTGTATTATTATTGTTCGAACTTCATTTGTTTCTATATTTATGATTTGATTAGGCTAAAGTTTGTATCGCTTTGTGAGCCAAATTACATGTGATAATTATTAATGAACAAATAAATATTACCAAAGTTAATTGCAAATATTCTAACAAACACTTATTAGAACAGAATAGCTACCTATTGACCTTCGAAAACAGCTAGTTGTTCCATTCTACTGAGTGTTTGTCAGAATATTTACAATTAACTTTGGTAATATTTATTTGTTCATTAATAATTATCACATGTAATTTGGCTTACAAAGCGATACGAACTTTACCTTAATCAAATCATAAATTTTTAATTTGTTCCATTTTTTTTTAAATAGTAAGAAATAACCAAAACTAAAAATTTTAAAAACCTCTGACGAGAAAATTTATGATAACTTTCAAACGGCTGGACCGATTTTCTTCAAACATAGACTAGAAGATATAAGATCAAGTGGCCTTAAAAAAACAAGGTAAAATCAGTCAAGCCTTCCACAGAATATATCTAAGCGGCTCGAACGGTTAAAAAAAACCAAAAAAAAACGACACAGCCGTGGACTCGTACAGACACAGAGATAAGATACACGCACAGATACACCCCTTTTTTGGTCGGGTATTAAAAATAATATTTGAGCTTGAGATATTTCTTAATATTACGTATAGGGATAGAGAGTTCATGCAAATTCGTATCTTTTCCTTAAACCCTGATAATGTAGTTCATAGGAGAACTTTCAAAATGATGCACAATGGGACCAAAGCCCCTATTTTCGAGAATAAATTCATAGCTTCTTAACTACAATAGTGAGGGTTACCAAATTGTATATGGGTATATAAAACAAACTGCATGTTAAACCAGGGTATGGAATGGGGAGACGGGTTCCCCCTATACAAACTAATTACACTGTGTGACAAAAAAAATATAATACCTGTGAAGTGTTACTACTTTTCTGGTAGGTATTGTCGAGTATAACAACAAACTGTATTTGAAATTCTCCAAATTGAGGTACGGGTTAAACTTCGGTTTTTCTCCAAACACCACAAAATTTTTAGGTACGGGTAAAACCCGGTTTTTCGTACCCGCAGGCGCTTATCAACCTCTAACTAACTTAAATGTCAACCGATTTCAAATTTATAAACGGATTTAGAAAGAATACCTTTCGAACCATATAAACTCTGTTTTAGTAAATTTCAGGTGTATGTGTGTATAATTTCACCAAATATATTTTTTTCGGTTTCCCTCGTTACTTTTCTACTTTGGATTCGTTCTTAGGCAATAGTTTTGTACTGAAACCATACTGCTTATGACTTTATTTATAAAACATAATTGATTAAGAGAAATTCACAGGTTTGGGTTAAAAAATTCCTCTGAAATTGAGTGAGTTATTAAATATTATATTATAAGACTTTATGCGCTTTCTGTGTATTTAAGCTTCCACGATGATGAAAGTACAATTTAATAGACGTATAAAACTGAAATAAAAACCAAAAAACGAAAATAGCGCCAAAACTAAGAAAAAGAGCCTGAACTAAAAAAAATTGCCGAAAAAACCGAAAAAAAGTTTACCGGGTACTTGAAATTAAAAAAAAAAATTTAAGCATCTTGTAAGATTTTCGATTTTATAGGCTAAACTTCGTATAGTATTACATATCGCTCACTTACTCAATCAACGACACAACTCATAAAAATCAGTTTGCCAGAAAATAACTTTAAAGTTTTCAATTTAAACACAACTTAATGAAAAAAGAAAATTTCATTTTGCTTTCAAAAGTTACTCAACTTATTATTATCAACAAGATATTTATATGAAATTTACACAATATGAAGAATGATATGAGGATTAATTCTTCATCATTAACTCACTCCAATTGTTTGAGTTATTACGTTTGTTTTAATAAATGAGCAATATGAGCACTTAGTTGTGAAAGTGGTCTAAGTTATATTTGTAATTTTTGATTCGAATATAACTTCAACAAATATTTGCAGCCTTATTTATAAAAATTATTAAGGCTTTATAAACAGGTATGTTCTCACACTCGCAAGATTTTCAAATCGCATGTGAGTTGCAAATCGCTAAACTTGTTTCTACATGTTCTGTAACTCATGCGTTTTGCTTGCGACTTGTCATATTGATTTATGCTCAAATCGCCAGAGTATAAGGAAACAATGGAGAGGCAAAATGAGCAAAATAAAAAAGCTTTTTTTAAATTTAATATATTTTATTAAAATTGTCAGCAAAATCGTCTAGTTTTGATACAAATAAAAAGAAAACATATTTAATTTAATATATTTATCATTTTATTGTTTGTTTAAAGTTCAGTTTATTGTAATTTTATCAGTTCACTTCAGTATACCCTTGCGAGTTCAACTCGCCAAAATTCTGGCGTTTGTCATAATCGCAAATATTATACGAGTTGCGAGTGTGAGAACATGCCTGAAAGGCTTTTTAAGAAAAATTTTGTATGAAAATTTATTTTAAAAACTCTTTATAAAGCCATAATAAGTTTTATAAATAAGGCTGGTAATAAATATTAAATAATTTTGCATTAATCGAGACTAGTACAACTCTAAATTAAAATGTTGCATAATTAACATAACATTATCGCGAAATGTAGTACTTACGTTTTTTTTTACTAGATTTCTAATTTGTGAGTAAATTCGTAGAAAATCTATTCAAAATTGAATATTTTTATACTATCTTCACTACCCTGTACAATATATTTATATAAAAGGTGGTTGAATTGGCTACAGTCTGTTTGAAAAGATGTGTGAATTGGCTACATTGCAGTTGTTTGGTTGTGCTTTTGGCAATTTTTCAGTTTTTGGATAAAAAAGTGAAACAAACTTGGTGTAACTTAAGGTACGGTCACATTTGTCAAACATTTGCCCAAAAAAGCGTAACCAACAAACAGTAATGAAAAAAGTTTTTATCCAGATACTTGTTTATCAAATTAAACAGTTTCGAACACAACTAATAGAGAATGTTATAGAATCCAACAATATTGGCTACTCTTTAACTTGAAAAACTTTTGTCTGAACTGAAAGATTTTTCTAATCAGAAATAATTTTTAGTCAGGCTTAAGTTCAGTAATTTCAATTCTTTTTATTGAATGAAATATTTTATTAATTAATGTGAGTTTCTAAAGAAGAGAAGAAAAATTATATTAGACTTTTAAGCTGGGGGAAATACCGATATTTTTCTGTGCATCAACGCACTTCATCAGCACCCTAGTCTATCTACTTGGGTAGAGGTTGTTATTAACATCAGCTATTTAACGTAAATTCTAATGAAACGGAATGTGAGAAATGATTGTTGTGTACAATTATTGATTTACCTTTGGTAAATACATATGTAAGTATCACTATTTATTTCCCCTGTTTTTCCATTTTTTCATTTTTCTATTTAGGTTAGCACGAAGTTATATTACTCTATCTACGTATGTTTAACTATACTTGCTTATCTTTTACGATCATCACATTAATTATTTTTACTTATTCGATGTACCTTCGGTACATACATATAAGTATTATAGTAGTGGATATTATGTTACTTTGTTGTTGCATTCTCCCGTTTATTTGGTTTTTCGAACATTAGTGATTGCCAAGTGAACAGTGATTGCCAAGTGAACATATTTTTGTCACGTGCCCATGATGAATTGAGACATTTTTAGATTTTTAATTGAACTATAGTGAATTTTTAATCCGAAATAATTTTTAGTCAGGCTTAAGTTCAGTAATTTCAATTCTTTTTATTGAATGAAATATTTTATTAATTAATGTGAGTTTCTAAAGAAGAGAAGAAAAATTGAATTAGACTTTTAAGCTGGGGGAAATACCGATATTTTTCTGTGCAGCAACGTACTTCATCAGCACCCTAGTCTATCTACTTGGGTAGAGATTGTTATTAACATCAGCTATTTAACGTAAATTCTAATGAAGCGGAATGTGAGAAATGATTGTTGTGTACAATTATTGATTTACCTTTGGTAAATACATATGTAAGTATCACTATTTATTTCCCCTGTTTTTCCATTTTTCTATTTAGGTTAGCACGAAGTTATATTACTCTACCTACGTATGTTTAACTATTTTTATTATTATTATATTTATTATTATTTTATATTTTCATTAGCATTTAGTGGTTACGCTTTTTTGGGCAAATGTTTCACAAGTGTGACCGTAGCTTTATAGATTTTTATAAAGATTTTTTGCAGGTGCAAATGCACTATAATGTAAAAATATGTAATGTAATAAATATCTCGACCGAAGATATATATGACTTATACCATACGGAGCTCTTCGTGTGCAAGTCACTTTACTGAATTTATTGATAATAAACTATTTTGAAATTAAAATTTTATATTAATTAATTACATGCGAAATAAAAATTCTTTAAGGTTCACACTATTTTGGGATAAATTTTCTTTTGGGTTTCTTATATATATATATATATATATATATATATATATATATATATATATATATATATATATATATATATATGTATATATATATATATATATATATATATATACATATATATATATATATATATATATATATATATATGTATATATATATATATATATATATATATACAACAGCTTGGCATTAAAATTAATCCAAAATTTTTTATTGTGTATATATGAGACTGAGACATGATGTTGTTTTCTTTTATATAAAAAATGTTAAAAATATGAGCATATTTTATTGCTTTTAGTGCATATTTCGTGTTTTTAATGTCATATTTTAGGCGCCTCAGCTACTTACTTTAAATGCATGAAGTCCTTTTTCCTGCTAATGAGATATCAGCTATCTGAGAGCTGCAATGAGAAATATGTATGTAAGTTCTCTGTTCATTATATTTATTGCCGGAAAAAATATGTGGGATTTCTCATACTGAATTCACACAAAAAAGTAATATGAATGATTTTGTAATATTAATTAAAATATTTGTAATATCAATTAAAAAATTATATAAATTTTCACCTATAAACAATTTGATAATATCAATTAAGTTTTTCCACTTAAATTAATTAATACAATTAAAAATTTAATTAAATCAATTAAATTGTTAATTGATAATATTAATTGGTGAATACTTTTTTCTGTGTTGAGTATATCGAACTTCAGTATAATTTTAAAATTACTTCCTTCATCACAATTCTTTACAATACAAATATGTATATTAACAAGAATTTATTTTTGTCTAAAACCGCAAATGTATTCAGCAGTCATAAAAGCATATAAAAACTCATAAGAATAAAATATTGAAAATATTATTCATACAACTTTCACAACGAAATTATATTTGTGTCAAGAGATGAAAGTTTTTAAAATACTTTTTGCAATCGGTTGCCTCATTGCTGGTGTGATGGCTGCTCCAGGACATGTAAGCTATCAGTGCTTACCCCCTGTTTGTGTAAGACGTTTGAGTTAGAAATCTTGACGTTTCTGTAATAGATTAAAGAAAAGTTGTACAAGTTTCCTTTAATCTATTACAAAAACGCTAAGATTTCTAACTCAAACGTCTTACACAAATAGGGGGTTAAAAAAAAATAAAAACTAAATAAATAAATATGTATTTATGTTTTTCAGAATGCAATAATCGGCGACAATAATAGTAATAACCACCAGACAAATGCCGATATTGGAATTGGTCTATCGCTGCCTATTATCAAAGGATGAGCTCAACATAATTTAATAAGGTTAAGAAGGGAATCCAAATATAGAGATTTACTGAAAACAAAACGAAAATGTATTAAATAAACATTAACTGCCGTATTAAAAAAAAATAATTTGGCTTTCCAGTTTAAAATTTCCTTGATTTTTTTTTATAGAAATATGTACATACCGTTAGCTAAAATGCAAAAAGGCGTAACTAACAATAATTTAATTTTACAGGAGAAGCAAGAGACTAAAAAAAATCTAAACGAACTTGTAGTTAAGTCCCCTGGTTTTTTGTCTAACATTTTGTTAAGACATGTAGTTTAATGGCATTCATAGTAATCAATCAAAAACTTGACTTTGAATTTTTTGTTAGTTACGCCTTTTTGCATTTTAGTTAATGATACATATATTGTAACGAACGGTTGATCTCCCCCAATGCACTAAAAATCGCATAAGTTTTTCGCATTAGTTCAGCTTTAGAAGCCCAAACTAGTTAAGGAATCTAGAAATTCAACTTGTCTAGAACTTTTGGAGTTATTAAAAAAACAATATATAAATTCGAAATTTTTGAAAAAGGATATCTTTTGAAAAGTTTAACAGACTTAGATATAATTTGCAACACTCAAGACAGTTTTTCAAATTCAAAAGTGTCAATCAACCAAAAAGATCGATTTGACTTTTGGTGTAATTAAAAAAACCGTTTTCGAAGTAGTAAATTTAACATGAAAATCGATTTGATAAGAACTTTTGGAAATATTTAAGAAACAATCTTAAAAATGCTGTGACCACAAATTATGTAGTAAGTGTTTTAGCTCAAGAGCTGATGATAAATTTTGGATTGGATCGGCTCAGAAATTAAAAATTTATTTGGACACAGAACATTTCACGATAATAATATTTTTGAAAATACTACGCTTATTTTTCTTTTGTGATTTTCAAAAATATTATTATTTGTAAATTCTCAAATGGGTTTTGAAAGTTTGTGCAAAAGACAAGAGGTTTGTGGCTGTTCAAAATATGTGATTGAATTCTAGTGATGATTTGGCAAAGCACCAATGAAATGTATATAGAAAAAGCTTAGCCATCAGCTAATAAATTTCAATCAAAAATATTTATCTATATAAATGATAACAAAAATTAAAAATTCTAAAAATCCCCAACGCAGTTTGGCAGATACAGACAGAAGAGAGCTCTTAAGTTCCAATGACTTAAGCAATTTTTGTTCAAACATACCTCAGATGTTATATTAGCTGAACCGATTTTTTTAAAATACAGACTTGAAGCTAACTATTAGATCAAGTCGCCGAACACAGACACTCACTACAAAAAATTATAATACCCATTTTTTGGTCGAGTGTTAAAGATCAAATGTCATTCGTTGGTCCCCCCAGGGGAGTCTGTTATGGACTACGGGTGTGGCAACTCCGGGGCCCCAGCTGGGGTGATGTGGCTTTTTCCATTGACGTACCTTTGGTACATTACCCATAGAACTTATGTGTTACTACCCAATCTCTGAATATAAACAGAGTAACGGATGTGCACATATTTATAACAAAAGGAAGACAGGTCCTGTTGATGTCAGTTAGGTGCAGCGTCACCTAGAACTGCCCCTGAGTTCAAAAGACGATAGAGGTGAAGCCCTTGTGGTGGAACTTCGAGGTCTAACCAGAGGCTACTTCTGGTGCCACGGGTGCCGGTTGCCCGACAGCCGAGCTGCTTTGAAGTTTTGAGTGCATGTAACGGTCGTCAGTTTCCTTTGCTAAAATGCTGAGTTCGTCCTACCCCAATGGGGTATACCCCAAGGGGTTAAAGGGATGATTTTGGTATGTGTGGAGTAGGCACTGGTTATTTGGCGACACAGGCATGCGTTCATTATGGATGAGTGGTTGAGCTGTGCCGGCAATGGTTGAGGAATTCTCTTGGGGACCTCGCTATGGGTGTATACACAACACCTTAGCGTGGAAGCCGGAGAATTATCGTGGTGGCTGTGGTTGCTACCAAAATCGCTGGGAGAATAGTCTTGGCTTCCCAGTGTGAAATCAATGCTAGTGATTGGTCTGACGCGGTCAGCCAGACACTATTCTAGGTGCTGTTGCCATTCAACAGAAGCTGCTATGGGCACGGACATAGCAGCAGAGTTTAGATAGCTCAAATTACCTCAGCAAGGTAATTGAATATAGTACAGGGATAACTATATTCAAAGATTGCAACCTATGTGCCTTATGGAGTGGGCCATAGGTTCATTCTAATAGGGTGCATGGGGGCGTTGGTCTGGCGTCTAACCCACACCCGGTGCTTTGGCACCCGTGAGATAAGGCCGTAATGGCAGGTGCTCACGGAAAGCTATCGCACATCTGTCATTCGTTGGTAGTCGCATCAATTAAGAACGGCTGCACCGGTTACGATATTTTTTAAAATGCTTTTCATAACTCAACTTACATAGGTTCTTACGGAAAGAGAAATGGACCACCCCTACTTTTTCCATTTATCTAAAATTGAACAACGTCTGGACCGATTTGTCTAATTTTTTTAATGTTTGTAGTAATTTAAAGAAATAGTATTGAGGAGTGAGTTAACTCCATTGGTCTTATAAGTTGTTAAAAAAGGAAAAGTCGGAATAAAATAATTGGGCAATATATTTTTTATTATTTTGGAATATCTTTGCATCTAGCCCATAAAGAGAATATAATTACTTTGAAATAATTGGAAAACTAATACAAGGAGAACATTGATATTTTGCCTCTGGAAACAATTTAAGAATGTAAAAAATAAATACCATTTTACCGATCTTGCTGATTTGCTTACAGCGTATTACTGATGATATAGAAGGAACAAGAGGCTATTAATTGTTAAATGCATAAAGTTGTGGTGGCATTTCCCACATAAAAGCAACATCTGCCGCATACTCTTTAAACCGTGTAATTGCACTAACGTCCCTTTTCACAGTGTATTATTAAGAGTTAACATAAACTTTAACAGCAAGTTTTTCATACAAAACTTGCCATTAAATTCCCTTTTAGCTTTTCATTTCACATTGTGAAAAGGGCCGTAACACGCCAAAGGAATGTGCATAATGAAGAGAAAACCTACGATGTAAATGATAGTGTGGAAAAACATCCAAACTTATCTATTCATCGGCGGTCGCAGGATTCGGGGTTGTGTCCGCCCACTACGTGGATAATTATGCACAAAAATCTTGGCCTACAGTCATTTAACATCCAGCTGGTGCAGAAACTAAAGCTAAGACACCATCATACATATGAGCCCTTAACTATGAAAGTGGTATTAGTCATGTGCATTTTTGCTTCAATATATCAAATAAATCTTAAAATATCTTTAATTAATATTTAATAAATGTTAAATAAATTTATATGCATCGAGACTAGTACGACTCTAAATTAAAATGTTGCATAATATAAAAATATTTTTTGATTTGTTCAAATGTAAATATCTCGACCAAAGAATTATATGACTTAAACCACTTTCATAATTAAGGGCACATATGTGTCGTTCTTTCGCCGATTGGTTTCTCGAGCAGTTGGAGACTGATCCGATGTTTTATCGCAAAATTATGTTCAGCGATGAGACTAATTTTTGACTTAACCGGTTTGTTGATAAAGAAAATTGCAGCCATGGAGTTAAACCAAGCCAAAACAAGCACTATAGTCTATAGACTCCATTATATATAAAAAAAATGTATCGTTTGGTGCGGTTTACACGCTGGTGGCATCATTTGACTTTATTTCTTCAAAATTTCGTGTTACGATCAGTGGAGATATTTACTGAACCTATATTGTTGTATATTACTGATTTATCCAATTAAAACGTCTTTATGTAAAATAAGTATAAATGTCTTTATTTGCTCAACGCTATGCGGGAACGAAATGCATATAGACAATTGCTTAACCATAAAAACAAGCCAATTTTTTGAAATTAGATAAAGACATTATGTCAAATAAATATACTTCAGTATTTCATGTATGAAAATACATATTTTATTTTTCTTTTTGTTTTTTAAATACTTTTATTGTTGCCCAATGTGGCAGCTAATGGTAAAAAGGTGGTGGAAAATAAAATAGATGCACAGTTGAATAAAGATGCTTGTTTTGTAAAGATTTTTGTTTGCGTTTTTCAAACTTATTATGTTTGTATATTGTGATTCTCAATATAGTATTAAGAGTCGTACTATAAACATACGGAGTTTGTTAACTGAATTCAAAACTTTTTTGGGTTGAAGTCTACTGACGAGTTCCACAAGCGGGAACGAAATGCATATAGACAATTGCTTAACCATAAAAACAAGCCAATTTTTTGAAATATCTATAATATTTAAATTCATGGAAATCATTTTGATTGAAATGTACACACATATGTATACGGACATACATACGAGTATGTATGTATGTATTAGAACTTATAAGTAAATAATGTATAAAATAGATATATAAAATAGATTTTTTAATAATTTCGCTGAAACTATTTTAATTTACTTTCTTTTGATGACCAGATTTAGTCTGTTGGAAAAAAATTAATTGAGTTTTTGAAATAACACCTTTTAGAACGAAAATGCGCCTAGAGGTTTTGAAAATTATTATTATTATTTTACTTAAATGAGCTCAATTATAATAATTTTAATAGCAGCTGTAATGCTCAACTGTAGTATTTGTCATTGTACATTACCAGAACAGATTTGGAGCAACTTCATCGGAAAGACGAAGTATTTAGCTCTTTAATTTTCAAGAATGTGTATGCATGCAGTAGCACCTCAATAAAATCTTTACTTTCTCGTTTTATATTTTTCTTATTAATGTTCGTACCTACTCATAATAATTTAGTTTTATTTACAAACAATATACATATGTATATTTTTTAACAAAAATACATATGTTCATATGTATGTACATATACAGGACTTTTTGTTTGCTGGGTGTTTATCAGTATAAAAAAATCATATAAAATGGAAAACAGCTGTTGGAAACATTGATGAGAGTTCAACATCTTCACATTATTTTTGATTGCATGGAAAAAGTACCAAAATTATTTAAATGGTATCAAATCATTATTTTATACTTACAAACATTGTAATGACTTTGACATTTTGAGAAATTTCAATTTAAGCTTCATACCCGTATATACATATTTACATTACAACGTATTATAATTATAAAAAATATTTATACTTTCATTATCATTATAATTATTTTGATTATACATACCTATTTTTATTTTTATTGTTATTATTTTTAAATAAAAATAGTTTTTTGTACGCTTGAATGTATGTTTGTACGCACATATGTATGTATATTTTACAAATTCATACATATGTACATATACATATGTGTATGTATGTATATTAACAAAAAATAAACACATACGATTGGCAAACTCGGGTTAGATTTTATAAAAAAACTTTTTTAGAAAACTAAATTTATTAAATATGCCATGTACGTATACAAATTAACCACTCAAAAGCTTAAATTATTAAAAGAAATAAAAGTACCAAATCAGGGCTATTGTTCCACACTCTCATTCAATATACATACATCCCATCACTGCCTACAAATGTCACGTAACGTCGTCATGAAATTCTATTTTCTGCAGGTTCAGACGTTACATTTACGTGCCATTTCAGTCAGGTAAGCGTTTGCATAGCTTTTCATGCAACAGATTCGATCAGCTGACACATTTACATTTACAGTTCTACATTTATAGTCGGGTAATTCTGCCTTAAAGGTAGAATTAGTAAAATCGTATCATGATGTTGCGTGTCAGCTGACAAAAACCGTACAATATACAATGCATGTTACTAAATAGTTATAAAATATGTGGTGGTAGCACTGCTGACGTAGGAATCTGCAGAATACAGATTTTTCTGTAGCGAATGTCAAAAACGCCGTATTTTATGCCAAACAAAAAAAATGTTCTGTGTAAACTGTTACATTTTCTATAACTTGTGCACAAAGTTGAACGATACGGCAAGCTGTAAAGTAGAATGATACGATTTTACTAATTCTACCTTAACTTGTGAGAAGTTCTCGCATCGAGAAAAATTAAATTAAATTAAATATTTTACACGGGGTTACTCACATAAAAACTTATATAAACTTGCAAAAAATATCAACAAATTCAGTTTTTTTCTTACTCACCCTGTGTTTCACAGGATGATAACAATTTTTTGGACTAGAAAAGCTCTCACATTCCTTACAGAAACTAGGCACTGAATCTTTTTAAGGTTCTAAGTCAGCTTATAACAATGACGGCGTTAATCATCTTTGGGTATTGCCAACATACATATATCAATGTTTTATGGTTTGAAAACATTGATGGCATTGATTTGGGCGATATGTGATTTCAGCGTAATGACGCTACACCCAGAGAAAAAACACCTTAAAATCAATAAAAACCATATTGAATTAATAAGAAACATTAACGAAAGTCTAGTCTTGTTGAAATTTCTTATTTCAATATGGAAAAATATTAATTTATAGTATTAATTTATTAATTTTATTTATTTTTAAGTATCCCAACATACATTTTCTATTATATTGAAAATAATTGCATTAATGTGACGCGTTCTTATTTTTAAGTTGCAACTTTTCCCTGAGTGTACGTGCAATACAGCCTCAGAAATAATTGACTTACTGAAATCAAAATTTGGCGATAACTTCATTTTGAGAAATGAACCTGTCAACTAGCCTCCAAGGTCGTGCAATTTGACATCTCACGATTATTTCCTGTGGAGACACGCGATGCCACTGGCTTGTGCTGATACAGCAGCAACATTGTCCGTGTTATTTTGTGACATACAGAAAGCGATGCTCGAAAAAGTGGCACAAAATCGGAAATCCACAATGCGCTTCGTCAAAAACAGCCATGAGGGCACCATTTTTATATATTAATGAAAAAAATTGATATTTCCAATAAAATAATGTTTCTAACTGGAATTTAATTAAAAAAACTATCTACACGTGTTTAGCCAACAATAAATTAATTAATTTTCACATGCATTAAATAAAAGATTAAATATGTATTTAAATTTCTTGTGTTATTTTTTTACAACATAAACTTCTATAGGGATTAAAAAATAAGAGATATGTAAAATCTATCAAAATCAACTATTTCTTATATAAACTTCGATGTGTGTGAAATTTATTTCAGACTTTTTACAAATAAAGTTTAATAATCATTCGACCAAAATCCAGCATATATGTGTCTATGCATACGCAAATACTTAAGATATTCATTCCAATATGAAGGATTACTCTAGAAGTTATAAATAGAACGTCAAAATTAAGTTAAAGTTTCCATCTCTGATAAGATACATACCCTATCCGGATTTATTAGCTAGCTCAAGAAATAGGTGACTTTTTGCTAACTCATTTACAGCTAGCCTCTAAACTAACTCATGAATGATACAGATTTGAGTCAGTTGCTTTTTGTACAACTGTTTTCTTCCCGATAAGTATTAAACTAATTTTAAACTAACTCAAAGCTGATGCAGAGATGAGTCATAATTTATCGATAAGATGCCAGCATAAAGTGCCGTCTTTATTTTATATGGTGCAAAGTATGATGGCTGAAAAACAAAGTGATCACGGTTCGATACCCATTCTCGTCTCTAAAAAAGTTTAAAATTTTTGCAAATTTAAGTTGACTAAAAATGTTAACCATTGTTAACCAAGAAAGAAATTTTCCCCCTTTTTCGATGTGCTACAAACTAAGTCATACGGGGCCAACCATTAGTTGGTCAGTCAGTTCGCATCTGACTAATAGTGCACTTGTATTTTATCAGCCAAAAACTCACTCGAAACGAGCTAACTTGTGTTTATTTAAAAGTTTGCAGCGTGAGTGAGTACTGACTCGTTCTTAGGAGATTACGTTGAAAAACTGAATAGTATTTAACATGTAAAATGAGTTAGCTTTTGAGTCAGTTGTCACTTGTCTCTGATTAACCATTAGTTACTTTTAAGTTAGCTCAAATCCCGACAGGGTATGTATGTATGTATATTAATGTATTTGTGGGCAACTAATATTCTTGACTTGACATTTTATTCTCGCTTATATTCTCGGTTTTACTTTTCATCATCATCATCATTATCAAGTGGATGTAAAAGTGAAATACCGCAATATAAATTTTGCAGTATTAAAATCATCATTTAATCTTAATAAATCATTCATTAAAAAAAGTTCACATTTAATTGAAAATGAAATTTTTAAATTCAAATTTATTAATACTCGTAATTATTTGCATTTGTTTCACAGCAGCAGAAGGTGTTGTAAAGAAGGTGCTTCGACCAGCGAATGTAAGAACTATGATTAAACAAATTTGTACAAATTTATTTATTATAATTGAAATTTTATTTATCTAGGTTATTTATGGAAATAAAGCATCAAATAATCACCAATCAAATGTCCAGGTTCATTGCAACTGTCGAGGGTGATTTTTTTTTCATTTTTCGAGCAATTTGTGCATCATAAGTTTTGAAATAAATTAACATTTGAAATGCTATTTTCAAGAAATATGTGATTAATAAAGAAGAATGTTAAAAGAAAATTTACTTAACGACTAAAGTTTTTGCAATTTTAATTTTAAACGCAACCATATATAAACATGTAAATAGAAGAAAGATCATAACTTCTTATAAAATCAAAAAATGCGTAAGTTATATTTAAATCATTTGTTCCCGAAGAAAACTCTGGGGAATAAGCAAATACGGAAGAGGGAAAAATCTGAATCAGCTGTTTAATGTTTACATTTTATTCTGCACTAACACAATAGTTAATTAAAATATCTATGTATATAATTAATAGGCGAACATGTTTTTTGTAATCCCTTTTACGCTGGTACCACCGCACCGATTTTATATGGTTTTAAAGGATTTTTTATACAGACGTGCAGAATCTATATTTTATTGAAATCGCTTCAGTATTTTGGGAGCTATAAGCGTTTAAAGTTGCTACTACTACATGCACACATATTACACACGCATTTATTAGCTTACAAGTAAAAAAAGAAACAAAACATGAGTGAGTGTGTGTGTGTGTTTGTACTATTTCTCTTGACCTTACAACAGTGATGCCAACTTTTGAGACTCAAAACGCGTAAAAATTTTTGAAAAAAGGGCTAGAAAGGGCTAAATTAAAATAATATTCAAAAATAAAAAAAAATTGTAAAATTTTTCGAAAAAGCGCGAAAAGGTCTAGTATTAAAATGTTTCTGTTGAAAATAAAAACATCAAATCAATTTTTGTAAAGTAATTTATTAGAATATAAATAACTATCATGAGATCAACACATACATAGCTTTAGAGCTTCAATATTGTACATATTTCATTTACATTTAATATTACATTTCAATAAGGTATTTACATACGTAGATTGAATAGTTAGCATCATTGGCGTAGCTAGACATTTTTTCTGGGGGGGGGGGGGGGGCAAACACAAATTTTTTTAATTAGTGTTTTTTATGGGAATTGTTAAAATTTAAGCTTAACATTTTTTAAACGCACTAATAATCCCAAATTAATATTTTACTTATTAAGTTTACTAAATTTTTTTTTTACTTTTTTTACTTTATTAAAAATACATTGAAATTGGAAATTAAAAAAATATATTTTACTTAATAAGTAAAATATTAAAAAGTAAAATATTGGTTTGGGATTATTAGTGCATTTAAAAAATTTTAAGCTTAAATTTTAACAATTCCCATAAAAACACTAATTAAAAAAAAATTGTGTTTGCCCCACCCCCCCCCCCCCCCCACAAAAAATGTTTAAAAAATTTTATACAGATTTTTTTTATTTAACATTTTTTTTATTTAAGTTAAAACATAAATTAACAGTCCAGTTTCAATAACAAAAATTAAGTTATAATTAAAACTAAAAAAACAAAACATTCAAAATAAAAACAATATATAGACAAAAAATTTAATTATGTATTAGAAAAAACCTAAATAATAATAATAATAATCTAATAATAATAAACTAAATAATGATAAAATTAATATTCATTTCCAACAAGTTTATATGTTCATATGGAAAAATTATTTATGTATATACTATATTTGAATACAATATTTTGAAAAGATACAAGCAAGAAATGATTTCATTCATCATTCATGATTTCATTTCTTAATAATTTATTATTTAATTTAAAAAAAATTTATCTGTTGGTGCATAAATAAAAATAGAAAATTGCCATTTATTATTTAGTTACCCTTCCAATATTGAAGTTCTGAATCAATACTATATTGTTGTATGTATGCAAGTATGTATGTATATGTGTTCAATTGAAAAAAATTTTATGTGCATATATATACATGCATACATATCGATAGTTGAGTTTTTCAGTGATTTCAATAAATTTCACACTAATACACCTCATCACAAAAATTTATTGCAATAGTGTAAAAAATAGCGCTTTTACAAGCAGTTGTACAAAAAAGTTACATTTTGAATATTACACTTTCTATTATGTTTTACCTTCTCCTGTATAGTCACAATTATTTTCGTTAGGGCCTTTCCATTTGAGACCAACGATATATTGGCCTGTGTTAGTTGATATCCTATCAAAAATTTCGGTCATCAAAAGTACTGATACCAAAATTTGGACCTAGGAATATTTTTCACAAGTTTTCCACTAGTCTAACAAAGTTGTATATGAACATGAATTGTTTTGTTTTGTTTTCTAATAAAAATAAAACATATGTATACATGTTTAAAGAGAAAATTTTGATTTGTTCGATTTTCTGACGATTTTTCGGACATGAAATGACGATTATTTTATATTTTATCGGGATTTCGGAGATTTTTCCATCATTTTATCTGGCAGCCCTCGATTGAACCATAAATAAGCATACATACATACATACATGTGTGTGTACGAGTATATATAGTATATGAATATATACAAGGTAGAGCTGCAAAACTATCGATAGTCGCTCCAATCGATAGTTGCGATAGTTTTATGTAAAACTATCGATACTATCGATAGTATCGAATAGTTTTATGAACGTTGCCACATAAACTACATTTGACTCGAAAAAAAATCCAGAGTCCTCAACATTTTCATTAGTATATAAAAATATATCAAGCCTTTTTTCGATTTTATCGTAAGCGGCATATTATAGAAAATATACTTTTTTATTGAACTTAAAATTTTATGGAGCTACCCATGGTTTAGAATTATCAAAATGCGAAAATTGTTGATAACTTTTAAGACACTAACTGTAAAGTTTTATCGTAAGAGACGATTGGTGGCCGTCGCGATATCAGTACCACCAAAATTTATCTTTGTGTCGACGATGTTGAATTTATTAAGATACTTGTGACTACTATTTGTCGAATAACACTTGGATTTATAAATAAATTCATATACATACATATGTATTTAAGTACTTGTGTATACAGAAGCAGGGATGCGATGTCATATTTACAAATTGTACTAATTTTCAAAAAAAAATTTATTTTTTTTCAGTACGATTGTACCTAATTCTTTATTTATATTTTTTTAATACTTGTACTTTTTAATTAACCAAAAATCAATTAACAAAACGCCAAAAGGTGCACAAAGAATATTAGTTGCTGGGATCTAAATATAAAAGTAACATTTACGATATACTACGTTTATAACCTTTTTTTTATTCGATTGTTCACAGTCGATGCAAATAGTCGGCTTCTCTCCTTGGTACGAAAATAAAATTTCCACATTTGCAGATGAATTTGGAATAAATAGCATTCCTCCAGCAATTCTTTAAGTACCGGAAAACATCGTTTGATTTACTTAATTTTCTAATACCTTCGAGCTAAAGATTAAACCCCTTGTGCAAAAAAATAAGTGAACGTTAAAACCGGGTTTTCTATGGAATTTTTTTTAATGTACACTTCAAGCACGCATTATTTTTTTCATAAGGGGGTTAATATATTTTAATGCTATTTTTGGCATGTAATAAATATAAAGAGATTCCAGTAGTGCTAAATGGGTCATTGCGGTGCTACGGTACTTTTGGCATTCAAATAGCGCCAAAATTATACAATTGTACCAACTTTTCCATCGCTGTACAAAAGCATAAATCAACTACGGATAATTTGCTTCAAAGCTGCCGGCTACTGTTTACTGACTTCGATTATTTTTACTCTTTTAATTACTTGTTTTTTTTTCCGATAGTATCGATAGTGGAAAAAACTATCGATATTTCATTTACAACAAAACTATCGATACTATCGATATTACTATCGATAGTTTTGCAGCTCTAATACAAGGTATTTGCAGATCATAATTTTTCGCTATTTTTTAAATTTTACTCTAAATAAAAATTGGTGGCTATTGTTACAAACAATTTGACAGTAGAAAATCTTAAGAACACCTTAAAACAATTTGTCTTGCTACTAACTACGTACACTAATACAATTTTATTAAGAATTTGTTGAAAGCTACATACACACATACATATCTACACACATGCATTATAAATTCACATGGAGTTTACTATTTGTGATGTTTTGAAGTGCTGTAAACTTATAGTTTTTTGGGTATTTGTTATCTAATAAAAGTATGCATATTTAGCGATTATTCGAAAAGTTTGTATATAAATTACTGGTGATTTTCATGAGTAATTTTAAAATAAATAAAAAATAGAATTTTTTAATATTACAGGCAAAAGAATATGTTTTCAAAAGAATTTGTAATAAATCCTGGGGGGGGCAAAATTAAGTTTGGGGGGGGGGCATTGCCCCCCCCCCCCGAGAAAGGCCTAGCTACGCCTATGGTTAGCATATACATACATACATATATATTAGAAATATATATACATATGTATGTATGTTTACATAAGTAGATACATTTAAAATTGGCCGTTATTAAATAAAATTTCGATTTCTCGCTCTTCCAAAAACATACATTATCTTTTTTAGGCTGTACTGAATAACTTTCAAGGCATAGAAAATTTGGAAGAAATAAAAGATTACTCTTTATTATTGTTCTTTTTTTAAATTGGTAAAGCAATATCGACTTTTTACTCATTTTATTTTGCTAGATTAACCCCCCCCCCCCCCCCCCCCCCGTCAAACACATATTCTGAAACCTTCGAACAAACACATATGTCTGGTCAGACCCCTTTACGTTTTCATGCATTTGTATAGCAAAAAGGGTACCGTAACTTTGAATTGAATGAAGTATGCTCGTATATTGTTTTGATAAAAATGTAAGAAAAATTTTATTCATTTTGTCGAATGCATGAAAAACAAGTATAGTCAACTTTAGAATGTTGTTGGCACACAGGTTTAGTGCATTTGGTGCAATAAAAACGTGTCTTCCTACTCAGCTTTTCGTCTTGCGTGATACAAATTCTGCAATCTTTTCTGGAATTCAGTGTACTACGGCCGCTTTGTTGGTTAGGCAGCATGTTGCTGGGAATGTTCAGCGGCCTTCCAATGAAAGATTCAAGGGCTTTCAGGGCTACTAGGGGGCTTATAGGTCTGGCCAGGCATATGCGTTTGTTCGAGGGGTAACTTTTTCATTTGCAGTTTTCGTCGTGTTGGAACGATATTTTTTGAATTTTTTTTTTACAGAAAGAAAGCCAACAATATTTTAGGCGGCTACTGGGAAATACAGGTATCTTCCTAAACTAGAAGTATCTTAATTAACGCTCAAAAATAAAATATGCCTGGCCAGAGCCATGTGTTTGTCCAAGGGTTAAAGGAAGAAAAAATTCGCAAAAGTTTAAATGTAGCCATATCGAGCAAAAACGAAAAAGTGGCTAAAAGGACTGAAAGATTATTATAAAAAGTGCTACGTTTACGCCTTTTTTAGTTTCTGGCTAAAATTTTTTTTTAGCGTTTTGACTGACTGAAAACGGGCTAAATCTAGCCCTAAAAGGGCTAAGTTGGCATCACTGCCTTACAATTGTTTTTCTCTTATTTGTTGTTATCAAAGCCATAATACTTCAAGGAAGAGAGTTGAATAAATTGAAATAGGTTGCGCTTGAAGGGATTTTGTTTATGCTTTTTTAATTTCATGTATTATTCAATTATGCTTGCATATGTATGTAAGTTTGTGTGTGGCTGTGTTTTAATGAATTTTTTTATGACGTTTAGATAGGTACATTTTCTTTGAATCTTAAATTATTTACATTTTGATTCTATGTAGAATACGGACGAGTGTGTCGTCCGTTTGGTATATCTAATTAGTATTTAATAAAAATTGCATGTTTTCATTGCCAATAAGATTGTGTGTTAATATGTATAAATATCTGTTTTTGCTTAAATAAAAATAAAATAAACAGCGTAACACTTGACAAGCTTGCTGAACAACTTTACGCTCAGAAAGTGAAACGAAACTGAATTAAGTGCAATATTCACAATTAAATTAAATTCCTAATGATTGTACGTATAAAAAAATTGCTACTACAAGCTATTTATTTGCAATGTTTACACAAGGTAAAATAAGAAATGTCAAACTTTTCCGCATAATTAACTAAATTAATTCGGTAAAAACCCGACATCAATGCAGAACATTTCGAAAAAAATTCATGGGATATAAAATTAAATTTTAACTGGCGTGCCTCCGCCCATTTTTTAAATGCAAGGTTTTGTGTTTTTCAGAGTTCAGGGTGTGTGTTGGAAGCACTTAAAATAAAATATTAAATTTTAATGGGTCACGCCCATTTTTTCAAATGAAAGATTGTGTCTATTTTTGAGCTTAAAGTGTGTGTGTTAAGTTTCGTAAAAATTGGTTAGGTAAAACCACGTGAAATATAGTATTAGATTTTAATGGGCGTAGTCCCGCCCATTTTTTCAAGTACAAAATTGTGTAATGACAAGAACCAAAAGTGTTTGCTAGGTTTCGCAGAAATAAAATGAGTAGAATATCATAAAATTAAAAAAATATAGTGTCCCTACCCATTTTTTTTTGTAATAGGACCAATTGGAAGCTATACCCTCTTATTAGACTTGGGTCGAACTCATTCAGTCGGTCGTTGTTGATACAAACCAGCTATCAAACCCGTTTAAATTACATGGGTTTGATCATTTGTTTGTGTCAAAATCGACCGACTGAAAGAGTTCGACCCAAGTCTACCTCTCAGACAATAAAAAAATTTTTACGATCGGTCTAATATCAACCAAGTTATGATGTAAAACCACAAAAAAAGCAAATAGAGACGAATTGATAACCTCTCCCTTTTTCTGAAGTCGGTTAAAAGACGTTTTTGGAGGTACGGCATTATCGAAGTAAATGAGGGATGTGTCGCACTTTCTTACCCGGAATTTTTTCTATGGGGAATTGTAATTCATAATAAGGGAAACGGGGAACTTTCCGGGGAATTGTTATTTATAATTAGGAGTTCATATGACGATATGATTTTTTTTGTTTTGGAAAATTGGTATCGAACAGTTGAGGTGAAATTTTCTTCCATATCGGTTCTCAGCGAATATGTTTAAAATAGATAATTTATTTGCAAAGCTTAAAGTATTAAACACAGGGATGATAAATGAGAAAACCAATTCCGTACTAATTTGCTCTTAGAATTGTACTTTTTCAACCCCAATAATACTAAACTCGTTTTTTTTGTGTTTTAGCTTTTTTATTATATTTTTAGAACATATCGCTCATTTAATCAAATAACGTCATAACTCAAAAAATAGTTTGCCAGAACACAAATTTAAAGTTTTCAATTTACAGACGACTTAATGAAAAATGAAAATTTTGTATTTGTTTTTAAAAAAGAACGATGTGAAGATTAATCTGCATCATTAACTCTAAAATGAAAATCTATTATTAGATTTAGGGACAGTGGAATAGGCATACATATCATTGGTCTCAAGTAAAAGGGCTCTAACACAAATAATTGTTATTTTACAGGGAAACGTAAAAACAAAATATAAACTTTAATATTCATTCTGAAATATTTTTGTACAACTGATAGTAAAAGAGTTATTTTTTAAGCTATTGCAATACATTTTTGTGGCGAGGTGTATTTTTGTGAAATGTATTGGAATCACTGAAAAACACAATTTCGTAAAAAATGCTAGTTAGGGCATTTCAACTTTTGAAAGCTACGGAAACATTAGCACATCCAATTAATTTTTCAAAGCGCTAAACTCGTTATTAATACTAACATAATTTCCGTTTTCTTGTGAGAATATTTTTTAATGAGAGGTACGATACTACTAACATTTTCGGGAGTGAATTTTGTTAGGCAGGTTAAAATTTCGTCATGAAAATTAACTTTATTTTGTTTCGCCAGAGGTTATATAGAACTGTCTAACATTTCTTTTAAAATTTTTAATTTTATTTCGAGATAAATAAAGTTTTTCATTTCAAAGTTAATTCTAATCGTTTACATATGTATGTAGCATACCCAGCTTCATTTATTTTCATCACTTAAACGATTGATATGATATTAATATAGCAAGTGTTTTATTTCTTATAAATTTTATAATAATACAATAGATAAAATAAATGGAGACAATGCTATCACATTGAAAACGAAACGCCAAACAAGTGTAAAGGCAGAATTACCCGACTGTAAATGTAGAACTGTAAATGTAAATGTGTCAGCTGATCGAATCTGTTGCATGAAAAGCTATGCAAACGCTTAGCTGACTGAAATGGCACGTAAATGTAACGTCTGAACCTGCAGAAAATAGAATTTCATGACGACGTTACGTGGCATTTGTAGACAGTGTATGTATGTATGTATATTGAATGAGATTGTGGCACAATAGCCCTGATTTTGGTACTTTTGTTTCTTTTAATATTTTAAGCTTTTGAGTGGTTAATTTGTATACGTACATGGCATATATAATAAATTTAGTTTTCTAGCAAAGTTTTTTTTTATAAAATCGAACCAGAGACTACCAATCGTATGTTTTTTTTAATATACATACACATATATATATATATATGTACATATGTATGTATGTATGAATATGTAAAATATACATATATACAATGTGCGTACAAACATTCAAGCGTACAAAAAACTATTTTTATTTAAAAATAACACCAATAAAAATAAAAATAGGTACGTATGTATAATCATAATAATTATAGTGATAATAAAAATATAAATATTTTTTATAATTATAATACGTTGTAATGTAACAGCCTTATTTATAAAACTTAAAAAGGCTTTATAAAGGCTTTTTAAGAAAAATTTTGTGTGAAAATTGGTTTTAAAAAATCTTTATAAAGACTTTTTAAGTTTTATAAATAAGGCTGTAAGTATATATGTATATACGGGTATGAAGCTGAAATTGTAATTTCACTAAATGTCAAAGTCATTAAAATGTTTGATACAATTTAAATAATTTTGGTACTTTTTCCGCACAATCAAAAATAATGTGAAGATGTTGAACTCTCATCAATGTTTCGAACAGCTGTTTTCCATTTTATTTGATTTTTTTACACTGATAAACACCCAGCAAACAAAAAGTCCTGTATATGTACATATGTATGTCTTTTTGTTAAAAAATATACATATGTATATTGTTTGTGAATAAAACTAAATTATTATGAGTAGGTACGAACATTAATAAGAAAAGGATAAAACGGGAAAGTGAAGATTTGATTGAGGTGCTACTGCAAGCATACACATTCCTGGAAATTGAATAGCTAAATACTTCGTCTTTCCGATGAAGTTGTCCAAAATCTGCTCTGGTAATGTACAATGACAAATATTACTGTTGAGCGTTACAGCTGCTATTAAAATTATTATAATTGAGTTCATTTAAATGAAATAATAATAATTTTCAAAACCTTTTTTCGTTCTAAAAGGTGTGTTATTTCAAAAACTCAATTAGTTTTTTCCAACAGGCTAAAACTCGCCATTAAAAGAAAGTAAATTAAAATAGGTAGTTTCAGCGAAACTATTAAAAAAAATCTTGGATTAATTAAAACATTACTATTTTTTATATTATTTACTTATAAGTTCTAATGCATACATACATACTCGTATATATGTCCGTATACATATGTATGTACATTTCAATCAAAATGATTTCCATGAATTTAAATATTATACATACATATGTATATGAACTTTCGCGTTTGACTTCAAATAACTCGCAATTTAAAATCAAAAATGCGTGTTTGCTGGGCACAAAGCAATTACCGTGTATATATGTGTGCACGAAGAAGTTTTTTTTGTTTGTGTCGAAAACACATGACACGTTTTTAAGCATTCTATAATCGCTCAAACGTTTACATTTACATTTACCTTACATCTGCGATTTCTACAGTCGAGTAATGGAGCCTTAATGCATATCTAACAAGGTAGACACTCTCATCAACAAATTGGATATTTTTTAATGATCGCGATTTATTTTTTGTGTGAAAAAAACAAGGGATAGTCATTCGCAAATTTTTCAAATAGTACTAAATAAGTCACGGGGGTACCAACGTACTTTTTGGGTTTGAATTGTACCAAAAAAGTACAATTGTACTAACTTTATCATCCACATTCACTAAAGCATTCGGCTATATGGCTACGCGACTACTAGTGTCGCTGGCTACAAATGTTGCCTGATAGCTAGCTATTTAATTATTTATTTTGAAAACGGCAGCAGCACCATAAGAACCTAATATTGAAGTATAATGCATTACACCCATTCACCGCAGCAAGCTCCCGACTACAAAATGTCAAGGATAGAATACACATGTTTGTATGAGAATGATTCTTTTGAAGACAGCAATTCAATAGGGCGGCAGGTTGTTGTCTATGCTGATTTTTAGGGTCCCGTACACCAAAGGTGAAAAGGAACCCTATTGTTTTCGCTACGCTGTCCGTCACACGGTATTTTCTCAGGAACCGTAAGAGCTACGGACCTGAAATTTGGACAGAGTATGTAGAACCTTGGCCGCTGCAACAGTAAATACATGAGAAGGGTGTTCCAAAACGAGCAACGAAAAATGTTAAAATCCCATGTAATATACATACAATTGTATGAACATATGTAAATATATTTAAACTTGAAATTTGTAAAATTAGTGAATTTTTATACACTAAAATTTAAAAAAATTTAAATTAAAGGGTGGTCCATCAGTTAATGCAATTTTGACTATGTAATTTTGACAATTTGCTATATCTTGGAAACCGTAAGAGGCAAACACTTGAAATTTTCAAAAACGGTAAAACTAAAAAAACCGAAAATTATAAAATCGCCAAACAAAAAAAAAAAATCGCCAAAAATTAAAAAAAATCGCCAAAACGAAAAAAATCGCCAAAATTAAAAAAAATTTCAAGCACTAAAATAAATCGCCAAATTCGAAAAAATCGCCAAAAGTAAAAAAACGCCAAAATGAAAAAAAACGCCAAAAATCGAAAAAAAATTGCCAAAACGCGAAAATGTCGCCAAAACTAAAAAAAAATTTTTATATAAAAAAATCGCAAAAATGAAAAAAATCGCCAAAGATAAAAAAATCGCCAAAATGAAAAAACGCCAAAAACCGAAAAAAATCGTCAAAACAAGAAAATAAAGTGTCAAAACGAAAAAAAGAACCAAAATTAAAAAAAATCGCCAAAAACGAAAAAACGCAAAAAACGCCAAAACAAAAAAAAAAAAAAAACCGAAAAGATCCCAAAAACGAATTTTTTTTTTTTTTTTTTATTATTTTATTGTATCTTCAAATATGAACTAACAATAAGTATTCAAATCTTAAATCTATAAAAAAATTATTAAGCCCGACCAATGTCGGACATAAGCTTAGAGATAGTTATTAATAATACATAAGTAGTGATAAGCAACAAAAAGAAAAAAGTGTTTTCAAGCAGCTTCATCATCTAGAGTGTTGAATATTAGAGCCCGTGTATCTCTCTTTTTTAAGCGGATGTGCCCAGTAAAGTTCAAAATATTACGAGCAAGCGGATTAGGATGTGACTCGAGTTTTGTTAGATATTTGCCTGCGTGTTTTACAATTTCTTCAGTCACTAGTGGCATATTCAAATCGCGATGTATATTTGAAGTATTGATGTAGCATGGAGCCGATGTTATCATGCGTAAAATTTTATTTTGCCTTCGTTGAATTTTCTCTACATTTGAAGCTGAAGCAGTGCCCCATAGTTGAAATCCGTAACACCATATTGGCTTTAAAAGCGACTTGTATATCAAAAGTTTGCAGTCTAGACTGAGAGTTGAATTTCTACCAATCAGCCAATGTACCTGAGTTAATTTTAGTTTCATTTGAGTTAACTTAGAGTCAATGTGGTGTTTCCATGTAAGTCGTCGATCAAGGTGTATACCAAGATATTTCACATGTGAATGTTGAGGAACAACTTGATTGTTAATCTGAATGGGGGAGCAAGTATCCCTTCTTAGGGTGAACGTTATATGGACACACTTTTGTTCATTGACTTTAATTCTCCATAAGTTTAACCAAAGCTCCATCTGGCTAATGTGTTCCTGGAGTTTGCGGGATGCCTCATCAGGGTTTTCGTGCATACTAAGGCAGGCTGTATCGTCGCCAAATGTGGAAGTATGGATACTACTGCTCACAGGCATATCACAAGTATAAATCAAATATAAAACTGGTCCCAGTATACTCCCCTGTGGCATACCGGATGAAATAGTTTCAGGCCTACTCGTAAAGTCTCCTTCCACAACAGTGAACTTACGGGAAATAATGTAACTTTCCAAAATATTTAAAATGTTTATTGGTAAGTAAGTCTTCAATTTTAAAATAAGGCCTTCATGCCACACTTTATCAAATGCCTGGGAAACGTCAATAAAGAGCGCAGAACAATACTTTTTTTCCTCAAAAGTTCTTCTTATAAATTGAACCAGTCTGTGAGTTTGTTCAATGGTGCTATGCTGACTTCTAAAACCAAATTGATGGTCTGGTATGCACCCACTACTAATTAGAATTGGGGACAATTTTGTTTTGAGCAGTTTATCGAAAAGCTTTGACATAGTTGATAGTAGACTTATTGGCCTATATGACTCAGCCTTGGTTAGATCTTTGCCCGGCTTTGGAATCATTTTAACTTTGGCAAGCTTCCAGCTGTGTGGATAATACTACAGTCGTAAAATGGCATTAAATATGAATAATAGGATTCTCATTGCAATACGAGGCAAGTTCATAAGCATCTGGTTACTAATTCCATCAATACCCGGAGCTTTCTTCGGGTTGAGTTCGGCAATTAATTTTTGTAAATCACGCGTCTTAAACTTTATGTGTTGAGGGGGTAGAGCGACTACATTCGGCAAATCAGCAACACCAGTACATATGTTTGGCGTAAAAACGGATTTTAAGTGCTCAGCAAATATTTTACCTTTTTCAGTATCGCTTCTTGCCCAACTTCCGGTAGATGTGCGTAGAGGTGGCTTATACTCAATGGGTGTTTTAAGCTTTCTAGCAGCGCGCCACAAAGAGTAATTAGACGCTGGTGTGACATCAAGACCTTCCAGATAATTTTTAAGAGATGCAGTTTTTTCAGATGCCAGTAACTCTTGGAGTCGTTTAGTGCACTCTTTAAATCTGATTTTATTTTGTGGTGTTATGTGCTGTTGCCATTCCCTTCTAGCTCTTCTTTTTTCACGTACGAGACGTTCAATGTCTGTAGAATAAATTTTATTAAACCCAGTCTGCGGATGGGAGATAGTGGCATGTTCAGCAGCCTGTTTAATATTCTCGCTGAGATTGGCAATGTTAGATTCAATATCATCGGATGTTCTAAGCGTAATGTTTTCCGTACAATGACTACTGAGATATTTTTTGAACCCCAGCCAATTAACACGATTGATCATCTTCACATATGGGTCAGGTAAGTTACTTCTTAATGGACTACAAATTGTAATGATCGTCGGAGAGTGATCGGACGAAAGATCCAGAGATGCTTGAACTTGAATTAAATCCCTAGAGATATTTTTTATGACGCCAAAATCTATAACATCCGGAATTTTTTGTATGTCAGTAGGCCAATAAGTGGGCTCCCCACTCAAAATTACATCCAAGCCCATTTTTGAAATAGTGTTGAACAATGCTCGACCTCTGGGGGTAATAAGACGCGAACCCCAGAACGTATGCTTAGCATTGTAGTCGCCAGCTGCTACAAAACAAGGTCCAAGAGATTTGTAGAAATCCTCATATTGATTCTCAGTGATTGAAAATCTGGGAGGGGAGTAAATTGATGATATAACAAAATTTGTACATAAACTTTCAAAAAAAAAAAAAAAAAAAATGCCAAAACTATATATTATATAGGATGAAGTTTGTATTAAATTACATATTTAGTGTTCGTACGGAACCCTTCGTGCCCGAGTCAGAGTCGCACTTTACTGAATTTATTTCGTTGTAGTCAGTGTTGTTAGATATGACGATTTTACGTCATTTTTACGATTTTTTAATTATAACAAATTTGCCAAAATGACGTTTGACGATTTTGTTTCAAATATTCCTCTGATTTTGACGATTTCTTGAAATAAGTATTTAGTAACATAAATATGCCAGCAAATATATATATAATATGCAGAAAAGAGATTTGATTTCGATAACACATATATCCAAAATTTAATTTATTTTCAGCATCAGTTAGTTTAAATATGGACTCTGAAATTCTTCCTTTATTAAAAAGTTAACCAAACAATAAACTATTCTTTCATAACTTAAGTGGGCTTGTTTTTTAATTGTTTTTGACTTTTCCATCGGCTATTCTTGAAAGAATATTAAGATCTGAAATTTACTGGCTACAGAAACTCTTGAAATCATTATGTTTTCAAAAGATTATTTAAAGTGTAACTCTTCGGAGTGTTATAGTATTCACATTAAAAAAATTTTTATAAAAACCACAATTCCAAAATGTATGTATAGATTTATTTTGAAACTAGTTTTATTTAGAAATTGCTACACGCTGTTATATATTCTGAATTTTACCTTTAATTTCAACTTATAGTTTTTATTTTTGAGTATAAAGTCGATTAATTGTTGTTTGTTACATAAAATAGTCTTTTATTTCTAATTTGATATATTAGTTGTTTAATAAAACGGATTATTCTTGTATGACGATTTTTTGAAGAATTTTTTTGAAAATTGTGACGATTTTGACGATTTTATTTTTAAAATTTGACGATTTTTAGAAAAAATTATCTAACAACACTGGTTGTAGTTCAATTAAACGAATTCCTATTTTTGATGGCTACAAAACTAAACCTGTGTTAACAATATAGCAAAATATGTAAAAAAAAAAATTAGTGATTAGATATATTTTTTATTGCAAAATACAAAAGAAAGTTAAAAAATTTTAATGTTAATTAAAATGACACTCTCAGGGTTAAGACAAATTGATCGATGTAAGAATCATCAAAATCGGTCCACGTGTTCGGTTTACATATATAGCGTCGCAAAGGAACAGACAGACATACATGTATACATACACAGGCTGATAAACAAAATACCATCCTTTTGCGTCGCGAAGTCGGGTATATATAGAAATTAGTTTAATTTGACTACAACGACAAAAACAGCACGGACAACAAACAACCTGCAGCCTGTTTGTTGCCTTGTTGATGTAAAAATAATCATTCTCATATACACATGTGTATTCTATTATTGTACTGGGCTTTAAGCCCGGTACGGAGTTCTTACGGAATTTCACATTTGTAAATTTACATTTATTTCTACACGGAAAAATAATCGTGTAGCCTTTTGTGTAGAATTATGTTTGCATACACATAAATTCATTTATTTTTTAATTTACAACATACAAAAATACTAAAAATTAATTACAAATTGATGAAAATTAGAAATGGCAAACATTCCGTGACCAAAGAATTGTTTGAACATTAATTTTTGTTTCAGTTGACTGAAAAAAGTCTCCATTTATTTTTATAGCTCCCTAAGATAGGCAATACATTTCAAAAATTCCGTATATTTTTCTTTTGAAAGTCCGTACTAGCAAATGAAAATTTCTTTATGAAATTTACCAACCTGAATTTCCGTAATTTTTTTTTTTACATACAGTTTGTATGAGAACCTGAAATTCCGTATGAACTCCGTACTGGGCTTTACATGTGAAATAAAAATATTTCGGTATTCTTACATGAAAGTCATAAGTTTGTTTGAGAAATTTTAATGTAACTACATACATACAGAAGAAGTCTTTAATTAACTTTTTCATTATATTTTTTATATTTGACCGCAATGACGTCAAAATAATTTCGAATTATATTATTAGGAAAAAACACTTTTATTTTGTTAATAAACTTTTTAATCACTTACTAATATGAGTTTTTTCTCTCTTGACTAATGATTCAGAATTGAATCCAAACATGGGGAAAATAAATATTTTTTTTATTTCCAGCTATTCTGTTACTTCAAATTATTTCATTAAAATCAACGTACTTGGTAACAACATTGGTTGTTAAAGGGCTCAATTTTTTATTTTGTGACTAATAATGCCATTTACACTTGGTAGATTTGTTTCACACTTGCGATTAATGATTTCTTAAAATTTAATAGTGTTTTCAATCTGAAAGTTAAGACCTGCACCTGGATTCTGTAACTTTTTGCGAACCGAAAATCGTAATATTTATCGACATATATATTCGCCTGCGATAACGATAATGTTATTCTGTAATTTCTTTTTTACGATAGTCTCCCGCTTTATCTTATCCACCATTTAATTCAATATTATGTGGTATCTCTGTATTAATTTGAAATTTATTTGCTGGTGGTTCAGCGTTGTCTAAACTAATTAACTTTTTTTCTCCAACCGACACCGAATATCGTTAAAATATGTTACTGAACAGCAAACTCGATAAATTTTCGTTAAATTTATTATAATGATACGATTATCGTAATAACAGTTATGGAATCCAGGTACTGGTTTTAACATTAAAACCATAAACAGCTGATTTTGCATTCACACTGCAAGTTTGTTAAATTCATGTTTTAACTAACAGACTGTCTAATGACTGCTCAAAATAAAATATGTTGTTGTTTTTTTTTTGCTTTTTATAACACTTATTTGACAAACTGTAAAAAAACTGTTTTTGTTTGTAGGAAAAACTCAGATATTTGACAATGCGTTCTAAAATGGAAATTATTTTATATTTATTAACTAACCAGCACTAAATTTAGCACAGCGAAGATAAAGTTCCATTTCATAAACCAACTCAAAAATGGTTTTAAGTTGATTTTAACAAAAACAATTTGTACGTGAACGGAGTCTTGAGAAACTTAGTACACACCTTGGGCTCTTGTAATAACACAAAGTTGGCGGCCACGCCCACTAAAACCTCGTTAAACATTTTGTGTACTTCTACTAAATCGATTGCAACGACATTTTGCAAACGCACTGACTTCTTGTAACTTCTTGCTTAAATAGATTTTGCAAAAATTCATGTTTTTTTAATCTAATTAACAGGATACATCTTTTACTCTCTAACTAAATTTTTTTTAAACAAACATAACCCGCGAAGCGATAAGATTGTCTGCGGAAAACATGCAGGGTCTATGTCGGGAATCGAACCAACAACCTCTGGACAGAGGGGCTAGCATCGCTACCACTCAGCGACAGGGACACCTTTCACTAAGGCAATCAAAATTTGGTTCATGTGCGCAGAGTGAGCAATAAATTGAAATCTCGTCTGATAAAGTCAAATTAATACGTAATAAAAGCTTAACCTACATATATTTAAGCGAATGACGAAATTTAACACAAACACTACGAAGTTGGTCGGCTGTTTATATTCAAATTCTCAAAGTTTTTTATAGTGCATCCTCTCTCGCTTACCTGGATACAAATTTGGATGCGAATGAAATTTTTACTTCGAGTTTTTATTTATTATTTTTTAATTGAATTTTGTACGAAAATAAATATGTGTTTAGGATAGTGTTCTAGCCTAACATACGGAGATACTGGGATCGACTCCTGTACCTTGATTCTGTAACTTTTTGCGAACCGAAAATCGTAATATTTATCGATATATTTATTCGTTTGTGGTAATGATATTGTCATTCTGTAATTTATTTTTTACGCTAGAGTGCATCTGTGTTTTACGCCATTAAATTGTATTTGATGTTACCGGTGTTGGTATCTCTACGAAGATCAAAAGCACATTAAGCTGTTGCAAAAAGGGTAAAAAGCACAAAAAATACGAAAAAGAGGGTAAAAAAGCACGAAAATATTTTTTTTTTAATTTTAATACATTAAGCCATTTAAAAAGGAGAGTTTATAGTGTAAAAGCTCAAAATATAATTTAAAATTTTTGCTTAAAAATAAACAAAGTATTTGAGATGCAATAACAGAATTTATTAACATATTAATTAAAAGAAAATCTTGGTTAATTTAATAAATATAAGTATGTAAAAACAAATAATAAAAAAACCAGTAGTCAAATAATATAGTAGCATATACACATACATACATACAATAGTAGATGAAGCTTAGGCTTAGATTAAGATATATATGTTACTGAAAAATCATTTACACATAAAGAATGCATTAAAAGCGTCACTCTTTTCTTGAGTACTCTTAACTTAAAAGTTTTTGTTTTTGCGATATTCGCCCTTATTCCAGTTGTCAACATTGACAGCACGTCAATACGATATAAAAAATTGACTGCTATTGATAGCCTCATGCTTTCAATCGAAATCGGCCCTTAAAATTTAACCACTCTTGGCGTTGAATACAAATTTACCTACATTTTGTTGTAGACGTGAAGATTTTGATTTACTTTGCACTTACAAATTAACAGCCTTATGAAAATTCTGAAATCGGCCCTTAAAATTAAACCACCCTATAGTATTATTTAATATTTGTTTAAGCTTTAACAAATGCTTATTGCATACTACTTTCAATGAATTATTATGCAGAGAACTATGTGGTACTTTCCAGTTACTTTCGTTTTTTATTTTGCAAAAAAAATTAAATTTTTTAATCCCAATTATTAAAAGTTTTCTACATTGTCTTCAACATAGTTTCCGTTATTGTCTTTAAAATCAATTTAAGAAGCCTCAGTTAAAAGATGCTGATATTAGTCCTTAAAAGTGTTTTAGTTTTGTAAATTAAAAATATTTTTATTTAACAAAAAAGCACCAAAAGCACTGTAAGAAATAGTTAAAAGCACTGTAAATACCCGCTTTCTAAAAAAGGGTATTAGCCAAAATTTCGCATTTATGAAGAGGCAAAAAGCACCAAAAAATACCCGAAACGCACCAAAATACCATCACTGGAGGTTACAATCTACTTGTAGGTCATGTGGCATCTTTGCATACAAAATGTAAAAATAAGCGAAATTCACGAAGAAGAATTAAAGAAAAGCTAAAATAATTCTAGCTTTATATTTTACTTTTTTTTATTTCAACCGACAGCGAATATCGTTAAAATATGTTACTGAATAGCAATGTCGATAAACTTTCGTTGTCTTTATTATAGAGATACTGAATCCAGGTATTGATTCAGTGCGCGAACATATATAAAAACAAAGCAAAATAAAGTATTGGAAACTAATCTAAGAGTAGATATAAAATTCTGATCTAAAGAGCAAATTTTTTGATTATTTGCATTTGAAAAAGGCATGAAATATGAGCTTCTTTCTGTACATCCTATATGCATTCAGAAGCTCATGCCTGGAGAGCTACCAAGTGGGACATCACGAACCAAAATCATGTGATACCGAAGCAGGTTGGTAAGCAAGAGTTGTGCTCTCTCCCCCTTACCAAACTGCTTCCAGATAGACGAATATTTTTGCGGGGCTTTGATTTATTTGTTCAATTCACAAACTCTTATTAACGTCGTCAGCGTTATCTAATCGTATAATTATACAATAAAATATTGCAGAATTATACGATTAGACATAATTTAATTTTCAAATCGCTTACAGTATAACGAAGTCATAACTCGTATTTTGGTTTAATTGTCTACATTCAATTGAGATTTTCCATATCTAACATATAAAAATACGATAAAATAACGATATAAAAAATTCGTCTGTTCACAGGCGCATTAACAAATATTGCTTTTTTAAACGATAAACCATACGACTGAGCTTGTGAATTGAACAATTATATTTATAGTAATTTAAAACACTTACATACCGCTCATACACTCAAACAACGTCATAACGCAAGAAAGTAGTTTTGCAGAAAACGAGTTTAAAGTTTTCAATTTACACACAACTTAATGGAAATAGAAATTTTTATTTTTCTCTCAAGAGTTGAGTATACAAGATAGTTGTACGATATATTCTACCGCCTTTTGCATTACTCCATAAAAAAATATAATTTGTAGCAATTTTACAGCTGTCAATTAACCGAAGTTTTGGAACATGATTTATATAGGGTTTACACGTGCAAGTGCAAGTTCGAAAAACTCAATACACTCAAACTCGGCTAATTTGATATTTATTTCTTAAATATTCATAAATAAAGCAGTTAATGAATTTTTGAGACATAAATATCATTGAAAAAATACGAATAAAGTTCAGTACTATCCGGTTCCCTTAAAATTAAACTCTTTTATGTTATTGGCAATTCTGTACTAAAAAGTAAGCGCGCAAATTGCAGGACAGTTGAGAATTTTTGCGAAATTTTCCTTGATAATAATTACACAGAGCTTGCATGCAAGTACTTGTATGTCTAAACGCAGGGTTAAGGAATCGAGTGGGAAAATCAGTTAACCGGATCAATTAAGCGGAAACTACTGTCAGGCCACTACATTATTTTACAAATAGCCCAGAAATCGCCAATCCGCTAAGGCAAACCTATTATTTGACTAATGTGCTTACATGTATGTGCATATATTGGTGGTGTGGTATATAGAGAGCATTGCGAAATTTCCTTAACATTTTCATAAGCTTGAATGAATGCTAGTATAAATTAAATAAGTTTATGTATGCCCGTGTGTATTTGAAATTCAAGAAAAATTACATAATTATGTATTTATTTACATAAACATATATTATATGGGGAATAAACTAAATTTAGTATCTTCATTTGTTTGTCCATTTCCTGTATTGCCGCTTCCTTTAATAATATTCTATTAAAGAAAAAATTCATTACAATTCCAAATAAAGATAATTTTACTTCGAAGAAAAAGAAAACTTACATTACCAGGAGTTGCCATGGCGAATGCAATTACACAAGATATAACAAAACTGATTTGAAATAATTTCATTTTGAAAATCAACTTCTGGCTGCAGACCTCTTCGTTCAACTAATCAAACTCTGTATAGAATTAATATTTATATATTCCTTAGTACTTATATACTCTTCAATCCATTTGCAATTTCCACAATATTACTAAAGTTTATGCGGTCGCATATATCGCACACTATATCATGAACAGTCACAACTCAAAATTACCGCAATGAGTTTGTTTTTTCATAAACCAGTGCAGTGAACAAATCTATTAAGCTTAAATTAGACATGACATAGCCATAAGTCCCAAATCACACTGTGCAAGTCTTATTGCTAAGCTGATTAGTTTCAGGGAGAGAGAGACGAGGGGAACAGCAACGTTTCTTTTCCCCCCGTCTCTCTCTCCTAATAAACTAATCAGCTTAGCAATAAGACTTGCATAGTGTAAATAGGGACTAACCAAACCAAAATTCAATTGATTTCTATGGTAATGGCTTTGGCGTTATGGCGAGTCATCTGTAATCAAAAACAGTATTGCCCATAAAGCTTAAATTAGACGTGACATAGCCATAACGTCATAGCCATAACCAAACCAAAATTCAATTCAATTGATTTCTATGGTGAGAGTTATGGCGTTATGGCGAGTCACCTATAATCAAATACAGTGTTGCCCATTAGTTTGGTTCGAACGGCTGTTCTCTATGGCTATGGTTATGTCACGTCTGATTGAGCCTTAAGTTTGATTCGAACAGCTGTTTTGTTTTGTCACGTCTAATTTAAACTTAAATGTCCCAAAAAATTTCTTTTGCAACACCCCAGCAAAAAATTACACATTACCATTAGAACTACTTGCCATATAATGACTTGCTTTTCTGATTGCCAATTTTCATTACTCGCTTACAAATCACATTACCTAAAATTACAAAAAATGACGTACAAGTTGCTAAATGAAGAGAATGATTTTTTTAAACGAAATAGATTACGTGAAATGTTGACAAATAAAAAAAATGTAAGTACTTCTCAAGAATCGATTATTTTAGTCTCACGCCTTGTTAAAATCATTAAGTTGGTAATCCAGTAGGGAAGTGCTTCCACAAAAAATGCTTAATTCCAAACTCGATTACCTTTTTTGAAATTTTTTGCTGGGACAGTCTGCTTGAACAGTATAAAATTCCGTAATGCCATTGGCGTAGCTGGATTTTTTTTCAGGTGGAGGGGGTCACTAGTCAGATGATTTTCATGAGTAATTTTAGAAGAAATAATGACAGGAAATTTCTAATAATTCAAAGGGGGCGCAAAAGCAAGTCTGGTCCTTTCTACATCTTTTAAACATTATTATTTAGTCGAAAACTACCCAATATACATATCTCATTACCTTAATATATAAAGGCCCTAACTCATTATTTTTTGAGATCGAGTTTTTTGTATATATTGCGAAAGAAGAACATCTAATGTATCGAAAAATGCAGTAATCTCGATTTTAAAAAAACTTTTAGTTAGTGCCTTTCTATATTAAAGCAATGATATGCATGTTCTCATGTATGTATAGATGTTTATATACATATAATCCATATATAAGCCGGTGAAGGGTATATAAGATTCTGCATAGCCAAATATAGCACTCTTGCTTTTTAAGATTACAATCTGCGGTAAAAATTGCAAACAGCTAAAAGCATAAATAAACTTTAATATGATATATTTATGAATATTTATAAATTTATAGAACTTTCTACATGCACTGAAATGAATATTTATTTTTAGAGAATGAGGTCTTTGGTATTATGATTATTATATTAAAAATAATAAATTTAAAATTAAACAATAATATGTATAAGAAAAAATACTCGAACAAAAAATACATACATATATAAAAAATAACATTTCTACTAATGTAATGTTAAAAAATTTTAATATTGAAATCATGATTAAATCATGAAACTTTTTCTAATATATCTGTGGCAAAAAGGAAAAATGCTTAAGTTGAGATAATTTAATTTTAAGTTAATAGACCTGCTTTTATATTCATATTCAAAAGTGTTTTTTTTTTTAATGTTTTATTTATAGTATGTAGAACGATATTTTCTTAAATAAAATAAAAGCGAATACCGAATTACCCAATTTAATTTTAAAACAAAACAGTAAAATATAATTGAAACTCTTTTTCCCTTATTGCCAAAGATATATAAAAATACTTGAAAAAGTCATACATAAGGAATTAAAAAGCTCATGCTCTCCAACCTAGTCTATTGAAACTTTGCATGCACATTGGATTTATGCAAGAATATAATTTTGCGTATTCAAAAGTATTTCGTCAAACACACTTTAGAACAATTTTATCATTTCAGCACTTCTACCCAACTAACTCATGAAAAACTTTGCAGACAACTTATCGACGGGTGGTTACTGGTTTGCCGCACAGACAGTATTAATGCGGCAAACCAATAACCACCCGACGTTATGTCCTTTCCATTTCCTTCACAAAAAGTTTCACCTTGTTGAAAGCTACATGCAGTGTTGCCAGAATTTTTAAGGTTAAAATCTGCAAAATTTAACAATTTTTTTAAGAAAAAATTTTCAAAATCTGCATTTTATTTTTAAAATCTTCAACTTTTTTTACATTTTATTCAAACAATTTATTTAAATATGGATGTACATGAGTAACATAAATATTTTTTCGTTAACTAATATTCATATAATTTAAACTCGGTTTAAAATGTGTTTTATTTATTTTTTTAGAAAATATTATCTTAAAATAACTTTCTAGCAAATTTTTTTAGAAATATAATCCTTTAATGTAAAAAGAATGTGCATTTCGTTTCTGCTTAAGAAACTCATCAGTGGACTTCAACCAAAAATTTTTTTAAAAAAACTTCATATGTTTATAGAACGACTGTTAAGAATTACGTATACAAACATAATAGATAATATTCATAGAAATTATTTTGGGTTATAAAACTTTTTACAAGCAAACATCTTCGATTTTGAATCCATTATTATTTTCTCATTACCTTTTTGCAATTAGCTGCCATATTGGTTGAAGTCTACTGATGAGTTTGGCAGCTTTTCCACATGCAAAGTTTACTTTACAAAGTCTTGAGTTTGTTGAAGAAAGAATAATATAGAATAAGATCTCTTTTCTCTTCTCTCCTACAAACTCGAGACTTTGCAAAGTAAACTTTGCTTGCCGAAAAAACGTCTTTTCTTTAGAAGAAACGAAATGCATATAACCAACAAACAAATGAAAATTCTTCATAGTTGTGTGCAAATAAATCACAATGTACCCAATTGTGTCTCCGACTAGAAGTGCGATATAGCACTACTCTTCCTAACCTATGTGCAAATAATATAAAATGAATGAGAAAAGAAATCGGATATATAAAAATGATTAAAAAAATCATTTAATTAATTTGTTGCATAAATATCCAAAGGACTTCGAAGTTTTGTTGAACAGTTTAGTTGACTGAAAATTCTTTCGACATTTGCAAATGAATATAGTAAAGACATTACATTTCGAAAAAACTTAGGGCTGCAAAATCTTAATCAGAATAAGCTCGCTTTATATCAGATATTCGTTTTCAGAAGCTTGTCAAAAATTTTTAATTGAAATGAAATTGCAACACTCTAAACTATAAGTCGTTCCCACATAAAAGAGACAAGAAGTAGTAGCAGTGTTAGGAAAATTAAAAAAAAACTGCAATATCTGCATTTTTGGGCGAAAAATCTTCAAATCTGCAAGGTAGAAGAGAAAATGCATTAAACTATTATATTGACAAAATTTCTGATTTGAAAAAGTTGGTAATGATAAGTTTAATATTTTATGCACTTCTATCCAAACGACTTCTATACTTTAGGATCTTGAATTAAGATAGTTTTGGATTAATAAAATTCGGCGAAAATTTTAACTTTATTTTATTTATTGAAAATCAGGCTTTATCACGCGCTTTAAAATTTATCAATCTATTTGACTTTTATTAAATCGATTTTTATTTTTTTTTAATGATTTTTATGAAAGCTTAGACTCACCTTTGGCTCTTGCAATGACACTTTCCCAAAGTTCTTTAAAACATAACACATTATTTTATAAAATACTTCGAAAAAAGAATTCAGATCCTGACAAAAATACATAAATGTGTTTGGCAAATACAGCAACTCAAAATTTAATTTCTTATAAATTTTATTCACTATAAGCAACCTGCTAAATTAGAAAGAATTAAAGAAAAAAAGAAATAACTTCTAATCTCGAGAGAGGCAGATGTTTGAATTTTATATGCGATCTTTGTGCTACCACGCATCTGTTACTCCCTGCAAACCAGATAGATACATAATCTCGGCTCCTATTGGACGTACAATTCCCATACGTATTTTAGGATCTTATAGCCCATTTTGCGCAAAAACGTTATAAGACAAACTATTGTGTCTTTTTTTAACTCTGTGCAGGGGAATAACAATTAAACATTTTTCACTGGGCGATCATTTGAGTTTTTGACTCTGCAGCCATGTGTCATGGTAAAGACAAGGTGTTGTATTTTTCTATAAGACTAAACATACGAGTGTTACAAAACTGTTTTTTAATATTTAATAAAAACTAATTTTGTTTCAAAAAACCATTAAAACTTTAGTTTTATTTACACTGTTACAATTTTTTTGTATAAAACTCGAATAGAGAACAACATTTTTATTTAAACAAATTGTCACGTCTTGCTCCAGTTACAACTGTTTGTCACACATTTTATAGATTCTTCTTTAGAAAATACTTCCTTTTCGATCAAAGTTATCTTGACGATTATGGCGATTACTATTTCCGTTTATTTCGTTCTGTTTAAAAATAAAATAAAAAATAAAACAATTGAAATATTAACTATTAAAAAAAATAATTTTTAATATTAAATTACATTTCCAGGATTACAGGTGACGGCTGCAATAACACAAGCCAATACAAATAATAATTGAAATACTTTCATATTTAAAACAAACTAACACTTTGAAGATAAAAAAACCAATGTGCAGAATTTTCATCAGTGAATGGCATTTTATAGGTTTTTAATGTAAAAATAAGGCAATTACCCAACAAACATTTAGTAATGAATTACAACTAAAGCATGTTATTTGAAAGACGTAATATTTAAAGTTTGTATTACTATTGACTATTCTAGAAAATCGTACGACTTTTGTGAATATTAAACTCTAATCTGATGGAGTTTATGAACATTGTTGAAACGCCACAACAACTAATATCAGAGTTGCATTTTCTCCAGAGCGGTATGATTATGTGGGCCGTTACTAGTATGAAAGCAAGTACAATATTTAAATTGTGCTTAGCTTATATTTGGTTTCAATGATATCGGAGTTTTATTAAAATGACTATATGGCAATGTGGCAGATTTACAGAAGATTATTTGAGCATTTTACTATCCAATAAGTTTTATATTTAAGTGACTGCTGGATAAGTTTTATATTAAAGTGACTGCGGTTTTATAATTTAAGATTACTGACTTGCAGCGTATGACTAGTTTGATTTGAAACCACAGATTTGTTTGAATTCTTCTTAAATTGTGATATGAAAAGACAAATATTTTACATACATACAAACATGCAGAAGATTATTAAAGATGAGACATTTAAAATGGCAGAATATAAATATATATATATTATGTATAGACATTATTTCCTCAATTGTTCCGATTTCCATTTTGTGATATTAGTGATTACGTTGAAAACTGTTTCATTGATGGACATTTTGACAAATAATACATCCATACGGACATCATCCATGGTATACTTCACAGATGGTCCCATTTTCACCAAATGCGAAAAGAGCAGGGGAATGGGTACTTCCAATACAAATTAATTATTAATTACGGCATATATGCAATACTGTATGATTGACAGGTTTCCAACTTGGTGAGAATTTCTTTTACAGTTAATTGAACGTAATCCAGCGGAAAAGTGGTAGTGTAAGAGTAGGGGAGCCCATACAAAGTAATCACTAATTATTTCATATTAATAATAGTATATCAGTGAGCGTCTATAAACTGGGTGAGAATTACTTTATGATTAATACCCGAAATCCAGCAAAAAGATGATGCTGTAAGAGCGGCGCAAGTCTCCTTCCCATACAAAGTAATTATTAATTATTGCTTATCTCTAATACTATATTAGCGCATATCTATCGCATGTACATATATCTTGTTCTGAATTCCTTTATACTCAATGCACATAACCCAGTAGAAAATTAGCGCTGTTGGAGCAAGGGAAGGGGTGTCTGCCATAAAAATTTATCATTAATTAACGCATATTTGGAATACTATATATATAGGGTGTTTTTTTTAGAGGTATAGAACTTCAAATTGAAATAAAACACAAGAAAATCGTTTTAATGTCCATCAATTTGGCTTTATTGGAAGGATAATTTTATGCCATTAATGTTTAAATATGATTTTGGGCATGTGGCCGCCGCGGCTGGCTCGAATAAAGCCAATTCTACAGGTCCAATTTTCAACCACTTTTTCGAGCATATGGGGCCGTATGTCGGCAATAACGCCACGAATGTTGGCTTCCAAGTCCCCTAACGTTTCTGGTTTGTTGGCGTAGACGAGCGACTTCACATATCCCCAAAGAAAATAATCCAATGGTGTCAAATCACACGATCTTGGTGGCTAATTGACAGGTCCATTCCGCGAAATTATGCGATGGACGATTATGTCGACCATAAAATGGACGGAGCTTGCGGTAAACTTCGCGAACTGAACCATTATTTTCGAAATAAATTTGCACGATTTGCAAGCGTTGTTCTTTTGTCAACCTGTTCATGATGAAATGGCAAACCAAACTAAATATTAATCACTTGACAGCTGACAAAATGGCCGCCAGTTAAAAAAGTGATGCCAACTTAAAGTTCTATACCTCAATAAAAAACACCCTTTATAAGTAAGAGTTTTCAAACTTGATGACAATTCTTTTATACTCAAAACTTTGTAATCTAGCACAAAAGTGGTTCTGTAAGTGCAAGGGAGGGGCTACCTATCATACACAGTGATTGAAATTAGTGTTCAAAATCAATAAAACTCTAAAAAAAGTTATTAATATTTATGACTTAAATATTTAAATAAGATTTAATTTACAGTGATAACAATGGGATGAGGAGTTGCATCGGACATTCTTTTAAATAAATTTATTTCGTAGAAAGTATAAGTGCTTACGTATATAAATATTATATTCTAGATTTGTATTTAATTAAAAATATTCTTTCATATCTTAGAAAAAACCGATTAAAAAATGAACTTCAAAAGAACACATGCAAACATCAAATATATAAACAATTTGCAAAATATTTTTTTTAATGAAACCAAACTTAACGCATATAATGCTTTTGTTATATTTAACTTTTTAGTGCATAAAGTCGGTTAAATTTTTTCTAAAGTTTTTAACTTGAAACGGTTTCAGTAATCAGTTTATTTTAAGACGATTTACTGAATAGGCCATAGCGTCCGATGCTGGTGTTTTGGCTGCCGAATATACACCCAGGAGTACTGAGTTGCTCCAGGGCTATACCGTCCCTGGTCGGTCGTCAGACGACCAGGACACCAAGTCTCGGGTGGCCAGTGGGTGAGGTTGGCAGTTGGAGAGGATTGGCTGTATATACAAATGTACATTTGTATTGGCATCACTTTTCCATTCGTCCTCCTTCTAATAGCCGTAATAGACATTATAAATATATGAAAACTACCCGAAAAAAAATTAGACATTACCTTCTGAACTACTTGCCATGTAATGACTTACTTTATTGATCGGTTGCTTACAATTCACATTACGTAAAATTTAAAAGAAATAGGAAGCAGAAGTTGAACATATTCTTTGGGTTTTAAAATATGAAGTGAAAATATTGCCAAAATATGTAGTTATTTTAAATAAATTATATATATTTCTAAATTGTCTACTTATTTATTTTAAACTAAAAAATAAGTACTTACATTTTGGAAAATTATTATTTAAATATGAATACCCAGTAAAAAAAATGAAAGTCATTCTGAAGGAACCACATTTTCATTGCTTCTAAAAAATCGATATTTTTAATTTGCCGATAGTTAGCAGAAAACCAAGTAAAAGTTTATTTTAATCACACAAAAGCTTGTAGTTTTTCCATAGTTTTAGTAAATACTCACCAAAATGTTCAAAAAATCGATTTTTTGAAAGAAATTTATGAGCTAATTTTGGCCTAAAATTTAGAAGTTATTTGCTTAAATTTACATGAAAACACTGTTTCGCGTTTAAATTCGTATAAAAAGAAACGAATTGTTAAAATATGTAACTTTTTAAAGTTTTTCCTAGATAAAAATATTACCATAGAACACAAAAAAGGAAATTTTTCTTAAAATCGCTTCTAATTCGGTGACTAGGCATCGAAAAAGAGAACTTCTTGCAATGACAACCCTATGTAAAAATCATTAGATCGGATCGAAATTTGAACTACTTCCAGACTGCAAACTCTACATTTTCATGACTTCTTTGGAGTGTCTTTTTTTACTGGGTAGTTTCGAATAATTTTTTTCACTTGCGGTTTTAATAAAAGTTCAACAGTCAAAACAGTTGAAATTTTTCTAAATATAGTATTTATAAGTAACAATACGGGTACGGATAGGGGATAAATCCCCTAAACTGGTAACACTGGTAAACACAAACCGAGAAGTGACATTTCTGCACGATTTTTTTACACACAATTCTTATGGGAACATGAGATTTAGCGACAACTTCGAAACTTCTAATTGGGGTCTCAGGAGACGCCTTTGCGGAAAGATTAGGTCTTCAGGGAAGTTCAGAAAACCTATTATCGACATAAGGTCGATATCGACTCGGATTTAAGCGTTGGAAACTAGATTATTCTAATGCAAGCTTTAATATATATATATATATATATATATATATATATATATATATATATATATATATATATATATATATATATATATATATATTTTAATTATTAACAAAATTTTTGCGAGTGTATCAAACGCATATGCATACTCGTATGCATATTTAACACTTAATAAAGTAGTCAATTTCAATTATTGACTCTAAATACACATCATGTTTAAGCAAATATTTAGGAAAGAATGTTCTCTCATAAAATTCCTTAAAAACTTAGCACAATATTTAAATTGGCTTTTACGGCTGACAGTGTTTCAATGACAAGATGCACAAGTAGGAGCAGCAGTAGCAGCATAATCGGCAAACTGAAGATGCACTCAACAGCATACGAGAATACTATGCACTTATGGTATGTATTAGTCTCCTGCACAAGATATCTTATAAGAACTTTTAAGACATGAGGGATTTTTCAAATGCTTTGCTACAGCGAAATCTTATAAAACAAACGTTAGCAACACTGTTTGCAAGAAATTTATTTGATTATTGTAGGTATAAGAGTAAAGAAGAAAACACTTCGTGACGGAAGAATTTGTGATACTAGCGTCTTTCTACGTATAAGCGCGTGTACAAACGTCATGCATGTATGTGTGTATGATCTTTTATTTTTCTGCGTACCCCAGTTGTCCAAATCGTCCTAGACGACATTGTCTTCGACGATTCATGTACGACATGTCGTCTGTAGATTAAGTTTTCTAATCGACAATTTAAAAGAAATCGGCGTTCATGACTATCTGAACGACAATATCACACGTTTTCTCTTCAATAAAACTTTGTTGGGGACCATCTGAGCGACAGTGTCATGCGTTTTGTCTTCAATAAAGCCTTGTCGAGGACAATCTGAGCGACAATGTCCCTCGTTGTGTCTTCAATAAAGCATTGTTGACGACAATATGAGCGACAATGTCCCTCGTTATGTCTTCAATAAAGTCTTGTTGATGACAATCTTAGCGACAGTGTCACACGTTTTGTCTTCAATAAAGCCTTGTTGAGGACAATCTGAGCGACAATGTCGCTCATCTGGTCTTGTGTGACCTCGCCGCATTTGTATGAAAATTTCGTCAACGATTTGTATGGAGTTGTCTTTAATATGTCTTCTACGACTTACCATTGTCTTGTACCCGTCGTCAAAGATGTCTTAAAGACGTGGCCAGCTGGGACATGCAAATGCATTAACATTAGTTGTATGCGGTAAATCACATCTAGGCGCACAGCAGTGCGCCAGGCCAAGTTCTGGCCAATGCACGCAGTGTGTATATTTACACGAAGCCATTCGAGCTGTTTTTACCCCCCTCATAACTTTGTTCCCCGCAATCGCAAAATTATGATATTTAAATCATAATTAGAATAAATTCATATAATCTCATATGCGAAGTTTGTTTTGAAAGTTACAATGAAAGCTTCCGGAGATATAGAGGTGCAAAAAGTGCATATTTTAAGACATAATCACTGACCACTAACCACTGACACACTCATCAAATTGATGAAGCACTTCCGCTATAGCTAGAGAGCTAAAATTTGGTATACGAGAAGATCTAGGTGAGTAATGAACCAGAAAAATCTGAAAACCCGAAAATTTTAGCCAGGAGGGCGGGGCTACGCCCATAAAAATTAAAATTTGTGCTATTGAGCTGAAATTCGATACAGAGCTAGGTCTAGGTGAGAAATAAAATAAAAAAAAATCTGAAAACCCGGAAATTTTTGCCAGATAACTTGGCAATATTTTTACTTTTCCAAAAAAAGGAGAAAATAATGTATAAATGTTCATTTATTTATATTGATAAAAATGTTGTCCAGTTGGCAGATTATCTAGATATTATATGACACCCTTACGATTACAAATTTATATCATACATAATATATTTCTGTGTTAGGTATTGTGGCAAAGAAGAACTTGGTCAAAATTTATATCTCACAACTTTTAATGGCCGAAATTTTGGATAGGAACTTGGCCGTTTTTCACATTTATGTGTTTGTGAGGATAATAGCTTACCATCTACATATTACACACACACACTCAAACGTTATAGCTGGCAAACTATCGATAGTACTATCGATAGTATCGATGGTTTTGTTTTTATTAGACTATCGATAGTTTTTTCTCGATAGCAATACTATCCTTCAAAAAATTTATTACCAAATTTTCAACAAACTCGATCAAATTTAACATATTAGTTGTCTTCTATTGAAAATACATAAGTACATATCGCTCTATTAATATAATAACGTCATAACTCAAAAAATTAATTTATTCAGTTAATAATACAGAATTCCCCGGCAATTCATATTTCATCTTGTGTAAAATAATTCACGCAATGGCGTGCAAGCTCACCTCTTGATAGAAGAAAGCTTTATTAATACTAGATATACCAAACGCACGACACAATCATCTGTATTCTAGAATCAAAATGTAAATAATTTTATTAAGATTCAAAGAAAATGTATCTAAACGTCATAAAAAGTTCATTAAAACACAGCTACACACATACTTACATACATATGCAACCATAATTAAATAATACTTACATGAAATAAAAAAAAAACCATAAAATATCGAGGTTCGCTCTCACTCACATTCACGATTCGCGCTCGAATATTGATTGAAATATACAAAAAGCGAACCAATTTGTTCCATTCTGAATCTTACTGAATTTTTTGAGAACAAATTATCGCTAATTTATCTGAATTGGCTATTAAAACAAAATTATTACGTACATACGAGTATGTACATATCGTCACCTTAAATGCGAACGTATGTAACTACACTTTTATATAAATATTTTACAGGAGAAACAAAAAAACGATACAAAATCAGTAATAATAAAGTATTCTTGAAAATTTTCTTCGAAATTTATTTGTATTATGGATGCTTATATCTTTTTAAACATTTATTTCCTTTCTAAGTATATTTAAGCTTTTATACTTAGATGTATTCGTAATTATGTCCGTTTGAATTTCTTTAATAAAATCGTCATTTTTCATCGCAGAGCACTAAATATTTGCGTGAACATGTAGTTTGATAAAATGAACTATAATCAATCAAAAACTCGATTTCGAATTTTTGTGTAGTTACGTCTGTTTGCATTTAAAGTGACGATATGTAGGTATGTTTTTGTAAACAAAAAAAAGATATGTGTTTAAAATTGAAAAATTATAATAAAATTAAACATAAAATTAATTATTTGAGGCCTTATTCAGAAAAAAATAATTTAAGTTTAAAAAACATTTAACAAACAAATTTTCATACAAAATTTGTTATGTAAACCAGTTCTAAAGCTGGGGTCACACGATTGGCACAATGTACCAATTTTCGTCGGCTCACTGCGATACAGTCATAAGTAATAAGCCAAAATGACATTATTACTTAATTAATTCTTGAATAAGTCTATATCGCCTTATTACTAATGCAGTGTGGTGCAGTTATGTAATTATATTTTAATTAGTTGAGAAATAGATCAAGTTTACTTTGTTACTCATGAATTTATTTCAGTGAGCCGACGAAAATTGGTACATTGTGAAAATCGTGTGACCCCAGCTTAAGCCAAAATTACTTTTTTTGAATAAGGCAGTTATAATTTTTACCAAATTTTTTTTAACCATATCTATATATCAACAGTCAAAACGACTGTTTTTGTTGCCGTGTAAACATAGTGTAAAATAATTCGATACTATCGATAGTTTTCCAACAAACTATCGAAAATATCGAATGGTGTGACTATCGATAGTTTGCCTCTTGATAACTAATGCTATTCACAACATGTGATTAACGAAAAGGAAAACAGTGCTGTTAACTAAAGAAAAGTAGAGCTGGCAAACTATCGATAGTACTATCGATAGTATCGATAGTTTTGTTTTTATTATACTATCGATAGTTTTTTCTCGATAGCGATACTATCGTTGAAAAAATTTATTACGAAATTGACAATAAACTCGAAAAATTTATTACGACATTGACAATAAACTCGAAAAAATTTAACATATTAGTTGTCTTCTATTGAAAATACATAAGTACATATCGCTCACTTACTAAAACAACGTCATGACTCAAAAAATAAATTTATGGAGTTAATAATACACCATGTCATATTTCATCTTGACTAAAAAATTCAGCCTTAAATTAAGTTTAGGGGCACTTCTCTATCCTATAGAAAATTTAAAATATGAAAAAAATTAAACAAAAAAATTGGCGGTGGGGCCTAGTTTCCGAGTTATGGGCCTCTGAAATTCTAGTACAATAGTGTGATTAGGATAGGTGTTTTCTAACGAATATGATGAATATTAGTATCATTTTAAAGCTTTTGACAATACCTTTCATGAAATGGTAAAATGCAAGAAAATTTTATGAAGCGTAAAATCTTTACTTGGCTGCGCCGCGTCGGAAAACACCATGTTGGAGAAAATTCTTACGCCCCGCTGAAGGCCTGTAGTGCAGAAAACCGTTATTAGTTAGAACTTGGCAATGCAGAAAAACTTTATTGGGCTGCGCCGTGTAGGGAAATACCAAGGTAGAGAAAATTCTTATAGCATTATTCTGTACGACAATTGTGTTGTCTTGTCATTAGACGAAAAAAAACGGTCGGTAAAAAATACACCATAGAATCACAATTTTGAACTACAATTTCAGCGGCCCATAACTCGGAAACTAAGCCTCGCCGCCAGTTTTTTTATTTAATTTTTTTTCTTATTTTTCAATTTTCTATAGGGTAGGATACTTTTATTAATTTTTAAGAGGTGCCCCTAAGCTTAATTTGTTCCAAAATTGCCGCAAATGGTCTGCAAGCTCACCATTTGATAAAAGAAAACTTTATTAATATTTCCACTGAGTTGTTTGTATGTTAATTGAGTTATTTGAGTTATGACGTTGTTTGAATAAATGAGCGATATGTATTGAAAAATTAAATTCAACATTCCTTAGTCGCTATTCACACTATGCCTTTTTAGCCTGCCTTGTATTGACAATTTTCTTTTGAAACCCCTACGAAAAGTCACACACTTTTACATTAAGCCTTTTTTATTCATGCCTTTTTGGCATTTATATAGACGTTTAATGCTGAGAATACGAAAGAGGCAAAGAGAAATGTCATAAATACCCTCGAATTTTCATTTTGTGCCTTTTGTTCTACCCCGCAAGCTTCTTACCACCTTGCACCGACAAACTAAAAATGCCTGCCTGCACAAGCAAGCAGACAAGGCACAGTGTAAATTGCGTCTTACACAATGATCACACGGACAATAAATATCGAGGTTTGCTCTCACATTCACGATCTGCGCTCGAATACTGATTAAAATATACAAAATTTTGTGAGTGAATCATTTTGTTTCATTCTGAATCTTTTGATAACAAATTATTGCTAATTTATCTGAACTGGCTGTTAAAATCAAATTATTTCATACATATGTATGTATATAATGGGTGTTTTTTATTGAGGTCTAGAACTTTAAGTTGGCATCACTTTTTTAACTGGCGGCCATTTTGTCAGCTGTTAAGTGATTAATATTTAGTTTGGTTTGCCATTTCATCATGAACAGGTTGACAAGAGAACAACGCTTGCAAATCGTGCAAATTTATTTCGAAAATAATGGTTCAGTTCGCGAAGTTTACCGCAAGCTCCGTCCATTTTATGGTCGAAATAATCGTCCATCAGAGCAATTAATTCGGTTAACCATGGATCGTTTTCGCACTACGTTTACTCTATGTGATAATACGCATCCGCAGAGACGTCGAACAGTGCGCACCGAAGAAACAATTGCCGCTGTAGAGCAAAGTGTTGAAGAGGACCCGAATGAATCGATTCGCCACCGTGCACAGCAATTGGAGCTTTGTCCATCAACTTTATGGAAGATTTTGCGCAAAGATCTTGGCTTGTGACCTTACAAGATCCAGTTTGTGCAAGAATTAAAGCCGCGAGACCATGCAATGCGTCGTGATTTTGGTGTATGGGCCGAAAATGAGATTGATCTCGATGCTGATTTTCATCGCAAAATTTTGTTCAGTGATGAGGCTCATTTTTGGTTGAATGGCTACGTCAACAAGCAAAATTGCCGCATTTGGAGTGAAGAGAATCCACATGAGACCCTTGAGACGCCATTACATCCACAAAAACTGACTGTTTGGTGTGCTCTATGGGCTGGTGGAGTCATTGGGCCATACTTCTTCCGAAATAATGCTGGAGAGTCAGTTACCGTTAATGGAGACCGGTATAGAGCCATGATAACCGACTATTTTGTTCCCGAATTGGATGGCATGAATGTGGATGAGTTGTGGTTCCAACAAGACGGCGCTACATGCCACACAGCGCACGTCACAATCGATTTATTGAAGGAAACATTCGATGAGCGCATAATTTCGCGGAATGGACCTGTCAATTGGCCACCAAGATCGTGTGATTTGACACCATTGGATTATTTTCTTTGGGGATATGTGAAGTCGCTCGTCTACGCCAACAAACCAGAAACGTTAGGGGACTTGGAAGCCAACATTCGTGGCGTTATTGCCAACATACGGCCCCATATGCTCGAAAAAGTGGTTGAAAATTGGACCTGTAGAATTGGCTTTATTCGAGCCAGCCGCACATGCCCGAAATCATATTTAAACATTAATGGCATAAAATTATCCTTCCAATAAAGCCAAATTGATGGACATTAAAACGATTTTCTTGTGTTTTATTTCAATTCAAAGTTCTATACCTCTAAAAAAAACACTCTTTAGTTAAGTTTTTGTAAAACAAAATAAAAAAAATGGATGTGTGCTTAATATTGAAAAAATAAACATAATATTAATTATTTATTATCTTTACCTAATTTTTTTATCCATATATGTACATATATCAACATTCAAAGCGACTGTTCGTGTTGCCGTATGAACATAGTGTAAAATAATTCGATACTATCGATAGTTTTCCAACAAACTATCAAAAATATCGAATAGCGTGACTATCGATAGTTTGCCAGCTCTATCAAACGTACAATATGAAAAATAACAAGCATACACTAATCAACAATACTTCTTTTGAGTGTTTGTTACAGACAAGCTGTCTTGACGTCATCGCTTGTGAACACTCCCTGCAAATAATATTGGAGTACGTGGTCCAATCTAGATGAAACAGACTAGTTACATCATGGTCCCATGTAATGCAGTCATGGATCATGTCGTTTTCATACAAGCATTCAATGCTGCACGATAAGTGTTCGTATTTAATCGAATATGATCGTTCTTCTTAGGCACTCACAAATTGTATGCGAGTTGTCTATAACTATTCCATATGGGGTAATTTTAGGGTTAGTCTGATGTAATGAAAAGTTGGACCATGTGGTCCAACCCTAGGACATCACAATGTTAAATCGACCACCTTTTCTTCATATATTTGGAGTAGTTTTGGAGTACTCCTACTCCTCTTTGGACTATTCCTTACATGCATATATGGACTAGTCGCATTATCTGCAGGGCTGGTATACACATACACCAATACATCCATCGTGCTTCGCTTATAGTACGACAGCATTTATTATTGGTTTAGTATAATACATGCGATGTGAATACATTTAAAAATCATGACGTTTTTACATTTCAAGACTGTTAACGCAGGCCTCTAGTATGTAATTATGTGCAATTTAGTCTACAGTTTGTTAAGCAAATGTTAACAAAATGATATAATATCTAGAACTTTAGAAAGTCATCGTCTTCAGATGAAATATACTCGTATTAAAGAATAATGGACCATGGAAAACAATTATGATATTTTTTTTTTCTAAACAACAAGTAGTTTTTTAATACTGCGTTGTAAAATTTCCTTATTTTTTTCTTTTGCCCATACGTTACATATATGTGTGTATACATATATATATATATATATATATATATATATATATATAAAAATTATTTTAATAAAAACATTGTTTTTGTGTTAATCTCCAGTTTGATTCGTGAGTTTCAGAGTAAAATTTTTAATGCAATATATGATAAATAGGTACAGAGGCTGTAACAATTCCTCTAAAATTATCTTTTATTTTTTTTTAAATAAGTATTACAACCATCAATCACATTTCCAAGAACTACAGATTATTCTACAAAATAATTTTTCAAATATGCGAAAAAAATTTTTTTTCTGCAGATTTTTGTATTTTAACACAATATACTTTAGGTTTATACGAAATTTCGTATATGTATAACACAAAAAGTGATTTTTATGATACACGAATTGGTAATATAAACATTGTTTTTCATACATTTACAAAATTTGTAAAAATGCAAAATTTTGTGAATCAGATACAAAACAGTATATCGTAAAATAAACAAATACAATTTCTACTATCTACGAAGCATGTCGTAGTGTAAAAATAACGAATATTTTCGTAAAATTAACCACATTTTTCGTTTACTTTATCTATGAAATATTTTGAGTGAAGGAAGATCATATTAGCACTGAAAGAAAAACACTTCGAAACGAGAATGAAACCATTACGTTGAACACCTTACATTAATACAGTGACAAATTTCATTAGTAAAATGAAACATTATATTATATTGATGCAAATTTTATTAATGGAATGAAACTTTTCTAATGCTTATTATCTTACATTTCGTAGTATCATTAATGTTACGAAATAATTTTCATTCGGGTAATGAAAAGCTTAAATACATGTTTTTATGAAGAATTCATACAAAAAAATATTTAAAATTGATTAGGTGACATAAAAGAAGATCCAGCTATCAAACCACAATTGTAATTAATCTATAGTTGTGGAAATAATAGTTTCGTTGCAAATATTTGCGTAACTATCTCAGTAATGAAATATTTGTTATGATATAAATACATGAAAAATGTTAATTTAATGAAATAGTTCATTAAAAAAATTTAAAACTAATGTCACTTCATTGTGTAAACTAAAAAGTTTCATAGCAATAATTACATTTTTCATTTAAAACATGAAAATGTACGTTGCGTACATACAATTTTCGTAATACAAATAAAGCATTGCATTTGTTGAAAAGTAATAACAAAATCATAAATATAATGTAGAAAATCATTGCACTTACGAAAGTTTTCAGGCCGGGGCACAATGAATCCGTCATACGTTAAACTTCGGCTTTTTCAACTGACAGCTAAGTTGAAATACTTGGTTTCTCAGACAATGAGTGCTGTTACATTCAGTACGTGTCCGTCAACGCAAAGTATAAAAACTGGTCAACTTTAACTTTTTGCGTACGTTGAGTAGTTTGACAGATAATGGTTGGTTTTTTTGATATGCTCTGAATAAGGTTTTTGTGTTTTGTGGCAGCAAAAATAATATTAAACAAAAGAAACGAAATAAATAAAAAAAATTTGAATTTAATAAATAAAAGGGAGAATCGACCTATTGAAGCTGTTCAAATGCTTCCATCAATAAAGTACTCATTGTGCCAACCTTCTCCGTCGTTGGGATAATCTCAGTTGAAAAAGGCGAAGTATAACGCATGACGGATTCATTGTGCCCCGGCCTTTCCTCTTAAGTCCGTCATACGTTAACCTTCGCCTTTTTTAACTGACATTAACGCAACGACGGAGAAGATTGACACAATGAGTACTTTGTTGACGGAATCAATTGAACAGCTTCAATATTATTTATTTATTAAATTCAACCTTTTGTATTTATTTCGTTTATTTCTTTTGTTCAATTTTATTTTTGCTGCCACAAAACATAAAAATCGAAATCAAACATTACAAAAAAAAAACCAATATCTGTCAAACTACTAACGTACGCAAAAAGTTAAAAGTTGACCGAATTTTGTACTTTCATGGACGCGTACTGAATGTATGTAACACAGCTGTCAGTTGAAAAAGGCGAAGTTTAACGCATGACGGATTCATTGTGGCCCGGCCTTTGGTGTGTCACTTTACATTTTTTTTTACTATGCAAACATTTATCTTTCAGACTGTATATGTATGTACTCGTATGTATATACACAGCACATATGAATGTACTCGTACAGTAGCATTTAAACTTAAATTTTCATCTTCATTTAGAGTATTTTCAATATTTGTTGGTAAATTTTTAAAGTCTTCATTTAAATTTAAAATAAATAAAGCGTCATAACAAAACAGATTTCTAACGTAAACGGTCGGAAGCAGTTAAACAAAGTCGAACTGTATATACTTCAGCAGCAGGCGAAGAGATGCATTAACAAGCAAGAGGCAATAGTGATTACTTTGAAAATAATGATGATGATGATGATGATGATGATGATGATGATGAGATGATGTTTGCGTTACCGATAATGAGTAGAATACTGATGATGTGATTTAAAGTGCAAATAATGCATTTAAATGTTTATTATTGTCACCCCAAAGTCGGTTATAACTACTTGCTGTCTTTGATCTTCGCCTGGGAGTGTGTGCGACTAAGTAGATGCATGCCATACACCTCTATTAACTTTTAATCCATAATGCCTGCAAGCATCACATTTAAGGCATGCATCGTAAATAATTTGTGGAGTGTATGTATGTATGTTTGTGTCAATAGCATCTGAATATGCATATCTACCTACATATTAATATTTGATTGTCACTCTGTGCTGTCAACTCCAATTATAATTCAACCGTTACGTTAATCACCTTTGAAAATGAGCCGCTATAAAAAGAACCCGCCCATTATGAATTAATATTGTAGTTTAAACAATTTTTTTGTAGAGGAGTGGAGGGACAATAATGCAAATAATGGAGTGCTGCCATTTCCGTGTTTTCTTGAAGAGTTTTTCTTATTTCTTAGTTATTGTTTGTTTTGGCTAAATATGATGGTTTGATTAACAATTTTTGTTTATTTATGTAGGCAGACGTAAGTAATCGATCATTGTTTGTTTAAGTTTTTAATGGTGTTGCTGGGTCATTGTTTTCATTTGTTGTTATAATGACTTATAATATTCAGTTAATGTATTTGATAATACAAATATGTACAAAATTGTGCATGATATGTCTTAAATCATTTTAATTATAACTTAAAGAATATTAGAAATTTTGTGAATAATTTTTCTTCTTTCTGAAATATCATTGTCTGAGAAAACCTAAAATATCTTCCAATGGTGGCGGGCTGGGGGAGGCGGTTTAAGAAAAGTAATGCTCTAGCAATTAATATGGCTACCTACATACACCGAATAAAAATATTATCAAACTGCAACTAACAATTGCTAATTGCTAATATTTAATTTAAATTATAAAATATATTCAGTTAATATGTATAACAAATTAAGTTGCTGATACGACAAACACAAAAATATTTTTTAACTAACTGAACTAACCAAAAGTTTGTGTTATGCATGACTCAAAAAATCAAAAATTTTTTAATATTTTTTTTTATTTATAATGTTAAACAACGTTTTCGTTTAAACTTGTAAAAAAACTAACAATCATTATTTTTTATATAGCAAATTAAAATTTTTCTAGTCAATTAAATTACTCAACAAAATTATTTGTTAAATTATATCATAACAAAATGCGCTGAGAAGTAATTACATTAGTCTATTTCTCCAGAGATTGCCGGTTCGATTCCAACTTAAAATATTTTTGGTCGTATATATCTAAGCTTGAAGTGTGCGTTAAAACAAAATATCCATACAAATTTTGACAAAAGAAAGCTTGAAGTTCAAATTAATTTGACTAGGAAACATTTTTGTTAAAGTAACAATTAAACGGTGCTGCAGTGAAAAAATTTTTAAAAATTACCTAGTATGGGTTATAGGTCTTGTTGAGTACTTAACAAATTGTTTAAAAATTTTTCAGAAACACCCTGTATTCAGTGATGTTCATCAACTTAGTCAGTTTTTGCTCGAATTCAATTTTTTAAACGAGTTTGGAAAGAAAACTTATTACGCTTTAAAACGATATGCACATTTTGATACATTTGTAAGTTTTAAGTATTGTTCTTATTAAGAATATCTAAAAAATAATGGAATTTATAAACTTTTTTTGATTTTAGTAGCTTTTTGTTGCTTAGTTTGATATGGAAGTTTATTACAAATTTTACTCGTGTTTAAAGTAAATTTAGTTTTTAACAAAATATCGTTTCAAATTGTAAAAGTTATTCAAGTTTTCATTGACACTTTTTTTTTTGTAATATTTTCTCCCCCGAGCGCAAAAATATGAATAAAAAACAATGAACTAGCTGTGTAGCTGTGTGTTATTATAGTAAAAATCTGTCCGGAAATTCAACATACTCACATTGTTAATATAACAATAATTTAAATAATATAACAAAATTTTGCCAACACATTTAAGGAAATATTTATCTGATTTTGTTTTAACTTACAATTTAGTACGATCAAAATCAATTAATTATTTAATCGACAACAAAAAAAACTAATTATAACTATTTACAAATCTCTTTTCTATTTATGTACTATATATATACGCATGTATATATTTACTTATGTATGTGCATTACCTTCTTTTGGTGACGAATAGTTTAGCGAGCACTGCACATTGGTTTCCTTTATGTGGACAAGCGGTCAAAAATTGATATCTCCAAAACTAAAAAAGCTAGGATCTTCAAAATTTGTCAGGTCATAGCCCGAAGAACTTAACGTTTGGAAATTTTTAGGAAAAAATATTAAAAACTGTAGCCACATTAGCCATTTTATCTTCCCAATAAGCAATTTTACTTGAAATCAAGTGTTTTTCAAGCCACACAATCAATTGTCATGGGTTGAATTGTGCTTCATTTACATTTTAATTCAATAGCATTCTCCAGTGAAAAGGGGAACTTGAATTCAATGCGAAAAATTCAGTTGTAGTAGAGTGTACTTCAAGCCTGGAATTATACTACAATTAAGCCTTGCATTACAATTAAATTCATGTGTATTTCAAACTGCACAAACAAGGCTTTTAAAACATAAAGCAAAATGCTTTTCCTTCGTTTGCTAATAATAATTTTCTGCACATCTGCCTTCGCTATTGTTTTCACGATTTTACTCACGTTTGTTTTCCAAATTCACTTTTATTTATTTATTTTTGATATTTTCACCAAAATTCAGTTTTAATAATAAATAAATTACGCATTTTTGTTTGATTTTTTATTTAAAAATGTTTTTAAACTTGAAAATTACTTAAAAAAATGCTTGAATTCAACTTTGTTTCCAGTTCAATTTCAAGTGCTTGAATTTTAGTTTTTTGAGTGCTTATTGGGTTTGAAGTGTTAGTTGTCTTATATTTATTTGTTTTAAAAATTTTTAAAATAAAGTATTTCAATATGAAAATTCGTTTGTTTCAAACAACTTTAGTAAACTTTTATCCCATTTTAATTCATTTGAAATATGCACTGAAAAAAACTAAATTAAAATGTTAATTAAGCAAAGTTATATAATGTATATAAAGTTATATAATTCATAAGGTAAAATAAAATGTTACTATTTATCAAATATTAAGCAAATTTAAAACTCCTTGACTTAAACTAGTTGTTTTCTTTGTTGGTAAGTTTCGGGCAGCAGAAATAAATGTTCGGGTCCATTTGTTAAAAGGAGTATTTTTAAAAGATATGTATTTGTATCAATGCGTCATATGTTTCGTGTATGTTGCAATCTAAACTGTTTTATATCCTTATTTTTCGCTTCAGCTGCTTCCTCCGATAATTCATCTATTGACACTAATGCATGCTTAATCACCTCAGCTCCATGGATCAGAATTTTGTGTACCGATGGAGGGAGGTAGTACCAGGTATATTCCTTAACAAGTTTTCTTGCTGTCTCTACAGCATATTCGTCAAACTTTTCGGCATCAATTTCAAATCCCGAATTTAAAACTTGGATAATTGTGGCACATCTTTGAAAAATATCCTTATCAATTCCAGTTATTTTTGACGAAAGATCGACTTTTTCAATTAAAATTTGACCTTTGTTTTGACACTTTTTAAATGCAATGAGTAAGCTACCAATAGTCAAATTCCTTAAAATTACCATATAAAGTTTAAAAGAACAATTTCTTAAAAAATGTCTCTTTATTCATAACTGTAAGTCAAATACTATAAAATTGCAATATTAAGTTTAAAATTACAACAATTTAAAAAAAAACTATACATATCTCTTTACTCATATTCTTAAAAAGAAAAATTACAAAACAAAAAGCGATTTTTCATTACTTTTCGTCGAATGACTATGTAAATCACATAAATATGCGCAAATATGCAAAAACCCGCGGCCACAATATTTTTTAATTTAAAGAGGGGTAAAAAATCTACAATTATATGTACAAGAAGTTGTGGGTGGATGAGGGCTAAATAACTAAAAATCTACGTGAAAAAGTAGTTTTTAAAAAAAGTGTGTTTTGAAAAGGCCAAAATAGTATTCTTCAGGGATTTTTTAATGGGCTTATAATTTTGCAGCTTTTATTATTTCATTCGGTAGAAAGTAATTTAAAATTTAGTGTTTGTAGGGTTTTTGGAGCCTTCTGTCACAATATCGCGAATAACTTTTTAGATAAACTTAAGTTTTCTTTTATGACTATAAAATCACAATATATGAAATATAAGCATACCTCAACTTTCACCGGACACAAACATTAAATCTCGCAAAAAAAACAATAAAATATGTTAGATTCATAAAGTTTAGAGTGTTATCAATAAATTTATTGCAGAGACCAGAAAAAACATTAATTTTTTTATTTTTAGCCTATGGAGGAAACCACTGTGCACTGATGGTGAAGTATTCAGGGGTGTGGCAATAAATTGTTTAAAAGAGCTTTTTAATTATTAAGGGTCGTATGCAAAAAAAAACTTAATAAAGCTTTGCCAAGCATTGGTAAGTAAAGTTGTATTCTAAAAAAATTATTGTATAAAAATTCTAAAGTAGGCACCCACGTTTGTTAAGACTACTTTAAGTTGATATTTCCAAAATGTGTATTTTGTACCTCAAATATTTTTACTAATATAGCACATACTGATTCATGTTACATCTGAAACATCACCAAATTATCCAACTGCTTTGAAATACATAGCAAAATCCATAAAAAAATATTAAAATAAATAATTTGAAATTTATTTGCTGGTGGTCCAAATAAATTTCAAATTAAAATAAACTTCTGACAATATGTCGAATAATGGATTTCTTAAATATTAAAATAAATACAATTATACAAAAATGTTTTAGTGATGTACATACAATCAAAACAAATCGAAAATAGCTGGATATTCAAATACTCATTTCATTCGAATAAAACAAATTGTGATAATTTTTCACATTTTTTTACTTTTACTTCATGGTTGTGTTTATCTGTTATCCTATTAAGTCAGAAGCTCATTTTTTTTAAATTAGGTTGCTTTACTTCAAGATAATAAAAATTTATTTAATAAAATAAAAAAAATATTTGAATACCCGAATGAAATTGTATTCAATTTTGTACATCATAAGCTGTGAAGTGGTTGTTGAACACGGTGGTGTTACCAGTATTTATTATTAAATCACAAAATATTTAAAGTTGTCTTTTGCATATGATTTTTTAATAAAGCTATGTTAGCCTTAAAGTGCTTATCAACTACTATGAACTTTAAAGCTAAAGTAAAATATTTTTTTGCATAAGGGGTTAAATCTTCATAGTTTTTTGATGCGTAAACATCTATACGCTAGGGGTTAAAAATCTTTTGACTTTGATTTCTTTGCTGCGATTTCTTTGCTGAGATTTCTTTGCTTTTTGCTTTTGCTTTGCATTGTCAAATCGGTGTGAGCTATGTATGAGTGTATTAGTGTTTGAAAGAAGCAATACCAAGCAGAGAAACAAGTCGACCGGCTCGAAGCCGACGGTGCGCCGCCGCCGGTTATTTTTCTGTATATTTCCGCACACCAAAGGTGAAAATGAACCGTAAGAGCTACGGACTTGAAATTTGGACACAATATGTAGACATTTGGCCACTACAACAACAAATACATGAGAGTTAAAAACTAAAGGGTGTTCCAAAACGAGCAACGAAAAATGTTAAAATCCCATGTAATATACATACAATTGTATGTACATATATACACTTGAAATTTCAAAAGTTAGTGTATTTTTATACAGACTACAACAATTAACACTAAATTTAAAAAAAATTTAAATCAATGGGTGTTCCATCAGTTAATGCAATTTTGACTTTGTAATTTTGACAACTTGCTGTATCGTGGAAACCGTAGAGTAAAACTCTTGAAATTTTCAAAAACGGTAAAACTAAAAAATCAAAAAAATATAAAATCGCCAAATATAAAAAAATCGCCAAAACGAAAAAAGCACCTAATTAAAAAAAATCTCTAGGACTAAAATAAATCGCGAAAAACCACAAAAATCGCCAAAATTAAAAAAATCCTTAAACAAAAAAATCACCAATATGAAAAAATCGCCTAAATAAAAAAAAACCCAAAAAGAGAAAAAAAAACGCCAAAATGCCAAACTGAAAAAACTTAAAAAATTAAAAAAGCTAAATCAAAAAAATAAATTATCAAAACCAATGTGCGCGAGTCAAAGTCGCACTTTACTGAATTTATTTTAATTGCAATGCGTACACAACAACAAGAACAGCAGCAACTAAACGATGAACAACAGGAATTAAAAATTAAAAAGTAAAAGTAAAGGCATTTACCATAGATGAGCACTGCAGTATCAGTAAAAACAAAAAAAAAAAATTTACTGATTACTAAAATTTTTTTCTACAATTTTTATAAATTGCCTAAATGATTTGTTATATGATGAGGTGCATTGAATTTTCAGTAATCAGTAATGCCCGTATTCATAATGAAATTCTACCAAGTGGCTAAATGTTTTTCATGCAAAAGTTTCAAAATTTGAATGAAAAAACTTTGCCACTTGCTACTGCCCTACGATTTTACTAGTAATGCAAATTAAATTTCATTAGCAGTAAAAATTTACTGAATTTTATTAGTAATCAGTAAATTTACTGCTTACTGCAATTTTGAATGCAGTACATATACATATACTGCAGTGTGCCCATTTACTAACCAAATAAGTTTAATAAAACAAACAAAAACCAACAAATTCATATGTATTTACAATATTGAAAGTTTTGATACTTTTAATTAATTAATTTAAAAAAAGATAATAAAAGCATAAGTACTTTCAACTTAAAAAAAAATTTCATTACTAGATGTTTACACATCTCCTCTGTGATCGGACTCACATTGCTTTTTTTTGTCTCGGATGCCTAAAATAATTAGGGCTATAATAATTTTTGCAAACTTCCCATCCAAAAAAGCGTCAAATCAATAAAACAGTACTTTCGAATATGAAGTTCGCACATATTCAAATCAATCGTTTTCCAGCACATCCCCGATTGAGTTATTAACTTCTCTTAAAACTCTGCTACTATGTATTTTGTCAATTTTTACACCATCGTTGCAGCGCCTCTGGTGCCAAGTAGGCGGTTTACTTTCACTTATTTTCTTGGTTATTTTGCTTTTTAAATGGCAAATGGGCATTTTTGCTAATGGGTTATATAATACAATTTTTTTTCCTTGTGAGTTAATGCATTGTTTAAATTTAAAAACTTTTATATAAACATATTTTTAATAAACTTCCTACTAATGAAATAATTAATTATTTAAAAAAATTTAAATAAATTAAGAAATCTATAATAAAAGACCTTAAGCTTAAATGTTAAATAAAACAATAATAATTATGGTTATGCTGTAATCATTATTTATTCTGAAAACTTTTGTACTTTTCCCACATATTTAAGAAACATCTTACAGACAAATAAATATGTATTTAAATTAATTTAATGTGTAAATACCGTAAAAAGCAGAACAAATAAATATCTTAAGGAAAGAAATGTTTGTTTTATTATACCCTTTACCAAAAAATGGTATATAGGTTTGTCATTCCGTTTGTAATTTCTAGAATATTAATAAGCGAGCCATAAAGTATATATATTCTGGATCCTTACGCATAGGGAACACGAATAAGCGATGTCCGTCTGTCCGTCTGTCTGTACGTGAAATCAGTTTTCCGAAGCTCCCAGAAAAGCTAGAGACTTCGTTCTTGGACTGGTGTGTCAGAAATTGTCGAAATAAGATTGGTATTGAAAATCAGCAAAATCGAGCAGACGGTTTCAGCGCTGGGAAACTTAAACTTCATTTTGCCATACAAAATAACTACCGAAAACTAGTTATTATTATTTTTTTTATTAAATAAACTTATTTTATACTTCAGTATGAATAAAATTAATATTTCTTAGTAAAAAATAAATTTAAAAAAAATTAAAAAAATTAAATAGACCTTTCCAGGGTGGGAAAACTTTAACTTTTTTATACAAAATTATACAAAATTAATTTACTAAAAGAAATTTTTCCTTTTTTCTATAAATTAAATATATCTTATATTCTAAGAAGAAAGAAATTGGGTTAAAAAATCAGAAAAATCAAAAAGCATAATTCCAGGGTTGGGAAACTTAAAATTTTTGTGATATAAAAAATTAACTACCGTAAACTAATTTTTATATGTTTTTATTAAATTAACTTATTTTATACTTCAGTACAAATTAAATTGGTATTTCAAATTAAAAAAGAAAGTTAAAAAAATTAAAAAGACGTTTCCAAAAAAAAAACTTTAATATTTTTTCTTATACAAAAGTAACTTACTAAAACAAATTTTTTCTTTTTCTCTATAAATTAAACATATCTTAGATTCTTAAAAGAAAGAGATTGGTAAAACAAATCAGAAAAATCAAAAAGGATGATTCCAGGGTTGGGAAACTTACACTTTTTGTAATATATAAAAGTAACTAGGTCTTACTATTTTTTTTTATTTTTTAATTAAATTAACTTATTTTATACTGCAGTACACATTAAATTGATATTAAAAATTAAAAAAAGTTTAATATATGAAAAAGACATTTCCAGGGTTGGAAGACTTTAACTTTTTTCTTATACAAAAGCAACTTACTAAAACAAATTTTTTCTTTTTCTCTATATATTAAACATAGCTTATATTCTTGAAAGGAACATATTGGTGTACGAAATCTGAAAAATCAAAAAGGACGGTTCCAGGGCTGCAAAACTTACACTTTTTGTGATATATAAAATTAACTACCGAAAACTAATTTTTTTTTATAAAATTAACCTATTTTATACTTCAGTACGAATGAATTTGGTATTTCAAATTAAAAGAAATTAAAACGACGTTTCCAGAGTTGGAAAACCTTATTTTTTATACAAAAGTAACTTACTAAAACAAATTTTTACTTTTTTTACTATAAATTAAACATATCTTACATTCTTAAAAAAACATTGTTTTTAAGAATACAGAAAAATCAAAAAAGGGGATTCTAGGGTTCGGAAACTTACACTCTTTGTGATATAAAAAATTAACTACCGAAAATTAATTTTTATTTTTTTTATTAAATAAACTTATTTTATGCCTGAGTACGAATAAAATTGGTATTTAAAATAAAAAAACCATTAAAAAAATTAAAAAGACGATTCCAGGGTTGGAAAACTTTAACTTTTTTTGTACAAAAGTAACTTACTAAAACAAATTTTTCCTTTTTTCTAAAAATTAAACATATCTTAAATTCTTCAAAGAAAGAGATTAGTGTAAGAAATCAGAAAAATCAAAAAGAATGATCTCAGGGTTGGGAAACTTACACTTTTTGTGATATATAAAAGTAACTAAGTCTAATTAATTTTTATTTTTCCTTTATAGATTATACATATTTTACGTTTTGGAAAGAAAAGTTTGGTATAGAAAATTATAAAAATAAAAACCACAGCTTCAGAGCTGGAAACTTTGAACTTTTTTTTCTGGATATTAAAGTAACTAAATAAAACATTTTTTTAAATTTCCTTATTTCTTTTTTACTTAACACACTTTCTATATTTTTTAAGAACTACTAGGTTGATATAAGAAATCAGAAAAATCTAATATGATGATTCTAGGATTTGTAATTTTTTTTTTTTGTAAATAAAAGTAACTAGGTCAAATTATTTTTTTCTTTTTGTTTATACTTTATGTATGTGCTTATGTATGTATCTCTATACTACATAAAATCACTTTGGTAAAGGGTATATAAGATTCGGCACAGCCGAATATAGCACTCTTACTTGTTTATTTTCAAACCAATTTGGGCTAAATTGAAAAAATAAAATAACAGCACCAGCAAAAATAAAAAACATTAAAAATACCAATTTTCAGAAGCCATACTCTCGATTAAGCGCACCCAACTAAATTTAATATAAATAAATAACACTTATTAATCTCCATTAAAATGGAATTTTTATGAATTCATTTTTTATTGATTTTCGCGCATTGGCATCATGGCGCCACCACAAATTTTTCATAGATTGAGAACAAAAGCAATTTGCCGTTTGTTTATAATAGCCAGACGAATACCAAGAAGCTTTCTTATATATTTTTAATCGACTTCAAAAAAGGAGGAGGTTAACAATTCTTCCCTATATATATATATATATATATATATATTTTTATATACATTTTTTTGGCCATAAAAAATAAGAAATGAAGTTCAGGCTGTCAATTTTATTAGGACGATTTCATATTTATATAAATGTAACGAATGAATACACTCTTTCATAATCTGATATGAGAATATCTCAGACTGAGAAATTTTAACAGATATGACCTAAATGGGTTTATGTGTACATATCTGTGGCAATAAGGAAAAAGTGCTTAAGTCCTATTTAACTGTTTTGCAGGAGAGCACGTTTAAGCGTTCAAGCCGATTTTCAGAAATTTATTTATTTTACAGTTAATTTGGGAAATTCTCTGAAAACCTTTATTTTTTTAAGCAAACATTGTTCTTCACACTATAATCAATACACTTAAGTTGAAATACACCAAAGTATAACCTAAATTAAGCTTTTATTCCAAATGAGATTAGAAGTATAAAAAAAGATAAGTCGCAGCTCATAGTGCTATAACTTCCTGAAAAACCACACAAATTAATAAATTAATTGAGATTTTGTCCAGGGGTACTTTTAAATATGCAGATTATGGAGGTTTCATTAACTCAAAATCAGCTTATCTCGACTTAAGCACTTTTTCCTCTTTGCCACAGATATAATGTTAGTGTGGAGAATATGCCCTGTGACAACTAAAAGAGTTGCCTGAAATGGAGATAAAGTCTATCACTATATTCATGGATAAAAAGTAGCTGCTACAGGTTGAATATTCCTAGAGCACAAAGAGTTGATATTGATTAAAAATTACAAACACAGAAAAAATTACACCATATGTGCTCAAAATGATCACATTTGTTGTCAAAAGTGTATCAACAACTTTAACTTTAAAATTTTACACAGCGATAAGCGGAAAAAGATTGAACTTTATGCAAAAGGATATATAATATTGGACTTAGTGATTGAACTCCTTCCGAGCCATTCGATGAGGACATATGCAAGAAATATTGACGTAGCTAGAAAAATTTTTCAGGTTGGGGATGGGCAATATGACAGGTGATTTTCATGTGTAATATTAAAATAAAAAATTACATGCAATCATTGGCGTAGCTATACATTTTTTCTAGGGGACCATTATGACTGGTGATTTTCATGAGTAATAATAAAATAAATAATTACATGCAATTTTTAATAATTCTAGGGGGGGGGGGGGTGACAACAGCAATTACTAGGTGCAATGCACCCCCAGAATGGCTTTTCTACGCCTATGCATGCAATTTTTAATAGTTCTAAGGCGGCAGCAGCAATTCATCCCTCAGAAAGTCCTTTCTACGCCTATGGTCAGAAATAATATTCAAATTGAAATAAAAAAGAATCATCTTTCAAATAAGAGGCCCAATGTTCCACTTAGGAACTATGGGAATTGAATAATAATAATAAATCTTTCGAATAAAGCCGAATTCATGGAAATTAACAGTTTCTATCACCTTTATTTCAGTTGTTTACTCGCTTTCGACAACAATTTTGTGCTACTGTCAATCTATTTCCGTTCCTTAAGGTCTAGAAATTAGCCTAAACCTGCTAATAGGAGTCAGTTGTTTTCGACAACGGCTACACAAGCCCCAATTTTTTGGTATTGTGTTAAGGTGACGTCGATGTCGACAACTGGAATACGGGTGTATATTTATTTTATTTCAGTTGAAATTCCTATACCTCTAAAAAACACCATTTGGTTTAAAAATTATATTCACTATTTCAACTTTTACTGCAATGTAAAATTAAGACAATTTTAAGTTAAACCAAGGAATATAAACTGATTTTAAATCAAAATATTTTGATTTTACGTTGCTGCTTTTTCTTTAAATTGAAAACTAAGCAAATAATGGAAGCTCGAAGAAGGCAGAAGAAAATAAACTTATTTAGAATACTAAATCAATATTATGCACCCACTTACTTATCAATTTACTTACCATTTTTTGAAGTAAACATTTGTGTTATAAAGTAAAAACAAAAAATAAACGACGAAAAAAGCGGGGAAGTAAGAAGAGCATACATAAATGGATTAGCTACTACGTTTTCATTGATTACTTTTGTTTGTGAGCATCAGTTTATATTTTAACCACAATTTGGCATTCTCTACCACTTAAGCCACTATTACTACTGGTATCTAACTACTGCACTTACCCGCCAAAAAAAAACTAAAAAGAAAAAGAAAAACCAACTAAAAACGCTAATGGATAAACACATTATTAAGTGTTTGTCAGTTGGGGTTTTTAAGTAAGAAAAAAAAACGATGCAAACAAGCAAATAATATTTGTATTCTCGTAAAACGTTGTATCTTTCATTAGCTACGAGTTAGAGACCTGCTTAAACAGTCTTTAAATGTAAATACGTCTTGTTTTTTAAATGTATGCTCGTGGTATGTATTATACTAAACTAATAACAAATGATGTCGTTTAATAAGCGAAGCAAGATGAATGCATTGTTGTTCGTGTATATGAGTGTTAACAAGCGATTTCGCGAAGACTTCTTGTTCATAACAAACAATCAGAAGAAGTAGTGTTGATGAGTGTATGCTTGTTATTTTGCATATTGTACGTTTGAGTGTGTGTGTAAGAGGTCAATACATATGTGCGTTTGTATCTGCACAGGAAAATATAAGAGCATACACACAACTTGTGTGTATACGCGCCCATGCGTATGAAAAAGCAAGCATCACACATTTTTCCGTTACGAAGTATTTTCTTCTTTACTCCTATACTGAAACAAATGTCTTGCCAACAGTGTTGTTTAGCGTTTTTTTATTTAGAAGATTTCGCTGTAGTAAAGCATTTGAAAAATCCCTCATGTCTTAAAAGTTCATATTAGTGGTCTTGTGCAGGACTTTATTACCAGTGAGCAAATACATAAATGTGCTTTAGACGATTCCTTTTGTCGGTTTCTCTGGTTTAGCGCCTTTGAGTGAACATTTGCTGTGGTTTGTCAGTAAGCGTTGAATAAAATATATGTATGTACATACCCAGCAACCATTTTGTATCATAATCGTATCTTTTCCCAATCAGCTTGACGGAAAAAATAATTGCATATGAGTTCATTTTTCGAACATATATGATACTCCCGTTGTGAGAAAATGGTACTCTACAGATGAATCATACCAAAGAATCATTTATGATACCATTTGCTGATTAATTTTGGAGCAATTTTCTGGTAATATTTAAATCATTGGTTTTCTTTTTGCGGCTTCTTTTTCATTTTGTTCCTCTATTTTCAAGAAATAATTATTTTATCATACAGATGAATCATAAGTGAATCCTTTTTCAATCACCCAAGTGATAAATCAGTTTTTAATGAGCAAAAATGATCTAAGGAGAATCATAAAGAGATTTTTGCAAAAAATTATCACCCAAATGCTAGCTGGGTGGGTATTTAAATAAAAAATATATATAAAGATAAATATTTAAAGAGGTCCTGTTCGAAAATTCTTAAATTCCGTGAATGTGAAGAGAAGAGAAGTTTTTAAAGGATTTACATATTTTCCAACTGATATCAAACCATCAGATAAATTGCTATCAGATCAAGCAACTCTGTTCTCACTTATGCTCAATTCAATTTATTCAGCCAAATCATGAACAAAAATTCAGCGCAAGTTTTTTCACTTTTCCCTTTTCTCCTATTATGAATCTGTTTTCCCCTGTTTTTACCAAATGTGGGAATAAAAAAACTCCCAGGGGAAAAAAGTAGGTATTATGAACGCAATTACATTTGCTTTTTCCACTAAAAATCTTTCCCTGGCAAAACAGAAGGGAGTTTACATAAAAACATATGTAATACTCCATTAAAACAAAATGTATATACACAAACTTGTATTTTATAGTTCTTTTATTTGGATTAAAACAAATAATGCCCAAATAAATCATTTATAAACTTATTTTTACTTATTTTTTTAAGTTGGTGAATTTTAATAATTTTGTTTACTCTCTCACTCAAAAAAAGGGAGAAAGAAAATGTCAACAAACAAGCAAAACAACGAGCTTCGTAATGCGGTGATGCCACATATTACTATTTTTTGTTCCCAAGGAATTTATGATTGGAGGAATGTTTTCTCGAGAAAATTATTTTCCGTGAGAAATACATTCCGAGGGAATATTCATGATTGGGCTGATTATGTATTTTATCAGGATTAGACTAAATCCAGCGCCTGGATTCTGTAACTTTTTGCGAACCGAAAATCGTAATATTTATTCGCTTGCGGTAACGATAATGCGATTCTGTAATTTATTTTTACGATAATCTCCATCCTTATCTTATTCACTATTTAATTCAATATTATGCGCTTTCCCTGTATAGAAAATGTGAAAATAAGCGTAAAGCACAGATAATAATAAAGAAAAACACAATGAATTTGATCTTGTAACTTAATTTTTTTTCTACAACCGTCAGCGAATATCGTTAAAATATGTTACTGAATAGCAAAGTCGATAAATTTTCGTTATATTTATTATAGCTATACGATTATCGTAATAAAAGTTACTGAATCCAGGTACAGAAAAACCTATACACACATATATGAAACTTCATTAAAAAAATAAAAAAACCTAGGAAAATTTTCTAGATTTGATAAAAAAAGATTTACTTACGCGCCAAAGCCGTAAGTAGAGTCTGCACCTGGTTCCAAATACTTTTAACAACTATATAATGGGTGTTTTTTACTGAGGTATAGAACTTTAAGTTGGCATCACTTTTTTAACTGGCGGCCATTTTGTCAGCTGTCAACTGATTAATATTTCATTTGGTTTGCCATTTCATCATGAACAGGTTGACAAAAGAACAACGCTTGCAAATCGTGCAAATTTATTTCGAAAATAATGGTTCAGTTCGCGAAGTTTACCGCAAGCTCCGTCCATTTTATGGTCGACATAATCGTCCATCAGAGCAATTAATTCGGTTAACCATGGATCGTTTTCGCACTACGTTTACTCTATGTGATAATACGCATCCGCAGAGACGTCGAACAGTGCGCACCGAAGAAACAATTGCCGCTGTAGAGCAAAGTGTTGAAGAGGACCCGAATGAATCGATTCGCTACCGTGCACAGCAATTGGAGCTTTGTCCATCAACTTTATGGAAGATTTTGCGCAAAGATCTTGGCTTGCGACCTTACAAGATCCAGCTTGTGCAAGAATTAAAGCCGCGAGACCATGCAATGCGTCGTGATTTTGGTGTATGGCCCGAAAATGAGATTGATCTCGATGCTGATTTTCATCGCAAAATTTTGTTCAGTGATGAGGCTCATTTTTGGTTGAATGGCTACGTCAACAAGCAAAATTGCCGCATTTGGAGTGAAGAGAATCCACATGAGACCCTTGAGACGCCATTACATCCACAAAAACTGACTGTTTGGTGTGCTCTATGGACTTGTGGAGTCATTGGGCCATACTTCTTCCGAAATAATGCTGGAGAGTCAGTTACCGTTAATGGAGACCGGTATAGAGCCATGATAACCGACTATTTTGTTCCCGAATTGGATGGCATGAATGTGGATAAGTTGTGGTTCCAACAAGACGGCGCTACATGCCACACAGCGCACGTCACAATCGATTTATTGAAGGAAACATTCGATGAGCGCATAATTTCGCGGAATGGACCTGTCAATTGGCCACCAAGATCGTGTGATTTGACACCATTGGATTATTTTCTTTGGGGATATGTGAAGTCGCTCGTCTACGCCAACAAACCAGAAAGGTTAGGGGACTTGGAAGCCAACATTCGTGGCGTTATTGCCAACATACGGCCCCATATGCTCGAAAAAGTGGTTGAAAATTGGACCTGTAGAATTGGCTTTATTCGAGCCAGCCGCGGCGGCCACATGCTCGAATTAATATTTATCATATTAATGGCATAAAATTATCCTTCCAATAAAGCCAAATTGATGGACATTAAAACGATTTTCTTGTGTTTTATTTCAATTCGAAGTTATATACCTCTACAAAAAACATGATGGTGCTGCCAATGCGGATTTTTTAGATTCTCAGTGTTGCCGTAATTTTCCGGGGAAGTGCATAGGAACTCTTGGAAATTTAAGGATTATTAGCTTAGCTTTTGGGAGTTTCAAACATGGTTTGTGTCGTTCCTAAAATGTTCGTGACTTGGATAGTGGTTCTTGGCAATCGTATTTGAAGGTGTCTCTGCTAAAATAAAAGAGCATACACCCAACTTATAATAGGAAGGATCACTGATGTATGAGAAAAAAAATAAAAATTCTAGAATCATATTCTAATAGCAATACTTTTTTTGTCTCACGTTAAAACAAATAAAAATTGCTAAAAAAAATTTAAAAAAAGTCACAACTTGAGCCCGCACAGGAGCTCCTAAAAACTAAGTATTTTAAAAAGGCGATTTTTTTAATTTCAATATTTTATTTACTATCAATTATTATTAATTAAAACAAAAAACATTTTTAATTGAACGTTAAAATAAATAAAACTTTGGTTCTAATACAACATAAAACAATATAATTCTTTCTGTAAAAAAAACGACTTCAATGCAAAGATCTGATATAAGAAGATACGTGAAATATACAATTAAGCTTTAATGGGCATGCCTCCGCCCATTTTTTGAATGCAAAATTGTGTGTTTTTCAGAGCTCAGGGTGAGTGTTAAGTCTTGTAAAAATCGACAAAGTGGAACCACTTAAAATAAAATATTATATTTTAATGGGCGTGGGCGGAGTCATTCTTTAAAGGGAGAATTGTGTCCATTTTAGGTGTGTGGTAGGGATTGTAAAAACCGCTTAATAAGAACCGAGTAAAATATTACAATAAATATTAAAGGGAATAACCCGCCCCTTTTTTTAACTTTCAAATTGTGTAATTACAAGAGCCAAAGGTGTTTTATAGGTTTTATAGGGCAGTAATCAAATAAGTAGAATACATAAAACTAATTGAAAAAAATTGTAGGCGTGTTCCCGTCGCTGTTTTACAATGGAACTAAAAACAAGAGTTTTTACAATCGGTCTAAAATGTACCGATTTGTGAAGCAACACCTCAAAAAAATAGAGACGAATTATTAACCTCCACTTTTTTTGGAAGACACTTAAAAAGGGATATGGTTGTTATATTCAAAATGTAACAGAATTGAAGATCACAGCGCGGGCTCCTGCACTAAAAATATATTATTAATATAGGAAAAATTAAACATCACAAATTCTTTCGTCACGAAGTATTTCCTTTTTTTTAATTCTATACCTACAATTACTGAAACAAATGTCTTGTTCAGGTTTTGTTTTTGAAGAATTCGCTACAGTAAAGCATTTGAAAAATCCCTCATTTCTGGAAAATTCTTTTTAATGCTCTTATGCAGGGATCTAATACAATTATGAGCTGTCCAAATGATTGGATTGCCTTTCTAACTCCTCTGTGTAACTCCTCTAGAGTCTAGTTATTAATCAGAATGGGACTTGTGTTTTCTGATCGAATTCTGAAGTTTCATTGACATAACAGAGTAGCTGTGAAAAATATATAGCAAAAAAACAACCCGGTATGTAAAGAATTATATTTTATTTCAAAGGAAGTAACCCTTTTAGTAGATTGAGTCATACCTCACCTGGGAAAGTAAGCGACATTGTACAAAAAATTATGATTGTTGTTAAGTGTTGTGAGAACTTAAACAAAATTGACCTTTAATACAAACACTGCAAGTGGGGTGAAGTGATATAAAATTTTAACAAAAGACCATAAACATTATCACCGCATTTAAACATTTATTACGTTCGTACATTGACTATCATTAGATTGATAATTTCAATCAAAGAATTTTATTGGGTCGTATTTATTATAAAAAACAAAACGTATGAATACTGTTTCTAATTCAAATAGTATTTTTTTTTCTTTGTAGGTATTAAATAATTTGCTGACGACTGTTCAAGTAAATTAAAATTATATAATCTTACAAAAATTTGATTTTAATAATGAAATATATTGCGCAAAACAAGAAAATCTATTTAATACTTTTTTATGACATTAAATCGTAATATGGTTTGTAAATGATAAATCAAAGTGTATTAAATATCACGGCCGTGTTTTTGTTTTTTTTTAGCAAATTATCAATTTCATTTGTAATAGTAACTTAAATAGATTAAAATAACATTTTTTTTCTTCAAGAGCGTAATTGCATGTTTTATAATTTAGTTGTTTGTACTAAGAATTTAATTGTTGAAAGTACAAGCATTTGAGTTATCAGTAAATTAATATTTTTGAACTTCACATTGAAGCTATGAATTCAGTGGCAAATTTCTTTATATACAGTGACTCACAGTCAAAACGGTTCACTTTAGAAATTTTCATATATTTGGATTGTATTTTTTAATTATTACAGAGAGTTTCCCAAAACTTTCATGATACAATGAATCATTTAATTACGGATGAATTCTATGAATGCAAGCACTGTGCACACTGTTCCTGAGTGCGTCAACTTCCTTGTCGCTGCGCATAAAAAGCAAGCTACATAGCTAATAAAATTTTGATTCAAAATAAATACAAAGTATGTATTTGAAGTTACTAAAACATATGTACAATACGGTATTAGTATACGGTTTGGATGAACTTGCCGCAAAAATGGCTTACAAGTCCACTATGGCATGCTTATTGGTATAATCTTCCACTATTAAGAAAATGCGCTTAAGTTTTGCAAAAAGATTTATATTTATAGCTGATTTATTCAAAGACTATTTACTGATACACGAAAAAAATTAATTAAAATTTAGGAACATTTTCTAAATATTAGTAAAATAAATTCAGTAAAGTGCGACTTTGACTCGCGCACGAAGCGTTCCGTACCGACACTAGACGTTTAATACTATACGAACTTTTGTCCTATATAATATATAGTTTTGGCATTTTTTTCGCTTTTGGGATTTTTCCGGATTTTAGGCATATTTTTAGTTTTGACGTTTATTTGCATTTTTCGGTTTTAAAGATTTTTATTTATGGCACTTTTTTCTCGTTTTGGCGTTTATTTCTATTTTGGAGTTAAATTTATTTTGGCGATTTTTTCATTTTGCCGATTTTTTCCATTTCGGCGTTTTTTTTTAATTTTAGCGATCTTTTCGGACTTAGAACACCCTTTAATTTTCAACTCTCATGTATTTGTTGTTGTAGCGGCCAAAGTTCTAGTTACTCTGTCCAAATTTCAGTTCCGTAACTCTTACGGTTCTCGAGAAAATAGCTTGTGACGGACAGACAGACGGATTGATAGACACACGGACTGTGTACGGTGCCGTATGGCGCCGAAGACGTTTTTACTTCAGACGAGTAAAATATTAACTAAAACCTAAAAATTTTTCAATAAAATTCGGAATTTTGCAAAAAAATCTTTTCTATTTTTGATCCAAAATTTAGTAAATTTTCCTTACATACATATCGCTCATTTACATCAATAATGTCATAATTCAAAATATGAGTTGATAAGTGTTATGGGGATTTTTAACCATCAATATCAATGGTAAACAATGGTTTACTGAATTTCTTTATGGCCGCAAAGGTTCTGAGCACCCAGTTGGAGTCTCTAAACCCAAAAAAATCGACGATGTGGTATTGGCGGATCGGAGATTGAAAGTGAGAGAGATTGTGGAAGCTATAACAATCTCACACTGCTCAGCGGTTGCAATTTTGAAGGGTTACTTGGGCATGAGAAATCTTTTTGGCTCACAATCGTATAACAACTTCGCAGAAGTGTTTAACATTGTTAAACCGCAATGTGGACGAGTTGTTGTGCCATTTAGTAACCGTGAACGTAATGTGGATCTATCACAGTATACCATAGACTAAACAGCCTGGAGAAAGAGATTTGACTCCAACGATGAAATCATCTCAGAAACAATATAAACGAAAAATTGGAAAAACGTTGAAAAAGTGATACAGCTCAAAGAGACGATGTTGAAAAGCAACATGATGTTTTTATATTTATAATTTGATTAGACTAAAGTTTGTATCGCTTTGTAAGCCAAATTACATGTGATAATTATTAATGAACAAATAACACAAACGTTAATTTTAAATATTCTGACAAACACTAGTATAACGGAACAACTAGCTGTTTTCGAAGTTCGACACAACTTCATCATAAGCGTTCCTCGTGTTTAGTCCACTGTGTGTAATGTTAGTTGATGTAGATGTCTGCAAACATAAAATAACACTGATGATGAAAGTGTAGTGGCCTTCGAAAACAGCTGGTTGTTTCCTTCTACTAAGTGTTTGTCAGAATATTTACAATTTACTTTAATGTTATTTGTTCATTAATAATTATCGCATGTAATTTGGCTTACAAAGCGATACGATACAAATGAAGATCGAACAATAATAGTAAAAAACTAACTAATATGAGTTTCTGTTCAAGAATCTGTATTTCATTAGAAAATGTACAAAATTATTGACACGCCCTTGTATATTGTGAAGCTTTACTTGCAGATAGACATTTTTGACGATACATTTTTTTAGTGAATTCCAAAAGATATTCCAATTTTCTGTCTCAGATCGTTTTGTACGTTTATAAAAGTTATAATGTCCTTAAAATGGTCGAATTCTTGTATAGTTTTCAAGTTTGAATAACTTTTGGGCACTTTTCTCAATTCTCTCAGAAGATTTTTAGTTTGTATTCCGCTATTTTTATACAGGCTGCAACCCTAAATGGTTAACCTTAAGTTCAATAGTTTTTTTCCTGTTATTCTTAAGATATAATTTCTGTTGTCGCACTTCAATTTTTAGGCACTGTATTAATTGGCCTTTAAATGAATGCTTGCCAAGTTAGTTTGTAATATTTACTTAAATTTAGTCATATGACAACCAATTAGTTATAAATTAAGTATGATAGGAGAAAAGTTCTTGTAATTTTGTTTTTAAATTTATTTATTTAGTTGATAATGTGGTATGAAATAAAATTTCCAAAGTTATTACGTGCAAAATGGGACGAATTAGTTGCTTAATTTATGTCTTTGTAATGTAAATTTTAATGCGGTAACGAGATTGGTTTTGTCTTGTCATATTCATATAATTGAATCCCTTTCCTTTTGAAATTGCTTTTTAATATCTTGCTGTTAATTCTCATAGGTTCCCCACACGCTTTGGTGAAAGTGGCGCAGATAGTTGTTGATGAAGGATTGTATATTAAAGTATTTAGCAAAAAAAAAAAATTCTTAAGTAAAACAAAAATAAACAAATTAAATTAATATACATTCCTTGTATAAAAAATGTTATAAAATGTTGAAAAATATGATTATTGTAAACATATTCATGATAGATAGAATACTTGAGAGCCCGTTAGGGGACAGTGTATTTATAAACTATGTGTATTCCTTACTAGTTGTTTATTTAATGTATAAAAATTTAATAAACTCTGAATAAATAAACAAACAAAAACAAATTAACAGGCATGCACAGAAAAAATTATTCCCACAAAGTTTTTTAACAAACATTGGTTTGGCTCAAAAATTCTTAATACAAATATACGAGTTCAGATCATAAACTCAGTGTCTTTTTGAATTTCCCGCCTATTGATTGAAATAGCAACACTGTTGCTGTCAAGAGGCAACTGTCAGTTGACTCCTGTCTAAACTTGAACAAGCGGTGTCATTTTGTTTTGTTGTGTGTGGATCAGCAATTCTGATTAAGTCAAGACTCAAGCACTATGTCCTTGACAACGTTAGTGAAGAATATTTGCAAGCAACGAATATTTTCGTAGAAAATTTTTGTGCGAATTTCGTGATATCATCAATTTACTCACCTCGCAGATTTTCAGTTACCGAAGATCAGTATGAGAAGTTCTACAAATCGCTTGGATCTTGTTTCGTGGCAGCTGGTGACTACAATGCAAAACATACGTACTGGGGATCGCGTCTTGTTACACCTAGAGGTCGAGCCTTGTTCAATACAATTTCAAAAATGGGCTTAGATGTCATTTCGAGTGGGGAGCCTACTTACTGCCCTACTGACGTAAGAAAAATTCCAGATGTTATAGATTTTGCCGTCACGAAAAATATTCATAGGGACTTAATTCATGTAGAGGCCTCTCTAGATCTGTCCTCTGATCACTCTCCAACAATAGTTACAATTTTCAACCCACTAAGGAGTGATTTAACTAACTCATATGTGAAGATGATTAATGGAATCAACTGGCTGGCATTCAAAAAATATCTTAGTAGTCACTGCGTAGAAAACATCCAGCTTAGATCATGCGATGATATTGAATTTAACATTGCCAATCTTAACGAAAATATTAAACAGGCTGCTGAACACGCCACTACCTCCTATCCGCAGACCGGCTTTAACAGAATTTATTCTACGGAAATTGAACGTCTTGTATGTGAAAAAAGGAGAGCTAGAAGAGAATGGCAACAACACAGATCACCCCTAAATAAAATCAGACTTAAAGAATGTACTAAACGACTCAAAGAGCTGCTATCGTCGGAAAAAACTGCACTACTGGAAAAGTATTTAGAAGGTCTTGATGTAACGTCCGCATCTAATTACTCTTTATGGCGCGCTACTAGAAATCTTAAACGACCCGTTGATCTTAAATCACCATTGCGTACTGCGTCCGGAGGCTGGGCAAGAAGTGATAGTGAGAAAGGTAACTTATTTTCTGAGCATTTAAAATCTGTATTCACTCCAAATTCATGTACGGGTGCTGCTGATTTACCGAGTGTAGTTTCTCTACCCCCTCGTCCCTTAAGGTTTAAGATGCGTGAAGTACAAAAAGTAATTGCTGAACTCAACCCGAAGAAAGCTCCAGGTATTGATGGCATTAGTAACAAAATGCTCATGAACTTGCCTCATATTACAATAAGAATCCTGCTATTTACTTTTAATGCTATTTTAAGAATGCAGTATTTTCCACATAACTGGAAACTGGCCAAGATCAAAATGATTCCAAAGGCGGGCAAAGATCTTACCAAGACTGAGTCATATAGGCCTATAAGCTTACTATCTACAATCTCAAAGCTTTTCGAAAAGCTGCTCATGACTAAACTGTCCAGAATTTTAACTGATAATGGGTGCATCCCGGACCATCAATTTGGCTTTAGAAGTCAGCACAGCACGATTAAACAAACGCATAGACTGGTCCAAGTTGTAAGAAGAACATTTGAAGAAAAGAAGTATTGTTCTGCTCTCTTTATTGATGTTTCTCAGGCGTTTGATAAAGTATGGCACGAAGGCCTAGTTTTAAAATTGAAGACATATCTGCCAATAAACATTCAAAAGCTTTTGGAAAGTTATATTATTGATAGGAACTTCACTGTTGTGGAAGGAGAGTTCACGAGTGTGCCCGAATCTATATCTTCTGGTGTGCCCCAGGGTAGTATTCTGGGTCCTGTCTTGTATTTAATATATACTTGTGATATGCCTGTGAGCAATAATATCCATATTTCTACTTTTGCCGATGATACAGCCTGTATGAGTGTGCACGAAAACCCTTATGAGGCATCCCGCAATCTCCAGGAACATATCACCCAGCTGGAAATATGGCTGAACTTATGGAGAATTAAAGTCAATGAACAAAAGTGTGTCCATATAACGTTCACCCTAAGAAGAGATACTTGCTCCCCCATTCGAATCAAAATTCAAAATATTCCTCAACATTCCCAAGTGAAATATTTACCTTGGTATACACCTTGATCGAAGACTTACATGGAAACATCATATTGACTCTAAGTTAACTCAGATGAAACTTAACTTAAATATATTGGTTGATTGGCAGAAACTCAACACTCAGCCTAGACTGCAAACTTTTATTATACAAGTCGCTTTTGAAGCCAATATGGCGCTACGGAATTCAGTTATGGGGCACTGCTTCAGCTTCCAATGTCGAGAGAATCCAACGAAGGCAAAACAAAATTTTACGGTTAATAACATCGGCTCCATGGTACATCCAAAATTCTATTATACATCGTGATTTAAATATGCCACTAGTGACTGAAGAAATTGCAAAATACGCAGGCAAATATTTAACAGAACTCGAATCACATCCTAATCCGCTTGCTCGTAATATTTTGAACTTTACTGGACACATCCGCTTAAAAAAGAGGGACACACGGGATCTTATACCTAACACTCCAGATGGGACTACTTGAAAATACTTTCCCCCCCCCCCCCTTTTTTTGATTATCACTACTAATGTATTATTTATAACTACCACTAAGTTTATGTCCGACACTGGTCGGGCCTAATAATTTTTTTTATAGATTTAAGATTTGAATACTTATTGTTAGTTCATATATGAAGATACAATAAATAAATACATGCATTAAAAAAAAAAAAAAAATTTTGTTTGAGACGAAAATGGAAAAAAGTGAATTTCGTGTGCTCATTAAACATTATTTTTTGCGAAGAAAAGACCGTTAATCAAATCAAGGAAAAGCTCGAGAAATACTATATGGACTCTGCATTATCGATTTCAATGGTAAAAAAGTGGTTTACTGACTTTCGTTGTGGTCGCACAAGTACAAACGACGCTGAACGTTCTGGACGGCCAATTGAGTCAGTACACCATATCCACGATATGGTATTGGCCGATCAAAGAGTGAAAGTGCACAAGATTGTTGTTGCCATAGGCATTTCATATGGCAGTGTGGTTTCGATTTTAAATGATCAGTTGGGTTTAAGGAAGTTGTCTGCAAGATGGGTGCCGCGTTTGCTCTCAATTGACCATAAACGTAAACGTGTGACAACTTCAAAGTATTGTTTGGAGTTGTTTAACCGCAATCCGAATGAGTTTTTGCGGCGTTTTGTAACTGTGGATGAAACATGGATGCATTACTGTACTCCGGAGACCACGCAGCGGTCTAAAGCTGCTCCGAAGAAGGCCAAGGTGAGATTGTCGGCCAGTAAGGTGATGGCAACATTTTTTTGGGATACACGCGAGATAATCCACATCGATTACCTTGGAAAAGGAAAAACAATAAGCGGCGAATATTATTCCAACTTAGTAGACAGATTTAATGAGGATTTAAAAAGAAAACGAACCCATATGGTCAAGAAAAAAAGTTCTTTTTCATCAAGGTAATGCACGAGTGCACACATGTGCAGTATCAATGGCAAAACTCTATGAATTGGGCTAAGAATTGGTACCCCGTATTCGCCGGATTTAGCCCCTAGTGACTACTTCCTATTTCAAAACCTAAAGAAATGGCTTGCTTCAAGGGATACAAAAACTGGAGACACGTTGGACTAAGTGTATTGAGTTAAAAGGAGATTACGTTGAAAGATAAATTTTTGTTTTGCAAAAAAAAAACTGTGTTTCATTCAAAAAGTCACGAACTTATTGATCCGCACTCGTATCATAGAATGAACTGGATTTTTGATAATATTGGGATGTATATTTTCCCATATGCCTAGAGAGCACTTTTGAGTTGCCCCTAATCTATCGCTAGCGCAATTTATTCTGCATATACGCCCTCAGAATCTCGTTAATGCAGTAGCCAGGCCTCATCTTCATTTGTATTTAATTTGGTAGCTTATTGTGGTAAATTGTTTTTTAGTATTTTTAAATAATCTATTTTATGCATTGTACGTTCTATATAAACTTAATTTTTGTATACTATTCGACCACATTGAGCCCCATACCACCACATTACACTGATGAAGGTTCAATGTTTTATTCAAGTTTTTTATCATTAAAGCTTCTCTTCGCCACACAAATCTACAACGATCACATCTAAATAAATTAAATTTGGATTCGTCAGTGTCCTAAAAGTCATTAAAATGATTAATATAATATTTTGTTGTGTGGCGAATAGGAGCTACTACAGCTCTAATGATAAAAACTTGAATAAAATGCATAAAATAGATTATTTGAAAATACTAAAAACAATGAGCATAGTGAAAGTGTCTAACGAGATATTGCTCAAATGGAAAAAATATATTTATATCATTAAGTGGTCCCCAAAAATGTTAACTGCTTTTTTCTGGGAAATTAATTATGAAACAGCAAGTAAAACTCTTTAAAGAAAGCGATCTACTAAATTGTAGTTGATTTTGTATTTTATATCAGTATTAATTTTAACTTACATATATCATATAAGCCATTTATGTGTAATATATATTTTCTTCTCATATCATAATAACTACGTCTGTAATCTTCCAATATCAGTACTTTATATAAATAAGAAAATTTCAAAAATTGTAAGTGATGGAATCAATATGTCAACAGATTTGGATTCAGCATACTAAAGTCCCTCAAAATTATATAATGAAAATCTTGCTCCAGGTTTTCTTTTTTCTTTTGCAGAACAGTGTAATCAAAGTCTTCTTTCTTATTTTTTAACACTAATTGAAATTTAACCCATCATAATGACTGTCAAAAATAATTGCCGTGTTTGTCGTTTATTACACGAAAATAAACTTCTAAGCGATAACGATAAGATATTTATTTGATTCCCTTTTTTTTGGGTTAACTTTACTTCTGCTTTTAATCAGGTGAATTAACGTACAGGCCCGCTAGCCCCGGGCCTAGTGTGGCAAAATTTTGTTAATGTTAAGAATTAACATATTAATTAATTTGAAATTGATAATTTTTACGAATTACTTTGGCTTTATATCAATGAATTATTTATAATATAATTCTGAACTTGCCGGTGAATTTATCGATGCAATGTAAATTTGTTTATATTTATGATTTGATTAGACCAAAGTAAGTATCGCTTTGTAAGCCAAATTACATGTGATAATTATTATTGAACAAATAACACCAAAGTTAGTTGTAAATATTTTGATAACACATAGTTGAACGGAACAGCTAGCAGTTTTCGAAGTCCACTAAACCTTCATCATCAGCGTTCTTTTGTGTTTGGTCCACTATGTGTGGTGGCAGTTGATGTAGATTTTTGCTTTATATACTCAGTCATTATTGCAAATGGAATTTGTGAATTGTTTTGATTCATCTTATTTTCATTTGCTGAAAGCTTTTTTGGAATGAAAGCTCAATTTACAGCAGTCTTACCATTGTCGTTTCTTTTTTACTAATTATGCATATCTTAGTTAATTTGCTTATTTTTGATCTACTTAAGACAAACTCTTTTGGTTTGTTACTATTAGGTATATTTTTATTTAATTTTTGCCACAAGCCTATAGATATTAATTTTAGTAATCTTTTTTTAAATTTATATGATAGTATAGAACTGATAGAAGTGTATTTTTAATGTTTATGTAAGAAACCAGAGCGAACTCTGCTTTTGAAAATGTAACCAGTCGTAGGCAAAGCGAACAAATGTAAGCAAAAATTATACAAAACAGAGAGAATTTCAGCATTCGACAGGTTCGAACAGGGGGCCTACTCTGTAATTCGAAACGAAAGAAAATGCTTTCGAATTGGCATGTAATTACATATTCAAAAGTATTTTTTTTTTGTTTTGAATTACAGAATAGACCCGCCAGCTTTTATATTTGGCTAACTGCTCCTTTAAATAAATTCGAATGTTAAATTTACATTTTTTACAAGACTTTAGTTTTTTTTTTGGCAGAAAATGTTACTGAAATTCAATAGAGAAGTGTGCATTGATTATGATTTTCGAAAAAAAAAATTAGCGTCGAAATATTGTTAAAACTGAACATTTTAGAATTAAAAAGTAGTCTGTATGAACTTTTAGGGTGTCTAGACACGTTCAGATTATATTGCCAAATATTGCTAGCAAAAAATTAGAAGTCCCTGTTAGTTAATTAAACTATTTTTTTGAGCTTTTAGTACCTAAAATATATAAAAAAAGGTTGAAAAATTAGATAAAAGAAGTCCCTGTTAGTTATTCTAAAAGAAATACATGAAGAAATACCTTTTTCGGTGTAAAATGTCAATGAGATTTATTTAGTAGACTCTTAGCTACAATATTGCCATATACAGTAAAGCTCTATCAATAAGTCTGAAGTGTTGGCCAAAAAAATGATAACACAATTTTTTAAGGGCGCACTGATTTTCGAAATATTTGGAGTTTAATTCCCTTTGATAATACTATCGAACCTATACCGTCAGGACCGTGCGGTTTTTTACTATTGTACAGTGTAATTTAAATATTTATAAATTGCATATATAATTTTAAAAAGTTTTTCTTCATAGAGTAAAAAGGGCGGCATATTTCACGGGGCCTAAGGCGACATCAAACATAAATCTGGCACTGTTCTTAACTACTGCGAACCATCGTTGTGAGTAAGTAAATACGGTTGTTTTAAACGACTCCAAGAACATTGGTCGGACCTTATCTCTCTTTAATTTTTAATTTTTCGACTAAGACCCTCGCCTACTGTTTACAATTTTCGACGAAGTGCTGAGTGCGGTGCCACTGGGTTTTTACTGTATTTGTTTTGGTAAATTTATTGCTTAAAAATATGATTTGCTTTTAATTTTTATTTTATAACTATTTAGTTAGTGTGATATCAATTGATGAATTTATAATTTCTGCTTGTGTCGATTGAATTATTGTTTATTTTGACTATAGTTTATTTAATTAGTTTGGTTTAAATTTTCTGTTTTTATACCTTTATACCTTTCTTTCTTTTGTTGGTGGTTCACCAAAGATAAAAAATTTTACTTTTATTGGTTTTATGATAATATATTTCATATGAGTAATATTTTGTTTCTTCAGGAAAATCAAATAAATCATTATCATTTCTAATTTTAGTCGCTGAAATTTATTTTTTTACATTGAAAAATTGGAAACGGAACGGTAGCGTCCGAACAGAACCGTTCATCAAGTTATTAAAAAAAAATCCTTTCTATGTTTAATTCTTTAAAATTTCGTTTCTTCTGTGGTATTGAACTTTATTTGAAAAACTATTAATTTCTGTTTGAACAGTAATCATATCCCTCTCTTGTTGGAATCGTTCATCGACATATAGTGAACCTAAAATACTTGCACACAAATAAGAATTCTGTCATCATTGGTGTAGATAACAAAAATACGACTGGTGATTTTCATAAGCAATATTAAAGTAGATAGTTACAGGCAGATTTTAAAAATTCTAGGAAAAACAAATGCAATTCCTGGTGGAGAAATGCCCTAGAATGGCCTTTTTACGCCTGTCATGTACAACTTCTGAAGATCAATGCTTAGCCAACACTTAAGACGTACTTGTACCCGAATTTTGTAACGAATAGAAAAATTTTTTATATTAAAAGTAGGGATGTAACGAATACCAGTTTAGCGAAAGCGAATGCGAAAGCGAATGCAAATACTTACAATACGATAAAAATCCACATGAAATTAAATTTTTTAAGAACATGAAGTTGTATGATATAAATATATGTACTACATATAGCATTTTATTTAAATTGAGTCTTGAAATAAAAAAAAGCAATGTGAGTCCGATCACAGGGCAGATGTGTAAACATCTAGTCATGAAAAATTTGTTTTAAGTTGGAAGTACTTTTTCTTTTAGTATATTTTTATTAACTAATCAATTAAAAGTATCAAAACTTATAATGTTGTAAAAACATAGGAATTTGCTTGTTTTTGTTTGTTTTATTTAACTTATTTGGTTAGTAGGTAAATGGGCACACTGCAGTATATATGTATGTACTGCATTAAAAATTGCAATTTTTCGCAATTTTTTTTATTTTGGCGATTTTTTCATTTTGGCGATTTTTTTTCTGTTTTTTTTGGGTTTTTTCATTTTGGCGATTTTTTTCTATTTCTGGGGTTTTTTATTTAGGCGATTTTTTCATTTTGGCGATTTTTTCATATTGGCAATTTTTTTGTTTAAGGATTTTTTTCATTTTGGCGATTTTTGCGGTTTTTCGCGATTTATTTTAGTATTAGAGACTTTTTTTAATTTGGTGCTTTTTTTCGTTTTGGCGATTTTTTTATATTTGGCGATTTTATATTTTTTTAATTTTTTAGTTTTACCGTTTTGAAAATTTCAAGAGTTTTGCTTTTACGGTTTCCAAGATACAGCAAGTGCATTGCATTAACTGATGGAACACCCATTGATTTAAATTTTTTAAATTTAGTGTTAATTGTTGTAGTGTGTATAAAAATACACTAACTTTTAAAATTTCAAGTGTATATACATATGTACATACAATTGTATGTATATTACATGGGATTTTAACATTTTTCGTTGCTCGTTTTGGAACACCCTTTAGTTTTTAACTCTCATGTATTTGTTGTTGTAGTGGCCAAATGTCTACATATTGTGTCCAAATTTCAAGTCCGTAGCTCTTACGGTTCATTTTCACCTTTGGTGTACGGAAATATACAGAAAAATAACCGGCGGCGGCGCACCGTCGGCTTCGAGCCGGTCGACTTGTTTCTCTGCTTGATATTGCTTCTTTCAAACACTAATACACTCATACATAGCTCACACCGATTTGACAATGCAAAGCAAAAGCAAAAAGCAAAGAAATCTCAGCAAAGAAATCGCAGCAAAGAATCAAAGCCAAAAAATTTTTAACCCTTGCGTATAGATGTTTACACATCAAAAAAAATTACAAAATCATAGGCAATCAACCCATTCGTACTTTGGCCATAAAGCCTGGTACTCTGTTTAACATTTCATGTGAAATGCTGTCAAAATATATATTTAGAAAAATTGGAATGAATTGTTCATGAAAAAATCTTGGGAAAAATATATAAAATATATCTTCAACATTTTAAGTTTTCATGTGAAATAATACTCGTATGAGTGGCATTTGTTTCGCATGGAATTCTCAACAAATAAGGGCTGGTTAATATTTTTAGTATTTACAATTTTCTGTACGAAATAATGAATGGTTTATCAAAAGTTTGAACAGACTAGTGTTAGGTAGAAAATATTTTCGGGCAAATCAAACACTGCCTTATCTTTTTCGAAAACTGATAAATATTTTTTGGATTTTGGATTCAATCTGATTATTGTTATGTATAGAAAAGTTTTAAGCTAAAATTTTAAGACTTTGTTTAGAATCGTAAGCTATTTTCGTAAAAGAAGCACAAATTGTGTAGTCTTAGTATTCGCTTGAAATATTCGCATACATTTTAGCGAATGCAAATAGCAAAAGTAAGCAAATAATTTGCTAATGCGAAAGCGAATGCGAACATTCGTTACATCCCTAATTAAAAGTGCCATTTTTTAGGTCCAACCTTTATCATTTTCTAGAATACAATTCTCGTTGTTAACATGAATAGTCAAGTAGAGTTGCAAAATTCTCATTCCATTATTTTCCAAGATATTCTAAGATTTTCTCTATTCGAGAGTGGCCACGCTCACTTGTCCAAATCTAATTACTTTTTATCATCGTCAGAATCAGCGGAATTTTAAGTTTATCTTTGTAGCAGATACCAAGATATTAAAAAATTTTAACTAAATTTAATTTACTTGCTACAAATTTATTATGCTTAACGACCAGCAAATAAATTTAAATTTTGACACACTTTTTGCTCTAATGTTGACTCCTTTTTGTTGTTCCTTCTAGACTATTGGAAATAGTTACGCTGTAAGAAAACCAGCAAGATCGGTACGCTGGTATTATGTACGAGGGCGGATCAATAAGGCCGTGACTTTTTGAATGAAACACATTTTTTTTTTGCAAAAGAAAAATTTATTTTTACAACATAATCTCTTTTTAACTCAATACACTTAGTTCAACGTGTCTCCAGTTTTTGTATCCCTTACAAAAAATAGGATTTTTAGAGGTCCTTAAAATAGGCAATAATTTTATCGTTGGAGCGAAATGCCTTTCCACCGAGCCAGTTCTTTAGGTTTGGAAACATGAAATAGTCACTAGGGGCTATTGGGCGGATGAGGTACCAATTCGCAGCCCAATTCATAGAGTTTTGCCATTGAGACTGCACATGTGCACTCGTGCGTTATCTTGATGAAAAAGAACTTTTTTCCTTGGCCATATGGAGTCGTTTTCTTTTTAAGTCCTCATTAAATCTGTCTACTAAGTTTCGCCGTTTATTGTTTTTCCCTGTTGAAGGTAATCGATGTGTATTATCCCGCGCATTCCAAAAAACTGTTGCCATCACCTTACTGGCCGACAAACTCACCTTGGCCTTCTTCGGTGCATGTTTAGACTTCTGATTGGTTTCCGGAGTAGAGTAATGGATCCATGTTTTATCCACAGTTACAAAACGTAGCAAAAAACTCATTCGAATTGCGGTTAAACAACTCCTTTGAAGTTGTCACACATTTACGTTTATGGTCAATTGAGAGCAAACGCGGCTCCCATCTTGCAGACAACTTTCTTAAAACCAACTGATCATTTAAAATCGAAACCACACTGCCATATGAAATGCCTGTGGCATCAACAATCTCACGCACTTTTACTCTTCGATCGGCCAACACCATATCTTGGATTTTTTCGACATATTCGGGTTCACCGACCTCAATTGACCGTGCAGAACGTTCAGCGTCATTTGTACTTGTGCGACCACAACGAAAGTCTCTGTACCATTTAAATCGATGGTGCCGAGTCCCCATATTATTTATCGAGCTTTTCCTTGGTTTGATTGATGTTTTTTTCCGCAAAAAATAATGTATGTATAATGAGCACACAAAATTCACTTTTTTCCATTTTCTTCTCAACAGGAGAGGTAGTCTGTTATCAACGGCTGCCGAAGAAAAGCTAAATGACACAGCTTGTTTATATTTAGACAGGCGTCAACCGACAGTTGCTTCTTGACAGGAGCAGTGTTGCCATTTCAATCAAGACGCTGGAAATTCAAAAAGACACTGAGTTATTGATCCATCCTCGTAATAATGTTTTAGATGTTAGACGTGGCCACATTTAATATTAATTTTTGATGTATTACTTATGTAATATCTCTTTTCTAAAGGAAAAGTTAGTGTTCAAGTTTTTTTGCTCTTGAAAATGGAGTTATTTTACGTTACGTTATTTTTTAGCACTAAAAGTTCTGAAAGATTTTCATACAAAGCCAATTAATTTGCTAAAACCGAAAGCAATTTAGCTTTCGGTTTTAGTTTAAAATCTTAAAGGGCAACAGAGATACTTTGATTAGAACAGTGGACTGTTTGCTGTACAATATATATATATACATACATATTTTCTATTCTTGCCTAGAAATGTTTAATTAAAATAATACTTTTGCGTCAGATTTTACCTTTATTTTTTCATAGAAGAGAATTAGTTTATTATCTCTTAGCTAGAATATCAATTATTTACCCATTATTTCAAGAACTTTCTATGTGTATACCTTTTTGAATGACAATCATTTTGAAATTGATTTTTTTTAGCTTAAAGTCAATAATTTCATCAAGTGTTTGTTGTTAAATTTTGCCAGTTAGAAAATTACTTTGTGAACGATAATGTCGTTTACTAATCTTATCACAGAATTGCGCTTTAATTTATATATTAACAATGTTTTTATAATTAAAAATAAATAAAACCAACCGAGATTATAAGTGAGTCTTTTATTTTTGTTAAATTTAATTTATAAATACAAACTCATATCAGAGCTGTCATAAAGAAAACGTGACGTAAAAGATTTTATAGGTGGGGAAAAAGAAAAAGGTTTTGGTTAAGTTATCTTTAAATGTACATTTTTTTTAATAAACTATGACATCATAGATATATACATACGTTCAAGGGTATAGCAATAATACTCTTTACCTTGTAGAACTAGAAATATATTCAATTATATACGAGCATCAAGAGTATCGTAGAATTCACGTAAGGTATTCATTAATCAGAAAATTCACTTTTTATATCAATGGTGTTTTGTTGAAAATATAAGATAAAGCTCGAAAAAACAAAATTAAATAATTTCCAAAATGTGCTCATTAATTTTTTTTTTTTGGGAGACTTAGAATTTATTTCTTCGAATTGTCGGAAACTATTATCTTTATACCCTTTAACAAAAATGGTAAAGGGTATATAACGGGTGTTTTTTTAGAGGTATAGAACTTCGAATTGAAATAAAACACAAGAAAATCGTTTTAATGTCCATCAATTTGGCTTTATTGGAAGGATAATTTTATGCCATTAATGTTTAAATATGATTTCGGGCATGTGGCCGCCGCGGCTGGCTCGAATAAAGCCAATTCTACAGGTCCAATTTTCAACCACTTTTTCGAGCATATGGGGCCGTATGTTGGCAATAACGCCACGAATGTTGGCTTCCAAGTCCCCTAACGTTTCTGGTTTGTTGGCGTAGACGAGCGACTTCACATATCCCCAAAGAAAATAATCCAATGGTGTCAAATCACACGATCTTGGTGGCCAATTGACAGGTCCATTCCGCGAAATTATGCGCTCATCGAATGTTTCCTTCAATAAATCGATTGTGACGTGCGCTGTGTGGCATGTAGCGCCGTCTTGTTGGAACCACAACTCATCCACATTCATGCCATCCAATTCGGGAACAAAATAGTCGGTTATCATGGCTCTATACCGGTCTCCATTAACGGTAACTGACTCTCCAGCATTATTTCGGAAGAAGTATGGCCCAATGACTCCACCAGCCCATAGAGCACACCAAACAGTCAGTTTTTGTGGATGTAATGGCGTCTCAAGGGTCTCATGTGGATTCTCTTCACTCCAAATGCGGCAATTTCGCTTGTTGACGTAGCCAATCAACCAAAAATGAGCCTCATCACTGAACAAAATTTTGCGATGAAAATCAGCATCGAGATCAATCTCATTTTCGGCCCATACACCAAAATCACGACGCATTGCATGGTCTCGCGGCTTTAATTCTTGCACAAGCTGGATCTTGTAAGGTCGCAAGCCAAGATCTTTGCGCAAAATCTTCCATAAAGTTGATGGACAAAGCTCCAATTGCTGTGCACGGTAGCGAATCGATTCATTCGGGTCCTCTTCAACACTTTGCTCTACAGTGGCAATTGTTTCTTCGGTGCGCACTGTTCGACGTCTCTGCGGATGCTTATTATCACATAGAGTAAACGTAGTGCGAAAACGATCCAAGGTTAACCGAATTAATTGCTCTGATGGACGATTATGTCGACCATAAAATGGACGGAGCTTGCGGTAAACTTCGCGAACTGAACCATTATTTTCGAAATAAATTTGCACGATTTGCAAGCGTTGTTCTTTTGTCAACCTGTTCATGATGAAATGACAAACCAAACTAAATATTAATCACTTGACAGCTGACAAAATGGCCGCCAGTTAAAAAAGTGATGCCAACTTAAAGTTATATACCTCAATAAAAAACACCCATTATAGTTATGTAGGTTTTTCACTGCACAACATTAATAAGCGACCAATAAAGTATATATATTCTGGACCCTTATGCATAGGGAAGACGAATAAGCGATGTAATCGGGTTTCCGAAGCTCCCTCTTGAACTGATGTGTCAGAAATGGTCCGAAATAGATATGCAGGTATTGAAAACCAGCAAAATCAGAGCTGGAAAACTCAATGCTATAGAAAAGTAACTAGCTAAAACTAATTTTTATTTATTTTTTGTTAAATAAACATATTTTGTATCCCAATATGAATAAAATTGGTATTAAAAATAAAAAAATAAAAAGACGTTTCCAGGGTTGGAAAACTTTAACTTTTTTGTTACATAAAAGCAACTTATTAAAATTAATATTTTTTTCTCTATAAATTAAACATATCTTATATTCTTAAAAGAAACATATGTGTGTAAGAAATCAGAAAGATCTAAAAGTTTGATTCCAGGGTTAGAAAATTAAATTTCTTTTGTATATAAAATTACTAGGTCAAATTAATTCTTTTTGAACCAAATTGCACTAGAACAAAAAATTATTAATTTTTTAATAAACCAAATATGTAGGAGTATGTATGTACTTATGTATGTATATATATATATATATATATATATATGTATATATATATATATATATATATATATATGTGTGTGTGTGTGTGTGTGTGTGTGTGTGCTTCATGTCACAACCGAATATAGCACTCTTACTTGTTTAATTTGAGATTAATTTAATTTTCTATTTGGAATTATGTGAAAATAGTATTAGAAACTGCATTAAAAAACTACATCCAGATCTTACTTCTTTAAGCTAATTTCCCAGGAATCCAAAACTTTCTTTACCATGAAAACCAGATTTCAACTAAGAAGTAAGACAACCTTTAACAGACGCAAAGTTTACTTTACATATTATGGCGTTCGTAGGAGAGAAGGTAAAGGAGCTGCAATTATTGTCCCCCTTCTTTTCTACAAAATCACAAGACTTTGCACAGTAATCTTGCGTGCACAGAAAAAATTTAAAATCAATTTTAATTAATATTTTAGTTAGAAATTCGTACTATTAATTAAATCCTGTACTGATTTTCATCCTGCAAACAAATTGATAATATCAATTAATGAATTTCTAAAAATGAGGTTTTCTTACTGTTGAGATCAATTAATTGAGTTAATTGAAAGTACGCATTTATTTTAAACAAATTATCAATTAACCCAATTAAATTAATAATTGAATTTAGAGATTTTAAACAATTAAATTATTCGTTGAATGAATTAATAAAAGTAATTGAATTGCATAAAATTTTAAAAAGTAAAAGTAAAAAAATTTTAAAAAGGAAGTAATTTTTTTATTTATATATTTTAACTTACTTATTTTATTTATTTATTTATTTACTCATTTTATTTATTTGCTTAACTCCCTAACTTACGCTGCAGGCTTTGAACATGTACCTCCATTCTAACAGTCTAACACACATCCACTAGGCTATCGTGGCAAATTATTTTTCATTAAATTATTGCACATATGTAGGTGTGTGTTCTTATTTTATTTTTTAACTTACAGTGCTGTCGTGCCTCGAACTTGGTACTTCTAGAATAACAGGCTGACACACTTCCATGAAAATATGGACAAACACCAACACAAACTAAAATATTTTTTTTCATTAAACAATAACTTTGTTCAAACAAACAATAACTTTGTTCAAACAATCAACAAATTGGTTGAATTTTTAATAATGCGTACAAAAGTTTAATATTCGTCTGTATGTTTGCATATTCGCTAACATCCAACAAACATTAAACATTTTTGTTTTCAATCAACAAAATTTAATTGGGACAATCATAAAATTGTTTTAAACAGCATTAATTGATTTAATTAAAATCATTTAGGCTAAAATTTTTTCTGTGTGGGTAAAAGTCGTATATCTACAAAATATGAATAACATGCTTTTATAGCTCCTAACAGCAAAAACTAAATACTTTCTGTCTAAACTCTGCAAGTTTATTTTTATTACTTGATAAGGAAGTTTTCGGGAAATCCAAATTTCATTAATCTGATTATCAAATTCTACGTAAATTTTTAATTTATAGTCCTCTTCAAGTCTAAAGAATTCTACTAGTGGTTGACAAAGTTCCCTATCAAGAGCTTTTGATCCATGCTGGTATGATTAATTGGGTTTTCAAGGCATATTATAGTTTATATCTCAGTGTGAAAGACCTCTATAGACTATAACAAAAGTGGCAGGTAAATGATGTCAAATGTGAGGTAATAAGGTCAAATTAATAAAAACTCTTCCAGATGAATGATTTGTTTCTTGATTTTATTATTTATTTATTTAATGTTATATTACGAAAATTTTGCTATGCAGAATTTAAAATTGGTTGAAATATTACTTAAGATTCTTCATATTCATACTCTCTTATATTTGATAAGCTCACACAAAAAAGTAATATAATAATCAATTAAGATATTTGTAACATCAATTAAAAAATTTATTAAATTTTCACCTATAAACAATTTGATAATATCAATTAAGTTTTCCCACTCAAATTAATTAATACAACTAAAAATTCAATTTAATCAATTAAATTCTCAATTGAAAATATTAATTGGTGAGTACTTTTTTCTGTGCTGTTAATTGTTTAACGGTAATAAAAATAATTCATTCAATAAGAATTGAAAATACTGAACTTAGGCCCGATTAAGAAATTATTTGTGATTAAAATAAGTGAAGTTTAATTAAATTTAATACGTATCATACTCAACTATTGCAAATATCGAAATTAAATTTTTTAAATCGAATTTTCTTGTCAAAAATTACCCATAGCTAACTCTCTATAAATTACAATAAATAAAAAACTAAATTATTTATTATTTTGTAAAGGGTCCGCCATCTAACGTTTTTTTTCAAATAGTGCTTATTTCTTGAATGGTAACACTTAGCTCATGTCTGATTTGACTGATAATTAGTATTATCCTTCCGCTGAACGAATATGGTTGTGTATTCGCTTCTCTAAGTGGGCCTGCGATCGACTTACAGAAGATGCCGATTTTGCCAAAAAATCATCTTTTCAGATGAAGCTCATTTTGATCTTGGCGGGTATGTAAACAAGCAAAATTGTCGCATTTGGGGCACATAAAACCCGCACGCATACATTGAAAAGCCGACGCACCCAAAACGAGTCACTGTTTGGTGCGGATTTTGGTCCAGAGGCATAATTGGGCCATTTTTTTTTCGAAAACGAGCAAGGAGTGGCCGTTACAGTCAATGGCGATCGTTATCGGGCCCTGTTGAACGAATTTTTGTTAACAAAAACTGAAGAGGAGGATATTGACAACATTTGGTTTCAACAGGACGACGCTACGTACCACACAGCCGAAGCTACAATCGGCTTTTTTTATAGCATTTTCAAAACAAAAGTTATCTGGCGGACCCTTTATATATCTATATGCTTCTATATTTATATATCATACGTCTGTCGGTGAAGAGTTTATAAGATTCGGCACAGCCGAATATAGCAATCTTACTTGTTTTACTGCTGTTTTCAATATAAGTTGTCGATCGAATATTTTCTAATTAAATAGGCTAGGTTTACATATATTGTCAATGTCAAAAATTACACTGCGCATTTGATTTACTAATAAAACCATTGCTTTGACCTTTTTATACAAAGCAATATGCCTTTAAAATACGCCCAATATTCGGTACATTTTTCGATTTTAATGATCAGTTAAATTTGAAATTTCCACTTGACCCCTTCCCTCGTTGTTGCACAATAAATGATAAACGTTAGCGTATTATATTGAATGAATGATCCGACATTATTCGAGTAAATACTGTATCATGTATTTAGTAGACCCCTGCACAAGACCAATTACTAAGAAGCATACACACATCAACACTACTTCCTTTGAGTGTTTGTTACGAACAAGAAGTCTTCGCGAAATCGCTTAAAAACACTCGCTTATTAAATGACAGCATTTATTATTGGTTTAGTATAATTCATGATGCGAGAATACATTTAAAAAACAAGACGTATTTCCATTTCAAGTCTGTTTACGCAGCCCTCTAGTATTTAGTAAAATTTTTAATTTTATTATCGTAAGAAGCTTGCAGAAAATCGTAATTTTACTTTAATATGAAATGTATTTGGGGATTTACATAATTTTATTGAACTTGAATTATCAAAAATCTAGTTATTATTGCTCTCAAAATTTTTTTTATGAAGTTCAAACTTCGATCAAGATTAGTAACAAAATATAATAAAAATGATTAAAATTGTTAAATGCTTCAATTTTCGGTTATAAAACTAGAAGAAACACATTTAATTTTAACGCAAATAATCTTTATGCCCCAACACAAATAATTGCTTATAATTCATATTTAATCTCTGAGATTTAATGATTGATTACATATTTGATTTGATTACATATTATTGTTAATCATTTCAAAATTTTATAACTCAGTGTTTATAAAAGTGTGACTTTTTTGTGCAAATGCCATAAAAGTCAAAGTAGAATAAATTATTTGTAATCAAAATCATGTACCTGGGTTTTTCCGACCAAATGAGTGACTTAATTTTTTATATTTATACATATTTCGTAATCTTTTTTTTTTTTTTTTTTGAAATGGAAGAAAAGAAACTGGATTCTTTTAAAAAAACTAAAAGTATATTTTGTTATTTATGCACTATTTCCGTTCTTTGTTGACTGATAGCTTTCCTTTGCTTATCGAACTTGGATGTTGAACTTGCTTGTTTACTAATCAATTATTGCTTTTTCTCTTAAAACTTCTTCTTCTGACAAACAAAATTCCTAGTAAGTTTTTATTTATTAATTGCAATATATTTACGATTACTATTCAATCACTCAATTATCGATTTTTAGTTGTTAGTGTTTTCCATTACTGATGGTTGTGATCGTGACGTGTGCTGGTGACACAATGTCTGAGTCGTTTACCTGGGAAAAGCAATGCAACTAACAGGTTACTCATCTATTCATTATGACAAATTGAGGAAATAATTTGTCAAATTCTAAAAATTAAATATATATACATATGCATATGATATAAAAATTTTTTATAAAATTTAAACAAAGCTGAAATTTTTTCTAGGAATCTTTTTATACCCTTGACCAAAAATGTTGGTTTGTCATTCCGTGTGTAATTTCCACATAAATAATGAATAGATTTTAATTAAAATAACTAAATAAAAATAATTTTTCATTATTTTCTTTTTTCTTTGTTCACTAAACATTATTTACATATATATTTTTTAAAGGTATAAGCACCCTGCAGGAAATTGAACTGACACAATACTAGTCACGTGGCCGGTCCCCAAGTGATAGGGACTAGTCCGAGTTCTAACACTTCCTATGAAGCGGACCAGTCACTTTTACATGGGAATGGCCTAGGATGGGGCTAATTGATACTTTTTATGCACCTTGTGACTTGTCACTGAACTATCCCATAGGGACCTATTCGGCGCATAATAATATAAATTATATATAAGCAATTCCGACATTTAACTGTAACAATGAAAAGTTATAACTTTCTTTTTATTGTTACAAATGAAATTGCAATTTATTTTTAAGCAGACAATTTTTTGAGATTCGAACCGACAACCTCGCGGTTGACAGGCTTGCACAATACCCACTCAACCACAGGGCCGCTCATGTTTCAAAAGTATAAATACCAGTTAAGCTTAGGTTAATATCTCAGTACAGGTACGGGATGGTTCCAGTCACATTGAAGGGAGCAATTAACATTATATTTACACTATTTAATAGGTCCATGTATTCAACCACATCGAACATGTTCAGTGCCGTTTATTACAATATTGCACCGAGTCCAAATTAAATTGGCCCAAGATCAAGACGACACATCACGAAAATGGTGAAAATTTAACCATTTACACTATGTCTTTTTTTCACCATACACTTTTCCGTACTTTTGATAACAGTCGCATTTTCTCAAGTCATAGGACGAGTTCGTTTGGATCAATTGTCACCAAATTTTCTGCAGGGCAGTCAGAACATTCTATAAGAATGATTCCAGGGTTGGACAATTGAATTTTTTTAAAGGTAACTAGGTGAAATAATTTTTTTCTTTTTATTTACAAATAAATTCAAGCATTAATTAATAAGCCATGAACACGTTAACAATATGTTTCTGGAACGCAAACGGCATTCGCCTTCATAAAAATGAACTTGAGCACTTCCTCACGGAAAAAAATATTGATATAATGTTAGTATCTGAGACTCATTTGACTTCGAGAAGTCTTTTTAAAATTTATGGCTACACTATATATGATACAAAGGACCCTAGAGGAAGGGCTTGCGGTGGATCAGCAATTCTAATAAAGTCAAGACTCAAGCACTATGTTCTTGATAACATAACATACCTAACCTAACCTATATCATCAATTTACTCCCCTCCCAGATTTTCAATCACTGAGAATCAATATGAGGATTTCTACAAATCTCTTGGACCTTGTTTTGTAGCAGCTGGCGACTACAATGCTAAGCATACGTTCTGAGGTTCGCGTCTTATTACCCCCAGAGGTCGAGCATTGTTCAACACTATTTCAAAAATGGGCTTGGATGTCATTTCGAGTGGGGAGCCCACTTATTGGCCTACTGACATACAAAAAATTCCGGATGTTATAGATTTTGGCGTCATAAAAAATATCTCTAGGGATTTAATTCAAGTTCAAGCATCTCTTGATCTCTCGTCCGATCACTCTCCGACGATCATTACAATTTGCAGTCCATTAAGAAGTAACTTACCTGACCCATATGTGAAGATGATCAATCGTGTTAATTGGCTGGGGTTCAAAAAATATCTCAGTAGTCATTGCACGGAAAATATTACGCTAAGAACACCCAAGGATATTGAATCTAGCATTGCCAATCTTAACAAAAATATTAAACAGGCTGCTGAACATGCCACTACCTCCCATCCGCAGACTAGTTTTAATAGAATTTATTCTTCAGACATTGAACGTCTCGTACGTGAAAAAAGAAGAGCTAGAAGGAAATGGCAACAGCAAAGATCACCCCAAGATAAAATCAGATTTAAAGAAAGCACTAAACGACTCCAAGAGTTGCTTGCATCTGAAGAAACTGCATCTCTTAAAAAGTATCTGGCAGGTCTTGATGTCACACCAGCATCTCATTACTCCTTGTGGCGCGCTGCTAGAAAGCTTAAAACACCCATTGAGTATAAGCCACCTCCACGCACATCTACCGGAAGTTGGGCAAGAAGCGATACTGAAAAAGGTAAAATATTTGCTGAGCACTTAAAATCCGTTTTTACGCCAAACATATATACTGGTGTTGCTGATTTGCCGAATGTAGTCGCTCTACCCCCTCAACACATAAAGTTTAAGACGCGTGATTTACAAAAATTAATTGCCGAACTCAACCCGAAGAAAGCTCCGGGTATTGATGGAATTAGTAACCAGATGCTGATGAACTTGCCTCGTATTGCAATGAGAATCCTATTGTTCATATTTAATGCCATTTTACAACTGGAGTATTATCCACACAGCTGGAAGCTTGTCAAGGTTAAAATGATTCCAAAGCCGGGCAAAGACCTAACCAAGGCTGAGTCATATAGGCCAATAAGTATACTATCAACAATGTCAAAGCTTTTCGAAAAACTGCTCAAAACAAAATTGTCCCCAATTCTAATTAGTAGTGGGTGCATACCAGACCATCAATTTGGTTTTAGAAGTCAGCATAGCACCATTGAACAAACTCACAGTTTGGTTCAATTTATAAGAAGAACTTTTGGAGAAAAAAAGTATTGTTCTGCGCTGTTTATTGACATTTCCCAGGCATTTGATAAAGCGTGGCATGAGGGCCTTATTTTAAAATTGAAGACTTACTTACCAATAAACATTTTAAATCTTTTGGAAAGTTACATTATTTCCCGTAAGTTCACTGTTGTGGAAGGAGACTTTACGACTAGGCCTGCAACTATCTCATCCGGTATGCCACAGGGGAGTATACTGGGGCCAGTTTTATATTTGATTTATACTTGTGATATGCCTGTGAGCAGTAGTATCCATACTTCCACATTTGCCGACGATACAGCCTGCTTTAGTATGCACGAAAACCCTGATGAGGCATCCCGCAAACTCCAGGAACACATTAGCCAGATGGAGCTTTGGTTAAACTTATGGAGAATCAAGGTAAATGAACAAAAGTGTGTTCAAGTAACATTTACCTTACGAAGAGATACTTGTTCCCCCATTCGGATTAACAATCAAGTTGTTCCTCAACATTCACATGTGAAATATCTTGGTTTACACCTTGATCGACGACTTACATGGAAACACCACATTGACTCTAAGTTAACTCAAATGAAACTTAAATTAACTCAGGTACATTGGCTGATTGGTAGAAATTCAACACTTAGCCTAGACTGCAAACTTTTTATATACAAGTCGCTTTTAAAGCCAATATGGTGTTACGGAATTCAACTATGGGGCACTGCTTCAGCTTCAAATGTAGAGAAAATTCAACGAAGGCAAAATAAAATTTTACGCATGATAACATCGGCTCCATGGTACATCAAAAATTCAAATATACATCGCGATTTGAATATGCCACTAGTGACTGAAGAAATTGCAAAATACGCAGGCAAATACCTAACAAAACTCGAGTCACATCCTAATCCGCTTGCTCGTAATATTTTGAACTTTACTGGACACATCCGCTTAAAAAAGAGAGATACAGGGGCTCTAATATTCAACACTCTAGATGATGAAGCTGCTTGATAACACTTTTTTCTTTTTGTTGCTTATCACTACTTATGTATTATTAATAACTATCTCTAAGCTTATGTCCGACATTGGTCGGGCCTAATAATTTTTTTATAGATTTAAAATTGAATACTTATTGTTAGTTCATATTTGAAGATACAATAAAAAAAACATGCATTAAAAAAAAATTTACAAATTATATTTTAGAAAGAAATAGTTTGGTATAAAAAGAAAAAAAAACATAGCTCCAGAACTGGAAAACGTAAACTTTTTCTGGTATGTGTATAGAACTAATTATTTCTTTGGTAATTAAATATATTCTATATTTTAGAAAGAAATAAATTAGTATGTAATAAGAACTAGAAAAATCTAAATTATGGTTCCAGGGTTGGATATTAAAAATTTTTTTGGTGATTAAGAAACCAAAAATATTTTTTTTATCAGTCAAACATATATCATGTTTTCGGAAGATCTTTACTCAATATTTTTTATATATGTTCTAGTTTGATATGTATATCTAATTTAAGTATAAACGAAGGTTTATGCCATGTTGCTTATTATGCACGATTAAGTTTCAAACCGATTGTTTCTAATTGACAGCTTGTAACAAGTTTTTATTAATTTTTAGTAAATGCAGATGAAAATAAACTTCATTCCTCTGAAACCGTTCCTTTCTACCGTTTACATAATACCCGCGATACACAATATTTGCGATCGGATGTTCACACACGCAAAGAAAAGATATGGTTGTAGAATGGTTGAGAACACAATATCATGTTCTCTGAAACAAATGTGTGGTCCTTGAAAAATAGTTATTCTTATTTTAAACATTTATTTCGTTACGATAAACAGAATAATGTTTGAATTTAATAATTACATTATCACATCCATAAAAAAGTGTAATATGGTTAGAGTTTAACAATATAGTTTTGTTAAAAATTTATGACTACAACATAATTTGTGTTATTATTTAAAAATTATATGGTGTAAATAACAATATAATGTTATCCAAAACCATACTATGTTAAGTTTTTAAAAAAATCTTTTTCAGAAACATCTGTCAGTTCGGTATTTCGTTTGTAAGCTATCGGTAGTGCACGGGTGGTGTTCAATAAATTAATAGATAAATAAAGTATAAACAAAATTTTAGACCAATAAAAATATATAAACATTTGTGTATCTTTTTATACAGACATGTCTGTATGTCGTGTAAGTATACATTTCTATATATACATTTTATTTCAACAATATTAATTTATTATACTCTTTACCAAAAAATGGTAAAAGGGTATATATAGGTTTGTCATTCCGTTTGTAATTTCTAGAATATTAATAAGCGAGCTATAAAGTATATATATTCTGGATCCTTATGTATAGGGAATACGAATAAGCGATGTCCGTCTGTCCGTCTGTCTGTACGTGAAATCGCTTTTCCGTAGCTCCCAGAAAAGCTAGAGACTTCGTTCTTGGACTGGTGGATCAGAAATTGCCAAAATAAGATTGGTATTGAAAATCAGAAAAATCGTGCAGACGGTTTCAGAGCTGGGAGACTTAAATTTCATTTTGCCATACAAAATAACTACCGAAAACTAGTTTTTAATAATTTTTTATTAAATAAACTTATTTTATACTTCAGTATGAATAAAATTGGTATTTCTAACTGAAAAAAAATTAAAAAAAAAAATTAAAAAAATTAAAAATATGTTTCCAGGGTTGGAAAACTTTAACTTTTTTTGTTATGCAAAAGTAACTTACTAAAACAAATTTTTCCTTTTTTTCTATAAACTAAACATATGTAATGTTCTTAAAAGGAAGAGATTGATGTAAATAATCAGAAAAACAAAAAGGTTGATTCCAGGGTTGGAAAACCTACGATTTTTGTGATATATACAATTAACTACCGTAAACTAATTTCTTAATTATTTTTATTAAATAAACTTATTTTATACTTCACCACGAATAAAATTGGTATTTCAAATAAAAAAAAATTAAAAAATTTAAAAAGACGTTTCCTGGGTTGGAAAACTTTAACTTTTTTTGTTATGCAAAAGTAACTTACTAAAACAAATTTTTCCTTTTTTTCTATAAACTAAACATATGTAATGTTCTTAAAAGGAAGAGATTGATGTAAATAATCAGAAAAACAAAAAGGTTGATTCCAGGGTTGGAAAACCTACGATTTTTGTGATATATACAATTAACTACCGTAAACTAATTTCTTAATTATTTTTATTAAATAAACTTACTTTATACTTTAGTACGAATAAAATTGGTATTTCAAATTAAAGATTGACCTTCTAGAATTAAAAAGATGTTTCCAGGGTTGGAAAACTTTAACTTTTTTTATACAAAAGTAACTTACTAAATATAATTTTCGTTTTTCTCTATAAATTAAAGATATCTTATGTTCTTAAAAGAAATAGATTAGTATAAGGAATCAGAAAAATTAAAAAGTTTGATTTCAGGGTTGGAAAATCCACACTTTTTGTGATATAAAAAATTAGCTACCGAAAACTATTTTTTTTATAAAATAAACTTATTTTGTACTTCAGTATTTCAAAATAAAAAAAATTTAAAATATTAAACCGACGTTTCCAGGGTTCGAAAATCTTATTTTTTATACAAAAGTAACTTACTAAAACAAATTTTTTCTTTTTTACTATAAATTAAACATATCTTATATTCTTAAAAAAAAAGATGGTGTAAGAAATCAAAAAAAAAAAACAAAAAGGAGGATTATTTGTGATATAAAAAATTAACTACCGAAAACTAATTTTTATCTATTTTTATTAAATAAAATTATTTTATGCTTGATAACGAATAAAATTGGTATTTCAAATAAAAAAAAACAATTAAAAAAATTAAAAAGACGATTCCAGGGTTGGAAAACTTTAACTTTTTCTACAAAAGTAAGTTAATAAAACAAATTTTTCCTTTTTTTTATAAATTAGACATTTCTTAAATTCTTAAAAGAAAGAGATTGGTGTAAGAAATCAGAAAAATCAAAAAAGATGAGTTCAGGGTTGGGACACTTAAATCTAATTTAATTTTATCTTTTCCTTTATAAATTATATATATTTTACGTTTTGGAAAGAAAAGTTTGGTATAGAAAATTATAAAAATAAAAGCCACAGCTCGAGAGCTGGAAACTATGATTTTTTTTCTAGACATTAAAGTAACTAATTAAAACATTTTTTTTTTTTGAATTTCCTTTTTTTCACTTAACACACTTTCTATATTTTTTTAAGAACTACTAGATTGGTATAAGTAATCAGAAAAATCTAAAATTATGATTCTAGGGTTTGAAAATTATTATTTTTTTCTTTGTACATAAAAGTAAGTATGTGCTTGAGTATGTATCTCTATACTACATAAACGCATTTTGGTAAAGGGTATATAAGATTCGGCACAGCCGAATATAGCACTCTTACTTGTTTTTTTTCGAGTTTAACGCACTGCTGTTTCTACAATAAATATATGATTAAAAAATAAAAAAGGATTATTATATTAAATAATACTGTGGTCGTATTTAACAATATTCATATAATATTAGAACATAGTATGGTGAGTCTGAATTATATTTTAGTCACATCTAACAATAGTGTTGTCATATTTAAAATACTAAGATTAGGTGTAAAAAAGTTCATTGTTTTTGTAGATAATATTAATATTAGCTCAGATAATAATATTATTAACTTTTGCTTTTCTATTAACAATAATATGATTTGACTCCAAACATATAATTCAATCATAGTATGTTGCTGTTTGATTATGGTTACCTCAACCATATTTTTTCTTTGCGTGCATTGAGACAATAAACAGTTGCAACATAAAATATTATTAAATACGGGAAAATATAAAACAAATTGGTTTACTTGGTATGGAGGTACAATTGTTAGTTAGTTAGCCGCCTGTAATGTAATGTAACTGCAACGTAGGAAACAGCTGATCGATATTTTTATAAGAAAAGTAGGTTATGTTACATTACATTTTCATTACATTACTGTTACAGTTACATTGCATTACAATTGGCTAACTGAGCCTTAAATGTAACTATGGCTTTTATAAAAATCGTGCCACGGCTGGAAAATTTGATACTATTGTAATTTTGTTTATGACATATGATATTCAAATATCGTTTAACTATTTGATACTTTTAAAATAATAATAATAATAATAATAATAGTAATAATAATAATAACAATACTATTGTACCTGCAAACATATCAACTAAGCTAAATTATTTCATATTTTGCGGTATTTAATAAAATTTTAAATCACAAAACTCAATTCAAACATCCCTGTTACGACCTGTTCCACAATGTCGAAAACGTTTCATCGATTGCTTATATTGAAAATACAAGTTGTAGATCGAACGTCTTCTGTGTACTTCGTGGGACAGGCCGTTAAGCTTGTATTTTAGAGCCAAGCTGTTCGATTTTTTTTCTACATGAAGAGTTAATTATACTCTACGCCAACATGCAAAAAAATTATGTAAAACACAAGTTTTTCTTTGAAAAAAAGCAACGTCACAAATCTCTGTGGAAATACCCATAATATGCTTCATGGTGTCGAATATAAATATTGTGAAAATTACACACGAAATGACACGCTTATATGTATGTACATATGTAAATACGTATATGATTTTCGTTGAAGGTTAGAATGAAGAAATAATGTAATTTATATTGAATCAGATCAGTGTATACACTGGAAATGAAACCCAAAATCTTCCTATTAAATATAATGTATTATTAAGGCAATTTTATCTATGTATATTAATTTGAAGTTTATTTGCTGATGGTTCATTTTTGTCTATATGCATTTCATTATTGCTGCAACAAATCGGCAGTAGACTTCAACCACCTCTTATATATATTAAAATAAAAAACCTTATATTATGTTAATTACGAGTAGTATTCAGTTTCCATTTAAGCCAATTTATCACAGTCGAAAGCTCATTTGTTTTGCATTTTAATTAGTTAACATCTCCTATTTGAATTAATTCAAACATTAAATTTTTATTAGTTATTTATTTTTTGTTTATTTTTTTTATTTAGTTTTTTAATAAGTGGTAGTAAATTGTTTATTAATCTTTATGTTAATGCAGAAATTAAATTAAAGAAAAAATTATGCTGTTCAACGTTTTTTATTGTTTAATAATCATCGATTAACTGCGATTTTATTTTTCTGTTTTTTTTAGTTTTTTTTTTTGATTTGCAAATCTGTCATTGCAAAAAATACTTATTTGTCAATATACTCACGCACTTAATTATAAAATTATTTACTTTTCATTGCAATTTTTCTGTTTTTCTTTCTAGCCAGATATTGCAATTTAATTACACTTATTTGTTAATAAATATTTGTTTAATTATCAATTGCATGTCATTTTTCATTATTGTTATTTGCTCAGTTTTCATTGTTGTTTAAACTATTGTTATTGTTATTATTATTATTATACTTATTATTGTGGCTGTTGTTGCCAATAAGTTTTGCGGTTTTAAATCAACTTTGTGTGTGGGTGGTTCCAGTTTGACCATCAGTATCATAAAAAGTTATCAATAAATGATATTTAAGGCTCAGACGCCAGACATTCTCCTACGCACAAATAATTTTTCAATTAAGTTTAACAATATTTATTAACAATTATTTTGTGTACAAAACTGCAATCATCAAGAATTAATAATCAATTATTTACTCGTATTATTGCTTGCTTGTATATAGTTTGATTCTCTTTAAACATCGAAGAAAAAATCAGGTCAACGAGATTATGGAAGTATTGCGTGCTGTGTGCCGCAGTTTTTTTTTTTTTTTTTTGCTAATTTTTATGCCAACACTCTTTTGTGTGTAAGTCGATTTGTCACCTGTAAATTCTTGCGAAATTAGTTCTTATTGATAGTTTTTTTTGTGACTGTTATTACGCAAGGGAAAGATTTTAAAAGTTTTGAAAAAAAAACGGGTTTTACTCGGAAAACATACCCAACACGTTGGAGGTATTAAATGGCTGAATAGATTTTCTTGACTGCATCTCTCTTCCCCAGCAATTTTCATAATAATCAAAATGTCTTTTAAAGTTTTGAAACATAGAAATAGACATGAACAAGTGTTGTTATTTTTTCGTAACACGCGTGATTCAGATCGTGATAAAACATATATCAAATCAGGCGTGCGTTTGTGAGGGTCATTCAAAAACATAGCAACTCATCAAAATTCTTTTCTCAAAACTTTTATCTTACGTAATACAAAGGAAAATATACAATTAAACCTCTCATAACCGGACACTCAGCGTCGTGGTATTTTTGTCCGATTACACTGTGGAACAAAATTTCAACAAAGTCGTGACCAAATGAATTTGACACATGATCTTAATGTAGAATTTTTCACCAAATCCGAATCTGAATTCAGAATAGTCAAAAGTAGAACAGATTTTGAGATATTGCAGAATTACCGTTATTTGGGTTTTTAAAAAAGATGATATCACTTAAATAAAAGAATCTTGGTAAGTATTAAATAATTTTTTTATTTATTTTTTTCACTTGAAAGAAAACAAAATTGTTAAAACAATCATGGGTTGCTTGTAAAAATTGATCAAGAAATGACTGAACTACAGTGAAACAAATTTCAAATTTCACAAAAAATTTAATGATTTTTTGCAATTTAGGTTTTTTTAACTTAGTTTTTTTACACTAAATAACTAATTTTTGCTAAGTTTTGTCACTTATCACGTTAGATTATTTTAATAGAAACATTATGTACTCAATAGAATACAGATCGGTGCAAAAATGATAAAGTTACAGAAGATTAATTTAATTATCCCACTTTTATCAAATAAAAATAAAAGCAAGTAAATATAGAAATATTTATATGGGTAACAATTAAATTAAAAATGGCTTAAAACTGTTTAGTTGCTCTGTCTGTTGTAATTATTTTCTACCTCTCGCACAAGGAACCAACAATAGTCGCCGAACATCGCCTCGCCATACGCCCCTTGATACCCACGTTCCATTTCTTGTATTTGTTGGTCAAAACGCTCACCATGCTCGTCGCTTTCATGGCCAAGGTTATTTGAGAAGAAATTTAAATGTGAATGCAGAAGGTATACTTTTAAAGACATATTAACTCCTTTTTTAAGAAAGACATAAAAATGAATGTTAATATAAAGAAAAACAAAATCGTGTTAAAAACTTTACCAATTTTCTCATAATTTTTTAACAAGTCTTGAATTATATCTTTATAATTTGGGCTCCTGAAATTTCCTAGAAAGTCTGATACAACTAAACCAAATTACCTCCATGCTTTTAATTCATCTGCGCAAAACAATAAACTCCACAAGCATAGCAAAACTTGTTCGGATTGTTCTGGCAAAAAAATTCACGTTTTGCACTACGCATTTTATTTATTTTTTAATATGAATTCGGTGTTTCAAGAGAATCAAAAAATTAAGCACACAATTTAAAATTGTGAACTGTCTATGTTTGTAACACTTATAGCGTTCGTTTTTCAAATTCTGCGTATTTATTTCCTTTGGGTTTTTGATTTAATAAAACCGAAAAGTGGGTTAATTCACTAAATCTTCTGTAGCTTTGTCATTTTTTCACCAATCTGGACCTTTTAGAGAGCAAAATGTTTGTATTGAAATTAGTTAATGACCTATGGAAAAAAATTTTAAAATTTTTAATTGTTTGGTTAAGAAAAGAAAACTTGCAAACAGCAAAATTGCAAAAAATCATAAAATTTTTAATGAAGTTTGAAATTTTGTGCATTGTATCTCCATCATATCTTGACTAATCTTGACATGCGATGTCTGTTTATTTTAGTAATTTAACTATCTTTTAATGAAAAAAACAAAGGTGAATAAAACGACGAATATTTTTTAAGAGATTTCCATTTAAGCCACATCATCTTTTTTAAAAACCCAAAAACGGTAATTTGGCTATATCTTAAAAACTGTTCTACTTTCGATGATTTTGACTTCATATTCGGATTCAGCGAACCATTTTACATTGGGATTGGGTATCAGATACATTTGGTCAAAAACTGTTCCACAGTGTTATTAGAGGTGTCCGCTTATGAGACAGGTACACATTTTTTGGTAGTTTATTCTACTTGAAAAATTATATTAAGAGTAGAATGCTTCAATTTAGATTAGGTATAATTTTAGCTGTTGGGGTTAAAAATTATTTTCAATGTTTTTATTTGTTGGAATGCAACAAAGTTGTCTCTAGAAAAATGCTTTGAACAATTTGTAATATGAATTTCCAAAACACACAAGAAACTTTACATCTTCCCAATTTCACATACCGAACATTTTTCTTTTTCAAACTCTTTTAAAATTTCTATTTATTTTTTTCTTTAATTTATAAAAACAATTTTTCCTGTTGCATTTTGGTACACGAGCTAAGCAAACGACTTCTGCAAATGAACAACAATTTCTTTGCCGTCTTCAACGCATCATGTTTACCGGGGAATCACTAATATCATTGATACTAATGCAAATATGAATCAACTCTGATATAGAGACCTAATATTTAAATGCAACTCTTGTTGCGTTTTTCACCGCTTCTGTCCGCTTATGAAAGGTATTTAAAACAATATTTTTACAAATTTAGTGTTCGCGTCCGGTTATTAGAGTGTCCGGTTATGGGAATGCATTTTGTATGGACGCAGTAATGAATGTGTTGGTGGTGTCCGTTGTGAGAGGTTTCACTGCACATAAAAGTTGTAAGCATATACTAAATATCTTATTGCTAAATTTGTATTTTACTGCGTCGTACGTGAAGGTATGTGATGAAAAATATTTCGTTCGTGAGAGTGCGTGGTCGTGAAAGTCCTTACTCTTGCCATGCTTGAAAAAACTTAAAGTCAAAAAAGTCCATATTAGGATATATAATTTTTTTCTAAACAATTCTATTTCTTAAATCTTTAAATATTCGTCTCAAATTAGCGATAAAAAAACATATATCGCTCATTTACTCAAGGAACGTCACAAATCAAATAATGGAATTTTTGAGTTAATGTACTTTACAATGTGTAAAAATTTCATACACATATATTGTTTACTCAACTCTTGAAAGAAAAAATAAAGTTTTCTTTTTTCCATTAAGCGTAAACAGTCTTGGTATGTTATACGTCTTGTTTTTTAAATGTATCGTCGTAGCATGTGTTATACTAAACCAATAATAAATGATGTCGTTTAATAACCGAAGCTCGATGGATGTATTTATGTACGTGTACAAGCGATGACGCGAAGACTTCTTGTTCGTAACAAACACTCAAAAGAAATGGTGTTGATGCGTTATTTTGCATATTGTACATTTGACTGTGTGTGTAAGATGCAGATGGTAAGCTATTATGTGTTTAAGGGTGGTTTTTTAAAGCAAGCGCACGCAACTAATGTCAATGCATGTGTGCGTTTGTATGTGCGCAGAAAAATAAAAAATCATACGCACAACGTGTGTATGTACATCATAGTCCACCATCCCATTGCCCCGAGGGCTCTGCTAGCATTCTGCTTTGCATACGTACACAGCACAACTACTAACAAAAATCTAAAGCAAGAGCATAAAACACACAAAAAGAGCAGATTTCTGTCGCATTTTTTATGAAAAAAATACACCGAGAATATTCAAACACCACCAAAATGATTTATTTATTTTTTCTATATTATTTATGTAAATAAATGATCTAATTTAAATCTTTTTATAACAGCACTTTTTATTGCTATAAAAATATACAAAATATATGGAATATGGAGTTAAAAAATAAGTTTTTATTTAGCTTAATTATTTTTGTAGATGCTGAGTGTCGAGTATGTATCCAGAAATTGAAAAAAACTAGTATATACAGTCTTAGGCACCACTACATACAAACTTTCATTCATATAAAATTAACCCATAAAAATGTTTTTCATATACCCAATTAAACATTTACAAAAGCGATTTTTTTTCAGTGGAACAGCACTAAACATGCTTTTAAGCGTTTTCTCTTCTTGGTGACCATTGATGTACATGCATGCTGTTTGTATTCGTGCCCATGCGTAGGAAGAAGCAAGCATCATAAATTCTCCCGCCACTAAGTATTTTCTTCTTTACTCCAATACCTGCAATAACTGAAACAAATTTCTTGCAAACAGTGTTGTTTAGCGTTTGTTTTAGAAGATTCCGCTGTAGTAAAGCATTTGAAAAATCTCTCATATCTTATAAGTTATTGTAAGTGGTCGTGTGCAGGAGTCTAGAACGTACGTATGTATTTATTATTTATATTACACTTTTCGATTTTTTACCTCCTATTTTTGAGTGAAAACGTTCTAGTAATTTTGTTGAGCTGCTAAAAGCAAAGCTAACTGATGGATAATGAACCGGAGTAAGCATTTGCCTGCAAAGCATAACAACTCTTTTGTTTTTTAACATAAAACAAATTTATAATTTAATTTTCAAAACTCGTGCTAAGCAAATTGTTGCTGATTGCCTTAGTTTTCGTTACCAGAAACATGTTTTACTGTTTGTTGATTTTTCTTATATTTTTTCTTCTTCTTTATTTTATCTCATCATCGTTTTATGCAACATTAGCTATTTGGTTGCCTCATTAGGTGTGGAAAAGTAAATATTTTGCTAAATGTTACTGTTTTGTTTCTTTTCTATATTTATTTATAATGTCTCTCTGATAAAATACGAGAACACACTCTTGCAGTCGTAGCAATCGTAGCAATCGTTTTAAGTTTAGTGTGAAAGTGTAATAGGTGTCTTATTTGGAGGTACTAACTTACCAGCGATTATTTGACATGTATTCACGATGAGCAATAAGCAATTTTACACACAGATTAAGATTAAAATTGTACCAACAAGCAAAACTGCTTAAACTAACTAATGGAAAGCAGTAAAAAAATTAATCTAAATTTTTTTTACTCAATTCACAACCTATTGTGGGAGTCGTAGTTCGCATAAACGTTGTTGGTAATTTGTAAGTAAACATTTGTTTATAAACAATGTTTTTATTGAAATTAGCAACAACTTATGAACGAACTACGACTCCCATAATATGTTGTGAATTGAGCAATTATAATACTATAATTGAATTTACTATAAATATGAATATTTTCTACCCAAATCAATGAATTGTTTTAAAACCGTGGTCGCCAACCTATACCATTACATTTTACAATTGTATGTGTTATACTCTCACCACAAACCGGTGTTGCCAGTGAAATTTCGTCTTATTTCCCTAATTTAAAATTTTAAATTTCCAAAGGCAAACTTTATTTTATTGTGGTCAGAAGAAACAATCAAATTATGTTTATAAAGAAGGGCATCTTCTGTTGTTGATACGCCAATGTCATGTTATAAATGAGAAGTATAGGAAATATCATAATTGAAATAAGAACTCAATAATTAATGATGTGTTTTCTTTTTGTTTGTGTTTTTTTTTTTTTAATTATGTACTACCGAATGAGGTACCCTTTCTATTAGGGTATGAATAAGAATTATTTGATTATATTTTCTTAACCCGCCAATGGTGATGCAAATTTGACATTGATCAATGGTGACGACGGTCTGACGCACCGGAACTTTCAACTGAAGATTTTTCTAAATTTGTTATTAATATTTCATGTTTTTTTTAATTTATGCTCTTTGAGAATAAAGCAAAGATATTTAATCAATTTAAGCTCCTTTATTTCAATATTAACATTAAAAAAATTGTTTTATTAGATCATTAAAAACAACAGCGATTTTAGTAATACATTTTTGAAAATTAAGAAAAATAAAAAATAAAAAAAATCACATATTTATAAAGGAAGATAATGTTTTTTAATCTTTCGACATTAGGAACTTTTACAAAATAAATAAAAAAAAATATTAAAAAAAATAATGAAAAATGTATACTTGGTTATTTTATTCACATACACGGTGATACACGGTCTCATGTACCGGGTTAGTAAAACAAATACATAAAGTGTGCTCACGAAACAGTTTCGTCATTAACTAGTAGTAGGGGATGTGCAATGAGGCAGGTACTCGAAGTTGCAACCAAAAATAATAACAGGGAATAATGTTATTCGAATTTTTTAACACAGCCGGTCTCACAGACCAATAGGACACCAATGGCGGGTTAAGGATTGGAAACAAATAAGCAAAACACCAAAAAAAAGTTCTACTTAAGAACGATTATATGCGTCATAATCAGGTATGGAAAATGCGGAATGCATGCTGGGATGTTTGAATCTATTCTTGTTTTGAATGCAAGTGTGCGACAAGTCGAACGCTGTCAATATTGTAGAACATGCCCTATGTTTCTTGCAGGAAATGTCAAACACCACACAAAACTGAATATTTGTTGGGTATTTGAAGATAACACAAATAAAAGCATATTTTCAGGCTTATACCCACACAATCCAAATATGACATTTGGCTTGGTTAACATAGATTAGTCTCCTGGCTTAAGGCTCAATCAGACGTGACATACACATAGCCATAGAAAACAGCCGTTCGAACCAAACTAATGGGCAACACTGTATTTGATCATAAGTGACTCGTTATAACGCCATAACTCTCACCATAGAAACCAATTGAATTTTGGTTTGGTTATGGCTATGGCATTCTGGCTATGTCACGTCTAATTTAAGCTTTAGTCACCTTATTAATGCGTCATGATTTAATTTTTATTACATTTCTAAATGTCCTTTAGTTTTCGTTGAAAAATATGGTCACCGTAATTATGTTATTCAATTTGCAACAATAATATTTTTTTTTTTTTTTTTTTTTAATGCATGTATTTATTTATTGTATCTTCATATGTGAACTAACAATAAGTATTCAAATCTTAAATCTATAAAAAAAAAAATTATTAGGCCCGACCAGTGTCGGACATAAACTTAGTGGTAGTTATAAATAATACATTAGTAGTGATAATCAAAAAAAGGGGGGGGGGGGGGGGGGAAAGTATTTTCAAGTAGTCCCATCTGGAGTGTTAGGTATAAGAGCCCGTGTGTCCCTCTTTTTTAAGCGGATGTGTCCAGTAAAGTTCAAAATATTACGAGCAAGCGGATTAGGATGTGATTCGAGTTTTGTTAAATATTTGCCTGCGTATTTTGCAATTTCTTCAGTCACTAGTGGCATATTTAAATCACGATGTATAATAGAATTTTGGATGTACCATGGAGCCGATGTTATTAACCGTAAAATTTTGTTTTGCCTTCGTTGGATTCTCTCGACATTGGAAGCTGAAGCAGTGCCCCATAACTGAATTCCGTAGCGCCATATTGGCTTCAAAAGCGACTTGTATAATAAAAGTTTGCAGTCTAGGCTGAGTGTTGAGTTTCTGCCAATCAACCAATATATTTGAGTTAACTTAAGTTTCATCTGAGTTAACTTAGAGTCAATATGATGTTTCCATGTAAGTCTTCGATCAAGGTGTATACCAAGGTAAATATTTCACTTGGAAATGTTGAGGAATATTTTGATTGTTGATTCGAATGGGAGAGCAAGTATCTCTTCTTAGGGTGAACGTTATATGGACACACTTTTGTTCATTGACTTTAATTCTCCATAAGTTCAACCATATTTCCAGCTGAGTGATATGTTCCTGGAGATTGCGGGATGCCTCATAAGGGTTTTCGTGCACACTCATACAGGCTGTATCATCGGCAAAAGTAGAAATATGGATATTATTGCTCACAGGCATATCACAAGTATATATTAAATACAAGACAGGACCCAGAATACTACCCTGGGGCACACCAGAAGATATAGTTTCGGGCACACTCGTGAACTCTCCTTCCACAACAGTGAACTTCCTATCAATAATATAACTTTCCAAAAGCTTTTGAATGTTTATTGGCAGATACGTCTTCAATTTTAAAACTAGGCCTTCGTGCCATACTTTATCAAATGCCTGAGAAATATCAATAAAGAGAGCAGAACAATACTTCTTTTCTTCAAATGTTCTTCTTACAACTTGGACCAGTCTATGCGTTTGTTCAATCGTGCTGTGCTGACTTCTAAAGCCAAATTGATAGTCCGGGATGCACCCATTATCAGTTAAAATTTTGGACAATTTAGTCATGAGCAGCTTTTCGAAAAGCTTTGAGATTGTAGATAGTAAGCTTATAGGCCTATATGACTCAGTCTTGGTAAGATCTTTGCCCGCCTTTGGAATCATTTTGATATTGGCCAGTTTCCAGTTATGTGGAAAATATTGCATTCTTAAAATAGCATTAAAATTTTGGAGAATGGTTAAACTTGCATTCAATCGCTGAAACTCTACGCTAAGCGCTAACCGAGTTCACGGAAGTAGGGTCAGAGGTCTTAGGCTAAAATAACCCTACTGCTCAATTCATTCTGGAATAAGTCTACAGACTTAATAAAGTTTAATTTTATATTTCACGTACTTCTTCTTATCTTCTTCTATCAGATCTTTAGACTGAAGTCGGGTTTTTTTTTTTTTTGGCAGAAAGAATTATTTCAATATTAGTTGCCGATGAAACGTCTTCTGTCGACATCGTGGTACAGGCCGTAAGTGTCCCATCTCTGGTTATAATCTTTTTGTATGAAGATATTTGTAAGATATTGTTATACGCAACAGTAACTTAAGAAGCTCCATACACCAAATACGTATGTAATGCTGTTGTTGAGTTCGTTGCATATTGTTGATTTATTTAATACTTGCAAAGAAAAATGTTTAAGGAAGGCAGTATACAAATTTTCTGTTGGCAGACAAGAGGACGGACAGATTTTGTGTGCATGTGTGTGTATGTGTGTTACATGTACCCTCTTGAGCCTGTGACATATTTGCGTGTTTGTAAGTAACTGCCAGTTGTTTTAGCTTTAAAGGAAGATAAACCCAACGACTAAGTTGTTGTTGTTGAGTATTTCGTTCTGAGTTTTGTTTACAATTTAAAATTTTTGTAAATTTTTTTCAACGTTTTTGATTGCACATTAATGTGTTTTCCGCGAAAATCGTCGTTTGATTGGTATTTAATCAGATCATGAATGACAAATACTTGCATATAAGAACATACACACATGTCATCATGCAGACATATCTGTGGAACTGTCATCTTGTTAAATATTTAAATTGTTTACTTCTAAATTATTTTGAATAAAGCAGCAAATATGTATTATAATTAAGTTAAACTAAATACAGTTTTTGAGATGATAAAAAATGTGTTCTAAATTTGTCATTATTTCTTTGGCAATAAGGAAAAAGTGCTTAAGTCATATTTCACTGCTTTGCAGGAGAGCACTTTTAAGTCTCCAAGTAAATTTTCATAAATTTATTTCTTTTACAGTTAAATTGGGAAATTCTCTGTTAACTTTTATAATACATTTAAGTTAAAATATACCAAAGTACAACCTAAATTTATTTATTATTCCAAATGATATTAGAAGTCTAAAAAAATAAGTCGTAAATCCCAATGGTATAACTTCCTGAAAAATCACACTAATTAATTGAGATTTTGACCAGAGATACTTTCGAATATGCTGATTTAGTTTTTATGAAATTTGGCACACACCTTGCGTTCTGAAAAATACTTAATCTTGTGTTCTTGTGATTTAAAATTTAAAGAATACAATATGTCGAATTATAAATTTCTTAAATTTAAAGAATACAATTTATTTTATTTTTTATTTATTACAATAGACATATTGTACTGTTAAGTTAACATTAAATGCAATAAAATTCCTTTTTAATGCCATGAATTTAATTTCTAACACTTTGTCCCCTCTGCTCTAAGCTTTTAATATAATTTTATCAATTACATGACAGAAATACGAGTCTCTTTTGACCATTAAACGTAGTAAAAATCTCATTATGTTCTCGTTACTTCGTTTATATGTTACTCAATTTTATTAGCTATTTAACTATTTGTTAGGTGGCGTAAACACATCATTGTTGAATTTAATAAAAATCAATTTTTATTGTTACCAACAATTGTGGCCATACAGGAATATAAAACGAATTGTTTATTTACTTATACGACCATTTAAAATCAATTGTGTACACATGTACATATATATGTACGTATAAAATAACATACAAGCACATATGTATAAATAGTATTTATAGTGTGGTCATCGTATCAATTGAATTAATTTTTGTTTTGGACGGAGTGTTTTAAGCTGGTATTAAAATATACCATTTTACGGTTACAAAACTTTCAGCGGTACTTTTTTCTGTTAATAATCAGCACTGAGGGATTTATTTGCCTTCATTTTTAGGGAGAGATCACAATCCATTGATAAAGTTTCGTTTTTCACCCTTTAAAAGTGTTTATTTATTTAAGTCCGCAATTGCGAATAAAATAAAAGTCATACGTATATATATATATATATATATATATATATATATATATATATATATATGTGACAGCGCATAGAGAAAGGGACCTAAATCAAAAAAAAAAAAAATCAATTTTCACTTTTTTTTTTTTTTTTTTTTTTGATGTGGACAATATCTGAGCATCGAATGAGACCGATCCCATGCCCTCGCAGAGATATGCGCGTTTTATGATGTAATGGTACACCGAAGATACACGTATTTAAATCTTTAAAATGGCTCTCCTGAACAAAACCGGTTTTTACCCTTAGGTCCATTTCTATTTTGCGCGTCACATATATTATTTTTTTTATTTATGTATTACAAAATTACAAAATAACCCAGCTCATAGAGCCATACATGGTTAATAGTTCTATATAGTTTTAATTTAATAAGAAAACTTTATTAACTATGCTCCAGTGGGAGTTAAAGGAACATTTATATATTATTTACTCAATATAGCTATTTAGAGACTTTACGCAACAACTTCCTTGATTCACAATATTAAACTATTCCCAGCTTTAATACCTTCACTCTTCTTAACGCAATACTGACTGCGTCTTATGTGCAGCACTTGGTTGCCATTATTTACATATGTACATAATGGAAGATATACAGTTTTTTTTCCTTATTCTTTGTACTTTTGGCTTACAATATCATAAACAAGAAATTACACATTGACACTATCGTTAATGCAAAGTAATAAATATATTGATAAATATTGCGATTTTTAGTACGCAAAAAGTTACTGAATCAGGATACTGGTTGCTGTTCGTTATACTTCGAAGTAAAGATGGGTGAGTGCAGTGTTTTTTTTCGTAACGCAATCACGCGAAATTCAACACGAAGTGCTCGTGACAGAATATCTGAATTTTTGTGTGGCCAAATTATGTCGTGTTGAGCAACATTGAGACAAAAATCACGAAACGGTTTTAGGTAAAAAATAAATATATTTCCAGTAAAGAAAAAAATTCAATGTTTTGTAATGTCAAATTGGTTGATAGTGTATGATCGAACTTACATGCATAAAGGCTCAGTTAGCCGACTGTAATGTAATGTAACTGTAACGTAGAAAACATCTCATCGACATTTTTATATGAAAATTAGGTTACGTTACATTACATCTCTATAACCATTTTCATTACTTTTCACATAACAAAATCGATAAGCTGTTTCTAACTGTTGCAGTTACTTTACATTACAGTCGGCTAACTGAGCCTTAAGTCCTGCATACAACGCTTAAATTAAAAAATGTTTATGTATGCTATTCAATTTGATTTTGTATATATTGTGACGTATCATTTTTCGCGTGCGTGTTTGTTACTTTTTGGATATCATTATATTCCGGTCGGGTCGTGTTGGAAAAATCTGACACGCACCCATCTCTAGTTGGAACACGCACCAGTGCAAAACAAAATTTTTGCTTCAAAAGACGAAAAGTGTTTTGAGGATATAATCCATAAATTAACCGATATGCTATTTGGAAAGGTCGAATGTTAATATATAATTACGGTGACCATAATTTTTAAATCAAAATACAGAACAACAAAATATTTAACAAACAGCAACTTAAGGACAAACAACCTTAAAGGCAAAATTAACAAAAAAAAAATTCAAAAAGCAACATAAAAATGTAATCGCATAAGCTTATCTGCGCAGTAGAACCCCAGTACAAAAAACTAATAGCTACACACATACTCGTATGTAGGTATTGATTTCTTTTTAAATGTTCTTTAAACTCAATACAATTTGAATCACAGTTTATTTTAGTGATTAAAAGCGCTTTGATGGTATCCATTTCCATTGAAGTTTTTTCACTTGTCCATATATTATTTTAAACAGAAAATACTCTTTCTGCTGGGGCATTGGAACTAGATAAACGTTAACTGAATTCGATAACTTTCAACCTATTTTGGAAACTTATGCATCTTTATTTAAAATGTTTAAACATTTTTACCCAACGCTCTTCTGCAGATTTTTGATTATCATTCTATTCCTTTAATTTTTCTAAAGAGGTATATCTTTTAACAATAATTAATTCATCAAATAATTCGGTGTCATTTATGTTTAATTCATTTCTTTTATTCATAATGGAAACAAAACTGGATTTAACAGTCTGATTGAGCCTTAAAACAGTATTGTTGCAGAAACTGCGTTAAATTTTTAAATGCAGTTTGAGTTATGAAAATACTGAACAGTTAATAAAATACAGAACATTTCAACGTTATTTCCTAATAAATAATTTATACAGAACAGGACGCGCAAATACAGTACTGTTCTGTATAATACAGAATGGATGGTCACCGTATATATAATGTACCTTGCACCTTCATGCTTAAAGATACTACCCTATTGCATAAAAAGTGGCATCAGTTTACTTCACAATTGGTTCAATTGTCCATAACTGCAACGCTTGTAGAAAGAAAATGCTAAATATTTCATCAATGCATATACGATGTATAAAAGTAATACACACATATGTACATACATAAATATATTCATATAAAATAGAAATTTTCTGTGTATGCATGTAGTGGTTTTGGTCTATGGTAAGTCTACATTATATCCATCTGTACGTGCTGAAGTAACTATATTTTCATTTGCTACTTTTTTATTCAATGTATCTATTTTGGAGTATGTTTTTTTGGAGTATCATCTCATCGTCTAGATGATTTAATACTTTCATCATTTGTTGGTTTTTCACTGGTGATTTGTTTTTATTATTTGGACGAAAGTTGGAAACAAATCGACTCAAACAAGCACATAAACATGAAGAAAGCCAAAAATCCATATTTGTTTACTCATTCATTCACGTGCATTTACCAAACGTTTACTACTCTGATTGCTCTATGAAATTCTATTCCAAATTTCAAATGCATTTGCAAATATTTATAGCAAGAGCGACAACAAAAGCCAAAAATATTACCTTAAAATTAAAAATAAAAATTGTTTATTTGCTACAGATGGTTTCAAAGGCTTTTAAAATGTCATTTATGGATATGAACTGAAAAGAAATTTCGTTTATAAAAATAAGTATTGATATAAGAGCACTTGGTGATATTAAGCAAAGTTTTCTATTAAGAAATTTTAGCAAGATTTCAAAGACTATAAAGAAAGTTTCTAATGGATAAATGTCTACTAGTTGAACGAGCACAGAAAACTAACTTCTATTAGAGATTTTGCTCTATAGAGAGTTTGTTTCTGAAATCGAATAATTTTCCAAAGAAGAAATTTTTTTCGAACGATTTTTAAAAGTGAAAATACCACCAAATTAATAGTAAAAAATTTCTTAACGAAAGAAAATTTGCTAGAGAAATAAATACTGTCCTATGATAAGGTGGGGTTTTTTAAAAATCTCCCTGGTAGCATATTTAAAAAAAAATATCTAGTTGAAAGAGAAAACTTTTTTTCATTGCAAAATCTCTTGAAGAAAAAATTTGTATATTGTTTAAAATTAACTATATATCGTTACCTAAAATCCAAAAGGCCGTAACAACCAAAAAATTCAAAATAGACTTTTTGATTGATTATGATCTGATTAACCAAAATACATATTTTCCTAAAATTTTACTCACATATGTTCAAAAATACCGATTTTATTCGTTATTCAATTTGGCACCTAACATATAAATAGTAATGGGTGTTTTTTATTGAGGTATAGAACTTTAAGTTGGCATCACTTTTTTAACTGGCGGCCATTTTGTCAGCTGTCAAGTGATTAATATTTAGTTTGGTTTGCCATTTCATCATGAACAGGTTGACAAAAGAACAACGCTTGCAAATCGTGCAAATTTATTTCGAAAATAATGGTTCAGCTCGCGAAGTTTACCGCAAGCTCCGTCCATTTTATGGTCGACATAATCGTCCATCAGAGCAATTAATTCGGTTAACCATGGATCGTTTTCGCACTACGTTTACTCTATGTGATAATACGCATCCGCAGAGACGTCGAACAGTGCGCACCGAAGAAACAATTCATCGCAAAATTTTGTTCAGTGATGAGGCTCATTTTTGGTTGAATGGCTACGTCAACAAGCAAAATTGCCGCATTTGGAGTGAAGAGAATCCACATGAGACCCTTGAGACGCCATTACATCCACAAAAACTGACTGTTTGGTGTGCTCTATGGGCTGGTGGAGTCATTGGGCCATACTTCTTCCGAAATAATGCTGGAGAGTCAGTTACCGTTAATGGAGACCGGTATAGAGCCATGATAACCGACTATTTTGTTCCCGAATTGGATGGCATGAATGTGGATGAGTTGTGGTTCCAACAAGACGGCGCTACATGCCACACAGCGCACGTCACAATCGATTTATTGAAGGAAACATTCGATGAGCGCATAATTTCGCGGAATGGACCTGTCAATTGGCCACCAAGATCGTGTGATTTGACACCATTGGATTATTTTCTTTGGGGATATGTGAAGTCGCTCGTCTACGCCAACAAACCAGAAACGTTAGGGGACTTGGAAGCCAACATTCGTGGCGTTATTGCCAACATACGGCCCCATATGCTCGAAAAAGTGGTTGAAAATTGGACCTGTAGAATTGGCTTTATTCGAGCCAGCCGCGGCGGCCACATGCCCAAAATCATATTTAAACATTAATGGCATAAAATTATCCTTCCAATAAAGCCAAATTGATGGACATTAAAACGATTTTCTTGTGTTTTATTTCAATTCAAAGTTCTATACCTCTAAAAAAACACCCGTTATTAAATTTATGAAGTATTTTGCTTCTCCTGTAAAATAGTAAAAAGTGTACTTACGGCCTTTTGGATTTTAGGTGACGATATATGAATTTTCACAGAAAGAATTAATTTTGTAACTCAAAACTATTTTTTGCAGACAATTTTTCCACAGCAAAAGAGTTTCATATAAAACTTTTGCTCTTGTGAAGTTTTCTATAAATAAATATTTTCCAATCAGGATTTTTAATAGAATGTCAATGATAGAATACACATGTTTATATGGGAAGGATTATTTCGACGAAAGCAAGAAACACGTCGGCAGGTTGTTGTCTATATTAATTTTGTCGTTGTATTCCAATTGAACAAATTTTTATTTTTGTTGGCTACAATCATCAAATATATTACATAATAGTGTTTTCACACTGAAAGTTAAAACCTGGTTTAAACGTTAAAACCATAAACAACTGATTTTGCGTTCACACTGCAAGTTTGTTAAATTCAGGTTTTAACTCACATACTGTCTAATAACTTTTCTCAAAAATAAAATAAATCTCTTGCAGAAATGCATGTATTTGTATTCTTTTTCTGCTTTTTATAATACTTATTTGACAAACTGTACAACAACTGTTTTTGTTTGTCTGAAAAACTCGGAAATTTTACAATGCGTTGCTAAATGGAAATTATTTTATATTTTGTAAATAAATATTTTAAAATTATGGAACTAGTAATGGAAAGTGAAGAAGTGCTTGGAAATCAAATCACAAAATAAAACTTATTTATCTGCGAAATTGATATGTATAAATAATTTGATTCATATTCTGACAAACACCAATAGAACGGAACATCTGCACAGGTAGTAAAGAACAAACAACAATGGCAAGACTGTTGAAAATTAAGAGATGGTTAATGGAGCTTTCATTACAAAAAAAAGCTTTCAGTAAATTGTAATACCAAACAAACACAAAGAACACTGATGATGAAGGTACAGTGACCTTCGAAAACAGCTAGTTGTTCCGTTCTACTAGTGTTAGTGAAAATATCTACAGTTAACTTTGGTGTTATTGTAATGTAATTTGGCTTACAGTGCGATACGAACTTTAGCCTAACCAAATCATAGATATATGTAGAAATAAATGAATTTCGAACAATAATAATTAAAACTAGAGATGTGCACGTGAGTGTTTTCTGACTTACGACACGCACGCCCACGCAGAAAAATATTTTACTCACGCACTTTCACGCACGAATGATTTTGAAAATTTTCACAATCGCGCACGCTCACGAATAAAAAATTTTTAATCACGCACGAATGGTTTACAACTTATCACGATCACGCACGCTCACGAAAAAGTATGTGTATAATATAATTTTCATGTTTTTTGGGTTGAAAAATAGGTTCTTACATATCGTCACCTAAAATCCAAAAGGCCGTAACAACCAAAAAATTCAAAATAGACTTTTTGATTGATTATGATGTGATTAACCAAAATACATATTTTCCTAAAATTTTACTCACATATGTTTAAAAATACCGATTTTATTCATTATTCAATTTGGCATCTAACATACATGTAAATAGAATAAATTTATGATATTTTTTGCTTTTCCTGTAAAATAGTAGAAAGTGTACTTACGGCCTTTTGGATGTTAGGTGACGATAAACATATCTATGTATATATGTATGCTCGTGTTTTTGTAAAATTTACAATTTAAATTAAAATAAAGCAAAGTTAATTTAATATCGTTTTAAATATTCGTGTTCGCTGATATCATTTTAAATATTCGAATTCGAATTCTCGTATATCAAAAATTGACATTCCGCACATGTATGTATGTATACATACATAATATAAATGTGAAGGTAAGACGTATGATCAATTAAATAAATGATAATCAAATAAACGAGAAAAGCATATTAAATGAGAAAACATACAAATTACTAAAATTTTTCTGTTACGTAACATTTTCAAGGACTCCCCCACCCCCGCCATAACAAATCATAACAAAACTCGAACCCCACCAATCCCCTCTACACCGTTACGTAATATATGGACGGCCCCTAAATCAAAAAACATTTTCTGCGGTACAATTCGACAGTAGTATTGTTGACAAAGGCACTGTTGAATCAGTACTGTTTCTCAATTGATACTTCCCGCCAAACAAAATATTTCGAATTTTTCTGAAAAATGCGGAAAGTATTTATTTTATTCGCTCCACCAGTAGTTTCTGATAGACCGGCCATAAAAATCACATATGTGTAAAAATTGCACTAATAGCGTGCATACCGATCATGCGCATTGCATTTTTCACCTAAAAAATAACCTATCTTGGATATAAACACTTTTGGCAGCATAACTTTTAAATGCGGCGTTTTTCGGAAAAACTTTTGTATCCATTTTTGTTTAGAATAAATACCACAACATCTTTCCTCTACATAATTTTCCCATAAAAATTACCTATCATGGCCATTTAATGGGATGAAACTATGTTATGACACTAATTTTTTTTTTTTTTTTTTGAAATACTTTTTTCAACGGCTTGCGCTGAAAAATGGTTAGTGATAATTATAATTCGTTTTTATAATTTTATAAGGTAAGATCTGTATACTATAAAGCCTCATTACATTTGGACCAAATATGTATCGTCTAATAATACAGGGTGGGCCAAAAGAAACCAAGGGGTGTAAAAGTTTAATAACTTTTTTGTTTATTAACTTTTTTTATTTTTTCTTTCAGATTATATAATATACAAAATGGAAATTTTTTTACACTAAGTATGAAAAATGATGTCTCTTAAATGACCACCGTTTTCAGCTTCGCACTGATGGGCTCTTTTTAGAGCATTTTCCATAACATCTTTCAAAACTTGTGGCTGTAGCGTTCGAATTTCTGCAACAATGTTTGCCTTGAGTTCAAGGATTGTCTCTGGCTTGTTCACATACACTCGCTCCTTCAAAAAACCCCAAAGAAAATAGTCGGGTGCTGTCAAATCTGGCGATCGCGCTGGCCAAATAATTTCCGAATTTCGAGAAATTATTCGCTCTCCAAAAATTTGACTTAAAAGTGCCATTGTGTCTCCGGCAGTATGGGCAGTGGCTCCGTCCTGCTGAAACCACATACCAGGTCTGTTTTCAAGAGCAGGACGTAAAAAATTTTCTCTCATAAACCGATACCGCTCTCCATTTATGGTTACAGCACTTCCATCTTCATTCTCGAAGAAGTAGGGCCCAATGACATTTTCAGATGTGATCCCACACCATACTGTACACCTGATGGGGTGCAATTGGCGTTGATGAATGGCTCTTGGATTTTGAGAACCCCAGAACCTACAGTTCTGCTTATTAACAAAGCCATTCAAATGAAAATGAGCTTCATCACTCATAATCAAATTTTCATCTCTGGTTTAAATAATAAAATTCTATTGTTCTGGTTCTCTGTTCAGTTGTGAACCTCTCCATTATAAATTCTCCAAGTGTTGTCTATATAATCTGAAAGAAAAAATAAAAAAAATTAATAAACAAAAAAGTTATTAAACTTTTACACCCCTTGGTTTCTTTTGGCCCACCCTGTATAAGAATAAAACATCACATACCAGTTTATTATAAGCTTTGTTATGTATTTGGAAATTATACTACAGCTCGTGACCCATTGAGTATATCTCAACAACACTACACACAAAATTTAGACGATAGAGGAAAACATATTTTCGCATAAAAAATCTGCGTACATACATACTTGTATATATTATGTAACTTCACGAACAAATCATTAGAATTCTTCCAACAACAAAAATAAATAAATACAGTATTTTTAATCTAGAACCAAAATACGCGAATCACGATAAGGCTCATTCAATTCAATTCTACGCCTAATCAAAAAAATATGATTGTATTGAAGTGAGTTACCACTGTTTTAAAGGCTATGTTCTCCAACTTGAAAAAAATCACCTATAAATCTTAACCCTGCACTATCATACTTCGTCGAAATGACGACGCGCGATTTTATTTTCGATTTAAAACATATTTTTTGTGATTGTTTTTGTTTCGATTTTCGTACAGCGTTAGCCGCTAATATCAGTTACTCGAAACTAATGTTGCTTTTTTAGTTTAATACATTTATTATAAGAAACTACAAGACTTAATGGAAAAAATGTGTAATATTTCATACAATTGATGCTATAAATGCTATGTTTTAAGAAAAAATGCCAATTGATAGAAGTCTGTGAAATGTTAATTTTACGTTAAACGATTAAAAGAAATATATGAATTTCGTTATATGATAATTAAAAACTAGCTAAATATCAATAATAAATCTATTTTCGTACTTATTTTTGCTCAAGAAGTTTTTTATTGGCTCTTGAAATAGGTCGTAGTCGATTCGACGAAGTATGACGTTTGCGATATAAAAATAAGTATGATATTCTAGGGTTAAATATGGTTATTTGGATAACTGTGCAACAATTTATTATGATTTAAATTTGATTACGCAGTCCTTTCGAAAAACTGAGATAGTCGCCAGTTCAGCAATTTATTAAAAATTTCTTCACAAAAGTATACGAACTTGGAAATACTTTCCGTCGGTAAGACTACACACAACAAATTTAATAGCGAACTTTTTAATTCGAAAAGTAATAAGTCTGTAGAAGATTCACTACGTGGCGCCGATCAAGAAGACAATAATTAAGCAATTTGGAGACAAGTTTAGGTAAAAAAAACTGATATTTACTTTTAATGACACAAAAATATACACAGGAGGTTATAAGGGAGACAGCAAAAAAAAGCTTAAGGGACAAAAAATGCCGTTATTATGCTAATATTTCGTTAAAATTCGATGCGTTACTTATATTTAGCACAATAACACCTAAATACTAAAATTCAATGAATTAACTTAAATAACATCGAAGATAATTTAAAAAAACCTTCTGTAAAATTTTGTTTTTGTTACTTAAGCTTTTTGTGCGGTTATATTTACATAGCTCGATTTGATTAATTTTGTTTAGTTTTTTTCTCTCTCCTATAAAACTAAAAAAGTGTAGTTACGTGGTTTTGCAGTTCAGCTAACGGTATACATATGTATCTATGTATGTACACGTGTCTGTATGTATGTAACTGTACATGATTTCAAAAACAATTTACGTCATAAATTCTTCCAATTTCACCCAATATCTATTAATTGAATAGTTTTCCATTTACACTTAAAATGTTGCCATAATTTTATTATCCTTAATGTCAACAATATGTGTTTAAATATTTATTCATGCTCTTTTCGAATGAATGAAAATACACAAAATATACAGAAAAAAATTCTCTCTAATCATGCGTTAAATTACACTTTTCCAAAAATTAAATCGAAAAATCAACATCATACAGCAAACACCAGAGAAAAGCAAAAAATAAAAAATAAACGACAGGCAAAGAACAATAATAAATACCAAAAAACTACTAATAAATACAAGTACAACAAAAACACAAACTAAATACAAAAAATCAAACAACAAGCAAGTAAAAATGTCACATATGTTACAGCAATTTAGATTAATTTTCATTAGATCGCAAAACATACGAATACAAACATACACACACACACATACGCACACTCAAATAGAAATACAGGAAATACCGTAAACACAAGGGTTGTCTGTCATTGATTCACTTACACACAGTCACAAAACAACTTAACATAATCACGATATTAAAACGCCCCTTTGATTTTCGGAAAAAGCCAACTAACTGCTATTTGCTCATTCTAGCAGATTTAATTGTAACCCTTGGCATGAAAATAAATACAAATTGTCATAAAATTTTATAAATGCGGTTAGACGAAATTCACGAAATGCTTGTACGCCCAGTATTATGCAAGAGTGTGTGTGAGTGTGTGTTTTTTGGCAGCACAAGCAAATCCTTGTTGAACGAACTGCTCTACATATTTTTATAATTTATCAGTTAAGTGCTTTATTTGCAACATAAGCTGAATTTTTTTTAAGTTACAAATATTAAAAAATTTCTAATTTTATAATTTGACGAATACCGCAAATACCCTCGAAACTATTAAATACTTTTTGACTCACACATCTGTGGGATGTCTTAGATTTCACGTTGTACGACCAGGGACCAAAAATAATAAAGGTGGAAGTACATAACTCGCGTTCAATGCGCTAATGCGATACATGCGGCTGTCAAAAAAGTTGAAATATTGTGTTTTCATAAGGCAAGTTACATAGAGAAGTTCGCGACGCTCGTACCTCGCAAAAAGTTGAACATTCTTCAACTTTCATGCGTTGTATACAAAATGACAGCTAGTGTTACCAGATTCTTAAGCTAACATACACAAAAATGATAAGAAATTCATTTTTGTATTAAACAATGGATAAAAAATGCATTAAATATTTAAAGAAAAATAAAACGAAAATGCAAGACAAAAAATAGCCGGGAAAGGCTTTAAATTTTACAAAAAAAAAAAAACTCAAAAGCGTGTTGTATAACTTTCCATTTGTATAGCGTTAAACGTTTAACAAGCCAAAAAAGAGTTGCCGCGTAACGCGTGGTATGTACTTCCACCTTAATTATTCTTGAAGTTAAAAAAAATAATAAATAAAATCAAATAAAAGGGAACATTGGACAACGTGGCTCATCACACCATTTTAGTTTTTATCAACCAGAAACTCGAATGTTTTAAAAGTTTTTATTTTTATTTTTTTAAGTAACCTAGGGTTTACACGTGCAAGTGCAAGTTCGAAAAACTCAATACACCCAAACTCTTTTACTAACACAACTACACTTTCGGCACTTGCAGTCTACTTCCAACTCAACTGCCAAGGAATTTTACAAGACAGTGACTTGTTTCACTTGCAGCAAGTAAATGGAAAGTTAGCTAACAGTGTTGCCCTATTAATACTTTAGTAGAAATTAACTGTATTTCAGTGTAATGTTATATGAGTTTTTTCTAATTTTAAATACATTTAAAAGCTAATTTAATATATATTTTCTTAAATATTCATAAATCAAGCGGTCAATGAATTTTTTAGACATAAATAACATTAAAATAACAAGAATTAAGTTCAATACTATCTGGTTCCCCCAAAATTAACATTTTTTATGTTATGGACAACTCTGCAATAAAAGGCAAACATGCAAGTTGCAAGACAGTCGGGCATTTGTATGAAATTTTCGTTGATAATACGTACACAGAGCTTGCATGCAAGGTACTTGCATGTGTAAACGCAGGGTAAGTTATTTTTTTCTTTTTAGGGTTCCGTACACCAAAGGTGAAATACATGAGAATTAAAAATTAAAGGGTGTTCCAAAACGAGCAACGAAATATGTTAAAATCTAATGTAATATACATACAATTGTATGTGCATGTGTATATTGACACTTGAAATTTGTAAAATTAGTGTATTTTTATATAGACTACAACAATTACACTAAAATTTAAAAAAATTTCAATTAAAGGGTGGTCCATCAGTTAATGCAATTTTGACTATGTAATGTGGGCAACTTGCTATATCTTGGAAACCGTAAGAGGCAAAACTCTTGAACTTTTCAAAAACGGTAAAACTAAAAAATCCAAAAATTATAAAATCACCAAACTAAAAAAAACCGCCAGAAACAAAAAAAATCGCTTAAACGGAAAAAGGCACCAAATTAAAAAAAAAATTCTAGCACTAAAATAAATCGGCAAAACCGAAAAAATCGACAAAACGCGAAAAAGGCGCCAAAACTAAAAAAAATCGCCCAAATAAAAAAAAAGCTAAAATGAAAAAATCGCCAAAATGAAAAAATCGCCAAAATTAAAAAAATCGCAAAATTGAAAAAACGCCAAAAACCGAAAAAAATCGCCAAAACGTGAAAAAGGTGCCAAAACTAAAAAAAACGCCAAAATGAAAAAAACGCCAAAAAACGAAAACATCGATAATACGGGGAAAATAAGTGTCAAAACTAAAAAGCGCCAAAAACCGAAAAAAACGCAAAAAACGACATATCTAAAGAACGCTCAAAGCCGAAAGAACCCAAAAACGAAAAAAAAAGCCAAAACTATTTATTATGTAGGCTAAAGTTCGTATTGAATTACATATATAGTGTCCGTACGGAACCCTTCGTGAGCGGGTCAAAATCGCACTCACTGAATTTATTTATTTTTGAGCAAAAATAATTATTATTTTCCGATTTTAATTTTTTGAGCAGATTTCTAATTTTTCTAACAAAAATGCCAATTACATTGTTCCTCTTGACCTAAGATTCGATATAAACGAATAGGCTCTCTAAAGCGAAAAAAAGGAATGAAAAACGACTTTAAAATATTTAATTTATATTTAAAAGTAAATTTTTATTGAAAATAAAATTGGTGAAATATGTTCTAAGTAGTGAGTACTCTTTTTCTGTGTAGTATGTCACTTGATTCTGCTTGATTCAACTTTAACATTTTATACTTGTTGTTTTCACATTTGAATGTTATCCTTTTTATCTGAACCACCACCGCCATTCATCACATCATATGATATTCCCTTCCAATATATGTTCGTACTTTTCTCTAATTCATTTTTCCTAAAATCCAAACAAAATTAAAACAATTTAACACTTGCTGAGTGTTCAATTTTTTTCGTGCACTAAATGAGATTATTAGTTAAATAAATATCTAAGGCGAGTTATTTATGCTTACGGAATGTATGTGTATGTGTGTGTTCATGGCTTTCGAGTTTGTTTGGGGGTGAAATTTAACTTAATTGAATTTAAAATGTAACTAATCCCTGATTTAGTGCAATTTTATATTTTTTATGATTGTGGGGTGAAACTCGTGTGTTACGATTGTTGATGTTTTTTTAAATTGTTGTCAATTGTTTTTGTTTTGAGGCTGATTTTATTATTGTTTACAAGTTTAAAGTCACTAAAATTAATTGATACAAATTGCTTTTATTGCCGCTGGTAAAAACGAAACACACACACACATACAATTATTGGAATCAATAAAATTTAAGCAATCAACTACAAAAAATTTATGTAAATAAATATTCAGGTATGCAATGAAAATTTAAGGATATCAAACCGATTGTCTTTAGAATATTTAATTAATTTCGAAAAATTTCGTAAATGATTTTTTGGAGCATTTAAAATTGTTTAGCCAAGAAATCAAAATATAACAAAAATTAAAAATTTAAATAACCCCCGATATATCTAAGATCTAGCTAAGAACACTATTGACCAAGTCAAACAGAAAACCAAATCAAAATCGGTTACGCCGTTTGGTCTGTACGTGAACTCGTACACAGAAAAAAATGATTTGGAAATACAATTAATTTATTTGTTACATCAATTAAATAATTAATTGATTTTGAACCTACAACGATTTTTGTAAATACAATTAACGAAATTGTAAGTTAAAGGAAAATCTTAAAAATATTTTTAATTAAATATATCAACAAATAATTTGTTGGAATTTATTTTTTTTTTCAACATTTATTTTTGTTAGATTTCAAAGTTATTTCAATTAAAGTTATTTTTATATTAACAATCTGAATTGTTGAATTTTTATATCATATTTGTTATATTAACAAGCTTTTTATATACAATCACAATCCTCGAAACGATTTTTGCTTGTCTGCGAAAAACACTAAATGTCTTTGGTCGGAGTTGAACCGGCAACCTCAGGACTTCGCTTACCTCTCAGCTGAAGAGCAACACTTTATTAGATAAGCAAATAATGAATACATACAAAACATGATGTCTTGTTTTTTCTATAAGTATGTGCGCATTTCGTTATGATATAATTTAACAAATAAATTTGTTGAGTAATTTAATTCACCACAAAAATTTTAATTTGTTATATCAACAATGATGATTGTTAATATTTAAATTAAATTTTAACAATTTGTTTTGTTGGTTGCATTTAGATGATATTTTTTTCTGTGTACAGATACACAGACATACACTACAAAATTTTAACACCGCTTTTTTTGTTCGGGGGTTAAAAAGCAATATAAAAAATGTTCACATGGATAGTTTTTAAATTTTGTTGAGAAAGTCTTGGAGATATTTTTTTTAGATATAATACAAGCATTACAGCTCCTTTTAGTCTAAATCGTTTTGTTTATGAAGTTGACTTTTATCATTTTACTCGTCTGATTGATCAGGTTAATCAAACTTTTTGCATAGTAACAAATTTCTACTCCGATTTTCTTTTGCATTGTGAAATATTATTTTTTTTTTGTATTATATTTTTTACCAAAAACAAAATTCCCACCAATTTGTGGTTTGGTAGAACTACAATCTTCTATAAATTTTATGCACTATGGAATAAGGCGCAAGGAAATAATCCCCAAATAAGAAATGAAATAAGCCCTATAAAATAAAACCCCAAAAAATTAAATAAGGACCAAGAAAAAATGTATTCCATGAAATAAATAAAGCCCAATGAAACCAAACTCAAGATGAAATAAAGCCCAAAAAAATAAAATAAAGCCCAACCAATCTCAAGATAAAATAATGCCCAAAATAAATGAAGTAAATTCTAATGCCCTAATTCAGTAAGACGATTTATACTGTGTTTAGACGACGAGTTGAATCACATGCTTCGCTCTCTAATCTTGTTTTTGAATCTTGCCGTTTATACGACGCCTTCGTGTTTCGTGTGCAGCGTGCCAATTTAGTGCTTTTCGCACTAGATTTAGTGCTTTTCAATTCATAACAGTCCGGAATTTTTCAACTAGGTGCTTTTTTTAAAAAAATACACGAAATTGGTGCTTTTTCACCTTTGACTTTAGTGCTTTTAGTGCGTTTAACAAATCCACTAAATATAAATTTGTGATAGTATGGTGGCTTTACAAAAAACAACAAATAAACATTTTCCACTTTTCTGTCTGATTGTCATCAGTAAAGAACGGAATAAGCTACAGTAAACTTCTTGGTAAGCTTTTGTAGAAAATCAAACACTGTATAAAAAAATTTAAAATTAAACTAAATCTGAAATAAAAATATTTTTATTTTCCATTCCATTCACTTATTACAGCTATGGCTAAAATAAATTGAAAAATTTATAAAATTGTTTTATATTTCTCTATTATAACGAAAAACACTTCTTTGGCACTTTTTAAAAGGCCTGTTTGTATTTTGTATGGAACTTGGTAAAATTTTCTGGTATGACATAATATTTCTGTTGTGTTCTTGAAAAATCGTATAAATTTAGGGTAAATTTTATTTGGACTGTAAATAACTTTTGATCCACCTAACTTATCAAAAAATTTTCTGTGACTTTTTTTATAGAGCGTTTAATTTTCTACAAAACGTACCAAGAAGTTTACTGTAGGACATTCCGTTCTTTACTTATGACAATCAGAATGAATTAAATCAATTTATAGCATGTAAATCATATGGGAAATTGAAAAGTGCGATGCGCACCATCTCACCATCAATATTATGAGCTGATATTTTAACAGGCCTATTTTTTTACCTAAACTAAAGTTTGAAACCTGGTTCTGAGAAAAACAAAGGATTTTTTTTTGAGAACACCCTAATGTACATCCATACATAGTAAATAGTTTTTGTTAATTCATTGACACATACATACATATTTATACGCATGTACATATACATAAATACATACAAATTCTTTCGATTTGTATGCTAATTATACGCAGAATTCATTTTATTTCGATTCTAAATACAATTACTGGAGTTACAGTAACAAATTGTTGGGCTCGATATCGACCAAAATCCTACATTTCCACATAAATTTTAATCAATTGTTTTGATATTTCGTCTATACGGAATAATTTAATTTAGGCACATATATAAAAGAGAACAAATAAAATTTTAATTGAAATCTTTATCCTGTAAATAAAATTACTTTGTTTCTGAAGTTTAGTTTTATGGATTATATAAGCTTACGAGTTCACTTTATTTTTCCAAAATTTTTATATCAAATATCTCATTACTTAATTGTTTAATTTGGTTTTGTCTTGAACTTAAATTATTTTCCTACTCATATTCTACTTATAACTGAACAAAATCGAAATATGGCTTTATTGCATTTAGTGCTTTTTTTGAAGGCAGAGTGCTTTTTGCTCTGAAAAAGTTGGCATCACTGTTCGTGTGGCATCTTTTTATTTATATTCACACATTCATACATATCATACGCACGCATATGAATACCCAGTGGGAAAAGGTAATGAATAATAAATTATAAGGTAATGCACATCATGCATAATTTTTCATTTCTGAATTGATTACTGTTAACACAGAACATGTCCTAGGAAAGTAATGAATTATTTTAACTGTGTTTGATCAAATTACCCTATCGTTTCTAAGGGATGCATTGTTTTGCTTTGGAAAATAATACTGTATGTAATTAATGCCTAATTTTCCAGCTGGGTACATACGTATCATATACAGGGTGGGCCAAAAGAAACCAAGGGGTGTAAAAGTTTAATAACTGTTTTGTTTATTATTTTTTTTTTTATTTTTTCTTTCAGATTATATAGACAACACTTGGAGAATTTATAATGGAGAGGTTCACAACTGAACAGAGAATCAGAACAATAGAATTTTATTATTTAAACCAGAGATCAATTATTTTAACGCAAAGAGCATATCGTCGACATTTTAACGTCAGAATTTCGCCCTCTGAAGCGATGATTCGTTGCTTAGTTAATCGTCATCACCAACATGGCAGCGTAAGAGATTTGCCTCAAACCGGTAGACCACGTTTAAGTCGCACTGCGGAAAATATTGAACGAGTACAGCAAAGTGTTAACGAAGCACCAGAAACATCTGGCAGAAGGCTTTCTGCTCAGCTAGAAATGTCTCGTACGTAACTACGGCGCATTTTAAAAAAAGATTTACAGTTATACCCATATAAGGTGCAATTGGTCCAAGAATTAAAACCCGCAGATCATCGGCAACGTCTAAATTTTGCAGTTAAATTTCAAGAGTTGGCCAGAAATGAAATCAACTTTATTGAAAATTTGATTATGAGTGATGAAGCTCATTTTCATTTGAATGGCTTTGTTAATAAGCAGAACTGTAGGTTCTGGGGTTCTCAAAATCCAAGAGCCATTCATCAACGCCAATTGCACCCCATCAGGTGTACAGTATGGTGTGGGATCACATCTGAAAATGTCATTGGGCCCTACTTCTTCGAGAATGAAGATGGAAGTGCTGTAACCATAAATGGAGAGCGGTATCGGTTTATGATAGAAAATTTTTTACGTCCTGCTCTTGAAAACAGACCTGGTATGTGGTTTCAGCAGGACGGAGCCACTGCCCATACTGCCCGAGACACAATGGCACTTTTAAGTCAAATTTTTGGAGAGCGAATAATTTCTCGAAATTCGGAAATTATTTGGCCAGCGCGATCGCCAGATTTGACAGCACCCAACTATTTTCTTTGGGGTTTTTTGAAGGAGCGAGTGTATATGAACAAGCCAGAGACAATCCTTGAACTCAAGGCAAACATTGTTGCAGAAATTCGAACGCTACAGCCACAAGTTTTGAATGATGTTATGGAAAATGCTCTAAAAAGAGCCCATCAGTGCGAAGCTGAAAACGGTGGTCATTTAAGAGACATCATTTTTCATACTTAGTGTAAAAAAATTTCCATTTTGTATATTATATAATCTGAAAGAAAAAATAAAAAAAAGTTAATAAGCAAAAAAGTTATTAAACTTTTACACCCCTTGGTTTCTTTTGGCCCACCCTGTACATACATACACATAAGCATACATACTTACATACATTCGACCAGAGAAATAAGTCGAGGCAAAATTATCGGCGGCGGCGGCGCAGTAGTTTTGTGACCGGCAGCAGTGCAGTAGTTTTGTGACCGGCGGCAGCGCGCCGAGTGAATTGTCGGCGGCGCAAATAACTATATGAAAATTTAAAGAGAAAATAAAAATTGAAACTGAAAATTGATTTTCAAATTTTTTTTTCGGAAATTTGTCTTTTTGAGCAGATAACATTTCGGCTGGTTTTGAGCCGATGCGAGCCGATACAATCGGCGGCGGCTTGATATACAGAAAAATAATCGGCGGCGGCGGGCCGTCGGCTTCGAGCTGGTCGACGTGTTTCTCTGCATTCGACTCATTCAAAATTTTGTTTTTGAAGGCATCCCTATATTTTCTTCTTATTTTTCCTTTTTTTACTATTCATAACTTAATTAAATTTATTTATATTAAACTCACATCTATGTTTTTTTGGTTTGTTTTTATTTGTTCAAACCCATACATACACATATATGTACATATTTTGTTTTGATAGCTGGTTCAGCTAAACTGCCGATAAACTGCGATAAAAGTTAGAGAAGATACAAATTATACGTGCTTCGCAAGTAGATTCATATTGAATCTACCTGATTCGCTCTCATAATTTTGTATGGCGAAGCAAGTTGATTCGGTCATCATTGGGGTGTGAAGCATGAATAATAATAATAATAAACATACTATTAGGATTATTAGAATTAGGGAATAATTAAAAATTCCTTAATTTTATTGGGCCTAATTTCAATTTCTTATTGAGGCGTTATTTCCTTGGACCTTATTTTACAGTGCCTCAAGTTTATTTGGTCATTGTCAGGGTGCCATCCCATTTCTAGGCCTTGTTTCTAATTTATAATTTTGTGAGGATATGAGTCCTTTTTAAAAGCTTTTGGTATATAAATCTTCTTTAGTGTAAAGTTCCTAGTTTGCTTGGTTTCTATTCTTATCGAATATGTCACTTCGAAAGGCTAGAGATACATACAATTAAGGGTTTCTGTTTAATAGGAGTAGCCTAGCCATATTCCAGTAGTCTGCATGTCCTTACAAATTGAAAGCCATCCGATTGTAATCTATTATGTGAATACGAAAAACAAAAAAGAAATAGTTAAGCGCATACAACTAGCATTCGATTCAGATATGTCTTTCAGCTATCCTATTGTAGAATTATATGTTAATTAGAAGTAAAGAACAAAACAGACACTAATAAAATTTAGTCATTGCACCAGCATCAGGTTTGGATGTGTTAGTAATGTATCATATTGCTTATTAGTTTCAATTACGCTCTCCGAATCACCATAACAGTTGCAGTCATCCAACCTTCACTTACAATGGGTGCATTCATGAGACGTAGTTGTTGTGCAACCGTTGAGTGTTTGTCTTAGAAACGCATAGTTGAGTAGTTCCGCTCCACTCAACAGTCGAGTAATTTTCCATCATAAAATTTTTTCGCTACCTATAGTCAACATGTTGTGCTCAGCCTGAACAGCTGATCGAATAGAGCTTTATCTTTTATTTGATTTGTTAGGTGGCAGGAGCAAATATTTGTTAAATTTTACATTACAAATGCGATGAAGTAACAAAATAAAGATATAAGATTAAATTATATCCATCTAGCCGTTTCTAAGACGTAACTGTTGGGGCCAACAGTTGCCAACGGTTTCACAACTGTTGAGCTCAACAGCTACATCTTATGAATGCGCCCAATGTATACAGTGTTGGACAAATCCTATGGCCTAGGCCAACGCTGTGTAAATGTAAGTAGAAATTGTATACATTCTTTGGATGGGTCGCGCTTACATTGTCACTGGTCTTAGATCGGAGATGTATGTGAAAAACTGTCTAATGGGATATTAAAGTTGCTCTTTTTATATATTACCAATATTACTAGATTTCAATAAAAGTAATTATCCCTGTAGATGTTGGAAAATCCTAACGAAACGACGGACACATTAAAAATTAAATAAAAAGTCTTTTATTTACATTTTGAAGAAATTTAATCACCTTGAAAGCCTGAATAGACACTACACATATCTTTAAAACCACCTTAATTAATAAACGCATTACCATTGGTTTCCTAAAAGTCTTATTGCTTCTGGACAAAATTTCAACCACAGAAAATTTAGCGTATGTTAAATAAATAGTCGTTAAACACTCGATTCATTGTATGTACAACTAATTTTTACTTTTAACTTATATCTGTTATTTAAGTTTAATTTCGAGATTTGTTGTATTTAGAGAATTAAAGTCGGACTTAAAGAAGAGTATTTTCATAAAAACTTGTTTTATTCTGCGTTAGATGGATCTTACTTACGCAAAGCTTACTTTGCAAAGTCTAAGTTTGAAGGGGTGCAAAGGAATAAAGAGTCCGCTTTTCTGCCAACTCTAGTAGCCTATTTCACCAACTTATCTAAATATCAATTTATATTTAAATGTCGTTGTTCCATAAAAAAATTAATCAAAATCAACATTTAAATATGAATTGATATTTAAATAGAGTTGGTGAAATTGAGCCATAGAAAGCGTTGACGCTGCATCAGATACGGCCTTAAGCATTTTGCTTTTTTTATATAAAATTTTTATATTAATCTTATTTGCACATTTATTTTTCTTAAGCAAACATGGGAAAATTTCAATATTAAAGGTGCTGCCCAAAATTTACATAATTTTTTATTTACAGGAATTTTTCCTTTTGCTTTGCTTGTAAATTTTGCAATTAGAAACTGAAAACATACTTAAAAAAACTTTTAATTACAAATAAAATCCGACACAAACACAGGCACAAGCACAAACTCCAACACACACACACACACACACACACACACACACGCATACAGACTCACACGCACACTTGTTAACGTTCACAATTTAGAAGGTAAACAATATGAAAACAGAAACACATGCAAATCTTAACAAAATTGAAGTAATTTGAAAAGTAATTAGCATGACAAACACTAATTAACAAAAAAATCTTTTTTTGCAGCAGTAAAATCAACTCGAGAAAAGGACCGAGAATTAGAACATGAAATAAATTAATTCAAAATAAAGGAATGCAAAACGATGGAGGAATTAAAAAAATATACGTATGTACATATGTACAATGTACTTACATAATTACAAAACTCATGTATACAAAAGAAAGAAACAATAAAATAAGGTAACAACAAATAAATACAAGACAAAAAAGTAAAAAATAATGGCAGCAACATCGACAAAAGGAAAGAACTACAGTTTACAAATTTTTAATAGATTTGGGCCGAGCTCGTTCGATCGTTCACTTTAGACCAGCTACGTCCAAACACACATACACTGATATTTGCATTTGAGATAAACAGCTTTGAAGCTCTTAAATTTGTTTTTGTTTCTTTGTAAAGTAAGAGCAAGCATTGTTGTTTGTTATGTTTTTGTTGTTGTGGCTGTTTAAGTCTCGTCGGTGTGAAAGCACTAAAGATCTTTTGTAAAAGGGCTTGGGCCATACATATTTTAAATGGGTTTGATCATCGGTCTGTCTTAAGGTATTCACTTAATCAGATTTTTGTTTCAATCGGTTAATCGCTCGATTATTTAATCGATTAATTTTTTAACTAGCTGAAGTTGATTACAAAACCGAAGGTACTGGGTTCAATCCCTGTATCCAACAGTCATTAAAAATAACAACACCACGCATTTTTCTGTTGTGCATTTGTGTCCTTTTGTGTCAGTTGTTGTAGGAAAGGAATCGACGAAGTAAAATAACCGATAAAATGGCTACTAACCACAGCTTCAAAAAATTTAATGCGCCTCATTTAACACCAGAGGCGCTGCAACACTGCATTATTAAAAACATGCAAAAAAGCAGAGTTGCAAAAGAATGAAGCTTTCCTATACACTGAACCAAAAATTTACCTAAATACTGCAAAATGGGGTGTAAAAATGAAGAAATGTAGATTATTATACAGCTAACAAATTCGTTAAAGAATATAATTTTAGTAAATAGTTATATAGAAGAAATTTCTTCATTTTGACTGTTATAGTTTCGTTATTTAGTGGAAGGTAAATATTGCTAAATTTTAGTTGAATTGAGTAAGAATTCTTTTTTATAATAACTAATTAATATAGTCTATTTGAAGGTTTTTTATTTGTTTTGTGGAATTTTTGTTCAAATGAAGTAATGGATTTAGTTAGTATGAATATTTTTTTTATTCATAATGAAGAATTATTCAATTACTAAGCCTCTGTAGGAATATTTTCTTCCACCATTTAAGACAATTTTTATATAAATTGTAAATAGCAAACTATCTTACAAATCACGTAAGTAAGTGTGTAGTTATTTTGTTTTGTTTGCTGCTTACAAATTATATATAAAATGGTCTTAGTTAGTGAATCTTTCTTTTGTTATTAACAATACGAAATTTAATAAAGTAAAAGTGTATTAAGTAATTAAAATAAAACAGTACAAATTACAAGAAAAGTCGAAATTTATTATACAAAATTAATATATATATAATTATATATTAATATTCATTAATAATAAATATGTAATTAAATATATACGAGTAAGTTTACATTAGAGTAATATTTAATTAAACTTTTTGTAGATATGCAAGTTCCATGGTATGAAAAAAAAACTAAGAACATCGATATTACTTTTCCATTTTCTTTTAGTTCCCTACTACTGAGCATAATAATACAACAATCATCATAAAACTGTAGGGTATCAAAGAAAGCAAACAACAATAAAATTTATATAATTATAAAACAAATAAAAAAGGTTAATCTTGGTATGGGTGTACAGATTCGTTCACATGTCCACACATTAAAATGGGAATTACCAACAAATTGCAGCAGTTAAAGACACATTTCATCCTTAAAATATTCATTGTGCTTAATTACTAAAACACAAAACATTAAAACAGAGCAACAAAAACGTAGAAAGAATAAATGTTGAGAAAGGGAGGAAAAAATTTAGAGCAAAGTCCAGGAGCTTTCAAAGTACACACCCATACACATGTATGTATTATGTACATAGATAGCTTATACACACACACTCTTATATATACAAATAATCCTCGATTTACGGGATCTAGTGGGACCGCAGTATTTGTACAAAATCTTTTTTTTTTTTTTTTGAGCAGGAATTAAGCATTTCGCGTAAATCAAAACATGAGACACAAATGAAATTTTATTTTGGGACTTAAGAATCGCGTTTAATAAAGAACACATGCAATTATTATATGTTAAACTTTTTGTTAAATTTTCAAAAAGTATTTGAATTAAAACAAGATAAAAAATAATTCAAACATTTCAAGCAATGCACATTCTCTTCCAGGTAATAGGAAGATTACAAAAATAAAACAATGAAAAAAACGACATGGCTTTTCGCGTTCGATACGCTAATGCAATACACGCGTCTGTCAAAAATATTGAAATAGTGTTTTTACATAAGGCAAGTTACATAGAGAAGTTCGCGAAGAGCGTACCTCGCAAAAAGTTGAACATTCTTCAACTTTCACGCGTTCTTTATAAAATGACAGCCAGTTTTGCCAGATTCATAAGCTAACATACACAAAAATTATTAGAAATTAATTTTTTTATTAAACAATGGATAAAAAAATGCATTAAATATATAAAGAAAAATAAAACGTAAATGCAAGACAAAAAATAGCCGGCAAAAGGCTATCAAAAGCGTGGTGTGCAACTTTCCATTTGCACAGCGTTAAACGTTTAACAAGCCAGAAAAACGTTGCCGAATAACGCGTGGTATGTAACTCTACCTTAATATTTTTCATGTTGAAACTTTATTAACATTTTTAAGCGACTTCAAAAAAAGGAGGAGGTTAACAATTCGCCTCAATTTTTTTTGGATGTTACTTCATAACTCGGTACATTTTAGACCGATCGTAAATTTCTTTTTGTCTGACAGGGTATAGCTTCCTATTGTTCCCATTGTAAAAAAAGTGGGCGGGAACACGCTCACGATTTTTTAATTTAATTTTATGATATTCTACTTATTTGATTGCTGCGAAACCTATAAAACACCTTTGGTTCTTGTAATTACACAATTTTAAAGTTAAAATTTATTATAATATTTCACGAGGTCTTAGTTAACCGATTTTAACAAAACTTACCAAACACCTTGAGCAAAAAGGCGGAGTCACGACCATTACAATTTAATATTTTATTTTAAGTGGTTCTGCTTCATCGATTTTTACAAGACTTAATACACACCCTGAGCTCTGAAAAACACACAATCTTGCGCTTAAGATATAGGCAAAGGCGCGCCCATTAAAATTTAATGTTATACTTCACGTACTTTTTCTTACGAATGTATTGTTCTATCATATCTTTGCATTGAAGTCAGTTTTTTTTTGGCACAAAGAATTATTAATTTTTTTTTTCGTAAACAATTTTTAAAGTTCTAGTTTTAAATTGAAAAACATAGCTCAGCTGTGCCATCACTATTATTTGGTAAATTTGCCTTGATTTCAAAGCAAATGCATATGAATTGGAATGGTTTGAATTTTGCTTTCGTTTTTATTTTTTGGATGTTTTTTATAATGTTGTAAGCTTTTTCTCTATTTTTAAGTCGATCCAAAATTTTAATTTTGTCGTATAATGCATTGGTAATTACTTTTTTCGCCTTTGTCATTTTTATAACAAACTTAAAAATGTTTTTAGTTGTAGTAACTATGCTGTTAGTTTATCATAAATTGCAGTGCTGCATTTCGCGTAAAATGAATTTTGTAATAAGTTTTTGCGTGTGTCATATTAAATTCGCATAAAAAATCGCATTATTGTTAATGTGTGTTATATCGAAATCGTATAAATAAATTACAGCGTAAATCGGGGGTTATCTGTATATATTCATATAAATATGTGTGTACATAAATACACATGTATGTACATATGTATATATGAATGTTAATAATAAAATAAGCTAAAATACAAAAAGCCATGTTAAAAATTTAAAAATGGCCCTGAATGCCACCGCTTTTTCCTCTACCGAGTACAAAGTAAACTGATGGCGAGCGAAGCCTGCATGCACAAGCACACGTGTGTGTGTGTGTGTATTATATGACTTAATGATGGATTTTTTATGTATCACTGGTAGTAGCAGCAACACTCCATAATGATGGTAATTATATCTCGTTTTGCTAACAATTTTAGGCTAAAAATGGAGTCTCACATTCATTCACACCGACTACAACCAGTTCGAGTTGTTTTTGTTTTTATACCAGTTTTTTTACTATTTTATTTTCATTTTGTTTGATTGCACTTTATTATGTGAGTAGGTGTGTGTGTATGGATGTGAACTTAATTCCTGAAATATATGCCACACCTTTCCAATTACCAATTTAATTCTAATCATGGCTATATTAAACTATGAATTCTATTAAACGACGCCCCTTTATAAAGAAACCGTACGTTTTCTTCTAATGTATGTATGAGAGAAAGAGCCAAATATATAACTATATACACCATCTTTAATAAAAACATTATGATAGTGGGTAAATGAGAGTGAAATAACAGTTAAATAACTGTATGGAAATGGAGAGTTTAGTGTAGTTTCACTACAGCCCAGTGAGAGCACAAAAGAGTGTTAAAATACTGGTTAAATTGTTAATGGTGGTGTGGAAGTACATAAGGTTTCATAAGAAATTGTGCAATAGGAAAAAGTGGTTGAGGAACAAGTGCGAATGATTTGAAAGTGTTTGGATACGGTATATGATTGAGAATTATTCACAACTTTATCACAGTTGTTTAATCGCGTTAGAACGGTGATAACGCACGCGGTTATTTTTTGGAATAATATCAAATAATTGAAAATATACATTATCAAAAAACAACTTAATAGTGAAAAATTAAAAAATAATTTCAAAGTAAAAGAGCAATTATTTACTTTGAGTTAATATAAGCAAAACTAATAAAAAATATTTATGTGTGGTATGAAGGTAATAAGTACAAAATACTAAAGTGCATAAATACTAATAAGTTTATATGTATAAGAAGTCAAAGTGAATAACAGTGAGGCATAAATATTTAAGTGCTTAAATTTGTGCAATATGTCAAGTGCACAGGTATCGCAGCCACCTACATTGCAGCAATTGCAACAGCATCAACAACAACAGCAGCAGCAACATCAACAACAACAGCAACATATATCGCATTTTCTTAATCATATAGCAGCAGCCCAACAGCAGCAACAACAACAGAATCACCAACATCACAATTTATCACCACCTCATAGTGACTATCAACATGATTCTAATACACGTTCGACCATCTCACCAAGATCGCCACAATCTCAATTAAGTCCCACGGGCTCCACAGGGTCACCGCATTCAAACAGCAACTCCCCAAAGCCTCCTGCAAATGCGGCAATCGAAGAATCTAATGCATCTCTAAGCAGCAGCACTACTTCTTCAGCTTTAACACCCATCAGCACATCATTACCTTTGCTGGTTCAGCCGGTCCCAATTGCCACTAATATGCACAGCATGTCACAGCTACCACCAGCCGCTGCAGCAGCTGCAGCCAACCTGAGAGATCAACGTATTTTTAGCTCTCCCCTGGTGGCTCAGCAAAGACTTTATGACTCCCTACCAGCACCACCACCACCTGCAGGTCATGGTGTCTATTCTATGCCTCGTTTACCTCTTATGATGGGCCCACAAAATCCTTCCAGTCCGTTGACACAGTTGCCCCAACCACCTCCTCCACCCTTATCAACATCACCTACGGCTTCACGATCACCTCCCATTCTGCAGCAAAGCCAACCAAAAAAATCATTTTGCATTGATGCTCTATTGGCAAAGAATCAAAATGGTTCCGATACACAGTCAGCAGATATAATAAGTGCTAAAACGATTCACATGGATGATAGATTATCGTTGGGCTTGCAATACGCTCGCGATATGTCCGCAATTGGTCTAACCGAGCAGGAAGCTTTACAACGACTGCACGAGTCACGTGAATTCGACTCGCCCAGTCCCGACGGCATGTCAAGGTGAGTTGATAATTGTTATTGGTTTAAACAGAAAATTTCTGCTACAAGTGGGAAGGGGATAATGACTTTTTTTTAAACAATAATAAGGTTCATAAAAGAAGGTTATATGTTAAAAAATATCTTATAAGATTTATTTGTTAACTCTTTATTTGTCCAATTATTGCTGAGCGACTGAACACGTAAATCGGTTTGATGGCTAGCGCCAAATATTTCTATATTTATGCGTCTAGCGTTTATTTATCTTTTTACTTTAACCGGCAATAAGTATGTCTGGTAGAGATTGAAAGGACGCAATTACTTTGCCTGACAAAATCAATCAGAAGTCGTGCCAGCTTTATTTTTATTCAGCTTTATTTATACTTAAGATTATGCCGAATAAAAAATAAATTAAATTATAGGCCATTTACACCAGCACAAAATCTAGCAGATTTTAGTTTAAATCTTTATGAAAATTTATACCGTTTAGAACAACTTTTTTTTGACATTTATCAAGATTTTTTTATCCAAAACAAACCCCATTAACTAAAAAACTTCCAAGACTACAGCCAAATAACTGCAATGTAGCCAATTCACACACCTTTTTAAGCATACCGTATCTAATTCACTCATCTTTTTTTTATAAATATGTTGTACAGGGTAGTAAAAAATAAATTAAAATATTATATTTTTATTAGATTTCCTACAAATCTACTGACAAAATAGATTTTGTTTAATAGGGCAGTTACACCTACACAAAATCTAGGAGATTACAAGCTTTATGAAAATCTATACCGTTTACACAAAATTATTTTTGACATTTATCAAATTTTTTTTCCAAAACAGAACCCATTAACAGAAAAATTTACAAATCAACAACCAAACAACTGAACTGTAGCCAATTCACACACCTTTTTAAGCAGACCGTAGTTAATTCACTCTTCTTCTGTATACATAGATTTTGAGCAGATTTCCTACAAATCTACTGACAAAATTGATTTCGTTTTGTATGAAAAATCTAATAAAACACAGCTAGATTTAGGTCGAAATCTCGTAAGTACTAGATTTTGAGACAATGTAAATGCCCTATAATATGGGAAATCTAGTAAAAAGCAACAAGATTTAGCTCGAAATCTCGTAAGTGCTAGATTTCGAGCTAATGTAAATGCCCTATTAAAACTTAAAAAATTAAAAACTCATTAAAACTAAGGTGAAGATTGCTGAGCAAACACTCTCCCATGATACATCGCACTTATTTTTTGTGCATTAATGCAGCGGCAAATTGACCAGCGAGTGTGATAGGAGCACGACAAAGTATATGATCACACGTTACAATAATACACAAGATTTTGGAAGCATTAAACCTGTGGTTAAAAGCGATAAGACAAAATTGTGTTATATATGCTACAAGATTTTACTAACGAAGCCTCATATTTACGTGAAATTCTCTAAAGAAGCAAACTATAAAGATATAAACTAAACAATATTAAACTAAGTCTTAATAAAATTCCAATAAAATTTGTCATGAGCGCCAAATTATACTAAAAACTATCAGCCTTATTTTTAAAACTTATTAAGGCCTTATAAAGGGTTTTTAAAACAAATTTATATACAAAATTTTTCTTAAAAAACCTTAATATTTTTTATAAATAAGGCTGTACATTTTTAGGGTCGTATTCAGAAAAACTTAACAAAGCTTTGAAAAGCAATGTTAAGTAAAGTTGTATTCAAAAAAAATTATTATATCAAAATTCTAAAGTAGGCATCTACGTTTGTTAAGGCTACTTTAAGTTGATATTTCCAAAATGTGTATTTTGTACCTCAAATATTTTTGTTAATATAGCACATACTGATTCATGTTACATCTGAAAATGAAGCTAGAAGTGCTAGCTCTTATCTTAAATTTATTATTTCTGTCATGTGATGGAAAATATCACTAAATTATCCAACTGATTCGAAATACATAGCAAAATCCATAAAAAATATTAAAATAAATACAATTATACAAAAATATTTTAATGATGTACATTCAAACAAAACGAATCGAAAAAAGCTGGATATTCAAATACTCATTTCGTTCGAATAAAATAAATTGAGATAATTTTGGTATGTTCATCATATTTTTTTTTACTTTTACTTCATAAAAATGTTTATCTGTTTTGCTTCCATATCAGAAGCTTATATTTTATAAATTAGGTTGCTTAACTTCAAGATAATAAAAATGTATTTAATAAAATAAAAAATTAGTTGAATACTCGAATGAAATTGTATTCGATGTTGTACATCATAAGCTGTGAAAGGGTTGTTGAACATGGTGGTGTTACCAGAATTTATTATTAAATCACAAAATAATAAGTGTGTTCGTTTACTTTTGCAGTAAAATGCAGTAAATGAGTATTTACTGCGAAAATTTTAAAATTTACTCTCAAAAAGAGCTGCTGCCAATAAAAGTACGCGAACGGAAAAATAGTAAAAATTAGTAAGATTAAAGAAACAGCTGACTCCAAGTCCACATAGTGTTGAAAAATATATAAACTTTTGACTATTCAACTCTTTTCATTATTGGTACTCGATACAATATTTTTATAACACGAGCAATCTAAGAATAAATTTTGTAATTTGCTTCATGTAATATTTGTAATTAATTTCTTTTTATTTCCTTGTTTTGTTCTTAGTTAAATTAATAAAAATTACATGACAATTTTTAAATGTTACTGATTACCTTAAAAGCAAGTGCAATACTAAGTAACCAGATATTTTACAGTTTTACAACTCTGAGTAATTAGAATAATTTGCAAAGCAAAAGGGTTAATAAAATAAATTAAAAAATATGTATATTAACAGCTATCATTATTATGCTTTAGAAATAAATTATTTTTTAATGACTTTCACAATATTTATTTAACCTTTTCTCAAATGTTTACACTTTTCGATTGCTTACTTTTCATTTGTTTACATTTTGAATCATATGTTCTTATCTTACTAAACTTTATTACGACAAATTTCTGCAGTAAAAATTGGCAAAACACTGAGTCAAGAACTGTCAATTTACTGTCTCAATTTGTGTTCTCATTTACTGTATTTTGGGTAAACGAACACAATTTAGTAAAATGCAGTAAAGTTCAGTAAAAATTTTTAAAAACTTTTGAGTACGCGAACGCAATTAATTTAAGTTGTCTTTTGAATACAATTTCTTAACAAAGCAATGTTAGCCTTAAATTGCTTGGTAGCTACTATGAACTTTAAGGCTCAAGTAAGATATTTTTTTTTGAATAAGGCTGTTATTCATTAACACAGACGATAAAATGATTTTAATTTGCCCATTTTGATTAAAAACGTTCATACGTGTTTTTTTTTCTCGAAACCTAGTTTATTACGTGTTTATATTTGTTTATTAAAATTAAAACCAATCCTATTGCTTTTTTTTGGTTTTTAACATACATATTTAAATTTGGCAATGTCTTCTAGAAAAAAAATAGTTTTGGGGGAGAGAAATATCGTCATTAAGCTTTGGTAGGAAGTAAAGTGTAAACGAGAATTTGGCTGTTTGATTGAAAGATTACATTGCCCTGTAATAAAACAACATTAAAACTATCGATCGATAGCTTCGATCTGGTTGCCCACCGAAACTAACACTGCGTAAACATCTACATTTAACAATTACAAATTACACCGATTATTCTCGAAATATTTGTGAAATATATACATTTGTTACTGCATGGAGAAATTTGAGACGGGCTGACTTCAATGTTAGAGTAGTTAAAAAAACAGTGGTGATGTAATGCTTTGGGGCCGTGTGTCAGCCGATGGTACGGGAAATCTTGAGTTTTTTGAGACAAAAATGGGCTAAAATATGTATTTAGACATTTTAAAGCACTATCAAACAGGTTTTATTTTCAACAGGACAACGACCCCAAGCATACCGCAGAAATTGGATGTCTTTGGGTGTTATATAATGCCCATCACAACAATCAGCTGATTTGAATACAATGAAGCATTTGTTGACTCTTTTAGAAGATAAAATTGGAAATAAAAACGTGCAACAAGGAGTATTCAAAAGCTAAAGAATGTTAAAGAAGTTTGCTGAAATAACACTTCATTAGACCAGCAATATCGTAAGTTTGATGAAAAACCGCACCTTAACTCGTAAACAAATGGTTCCGTGCGGGCACTACACTACATATGTAATATTATACGACCTTTTGCCTATATAATCGATCATTTTACCTGATGTAGGTATTTTTTAATTTTTTTTGTTTGAGGAATTTTTAGTTTGAGTGCTTTTTTCGTTTTGCTGATGTTTTTCGTTTTCTGGATTTATTTTTAGTGTTAGCGATTTTTTTGAGTTTTTATGATTATTTTCCTTTTTGGCAATTTTTGTAGTACATATTAGCGGTATTTTTTTAGTTTTTTGGCGACCATTTATTTAATGATTTTGTTGCATTTTAGCGATTTATTTAATTTTTGGTGATATTTTCCATTTAAAGGTGCAATTAGACGTGACATGTTCATAATGCCATTGTCATAACCAAACCAAAATTCAATTGGTTTCTATGGTAATGGCTATACCTTTATGGCGACTCACCTATAATCAAATGCAGTGTTGCCCACAAGTTTGGTTCGAATGGCTGTTTTCTATGGCTATGGTTATGTCACGTCTGATTGCACCTTAAGCCTAGTACTCTGTTCGAAGTTGTCAAAAATATACAACATTGATTAATTCGCGTGAAATGTAGCCCAATTCGCATTTTTTTCAATAAACTTCTCGCTTTTATGCAACATTGTTAAAATTCCGTGCAAAAAAAGTACTGCTCATGTTGTTTCGCAGCTGAAGCTAATGCTATGTTCAGACGGCAACATGAACCACTTGGTTCGATCTCTGAACCACGATTGCGAACCATGCCGTTCAAACGACACATTCGTGGTTCGTTTTGACAAATCTTTTTGATGCCAACCATAGTTTCTAACTTAATATTTAAGTACATAATTAGCTAAGTTTTACTTACAATTAAATTTTTTTTAGGTACGATTTAATTTTTTCAATGGTCAATTAAAGTTCTTATTAAATTACGTTGAAAGTACGACAGCACTAGAAAATTTCCAAATACTATTGAACGCTTTGTCTCTGTACAGACTTGCAATTTTTGTTGCAGTAATTCTTAAGTTTATTGGTGAGAGGGGTAAGAAGATTAGGGAGGGGTACACAGTTTCATGTGCTCTGCAATTCTCTTTTGATTTGAAATTCGTAATTGTTAATTTCAAGTTGCTAGTTGTATTTGACGTGTTTTATAATTTTATTTCTTCAGTTGTGTGAGAACCAAAAATATTAGAAAAAGCAAATATAAGTGTTAATTTTTCAGGAAAATTTGTGGTGTAATAGAATTTTTTTAATGCATAATTGAAAAATTAAAATTTCATAATGTGGACACTTATGCAATTTCAAAGCAAAATTTTAAGAAATTCCAACAACAAAAATTGCAAGTCTGAACGAGAACTTTACAAAAAACATAAACAAAACATGTAGAAAATTATAATTGCATAAAATAAATTTTATGAAAACAAACGAACGTCATAATACATTTTTCTATTTATTTATTCCATGATATGAAACTATGTATTGTCCTATATATTTATGAAATTTGAACGAAATTCTTTTTAATACGAGCACATGATGTTTTCAACACGACCACATGATGTTTATGTGTATGTTTTCAATAAACACACACGCATAAAAACATAAGGTACGCTCATAAAGCTTAAGTGGTATTATATTACACAAGGTTGGGAATTTAATTATTATTTAAATATGCACTCAAAAACAATATTTCGTACTTAAATATAACTTAAAAGTAATTACAATTTGGTTACCAACTCAAAATATGGGTATTAGCACTTTTCGGGCTAGCTTTAACAAGAATTCAGTCACTCAAAACGCGAAAAAAATGTTTGGTCCCAAAAAACGCATGAATTAGTACTTTTTATAATTATCTTTCAGAACTTTTTTTACTTTTTGTCCGATATATAAGTTATAGTCTTTGTGCACTTTTTCTTCCTTTAATATAATAATATCGACTTTTTACTCATTTAAATTTGCTAGTTTGCTTTATTAATTTAAAAAAGAAGAAGACTATAGAATAATCTTTTTTCTTCCAAATTTTTTGTGCTTTGATAAAAACAGATAATGTATGTTTTAGGAAGAGTGAGAAATCGAAATTTTATTTTAAAACGACCAATTTTATGTATGTACTTATGTAAACGTAGATACATACATATGTATATATACTTCTATTATATATATATATATATATATATATATATATATATATATATATATATGTATATATACACTATTTATGGGTACCTTATTGAAATTTAATGAAATGTAATATCTCAAGCTATGTATGTGTTGATCTCATGATTTTCTAATAAATTATTGTACAACAATGTTTTCGATGTTTTGATTTACAACAGAAACATTTTAATATTAGCTCCTTTTCGCGATTATTCGAAAATTTCTACTTTATTTAGCGCTAAACGTATATTTTTTCAATTTAACCATTTTTCAAATTTTTTTTACGCTTTTTTAGTATCAAGAGTTGGCATCACTGTTCTCATTTATATATATATACATATGTACATGCACACATACATACATACGTGAATAGTTGGCAGGAGTTTTATTTTCTGTGTTATTTGCTTTTTTCCAGTACCCAGTTGGCCACGTCTTTAAGACATCTTTGACGACGGGTACAAGACAATGGTAAGTCGTAGAAGACATATTAAAGACAACTCCATACAAATCGTTGACGAAATTTTCATACAAATGGCGGCGAGGTCACACAAGACCAGATGAGCGACATTGTCGCTCAGATTGTCCTCAACAAGGCTTTATTGAAGACAAAACGTGTGACACTGTCGCTCAGATTGTCATCAACAAGGCTTTATTGAAGACATAACGAGGAACATTGTCGCTCATATTGTCGTAAACATGCTTTATTGAAGACACAACGAGGGACATTGTCGCTCAGATTGTACTCGACAAGGCTTTATTGAAGACAAAACGTATGACACTGTCGCTCAGATGGTCCCCAACAAAGTTTTATTGAAGAGAAAACGTGTGACATTGTCGTTCAGATAGTCATGAACGCCGATTTCTTTTAAATTGTCGATTAGAAAACTTAATCTAGAGACGACATGTCGTACATGAATCGTCGAAGACAATGTCGTCTAGGACGATTTGGACAACTGGGTAGATAAACAAATTAAGCAAAAAAATTATGAATAAAATGTGTTCCATTTTTTTTAATTCATACACGCATCAATTTTTTTGGTTTGTTTTTTGTTTACTCATGGATATGTGTATGTGTGTACTCATTTTGTTTTGATAGCTAGTTTAGATAAATTAGCGATAATGTGTTATCAAAACTAGCGATGATAGCGAATTCTTCATGGTTCGCAACTAGGTTCAAAATGAACCAAGTTGGTTCGCTCTCAAAAATTTGTATGGCGAACCATCTTGATTCAATCAAGATTCGACCGTTAACCTCGAATGAGAGAGCGAACCTCGATAATTGCTGTCCGTGTGAACATGATATAAAATGATTCCAGAATCATTTTGCATGGCAAAATATGCTTCCAGATACATTTTACGTGTTTTTTCGCAATAAGAACTACTACTACTTTTTCAAATTTATTTCGCAAATATTTCAAACCAAATACTTTTACATTTAGATTGGCAGCATTTCGCACGAAATTGTGAACAGAGTACCAGGCTTATAGCATAGACAGACGACAGCGTTAATTTGCATTAACTGTCTTAATGCAAATTAACTTGTGAATTATCCTCATCCGGAAATGCACTAAATGACAGTGAATTAATACTGGGGCCTAATTCCCGCATTCGATTGCGAGCGAGTTATTACTCGAGTGTGCGAGTTTTTTAACTTTTGGGATTTTCGCATTCGGTTTCGAATAACACATATCGAAATTTCTAATGACAGCATTCGATAACGTGCATACATTCGAATGCAACCGTTCGTGTTTTTACTCCCAAGCAAAAATGCATTCGAAATCATGTTTAACATAGAGAAAAAGCGAAGAAAAAGAAAATGCATGTTCAATATTTGACTTATTTTTTTATAAATGAATGAATGCACAAATGTACGTATAAAAAAATACAAATTAAAGAATTTCTAGTTGACTTTAAATGTAACAAAACACACTGACTTGGCAAATAATATTTTACCTAAGAGTTGTCGGGGAAAATAAAAAAATTAACCAACTCTGGGGGCATCTAAATAACAAATCTAATAACTGCTCCTGGTCAACCAATAAAAGAATCGAAAATGTGAGTAGTGCTCTATTCTCTAACCTTACACTAATTTATTATTATTAAAGTATTAATTAAATTAAAATGAAAATAACATTTATGTATATTCGTTTCTTTTTTCTGCATATACGTGGTATGTACGTACATACATATATTTTTGCACACAACATATATACAAACATATGCTTTTGCTTACAATTTATTCAGTGTTGTGAAATAAATTTATATATAAATATATTTGCCTTTTTCCAACACTGAAACAAAAACTCGATTCGCTTGGTAACGAGTGACATCATCAGAAAATTTCTTGCCATCGAAATTAATTTCTATTCGAATGCAATTCCTATCACGAGTGCAGGAATTAGGCCCCTGAATTCAGCTATATGATAACACAGTCGTCATATGGTAACACCGTCAACAATCAATCAAATGTTGGCAAATTGTTTTGGTTTTCAAAATTAAAATGCGATTCGGTCAGAAAATATAAGTTATTTTAATTGTTTTTTAGAAAAAGAGCTAAGAAATATTAAAATCGAGACACATTTTTTCCATTTTAAAATTATCGAAGTGTGTGGCACGAAAGGTACGTACAGATTTTGTTTATTTAATGCAAATACTGTCGTCTGTCAGGGTAAATTTTTAATTCACATTAGTGATATTTTAATGCAAATTAACGCTGTCGTCTGTCTACGCTATTAAAGCACATTTCACATTTTGGCGATTTTTCGTTTTGGAATTTTTTTATTTTGGGATTTTTTAGTTTTAGCGCTTTTGAGTTAGCCTCGTACGGTTTCCAACTCGCAGTATCAAATTGCCAAAATTTCATAACTTATAGAATACCCTTTTATTTTGTTTTTTTTTTAATTTTAGTGTTAATTGGTGTAGTCTGTATTAGAGATGGGCAAATGAAAAAAATATATCGATATATATCGTATCGATATTTTTGAACAGTATCGATATATATATATTTTGCAAACATCGATATTTCTATATATTGATATTTTTTGCCTACAAATGTTGCCATATCGTACCATAACCGCTAAACAAGTTTAAGTAACATAAATTTTTAACAATTGTTGAGACTTTATAAAGGCTTTTCAATTATTAAGCCTTTAGTCCCAATTTACACTATGCAAGTCTTATTGCTAAGCTGATTAGTTTGTTAGGGGAGAGAGACGGGGGGAAAAGAAACGTAGCTGTTCCCCTCGTCTCTCTCTCCCTGAAACGAATCAGCTTAGCAATAATACTTGCATAGTGTGATTTGGGACTTAAAAAGTCTCAATAGTTTTTATAAATAATGACGTTAATCATTGTTTAAGGCCGTGATACACTATCATACAAAGTCGTGCGATCTACGAAAAAGTACAACGCTGGTGTGATGGAGTTTATGAAAATTTTTAATCAGAAATAAGTTTTAGTCAGGCTTGAGTTCAGTAATTTAAATTCTTTTTATTGAATGAAATATTTTATTAATTAATGTGAGTTTCTAAAGAAGAGAAGAAAAATTAAATTAGACTTTTAAGCTGGGGGAAATACCGATATTTTTCTGTGCAGCAACGCACTTCATCAGCACCCTAGTCTATCTACTTGGGTAGAGATTGTTATTAACATCAGCTATTTAACGTAAATTGTAATGAAGCGGAATGTGAGAAATGATTGTTGTGTACAATTATTGATTTACCTTTGGTAAATACATATGTAAGTATCACTATTTATTTCCCCTGTTTTTCCATTTTTTCATTTTTCTATTTAGGTTAGCACGAAGTTATATTACTCTACCTACGTATGTTTAACTATACTTGCTTATCTTTTACGATCATCACATTAATTATTTTTACTTATTCGATGTACCGTCGGTACATACATATAAGTATTATAGTAGTGGATATTATGTTACTTTGTTGTTGCATTCTCCCGTTTATTTGATTTTTCGAACATTAGTGATTGCCAAGTGAACAGTGATTGCCAAGTGAACATATTTTTGTCACGTGCCCATGATGAATTGAGACATTTTTAGATTTTTAATTGAACTATAGTGAATTTTTAATCAGAAATAATTTTTAGTCAGGCTTGAGTTCAGTAATTTCAATTCTTTTTATTGAATGAAATATTTTATTAATTAATGTGAGTTTCTAAAGAAGAGAAGAAAAATTAAATTAGACTTTTAAGCTGGGGGAAATACCGATATTTTTCTGTGCAGCAACGCACTCCATCAGCACCCTAGTCTATCTACTTGGGTAGAGATTGTTATTAACATCAGCTATTTAACGTAAATTCTAATGATAGTAGATAGACTAGGGTGCTGATGAAGTGCGTGCTGCACAGAAAAATATCGGTATTTCCCCCAGCTTAAAAGTCTAATTTAATTTTTCTTCTCTTCTTTAGAAACTCACATTAATTAATAAAATATTTAATTCAATAAAAAGAATTGAAATTACTGAACTCAAGCCTGACTAAAAATTATTTCTGATTAAAAATTCACTATAGTTCAATTAAAAATCTAAAAATGTTTATGAAAATTTTCAAAAGACAATAACAATTCATCACACCAAGGTTGTATATTTTCGTAGATCGCACGACTTTGTATGATAGTGTATCACGGCCTTTAATGAATGCCCAGTGTTGAACACTTCAAATTTCATCATTGCCGAATACGTAACTTAAGGCTTCATTAGTCTTTACATAGTGTCCACACCTGATGATTTTATATCATGATGAATGTAAAATTGATATCATGATGAAAATTCATCACGTGTAGACTCAATTTATTAATATTATGATAGCGTTATGATATAATCATCAGAGCTCACAGCCTGATGAATTCATCTTGATATCAAATGTCATTTTATGTGTATTTGACGTTTATTTATTAAACAATTTTCATTTAAAAAATGAGGCACAATAATTATTTGTGACCAAAAAATTAAACAACACGCAAATTATTTATTTTTGGCAAGTATTTTTCAAATATTTGTTTGATTGGCCTGTCACACACGGGAGTAATTTTTATGTCGGCACAATTTTTGTTCTTTTTTAGAACACACGAGACTAATTCATCTGGCATAAAAATGTATACGTACACACATCTTTGTGTGTATTATTGTTTTCTGTATTCTTTTAACATTTGCTGTTTTTTAAGTTGTGTGTGTATTGGTTTTGTGCTGATGATGCGGGGTTGTGCCTGGTTGAAATATGATGCCAACCACAAAACCACTCTATTTGCCTCTCTCACCTACAAACTGGCATGTTATGCCAGTACAATTTTTTTCGTGTGTGATAGGTGATACAGCATAATATAAAATCCTCAACGTCTACCCCTTTGCGTTGATGTTAAAGTAAAAATGACAGTTGCTCTGCCGGCGTTATATTACGAGGTCTGATATAAAATTATCAGTTGTGGACACTATGTTACTTTCTGTTGTTGTTATGTGCTGTACCGTTCTGTTCCTAAATTTTCAGAACGGCCACACTTTTACAGTAAAGTCTCAATTCTTATGTTTCAATATAGTTTTATGTTTTTCTGGTAAAAATTAAATTTTTTAAATTCTTAAAGCACAATTAACTTACAATTACTTAACAATTTTTTGATTTTTACAAGTTGAACCTAAACAGAACGAAATAGAAAAACTAACGGCTGGTATAAGATTTCTATAAACAAAAAAGAGTTAGCTGATTCGTAACAGAACAGAAAGTTAAAACTTTAGGTTTATACCCACCAAAACCAAATTTGGCATTTAGCTTAGTTAACAAATAAAAGTCACCTGGCTTAGGCCCAATAATCGACTTCTCCATTAAGTGTAATTTAGCTAATAGCCACTTAATTTTAAGATGCACTTAATTGCAGTTTAATTTTTCAGTCGTTAAATTAAATGATCACTTAAATACTATGAAAGTGTGGTAACACTGTGAAATGTTGATAGTTCTAAAAGAAAACAGATGTTTAATGTAAATACGAAAGTTAGGTTATCAACATGTAGAAAATTAAAACTGCATAAAAACACATTTTATGAAACCAAAAGAGCATCAGAACGCATTTTTCTATTTATTTATTCCATGATATGATACTATGCATTGTATATGTTATATATTTATGAAAATTAAACGAAATTCTTTTTAATACGACCACATGATGTTTATGTACACGTTTTCAATAAACACACACAAGCACAATAACATATGGTATGCTCGTAAGACTTAAGTGTGATTTAAATAGACAAGGTTGAGCATTTAAATGGCTCTCAACTTTATACTGAAAAAATTAATTCGGTACTTAAGAGACACTCAAAGATAAATGACACATAATTGAGAAGTCAATTATTGGGCCTTAGTAGGGTCGCCTTGACTGCTATGAAATTTCTATTTATTTCTACGCATCACTAGCAGTGATGCCAATATCGTACAGTTAAAAAACTGCTAAAATTTATAGAGCTCTTAAAAGTGTCGAAACCCGATACTCGTAAATAAGATTCGATGTATCGATATATCAGTTTTTGAAGTATCGATAGTTTGATATATCGATATTTCTTGCCCATCTCTAGTCTGTATAAAAATACACTAACTTTGAAAATTTCAATTGTCTTTGTATTTACATATAACTTTCTGTATATAATATTTGGATTTCCATATTTGTCGTTGCTCGATTTATAACATCCTTTAATTTTTGACTGCCATATATTTGTTGTTGCTGCTGCCAAAGTTTTAAATATTCCTTGAAAATTTCAGGTCCGTTGCTTTTACGGTACTTGAGAAAACAGTATGTGACAGACAGAAGGGCAGACAGATGGACTTCGCAGCGAAAGCAATAGGGTTCCCTTTCACCTTTGTTGTACGGAGCCCTAAAAACAGATTTCATTTACTTGCTGCTTGTAGACTTTTGATCATTTGTTTTACTATTCGATAGAACTAATGCGTATTTGTCTCGTTTATTTCAAAGCTATTTATGATGAAACTTAACACTAATATTCTAGTTTAAATATAATATTAAAATAATTTAATTTGTATCCAATAAATTGAATAGTTTGGAAAAAGTTATCAGACAAAGTTGTTTTTATTGACTGCTTGTAGACTTATAACTCTAACGGCATATCAGAGAATGGATGTTCAATTAAAACGTCAAATTTTTTTATTTTTTTATTTTTTTTTTTTTTTTTTTAGTGCATGTATTTATTTATTGTATCTTCATATGTGAACTAACAATAAGTATTCAAATCTTAAATCTATAAAAAAAATTATTAGGCCCGACCAGTGTCGGACATAAACTTAGTGGTAGTTATAAATAATACATTAGTAGTGATAATCAAAAAAAAAAGGGGGGGGGGGAAAGTATTTTCAAGTAGTCCCATCTGCAGTGTTAGGTATGAGAGTCCGTGTGTCCCTCTTTTTTAAGCGGATGTGTCCAGTAAAGTTCAAAATATTACGAGCAAGCGGATTAGGATGTGATTCGAGTTTTGTTAAATATTTGCCTGCGTATTTTGCAATTTCTTCAGTCACTAGTGGCATATTTAAATCACGATGTATAATAGAATTTTGGATGTACCATGGAGCCGATGTTATTAACCGTAAAATTTTGTTTTGCCTTCGTCAAAAATAAATAAAATTTTAAAATTTATACTGAAAATGTATTAGTTTACCGAAATTTTAATAAAAAGAGCAAAACGTTGCATGATTCTATCACATAGATATTTTAGCGGCGGCGTTGACGTTCAAATATTGGCTGTGGCTTAGCTTATGTCGTTTTTATTTATTTATTTATTGTGCACTTCAATATATAAAAAGTCAACTGTTACAATAAATTTGTTAAACATTAAACGACAATATTCACGCTTTGTAGCAGAAAGTTATTGCATAAGTACATATGTATATCGTAAAGTTGAAGATTTGCAATGAATAGTGCTTTGCGCTTGTATGTGCATACATATGTATATGCGATGCCAAAGAACGCGTTATATTTTTTTAAAGCAAGTCTTATAAAAAAGCACATGCAATTTCGCTAAGCTTAATTTGTACATATATTAAGCAGCGTAGTCTGTAGAGAAACTGTTGTAATATTTTTGTCGTAAGCATTTGTATTTAAATACGTGAGAAAATCATTAAAAAAAATTAAGAAAATCCTGGAATTCTTTGAATTCTAATACGGGCCATTATTACAATATAACATCATTCCAGGCTTAAGTTAGCATATCTATCTATATAATTAATAGGCAAACATGTTTTTTGTAATCCCTTTTACGCTGGTACCACTGCACCGATTTTAAAAAGATTTATATGGTTTTAAAGGATTTTTTATACAGATGTGCAGAATCTATATTTTATTAAAAATCGGTTTAGTATTTTGGGAGCTATAAGCGTTTAAAGTTGCTACTACTACATGCAAACATATCACACACGCATTTATTAGCTTACAAGTAAAAAAAGAAACAAAACATGAGTGTGTGTGTGGGTTTGTAGTATTTCTCTTGATCTAACAATTTTTTTCTCTTATTTGTTGTTGTATGAAAGCCATAATACTTATAGGAAGAGAGTTAAATAAATTGAATTAACTTGGTTAAAGGGATTTTATGTTTTTTTAATTTCATGTATTATTTAATTATGCTTGCATATGTATGTAAGTTTGTATATGGCTGTGTTTTAATGAATTTTTTATGAAGTTTAGATATTTTTTCTTTGAATCTTAAATTATTTACATTTTGATTCTAGAATACGGACGAGTGTGTCGTCCGTTTGGCATATCTAGTTTAAATAAATACTCGTCACTGGTGGCAGATATGAAACTTTATAGTGGCTTTATTAATAAATCGTACAATGAAAGCTTTCATATTTTTTATTTTTAATATATCAGGCCATAACCGCTAAAATAGCTTAAGCGACACATTTTTTGGACTTCGTTCTTTTTTTTGACGAAAATCGACTATTTACGATGGCAAATAATCGATTTTGGTCAAAAATTGAAGTTCGAAAATTAGGTCGCTTAAGCTATTTTGGCAGTTATAGCACGATATTTCGAATCTATACTGAGTCTTAAATTACAAAAATTTGTCTGCCCTCTTAGCTACTTTTCTCTATTTTATATATGTATGTAGTAATTAAAAAAAAAATAACAATTAAATTTTATTTTTATTTTTAGATCTGAATCTCCCACATCATCCCATCGTTCTAGTCCCCCCATCAGTCCCGGCTGTGAAGATCAGCAGCATCTCGGTATGCACATGGACTTAGGTGATGAATTTAAAAAGCCTATAGTACCTCCACATAGTCCTATTAGGCCACAAGATTTTCCTTTATATACCGGTGGCCATCCTTATCAGCTGTTAGCTCAAGGTGGTTCAGCCTTTCATCGACCGCTGGATCCATCCGGAAAACCTATACCGGTAAGTATACATCTTGAAATCTAACAAAAAATTTGAGTACTGTATAAAACAAAACTTTTAAAAGTTCTGAATAATAGTAGGAAATATGTATATTGTGATAGCGCTATTTAAGTAGTAAAGAAAAAACAATACAACAACAAAATTGTTGTAAATTAAGGATGCTAAATTTGTGCTTTCATTACATAAAAAGCTTTCAAAAAGTACGATGAATCAAAACAATTCACATACTCAATTTGCATTTAAAAATATGTATATAGAGCTGAAGTTTACACCAATGGGCTCCACATACAGTGGACCAGTGATGATGATGAAAGTTTGGCGTCCTTCGAAAACATTATGTCGCTCCGTTTTACTAGTGTTTGACATAAAAACTTACAATTGCATTTAGTTAAATTATTTCTTTAAAATTGGTCATAGAAATGTAATTTGGCTTAATCAAATCATATATGTACATTATATTTTCATTTGTGATTGAAAACACTTTCTAGTAGCTCCAATGTGGTCCCGCTTCGGTGTCATTATATGTTTTGAAATTTTACTTCAAAATAGAACAGGAGCATTAGCATTTGAATATCCTAAAGCAGGCATTTTGGTTTTTGTTTGTTTTGATAAAAGTGCTTATAACAGTTTGATTTAATATAAAAGGTACAATGTTGTACAGTGCTTGGAAGAATATCATGAATAGGGATATTATGTTCATGTAGGTAAATACATGTGTTATGTCGTTGTTCGTAGATCAACGTAAATAAAATATCTATGCGAATCAAGAAATATGCAACACGAATGGCATCAATTTGTTAATGCATATTTTAAAATAAATACAAATTTTTGCATACTTCAGAAAAAAAAAATAAATACATTTTAGAGTACATATCTATAATTGCGTTCGCGAACTCAAAAGTTTTTAAAAATTTTTACTGAACTTTACTGCATTTTACTGCATTTACCCAAAGTACAGTAAATGAGAACACAAATTGAGAGAGTAAAGTGACAGTTCTTGACTCAGTGTTTTGCCAATTTTTACTGCAGAAATTTGTCGTAATAAAGTTTAGTAAGATGAATACATATGATTCAAAATGTAAACAGATGAAAATTAAGTAAACGAAAAGTGTACAAACTTGAGAAAAGGTTAAATAAAAATTGTGAAAGTCATTAAAAAATAATTTATTTATAAAGCATAATAATAATATCTGTTAATATACATATTTTGTAACATATTTTATTAAACCTTTTGTTTTATAATTTATTTTAATTACTCAGAGTTGTAAAACTGTAAAGTATTTGGCTACTTAGTACTTAGTACATTAAATAAATTACAGAATCTATTCTTAGATTGTTCGTGTTATAAAAATATTCTATCGAGTACCAATAATTAAAAGAGTTGTATAGTCAAAAGGTTATATATTTTTCAACACTATGTGGAGTTGGAGCCAGCTGTTTTTTTAATCTTACTAATTTTTACTACTTTTCCGTTCGCTTACTTTTTTTTTTTTGGCTACCGCTCTTTTTGAGAGTAAATTTTAAAATTTTCCCAGTAATTACTCATTTACTGCATTTTACTGCAAAATTAGACGAACACACTTTATGTGTAATTGGCTACGGAGGTGAACTTTAACAACTTTTTTCTTTAATTCAATAATAATATTTATCAATACAGCGAGTTTTCACAATACAACTCAAAAAAACTATTTGATAAAGAAAGTATAAAATATATTCATACATTAAAAAAAATAAATACGGATTTGACAACAAAATGTATAACAAATATAACAAAACTTATCAAATTCTACAAAATAACGATTTGAAAATTCTTTTCTTTTTGAAAAAAATTCTCTTTGTTTCAATAACTTATCTTTTTTTTAACTAAATATCTAATATCTTATTTGTAATTGTACTTATCAAAATTGGGAATATTTTTTTTACAGGAAATTTAAAGAAAAAGTTGAATACCGGCATTTTTGCTATTGAAACTGAAAAGCATTTTTTAGTGTGTACACGCAAAGAAAAGATATGGTTTAGAATGGTTGAGAAAACAATATTATGTTCTCTGAAACAAATGTGTGGTCCTTGAAAACTAGTTATTTTTATTTTAAATATTTATTTCTTTACGATAAACAGAGTAATGTTTGAATTTAGTAATTACATTATCACATCCATATAAAAGTGTGATATGGTTAGAGTTTAACAATATAGTTTTGTTAAAAATTTATGACTACAACATAATTTGTATATTATTTAAAAATAATATGATGAAAATAACAATACAATGTTATCCAAAACCATACTATGTTACGTTAAAAAAAAAATGTTTTTCAGAAACATCTGTCAGTTCAGTATTTCTTTTGTAAGCTATCGGTAGTGCACGGGTGGTGTTAAATAAATGAATAAATAAATAAAGAATAAACAAAAGGGTAGGTAGACCAATAAAAATATATAAACGTTTGTGTATCTCTTTATACAGAGATGTCTATATGTCGTGTAAGTATACATTTCTATATATACATTTTATTTCAACAATATTATATTATTTTTATTTCGAATTTAACGCACAGCTGATTCTACAATAAATATATGATTAAAATACAAAATATTATTATTATATTAGATAATACTGTGGTCGTGTTTAACAATATTAATATAATATTAGAACATGGCATGATGAGTCTCAATTATATTTTAGTCACATCTAACAATAGTGTTGTCATATTTACAATGCTAAGATTAGGTGTAACAAAGTTCATTGTTTTTGTAGATAATATTGTTATTAACTCAGATAATAATATTATTAACTTTTGCTTTTCTATTAACAATAATATGATTTGACTCCAAACACATAATTCAATCATAGTATGTTGCTGTTTGATTATGGTTACATCAACCATATTTTTTCTTTGCGTATATATGTATATTTTTAATACAGTTTGATAAAACTCTTTTAAACAATTTTTTTATATATGTATATAATTTTCTTTTAAATTTACATTGAAACAAATATTCATTATTTTTACTCATTGAAATAGTTTAACATGTCCAACAAGTACCTTTACACATTTGAAATTTATAATGCATTTTTACTAAAAATATACGCTTTCCATCCCTGTCTTTTATATCATAATAGTTGTGAATTATTTTGGGCGAAAGCGCCAAATACGTTGTAATGACTTGTATAAAAAAAAATATTCATTCGTTTTGTAACATTCAACAAGGCTATCTCTCTCTGCCAACTGGCTCCCCAAGAAACGCAAGTAATAAAATAAATAAGTTGAATTGATTATAAGAAATCTCTATCTTTTCATTTAAAAATTACCTATATTGGAACACCCTCCTCTCCAAGGTTAAGTACGTACATACATACATACCTTCGTTCAAAAACACATACAAGGTTTCTTCCTAACCTATAACCTCCATTCTTGGCAAATTACTAACTCCAGTAATTTCCTAACCCGTGATTGAAAGCCCCATTCTAATCAGCTCGGTTTATAATTTTATATAATTAATCTCAAGTTTATATTAATTTATTTCCCAAATTAATAAAAACTTGTTCACAGTTTTTTTGTTTTTTTCATGCTATAAAACAAATTTTGATGTCTTTTGATTAGTTTACGCGCCAATTTCACCAACTTATTTAAATATCAATTCATATTTAAATGTAATTTTTCCATACAAAAATTTACTAAAATCGACATTTAAATATGAATTGATATTTAAATAGAGTTGGTAAGTTGGCCCTAAGTCTTAAGTCTTAAGAGCTACTGCAGCTTTTACGACTGCGTACACGCAAAGAAAAGATATGGTTGTAGAGTGGTTGAGGAAGCAATATTATGTTCCCTGAAACAAATGTGTGGTCGTTGAAAACTAGTTATTGTTATTTTAAACATTATTTCGTTACGATAAACAGATTAATGCTTGAATTTAATAATTACATTATCACATCCATTAAAAAGTGTTAGAGTTTAACAACATAGTTTTGTTAAAAATTTATGACTACAACATAATTTGTGTTATTATTTAAAAATAATATGATGTAAACAACGATATAATGTTATCCAAAACCATACTATGTTAAGTTTTCAAAAAAATCTTTTTCAGAAACATCTGACAGTTCAGGGGGCAAATTACGGCACTCGTTATCGAACGAAATTACGAAATATTTCCATATAAACTCAATTGAAATACTTCGTAATTTCGTTCGATAACGAGTGCCGTAATTTGCCCCTAGTATTTCGTTTTTAAGCTATCGGTAGTGCACGGGTGGTGTGAAATAAATGAATAAATAAATAAAGTATAAACAAAAGGGTAGACCAATAAAAATATATAAACCTTTGTGTATCTTTTTATACAGACATGGCTGTATGTCGTGTAAGTATAGATTTCTATATATACATTTTATTTCAACAATATTAAATTATTTTTATTTCGAATTTAACGCACAGCTGATTCTACAATAAATATATGATTAAAATACAAAATATTATTATTATATTAGATAATACTGTGGTCGTATTTAACAATATTATTATAATATTAGAACATGGTATGATGAGTCTCAATTATATTTTAGTCACAGCTAACAAAAGTGTTGTCATATTCAAAATACTAAGATTAGGTGCAACAAAGTTCATTGTTTTTGTAGATAATATTATTTTTAACTCATATAATAATATTATTAAATTTTGCTTTTCTATTAACAACAATATAGTTTGACTCCAAACATATAATTCAATCATAGTATGTTGCTGTTTGATTATGGTTACCTCAACCATATTTTTTCTTTGCGTGTAAAAAAAAGGAAAACGAAAAAATTTTAACAGGGCTGAAAAATTTACGATCGCAATTTTTGTGATTTTTTTCGAATACCGTTGAAACCTTTGAAAATAAAAAAAAACCAAAATAAAGTAAACATTTTAGGTAATTTTTTTGGGCGCTCTCTATTGGCTCCGTATTAATTTCGTGTGGATAGAAAGTGTTTTTGAAAGCACCTTTGTGTGTTGCAGCCTTTAAAAGAAATATCCAGGGATATGACTACTCCCACAGCCTATAGTAACTAGAAGGGGAATGTGGTTGAAGGCTGTCGTATACTACATTTCTATTAACAAAGTTAAAGAAATTTTAAAGTCATAAAACTTAAGCACTGAATTGATATTTGGGCACACATAATATGGCTTTTTCGTTGACACTATAGTCCAATTAGAGGGTTTTGATTCCATAACAGCTCAAGTTGAATTAATTGGAGATGCGGTAAAAAATTGTGCTCTGAAGGCCAGAATAAGTGAAGAACTTAAAAAGAAATTAGATAAAGTTATACAAAAAAAAAAAAAAAAAAAAAAAATTACGGACTTAAAAAAAGCAACAAATTGCATCAATATTTCTGTGGCAAAAAAGGAAAAAGTGCTTAAGTTGAGATAAGCTGATTTTGATTTAATGGTGCTTCCGTAAACTGCATATTCGAAAGTACCCCTGGTCAAACTCTTAATTAATTTGTGTGATTTTTTTAGGAACTTATAGCACTATGACTTGCGACTTATCTTTTTTAGACTTCTAATCTCATTTGAAATAATAGCTTAATTGAGGTTATACTTTGGTATATTTCAACTTAAATGTAGTACTTGTACACGCAAAGAAAAAATATGGCTAAGGTAACCATAATCAAACAGCAACATCCTATGATTGAATTATATGGTTGCAGTCAAATCATATTATTGTTAAGAGAAAAAAAACTTAACAATATTATTATCTGAGTTAATTATAATATTATCTGAGTTAATTATATTATTATCTGAGTTAATTATATTATAATCTTAGTATTGTAAATATGACAACACTATTGTTAGATGTGACTAAAATATAATTGAGACTCATCATACCATGTTCTAATATTATATTAATATTGTTAAATACGACCACAGTATTATTTAATATAATAATACAATTTTGTTTTTAATCATATATTTATAGTAAAAACAGCTGTGCGTTAAATGCGAAATAAAAATAAATTAATATTGTTGAAATAAAATGTACATATAGATATGTATACTTACGCGACATACAGATATCTCTGTGTAAAGAGATACACAAATGTTTATATATTTTTATTTGTCTATCCTTTTGTTTATTCTTTATTTATTTATTCATTTATTTCACACCACCCGTGCATTACCGATAGCTTACAAACGAAATACTGAACTGACAGATGTTTCTGAAAAATATTTTTTTTTAAACTTAACATAGTATGGTTTTGGATAACATTATATTGTTATTTACATCATATTATTTTTAAATAATAAAACAAATTATGTTGTAGTCATAAATTTATAACAAAACTGTATTGTTAAACTCTAACCATATCACAATTTTATATGGATGTGATAATGTAATTATTAAATTCAAACATTACTCTGTTTGTCGTATCGAAATTAATGTTTAAAATAACAATAACTAGTTTTCGACGACCACACATTTGTTTCACAGAACATAATGTTGTTTTCTCAACCATTCTACAACCATATCTTTTCTTTGCGTGTAGTGTGTAAAACGATGTTTGCTTAGAAAATCAAGTTAAAGTGAGAATTTCTCAATTTAACTGTAAAAGAAAAAAAGTTCTGAAAATCGACTTGAACGCTTGAAAGTGCTCTCCTGCAAAACAGTAAAATATGACCCAAGCACTTTTTCCTTATTGCCATAGATTTTATAGCTCTAACAGCGAAAATTTACAAACTGAATATTCAACAAACCAACTAGCATTATTTAAATATGCACCATTAACTTCAGCTGATGTGGAACGTTCATGTTTATAAAAGTGTTCTTTTTTTCAAAAAAAAGTTCGTCAAAGATTTACCTATGAGAATTTACAAAAACGCTTATTTCTTTACATACATAAGAGTTCGACTTAGCTTCATTTTGTACGAGCTTTTAGCCGCGGCTCCGCTCGCGATGATCTAATATTTTGGAAACTATACTTAACATTTTGGGATTTCAGTACCTTCAAATATGTCACAATCCGAAAATGGTGTTTTTACGTGACGAGTTGTGCGTTTACGGATATGACGATTCAACCAACCCCTGGTGTGACAACTCTAATTATTTCATATATATTTTTATTCAATGACAAAATACTGCACAGCATGGTAATGAGTTCTGTTAGGCTTAGTTGTGCTGAAAATACTAGGATACACGAGCAACGGTATCGATCCTGAATTCATGAACTTCAAGGTTGCGGATATTGGCTTTTATAGGAGACAATCACTGGTTATACCTGGTAGATACTATGAGGCTTGATCGGTATGCATCAAAGGTAATTAAGATGAACGGCCTCTGCAGAATCTAATGCTGTTAAATTCTTTTGGCTGAAAAAGGATCTAGTGATCATGAAGCAGACGGACCTAGAGACCGAGAATGTAACTGAAAGCTAGAAGCGAAAGAGGCATCGGTACAATCACAGATTAGCCGCTTATTCAGGGAACTCAAGATCTTAATTTTACCCGGAACGAATAGTTTCTGGTGAAGTGGGGGAGTACTGCAGTTTTATGAAAAAAAAATGCAATTTAGTACTTAAATAGGTATTAAACGTAAATAACTTTTAAATACGAATTCAAAAACTGGTCATCAGTCACCAAGTGAAAAAAAGTTTCCTCACGTTAAAAAATAGCAACTTTTCGCAGTTGCAAGAATAAACAAATTTGACCTGAAAACCTAATTTTTTGTTTTTAGCGTATATGCTTTGACAACTGGACGGGATAATATTTTAAGGTTGTATTGTTTACACATTTACGTGCTCAATACGTCTTCGTTTAAATTCGTTTTGAACACCATCGAATAAACATAAGTATATTAGACCATACCGCAAAATAAATAAAATAATATTTCCAAGGTAATTAAAAAAAATTCTTTTTAAGTTGTCGTACATCTTTGGCATTTACAGCCGGATCTTAAAGTATAAATATAATATTTATAAATATTTGTCTCAATGTGTTATATTATAGCTTACTTTCCTCCAGTATCCCAATCTAGTATTGACTCACTATACTTCAGTTCCTATCGCCATAATGTGCAGGCTTAATATCTGAAATTTAAAGCTCGCAAAAGAATATTAAACTTTAATCATGATACAATTATAACAGGTACATGCACAAGCCCAACCTGTTAATGTATACAATGCAAATAGTTGTCAAACTTTGTTTACAAGCTGCAAAAATGTTAGTGTATGTGTGTGAATAAAATGATTACAGTGTTGCCAATGAATTTACACATGGCTGTGTCTCCCATTACACATTGAAGAAAATTACACTACTTATGTTTAGATTTACAATTATGGGAATATTTCTTTATTAAAGTCATGATACAATTATACTAGGTACATGCACGACTACAACAAAAATGCAACATCAAAAAACACATGTATTTTGTTGGTATAAGCAGATGGAAAATTGTCAGAAACAAATGTCTTTTGTTTATAAAAATAACAATTACAGGGTAATTAAAGTACAAATGCAGGCGCGGCATTCCTGCATGATTATAGTTATTCAGTGTTGCCAATCTGTGTGTAGTTAGACAGTGGGTGTCATGCATAAAAACGAGTAAAAGCGCTGAGTTGAGTCAGGTGAGCAATTGCTCGTAAGTTGAGTTCGATCAAACAGCAACAGCTTTTGCTCAATTTCGTATGCATAAAAATGAGTTCAAACCAATTGCAATTACTTGAGCAAAGTGCAAACATGTCGTCAAGTGAAAGTGAAGTAGAAGTAGAATCAAATAATAATAATAATAATACAATACAAACTGACGATATTTCTAAATTTTTAATAGAAAAAATAAAATAAATATTTACTAGAAAAAAGTCAATTACCAAGCATTTACGGCCCGTCCCACGATGTCACCAGAAATCGTAATAATCAAAAATAATAAAAAACAAATAATAGAAACATGTGTAACAGAACTTAAGCAATCTTATTTTAGATTTTGCTATATGTAGTTTATTTTTAAAGGTTAACAAAAAGTCAACAGCAGTTTTGAGTCGTTATGAAAATGATGAGACAAAGGAGTTGAATTTTCAAAGTAGGCAGAGGCTTGTTTTGTTAAAGCAAAACAAGGTGATTCCTACAAAAATGCAGATTTTGCAAGAAAAACTTGTGGAAAGAAACTTGCGTCATTTGAGAATATTTTATTTCATCTGCATCTTTCGGGAATTTTATCCACTCGCTTGTTTTGGCAGATTCTGCAATAGTTCGCGACACAGTAGATTAATGGACTCCAATATCTGTGGCTATAAAGTTTTGGAATCCAGGATCTGCACAAAATCTTAAATACAGTCGAATTTTATCAATGTTGCTGAGGGCACCACCACGTGTTTCTTCTGACTCCTCAAAAAAGTAATTAGCCAACCAGCAGATGCTACTATCATCAAACCTATGTATTTATTATTTTATTATTAATTATATAAAAAAAATAATAATTAAGAATACAAACTTGTATAATTTTCTATCCTCACTTGTTAAATTTTTTTACGCTGTTGATAACATTTTGTATTTCTTTGTGGCACAAAATTTTTAGCCAAGATTCCTTTTTAGTGTACGCGAATCAACTATAAGGCAGGCTCAACAAAATTTGAGCAAGAAAGCAAAAGCTTGTTTTTATGCATATGAAAATGAGCACAACACGAGATCAAACGTGAGCAGTGAGTAAAAGCAAATACATCAAATTTTATTATGCATACGACAAGCACCTTTTACTCAACCAATCGAGTCCGAGCTCAAGCTCACGTTTTATGCATGAGACCAAGTGTGTAATTTCTACTCACATGTGTAGGCCATGTTCTTGTATAATCTGTGTGTAATTCTACTTTGGGTTTTATTTTTTATTTATTTTTGTTTTAATTTTGACCTACACAAAACATGTGTAGTGTAATTTGCTTCAATGTGTAATGGGAGACACAGCCATGTGTAAATTCATTGGCAACACTGTAATCATTTTATTCACATACATACACTAACATTTTTGCAGCTTGTAAACAAAGTTTGACAACTATTTGTATTGTATACATTAACAGCAATAAGCAATTTTGCTTAAAATCAAGTGTAACACAATTGTTATTTAAGTCACATATTCAATTGTCAAGGGTTGAATTATGCTTGATTTACACTTTATTTCAATAGCATTCTCCAGTGAAATGGGAACTTAAATTCAATTCGAACATTTCAATTGTATTACAGTTCAATTCAAACCTTGAATTGTACTGTAATTCATCCTTGTATTACAATTGAATTCAAGTATATTTCAAGCTTCAAAAATAATGATTTTAAAATAGAAAGGAAAATCCAATCGACAAGTTTTCTTGTAATTATTTTCTGCATATCTACCTTCACTATTGTTTTCACGATTTTAATCACATTTCGTTTTTTTAAAAATCACTTTTTTATTTATCTTTATTTTTATTTATTCTCTTTATTTTTCACCACAATTTCAATTTTATGAAAAAATAAATTACTTATTTGACAAGGTTTGAACATGTTGTATGTTATTTGACATTTTCAAACTTAAATATTACTTGAAAAAATGTTTGAATTCAACTTTATTTCCAGTTAAATTTCAAGTATTTGAATCTTAATTTTTTTAGTGCTTGTTGGGTATATTCGAAACTTACAGTCGGATCTTAAAGTATAGCAAATCGATTTTTTGTTACGAGGATACCATTTTTTTATTCAAAAGTCTGTTCGAAAGTGCGAAAATTTTTTAGCAACATGCATTATTTCGCGTAAAAAATTTGACATGTAAAAAGCGATGCCCATATTACTTTTTCAAAAAAAAAACGTTGTTTTTATTGGTTTTTATTTATGCAACATTCAACGACTGTTGTAAACAAAAATATAAGCTGTTAATATTTCGCACAAAATCAATGCCAGTCACACTATTTCATAGATGGCAAGAAAATGTTGCTAGATACATTTCATAAATTTTTCACGAGTTGAACTTTTGCAACATTATTTCATGAATATTTTATGTAAACTTTTTTCGCGTGAAATTTTGAACAGACTACAAGGCTTAAGGGAAAAAACGTGCTAAAAGCAAGATTTTACGCTCAAAGTCAAATCAGTTCAATCTTAATAGTCTGCTAAATGTGAAAATTCTTGATGCAAGAATAAAATCTTAATTTTTTTAAGATCGCTTTTAAGATTTTGTTCTTAATAAAAATCTTAAAATTAAGATTACGTTCTTGATTTTAAAAATTCATTCTTATAGAATTTATGCTTAAATTTAAGAACGTCAATCTTACTGGCCAAATTTCAAGATTGAAATATTAAGATTTCCTCAATCTTAATTCAAGAATTTTGCTCTTAAATTTAGATCGTCATTTTTCTCTTAGTGTACGATCGTAGATGATCGATTTACGTCAAAAAATTAAGCACGATACAATATGTCAATATTAAACAACAAAAAATATAAAAATTAAGGTAAAATCAAATAATGGAAGTTTTACTCGATCACATCTTGACTTGATTCAAGTTGGCTATGTTTTTGGCGGCTCTAGATTTTTGAAAAATTGTGTCTTATCCGCTGCTACTCGGTGACCGCCATGGCAGATTCTTATACTACTTGAGCAAAAGTCTCAGTGTTTTGAGAATGGCAGGGATAAGCTGTGAAAGTAATTAGGTTAAGCCAGAAAAAAAATCAAACGAAATATTTTCTTTATGCTAATATGGTAATTCGATTATTACGTTTGAAAATTGATCTTACTTATAGAACTGGAAACATGACGACTCTCTCAATTTGAATTTGGTCCAATTGATGATATTGAAGTATGAGTCACGCACGAAGTTTATAAAATTATTAACTTATGGACTGAGGATTCGTTGAATGGATACCGTTGATTGACTGCGAGCTGATAAGATCTTAGCACAGCCTTGTGAACGTATTAGCGGATATAGATATATTATCATCGCTAACAAAATATTTTCGGATTGGAATAAGCACGTAATGTTTTCGATAAGCGGAGAGGGCATCTGTTGAAAGTCTTTCAGCAACTGACCTAACGACTTCCATGAACTACCGATGGTTGGCTTTTCACAAGAAATCTGGATTTCGCATAAGCTTTAATTACATATAAAAAAAGAAACCCCAATTCCAATAGTTAATTCATAAATTAAATAAAAGCAAATGCAACACGAAATAAGAGTGTATTAATGGTCATTTTCATATGTTAAAAAATTTAAGAAGGTGACCCAAACGTTCGGTCAAAAAATACACATTAAATTTAAAACAAATAAATTTAAAACTGTTCTGCTACAATTATAGAAATATTAACTTTACAAAAGTTCAATAGTTTCTTGCGATCTTTGAATTTGTGACATTAGTGTGGTGCGTTTGGGTTGTACGAACTGAAATCTCGCATGGTCAATACTACAATACTTGAGGTTATTGGCCCATAAGACAAAAAATTTCTTCACTCGAAAAAAAATATCGAAAATTTTAAATATGCGACCACTACGTTCGGCCATTTTCGAAATCGCTCTGCAATTGCACTTTACATTTGAAGGTAAAGTTCTTATTTATCATGGAAATAAATGCATAAATCCTAAATGAAATTTAAATAAATAGATAAAAATGCTTTGTAGCATTTTCAAATATTATTTACTGACGATCATTAAAATTTTTGGGTAGTTTTTATTAACATTAAATAAAGTACGCCAACAGCAGTATGGAGTTCTTTTTCATAACAATTTTTTAATATTTCATATTGCAGGCGTAAATAGAACCCTAATTTAATGTCTATAAACTTCGCATTAAATACTCTTATTCACATTCGCGAATATCGTTTCAAATATTCGTATTCGTATTTGCGAATATCAAAAATTTGCATTCGTTACATCACTAATATGTATGTACATATGTATAAAAAGTTTATTTGTTAAAAAACAATTGCAAGACTTAGGACTCGTCGTAGCCAATTTAGAATTTAGCATCTATATAACCCTAGAATGGTAAACATCGCCTGTGAGGCGAAGCAATATTATTTTTTAACGATATTTTCTGATCGCTTACACCTAGCTAAGCATGCGCTCGTGCCAACTCAGTTGAGTGTTGTGCGAGGTTGCTCGCACACGTGCTCTGTTTTGCTTCGCTGCATTGCCGAATAATACATATGTTAGTCGCCTGTGAGGCGAATTTTAGCAATAAAGGTAATTTTTTGCACATAAAAGTTTGTTCGTTTTTTCCTTAAAAATTAGAGTGTACATATGTATAATCCTTTCAGTTTTTTGTGATGATTGGTTCTGAAGCGCAGATACTAAATTGGCAAGGACCTAAGTACCGACTGGTGTGCTACTCGTTTGGAAGAAAGGACGCTTATGCCCAAAAGAATTCGAGCAGCAATAATACATGACGATATTGGTAATAACACTGACGATTATGCAGACGAACCAGACATAAAAACGGGCAAAAGATCAAAATGGGATTTCTTCTTCCGATATCAAAAACATACTATTTAGAGCACAGATCAGCAAACTGTTGGCAATGTGACGCAAAAAAATAGTTTGAAAAACTACAAAATCTATTTTGGTGTGGAAAGTTTTTCTCCACTTAAAAGCCTTATATTATTTTGTTATATGTTAACTTGATCTCAGGACAATAAGATAAAATAGGTTTTTTTTATCTCGAATGGAACTTTTTTATTTTTTTATTTTATTTTTAAACAATCTCTTAGAATTAAAGATTAAAATATGTGATAAAAAAAAGTCTGGCATATGTTTAAGACATTTGTAAAATGAACTGGTTTCTGTTTATTTTTGTTACTAAACATTGAATAAATATATTTTATTTTTGGTTTATTAAAATTTTTTGTTCTAAAGTCATGTAAGGGCTTTTTATAATTAAAAGTCGCCTCACAAGCGAAGTTTACCATTAAGGAGCTAAAAAGTATGTTTACCATTCTAGGGATAATTAATAGGCGAACAAGTTTTTTGTAATCCCTTTTACGCTGGTACCACTGCACCAATTTTAAAAAGATTTATATGGTTTTAAAGGATTTTCTGTACAGATGTGCAGAATCTATATTTTATTGAAATCGGTTCAGTATTTTGGGAGCTATAAGCGTTTAAAGCTGCTACTACTACATGCACACATATTACACACGCATTTATTAGCTTACAAGTAAAAAAGAAACAAAAAATGAGTGTGTGTGTGTGTTTGTAGTATTTCTCTTGATCTAAAATTTTTTTTCTTTTTTTGTTGTTGTATGAAAGCCATAATACTTAAAGGAAGAGAATTGAATAAAGTGAATTAGCTTGGTTGAAGGGATTTTGTTTATGTTTTTTTAATTTCATGTATTATTTAATTATGCTTGCATATGTATGTAAGTTTGGCTATGTTTTAATGAATTTTTTATTATGTTTAGATAGGTACATTTTCTTTGAATCTTAAATTATTTATATTTTGATTCTAGAATACGGACGAGTGTAATTAGTAGTAATTTTTAATTCGCAATAGCTGTTTATTACGAGTAGAAGAAATATTTGTAAATCACATTAATCTTTTTTTAATAACACAAAGATATAAACAAAAATCGTTTCCATTTCCTTTCACTTTAGATCCCTATGAGCCAACATTTCATGCCTTCACACTTGCAGTTTGAGTTTTTGGCTCGCGCCGGTATGCTACACCATCGTATACCCGAACTAGCCGCCTATCCACATCACGCCATTTTGGGCAAGACTCGACGACCACGTACGGCCTTCACGTCGCAGCAGTTGCTGGAATTAGAAAAACAATTCAAACAAAATAAATATTTATCCCGCCCTAAGCGCTTTGAGGTGGCCAGTGGTCTCATGTTGTCGGAGACACAGGTGAAAATCTGGTTCCAAAATCGCCGCATGAAATGGAAACGTTCAAAGAAGGCACAGCAGGAGGCCAAGGAAAGAATTAAACAGCAGCAACAATCACAGCAACAGAATTCATCACCATCAACTGTCAGTTAGTTTTTGGCCAAAGAAAGCAGGGGTTTTTATTAGTATAACACCCTTTAGACAACAACTTCAACAACCAGTAAGAACGACAAGAACAAACTTTATTACAATTACATTTGCAGCAAGGTGTTGCTGCAAGGATTTTAATTTAAATGTGCATGTGTGCACGTAGTATTTCAAGGATAGAATTGATAGCTGCACTCCTCCTCCTTCCACTCACACTGCGAGTATTCGCCACACAACGGCACAATATTAATAGAACAAATTAATGAGGACTGATGAGTGCTATTGATATGATGATAATGATGATGAGGGTGATGATGATAATGATGATGATGACAGCGAGGCTTCTAATTAAGAATGCTAGTCAGTTGGCTAATGAAACTGTTAGTTTGGCCAACACCAAAAGACCATGTACGAGTATGCATGCATAAAGTACATATATTAATGCTGCATTGCATAAACAATAGGCCACACAAGAACAGTATGCTGCAACTGTATTCCGTCCTGTTGCAATATTTTAATGAAAGTATTACGAACACAAAGGAAATATCTTGAAATGCTTGAAAAATCTTATTTAGTTTATTTTTTGTTTGCTTTTATTGCTTATTCTATTTAGTCTGACAATATGATAATTAAATTGCATTCATTAATGAATAATTTAATTAATTAAGTAAGCTACATCAAATCATTTCGCAATAATGCTTTTGGTTTTTAGATTTTGATGGTATTCAGCGCTTAAAAAATTTTCATTAAATGTTTCATAATTTTAAGCATTTGTGTAAAAGTTACATTGATGTGATAACACATTTGTACATTGTTTTCTCTCTAAATAATGATAAACCTTAAATTATTAAAAATATCACTTGTAAATATGTATCTTGTAAATATTTATTGTAAATTATATAACTAATAAATAACTATTGTATGCATAAGTTTAGGAGCAATTTATTGAATTTTGAATAAACAAATTATTAAAGAATACAAAAAAAAAAAAAATATTAACATACGTGTTTTAATTATTGTGGCTGTGGCAGTGGTCATTATAAGGGAGATAGAAATAACTAGTGAAGGTAAGATATTCGGTAGACTTTATATTTTGTTTAAGATTGTTACATAAGAGACTAGCCCTTAAATACGAAAGTGGTCTAAGTCACATATTTCTTTGATCGAAATATTGAGGAGATTACATTTGAACAAATCAAAAAAAAAAATTTATAACTACTATGCAACATTTTAAATTAGAGTTGTGCTAGTCTCGATTAATATAAATTTATTTAATATTCATTAAATATTTATTAAAGTTTTTTATAATTTATTTTATATTTCGAAACCAAAATGCATGTGACTGTGTGTGGTACAATTATAGTTGGAAACTCTGCTGAAAACGATAAAAGCTTTACACAAATAAGCAAAATTATAAGAATTTTGGCTCGTGTTTTTTTTTGTGTTAAGCTACGTCTATATGCTTTTCTTTTTTGTTTAAGGAACTCATCTGTAGACTTCAATGCAAAAGTGTTTGAAATATGGTAACAAACTTCATATGCTTAGAGCAAAGTCTGGATCACACTATCGGCACAATGTATCAATTTTCGTAGACTCACTGAAACAAACAGTATTAAGCTAAATTTGTCTTATTTTTCAACTAATTGATATATAAGGACATAATTGCACCACACGGCATTGGTACTACTGAACTCCTACCAAATCTCGTTTGGTAGGATAACCTGAACTCCTACCAAATTTCGTTTGGTAGGATAACCTTTATAAATGTTCCTAAATATATTTAAATGCTTTCTAAAATATATATTTTGCTAAAAAATATATCCAACTTCCGAGTTTCATTGTTATAACAAGGTGATGAGACAGACTATAGTCTCAGATTCTCTAGTCTTAGATCCTCGTTCAGTTTTTGCTACAGTATGACATCCGCTTGTCATTAAAATTGATATACAGTCTCTCATCATGAAATAATAGTGTAATAGAAAACATTCGGGTAAAAAAGATCAAATAATTTTAAAGCAATGCTAAACAAAAGCATTAGATGGTAATTACTATCCCTACAATCATTGTTGTATCTGATGGGAGTAAGTAGGACCATATATTAAAAGTTTTATTCATTAAATGTCAACTGCATACAGTATTTGAATAGATTAAGAGATATTTATAAACATTATCAAACGAAACGAGATATTTTTACGAAGGATATGACTCTTGACATAAAACACCCCCATTCAGGTATGTATAGCTTGCATGTAATTGTCTCAAAATGGTTCATCTTACCCACGAATTGGTAGATACAGTCCAATACCGATAATTCGTACCCCGTAATTCCCCATAATTCGTAATAAACTGTCGGTCCCTTGAAAAAATCTCGTTAATTCGTAAAATTTACATACATTTTGGTCCCCTCGCTAATTCGTAATATTTTACTCAAACAAAATCTTCTTTACCTCTTATAAATCGTAATTGTTTGCTAACTACCACTTATAATTCCTAATAAAAACAACAGAAACATGGAAAGAATGATTTTTTGTTTACCGCTATTTTTTTGCGTGGGGTTTTGCTTCTGCTTGTTGTGTGTGCGCACGCATAAAACTCTGTCGGTGTCACAAAAACAACAAATTTTTATTTTGTATTTTATTCTTAACAATTTTTTTAATGTTTTAGTAAATATATAGAAAAACCCCGTTAATTCGTAAGGAATGGCCGGTCCCTTGCGATTACGAATTATCGGAATTTGACTGTATTATTCTTAATCAAAGTTCGAGTGACAAATTCAACTCATAAAGTCTGTGACACATTCTCAACTTTAGTTACAACTGGGAGGAAAACTAAAGTGATATTCGATATCAGATATTTTTTTTTTCTTCAAAATATGTCAAATTGTTTGACTGAGGTCATCTGATGATATAAATATCCTTAAAAGGACTAATTATAATCAGAACGGTTCATACTTCCTTAATTTTTTCTTTACTCAACAAAACACTGAATATTAATGACGCTACATTTTTTTGAAGTACTTCAAATAATCGGCCAGCAGCGTTACCGTTGTGCGACTAAAGTCGCATTTTGCCCCTTTTTCAACTGCCTTGCCACTTTTTATGCCCCTTACTTTTAAATCCCCTTTTAGTATCATTTGCATTATTTTGTGCCCCTTTTTGTCCCTTTTTGTTCAAAGTCAACTTTCATTTTTATTTTGACAATAAATATTCGCAGATTCGTACTTGCTAAGACTTGTGTTTGAGCAATTGTTTCCAAAAATGTGTTCGAACACTAACATTTACGGTTTACACAATAATTTTTTGTGTTAGCAACAGATTTTGAGAATTGCCAACACAAAAATTTCCAAACTTATGTCTCGTGTAATCTCACTGTACAGATTCTACCACATCAAACAAGATATTATTTACTTTGTGTCAAACTTAAAAAAAAAACATTCACCTTGATATGAATCTTTTCATTTGTGTAAGGTTTTTAAACATACGAGTACAATTGCACACTCATACTTGATAATTCTAACTGTATTTTCGACAACTACTGTGAAAACCAAATTTAATTAAAGTACATATTCTTAAAAGGCTGTTATATAAACCGATCGAGTTGAAATCGCACGATTTTGGAAAACTAAAACAGCCAAACACGTGGCCAATTCCCAAAAGCAAATGATCGAAAAATATCCGAGTTTTTACCACAAGAAATACTTATTTTCGGAGGAAAGTGACTATTGCTGATGATAAGTTGCAACTACTCGTTTAAGTCAATGGACAAATTGGCCAAATTAAACGCAAAAATATACCCAGATTCAGCAGTTGCAAGGTCGGTGAGCTACACCTTATTTCATCTTTATAAAAAAACTTACAAAAAAAAAAAAAAAAACATAAAGCGTAAACAAATTAGCGTTGCTAAAAATTTTCAAATAGACTGAAAGTAGACAATTGTCTGTCCATTCTGTCAGCCTTAAATTTATTCCAAAACGATTGGAAATAATGGATTGCAAGTTAAGAACTTATTAATAAATACCGATGTACAATTTCAAAAGAATTGATATTTAACGTATTTAATAAGTATGCATTATGTACAAAAATAATACCACAAATATATTATTCTCTTCAGAATCGAAGTTTAAATTTTTTTATCAAAACTTTAAATGGTTCAGTAAATTTTTTGAATTATACTGGTTTTTAAGTAAACAAGTGATATGCCCCAAAAGATGCCAAAAAATTAATTAATGTATTTTTTAAGTTTTTGTAAATCTTAAGAACTCGGGCAAATTACGGCATTCAATATCGAACGAAATTTTTATTTATTTTCTATTGGAATTTCGATCAATATCAAATGCCACATTTTGACCAGTGTTTCATTATTATCATAGATTTTATGATTTTTTTTATATTTAGTAGCTATCTGTACTACGTTTATACTCGTCTTATTTGTAAATGAAAAGTGTGGTTCCTATTATGATTTACAACTAAATGGGTAGTTTAGTTGTAATTGTAAAATTTTTGTTATGGATTACAACTTTTTTCACCATGAGACAACTGCTTTTTATCAGTTGTATTTTGATTTTTATTTCAAGTGCTGTATTAAGTTTGCTTCATTATTCCAGACGCCAACCAATCCCATTTGTCAACCAATATTTTTGCCATATTCATAAAACATGAAATCTAAAAATAAAATACTAGACCAAATCTTAAAATATTTAAAATGTTTTGTGATGGCTACTATGGTTTCAAAAAACATAGCATATATAAAAACTTATTCTTTTCGAATGATGTTTCGAATACAACTAAAATTAGTTGTAATTCAGAATGCCAAAAAAAAGTTAAGTTGTTTTAAAGTTAAGTTGTTACAATTTCAACTAAACTTGGTTGAGTTGTAAACCGTAATAGGGGCATGTATTTGCAAATACTTAACTAGCCGGTATTGTAGAAATATATTTACAGTCCTCAAATAAACAATTGCAAAATCAAAATTTTTTTTTCTGTATACATACATCTCATCCCCAGTAATCAGTAATTGTTCACGTGAGTTAGTACAGGCTTTATTATTCTTTACTTTCTGTTGATGTTCTGTACTGTGCCGTTATGTTTCCAAATTTTAATAGTTACATTTTATGTTATATATGTTATATATGTTTTCCATGTTGATTATGTTTATGTTTCAAAATAATTTTCTGTGTTTCTGATAAAAATTAAATTTTTTAAATTTTAAAAGCATAGTCACAATTTTTATTTTATTTATGCTGTCACCTAGAATAACTTGAAATTTTTTAGGATTTTCACAGGTTGAACCGTAACAAAACAGAATGAAACAGAAAAACTAACGACTTGTGTAAGATTTCTAAAATCAAAAGAGAGTCAGCTGATACTTAACAAAACAGAAAGTAAAACCTAATTCTCATAAAATTAATGTTTGCGTACTTTTTATACATGAGAAATTTATTTTTATTGTTTGTTTTTAATAAAAATAGGTTAATAAATATGTTTGTTTCTTTAATTTTCCTTGATTTTAAAGTTGTCCCCTTTTTTCTTAGAAATCCCTTTCTAGTGCCACTTTTTTTTGAAAATCCCCTTTTTGTGCCCCTTTTTGAAAATTTTCAACGGTAACGCTGTCGGCCAGTTTTTACCTACTGATATAATTCTCTCGATTATTTTTTATGAATTCATATTCGTACTCAATTCATAAATAAAATAATGAAGGAAATTTTTCAGTTTAAATGGTTGCCATTGTTTTGTAGACTTTTTATTGATTGTAAATCTGAAAACCGAATATTAGTGACACTAACTGTACATACGTGTAATGTAATGCAAATAGAATACGTTAATTGTTTTGATTCATCGTACTCAAATTTCTTTAAACCTTTTTTATATAACGAAAGCTCAAATTTTTCAAGCTAGCGGTTGTGCTTTTTTGTTATTCACTAATTATGCACATGCCTGTTAATTTACTTAAGATAAACTATACAAGACTATTCTTCAACGATGCCACACTAGCGATTGCTATGTAAGAATTGGTTTTAACACGCTTGTGTGGCCCCAGTGTGTTATCTTCGGGCTGATACCCTATATCGGACGAAAGGCCCAAAGCATTTGAGCTTTCCTTACTCTACTCGCTATATGGTCTGTTCAAGATAGTATCTAATGATATATAACTCCTAGATATTTGACCCTTTCAGTGATTTAATTCAAATACAGGAAGCTTCCATTTTCTTTTGAACAAGCAGATTTCTGTTTTTTTCGGTTTGTCATTTAGTCCTCTTTGCCTTGACCAGTTGTAGGATATGTTAAGGGCTTTCTTTCGACTTTCAATTAGTATTCTAAGGTGGTTCCTTTTTAATATTTGCACAGCAACTACATAAATCCTTCATTGGTTAGAGTTCTCAGTGGAGTGTGTGTCACTGTATGGTGGTTAGCAATGGAGATATAATACTTAACTGTAGGGGCCCTGCCGCAATATATCTCTTATCTTTATATCATTTACCTCGTAGTCAATCCTCCAACTTTTAAGCATATAACTTATCCAGTTCACTAAACCTTGGTCTAATTCAATGATAGTTATAGAGTCAAAAAGGCTTGAGGTTGTTGGATTGTTGAATTTACCTTCTTTTTCTTTAAATACCATCAGGTTATAAAGGTCTAGATCAAAAGATCTTTCAATGTGATGTATAACTCCCTATAGGGCCGTCTCGACATGTTTAAAATTTAATTACCTCCTAATAGTGCATTCACACTGAAAATTAAAAACTGGTTTTAACGTTAAAACCATAAACAGCTGATTTTGCATTCGCACTGCAAGTTTGTTAAATTCAGGTTTTAACTCACAGGCTGTCTAATAACTTTGCACAAAATAAAATAAATCTCCTGCAGAAATGCGTGTATTTGTTGTTGCATTTTTTCTGCTTCTGGACAAACTGTACAACAACAGTTTTTGTTAATATGAAAAACTGAGATATTTCACAATGCGCTGTAAAATGGAAATTATTTTATATTATGTAAATAAATTTTTTTTTAAATTATGGAACTTCTTATACAGAATGAAGAAGTGCTTGGAAATAAAGTTATATATAAAAATGCACAAATACATTATAAGATAAACTTTTTTGTATAGGCAGATGAATGGCAGTCATATTGTCTATTTTCACTTTCCAGAGTTCAATGAAAATATTTTCTTATTTTCCTTCCAAAAAAACTCTTTTTTTCATAATTTTTTGATTATTGTTGCTGCTGAATCCATTTTGAAGTTAAAAATGTTTCAAGCGACATCTATTGTTATTTACTGGAATAAACATTATCAGCTGCTTCCGGCAATTTTAACTTGGCAGCACTGAATTTAGGACAGCGAAAACAAGATTGCATTTTATAAAACCAACTTAAAACCAATTCAAAAATGGTTTTAATTTGGTTTTAACAACAACAATTTGTATGGTAAAACCAGGTTTTAACAGTTGGTTTTAACGTTAAAACCAACTTTTATTAAAACCAAGTCAGTGTGAAAGCACTATTAGACGTTTTTAAATAACAACAACTAAAAGTTCTATATATTAATATTGTATAGACTTGACGTCAAATAAATCTACTACGGTTTTTTATATTGTTTTTTTTTATTTTGATTTAAATCTTGCCCTATTACGGGCGCAATTAATTCATATTAAAATTTCTCAAGATAAAAATATAGTCTTTCAAGTACATGTATATAAAGATTCTTCAAATTATGTAACTATAGCTAAAATAAATACATATCGTTACCTTAATATAGAAAGGCCCTAACTTATTATTTTTTTTAAATCGAGATCTTTTCATTGTTTGATGCATTAGATGTTCTTCTAACGAAATATACGAAAATCTCGATTTCAAGAACATAATGAGTCAGGGCCTTTCTATATTAAAGTAGTGATATATATAATGATAATGAGTTAGGGCCTTTCTATATTAAGGTAAATATGTACATACATATGTACATAGGTACAAATTAACCAGATGTGATAATGTAAGAGATTTCACAGAATTCCTATTGAATTGGTGAGCACAATTGCACACCGCAGTACCCAACAAGCAACAATTTGTGTGGCACACTTGAAAATAAAATAACTTTTATTCTTTTTTATTTCTGCACTCATGTTTAATGCAACAAATGCTCTTAATGTGAAGGGTATAATCCTTTTGTTAGTGTAAAAAAAATTCAACAATGATTGACGAACTATTCAACAAGAAATGTTTTCATATGACAGTCGTTCGCATTCGTGAAAATGATAATAAAAGTGAGGGCTGAGCGGATGATAATTTTTATTAGCCTGAAATGTTGCTTAACCAACAGCAGCAATAAACATTATAAGAGCAAGCACATGTTTGCGAGTGATACATCGCAGTTGATAAATGATCATAATTTATACATACAAACATGCATATACATATTTGTACATCAAGCAACAGTCGTATGTATATGCGAAATAAAGGGTGATTTCACATGAGGTGTTAGAAGTAAATTGCTCTTATTTTTTAAAACGAATTCAAAACGTCGGTTGGTTATTGGTTTGCTGCAGACATAATGTATTTTGAATATACTGTGCCGCAAACCAATAACCAACCGGTGAAAAGACGAACGAACACAAATCTTGTGCGAATAAAAAAAAATCATTTCTGTACTTAACCGAAATTTTTTAACATCATAATTACAAGCTATCTATTGAAATTTTATCTAACACCCTTTAACCAAAGAAATTCTTTAACATGAAAAGTTGTGCAGGGGTTCCAATAAAAGAAAACCAGTGAATTTTTTTATGTTATGTTAGACTCTATGCGAATAAGCGTGGTTGTGTGTGCGTTTAAAATATTTCTATTGTTCTCATACACGTTTTACCACTTTTGACACTTCCTCATTTCCACTTTAACACATCATCCAATCCATTCATTTAGAAAGAAAAAGAAAAACATCACTTGAACAATAATGACACTTGAGAATTTGTTGCGTCTAAATACATACAAACATATGTACATACATTCATACAATTCATTCATCCAAACAGACGTCACTATTTATTTATTCATTAATTCGTTTCTTTTCACTCATTCATTCATTATTTGATCCGCTGCAAAGTCCATATTACGTGTTAAAGTGGTTTTTATAGGAAAAAAGAGTATGAAAAAGTTTTTCTTTTGATTATTGCTTTTGTTGTTTAATATGAACAACGTTCTGAAGTTTTTTTTTTAATTGTTATCATTTTTATTGTTGTTGGTATTAAATAGTATTATTGTTGATTTTATTTCAGGCAAATGATCCATCCTTTTAAGCAACAATCTTTTTTGAAACGGCTGCGTAGATTTGTACATACATACATACTTACATATGTATATATACAACACAAATGTACTTATAGTTTTTTTGTAGTTATCGTTATCTTTATTATTAATAATATTATTCTTGTTGCATTTGTTGTTATTGTTTTCAGGGTTTGCTGATGTAGAAAGAAGGAACATAATTGTATTTCATTAGTTTGATTATAAAAACAACGATATTTATTGATTATTACATCTGCTGCTCTTGAAATATGAACAAGAAATTGAATTAGCTTATGATGACTTACTAAAAAGTTTGTTGGAATTATTTACAGGTGACTAACGTTAGATGGCGTAAGTAGTTTAAAAGAAGTTCAACAGTGGCAAAATAGTTAAAAAGTCAAAACAAACCCACAGAAAAAAATTTGTTAGCTAATTCAATATTTTATTTATTCAACAAAATTATTAATTTATTTTTAACCCCCACCTAAAAAGAGGGGTGTTATAAGTTTGTAGTGTGTGTCTGTGTGTCTGTGTGTCTGTGTATCTGGCATCAGTGTGTCTGTCCGTGTCCACGTACAGGCCAAACGGCTGGACCGATTTTCTGTTTGAAAGATGACTTGATCGAGAGGGTTCGTAGCCATGTGTGAAGAAAATCGGTGCTGCCGTTTAGAAGATATAACATCTTTTCTAAAAAAAGTCGGGGGTTTTAAAATTTTTAATTTTTGTTATAATTATTATGGTAAAGTAAGAAAATAGAAAGAGTTACGAATGGGGCAATGACGCGTCTTCTATAGCATATCCTGCCGAAATATTAACCTCACCTGCAAATAATGTACCCTGCAAAAAAGAACGAACACAAGGCTATAACGACAAATATTGGACGGAATAGCCCTATACACGTTGCAAGGGAAATTTTCACCGCTATTGCCTTTCTGGAGGCAATCTGGCAGTCCCAGATCCAGAATCAGACGCAGAATTTCAATCAGCTACTCGTCTTAAACTAAATGATTTTTTTATTTGATTTTTTAAGAGCATTAACACTCAGGTAATGAATGCCTACTACTATTAATAGGTGTTACCTTCCTTAGGAAAGGGATAGAAATAGAGAACACAGGTGGCGAAGAAACAGACAGAGAACAGCATCATTCTTTTTACAACTCTGCTTTTTTGTTTTTGCATGCTTTTAATAATGCAGTGTTGCAGTGCGTCTAGTGTTAAATGAGGCGTATTAAATTTTTTTGAAGCAGTGGTTAGTAGCCACTTTATCGGCTATTTTACTTCGCCGATGATTCTGCTACACAAGGAAGGAGGGCGCTCTGATGTTACATTAGGATTGCAATCTGGAATTCTCTAAGATGTAAAAGGATCCCTGAAAAACTCATAAACTTCCGTCAGCAGCCCAATCAATGTCAACATAGGTGCTAGACAAGGCTGCTCTCTCTGCTCTCTATTATTTAATATAGTTCTTGATTATATGTATACTGGAAAGGGTTACAATAGCACCCAGTGTCAACACTTGGGGCTTCGGCAGAAGGTTGTAAGACGTGGACTATACCAATGATATCTGCTTACTTTCTCACCGATTCGGGGATATGGAAGCCAAACTTAAAGCCTTAGAAACTGGGGCATTAGAAAGCAGCCTGAAGATCAATACTGCTAAAACAAAAGTAATGCGAATCAACACCGCCAACACTCAGCAACTCCTCCTAAATAACCATCAGCGGGAAAACGTTTACACTTTCTGCTACCTGGGCAGTATAATATCGATCGTTCAAAAGCAGATGCACCGAACCGCTCAATTAAGTCTGGAACTCACACCATACAATTATCCAGACGAACGAAAGTTAACACATTGTTACGTTAAAATATTCCTACAGGGTTAAAGCAAAGAACTATCTGGAAGTATTTAACTAAAGCACTAAACGTACACACATATTTACGTGCAAACACTATAGCAACAACAATAATTGTGTACATAGCTACAAGCATACACACATACAAATAAAAGTGCGAGAACTTATGGTAACCACCCTGTACTACCAGTAGCCCACCGCATTGCCAACATAAGAGTCGTTACTTTGAAATTCAAAAAATAACAGCCAATCGAATTATCTACAAACGCCTAGAAGCAGCAACATGAATTTTCCCGATTGTGCTAGAGGACTCTTTTAACATCTGGCTACCAATAGTAAACGACAATACAGATGGCATCATGCATAGATGCCATTACTAAGTACAGACATGTTATTAAGTCACCTATCGGGCGAACATTCGAGAACCGGTTCCTGTACTATAAAAAGTGGCAGCATGTGCGAGAACAGATCAGTGCTAATCAGAAAGTAGTCAAGTTAAGACCTCGTTGAAAGTGGATAATAACGATAAGAAGTAGTTAAGTAAAGACAAGTTTTAATTTGCTTCGTTAAGAATAAAAGGAACAGTAGCAAATAAAAATTGTGTGTTATTTATTTTTATTTTTGAGCAATCAAAAGAACTCACACGTTTAATAAAATTTAAACGTAACAATATGTAATAGCTGTGTTAAATTGGTGGCATTATATGGCAGTGAAAGTTGGAACGCAGATCGGCGTGGTCTTAATGCTCTAGAAATATTTATAAGCCGTTACTTGCGCAAAATTCTAATAATTTTCTGGCCAAAAACTGTCAGGAACCACTGACTATGGGCTGAGGCTGGTCAGTCCCCAATAGAAGCAGAAATTAAAGAAACGTAAATGGAGTTGGATCGTACACGCGTTGTGCAGACCCTAGTCATACCTGGAGGAGGCAGATAGAAACAGAGCAAATAAATCGTGGAACGAAGTCAAGATCATAGCAGCGAAGAGGCAGTACTGGAACGAATTCGTCGAGGCCCTATGCTCCTTATAGGAACAACAGGAACTAAAGCTACGGTTAAACTTGTCAAGCATTTGCCCAAAAAAAGCGTAACCAATAAATACTAATGAAAAAGTTTTGATTCAGACACTTGTTTATCATATTAAACAGTTTCGAACACAACTAATGCACTATGTCATAGAAACCAACGATATTGGCTACTATTTAACTTGACAAACTTTTGTCTGAATTGAAAGATTTTTCATTAGCATTTAGTAGCTTTTCTGGCAAATGTTTGACAAGTGTGACCGTAGCTTAGTATATACACACTAAAACACTTCTGTTGAAAATTAGGTCAATCATTTACACGTAAATGAGAGATTCTTTTAATTTTGCACATAAACATTTTTTCCAGTTTCACAATATTTACTATTCATTACCCAGCTAAAAAAATATGTATGGAGCATATATCGTCGCTGTTTTAACTAACTGACCTAAGTAACATTTTAAAAATTTAACAGGAGAGCAGCTTTTATGGTTGTTTTATGCATTCATTCTTATGGCTGCGTCAGAAATCTTTTTACTTATACATATTGTTACGAAAATGGCCGTCGACAAGGTTAAGCAACATTACACAAAAATATTCCTACCGGGTCAATGCAAAGAATAGTCTAGAATAGTAGCCAACAACTAAATAAGCATGCGCAGCATTAAACGTAAACAAGCAAAAGCAACAACAAAAAGCGTCTGCTTATTAAGAAGATACACATATTTACACACATACATACATGCCAATTTAAACGAAAAGCAAAAGATAAACAACCACCGTGTATTACTTAGTTAATGATGTACACACGTATGCATATACACATGTATGTACATAGTTACTACATGAACTTAATTAGGCAGCATATAAGATGATAATGATCGTCTAGACATTGCTAGAAACTTCTAGTGTTATTTGTGTGAAATATAAAAAGAGGTGACGCATCCAATGAGTTAGTTAGTTGCGAGTCAGTTATTGTTGTGTTGCAGTCAGTCAATCAGTTGCTAGTTAACAAGTCAGTTTATTAAGTTGAATTAATAATAGTCTGCGATACAGTGCTGAGTTGATAGTTAAGAGCAGTCTGTGCTTTAAGCGTGAGTTGGAGTAAAGGAGAAACTATAGGACAGTCTATAGTGACAGCAAAGTCTGTCGTGGAATTGAGATTATTGTGGAGTCTATCGTGTCGACTGGAGTAAAGGAAACAGCGCAGCGAATAGACGTGTGTAAGGGTGTAAGTAAGGCCAGTGAGTCTTTATTGGTGTATCAACTGTGAGTGTCGGCAGAGTGAGTGCGGTGTGTGACGAGCAGCAGAGAAAGAGGTATTGGTGTATCAACTGTGAGTGACGGCAGAGTGAGTCTCGTAAGTGACGAGCAGCAGACAAAGAGGTGTCACGTGAATACTTGCGCAGCCAGCTAAGAAACGTGCGTAAGCTACAGCGAGGAAGGCATAGTGGTAACCAGTTGTGAATATTTGAGTTTAATTTAGTAGTTTAAGCTGTATTAGTGTATTTAAGCTCTTGATTAATTTAGTATAAGTGTATTTGTAAATAAAACTTGTATCTTTCTTAACCCTAATCACTACACTCTGCTCTTGTATTCATTTGCAAATCTTCGGGTCCACGGAAAAGCGTTTTTATAGAGAGAAAACGTACCAATATGTATAGGCATAAAAGTAATGCTTACAGTTATGAAAATTGTATGCAATGTGTATTATGACTAGTCTAGTCTAGTAGATGACTTAACTCATTTTTCAAAAAAATGTCAGTTAGGTCGGTTAGTTAAAACAGCGACGATATGATATCCCATATATAGTTTGGATCCTAAAAATGAGGGTATATGGCCATATATGATTATATATATTCATACATTTTCATACATGCATGTACATATATGTAAATATTCCCTATACGGTATGAAAAGTTATTATTCATACTTTCTTGAATCAAAAAAGCGCATTGCTGTGCAATAAATAAAATTACTAAAATTATTATTTTTAAGTTTTTGTAAAGGGAGGTTGTATTTAATGAAAGATTTGTTTGGAGAAAATAATTAAAAACTAACTAACGTACCTTTTCACAATGTCTGGTTAAAAGATAACAGAGACTTTAACGGCAAGTTTTGTATGAAGAACTTGCAGTTAAAGTTCACGTTAACTCTTAACCATACATTGTGAAAAGGGACGTAAAAGAAATTGTATTCATAATTTCAAAGAAAAAGTGAATCGATTATTTAAAAAACACAAAACTCATATTCGTACAAAAATTTAATTTAAGAAATCAGATTAAAAACTAATGCAATTAATTATAAAAGAAAAAATATTCCGTCTAAAAATAGTTTTCAATATAATTTTTTGCAGTAATATGAACTTTGTTTCTTATCTATCTGTTATTTTCTATAAAATTAGTGACTGTATTATTCTTTTGATTATTTGATATATTAAATGGGGCCACAATGTATAAAATCATACAAGGATGGTTTGTTTTTTGTAACAAAAGTTTTTCTTTTTTAAACGTTGAGGGTACGCATATAAACTTTGCATACCGTATATATTTTCTAATGGGTTTACAATTCACCAGTGATAAAATACCAAGTTTTTTGATTGCAAAAACGATCTTATGTGAGATATCATGTATGCATACATTCTTATATGGCTCCATATATTAAATATTATTTCTATACGTGGATCCACATATGAAGAGCTTCATAATGAAATTTCCATATATGAGCTCATATATTATAATACATTTCATATATTAGTCCGTATATTAGTTCATATATAATAGTTTTGCCATGTATAATCCCGTACATTTCCATACATGAATTCATACATATTCATATATAGTTATATACATTCATATATTAAAAATATATGGACCATATATAATTTTTTTAGATGGGTATTTACATAAAAAAAACATACTACGAGTATTGTTATTTACATATAAACTGCTTTAAACACTTGAAATTTAATTTTAATTAACTTAGTAAAAAATATGGCGTGCTTCTATTGCAATTGTACGCTTTTGCACTTCTACTTTTTTTGTTAAAAATATTTCTGATGTTTTACGCATATACATATGCTTAATTTTCAACATTTTGAAGTTATTTAGACATGCCTGACTGTATTTTGACTACAATTTGTTTAAAAATACACTTTTAGCAGTAGATTTGAATTTTTGTGTAAAAGTGGACAAATATTAGACAACAAAAAATTAGACAATATATGATCCTAAATTTGGGGTAATGTTTTAGAGTGTATCGAGCCGTATTTTCGATTTATCTTTTATTATTATCTCTTCTAGCGGCACATGTTTCTCATTGTTTTTGTTTCACTCACTTCAAAGAACGAAACAAATCAAAATCAAACAATTTGTTTCCTTTATTTTCGTACTCTGTTTTGAAGTACAAAGAAATCAAAACAAAAATAAATTGAAACTGTAATAGTGTCGATTGTTTTTGTTACGAAAATCACGTCCTAACGCCTGTATCGCGCCATAAATAGCATAGCTATAATAAACTTTTTTATTGCAATTAAAATTTTACGAGCCTACACACAGTTTAAGATTGTCAAAATGCCAAAATTGTTGATAACTTTTCCAAATACAGGGTGTTAAATTTTTTTATAAGCGACAACTTATGTATCAAAGACGTATAGAGACTTACATATTTTCGATTTAATCAATCGTAAGCGCCAAAAATTAAAGTTTTCAGGAGGATTTGTTACGGTTTAGAAAATGTATACTGGACATTTTGTAAAAAGCGTTACTTATGCGTTACGTAATATGTGAATGGCGCCTAATTATACAAATAAGGGGCTGTCCATATATTACGTAACGCTGTTTTGCCCGATTTTTGACCCCCTCCTCCCCCCTAGTAACAGATCGTAACAAAACTGTTAACCCCCCCCCGCCCCCCCTTCCCAAGGGATAAGGTTGTTGTTGAGATAAAAAATAAATTAAATAGTTTATAGTTTTTATTAAAAAAAATAAATTTAATTCATTGTTTTAAATTCATTTGTTGGACTAGCACAGTGCGCAGACAAAAATTAAATAAGCTTACGTATGAACGTAATTATATTTTAAATTTCTTCCCAAGTGTCCTCAAACTCCGAAAATTATGGTTTTATAGAGAGAAATTCATAAATCCAAAACGAAATTTAAATGAATGGCACACAAATATTAGTTTGTAATAATTAAAAAAAATAATTTTTTATATTTTTGCTATGCGTTTTTTGTCCAATAATCTGTTATAGTTTTCCGTATTGATGACTGAACAATATTTGAAACACCAAGACGAGAATTGGCATTAGCCTTGCGGTCGGTTTCACTACTTTCTACAAATGAAGTTGATGTGTATTTCACAGAGCTTAAAGATGACTCCGTTTGGTAATTTTCAAATCAATCTAAAATGTGCGTGAAACAAAAAAAATTATATTATTATTAATTTTTAACCCGCTTTAAACATACAGATTGTTGGGATATCAAATGACTCAAAACGATATCAATTACGAAAGATATGCAATTTTTGTTTTCTTAATTTTTGTCCCTTCTACAACATTACATTTTCAATAGATAGTATTTGCGAGAGCTGTGTCGTTCATGAACGAACGAGTACAAATGAACGAATCAGTAAAATGAACGAAGTGAGTCGGTCACTTTACTGAGCTGTTTTGGCTCAGAAGTGCTGATAAAAAGTGCAATTGAACGAAATGAACGAACGAGCGCACTTGGGTGTTTTTGTTTTGTTTTTTTTTTGCTTTTTCTTTATTCGTGTCAGATTTTTTGTCACATTCTGGTTTTCATTTGCCTGCTTTTAGTAGCAGTATGACCATTATGAAATTAATAAAATTGCCATTAATACTTCTTAAGTTTTTAGAACATATTAAGAGTTTTTTAAACAAATTTACCTATGTAGATAATAATATTATAAACAGTCTATTTTGATTCTTTATACATATGTAGCTCTTTTGCCAATATGAATTTTTTGATTTCTTATTCCTTTAAATTTTAAACATTTTACTTGCTGATTTTTTTTTTGTTTCTTATATTTTCTATTGTTTGTTTTGCTTAGTCGCTAAACAATTCATAACAAACTCACTGGACAAATGCCCTTTTTTTTGACAAATCAGCTTTTGTTTGTTTGTTTTTATTTCGTTCTATTTCTTGAAAAGAGCGGATGAACGAAATGAACGAACTCGTTCTTTTTTTAGAAAATGAACGAAAATAAGCGGTCACTTGAATGAACGATTTGGCACAGCTCAAGTATTTGCCTGTTAAAAAATATTCCTTAAAAATACCTTAAAATTATAGGGGCACACAATCTAGTTCCTAGACGCATTTCATTGTTGTTTTCTTAATATTTTTTCTTAAGTTCGGTTGTATAAAAAATTAAAATAATAAATAGCTACGTCTATGTATTCAAGTTTCCATTAACACATCTCTCAAAACTAAAACATTGTAGCGTCCAGTTGACCAACAAAAATGTAAAACTTAATAATTTGAATTTGTCATGTATGTACATATATGGAAGAATATATTTTTTGAAAGGACACTTTTTTGTCCATAAGAATTGCAAGAAACCTTTTCCTAAACTTCTACAAATACCATTTCCTTCTATGTATTTGGTGGATTTAATGTTAATATATTTTGCAGTTTAATATGGAAAGAAGTTTTTATGTAAAGGGTGTTTTTTATTGAGGTATATAACTTTAAGTTGGCATCACTTTTTTAACTGGCGGCCATTTTGTCAGCTATTAAGTGATTAATATTTAGTTTGGTTTGCCATTTTATCATGAACAGGTTGACAAAAGAACAACGCTTGCAAATCGTGCAAATTTATTTCGAAAATCATGGTTCAGTTCGCGAAGTTTACCGCAAGCTCCGTCCATTTTATGGTCGACATAATCGTCCATCAGAGCAATTAATTCGGTTAACCATGGATCGTTTTCGCACTACGTTTACTCTATGTGATGATACGCATCCGCAGAGACGTCGAACAGTGCGCACCGAAGAAACAATTGCCGCTGTAGAGCAAAGTGTTGAAGAGGACCCGAATGAATCGATTCGCCACCGTGTACAGCAATTGGAGCTTTGTCCATCAACTTTATGGAAGATTTTGCGCAAAGATCTTGGCTTGCGACCAAGACGGCGCTACATGCCACACAGCGCACGTCACAATCGATTTATTGAAGGAAACATTCGATGAGCGCATAATTTCGCGGAATGGACCTGTCAATTGGCCACCAAGATCGTGTGATTTGACACCATTGGATTATTTTCTTTGGGGATATGTGAAGTCGCTCGTCTACGCCAACAAACCAGAAACGTTAGGGGACTTGGAAGCCAACATTCGTGGCGTTATTGCCAACATACGGCCCCATATGCTCGAAAAAGTGGTTGAAAATTGGACCTGTAGAATTGGCTTTATTCGAGCCAGCCGCTGCGGCCACATGCCCGAAGTCATATTTAAACATTAATGGCATAAAATTATCCTTCCAATAAAGCCAAATTGATGGACATTAAAACGATTTTCTTGTGTTTTATTTCAATTCAAAGTTCTATACCTCTTAAAAAAACACCCTATACATGCATATATTAAGAATATTTAAAAATGTAAATGGATAAAGAAAGATAAGGAATTCAGAACCATGTATGTTCAGTTTGACTATAATTTATTATAAAAACTTTGAATAATTTTTAAATGTTATTTGAATTTTTGGATAGTTTTCATAAACTTTAATATACGCGGACAGAATTATGAAGTTCTTTTCCACACACATTTTTTTATTTAATTTTGCAGAATAAAATAGACCCCCAATTAAATGTCCATAAATTTCACATACAATAGATATTCGTATTCGCGGATATCGTTTTAAATATTCGAATTCAAATTCGTGAATATCAAAAGTTGACAGATGTATGTAGTAGCAGATGTATGTAGTATACATACTAGTACATAATATATGTTTTTAGGCAACACGTATGATCAATTAAATAAATAAATGAGAAAAACATACGTATTTTTGTACAAAATTAGTAATTTTTTCTGTTCCGTAACATTTTGAAAGACCCCCTCCCCCCACCATAACAAATCGTAACAAAACTCGAACCCCCCCCTCCCCCCTAGAGCGTTACGTAATATATGGACAGCTCCCAAATGCTTATTTTATTCATTAGGGAATAGTCATTATTAGGCAAATAAAATAATTATATATATAAATAGGTACCACTTTCCACAATGTCTTACAAAGCCATTAGAGAATACTACCCATTACAGAATCTCGAAAAGTTTTTGCTGGGGGCTTTCTACTCTGCCTCACAAAAGCAGATAATGTTTGGACTCATCAAATCATAAGCCCTAAAATTATTATCTTTTCACAAAGAAAATTATAAAAGCCGACTCCTTATCATTAATTTTGCAAAACTCTCGGTTCTGTGTAATGCAAGTATCAAACTTAATAGCGCGCATCTGTTTCATCGGTTAAATTTTTTTATCTATAGATTATATAAAAGTATTGTATGTATGTATGTAGTATTGGAAAACACAAAATAACTTTTGCGGTTTCAGCACAGTTGCCTGCACCTTAATTCGAAAAGTTTCTACAATTTATTTTTATATTCATGTAAACAAAAAGAGTTTAATTCAAAATCTCTTGTAAAATATAATGATGAATTAATTTGTCGACCCTCTAACAAATACCAGCAAGAGAATAAATGTTTGCATGCATTTATGTACGTTCGAATGACAAATGTTATTTGCCGCATCTGTTACAAATTAAATTTGAGTTATAAATACTCTGCTAATAAATCTTGAACAATGAAATCAAAGCGTTAAATTGTCGTCAAACAATTAAAACCGTAAAAGGGGGCGTCAGCCGAAAACACCCTACAAATTAGAAATGAATTGAGCACACACACCCCGCCGCATAAATTCGCAACTTTCAACACGTAAAAGAAATAAATACTACAGCGAAATGCAGCAAATACTCGTATACCAAATAAAAATAATATAGAAACAGGATTAATTGATGATCCTGTGCTAATAGCTGTAAATAATAAGAAAGGGAGAGGGTAAAGTTTCGCTTTCCATGGGCAACTGTGTGTGTGTGTGTGTGCGTTCGTTACACTTTGGCTGCGAAACACATGCCAAAACAAATATTCTTACATTTAGAGGATTTGAATTTGATTTCTTTGTTGTATTTTTGTTGCTGGTTTTTCTAAACATACGACTGCATATGCAGGACTTATAGAAGATCCTGTCTGTGACAATGAAAATTTGCCACCCCAGTGTTTAAATTCTTTTATATGTAGAAAAATATGAAAATTATGAATTTTTAAAATTGTGTTTGCATTCGAGTGTTGATCTCTTTGTCAACACAGATGATCACATTCTGCTTCCTTTTATTGCAGCTATTTAAAATAAAATGTATTGTTTATTTTGGGATTGAAAAACTTTGCTGAAAATTTATTTAACGGCATATGAATAAATTATACCGTTCCTTATGGATGATTTAAATGTTATGATTTGGTAATTCTTGCTATAATTACTTAATTAGCTGAGTATTTATTGAATAATTCTGTGTAATTATGTTAAAGTTTCTTCAATTTTCAAACCTTTATCATAACAATCAGCCATATTGAAAATTAAAATGAAGGGACTTTACTTCAGTCACTCTATTACAGGTTAATATTATTATATAAAGAACTGAAATTACATTTATAGTTTGTTTTTAAGTGTCCATAAAACGTTTTTATAAAATAATAATTTGCATCATTATGTACTGGGTGGGAGTTGCCTGGAAAATCAGTCCTCTTTCCAGGGAAATAAAAAAGTTCTGGAAGATAAACTCTAATACGTATGCAATTACATATCGTTCATTTACTTCAATAGAGTCATAGCTCAAAAATGCGTTTCCTGAGTTAATAACACACAGAAAAATTTCAACTTAAAAAATCATTTTAATCATATGTGTTTCATGGTAATCTAACATGATTTATAGTAATTTCCAAAGAAAATTAGTCTTTTTAAATAACTTTATTTAACGTTAATTTAACATTTACGTACTGCTAAAATCAAAATGAAGAATCATGTTGAATCAAAGTCATTTAAAGTTGCAACAACGTGAATTTAATTAAATCTAGTAAATGTGTTTCATTCATTTATTATTTTTAACTTACGTGTGTTTCCCTGCCACGATTTGAAACTCGGAACTCATCGCGTGCTATTTAACGTGCTTACCCATGCAGCCACAACACCTTTATATATTCTTTAGATACACACTAAATATGTAGCATCATGAATAAAAATTTAATTCAATATTATTTCAGTAATCATTTAACTTACAATTTATTTGAAAAGTCTTAGTAAAACAAAATACAAAATACTTTGACTTGAAAAGTTTTAGTTAAAAAAAAAATACAAATACTTTGACTTGACTCCAGGATTCGAACCTGCGATCCTACGACTGCAAGACTTGTACACTGCCATACAGCCAGCAGCAGTTTGTCGTCTGTTTACAAACATAAAAAAAACAACAACAATACAAAAACAACCTACACAACTAAGCACAAAAGTGTATTGCAGCTATGAAAAAAGCAAATAAACACCAACACACTTAAACAACATATTATTTCTTGTAAATTCAATGTGATTTGAATGAAGTTAAATCAAACTTTTTGCATGTTGATTTTACATTGGTATTTTTTTCTGTGTGTATTTTATCTTGATTAAAAACTTCATATAAGTAAATAGATTGTACTAGGTAAATCTCTTGAGATAAGAGTATTTTATCATGTCTTCAATGAGTTTTGTATAAATTTAAAACTTTAAATGCGTTTTATGCAAAGCAACATACATAGTTTTTTTTTAAGTTGTGACACTATTGAAGTAAATGAGCGATACGATAACATTAGGGTTCATGGTTTCAGCGATTACATATTTCTTTTTCTGCTATATGAAGTTATAAAATTAAAAATTTGGCAATAATATAAATCTTGGTGCATAGTATTATCCATTTTATTTATTTTGGATTTCGATTAGTGTCTTAAACGGCAAATTTCGCCCGGTTACATTTAGTAGCCAATTTTCTGTTTAATGGTGTCGGTTAAGTGATAATCATGCATTGTATGTTCAGCTAAAGTTCTAAATAACTTTTAATCGGATATTGTGAAAAGTGTGTTTAATATTATTTAAACGGCTTTAAAATATATTTTGTATGAAACTCTAATTTCTTAGAAATAATCGAAATTATTTAATCGTATTTTTATGTTATCATAATTTATCAATTTCTGCAATTATCTATACATAAAACCGAATTTCAAATGTTTACATAAAACATCTGTTAGTATATCTGTTCCAAAGGCCACACTTTCTAATCTTCAAGTTACCCACAGATACAAACGCAATGCTATTAAACTATCCCTCTAGTCAGCCTAGAACCTTGTGTCTCTATGTCAATACTCTTTCTTCAGCGATAATTGCACTAGTTAAAATTTCTACAACTTTCCTTTTATGCGCTAGTAGAGATACATTAGAAACAACAGTTCAAGTGTATTTGTAGTGACATTGTTAATGAACGCGTCAGTAGTTGGTTTTTCTTTTCTATTATGCTGTGCAATAATATTAAATAAATATATGTATATGTAGACGAGGGTTACTAAAATCTACTAGTGAATCTTTGGTTCAAATATCTCCATATAGTCATAAAAGAACTACCTTCTCAATAGTGCTAAAGTCTACTGGTAGATTTTCAATGAGAACCCTATGTTATATGTCAATAGGCGATTACATTGGCTGGGGTACACCTAACCAGTAGCATTATTGACTACGTCACTAGAAAATCACTATAATTTTACTATTGACATCGAGAGAGGAAATATCGATATTGTATACAAGAGTCCTTAAAATTTACTAGTGAATCTTTGGTCCCAAAAGAACTACTTAATCAGTAGTGCTACAGTCTAGTGGTGGATTTTCAATGACAAGCTAATGTTAAATGTCAATAGATGATACAATTGGCTGTGGAACACCTGGCCAGTAGTACTACTGACAACGTCACTAGTAAATCACCACAATTTCACTATTCGCACTTTCTGCAGGGATGATCTATGTACATACACACATTCATGTATGTATATGTTATGTACATATGTAACTGTCCAGCGGGAAAGCTCAAAACACCTTCTTACTGTAGGTCTCAACATTTTTGTTGAAGGGTATATGCATATGTAGGTTCGTCGTTCGTGTGTAATTTCCACAATATTCATATACAACCCATAAAGTATATATGTATGTAATGGGTGTTTTTTATTGAGGTATAGAACTTTAAGTTGGCATCACTTTTTTAACTGGCGGCCATTTGGTCAGCTATCAAGTGATTAATATTTAGTTTGGTTTGCCATTTCATCATGAACAGGTTGACAAAAGAACAACGCTTGCAAATCGTGCAAATTTATTTCGAAAATAATGGTTCAGTTCACGAAGTTTACCGCAAGCTCCGTCCATTTTATGGTCGACATAATCGTCCATCAGAGCAATTAATTCGGTTAACCATGGATCGTTTTCGCACTACGTTTACTCTATGTGATAATACGCATCCGCAGAGACGTCGAACAGTGCGCACCGAAGAAACAATTGCCGCTGTAGAGCAAAGTGTTGAAGAGGACCCGAATGAATCGATTCGCCACCGTGCACAGCAATTGGAGCCGATTAACCGACTATTTTGTTCCCGAATTGGATGGCATGAATGTGGATGAGTTGTGGTTCCAACAAGACGGCGCTACATGCCACACAGCGCACGTCACAATCGATTTATTGAAGGAAACATTCGATGAGCGCATAATTTCGCGGAATGGACCTGTCAATTGGCCACCAAGATCGTGTGACTTGACACCATTGGATTATTTTCTTTGGGGATATGTGAAGTCGCTCGTCTACGCCAACAAACCAGAAACGTTAGGGGACTTGGAAGCCAACATTCGTGGCGTTATTGCCAACATACGGCCCCATATGCTCGAAAAAGTGGTTGAAAATTGGACCTGTAGAATTGGCTTTATTCGAGCCAGCCGCGGCGGCCACATGCCCGAAATCATATTTAAACATTAATGGCATAAAATTATCCTTCCAATAAAGCCAAATTGATGGACATTAAAACGATTTTCTTGTGTTTTATTTCAATTCGAAGTTCTATACCTCTAAAAAAACACCCTTTATATTCTGGGTCCTTATTCATAGGGAAGACGATTAAGCGGTGTCGGTTCGTTCGTATGACTCTACGTGAAATCGGTTTTCCGAAGCTCCCACAAAAGATAGAGATCTTGAACTGATGTGTCAGAAATGGGCCGAAACAGATTGGTATTGAAATCAACAAAATCTAGCAGATGGTTTCAGAGCTGGAAAACTTTAATTTTTTTTGCCATATAAAAGTAACTAGCTAAAACAATTTTTCTTTTCTTAAATACACTTATTTTATTTGTCAGTAGGAATAAAATTAATACTAAAAACCCGATAAAACTAATTTTTCTTTTTTCTCTATAAATTAAACATATCTTATATTCTTAATAGAAACAAGTTTGTGTAAGAAACCAGAAAAATTAAAAAAGAATGATTCCAGGGTTGGGAAACTTACAGTTTTTGTGATATACATATAAAAGTTACTAGGTCTAATATGTTTTTTTTTTTTGCTTTATATATTAAATATATTTTATGTTTCAGAAAGAAAATCTTGGTATAAAATATAACTACAACTCCAGAGCTGGAAACTTTGACTTTTTTTGATATGAAAGTAACTAAATAAAACCAATTTTTTCCTTTTTGAACAAATCACTTAACATATTTTAAATATTTTTTTAAAGGACTAGATTGGTATGAGGAATTAAAAAACTATAAAAGGATGATTCCAGGATTGGAAATTTTATTTGTTTTTATATGAAAGTAACGAGGTCAAATAAATTTTTCCTTTTTGCTTACAAATGCTTAAGAAAAAAAAATAGTTTGGTAAAAAAATTTGGAAAAATAAAAAACATAGCTCCAGACCTGTAAAGTTTAACTTTTTCTGGTACATAATACTAATTAAATTAAACTAATTATTTTTGTTGTAATTAAATATATTCTATATATAATAATCCCCATATTTATAAAAAAATAAAATGAATTTGAAATTCATTTTAGGAAAATTTTGTATGGAAAATTTGAAATTTTCAAATTCGTTTCAAATTTTATGAATATGGGGGTAAGAAAAGAAATAAGCATTAAAAACCAGAAAAATCAAAATTATGGTTCCAGGGTTGAAAATTGAAAAATATTTTTTTGGTAATTAAAAAACCAAAAATATTTTTCTTTTCAATTAAACATATTTGATGTTTTAGGAACATATTTGCTAAATTCATTTTATATTTGTTCAATTTTTATATGGATATATAATTGAAGTATAAACGAAGGTTTGTGCCATGTTGCTTATTATGATCGCAGCACAGTTACATATGTTTCAAATGGATGGTCTTTAATCAGAAAGTAGAGATTGTTATTAACATCAGCTATTTAACGTAAATTCTAATGAAACGGAATGTGAGAAATGATTGTTGTGTACAATTATTGATTTACCTTTGGTAAATACATATGTAAGTATCACTGTTTATTTCCCCTGTTTTTCAATTTTTTTCATTTTTCTATTTAGGTTAGCACTAACTTATATTACTCTACCTACGAATGTTTAACTATTCTTGCTTATCTTTTACGATCATCATATTAATTATCTTTTACTTATTCGATGTACCGTCGGTGTATACATGTAAGTATTATAGTAGTGGGTATTATGTTACATTGTTTTTGCTTTCAACAGTTGATTTTGCTTTCCGGCATTATTAACTGTGTTGCCAAGTAAGCATATTTCCGTCACGTGCTCATGATGATTTTAAATGAGACATTTTTAGATTTAGTTGAACTGTGTGAATTTTAATCAGAAATAATTTCTTATTCGGGCTTAAGCTCAGTAATTTCATTTCTTATTGAATGAAATATTTTTATTAATTAATGACAGCTTGTAACGACTTCTTATTAATATTTAATAAATGGAGATAAAAATGAAAATTATCGCTAAAAAACAGTCATAACTATAAATTAAATTAAAGGAAGTGTTCCATTTCATTTTCCTGAAACTGTTCCTTTCTGCTGAACAAAATCGAAACAACTCTTTAGGAATAAACCGTTTACATAATACCGCGATATAAAACATTTGCAATTGGATGTTAAAATTGAGATCCTAAACAGTTTTGCAACATAAAAGATTATTAAATACGGGAAAATACTCGTATAAAACAATTTAGTTTACTTGGTATGGAATGTATGGACTGGAAAGGGCAAGTATTGTACATCCCAAAGATGGTTTACAAATACCTTCTAGAGGAAATACTTAATCTTACTTTTTCCTGCTGGGCATATACATACATGTGCCTAGGTATGTATTAAAAATCATACACTTGTGTAGGTTGTAAATGTGCACAAACAAAAATCGTATAAAAGATTTAATGCATAAAATTTATCCCTGATATCAATTTAATCGTCAGAAAATTTTGCACAATTGAAAAATTTTATTTTCCTAATTTCTGCACTAATTGCCTTTAATGTGATGAACATGATTGCACAGACTGCAACGAATAAATACAATGTTAAATGCTGACATTATGCGCATCCATCAAATACTCACAGTGGAGAAATTCTATTAGTCCGCTTTGAGTAGACGAATGTCAAATGTAAACAAACTATGTATAGTGGTGATAATGATTATGGATGAAGCTGGTGTTTTGCTTGCTAAGAGCATTACGAGTACCAGCTTTTCTTTTCTTGTTTTTTTTTGCTGTTTGCCTCGAATCACCACCAACCTTGCTATACCAGTAAAAACAACAAAAAAAATTGTGAGTTAAGCACAGAATTGTGCGAACAAATACAGTGAATGAGTGAAAGAAAGTGTAAATTGTCACCATATGCGTCAACACGCAATAATTCAACACACAAAAGGCAAAAGAAAAATATAAAAAGAAGCAATTGTTTTAGCTAAATGGTAGTTGCACTAATAGAGGGGATGTGGCGATATGCGCGTATTAGATGTAATGAATTAGTGTTATTCATTGATATTGATATTAGAGGCCTGCGTAAACAGTCTTGAAATGTGTGACGATTCAAGCATATATGCCCTTACTTCTTGAAAACCTGTGCTACCTTTAATCCGGCCATGCTCAGGGCTAGGGGTGGTGTTCTTGTTTCCGCACAAAGCAAGGTAAAGAACCGATCAATACAATTTTTGTATTTATTTAGGTAGCTAAAAGTTCTGTGACACGACTATTTAAATTAAAGCAAAATACAAATAAAAAAAAAGAAGAAAAAAAAACAAGAATGTATGTAAAGTTTAAAGTCGGAAAAAGATCTAAGATGTTGTTCACTTTCCCCCTTCTAAACCCACCAAACCAATGCCATTCTCAACAAAAATATTTGAGAATAGCCCTTTATGTCCTTTTCTAAGAGTCTTTAAATGTTTCGTGAAATAAAATTATATAGGTTTAGAATATCATTCTGGCAACTCAGATATTTATTTTAAAATACATTTAAATGGGTAAAAATATTAACAAATGTTATTCTATCCACTGTCAAACAAATATAAAAAAAAATAAGTAAAATGTTAAATTACAAAAAAAATATTTAACATTAGAATAAGAAAATAAATGAAAATGTTGGTAACATTTTATTTTCAAAGTGTCGTACAAATTTTAATATTAAAAATGGTAAATACGAGTACTTGGTTTAAAACAAATCAAAATAATAAAACTATGTAATATAACAGTAATGCAAGTTAAAATAGTTTTGTAAAAATTAGTTTGCTTTATTTTGTTATGGCTCTTTTTAACCCCCGACTAAAAAAAGGGGTGTTATAAGTATGTAGATTGTGTCTGTGTGTCTGTGTATCTCTGTGTCTGTCTGTGTCCACGTACAGGCCAAACGGCTGGACCGATTTTCATTTAGTTTTTTCTGTTTGAAAGATGACTTGATCGAGAGGGTTCTTAGCTATGTTTGAAAAAAATCGGTCCAGCCGTTTAGAAGATATAATATCTTTTCTAAAAAAAGTCGGGGGTTTTTAAAATTTTTAATTTTTGTTATTTATGTATTATGTATATATTTTTTTACATTTTATCTTTAACTGTCAAAATATTAACTGTTTAATATTTAATGTTTTGTATTTAATTTTCTATTACTAACAAAATTAAATATTCACTAACCAAATTTTATCCCACGATCTCTGCAGGCCTGTAGCTCGGAGATTTTTATTATTTTTGAATTTGTTTACTTTATGTTACATGCTTTTATAACATAAAATATTATATATGTAAACTTTTAACAGTTAATGTAATTATTTTTTAGTTATATTACAAGAGTGTATGTGAGATTTGCTGTAGATATAAATGTAAAATTACTAATGTAGTTGTAATTTTTTATATTTATGTATGTATATGTATTTTTTAAAATAACCATGTATTTGTATTATCAATATACGTATGTATATACGTATTTACATTCTTCTATTGTATTTATTATATATATGTATGTATTTGTTTATTTTTCTTGAGTATTAGTTCTTTTTTTATTTATTTTCTTATTTTGAAGATGCTGGATAGTTGGCTATTTCTATAATACTTGAAGCCAAGTTTTGGATACCATATCTTATAGTATTCTAAGGAATTTTCTTTCATCGAATTTCACCAATATATGCAATTTGATTTCAGTTTTAGCCGAGTTCCAAATTGATATTAACAGCTCACTGAATTTCTTTAAATATGCAAACTTAATATTGCGGAATTGTTCAATAGGTCAACAATTACACAGTACAACAGCCAATCTGGGGGGCGAGAAATTCCAAGTCAGGGTGATGGTACTAGGTCAGTATAGTAAAACCCTCAAAGGGTTTGGCGTTCGTACGTGTCAGTTTTTTTATGACCTCTTAAATTTTTTCCTTATCTTGATGTTTTTTCGCTTAGTTGTAACATTTTGGCAAAAACGTAGTTTAACATAACTCGAGAACCACTTGTCCGATTTTGATGAAACAAACTCAAAAAAATTTAGAATTACAATTTCTCTAATCTGTTTCTATACCGTTTTCCTATATGTGCAACACTTTCGAAGTTAAAAATGAATGTATGAAGGGAAAGAAGTATTTTTTGCCTAAAAATTTAAATATTTTTTTTTTAAATTCATAAAAAATCCAAAATGGAAAAAAGTGCCAAAACTAATTACTTTCGCGTAAAGTCACATAACTCATGAGCAAAAAAAGAGATAGATCATGAAAATCGATGAACGCGTTTCTCATTTATTCACAATTAGGTAAATGTATGAATTTCAAAGATTTGCTCCAGATATGCACAACATTATTTGGAGAAAACATTGACACTCACAAGCCAAACTCTCTCATATTTTTCTACTGTACTAAAAGAGAAATATTGATGTGGCAACACTGGTTCTGTAATGTTCACATAAAACATGCATTGTCATTATACATTTTCTCTTTCTCACACTGGTTCTGTGATTTTTGTCATTCAACAAGTGCCGACGAATGCGAACAGTAAAAGTGATTTTTCTCCAGTTTTTTAAAAGTGAACAAAAGAGAACAGAATATGGAACTGTGCAAGCCAGATATAAATAGCTTTTGCTACCGCTGTGGTCAATATGTCTCAACACATAAAAAAGTGGAAATTTCAGTACCGATTTTGTTCAAACATACGAGATGATCTTCAACCAAAATGTTATAGTGAACGAAAATTGGGTACCAAATATAGTGTGTAAAAGCTGCTACAACCGTCTAATGGATTGGAAAAATAGAAGACGTGAAAGTATGCCATTCGGTATCCCAATGACTTGGACTAATCATGGCGAAGGTCACAATCCATTGAATTGCTATGCATGTGCGAATAAAGGAGCCGCAAAAAGGATAAGAAAATCGTATAATTACGTTGGTGTTGCAAGTGCCGCAACACCATTGCCTCATTCGGACCACATTCCTGTGCCAAAAGCTTCTAGCCCAGATATTTTCTCTTCTACGACTGCTCCGACATATCATGCACGTGATGATCCCCCATATGAGCCATCAGTATCCAATGTGCCAAATTTAATAAATAAAGACAAGGATGATCTTGATGATAAAGAATTTTCAGGAGATGCAGAAGGGCCAACAGTGGAGTCACACATTGACATTATGTGTGGTTCAGAAACTGATGATAGCGATGAATGCGATGCCACTAGTCCCGAACAACAACCATCGAAAAAGTCTAGGCAATATTTATTAAAATGAATAAAAATAAATAAATAAAATAAAAATAATAAATTATAAAAATGTTTACTTAATTTTTTAGTAGTTTATGGCCAGAAGTCTGGTGTTATTGGGAAAAATTTATAAAAAAGGCGATAAATGACACTTTTTTGAATAAAAACAAATATAAATATTCTTGTCAAAATGGGATACCTTCACTTAATTGTAAATAAAAGCAGAACGCGTTAATCGATTTCTATGATCTATGTCGCATTTTGTTTATAGGTTATGTAACCTTACACGAAGTTAATAACACTTGATCCTTTTTTCCGTTTTGGATTTTTTCTGAATTTAAAAAAAAATTAATTTTTAGGCAAAAAAATATTTTTTTGCCTCCACAAATTTATTTTTACCGGCAAAACTGTTGATTATAAAGAAAAACGTTATATGAACGGATTAAAGAAATTGTAATTCTAATTGAGTTTGTTTCATCAAAATCGGACAAGTGGTTCTCGAGTTATGTTAAACTACGTTTTTGCCAAAATGTTACAACTAAGCGAAAAAACATCAAGATAAGGAAAAAATTTAAAAGGTCATAAAAAAAACTGACACATACGAACGCCAAACCTTTTGAAGGTTTTACTGTACTGACCTAGTACCATCACCCTGACTTGGAATTTCTCACCCCCCAGACAATAATCCCAAAAATGTTCCATAGTGGTATCAAAACTGAGCTATGATGAGATATATATCTTCTCTTCTTTCGTAATAATGTTGACTGTATCCAAAAGAATATGTATATGTTTTCTCTTTATTATTTAATTTTATTTTCTTTTAAGTTTTCTTCCAATTCGACTTTTTTCCCAACTCAAACGTCCCCAAAATTTTCTTATTCCTTATTATTTTTTTTTTACTATTAAATTCAAAGCCAATCTATTTATGTATATTTTTATTTTTTTTTTCATAAAAAAACAAGCAAAGTTTATTTTCTTTTCATTTCTATTATTTTTTTATTTAACAGTCCTCACAAATATGAATACATCTTGTTATTTAAATGTACTCTCGTGGCATGTATTATAATAAACCAATCATAAATGCTATCGTTAAATAAGCGAAGCACGATGGGTGTATTGATGTTCGTGTATATGACTGTTTACATGCGATATCGTCAAGACTTCTTGTTCGTAACAAACAATCAAAAGAAGTAGTTTTGATGCGTGTATGCTTGTTATTTCGCATATTGAACGTTTGAGTGTGTGTAGATGTTAAGCTATTATGTGTTTAAGGATGGTTTTTTGAAGCAAGCGCACAAAACTAATGTGAATACATGTGTACGTTTTTATGTGCGCACAAAAATAAAAGATCATACACATAACGTGTGGGCATATGTACATGGATGACGTTTGTATACGTGCCCATTCGTATGAAGATGCATGTATCAGAAATTTTTCCGTCACGAAGTACATTCTTCTTTACTCCTATACCTGCAAGAACTGAAACAAATGTCTTGCCAACAGTGTTGTTTACCATTTGCTGTAGAATATTTCGCTCTAGTAAATCATTTGAAAAATCCCTCATGTCTTAAAAGTTCTTGTAAGTGGTCTTTTGCAGTGGTCTAATTGATATGAGTACATCATTTGGGTTGAAACTCATAAAATTTATAATGTAACTCGTAACTACTTACATACGTAAATATTGAAGGAAATTACCTTTGAGGATGTCACTGGGATAACTATAGATAACGGTTGTACTTTCCTTAATTTTGAATTAATTTTGACCATTTTATATATTCGAATCTAAGTCAAAATTTGCTTCTGGAATAATATTGGGTACAATTATCGGCTTATTGTGTCCTACACCTTTTGCTATTACCGGATATAAAAATGTCTGGTAGGACCAAAGATATTTAGACTCGTTGAAGAACGAATAAACTGAATAATTTAGCCTTAGCTCTTTATTTTTTTATGTAGATATCACTTTAATGCTATTTCAAAGTGGCCCTCTCTCATGGCTGAACAATTTAATTAAATCGATGTTCATTCATTCAATTAAAGTGTTGTCCGCATTTAACATTTTAAATTTAAAATTCTATATGCATAACATGCTTATCGCTAATACAATACAAATGGTTGTAAAATTGTTAAACAACATGTAAATGAATTAAATAAATACAACATCAACATTAGATAAACAAATGCATTGAAATATGTATTTATGTATGTGCATACGCACGAGTACAACAACAAAATATAAAAATAAAATACAAATAAAACATGAAAAATATTAAATTGTAATCCGCTTAAATTAAAACGAATTAGAGCTAATTTGCATAATTGTTTCAAATACCAAAAACCATACTCGTATACAACATACACATACTGCATACAACCAACAATTTTAAGTTTTACGACAAAAAAAAAAACAACAGGAAAACAAGGACGATAACAAAAATCTGCTGAACAATAAAAACACTGAAAGCACAAAATATATCGTAACAATTTTAGAAACATTTTTAAATGAACGCTAAGAGGACAATTACAAATTAACAAAAAAAAAAAAAAAAACACCACCCTGACTCAAAAATAAAAACAACAACTGAAATATAAGACAATCGCAAAGTTGACATCATATGAAAATTAATTTAAGAGAGTAGTCTGAAAATTATTCGTTTATCGCATAATGCAAAATGAATAAATCTAAATTATTTTTAATCTATAGGGCTTATTTTATATTTTTAGGGGCATGATCAAACCCAATTTGGCAAATATTAGTGTCCGCCCACTTTTCTTAAGTTAACATCGCGTCACTTTGAACTCGGTCAAGTAAAAGCATGAGAAATATATTATATAACTTTAATGGACACGGCCCGCCTAATTCTCAAAGTAGAATATTATACATACAAATTAAATTTAATTGAAGCAGTGTGAATTTTAATGAGGAATTATTTCTTAATAGAGCTTAAGTTCACTATTTTCAATTCTTATTGAATGAAATAGTTTTATTAATTAATGTGATTTTCTACAAAAGAGAAGAAAAATTAAACTCGACTTTTTGGATGGAAAAAATGGTAGAGTGATATACATTACTTCATGCTAACCTGAATAGTTATAGCTACAAATATATTTACCAAACTTAAATCAATAATTGTATACACAATAATCATTTCTCATAATATAATTCATTAAAAATGCACATTAAATAGCTGCTGTTAATAACAATCTCTGCCCAAGTGCTGATGAAGTGAGAGGCTGCACAGAAAAATGCCCATTTTCCCCAGCTAAAAAGTCTAGCATAGTTTCTCTTCTCTTCTTTAGAAAATCACATTAATTAATAAAACTATTTTATTCAATAAGAACTAAAAATACTGAACTTAAGCCCGATTAAAAAATTATTGCAGATATTTCTGTAATAATAACAAAAATTAAACATTTTAAAAACCCCCGAATATACATATCTAGAAAAGGTTTTTCCTAAAGCATAGCTAAGAACCCTCTCGATCAAGTCACCTTTTAAACAGAAAAAAACACATAAAAAACGGGGCAGCCGTTTGGTCTATACGTGGAGACGGATAGACACATAGATACACAGATACACACTACAAAATTATAACACCCCTTTTTTTAGTTGGAGGTTCAAGAAAATTTTTTTTCCATAAACATAACATTTTTGTAATATTAAAGTATTGATAATAATAAAATGTACTTTGTAATATCATTAGAAATATGTTTTGTAATGAAGTCAACACCAAACATTGATTTTTTAGCCTCAAAAAAGTAAAAATATCGTTTTTTCTATAACAATCTACAAGAAAGAGCAAAACTTGTATGACAGCGCCATCTAGCATGAAAACAGAAAGATACCAAAACTTTCCAGGTTCATAAAAATTTATTTCAAATTATAAATGATTGTTTGTTGTTAGCCATTCTTCCAAAATTACCAACTTCAAATACGTGCAAAAAAAATCTACCACTAAATTAAAAGAAGGCTTGAGGGGTTTGTTATGGAAAACTTTAATTTGCTTTTGGTTTCATCCCATTCCGCTTTTGGCTGTTGCAATGTGTAATTATTTGAAAACAAATTTTAATCACTTTTATAATACTAATAACCTTTTACACATTGTGGCCCTTATTATCAGTTGCATTGGATTTTCGATCTCCACTGGCTATCGAATATTGAAAATCGAGTATGGAAGTTTCATTGATCAACGAATTTTTTTAGTATACAAATTTTTGTTCAACGATCGTTTTTTTATTTTTACGTAAAATTGTTGTACATTTTAAAAATTACTTTGAATGATATTCACAATAAGGACATTCTTTGTGGAATGCTCGTCATACGAGTAATACCGAATACAGTCGAAGATCGAAATTTGCTCATAATAAGGGTCTGTGGTTTTTAGTTCAACACTACAAAATCTTTCATCTAATTTTGTAAAAATGTTTGCTTGTTGATTTCACTATGTATACATTTTCTGTTGTTTGTTTTGATTATTTTACTAAAGATACTTAATAACAAACACACTAAATTATATTTAAAATGACCAATAAAATGGGTACTATACACAGTTTCAAAAAAATTTAATATGCCTCATTTAATACCAGAGACGCTGCAACACTGCATTATTAAACAAAACGGGCAAAAAGCAGACATTTAAAAGAATGAAGCTTTCCTCTATCTCTACCTTCACCTGTCTTCACTGACACTATCCCTTCCTAAAGAAGGTTACACCCAGTAATAGTAATAGGCATTCATTGCCTGAGTGTTACTTAACAAAAAAAACCGAAAAAAGAGAACTTCCTGCAGGGATCAGTCTGTGTAAAAAGCATTAAATTTTTTTCGAAGTTTCACGATCTTCGAACCGCAATCTCTGGAACTTATTGAGCATGGGAAAGTCACTCTTATATTTAGAACAGTGAAGTACATATTGCCATATATTAGCAGCGAATAGATAGTTGTTTAAAATCTTTAAACAACAGTGTTGAGTATACAAAGTAATTAGGAGAATTATGTTAAATGTGTATACTTTTGTTTTATTTGCAATTAATAACTAGAATAAAGAGACGTTTTCTAAAGGAAAACATGTTACAAGAATATTTTTTATTCATTGAATTGAAATATTTTTTTTTAATTATCGCAAACGAATATTTTTATGCCAATTATTTAAAAAATAAAAATATTTCTATTCGTATTCGTCTGAATTTGAACCTGAATATGAAAACGGCTTAATATTGGAAAAGTCGAATACGAATACAAATATTCGCACAGCATATCATGCAGATATTTTTTCACTCTTTTTTTAATTTTTCTATTGTATTCATATGTACATACATACACCCAGAGAAAAAACAGCCTAAAATCAATAAAAACTATATTAAATTAATAAGAAACATTAACGAAAGTCTAGTCATGTTGAAATTTCTTATTTCAATATGGAAAAATATTAATTTACAGTATAAATATATTAACTTTATATATTTTTAAGTGTCTCAGCATACATTTTCTATTATATAAAAAATTATTGAACTAATATGACGCGTTCTTACTTTTAAGTTGCAGCTTTTCCCTGAGTGTACATATACATATGTATGTGGGTTGTGTTCGTAAATGCATCACTGCTCTGCATCATGCATGCAAACTTTTATTCAAAATGCAATACAAGTTTGCTGATAATTTGTTTTAGTACTAATCATGTTTGTACATCATATTTGACATTTCTTTGTGCGTTATCTACTACAGTGAACCAGTTTAGAACATTAAAATTTCCATTTGCAGCGCAGTGATGCATTTACGATTATACCCATGATTTTAATAACGTCTGTAGGACCATTATTGATTCTAAAATCTCATGTGATTTTTAGAACATGCCTGAATGTACACATATTTATAATTTTCTGGAAATAATTTTCCAAATCGATTTACATTATTCTACACAAATCCTAACATAAGTCGAACAATTTTGCGACCATCCTCGTGCGAAGCAAAAATTAAATTAAAAATAAAACATAAACATTTAAAACGTGATGAAAATATTAAATGTTTGTTAATTTGCATAATTAACATACATACAATTCCAGAGAAGAGACAAACTCTTAAATCCAACACGCAAACAATTATTTCCCAAGCAATTGGGATGTGAAATGTTGCCCAAGAAAGAAAAAAAAAATAAAATAAAATTTAATTCAAGGTGGCATTTGAAGCGAAAATTGGACGTGTCTAATCAACCCTTAAATGAGGTTAAGTTTTTTCATACCTTGAGGCTATTTATCGTCATTCATTCATTCATTCATTTAAGCTGTGAAGTGCCGGGGAAAACTTAAACTTTTGTTTTTCTACCTTATGGTCGAAATTATCACACTTACATTATTCCTTTGTTCGATCTTTAAAGCTGTCAAAACATTGCACCATTCAACCATGCACAAATACAAATGAATAAGTAGTCGAATTCTATTCATTCCACTCAGCAGTTTTTAGTCATAAATACGAGTGTGCATGTTTTGCTGTTTGCTTGTGTGTGTATGACTCTCTAGCCAAAGTGTCGGTTAATACCCTTGAGGCTTGGAATGCGTAAATTTCAATTTATTATTAGTTTGCCGCTAATTGGCTTACCCGCCGGAAGGAAGGAATGAATAAACATTTATTTCCTTCGAAAGAAGGAAAACTTGCTCCTTAAGTATTTACATGCTTTTTGTTTACCTTCAGCAAATTGTTTTATTTCCATTTTTGTTTTCATTGTTTTCATTATGAAATTGTAGCCCTGAAACCATAAAACCACACTCATTTTGTCAGAGCCTTAAGAAGATTAATTGTTTGATTGAAGGATTGATTTTAAGTTCAAGATACGTTGTTCAAGATAGATTGTGAACATCTTGCATTCTGATTATTTTTCATCCTGAAACAACTCTGCGAAAAGAGCAGAGTGAGAACTCTAGGCCAAAGAGAGCCGACACAAAACTAAAGTGTGTTTAAATTTTAAGGGCCGATGTTGAATGTGAACCACACCAAAACTTCACGTTTTTTTCTGCATTTCATTTGACATTTCTCAATTTTAGACTAACTCAATTCGAACCATGAAAAGATACACCATCGAGCAACGCGTTAAAGCTATTCAGGCTTATTACGAAAATGGGCGTTCAAATCAAAATTCATATCATGCACTTCGTGATCTTTTCGGTCAGCACAATCGACCACATGTGCGAACAATCGCAAAAATCGTGCAAAAATTTGAGCAAACCGGGTCTGTAGGAAATGTGAAAACACTAGTGCATGCTGTGCAGAAAATATTGCTGCTGTTCGCGATAGTGTGGCTGAAGAGCCGTCTACCTCAACTCGTCCACCAACAATTGCACCTCACACGCTCGTCGTTGATGAACATTATGCATAAAGACTTGCATTTATACACTTACAAGGTGCAATTGAATAAAGAGCTAAAGCCTCTTCACTATTCTAAACGTCGTCAATGGTCAGAATGGTGGCAAAAAATGGCAACAGTGGATGATAAATTTTCGAAAAAAAATCATCTTCAGTGATGAGACACATTTTCACCTCAGTGGATTCGTCAATAAGCAGAATTGCCGCATTTGGGCGAATGATAATCCAAGAGTGATTGTAGAAAAACAAATGCACCCACAAAGAGTGACTGTATGGTGCGGTTTATGGGCTGGTGGCATCATCGGTCCGTATTTTTTCCAAAATGAGGCCGGTCAGGCAGTAACTTGAATGGGTATCGTGAGATGATAACCTAACTTTTTATGGCCCGAATTGGAAGATATGGATGTGGACGATATGTGGTTTCAACAGGACGTTGCCACTTTCCACATAGCTAACGAAACATTGGCTCTTTTGCGCGACAAATTCAATGACCGTGTTATCTCACGTGGTGGCGATGTCAATTGTCAAATGTGCGTCAATAAGCCAGCAACAATTCAAGAGCTAAAGGATGAGATAATTCGGCACATTAACGGGATAGAACCTCAATTATGCCTTAGCGTCATCGAAAATTTGGACTATCGAATAGAAGTGTGCCGCCGATGCCGCGGCGGCCATTTGGCCGATATTTTGTTCCATACATAATTGAACCATAAGATACTATCATAATAAAAATAAATGACAATAGCATGGTGTAATTATACAGGTGACTGCGTAAGAATTTGTTATACAAAAATACGGCAACCATAGCTGTGTAAAGAACCGAAGAATGTCAAAAGCACAAAAATAATTGTACTAAAACCAAAACAAAATCGAAGTTTTTGACATTCTTCAGCTACAAAGCACATACAGCAAAAAATTATCAGCTGAAGTAGCGCTGCCACCTAGTTAGATACATCTTGGACAATAGTTTCCTGAATAATTTGTGTTTCATTCAACATCGGCCCTTAAAATTCAACCACCTTTTACTTACACAACTTTCTATAAAGGCTTCATTAGTCTTTACTTTCTGTTGCTGTTCTGTGCCGTTCCTTTCTGTATAAAATATTTTGCAATTACTTTGTCTGTGAAAAAAATCAGCTGGCAACCTGTAGAATTGATTACACTTGTACACAAAATATCACAACACACTAATACATACACACTTTTGGCTGTCACGTTGAATTCTATTTTCTACAGATTCGTCCGCGACAGAACAGAACGGAAAAGTAAAAACTAACCACACATACAGATTTTCAACTCAACAGAAACAAAATAGCTGATTCAGAACAGAACAGCACGTACAAACTAATTCTGGCTTAAGGCATTAGTTCAGCGGTACTCGCAGTTATTTGAGCAATAAGTGTGTTTCCATGGGATATAAGAAGAAATTTGCAATGTCTGTTTATAAGTAATATACATTTTGAACACGTAGACCAGCCATTTTTTTTACGTTAAATGACGAATTATAAGAAGATTTTGTATTGAAAAAATTGCAAATTAACGAGGAGAACGACAGGTATAGAATTGTTACGACTTAACGCGATTTTGTCGAGGGAACAGTTTGTTACGAATTACTGAGATTTTCAACTTACCGGGTTATCAGTTATCGGGATTTTACTGAAATAGAGTTATGAGCTTAGTGATAGCTCTATCACTAATATAAATAAAAAAAGTCTGAAATCATTCAATGCTTTAGCCTAGAATTCAGTATCCTACACAATCTTGTGACTTTTGAGAAAATACAATTCTGGTATGATGAAATTTATGAAATTTTTCAGAAGGCAATAACAATCCATTAGATCAGGGTTGTATTTTTTCGTAAGTCGTACAATTGTGTAGGAAAATGAGTTCTAGCCTTAACTTTTCGATTAAGGGCCAGAAACAATAACAAGAGCCACTGTTATGCAACGAACTCTTTGTCACTTCTGCAATGTTGCATGTAATTTTGTCTATTGAATTTAACAAAGCAATGTAATTTTTTTATGTTTTATTTTGTTAACAAACTTTGAAAAAGTTTTGGTTTAGAGCCAACAGCATTGTTCACTCCACCTCCTTTTTGAAGTAACAAAGGAAGAAGTTGCTTTTTATTTGATTTTCAAAAGTCGAGACGTAATGGAAACCCAACAATTAGGTTGCAATCAACATAAATGTTTTTTCTTTTGCTTTTGGGTATTAAAGAATACTACTTCACTTGTTTTTTTCCTAATAAATAAACGCATACATATGTATGTATGTACTTACACGTATGTATTTACTTACACATATGTATGTAAGGTATATTATGTAATTGAGTCAAATTTTATATGAGACAAATTGTAAAACAGATTTCCCAAGTGTGGCGAAATATTATTTTCAACTAACTAGAGCTCACATCACTGCACAGATTTGTTTCATAAAGAACAAATTTTTGTTACCAAGCAGATCCAAAGCCTCTAGCCCTCGCTAAACTCTTATTAACAAAATTAAGGTATTTGTAGGAAACCCAATTAAAAAAGTTAGGAATACGCCCAAGGCACATTCACCAGGTAGTAGCGGAAACGCAGCTGAGCTATTTTTTTTAAATTATAGTTCATTCGAAGCTTCAAAAATTGTTTACGAAAGAGAAATTAAAAAAAATGTTAAAAAATTTTCAATGTGAAAAGTATTTTATTAAAAAAATTCTTTTGAAACAAATGTAAAAATATGAAAAAACTATTAAAAAATTGTGAAAAGTGGCCTAAACGTTGCAAATTTTGTTAGTGGTAGCTGCCGTGAAGAAATTTTTTCAAATTTATGTGAAGAATTTTCATTTATATTATTTTACAACAAATTCTATTTTTGATATTTTGATCAACTAAAAGCCATGTTGTTTTTTTTATTATTGTATTTTTTCATTGTTCTTGTAATCCTGATATTACCTGGAAATAAATGTGCCTTGAATAAGCCTGCGAAAAAAATACGGCACTCCATATTGAAAGAAATTTCAAAATATTTAAAAGAATTTTATGTGGAAAAATTTTAAAATTGCGAACAATATGGAATGCTCTGGTTCACAGAAAAAAATGTCATTGAAATGCAACCAACAAAACAAATTGTTAATATTTAATTTATAAATTAGCAATCATTATTGTTGATATAACAAATTTAAATTTTTTTACTCAATTAAATTACTCAACAGAATTATTGTGCACATGTAGAAGAAACAAAAAATCATGTTTTGTGTGTATTCGTTATTTGCTTATCTAATAAAGTGTTGCTCTTTAGCTGAGAGGTAAGTGAGTTAGTTTATTAGTCCTGAGGTTGCCAGTTCAACTCCGCCCAAAGACATTTGGTATTTTTCGCAGACAACAAAAATCGTTTCCAGGATTGTGATTGTGTACAAAAAGCTTGTTAATAAAACAATTGTGATACGGAAATTCAACAATTCACATTGCTAATATAACAATAACTTTAATTGAAATAACTTTGAAATCTAACAAAAAAAAAAAAAAGTTGAAAAAATAAATAAATTTCAACAAACTATTTGTTGATATATTTCATTGAAAATATTTTTAAGATTTTCCTTTAACTTGCAATTTCGGTAATTGTATTTACAAAAGTCGTTGTAGGTTCAAAATCATTTAATTATTTAATTGGTATAACAAAAAAATTAATTGTATTTACAAATCATTTTTTCTGTGTATGTAGTGTCCGTACGGAAACCTTCATGTGCGGGAACAGGAAGTGCTACACCTTCATCATCAGTGCCTCGTTTCTTTAACGAATATGCAAATTTTTCGAATCGAAAAAATTGTTATCAACCTGTGATATAGGGTGGGTAAGAAAAAATATATTTGTGTAATTTTTTTGTAAGCTTTTACAAGTGTTTATATGAATAACCTGTGTAAAACACTACAACCATTATAATTAATAAATTTTTCTCGATGCGAGACTTCTCACAAGTTACAGAAACGAAGCACAGACTTCACTTGCTTAATACGCTCTTTGCGGTATTAGTTGATATAAATGGTTCTTCAATGTAAAAAGAACGACAAATGATTTATTTTAGGTTTAGGGTCATATTAGAACCTTGTGATAAAGTTCCGGATAGTTAGGACTAGCTTGAAAGTTCTCCATTACTATAACTGTAGGGAAAAATTAATTTTATCATTTTGACAATTATATAATTTTGTTAGTATGGCAACACTTCTATGGATACCAACTACTTTTGGTTGTTAAAAACAGTGTTTAAAAAACTGAAGTGATTTTCATTTCATTTCATTTTGCTTCTGCTTTCGCTTTAGAAAAAAAACAACAGTTTCAGTAGAAGTAAAATTACAAAATGATTTATGACCAATTGAGCAGTATTTTCAACAGTCGACGATTTGAAAAGTTTGAATTTGATTTGCCTTTGCTTTTGGTTAGTATCGCAAGTAAAAGCAAAAGCAGTTTATATGCTTTTGGAAGTCACAAATAATTACAGTCGAAGAAGCAAAAAACTGTGCTTTTATAAGTTTTAAGCAATCGCAGTAAAGTGGTTTTTGTTCTTGCTTCTTCTCTGATGTACAAAAACAACAACAAAAACATGACAAACACAACAAAATGGCTTCTAAAAGCAAAAGCTTTTGATTCTTCTACTGTGACTGTTTGGTATTTAGAAAAGCGCACAGACTGCTTATGCTTTTACTAGCGAAACTAACCAAACGCAACAACAAATAAAATTCAAACTTTTAACATCGTCGACTGCTGAAAGTACTGCGCAATTGTTCATAATTCGTTTTCTACTTCTGCTTCGACTGCGACTGTTGGTTATTTTCACAGACACAAGCAAAAGCATTGGTTCATTTTAAACAGTTGGAAAAATCCAAACCAACGAAAAGTAAAAATTTTACGACTTTTGATACTTCAACTTAAGTTTTTTAAACACTGGTTAAAAATTTGTGGTGCCAACGTCCCACTTTTATTTATTTGTATTATTTATTTATATATATTTTTTCTTGTAATATGCTGTGTTGTTTTATATTTATTTATTCCCTTATTTTGAAACTTGCGACAAACAACAAAATTATAAAAAATTACAATTTTTATATATATATAATTTGTCATTTCGCTCATTTACTCAAAGAACGTCATAACTTAAAAATACTAGTTTGCCAGAAAAGGAGTTTCAAGTTTTCAGTTTACACACAACCTAATGGAAAAAGAAAATTTTATTTTGCTTTCAAGAGTTGAGTAAATAAGATATTTGTATGAAATTTTTACACAATCTGAAGAACGGTATAAGGATTAATTCTGCGTGATTAACTGAAAAATTCTATTTTTTTAGTTATGGCATTCTTTGAGTAAATGAGCGATTTGTTATAAATTTTAATTTATTTGTAATATCAATTAAAATATTTGTAATGCCAATTAAAAAATTAATTAAATTTTTACATATCAACAATTTGATAATATACGTTAAGTTTTTCCACTCAAATGAATTAATACAATTAAAAATTTAATTGAATCAATTAAATTCTTAATTGAAAACATTAATACATTAATAATACATTAATAATACATTAATACATTTTTTGTGTTAGTATAAAATTTTATTCGCTTTTTGTAACAATCGCATCTAGAGTTATCACTTGCTACCTCGAAGTGTTACGCTTCTAATCAATAAATTAAAATATATCTTCAGGTGATTTGAGCTTAGCACACAGCTGACATATCCATGAAGAGATCTGAACTACGACGAGTTCAGAACGAAGTCATAGAAATGCAATAGCTTTAAGCTCATATTACAGACCTAAATCCGAAAACACAAGCTGTTGTATTTTTCTTCATAAATCATATTTTTTTTATTTCAAACTTTCAAGCGAATACGGTAGTATATGGACCTTAAGCACTTCAATACCATGTCTCTGACAATAAGGAAAAAGTACTTAAGTCGTGTTCTACTATTTTTCAGGAGAGCGCTTTTAAACTTACAAGCATATTTTAAGAAATTTACTTCTTTTTTATTAGTTAAATTGGGAAATTCGGTGAAGAATGTATTTTATTTACGAGAACATCGTTCTTCACATTATAACTATTACTTACTTATTATTAATAAGCAGTAAACCAGAAAAAAAGCAAAAGATAATACAGGTTTTGCTCACTGGTACTTTTTAATATAAAGTTTGCATTTGCAAGGGTGGTATTATCTCGAACTATCTCATATCGGTCTTAAGGGCTTCCTCCTCCGATGTATCGGTAACATTTGTGGGCATGTATCCCATATTGAAGCAAGTCAGCAGTTTTTTACTGAAATCTAAAACGTTTGTCTATACATCCCATAAAATACAAAATCGAATCAGATGTGCTGTGGGCATTGGTTTCAAAGTTGATGCTTTTGGTTACAGTGTTTGGTAGCTTTGTATTTATCTATGCAGATTATAAATACCGCATCCAAAAAGGATACAAACTTTGCATTCATACGTTTTGGAAGTCAGTATATCTCAAGTCCTTTAAGAGTCGGATAGGAGCTTTATCCGGCTCTTAACATTGTATTCTTGACATACGGAATTACAATGACGTATTGCCTATTGAAGTTAAGAAGTTCTCGCCCCCATTTAATAAGATTACAAAGTACTTTCTGTCATGTTTTACTCCCCAAAATGTAATTTTTGCAAAAATCTATTTTTTAACAACTACTTACAATATATAAAACATAATCTAATTGTTTATTACATTAAACAAATTATATTTTAAAAATAATTTTATTACTTGAATCAGAGTAAGAGAGTAAAAACATTATTATTTTTTTTTTTGCAAAAATACAAAATAGAAAATGAAAATTATCATAAAAACACCATAAAATTCATAATGTACTCTGGTACAGGAATAATACATACATATGTATGTTAGAATGTGTGGAATGAGATCTTATAAAATGCACTTGATTACGAACAATTGAAATGGATAAACTTGCTATTTTCCAACCACATTTTGGCTAAAACCACCCGCTGAATTTATTTAGTTTAAAACTTAAGCAGCAGAAAACATTTTTGATTCCTGTTGTTAAGAGAAGAATGTTAAACAGGGTTAAAGACAGTGTGAGAGGGGGAGGAGAATTTTGTTAGTCTTATATACAATATTAGGGCGGGGGAAACTCGAATTTTATATGAAAAATATTTAAGTGATTTGAGTTGCTAATTTGCAACCTTTGAACCACTAATCCCTCCGAAGGCAAAGCATTTCCTAAAAGCAAATACTAAACTTTAAATTGGCAACAACTGATTTGAAAAATCAGCTTCGGATAATTTGGTTTGAAAATGAATAAATGGAACATTGCTCGCGATATGTTTAAGTTTATTTAAGAAAGATGGAACCAACTTCACAAATAGATAAAAAAAAAGTTAAAAGTAAGATAGAAAAAATAACCCAACGGGAAAAAGTCTATGGTAGTTAAACTAGAATTGGATTACGATTTATTTGATATCTTCCAGAGAAGTAAGGCCTCTAACTGGCATACTAAGGCTTGAATTCTTGCACCATTTGAATTTTGTAGGAACGCAGACTTAGGTCAATGTAAAACTCGGTGTAACAACGATCCTTGTACATTTAAAAAGCGGCTGGGCGTTTTCTAATTGATAGGTTAGGAGTTAGGAAAAGCATCATGAACAGAATGGTTAACACTTGCAACATTTTCTATAGTTCCTGATTATCTTGGTCGCCCAGACTTTGAATTTTCCAATGCTGTCGAATGACAGTTATACCCAGAGCATCATTTAACCTCTAATGTTGCAGAATCTTCTATGCGCGAAATTAAAAGTTTTGTAAAACACTCGCATTCAAAATGCGCGATCCGGCCCGGAAAAAACATGTTTTTAGTCGCAGAATTTTTATTTTCAAATATTTAGAGCCTATTTCACCAACTTTTTTAAATATCAATTCATATTTAAAAGTTATATTTCCACACAAAAATTAATGAAAACCGACATTTAAATATAAATTGATTTTTAAAGAGAGTTGATGAAAATGGCCTTTAAATTTATAACTTTTAAAAGCCCATTAAAAAAAGTGGTTTTTATGCACTGAACTTGTTGAAATAGCTGAAAAAAAAATTTGACAAGAATAAATTTACTAAAGTCCGATTTTGACTCGTACACGAAGGGTTCTTTGCGGCACTTCTTTTTGCGAATTTTTCGGTTTTTGGTGATTTTCATAGTAGTGACGTTTTTTAGTTTTGTCGCTTTCTCTCGTTTTAGGGGGCTTTTTTTGTGGCTACCTTTTTACTTTTGGTGATCTTTTTTTTGCATTTTAGCGATATATTTAGTTTTAGCTTATATTTTTCCTTTAAGCGCTTTTTTCATTTTGGCGATTTTCCGTTTTGGCCTGTTTTTTATTTTGACGTTTTTTTCGTTTTGGGTAATTTTTTCGGTTTTTGGCAATTTATTTTAGTTTTAGATATATTTTTAATTTTTGGCATTTTTTCGTTTTGAATTTTTTTTTTTAATTTTGAGTGTTTTAGTTTTAACCATTTTAAAAATTTCAAGTGTCTATATAATATTGTCTGTATATCATATTAATATTTGAACATTTTTCGTTGCTTGGCTTAGAACACCCTTCAATTTTTTAATTGTCATAGATTTGTTGCTAAAGTTTTACATATTCTGTGAAAATTTCAGGTCCGTGGGACAAACAGGCAGACGGACGGACACGGTAACGAAAACAATAGGGTTCCTTTTCAACCTTGGTGTACGAAACCCTAAACAAGTGATATAGTATAGAATTACGAAAGTACTGAATGGATTTGCTAAAAAATGGAAAAGGTTGTAAATTTTGAAGCTTTATTCCCAACTGCATGAATTCAAATATTGAAATTTTTCCTATAGAAGAAATGTGCTTAAAACTAGTAAGAAAATTTAAAACAAAAAACAAAAATAGTCGAGGCGAAACTACAGAAGATGCAAAAACAATTGTCTTATATCCTTCAAATTTTGCAAATCGGTCAGGACTTAAGAAAGTTACAGACCGCTCAATGTCTTACACACTCAAGATATTTATATAGATCTTTCCTGGCTTTTCAAGTTATGGTGCTAAAAATTTGGCTCCTCTTCTACAGTCATTTCAATTTCGAATCCCATCCTTTCAGCACTTTAAAAGTTTCACACTTATTAGCAATTTGGTTTTACTTTAGACTAGAGATGTGCACGTGTCCAATTTTTCTAACACGACACGAATACCAAGAGGCTCAACACGTACGAAACTTGCAGCCAAAAAATTCCGTCAACACGATACTGCAGAATATGCACGAAATATTATTGGTATAGTATTGAAGATCAGAAAATTTAATTGATTTTTTTCAAGAGTCGCTTTTCAAAATATGATACCGAGTTGGCACTACCAGCTGATACTATCTGCCATCACAGCTGATACTATCGGCATACGTACAGAACTTCAAGTCTCAGAGGGCCATACAATATCACAAAATATGCTGGTGTTGTGTCTTTGACGATATAAAATATTACATTTTTTCTCCACTGGAAATTCATTCATACATATTTTACATCTAAAATCGTTTCGTGTTTTTCTTGCAAATTTTGCTCAACACGAAACAAACCGAACACGCACGAAATCAGATCTTTTCTCAGGAACACTTCATGCTAAGTCATGCGTGCTCGTGTCACCAAAAATAGCACGACACGCGCCCATCTCTACACTCTAAAACAGTAACCCGCAAGCCATAGCACAATTGTGCGGATGAAAATCACACACATGCTTATGCTCTTTCATTTAGTCGTCACTGAGCAAGCGATGAATTAAGTTGTGCACGCATGTATTCATTTTTTCCTGGTTTTTTGTTTAGTTTTTTTGAGCACACGGAACGAAATTAAAGTTCAAATTTAATAAATTTCTACAGACAAAAAATTGATAATATAATTATGGAAGCTGGGAAATATTTCGTGATTAAAAATGTTTTTGACAATACGCAATGCATTTTATGTTATGAAACATTAAAAAATAATAGGGAAAATAGATTAAAAAGGCATTTTAATAGTATCCACAGATCTGTAATAAATTTAATTTTGAATTTATACACTAAATTGTTGAATGGTTATTAAATTTTTACTTCTTATTTAAGTTTTTATTAAATTGCTTCTTTACAAACAAAAAAAATTCAAACAACTAATAACCACATCATGTATTTTACATTACAAAAGTTTTCTTCAAGTGCAAGTTTATTTTACTCTCATTTTTCTCACCAACACAAACATATTTTATTTTGCGGGACACTGCTCTAAAACATTAGCCCAAATTTAGGATCATATTTTGTCTAAATTGTGGTTAAAATATTCTTATTGTCTAAATTTATATCGATTGTGTAGTTATTTGTATCAAAAAAACAATATTTGTCTCATTTTACACAAATATATAAATCTCCTTTTAGATGTGTTTATTTTTAAACAAAGTGTGCTTAAAAAACAGCTACTTATGCCTTAATAACGTCAAAATGTTGAAAACTAAACATATGTGCGTAAAGCAGCAGAAATATGTTTAACAAGAAGAAAGAAGAAGCTCAAAAGTGCACATGTTCTAACAGATGCACGCCATATTAATATAAAATTAATTAAAATTAAAATAAAGCTATTTCTAAATAATAGTTGTATGTGTTTTATATAAATAGTGATAAGTTAAAATTGTAAATAATGCACAAATTGAGTAAAAATGTTATTAAATTAAAGCTTTGAGTTAAGACAGTATTGTTAAACAAGTGCGATATGTATACATACTTATGTAAGTAATAAAATTACTCAAATTTTAGAAATTTATTTTTAATTTTTATTCAAATTCTAAAAATTATATGTAAAATTTAAAGCAAAACGTGAATTTTTTATGTTAATCAGTAAACCTTTTTATGAATAAATTTAATTAAACACATATATTAAATGCATTTTTATTAAAAAAAAAACATATTTTAAAATTAAACACAAGGGGGAAACTAAACACAAATTGCGTAAAATTGTTAAACATATTTTGTTCAAAATTAAACATATAGTGCTCAAAAAAACGTTGAAAAAATATAGCTGTGTAATTTTAGATCGAAAGTAGTCTGTAAAGTGTTGCGTACTATTATCGACGTAATTTTCAACAAAAGTGTTTTAGAGTGTACTTAAGACCACTGTGAGTCCCGAAAGAATCGGTTTAGTAGAAGTATGCAAACTTTATTATGAAATTTTTATGGGTGTACCCCATGCCCACTTTTTTCAAAAATGTGCCCGATATAAAAGCAGCCATACACAGAAAAAAAAATGCACAAGTTAAATATTATATTGCTTCAATTAATTCGATTGCAAAAACTTAACTGATATTTTTAAACTGTTTAATTGTGAAAATTTTATATAATTTTTTAATCGATATTACAAAATTTTTCTTACTACTTTTTTCACACTTTTTTTACAGATCAGTTAATGAATAAAAGAACTTTGAAGTGCCATAATATAAACGAGTAATATAATTTTTTAAAAGTCATATTGAATTAATTGTTTGCAACTACTTTTGTAGTGTGTTAAATTAGAATGCCTGTAAAATCTTGTCTGAGAGGGTATAGCTTCCCATTGGCCTCATTATAAAAGAGCGGGCGTGGACACGCCCACAATTTCTTAAATTTAATTGTATGATATTATAATTATTTGATTGCTGCGAAACCTATAAAACACCTTTGGTTCTTGTAATTACACAATTTCAAAGTTGAAAAAATGGGCGAAGTTACGCCCATTAATTATTTATTATAATTTTTACGAAACTTACCACACATCTTGAGCTCTAAAATAGGCACAATCCTCCATTTAAAAAAAATGGATGGATTCACTCCCATTAAAATTTAATATTTTATTTTAAGTGGTTCTACTGCACCGATTTTTACAAGACTTAACACGCACCCTGAACTCTGAAAAACACATAATTTTGCATTTAAAAAATGGACGGAGGCATGCCCATTAAATTTTTATTTTATATTTCACTTACTTCTTATTATCTTCTTCTATCAGATCTTTGCATTGAAGTGGGTTTTTTTGACAGAAAGAACTATTTTTTTTAACAAACTCGTGTAATTCTAGTACATATATATTTCTCTCGCATGTTTTAGTGCATTTTAGATTTCATTGTTATTTTCGACATTTTGTGTTGAACTTATTTTTAGAGATTGTGCTAATGGCGATTATTACCATTACCATTACCATCATCATCATCAGCATTATCATCCTTTTAAATGCTGCCATTTGCCACTCAATTTGAGGGTTTTTTAAAGCATTTGCCCTTGTGCACGCATTTGTTGAAAGACACGAATACACAATTGCTAAAAGGTTAGATTTCCTTTAAGAGTTTTTGGAGGATTTTGTGCATTTTTTGTTGTTCCTTTTACCAGTAAACACCCACTTAAACCAATTTGCTGTATGAGAGATCGTGGTGTATGAGACGGCAGCAACCCTCCATAAACGTTTAATTTTTTATTTTCTTTGGTGTATGAATGAATGAATGGAAGGTGTTTGAACGGAATAGAGTTGCCATTGTTTTACAAGAATTTTCACTTAAATTAAGATGGACTGAAGTAGTTAGCACATTGACTACAAAACCGAAGGACCTAAGTTTGATCCCGGTCACCGACAAGGTTATTAAATAACAACACCATGCAATTTTATGATGTGCATTAGTGTCACTTTGTATCAGTTGTTGTAAGAAAGTTCAAGAGATGAATAAATAGTCACTGGTCACTGAACTAAACCAGCTTCAACGGAAACTAATCCTAATGTAAAAAAAACGTTAAAAAAATAGAGTTGTGAAATAATGAAGGCTTCCTCTATATCTTCCTTCACCACCTCTCTTCTCTATTACTATCCCTTGACTAAAGAAAGTAACACCTAGTAATAGTAGTAGGCATTCAATGCCTGAGTGTTACTTATCTTAAAAAAACATTCAGGGCTATCATGAATAAAATTCCGCGTGAAATTTTTCTCAGGGAACAATTCCAACTAATAGCAAGTAATAGGGAAAACAAAAAATTATAATTGGAAAAGGGAGAAATTTCACGCGGAATTTTATTCATGATAGCCCTGATTATCACAAAAGTTTTTAAATTTTCATAACTGGCCAAGAATGTCCTTTAAGTCCATAAATATTTTACCGAAAAATATCTGATTTAATGAAAAATTCCTCTTTCCTGGATTTTCTGCTTCTGGCAACTCTTGCATGAACTTTGCACACCCCAACTCCAGTTTCAGTTGCTCCCATCATTTTGTGGGTCGTCGGTTTCTTTGCATGTTGAATGCTACTTAACTATAGCTGTGCATAAGTGTGTGATTTTGTATATTTAATGTGCAAAGATTTGTAGAAAAATATTGTATATGGATATATAATCTGATATAATATTGCAGCAATTTGTTAAGTAAGTGAGTGTGTGTGTGTGTGTGTGTGTGTGTGTGTGAGAGTGTTTTTCTTTACATTTTCTATTCTTATTCAAATGCTTATAAATGGCTTGTCTTGTCGTAAATCACTTTACAATTTGCAATAGAAGCTGTTAACAATTTTACAAATACGAGTACGAGTAAATATTTCAAAATGTTCTGTGTGAGTTTGTATAATATTTGCAATTGTATGTTAATACATGATCAGATTTATAAAAATTATTTTTATGGTTTCCACTACATGTGTATGCATAACTGCTGGTATATTTAATTTTGTACTGTTTAGTCCCAAATCACACTGTGCAAGTCTTATTGCTAAGCTGATTAGTTACAGGGGGAGAGAGACGAGGGGAACAGGAACGTTTCTTTCCCCACCCCCCCCCCCGTCTCACTCTCCTAATAAACTAATCAGCTTAGCAATAAGACTTGCATAGTGTAAATAGGGACTTAGTAATTTATTTTTATCAATTTGGCAAATTGAATTGATTTTAATAAAAATCAAGTACGTATTTATATGTGTTTAATGTTTTTTTTTTTGTTACATTTTATTCGCTCAAAAATAAAAAGATTTTGCAATGATTAAGCGCCATATCAACGCCTAAATTGCCATAAATAAAAATATATTATCATATAGTACATAAGTACTGTGGTTATTGTTTGTATTTATTATAAAAAAAATTTGTTGCAAATAACTATATATAACTAAAATTTTATATGCTATTTTAAAACATAACTTTCAAAAAATCACAAGGATGACAGAACTGGCATTTGTGAGAGTGATAAAACCGCTGTATACCGAAAAGGAAATCAAATATTTTCTTAAGTATCAAAACAGAAAATTTTTCAATCTTACATCCATTGCCAATATGATGTTGAATTATATAATAAAATAAAAAATTTTCTAAGCGCTAAAATTTCCATTTTTAGTTAAATTAATTTATAAATAAATTATGATTCAAATGATTGAACTAAGCAACTCATTAGTTAAAATTCTTATCACAATAATAAAATAAAAATTGTATTGAATAAAATAGAAGGACTGATTGAACCTTATACATATTAGAAATCACTTAAGTACACATCATAAATTACTTTCTTGGAAAGAATTGGATACTTAATGTATATTTACATGAAAACTCCGAAAATATAAATAAGAATTAGAAAATATGTACGAGGCCGGATGAATAAGTCCGTGACTTTTCGAACTTCCCTTGTTGTTATATGAAATGCAAAACTGTTCCCATCAAGTACCATCTGTTAATAGACTACTGTCAAATTATGAGCAAGCGTCGTCATTTACTTTGCGTTTAACAGCTGTTCAAAACATACACCTCGTGTATTTTTCTAAAAATGAAAAAAAGTGAATTTCGAGTGCTCTTTAAACATTTTTTTTTTGCGAAAAAAACCGTCAATCAAACCAAGAAATAGCTCGATATATACTCTGCACCATCAATTTCAATGGTAAAAAAGTGGTGCACTGGCTTTCGCTGTGGTCGCACAAGTACAAACGACGCTGAACGTTCTGGACGGCCAATTGAGATCAGTACACTCGAAAATGTCGAAAAAATTCACGATATGGTATTGGCCGGTCGAAGACTAAAAGTGCGTGGGATTTTTGATGCCATAGGCATTTCATATGGCAGTGTGGTTTCGATTTTAAATGATCAGCTGGGTTTAAGAAAGTTGTCTGTAAGATGGGTGGCACGTTTGCTCTCAATTGACCATAAACGTAAAGGTATGACAACTTCAAAGCATTCTTTGGAGTTATGTAACATCAGTCCGAATGAGGATTTGCGGCGTTTTGCAACTGTGGATGAAACATGGATCCATCACTGTACAGCAGTCTAAACCTGCTTCGAAGAAGGCCAAGGTGAGTTTGTCGGCCAATAAGGTGATGGCAACAGTTTTTTTGGAATGAACTCGTGATAATCCACATCGATTACCTTCAAAAGGGGGAAAAAATAAATGGAGAATATTATACCAAGTTATTAGACCGATTTAATGAGGACTAATAACTTGGCATAATATAATATTGACTACTTCCAATTTCCAACCCTAAAGAAATGGCTCGGTGGAAAGAGATTTACCTCCAACGATGAAATTATTGCCAATTTTAAGGACCTCGAAAAATCCTATTTTTTTGGAAGCAAAACAAAAACTGGAGAAACGTTGGACTGAGTGTATTGACTTAAAAGGAGATTATATTGAAAAATAAATTTTGGTTATCAAAAAAAAAAAAAAAAAAAACTGTGTTTCATTAAAAAAGTCACGGACTTATTGATCCGCGATCGTATCTAAACATACTCTTAGTAACGTAAAAGCTTTAACGAAAGTTGCAACGTATATGTATATGTTTGTTATTCTAATGCATTGAATGAATCAATAAATGTCGACTACGGCAGTTTTGTACTGCATTAAAGAAAAATTTTTGCAATATTTCAATTGAATACTATTTAAAAATCCAATAAAAGTTTACTGAAATAACGAAATTCATAATTTTTTTCCGATTAAGAAAATTATCAAGAATATACCTAAGAGCCAAAAATCCTTGAGGCAGGGAATTCGGAAATCCCTTAGAGAGCAAAACAAAGATATCTTACTAATTTCTTATAGAACGAAATAAGTCCCAAATTATTTGAAATAAATCCCGAATTTCTTCGCCGATGACATAACTCCCGAAAAATTTGGTAGTAAGTATTAATTTTAAATTTTTTGGTATCATTTTTTTATTTTTTTTATTTTTGAAGAAATATAACACTCAGGCAATGAATGCCTACTACTAGATATTACCATCTCTAAGAAAGCCATAGTGATAGAGAAGACAGGTGGTGTAGGAAGAGATAGAGGAAAGCTTTATACTTGTTGAAGCGCCTTCTGGTATCAAATGAAGCGTATTCAATTTTTCAAAGCTGTGTTTAGCAGACACTTTATTGGTTATTTTACTTCGCCAATGAATCTGCTACACAATACCGATGAAGGAGGGCGCTCTTATGTTATATTTGGAATAGTATCCGCTGAAGCTGGTGTAGTTCAGTGATCAGTGTCAATGCTCTCATTACATGAACTTTCCTACAACAACTGATACAAAGGGACACTGATGTAAATCAGAAAGTTTGTAGGACTGTAGGAGACCTGGTTTGATCTAGTATATTCGGTTTTGTCTTCGTGCTAATTACTTTAGTCAGTGCCACCCTCATAATGAAATAACTTCAAAAAGAAATGAAATTATTACCAAGGAAATAGTCTAAAATCCAAAATTTTGGGAGTTACTTCATAATGCAATAAAATGTATATTTGAAAATTTTTTGGAATTATTTCACTTTTCATTAAAATATTTTAATTACAATACTTTTTATAAATTAAAATTTCCATTCGTTAAACCTAGAATGCATGAAACATGTTTCAAAGAATAAAGAAAAGAAAAATAATTTTTGGCATCTGGTCCCAATTATTTGTGAGATAAAATATATTCAAGACTGGTTAACTATTAAAACCATAAGAGATATTTCAATTATTGTATAATGGTTTTGTATAACCATACGCCATTTATGTTTGGCAACGATAACATATTTTCTACCATATTTGTGGCAAAAAGGAAAAAGTGCTTAAGTCGAGATAAGATTATTTTGAATTAATGGTACCTCCGTAATCTGCATATTTGAAAGTACCTGTGGACAAAATCTCAATTATTTTCTGCGATTTTTCAAGAAGTTAAAGCACCATGACTTGCGACTTATCTTTTTTAGACTTCTAATCTCATTTTGAATAAATGCTTAATTTAGATTATACTTTAGAATATTTCAACTTGAATTTAACATTTACAATGTCTAGACCGATATTTGCGTAAAAAAATAAAGATTAACACAGAATTTCCCAATTTAACTGTAAAAGAAATATATTTCTGAAAATCGACTTGAACGCTTAAAAGTGCTCTCCTGCAAAACAGTCAAATATGACTAAAGCATAGAGCTGCAAAACTATCGATAGTACTATCGATAGTATCGATAGTTTTGTTGTAAATGAAATATCGATAGTTTTTTCCACTATCGATACTATCGGCAAAAAAAAAACAAGTAATTAAAAGAGTAAAAATAATCGAAGTCAGTAAACAGTAGCCGGCAGCTTTGAAGCAAATTATCCGTAGTTGATTTAAGCTTTTTTACAGCGATGGAAAAGTTGGTACAATTGCATAATTTTAGCTCTATTTGAATGCCAAAAGTACCGTAGCACCGCAATGACCCATTTAGCACTACTGGAATCTCTTTATATTATATTACATGCCAAAATTGCATTAAAATATATTAACCCCCTTATGCAAAAAATAATGCGTGCTTGAAGTGTACATTAAAAAAAATTCCATAGAAAAACCGGTTTTAACGTTCACTTATTTTTTTGCACAAGGGGTTAATCTTTAGCTCGAAGGTATTAGAAAATTAAGTAAATCAAACGATGTTTTCCGGTACTTAAAGAATTGCTGGAGGAATGTTATTTATTCCAAATTCATTTGCAAATGTAGAAATTTTATTTTCGTACCAAGGAGAGAAGCCGACTATTTGCATCGACTGTGAACAATCGAATAAAAAAAGGTTATAAACGTAGTATATCGTAAATGTTACTTTTATATTCAGATCCCAGCAACTAATATTCTTTGTGCACCTTCTGGCGTTTTGTTAATTGATTTTTGGTTAATTAAAAAGTACAAGTATTAAAAAAATATAAATAAAGAATTAGGTACAATCGTACTGAAAAAAATAAATTTTTTTTTGAAAATTAGTACAATTTGTAAATATGACATCGCATCCCTGCTTCTGTATACACAAGTACTTAAATACATATGTATGTATATGAATTTATTTATAAATCCAAGTGTTATTCGACAAATAGTAGTCACAAGTATCTTAATAAATTCAACATCGTCGACACAAAGATAAATTTTGGTGGTACTGATATCGCGACGGCCGCCAATCGTCTCTTACGATAAAACTTTACAGTTAGTGTCTTAAAAGTTATCAACAATTTTCGCATTTTGATAATTCTAAACCATGGGTAGGCCCATAAAATTTTAAGTTCAATAAAAAAGTATATTTTCGATAATATGCCCCGCTTACGATAAAATCGAAAAAAGGCTTGATATATTTTTATATACTAATGAAAATGTTGAGGACTCTGGATTTTTTTTCGAGTCAAATGTAGTTTATGTGGCAAGTTTTATAAAACTATTTGATACTATCGATAGTATCGATAGTTTTACATAAAAGTATCGAAACTATCGAGTGGAGCGACTATCGATAGTTTTGCAGCTCTACTCAAGCACTTTTTCTTTATTGCCACAGATATTACGATTATGTACAGAAGTGATAATAACAGAATTCGGGAATTGTGTTTATCAGCCTATGTGTGTGTAAGTATGTATGTATGTATGTATGTATATATTAAATATGGCGGCCAACAGACGCCACTTTATAAATACGAAAACAATAACAAGTCCTCAAACTATATCGAAATGGGTATCATTCGACCAGTGATGCCAGAATTCCCTCACCAAAAATGGCTAAAAACCAGCTAAAAAATGGCTAAACGAAATCGAATGCAAAAATCATGAACTTTAGCAAAAACATGAAGGTATTTCATGTGTTATTTTTTTAAAGCAATTCGGGAACTTCTTTAAAGTAAATAAAGACAATAAATCGAAGTAATAAATAAAATAATTTTTCTTCAGGTAATCAAGAAACTGCGCATATAGTGCAAACTTGCAATATTTGCAGTACGCCGTCTATTCATTTGTACATTCTGCTATTCAGTTTTTAAACTTTTTGGTTAGTAATCCATTCCTGGTGAAATTTTTGTTTACACTTTTTGTTCGTTTTCTGTTTTTTAAACTTTCATTTAAGCTTTAATTTATATGCTCACAAAAACATAAATGTGAAAAACGGCCAAGTTCCTATCAAAAATTTCGGCCATTAAAAGTTGTGAGATATAAATTTTGACCAAGTTCTTCTTTGCCACAATACCTAACACAGAAATATATTATGTATGATAGAAATTTGTAATCGTAAGGGTGTCATATAATTTCTAGATAATCTGCCAACTTGACAATATTTTTACCTTTCCAGTGTGTATGCAATTTGGTAAGAGGCGACTGGAAGAAACATGTAAAATACAGCGTAAATTTTACTGGGCATGACCCCGCCTATTTTCTCAATATATTTACATGTTAAATAAAGTCTGCTTAGCCGAAGTTCATAAATCAAAAGGATATGCCCAATGTATATGCAAAGTTTCAATAGGGAGCAATATTTGTATATTTGTGTACACAATGTCAGCTCTCTATAGTATAATATTACGTAAAATTTTCATGAGCCTGGCCCCGCTGAGTTTTATATCTGCTAGTGCTTATGGCTCATGCAAAGTTTGGTATTAAAAAGTTAATAACAAATACCTGAGTATTAAATTAAAAACTGCTAAGCCGAAGTATCTGAACGAAAAAGCTAAGATTTATGGGTGAAGTCACGGCTGCTTTTCAAAATAGAGAATTTTTATTTTGGATAAGTGCAATGTGTATGAAAAGTTTTAATAAAATGTATGTTAATTTTGAATTTGAAGTGCTTGTTTCCGCTCTCTGATAGCAACTTCTGGGTTTTCAGATTTTTCTCAGTGATCTCTTATCTAGATTTATTTGTGTATCAAATTTAAGATCGCTAGTGCTAATTGGAGTTTTACCGTCGTGGCCCCACATACCGGGTAAAACTATTTGGTTTTAAGATTTTCCCATTGGCTTACGCAGCTACACTTACTAGTGTATAAAATATCAGCTCTCTAGCGCGAATTATATCTTTAGATTTTATCAGCATTACCTCTCCTCACTCACTATTCCTAACTCAAAATTTTGTTGTGAGCAGCGCTTATAATTCATGCTAATTTTCTTCTAAAATATGCTAGACCGATGTAGATTAAACACAAGGCTAACACTTTATGGGAGTGATCACTCCCAATTTTTAAGGTGATGCAAGATTTCACTAAATTGGCTTGAATTAAAAGATGTATATTAAGTATTTACTTCAAAACAATATTAGCGTGGCCCCGCCCATTCTTGTAAATTTTTTTGGGTTTTCAAATTTTTCCAGTTTGTTTCTCACTTAGACCTACTTGTATATCAAATTTCAGCTCCTTAGCGCAACTTTTAACTTTTAATTTTTATGGGCGTAACCCCGCCCACTTTTCCAAAGTCAAAATTTTTTTGGGCCAGTGCTAATTATTCGTGTCTAGTTTCGTTACAAACTGATAATAATTGCTAGATAAATAGTATATCTAAATATGCTGAGCCGTAGGGCATTAAAATGAGGTTTAAATTGTATGGGCGTGTCTACGCCCACTTTTTTAATGAAAAATATAAAATAAATAAAAAAATAAATAAAATTTTCGGGTTTTCAGATTTTTCTGGTTCATTGCTCACCTAGATCTTCTCGTATACCAAATTTTAGCTCTCTAGCTATAGCCAAAATGCTTCATCAATTTGATGAGTGTGTCAGTGGTTAGTGGTCAGTGAGTATGTCTTAAAATATGCTCTTTTTGCACCTCTATATCTCCGGAAGCTTTCATTGTAAAACTTTCAAACTTCGCTTATGATATTATATGAATTTATTCTAATTATGCTTTAAATTTCATAATTTTACGGTCGCGGGGAACAAAGTTATGAAAGTGGTAAAAACAGCTCGAATGGCTTCGTGTAAATATACACACTGCGTGCATTGGCCAGAACTTGGCCTGGCGCACTGCCGTGCGCCTAGATTTTATTTTCACTCGTGCAAAACAAAAATGACCCTTATTTGATTGATATTATAAACCATCAACTAGACCCGACAATTTATAACAACATTGCAACGATGATTATAAGAACGGAGAATAAAATCTTAATGTTACTTTCATATAAACTCTTGTGGACTTGCAATTTTTGTTGCAGCAATTCTTAAATATGTGGGAGAGTATTGAAATAGAAACACTTTGTTGTGTTTTTGGTAGTTTATGAAATCTTCTTGTGGACAGATTCCACCATTGTGCCAGTAGTGTTCCTTCCTTGCGAGTTTAAGTTTTTTATGAAAAACCACAAATAAAGTTCATGTTTGAAAAAATAGCTAGATTTAAGTAATAATGGCTAAAAAATAGCTAATAGCTAAACTCACTTTTCTTCCGGCTAAATGGGATGAAAAATAACTAAATTTAGCCAGAAAATGGCTAAATTGGCATCACTGCATTCGACAGGTATTTTAAAATCGTCTTTAGTTTTCTCTTATGATTTTTCATTTGGAATGTCCATTTAGGATATTTAACGATTCAAAGTTGGTCGCAGTAGGGTTTTTTGATTTTTTTTATAAATACTTGTTATTTATTATTCTATTCTAATTTTAAGTCACTATATATTTACATGATACTGTTTACATCTGTAAATAATACATTAAATTCAGTAAAAGAAAAACCCCTTCTCATTAAGTCCCTATTTACACTATGCAAGTCTTATTGCTAAGCAACGTTTCTTTTCCCCCCGTCTCTCTCTCTCTCCAGGAAACTAATCAGCTTAGCAATAAGACTTGCACAGTGTGTTTTGGGACTAACAAATAATATCCGATTCTTAAGCACAATGTTGCCTAATATGGCACTGATCATTAGCATAAACCTTTAACCCATTTCATTTATCACCTTCAATCCCTGCCATTTTACAAACCCAAATTAAGGTCGTTTTTACTGCAGTTTTATATCTTCTTGATATCGAATTGATGAATGTTTGCTACAAGAACAAAATACTCTCGTATCATTAAAAGTAATCAAATACTTTTGTTAAACAGAAAAGATAGAGAACATTGCAAAACGAAATCATAGTCGATGGTAAATTTGCCAGCAACGAAAGAAAAAAAAATATGGAAATAAATAAGAACAATTTCAATAAACATACCCAATTTTAATCCCCGCATTCAAACCTCTACCAGTCATTTTGCGAGGTCTCATACCAAAAATTACTAGTGTATAACAATATTTCAAATATTTACCATGCAAAAAGGGGGGAATCGTAATGGATAAAAGGGTTGAAATTGATTGCAAATGATGTTAAAATATGTGCATAAAAACGATATAAAAATATGTAAAAAAAAAGTACTAGATACGTCCACATAGAATACTATAACACCCTTCATTCAGCAGAAACTGATGGATAATTTCAAGATATCTGGGTTAACAAGGAAAAAGTGCTCAAGTCGTATTTTACTATTATGCAAGAATATACTTTAAACTTTCAAGTTAAATTTCAAAAATTTATTTCTTTTTCAGTTAAATTTCAAAATTCGGTATCAAATTTTATATTATTTATGAAAACACTGTTCTTCGCACTATAACTAATATAATCCATTTGAAATATACAAAATTATAAGCTAAAATAAGCAATTATTCCATATATTACTTTAAGACGAAAAAAGTTAAGCAGCAATTCCTTCCACTATAACTTCCTGAAAAATCGTACTAAACAAACGATATTTTGACCAGGGGTACTTTTGAATATGAAGATTACATGCGTGCATTGCTTAACTCGGCTTAGGGACTTTTGCCTTTATGCCCCAGATATATGTGCCATTAATTATGAAAGTCGTAAAAGTCATATGCATTGTTGCTTCGAAATATTACAGAAATCTTAAAAAATTTCAATAAATATTTAAACAAGTATTTATTTAAGAAATTCATTATTCGACATATTGTCAGAAGCTTATTAGGTGTAGAAAAATAAAATAGATTCAAATCGAATATAAATTATTTGCTGGCTTTTTTTGTTAGTTTCTACGCTTATTTTTCTTGTGATTTTCAAAAATATTATTATTCTCAAATAGTTCTTGAAAGTCTGTGCATAAGCTAAGAGGTTTGTGACTACTCAAAATGTGTAGTTGAAGTCTACTGATGATTTGTTACAGCAACAATGAAATGCATATAGACAACGCTGAACCACCAGCAAATAAATTTAAAATTAAAACAAGTATTTATAAAAAAAAACAAAAAAACCCGACTGCGACCAACTTTGAACCGTTAAATATTCTAAATGGTCATTCGAAATGAAAAACCATAGGGTAAACATACCTAAAGAAGATTTTCAAATACCTTTCGAATGATACCCATATAGTTCGCCGGCTTTTCTGGCTTCCATATTGAATTGTGAATACTGACACATCTCTGGTGACACTTCCGGGATTAAGACAAATCGATTGCTGTAAGAATCATAAAAATCTGTCCACGCGTTCGGTTTATATAGTGCCGCAAAAGAACACACATACATATATACATACATATGTACATACTAGTGTCCTGCACAAGATATCTTATAAGAACTTTCAAGACATGAGGGATTTTTCAAATGCTTTACTACAGCGAAATCTTATAAAACAAACGTTAACAACACTGTTTGTAAGAAATTTGTTTGAGTATTGTAGGTATAAGAGTAAAGAAGAAAACACTTCGTGACGGAAGAATTTGAAATACTTACTTCTTTCTGCGCATGAGCGCGTGTACAAACGTCATGCATGTATGTGTGTATGATCTTTTATTTTTCTGCGCACATTCAAAGGCACACACATGCATTAACATTAGTTGTATGCGGTTAATCACATAATAGCTTAGCATCTACATAATACACACACGCAAACGTACAATATGAAAAATAACAAGCATACACTAATCAATAGTACATGTACTTCTTTTGAGTGTTTGTTACAAACAAGCTATCTTGGCGTCATCGCTTGTTAATACTGATATACACGTACACCAATACATCCATCGTGTTTCGCTTATAGTACGACAACATTTATTATTGATTTAGTATAATACATGCGACTTGAATACATTTAAAAATCATGACGTATTTACATTTAAAGACTGTTTACGCAGGTACATACATGGACTGATGAAACCAATATCTTTCTTTTGGAAATCTTTTCATACGTCCGATAAAATCCTACTTTTAACTAACTTTAAGTTGTGATAATGGCCCTAAGACTACTTTCATAATTAAGGGCACATATGTATATGGGAAAGGGGAAAAATACTTAAGTAGACTTAAGCTAATGCTAAGATAATGATGTCATTTTAATTTCTCAAATAAGAACTACTTGTGGGAGAAATTTTAGTTTTTTCTATTATATTTATTTTTAATTCAATTTCATTTCTTTCTGAATACGGGCTCTTAATTCGACATTCTAATATGTAATTTAAAACTCTTCAGAGCCCAAAAAAGAAAAGAAACGTAGAATCGCAAGACATCTGGAGATATGAAGCAAACATAATTCTGTTAAAAAAAACCGACTTCAATGCCAAGATCTGATAGAACATTTTCGAAATAAATTTATGTGATATAAAAGAAAACTTTAATGGGCGTACCTCCCTGCATTTTTTAAATGCAGGATTATGTGTTTTTCAGAGATCAGGGTGTGTTTTAAGTGTTTTAAAAATCGACACAGTAGAACCACTTAAAATAAAATATAAAATTTTAATGGGCGTCACTCAGTCCATTTTTTCGAATGGAAGATTGTGTCCATTTTTGAGCTCCAGGTGTGTGGTAAGTTTCGTAAAAATTAGATAAGTAGAATCACGCGGAATATAACAATGGATTTTAATGGGCGTAGCCCGGTCCATTTTTCAACTTTAAAATTGTGCAATTGCAAGAACCAAAGGTGCTTGCCAGGTTTCGCAGCAATCAAATAAGTAGGATATCATAAAATCAAATAAAAAAAGTTGTGGGCGTGTCCCCACCCAATATTTTTTTTGCAATGGGACCAATGGGAAGCTATACCCTCTCAGATAATAATAATAATAATAAAAAATTTAAACGAATTGATAACCTCTTCCTTTTTTTGAAGTTGGTTATAAATAAATTCAGCAACGTGCGACTTAGACTCGCACACGGCGCTTAATTATTTTTGGTGATTTTTTCGGTTTTGGCGATTTTTTCGGTTTTTGGCGACTTTTGTTAGTATTGACTTTTCTTTTTGCTTTGGCGTTTTTTCGTTTCGGCTAGTTTTTTCGGTTTCTGGCGATTTTTTTCTTTTTTTTACAATAAATATTTTTAGATTAAGCAATTTTATTCAATTTTGGCTATTTTTTTTGGTTTTTTAGCGACCTTTTTTTCTTTTGGTGTTATCTTTCATTTTAGCGCTTTTTTAATTTGTCCTAGTTTACACTAGGCAAGTCTTATGCTAACCTGATTAGTTTGTTGGAGATAGAGAAACGTTCCTTTTCCCCTCGTCTCTCTCTCTGCTAACAAACTAATCAGCTTAGCAATAAGACTTGCATAGTGTAAACTAGGACTTTTGACGATTTAGTCAGTTTTTGGCGATTTATTTTAGTTTTAACGATTTTTTTTAGTTTTTTTGCGTTTTTCCTTTTCGTCATGGTTTTAAATTTTGGATTCTTTAGTTGTGTCGTTTTTGAAATTTCAAGAGTTTTCCTCTTACGGTTTCCAAGGTACAGGAAGTTGTCACAATTTTATTAACTAATAGAATACACTTTAACTTTGATGTTTTAAATTTCTGTGGTAAATGGTGTAGTCTGCATAAAAATATATTAACTTTGCAAATTTCAAGTGTCTTTATAAATATAATTGTCTGTATATTACATTAAGACTTCAACATTTATTGTTGCTCGCTTTAGAACACCCATCAATTTTAAACTGTCACGTTTCTTTTTTTTATAGCGAAAACAATAGGGTTCCTTTTCACCTTCGGTGTACTCGTAATCTAAAACACAACAAAAACAAGATTTTCTTCAATGTTTGCACTCGCTCATGGCAAATGGCATAGTTGTTGTTTAATACCTTATATAGGGTATTAAAATAAATGGGGCTTACATTTTATTTCCAGTATTATTGTTTCAATACAATGATTGTTGCCAATGATTGATGATGTTAATATTGATAAGAGGGGAGCAAGATTTTTAAATAAAAAAAATGGAAATCTCTTAACATGGAATCGATAGATGAAAAACAACAATAAAACCAAATAATGATAATACAACAGCAATAACTAAAATGGCTTTATCTTACAAATGCAGTTAAATAGTATGTAAAACACAACAAAAACGTTAATAATAACTATAACCGAAACACAAATACAAAATTTTAGCGTTCATCAATGTTGTTTTAAATGCTCAGCAACTGCATGCATGTTTTAGTGTACAATTATTTACACGCTCTCATGTGCACAGTTGTTATCTGAAAGCAGGTGTTTTTACCCGCTGTACTTGCACATAAATATGTACATATGTATATATGTACTTCTAGAGCACCATACTTCACCACATGCTCCCATCGCTATTTATGTACGAGTACATACAAGAATGACACTCTCATTGTTTATCACCAGGATAATGATAAACTTCTAATAATGCCACCTATAAAAGGTTAATAATGTCTCTGGCACACGAGCTGCTGGTGTAGAATATATTGCATACACTGAAACAAATTTATTTAATTTACAATAGGTGTGTTTCTTTAAGATCTACATTGGGTTCCGGCGGGATTCCAATTTGCAGAAATTATTGAGAGAAATTATAGTTTGCTCTTATTTTAACGAACTTTATCCAAAAAGTAAAGAAACATAGCTAATATATATCAGCGTAGCGATTTACTGTGCTAAAGTGAAAAAACTGTGCTATTTCAAATATTTTGTAGCATTTTTGTACCATTTTTTTGTTTATATTTTGCAAACTGTCAGAAACTAAAAAAAAAAAAATTAGAAACTTTAACTTTGATTTATAAAATGACGGCGTTACTTTGAAAAATTCTGAATTTAATTTGTAAAATACTGAATCTGACTTGGGAACTCTGAATTTGATTAAGAAAACTTGATTTCGAAAGATAGTAATTCCCGTATTCATAAACAATTGTTAAAGTTGATGTTGGCTTAACGTAGGAATTAAATTTTTTTTTCAAAGAAACGTTTCAATTGAGTGATTGCTTAAAAAAAAGAATATTTTTGATTAATATTTTAATTGAATATATGTTTATATTAATTGAATTTACTACTCTATCAAAAAAGTGTTATCAACAAAGCTTAACTCAGAACAGTATGAAATGCTTAGCAATTATTAAATATTAATTGTATGTAAATAATCATTATAGGCTCTAGGGCCCAATGCTAGATCCAGTAATCAGTCGTACTTCATATACCTTACTCTATTTACGTTGAGGTACCGCATGATTGATTTCCCCTTTACCGATCGGAGATACCACCGACTGATCGTTTAATACGTGTTTTCCTAGAAATTTGTAACGCGTAGTTTGCAATGCCGGACACTCGCAGAGTCTGCGGGAAACTGTGTCTTATGTGTCCTGTTCTTGACAGCTGCGACAGGATAAATTAAAAAACAGATCAAACCGATAGCGCAGTAACTCAGCACTAACGCGGCCAAGCGTGAGATGCTGTGCCTATTTTTGCTTACTATTTCTTCTGAGCGTTTATCTTGCAAGCATGGTCAAATTTCTTTCGCAACGCCGCAACACATACTGAATATATTTCATATATCGTCTGCTTTGTGAGCAGATAATAAGATTTTTAATATTGCAAAATTGCACTACCCAGGACAATGCATTAGAGCCGTCCATAGGGCATATAGCCCTGGCTATTTTATCCGCATGCTCATTGCCAATAAGGTTACTGTATGCTGAGACCCAGATAAGAGTAGTGTCGAAAGATTTTCGGGATATTTCTAATATTTTTCTAGAAGGTTCATGTTGAGCATAAAAGCGTGATGTATCCTCTAAACGAGAGTCAGTCAGACTTCAGTCAGTCGAGCTGAGTCGAGTATTGTGTAAATAACAGAGAAGTTAACATAGTGGTATTCCACCACAGAATTGTTTAATATTGTGTGCTTAAAAGCTCTTAATATCGGTGTTGAGTACAAAAAGTATCTGCTTTGATGAGAATTGCACACTTTTAATTTATTTTAAATTCATATATGTATTCGAATCTACAAAACTAATGTTTTTAAGACAAAACGTATAAACACTTTAAAAGTAACAATATAAAATAAAATAACCACAACTTGTAATAATTTACATTAGCAGAATTGGCTATTTTAACAAAAAACCAAACTTCAAATTCAAAAGAATTTTGCAAACGTTATAACCAGGGAAACCAGAAATATGCTCTAAAAAAGGGTTTTATGAGCATTCAATATGCACTAAAAACTTGAAAATATGCACTAGAAACTCAAAAAATATGCTCTTAAAAATAAAACAAATTGGTTTATTTGTCAACGAAAATACATTTTTTATTTAAAAATTCAACAACATTTGCATATAAAATAAGACAGAGAAAAAATAAACAAAAAAAGGTAAACATTAAAATAATTAACAAAAAATAACTGCCGTATTAAAAACAATAATTTAAGATTGAAGTGCACGTTAAAACAAAATTGTTTTAGGCAAATAATACATATTAATTTTTTTATACTCTCGTAACAATTTAACTTCAATTTCAAAAGAGATCACGAAATCAGAATTAAAACTTTGGAACTGTATTTTGTTTAAATAAGACAAGATTTTTATTTAAAACTTTTATTGGAATAAACAACAAAGTATTGATCTAGCTTTTCAAATAAAAATCGTTGCCTGTCACATCTAAGTAAATTTTTATACATTGACAATGTTCCTTCAGCGTCTACTGATGTAATCGACGCAGCGTCTGTCACAACTAGCAAACCCAAATTTTTATTTAAACTAATGTCCATATACTACATGGAAGATTGGAAATGAAATTTAAATGGCGAAAACTAAAAATAAAAATTTTGACCAACAGATAAACTTGTAAGCATATTAAAAAAAAATCCATAAAGTTTCAAAATATGACCTAAAAGCGTAAATTATGTTCTAAAAGTTAGAAAATATGCTAAAAATATGCGTTTAAGACTGAGATATGCGAAAACATGCTTTAAAGGGTAAAATATGCAAAAATATGCACTAACAAATCAATGCCAAAATTCATAAAAAGTTCTGAAACGGATAAATATCTTGTCCTCGCATTAATACGTCACACAAGAAAAAACATGCAATTGCATATTTGCGGTTTCCCTGTTTATAACCCATGAGAATTTAACTTGGTTGTTGTAACCAAAACTTGAATAAAATACAAATTTCAGATTTATGACATTAATTAAACAATAGCGAAACAACCATATAATCTAACTCTAAATCGGACATTTGAATTTGGTTAGATTAATCCAGGAAATGTTTCTGTGTGCTTGCGTTTTCTTTTCAGTGCAGTGTTATTAACGCTGCTAAGTACATAACATATTTTTTCATATGACCGTAAATAGCTTTATTATTGCTAAGTGACAGTAAAACATTCCCTTATACCCATTAGCACCTACTTCATTTACACATACTTATCTGCCATTTAGCAGTTAATTAATGCGTTCACTATTACAAGTACATAGTATTAAAATTAGTGCAGATAAAAAAAGTTTGTAAAACTTCAATAATTGTGATACAAAAACATACGAAGAAAAATAAACAATTTATGTATATAATTGACGAAGCCAAAGTGAAATCTTAAGCCCTATACAGTACTTTTCGCTTATAGTCCACAATTATAGTTGCACAAGTTCTGTGGACTATAAGCTAGAGCTGCAAAACTATCGATATTACTATCGATAGTATCGATAGTTTTATTTTAAGTGGACTATCGATATTTTTTTTTTCGATAGCGATACTAACGACACAAACACGCTACTTAAAGAGAAAAAATCAAAGGCATTAAAAACGGAATGATGGCGACTGTGTATAAAAAATGCAACATTCAAATTTCGCCGCCTGTAAACCTTTATAATAATTGGTATCATTACATATACATATAAATGTGAAAACAAATTAATTAGTTTTGATTTCTTTCAACTTACGATGTCAGTTTTTATCTACTAGATGCAAATTGCATAAAAATACAATTATTATGTACCAACGGCTTTGATACATGAAGAAATTTGACGGCGGCTAAATTTGACGACTGCTGGACTGTCTCCGCTCTTTACTTTTAAATAAAAGATGACGCTAAATAGTTTGCTCCTCCTTCTGTTAAACCATTACTTTTTAGCTAACTGCAATAGTTTAAGCAATGATGACAGATTTATTTTTATTTTATTCCATTTTAATTTATTTTTTATTGATTCATCTATCTATATGTTTGCTTTTTCGTTTATTTTTTTATAGAACTGGGTATATATGTTTGTTGAATATGTGTGTTAAAAATATTGGAACTAAGAGTTTTGAAAAAATCAACTTTCTTTTTACTTTATGGAATGATTAAAAAATTCAAGATTTTATATCACAAAAATACACAATTGATAAGTTTCTAAGAATCAAAAACTATCGATAGTATCGATGGCATCAAAAAATACTATTGAAACTATTGAATGGAGCCACTATCGATAGTTTTGCAGCTCTACTATAAGCGAAATTGGACTTTAAACAAACTTTTTTTATAAGCCACTTTATGGATTATAAGTGAATTCTGATACAATCCATATTTTGGACTACATAAAAATTATTTTCTTTAATAAAAACAAATTTTTAAACAAAATAAAAGTTTAACAGCCGTATGTATAAGAAAAAACTGGCATGAAGTTAGAAAATATCAGTGTAATTCCCTTTTCTCTGACGCAATGCTTTTAAAGCTTAAATTAGACGTGACATAGCCATAATACCGTATCCATAACCAAACCAAAATTCAATTGGTTTCTATGGTGAGAGTTATGGCGTTGTGACGAGTCACATACAATCAAATACAGTATTGCCCATTAGTTTGGTTCGAATGGCTGTTTTCTATGGCTATGGCTATGTCACGTCTTAAACTACAGGAATTTGACAATTTTTTAATTTTGGCACTATTTTTTATTATTTTATAAACTGTGGATTTGTCCACTTTATATTTAGCGCTCAGTTGTCCACATTTCATTAAATTTTGTTCTTAATCTTTTAGTAATTTTAATTTTTTTCGACACTCAATATAACGCATCCACTAATTTTTTCATACATGCACATACACATGTAGGTACTTTTGTATTTATATAGAAAATTTTGATATTTTAAAAGTATCCAGAAATTTAAATAAAAAAGTTTTTCATTTTGTTAAGAAAAATTGAGAAGAAAAAACAGGAAAAAAAACAAAAAAAAAAAGAATACCTTTAAACGAAAATGAACTACAAATGAAGTGGACTTAACAAAAAATACTTTGTATGAAATTCGAAAAAAAAACCTGCAAGTGAATATGACAGTTTTGGATTACATCCGTTTCTGGCCTTTAAATAGAATGGATTATAAGCGAAAAGTACTGTACAGGCAAATGTCGATATAACGAATCTCGCTTTAACGAAAATCCGATATAACGAACGTCCAAACTTTTTACATTAACAACCTTATATTACGAATACTATCCTAATTTTATACTGGATATAACGAATGATAAAAAAAATCACAAAATAAGAAACAAAAACTTGATAGGAACATATCTCTAACATTTAGTTCTACTTTATATAGCGAATATTTCGATAAATAGGTATGTGGTCTATATAACGAACGTCACAAAATATTAAACAAAATCAAAAACAGCAGCAATGTAAATGTAAAAATTTCTGACACTGTTAGTTTATATTTGGTAGCTTGTTTGAAAACATATTTTTATTATTATATTATTTTCATTATTTTTATTGTATTGTATATTGCCTACAATAATAATAACTAAAATAACACTTGAAGAAAACTTTGCGACATAACGCATTATATCGTTAATTAAACCGGGATTTGCCTGTATATGAGGACATTAGCGCAAAAGTGGTATAACCCACATTGATTTTATGGTTGCTGCTCTGATAATAAATACATTATTTACAATACCCACTATCAAAAAAAGGAGAGTAAGCCACTTTTTTTTATTCTAAAGAAAATGGACCTGAAATTGAAAATTGATTTTGCACAAGTCATAATATTGCAAAGTAAAAACGCGATCAAATAATTAAAAAGAGCAATTGTTTAAATTACTAGATTTGGGTTACACCACTTCTGCACTGATAGCCTCATAAACATAACCTCAAAAGATGCCCAACTAAACTTGCCATGTGTGAACCCAATTAAGGAATGTGAGAACTTTTCGAGCCGAATTTTTTTTTTGTCAATTTGTGAAACACATAAAGAATAAGAAATAAACTCAATATGCTGATTTTTTACTTAAGTTTGTATTCATTTAATTTTCCTTCTCACAATATCGAGGATAACTACAAAATGAATTTGAATTCCTACTCTCAGCTGAAACTTTAAATAAATAATTTACTATTGAGAATCGCCTAGAGAATATGACCATATCTAACAAAGAAAAACTAATTGCTTTCGCTAGCATGCTAGGAAACTAAGCTAAATGTATTTTATATTAGCCGGTGTCTTAAAAGTGGGACTTTTCATTTCATAAATAAAGCCAGTTGCTTGGGTTATTTAATTTACAAGCACTTTGCTGTGATAAAGTTGTAACATCACAAAGTAGACTTTTTTTATTCAATATACATATGTCTACTATAATTATTTAACTTCAAATAAAAAAAGATTTCTTAAGGATATATTAAATTAAGCGGCTGACTAAAGGTTTTTAATGAAATGACTTATGCCACTTTTAAAATAAACGGCTCATGCGGTTGGTATATTATTGCTAAATAATTACGTGCTACTCGTAACTATTATCTCTGAGACGCCAAAGTTGTTATTAATTTGTAATCTATATTCGATAATAATTCTTGCACAAGGAATTTTAAGTGGGCCCATAAATTAATAAATTGAAAGATAAAACTTAATTTATTCCAATTCGTTTCTCCTTTCTCGCCAGCGAATTAAACGAATTATTTTGTATTTAATTATTATTCAATATTATATTATTTGTAGTCACAATTTTTAATTAACCACCAGTAGCAATGATAAGATTATATTCTTTTTTTTTTATTGAAGTTTTTAATAAAACTGATTAAAAAATTATCTATTTTATTTTACTTCAAGTATCAAAAGTATTTAAACTAATCAAAAATCTTGAGACGAAATAATGATAGCTTACTGATTAGAAATTTAATTTTGATTAACTTTTTAATAATGAAACCACTTTTAAAAAGATTATTTTTTAATTCTCAATAAAGAATGAACACTAGCATTTATTTATTACGAGTTTTGTTTACTATAAACTATAGAAAAAACACTTTAATTAATTTTAAATTTCCTCACAACTCTTAATTGTTCTCACCAAACTCAATAGTTTCTAGCTCAAGTATTTGACAAATCCATGAAATAATCATGTTCCCTCACACTAACGCATAGTCCCCTGTACAAAGTTATTACTTTGATATCTTATCGCAATAACAATTGAACAATAATTAAAATGTAATCATTTTTAACTCAAACGAAATAACACAACAAGGCAGCGAATTAAAAAAAAAAAAAATATAAGTTATATTAACGCTGTCACTTGAAAATAAAATATTTAATATAATTTTGTGTTTATTGAGATATTAAAAGAGGATTGTTGTTTCACAAGGCAATTAGCTTTTCATTTGATGAAGAGGACGAAAAATTTGTTATTAAAAGAAGAATAAAGCTTCTAAATAGAATTGAACCGACTTTCAAAATAAGCACTAAAAAGTTAACAATAATTTTGATTCGTTTAAATAAAACTTTTTCGGCCAATCCCACGATATCGACAACGTTCGACTTGTCGCACACTTACATTTGAAACAAGAACAAAATATTAAAATTTGTTTTTGTTTTGAATATAAGTGTTAGAGCTGCAAAGCTATCGATAGACGCTCCAATCGATAGTTTCGATAGTTTTATGTAAAACTATCGATACTATCGATAGTATCGAATAGTTTTATAAAAGTTGCCACATAAACTACATTTGACTCGAAAAAAAATCCAGTCCTTAACATTTTCATTAGTATATAAAAATATATAAAGCCTTTTTTTCGATTTTATCGTAAGCGGCATATTATCGAAAATATACTTTTTTATTGAACTTAAAATTTTATGGGCCTACCCATGGTTTAGAATTATCAAAATGCGAAAATTGTTGATAACTTTTAAGACACTAACTGTAAAGTTTTATCGTAAGAGACGATTGGCGGCCGTCTCGATATCAGTACCACCAAAATTTATCTTTGTGTCGACGATGTTGAATTTATTAAGATACTTGTGACTACTATTTGTTGAATAACACTTGGATTTATAAATAAATTCATATACATACATATGTATTTAAGTACTTATGTATACAGAAGCAGGGATGCGATGTCATATTTACAAATTGTACTAATTTTCAAAAAAAAAATTTATTTTTTTTTCAGTACGATTGTACCTAATTCTTTATTTATATTTTTTTAATACTTGTACTTTTTAATTAACAAAAAATCAATTAATAAAACGCCAAAAGGTGCACAAACAATATTAGTTGCTGGGATCTGAATATAAAAGTAACATTTACGATATACTACGTTTATAACCTTTTTTTTTATTCGATTGTTCACAGTCGATGCAAATAGTCGGCTTCTCTCCTTGGTACGAAAATAAAATTTCCACATTTGCAGATGAATTTGGAATAAATAACATTCCTCCAGCAATTCTTTAAGTACCGGAAAACATCGTTTGATTTACTTAATTTTCTAATAGCTTCGAGCTAAATATTATCCGCCTTGTGCAAAAAATAAGTGAACGTTAAAACCGGTTTTTCTATGGAAATTTTTTTTAATGTACACTGCAAGCACGCATTATTTTTTGCACCATTGCGGTGCTACGGTACTTTTGGCATTCAAATAGCGCTAAAAATATACAATTGTACCAACTTTTCCATCGCTGTACAAAAGCATAAATCAACTACGGATAATTTGCTTCAAAGCTGCCGGCTACTGTTTACTGACTTCGATTATTTTTACTCTTTTAATTACTTGTTTTTTTTTCCGATAGTATCGATAGTGGAAAAAACTATCGATATTTCATTTACAACAAAACTATCGATACTATCGATATTACTATCGATAGTTTTGCAGCTCTAATAAGTGTGCGACAAGTCGAACGATGTCGAAATCGAGGGATTGGCCCTTTATATGGGCTACCTGTTCACATACACAAATTAAAAAATTAAGCTCAAAAAAGTAACGAAGGTTGATTTAACCAATTTGAATTGTTGATTATACTGTCAATGGAAGTTTTTCTTGTGATTCGTTTGAGAAACTATTGTTGTTGTTAAATCTTATTATTTTTAATTAAACTGTTTTGCAAAAAAATTTGTTTTAAATAAAAATATTTATTATAATGGGATATTAATGCCCCAAATTCAAATCCGTTTTCAGTTTTAATCCCTCACGTACAGATTTTTTTAATGGGCGGTCACGCTAACTTATTTGAACATAACTCGTTAATGGTCGTTCGCTTTTAAAAAATTAGATACTGAAAGATGCAAAATAAAATTACCTTTAAGTCAAGTTCATAAAAATTTTTCCATTTTCAACGGTCTCGAAGTTATTCCGAAATTATTGTCCAAAAAAATATTGTTAATGCAAAATTAAATTTTTACTTTATTTTTCAAAAATTCATTATAATTATTTATAATATTTTTACATGAGTTGAGCTCGCTTTGTAAATTTTTTATGCCACTCTCAACTTGAATTTAATTTAGCAGTGATTTACAACTTGCTGCCCTCAAGCTGTACAAATCATATTAATTATTATAGGTATAGGGTACTAACTAGATGTTAAGATACAATTCAAATAAAACACCAAAATGAATTTTAATTTGGTGCAATTTAGCAGAAGTTATGGTTTGTCCATGTGAAAAATGTGGCTCTCAAGGAAAAAAGTTTAGCAGCCACTGTTGTACAAATTTTATACTTTATGTTGATATACGTCTATTAAATTGTACTTTCGTCATTATGGAAGCTTAAATACAGAGAAAACGCATAAATAGAACGCGAAAAGCATCATGCAGGTAGTTTTTTTTAACAAAAAGTCTCCCTCCTAAGGAAATATTTCATAACTCAGTAAATTTTTAAGGAATTTTTAACACAAACCTGCAAATTACTATATCAATTATATTTTATAAATGAAGTCATGAGCAGTATGGTTCCAATACAAAAATACTGCCTGAAAACGAAACCAAATTATAAAAGTGACGAAAAAACCGAATAAATTTAATTTGGTGAAAAATTCACACACATATATCTAAGGTGTGCTGAGATAAGTTGTATATGGTTCGAAAGGTATCGGTCTCTTCTTTCTAAATATGTTTATAAATTTTAAATCAGCTATCCCCTTATACCAAAACGATTGTTAAACTTAAAGTTGGTTTAACAAACGAATTTTGTATGGCAAAACCGGTTTTAACACATTAATATTCAATATATATGTACTACGTTTATACGCAGGGCTTATTTGCAAATAAAACTGTAAATTGATGCCATATTATTGTTTTTATTGCGACTTACTAATTCAGAAAACTATTCACGATTAACGCACTATTTGCAAATAAAATGCTTGAGGTTGCCACGCTTACAAATGTTTGATAACAAAAAACAATAAATAGATTAATATTGCACAAAAAACATTAATAGAAGCAAATAATGACAATTAAAACTAATTATTATTTGATATTTTGTACATTTACACTATTTTTTTTGTCAAAAAAAGTAAGTTTTCTATAGAAATGCTACCAAGTTTGTGTACTTTTGCTATGCCGTATAAACAGTGAGTTAATTTATTTGCGAATATTTTCATTTGCAAATAGTGCGTGTATAAACGTAGTAATAGTCAGAGATTGATAAGTGCATACGGGTACGAAAAACCAGATTTTTGCCCATAGCTAAAAATTTTGGGGTGTTTGGAAATTTTCAAATACACGCAAAGAAAAAATATAGTTGAGGTAACCATAATCAAACAGCAACATACTATGATTGAATTATATGGTTGCAGTCAAATCATATTATTGTTAATAGAAAAAAACCTTTAACAATATTATTATCTGAGTTAATTATAATATTATCTGAGTTAATTATATTATTATCTAAGTTAATTATATTATAATCTTAGTATTGTAAATATGACAACACTATTGTTAGATGTGACTAAATTATAATTGAGACTCACCATACCATGTTCTAATATTACATTAATAGTGTTAAATACGACCACAGTATCATTTAATATAATAATACTGTTTTGTTTTTTGATCATATATTTATTGCAGAAACAGCTTTGCGTTAAATTCGAAATAAAAATAAATTAATATTGTTGAAATAAATTGTATATATAGAAATGTATACTTACACGACATACAGACATCTCTGTATAAAGAGATACACAAATGTTTATATATTTTTATTGATCTACCCTTTTGTTTATACTTTATTTATTTATTCATTTATTTAACACTACCGATAGCTTACAAACGAAATACTGAACTGACAGATGTTTCTGCAAAAGATTTTTTTAAACTTAGCATAGTATGGTTTTGGAAAACATTATATTGTTATTTACAGCATATTATTTTTAAATAATAATACAAATTATGTTGTAGTCATAAATTTTTAACAAAACTATATTGTTAAACTCTAACCATATCACACTTTTATATGGATATGATAATGTAATTATTAAATTCAAACATTACTCTGTTTGTCGTAAATAAATGTTTAAAATAACAATAACTAGCTTTCGACGACCACACATTTGTTTCAGAGAACATAATGTTGTTTTCTCACCCATTCTACAACCATATCTTTTCGTTGCGTGTACAGATTGTTGTTATGCTTGACAATACCTACCAGGAAAATAGTAACACGTCCCAGGTATTTCGAGTTTATTAATTTTTGTCACATAGTGTAATTTTATTATTTTTAATGATTACTTTTACTATTGAAATAATACAATTAAATTGTTAACGTACTGTCGTGTTAGTTATATAAAATCTTACTCTATTTGCGTGCACATTATGCGGTTGAAATTTTAAGCCTCACTGTGGCTGAGGTAGGCGGCCATGAGATGGATTTGGCTATGCGCGACGAGTGGTTAATCCATTCATGAATGAGGTTATGTAAAAAATTAATAAGAAAATAATATTCAGTTTATATATATATCCAGTTTTCAATCAAAAGTTCGATGGTATCGTGTGTGTAACAAATAGCGTCGCCTTGTTGAAAATAAATGCAGTTTACATCAATATCTTTCAATACTGACCGTAGAACGAAAAGAAAATAAAATACTTTGTCAATATTCCTAATCGAATTAAGAATTAACTCAAACAATTTTTTATTCTGAATACAAAAGGAAAAACATATTTGTTTGCTTATTCCACATTTAAGGGAAAACTTTAATATTATAAACAAAAAATAAAACTTAGATACAAATCGTCACCCCATTATTGCTTTGGAGCATTTGCCAAAAAGTCGGAATGGAGAAAAACGACAAAGACGGTTTACATGAAGTTTTCTCAAAGTATACCCGATAGATTTTTTTTGTATTTTCACAATTGCTTCCGACATATATTTAGAAGAAATGTGTAAATTTTTGTGAACTTCCATGAATGCAGTTAGAAGTTAATTTACTTTATTGAAAGAGAAAAATAATGTTTTGTGCCACATACGCCACTTTTCATAATCTATTTTTAAAAAGTTGTTTTTTGTGCTGCATCTGTAAACTAGTTTACTGCTAAATATTGAGAAACTTGTCATTGAGAAGAAAATTAATGCTTCAAATGTATTTTTCTTGCTATCCAAGAAATAAGTCGATCGGTTTAACGATGACCCCAAAATTAAACAAAAACCTTTACTAGACATTGTAATTTCCGCGAGGTTTTTTTATTATTTGCAGTGTAAGTAATTTCAACAATGCATTTAGAAATTTTTCGAGAACATGCGATTTTTTCGCGTTCTTTTCGACTTTATTTTTTTTAACCGATTTTACAACTTCTCGCGAATTTTTGCAATGTTCGCGATGAAAGCGAGTTTTTGCAAGTATTCTTTTTAACAGTTAATTTTTAACAATATTAGACTATGCTTTTACATATGCTGCTGTTACCAAGTTTTCGCGAATTTTCACCATTTTCGCGTTGGTACGGAATTTTTAGCATTCCTTATAGTTTTATCGATTTTTAATAAAAATTATGGCTAGTTTAAAATTTTGCAATTTTTCGCGAATTTCATTTTTTTTGCGAAACGTGTAATTTTTCCAAAGTTTTTCTGTTTCTTTATTTAATTTTATTTGGGGACTTAAGGTCTTATTCATAAAAAATATTGCGCATTAATAAGAGGTTTATAAAACCAATTTTTTATGGAAATTTGATGAGTAAACCTATTATAAAACTAAAATATTTTTTTTAATAGACCCTTAAAATTTAAAAAATTGTGCAAGCTTTTTTTATCTTCATATGTTTTGGCCTTTATCCCGAGTTAATGACTCTATTTTAGTTTTGGGCTTGTTTTAAATATTGCGAATTTTTAAGATTTTTGCAATAGGTGTGGTTTATTCCAAATTTTTGCTTTTTTACAGTTTAATAGACTTTTATTAATTTCAAGACTTGATATCGATTTTTGCATTAATTATTATTTCAAGTACGCAATTAAATTTTTTTTCCATACTATGCAAGTAATTTTTGCCGCAGTTAATATTTGCACAACTATAGCAAGGCAGAAATTTGGAGTAGATCGAATTCTTGAAGGCAAGTTCAATTGTGTCGCCTCAATTGAGTTTATAACATTACGCAAATTAAGCAAAACAAGAGTTAAATTTACTTTGTACGTTTTTGTATGAAAAATTCGACGCATTCGCCAAACAGTGGCGTGTACAGCAAAGCAATACTTATTAAACCTAAAAGTAGTTGAAATGGAGCAAAATGAATGATAAATATCTCAGAAACCATAATTAATTTCGCGAAACATGTTTTGGATTCAGAAAGAGTATATTAGAGATATATATATCCCATACCTAACTCATTTTTTTTAATGGTCGGTAGGTCAAACCAATAATGGGCTGACGAAATGTCATATAAAATATATCTTTTGCAGAATAATTACACAAAATCCTGATTTAACAAAAAAAGTAAATGCATTATTATAAATGTAAGTATATCGCAAAATATTCGAAGTGTTACTATTATTCTAAAGTGAAATTATTGGTGCAAATAATTTGTAGTTTCTTGATAGAAAAAAGTATCTGTGTAATAAAGCCGAACACCAGCAAGGGATGTTACAATGCACCTTGTGGAAAAATTTGCACATTCACTTCAGAATATCACAAATTTAGAATAATTTGCGATAAATATAATAATGCACTTATCTTTTATATTCTGCACAAATTTTTTTATGTATGTGTAAATGTATATGAGGCATGTCTACCAATGATTCCTTTAGAAATACCAATTTATTGGTTGTATCAATTAATTATTTCTATAGTCACAATTACAATTTTCTGTTGATATAACCATTTCATTCTATAAATTCAAACATCGTTAATTAAAAATTGTTGCTTACAAAAGCTATATTCGTTCATAACAACAGAATTGTGTGTTAGTTGCTGGAACCGACAAAATTCGATTGGCTATAAATTCGGTTATCACAACAAATATATTTTCTCTGTGTACATATATAGGGTGTTTTTTGAGGGGTATAGAACTTCGAATTGAAATAAAACACAAGAAAATCGTTTTAATGTCCATCAATTTGGCTTTATTGGAAGGATAATTTTATGCCATTAATGTTTAAATATGATTTCGGGCATGTGGCCGCCGCGGCTGGCTCGAATAAACCCAATTCTACAGGTCCAATTTTCAACCACTTTTTCGAGCATATGGGGCCGTATGTTGGCAATAACGCCACGAATGTTGGCTTCCAAGTCCCCTAACGTTTCTGGTTTGTTGGCGTAGACGAGCGACTTCAAATATCCCCAAAGAAAATAATCCAATGGTGTCAAATCACACGATCTTGGTGGCCAATTGACAGGTCCATTCCGCGAAATTATGCGCTCATCGAATGTTTCCTTCAATAAATCGATTGTGACGTGCGCTGTGTGGCATGTAGCGCCGTCTTGTTGGAACCACAACTCATCCACATTCATGCCATCCAATTCGGAAACAAAATAGTCGGTTAGTCGGCTGCAATTGCTGTGCACGGTGGCGAATCGATTCATTCGGGTCCTCTTCAACACTTTGCTCTACAGCGGCAATTGTTTCTTCGGTGCGCACTGTTCGACGTCTCTGCGGATGCGTATTATCACATAGAGTAAACGTAGTGCGAAAACGATCCATGGTTAACCGAATTAATTGCTCTGATGGACGATTATGTCGACCATAAAATGGACGGAGCTTGCGGTAAACTTCGCGAACTGAACCATTATTTTCGAAATAAATTTGCACGATTTGCAAGCGTTGTTCTTTTGTCAACCTATTCATGATGAAATGGCAAACCAAACTAAATATTAATCACTTGACAGCTGACAAAATGGCCGCCAGTTAAAAAAGTGATGCCAACTTAAAGTTCTATACCTCAATAAAAAACACCCTTTACATATGCATGTTTTTTTGAAATATTTTTTGAACTTAATTATTTATTTTCATTAATAAAAAAAACTTAAAAATTTTAAGAACCACCGTCGTACCGACCAAACAACTAGACAAATTTTCTTCAACTATAGGGGAGAAGATATTGGATCAAATCACCATTCAAACAGAAAAAACAAAATTAAAATCGGTCTAGCCGTTTGGGAGCTACGGCATCAAAGACACACAGATTCAACTGAATATATCTAGAAAAGATGTGATATCTTCTAAACCGATTTTCTTCAAACATAGCTTAGAGCACTTTCTCTCAAGTCACTTTTCAAACATAAAAAACCAAATCAAAATCGGTCCAGCTGATGGATTTGGACAGACACACAGATGCACAGATACACAGGCACACACTACAAACTTATAACACCACTTTTTTTAATCGGAGTTTAAAAACAAAATGAAAATTATGAGCGTGTGGAATAATAAAAATTTTGAATAAACAAACGGTTACTAATTGTTATCGCATTTTCCAGTAAATGAGATAAAAATGCAATAATGAATTTGACATTATTGACATTTTGACAAATATACATAAATATTTATAGCCATTGAAGGATTTTTTTTCACCAAATAAATCGCTCTTTTACTTCAATAGTGTCACAACTCGGAAAAAAACTAGTTTTGCAGAAAACACTTTTTTCAATTTACATTAAAACTCAATGGAGACATGAAAAAATATACTTCTCTCAGGAGGTGAGGGTACACCCAGAAAAAAGATTGGTTGGAAAACGGTTAGTCCAATAAAATATCATTTGCATTAACTATATTTCAGTTCACGCTATCAATTTTCTGTTAATCCAAAAAAAAAAATCCATGTTCATTGCCATAAGGGAATAATTGTAACAAAGATATGATTGCGACAATACTTAAATTGATTGCATCAACCGAGCGTATGCTTTTGTCATGACTAATTAACTGATTGGTTAACCCAACCGAATAAAATATTACGAATTGAATTTTACTACCAACTTTTGGTATTAGCAACTAAAAAATTGTCGTTCTATATTAAAATTAAAATAAGAACTTTCAATCAGTTGCTGCAACTAACTAGAGGTTGAGTTTACTATCATAGTTTATAGTAGCAAATTAAAAAATTAACTTTCGTGACTTTCAAAGATATTATGAATTGTGAATTCTCAAATGGTTTTTGAAAGTCTGTGAATAAGATAACAGGTTTGTGGCTTTTCAAAATGTGGTTGTGGTTGAAGGAATGTATATAGACATGCTTCACCATTAGGAAATTAATTTCAGTTAAAATAAACTTATGACAATATGTCAAATAATAAATTTCTTAAATTGTGTATTTTTATTTGCGTTTATTGTTTATTTTTATATCAGCAAGGAAGGCCAATTTTTCTTTTGCAGGTACCAATTATGATATTGTTTTAATTATATTAACCAAATATTCGTAGCAAGAATAACATTTATTTCAAATTCCATACTGTCAACCAATTTTTTCTGTTGCTGCAACTATTGGGTTTAGGGCTGTGGTCGGCAAATTAAGAGCGCCGCGCCTTTTCTTATACTCTTCTATTACGTATGTGTACACACGCATTACTGAGAACAACTTGTGTGTATCTGATACTCTTAAGATTCAGCGTTGCCAGAGAACAATTTTTTCCCAACAATAATAAAATATGTGTGATGAGAATTTACTAAATTTTTTATTTTCAGAAAATTATTATGGCAAACCAGAAAATTTGGTTTGTCAACGTATGTTGTCATACGGGGAAAAAACGTGACATGCAAAGACATTTTCAAGCATATATTTAAATTATTTTAAGAAAATTTTCTACAAAACTATCTCTTTACTCATCTTTACATTGGCGTAACAACAAGAGAAGACGTATTTCTTCATAAACAAAACTTGAGTGTTTCTTCTGATCATAATAAAATCAAGTTTGGCTTTGGAGATTTAAAATTTCAAGTTAGGGAAATGAGACGAAAATTTAACTGGCAACACCGACTCGTGGTAAGAGTAAAACACACACAATTGTAAAATGTAATGGTATGGGTTGCCGACCACGGGTTTAGGGTTATAATTAAAATATAGTGGTAAAACAAGAAAATTTCAGTCGCTATAGCAGAATTCTATGATAGTTGCTGCAACCGCCAAAATTCAATTGGCAACAAATTCGGTTGTCACAACGAATCTGTTTTCTCTGTGTACAAGCTAAAATACAAAATGCCGCATTATTCTGCATTATTAACTCCAAAACCTAATTTTTTGAGTTATTACACTATGGAAGTACATGAGGGATATGTACTTATATCTTCCTTTTTTTTAAACATAAAACAAATAAATGGGTTTTAACAGCAAATAATACGAATACACAGGTACATATTCCAACGTAGATGGATCCCTTCGATTTATGAACCTTAATGTTTTTGGTTTTTTTTTTAACAGATAATGTTTTTTAATAATATTTTATGTTTGTTTTTGCTTATGATTGACTTTCTTATCTCAAAATTAAACGAGACAAACAAAAAGTAAAACAGATAAATTAAGACACAAAAATATTCAATGTTACAAGATAAATAAAGAAAACTCGTTTAATTTCTTAAATTGACAGCTACTGTTTGTTGTGTCGAAAAGTAAATAAACAAGAAATAAAAATTCACGATAAAACGCAGCCAAATGAAAATATACATAAATTTAAAAATAGAGAAAAAATATTGAAATTTTAAAATTTTCTTATCTTGTGTTGATAACGCTACTGGCGAAGGTGAATTAAGTTGGATATTCGAACGAATAATCTTAATCGATTAAGCAATTGATTTTGTAAGACGAAGAGCGGTTAAATTAGTTTTGGGGCCTGTCCCACGATTTCGAGAACGTTCGACTTGTCGCACAGTTAAATTGGAAACAACTACAAAATTTTAAAATTTGTTTTTGTTTTGAATGTAAATGTGCGACAAGTCGAACGCTGTCGACATCGTGGGCCAGGCTCTTAATATTTGTAGGTTTTGCTTACTTTTTTAAGCGCCCAAACGTAGTGGTTTAATAATTAATACTGACAGGGCGTAACACCTTGTTACCACAAGTCTGGCAGGTAAGATGTCTAAAACTTTTTTTTTTTTTCTTTTGAAACTCACTCAAAAATTAACTCTTTTCATATAAATTTTCTACTCAAGTCGATCGTCTGTGTTGTGAAAACAAAGAATTAATATTATATGTGACAGCGCATAGAGAAAGGGACCTAAGGGTAAAAAAAAATCAATTTTCACTTTTTTTTATGTGGACAACTTCTGAGCATCGAATGAGACCGATCCCATGCCCCAAAAGTGTTCCCTCCCAGATATATACACGTATTTAAATCTTTAAAATGGCTCTCCTGAACAAAACCGGTTTTTACCTTAGGTCCCTTTCTATTTTGCGCGTCACATATATCTATTTTATTTAACAAGCACACAATATTTTATTTGTATACATATATTGCTGAGGACGTTTCTTCTTCTTTTCTACAAAAATTCGCATTGTGTTGACAACATGACGAAACTTGTATTATGTCATGTTTTAGACTTGGCAGTTTTTCTTGAAGCAGTTATCTTCAATTCTATTTTAAAACTGCTCGTTTGTTTACACTCAGACGGTTTCTTGTTAAATTTTCCTATTGTTTTAATGCTGCGAATGAAATAACAAAAGAGAATTGAAGTAACTTTTCTGTACAAGTAAGTCAGTACCCCTCTTCTTTCTTCTTTCCTCGTTCTACCATAAACTCAGACTTGCTTCAAGAAAAACTGCCGAGTCTAAAACATGAGTATTAACCGCTGCTTAATTCCGTTGTTTTTTTTTAATTTTTTGTGCTAGGAACACAATTGGGACGACCGATGAATTTTTCGCCACAAATATTCGTCGCCAAAAATAAAACACATGTGTATATGAAAATATGTCCTCACAAGGATGGCGGCGATCGTAGTTCGCTGTAAATCGCGAACTCTGAAATAGATTTATTCCTATTTATTCTAACGCCGGCGAACGACGAACAATATTTTTTCGCACAATCAGTAAACAACTTTATCAATTGGAGCAGCTGTTATTTTTTTTCGTCGTTGTTGTACTCCATATGACGAATTTACACAGCGAACTTTGTCCTTCATTCCAGTTGTGTTTCTAGCATTATGTGTGAACTAATTTAATTTTTTCTGAGAGATTATAGCTCCGTTTGGACTCACTACCAAAGAAGTAGGGCAGGCCTTCATCTAAAAAATTTTCTCCTGTGATTTTGTTCATTTATACTCAAATCATTTCTAGAAAACTTTGACAAATACTTTCGACTCTTGAAATAACATAATGTTGTGCTTAACCGATTCTTGCGAAAATCGACAGACAGATTAAAATCTGAAACTGAAAAGGTCTTGAATTGCGAAAATTAAAATTTACTACACAGAAAAAATTATTCCCAAAAAATTTTCAAACAAACGTGTGTTTTGAAATATAATTTAGTTTCAGTAAATATTTTTTACTGTTCCAGTAAATTATTTGTTCCAATTTTATTTTATGTAAAAAAACTGTATAGAATGAAAATTATCCATATAAAGTAAAATTTGTAAAAAAAAAAAATTTAGATTTATTTTTTTTATTTAAATTTGTTATTTTCAGTTAAATTTATTTTTATATACTGTAAAAAAATTTTGTCTGATTTTTTTTTTTTTAATTTTAACGTACCTTTTCACAATGTATGGTTAAAAGATAACAGGGACTTTAACGGCAAGTTTTGTATGAAGAACTTGCAGTTAAAGTTCACGTTAACTCTTAACCATACATTGTGAAAAGGAATGTAAAAAACATTTTATTTTTTTAAAGATTTTTTTTGCGGTTTTCAAACTTATTATGTTTGTATATTGGGATTTCAATATAGTATTAAGAGTCTTACTATAAACATACGGAGTTTGCTAGCTAAATTAAAAAATTTTTTGGGTTCTACTGACGAGTTCCAAAAGCGGTAACGAAATGCTTAACCATAAAAACAAGCCAATTTTTGAAAGTAAAAAAAAATAGTTGAACCTTTCATTTGATTCAGTTATTTTTTTTCAGATACAACTTTTACTAATTTAAAAAAAAAAAATTTAAGAATTGTTATTGATTCGGTTAATTTATTTTCTGATAATACGAAAAATTTTAGTGAATGTGTTTGTAAATTATAAAAAAAATTTTGCTGAATAATACAAAAAGAATCTGGAAAAAAGTTTTTCTGTTCCTATTAATAAATTTGACTGAAATTATTTTGAGTTTCAGTTAACTTTTTTCTCTAATTCCATAATAATTTAACTAAAAATAAAACTTTTTTCCAGTTAAATTTTTACAAAATTGTTATCAGAATCTACAAATTTCTTTGTAGGTACGCATTCAAACAAAAAATTTAATGATTCAATGAATTTGGTTACTGAAAACGAAATTTAGTTTTTTCTGTGTACAGGGTGCACAAAATTGAGCATACAATTTGGTTTTTGAACAACTGTTCTTTCTACTAAATAATAAAAAAAAATTATTTTTGGTGATGGAAATTTTTATATCGACCTCTACCACTTTTTGTGTTAAGTATAAAATTATGATATCTGCCAAGTAGCTCCCGCAACTGTATCCCTTTTATTGCGTTCCCGGTTATAGCTGTTCGCATTCCTGTTAAATATTCTCCTTAAGGGTTGCGATTTTATAGGGTTTGATGGAATAGGCCCGCGACTTCAAATAGTCACAAGGAAAAAACCGGTGTGGTTAAATCGAGTGATCTTGCTGCCAATGCCAAATCGCCCAAATGGGATATTACGCGACAATATGCATTACAGCTACTGTTGTGTGTGTGATTTCACCGTCTTGTTGAAACCACATGTTTTCCACGCACCGGTAATTTAATTCCGGCAGTAAGAAGTCATTTATCATGGCCCCGTAGCCTAAGCCAGTAACAGTAACCGTATTGCCGATGGCATCCTCAAATAAATAAGGCTCAATAGCTCCTCCCACCTGAATAAAGCACCACACAGTGGCTTTGAGGAGATGTAACGGAATTTCGTATATTACACTCGGATTTCCAGTACCCCAGAAACGCAGTTTTCTTTATCGTCCTATTCGTTGTTGAGATTGTGGAAGTGGTTACAGTAATTGAGATCCGACTGATGGTCAGCAGGCATTACCGATGCACTGTTTTTACTTTATACGAGAATACTTGTCAGTCTTTCGCTGTAGGGCTCGTCTCTTGATGCCCAAATACGTACCACGTGGTCTGGTTAATGTTTCTTTATTATTAGTGACATCGGCAGCCATAGCCGCGATATTGTGGCGCAATATTTACACAGTTGGCACTATGCGATTGGGAAATCGACGTCGAACTTCACACTGCACCGATTACACTGTGCTGGTTGAAACATGTAACAAATAGAACACCGGGCAGCTAAGCTTAATTCAAGCACTTTGAACCAGGATCTTAACTGTTTTGTTAAAGTTACCCAGCAAAAAATAAAATGAGTACTTCTTTAGAAAGTACTTCTAATTTACTTCCAAAATAGATTATGCATTTTATTATGGTTTAATGAAGTTATCTTTAATCACATATCTAAAGTAATGACAAGTCACCTATTTTATTATTATTATCCTCTAAAATGAAAACCCAGTAAAAAAAAGTGATGAAAAAAAGTAGAAAAAGCACCACAACTACTGATACGAACCACTTCAAACTCCGAGCAAGCCCGTAAGCTAATAAATTGACTGATTGATATAATTGTTTAAAAGTACCAATTCTTCAACTTCAGAAATGAACGAAAACTAGAACAGATTTCCCTTCTTTTTTCTTCTTAAACAATTATTTTAATGGGTAGAATACTTTTAGGAATTATATAGCTTCCAATTGTTTTAGTAAATAAGTGAATAAGCACCACTTCCTAAATCATAGATTTAAGTGCTTTGGAAAAGTGGTTAAGAACTACATCCTAAATGTAAAATATATTGGATTTACTTCACCAATAAAAAATTACAGCTTATTTTAGAGTTTCTATAGCAAATAAAAAGTAAATCTTATTCACTCACGGGTTGACAAAAACAAACCACTTCGCTACAATGACACGCTAATGTAAAAGTCACTACTTTTTGCTCGGAGTTTGAAGTGCTTCGTATTAGTAGTTGTGGTGCTTTTTCTACTTTTTTTCACCACTTTTTTGCTAGGTAGTTAGTTAAGTCCAGTTCACACACTTCAACTTTTGTTGATCAACTCATAATTCAGCTGTAAGAAAGACGGAGAAGGAAATACAAATATCTCTTTTTTTCTTACGGCTTGGCTTAATTACGAGTTGATCAAAAAAAAAAAAAAAAAAAAAAAAAAAATTAAAACATGTGAATGGCGTCAAGTTCCCTGTACATTTTTATTATTTTTCTTATTTCTTTTCGATATATGCTGTCACACAGGAGAACCTACAAAACTAATAACTAAAATTATTATTTTCATGACAGTAGCTGCATTTTCAATTACCGCAGATGCATAGATTGATAAAATATTTGGCAAACGTAATAAATAAATTTCTGCCTTCTTTCTCGTCACTATCTATCTTATCAAGAATTCAGTGGAATTATATTAACAGTTACACATGCTGCACAATCACAAATATGAGCGTGACTTGTGTTCGAGCAAATGCATGCATTGTTTAACTTTCAACATGTTGAACAAGTGAATGTAATGAGTCTTGTTTGAGAGCCACTGAATTGAGTTTCAATGTTGTTTTATTCTTCGAATTATTTTTTTTTTTTTTTAAATAGAAGAACATTGATTTTAAAAAATAAATACTAATAATAATTTAAAAAAATCAATAGAAAGATAATTAAAATTAGGTATGTATGTATATGTGTATTTAATATTATAAATTTTCCATTAGCAAGGAAATTAAACAATTTATTGAATAATTTTGATAAGTCGAAGTTAGCTTTGTTAAATTCTTATTTGCTTAAGAAATTAATATCCTTAATAAAGGTTATAGAAAATGAAGTTGATTTTCGATAGAAATACAAGTTCGTGGCACTAAAATTTCTTCAAAATTCATTAACCAAAAAACCATCGAAAATGTGGTTCACTAGGAATCGAAAAAGCGTATATACCTACATACTACAATTTAACCCAATAGCTAATATTTGCTTGGAAAGTTCAGGAATGATTATTTTTGCCTACTTACAAACAATGGATTACTTTTTGCTTACAAAAATAGGGTTCCTCTCCTAAGAAAGAGTGAATGGGGGTTTTGTGTGCTTAGAGAAAATAAAGTGGAGAAAAAATTAGTGTGAACGGTCATACATTTCGTTCCTTTAGGGATAACATGGGCCTTGTTAGGACGGTGAGGAAAGTTTTATAAAAATATTTTTAAGTGGGAATACCCTTAACGAGGGGAAGTAGAGGGTTAATATATTCTAAAAAAAAATTGGTGAGAAAGAATTAATGGGGATCGGTCTAAGACAGTGTCGCGCAAAATAAAATATGTTTGTGTTGGTGAGAAAAATGAGAGTAAAATAAACTTGCACTTGAAGAAAAGTTTTGTAATATAAAATACATGTGGTTATTAGTTGTTTGATTTTTTTTAATAAGCAATTTACTAAAAACTTAAATGAAAAGTAAAAATTTAATAATCATTCAACAATTTAGTGTATAAATTCAAAATTAAATTTATTCACAGCTCTGTTGATACTATTAAAATGCATTTTTAAACTATTTTCCCTATTATTTTTAAATATTCCATAACATAAAATGCATTGCATATTGCCTAAAGCATTTTTAATCACGAAATATTTCCCAGCTTCCATAATTATATTATCAATTTTTTGTCTGTAGAAATTTATTAAATTTGAACTTTAATTTCGTTCCGTGTGCTTAAAGAAACTAAACAAAAAACCAGGAAAAAATTAATACACGCATGCACAACTTGATTCGTCGCTTGCTCAGTGACGACTAAATGAAAGAGCATAAGCATGTGTGTGATTTTCATCCGCACAATTGTGCTATGGCTTGCGGGTTACTGGTCTAAGAACACCGCTACACTTTCAATATATATTGAACTCGATCCAGTATTGCGATATTTATTGAACGTGTAGCATGCAGTATTGATGGATCGCGATCCATATCGCAGAGTGGCCTAAATTATGGAATCCAGTACCTGGATTCAGTAACTTTTATTACGATAATCGTATCGCTATAATAAATATAACGAAAATTTATCGATGTTGCTATTCAGTAACATGTTTTAACGATATTCGCTGTGGGTGGCATAAAAATAAAATTAAATCACAAGATCAAATTCATTGAGTTTTTCTTAATTATTCTTTAAACTTTACGCTTATTTTTACATTTTCAATACAGAGATACCACATAATATTGAACTAAATTGTGAATAAGATAAAGCGGGATACTATCGTAAAAAAGAAATTACAGAATAACATTATCGTTATCGCAAACGAATAAATATTACAATTTTCGGTTCGCAAAAAGTTACTGAATCCAGGTACAGATCGCGAATCGCTGATCGCGTAATAAATATTGAACGTGTAGCATTTTTTCATGATGTTAGATCGCGATACGTTAATAAGAAGTGAAATAAAACAAATAAAATAAAAGAAGCAGTGCAAAAAATTTAACAAATAAGAAGTAAAAAAGTTTATTACATTTGTGTAAAGTTTGTTTTAATAAAGGGTAGTGGCAGAAGACAGTGAAAGCGAGTGGGTTCTGCCGGTGGAATCGGAATTAACGACCGAAAAAATTATTTTGAAAGACTTTATTTTTAATTTGGAGGCATTGCTGGAGTTGTGGGACATTTTTGTGGGATATTTTTTTTAATAAATGATCCGCACAGCACAAAAATAACGTAAATACTGACGCGATAAATATTGAACATGTAACATATGCTCGTGATCCATCAATCCATTAAAATGGATCGCGATCCAAATATCACAATATATATTGAACTTGTAGCAGTGCCCTAAAGCCTTCCTGGAAAGCGCCAGGTACATCTATGAAACTTTTCGGGGACTTTGACCACTTCAAGCCGAACTTTGACGTCGGTGTGGCACATGTTCGTTTTAAAATAGCGACTTGAAATTTTTGCAAAAATTTTTTCTTTTGCTAAAAGAAACAATTTAAGGGGTTCGTGCAGTCAATATTGATCTTTATAAGGTAAACATGCTGGACGACTCTTCAAGCATTCATTGTGTGTTTGATTTTGTGCTATCAACATTGTATGAGTGTCAATAGCGGATTGCATTAATTTTTTCTTTAAATTTGAAAGTAATCGCAAAATATGTATCTCTTTATTGGAGAACAACCTCTCTTGTCGTTTTTTTTTTCTTAAGTACAATCCGGGTTGTTTTTGTTGTATGGCTTATGATTGTTTTATGTACCCACTTCGCATTGGTTTCAGTGTCGGTTTCGTTATTTAAATTACATGCGATCGTTCTGTTTAACCTTCGTGGATTTTTATTAACACGTGATCTACGATTTGAAATGACCTACAAAAATTTTTGAGCACACAAATTTGCTTCTCAAAAATAAATCTGGAATTTTTAGATAATATGATTTGGATTATTTATCCTTTGGATATTTTGTGCAAAAGACTCAATTTAGTGATTTTATTTCATTTTCACCAAGACTTTAGTGATTTGTGGAAACCAAAAACCGAAAACTTGAATAAAAACTAATATGTATTTATTTTCCTCATTGACCATTTTTAACAACCGCTTAATTAAAAATCGTGTTTAAAATGTGTTCGTGCTTGAAGAACAACATACAATAGATATATCAAAATTTGACATCAAGCGAGCTAAAAAATAATATATTTGGATTTTCCATAAATAATCTCGGTGTAACACAGACAAACTCATTTTGGCACATACTACCATAATGCTTGATGAGTAGTGATTCGTGCTTGGAATATAATTAATAAGAAATTACTCGAAAATGAGTCACAACTGATCCGAAAAACGGGTAATAAACGAGTCCTTAAAAGTAGTAGCAACTAGGACACCATTTTATATCGACAATGAATTGTATCTTATAAGCGCTTTTCTAATTCTTTTAATCACGTACATATGTAACTCCAAAAAGACTCCAACATAAAAACATATTCCATAAAATACTAGCTGGATTGATAGTCTCTAGTCCGCTTTAAAAATGTAGCACATATTCCCCTTTCGCTGCTAATCAGTCACTCTTTTCCCAATTGCATGTTTCATGTCATACTGTTTGAAAGTAAATAAAGCCCTTCTCCTTAATTACAACGATGATACGATAATAAACTCAAATAGATGGTGGTAAATCATCAATTGAGTGCTTGATATCACACTGACATTTGTATCTACACCTCTATTCACACTTTTTCTTTCTATCTATTAGCTTTATTTACGAGCAAATTGTTATTCAATTCATGTTATTTGCGTGCAATTTTCAATAAAATTTGTTTTGACTTTTATACTCCTACGATTCGTTCCCTCGTTCGAAGTTTATTTTACGTTTATTTGCATTTGTTATTGTATATGATTTTTTATGATTGTTTACTTTCATAATTTTAAAATCAATAGAAATTTATACGTTTACCTAAAATAATAATATACACATATACAAACATAAATGCTTATTGTATGCTTAATACAGACAACTCAGTATCTACCAGTTAGTGTGAGTATTTGTAGGAATCATTTAGTTAGTCAGTGAGTTAAAGCATACACAGAAAAAAAAATAAATGACAGTCAATCAGTGATGGTTAAAGGGACCAGATTAAAAGTTGTATTGAGGTAAAACTTTAGTATTAGAATTTCAGTATGTCTTAGACACAAACAAAAGGAGTTTAATACAATAAATTTGTTTAATAAACAAATTTTTTTGAAAGTGTTGGTGGGTCCATATCATTAAACAGACGTTCTGAACGCATTCTTGCATATACATTTACAACTGCAGCCAAGTACAACCAGGTTGCACCCTGAAGGATCTTCAATAGCTTATGCAGCGTTTCTATCCGAATGTCTTTTACAGAATTCAAAATTGCAAATATCTAAATAACCTAAGGTATGCACGATTGTTCAGTAGACTTTACTGAATCTAGCACCCTTAAACATTTTAAACTTGTTTAAATAATTAAATTTGTTCTCAGTTAGGGTCAAGTCTTTTGGATTCTCTTAAAAAGTTAATTATATTCTATATAGAGGAGTTAGTTTCGTTACTCAATAACGGGAATCCTCTTATTTGTGCTGATAGACAGAGATTAAATACATTCCAGTATATGATATAAAGGCGAAACTATCTTCAGTTATAGAAACTATGATAGTTTAACCACTGAAATCATAGCTCTACTTGAGTTAGAATAGCGATTCCTTCACAAGGCTGTGCAATGCTCCGTCAGAAGGAATAAACGCATTCACATCGACCAGTTGGCAAACGAAACTGAAAATGTAGCAGACAGAGGCTCACAGACTTGGACTGTTTTTTTTTTTTTTTTTTTTTTTGTAAAGAGCATTAACACTCAGGCAATTAATGCCTACTACTATTACTAGGTGTTACCTTCTTTCGGAAAGGGATAGTGATAGAAGACAGGTGGTGAAGGAAGAGATAGAAGAAAGCTTAATTTTTTTACAACTCTGCTTTTTGCACGCTTTTTTGTAATAATGCAGTATTGCAGCGCCTTCTGGTGTCAAATGAGGCGTATTAAATTTTGAAGCTGTGCTTAGTAGCCATTTTATTGGTTATTTTACTTTGCCGATGATTCTGCTACACAATACCGACGAAGGAGGGCGCTCTGATGTTATATTAGGATTAGCATCTGCTGAAGTCGGTATAGTTCAGTGACCACTAAGGAACTGGTTAACAAAATAAAATTCTTCAGCACTCTGTGTGGGATGAACGGGACAATATCCTTATTGATGAACAACTTTCCCGTTGGAGACAACAATTTTTTATCTCCTGAACGCTGAAATGTACGCAAGCAATAGCCACAACCTTTTTATCCTACCACATATCGAGCAGATACAAGGATACGGTTAAAACCGGACAGTTTGAGTGAAGTTTCCACTGCGACCAAGTGAAAAAGTGGCCAGTTTCGAAATATACAAGACTGATATCAACTCAGTGCTGAAATTCTGGGAAAATATTGAAAATTGCAAAGAAGAAATACTTAAAAGACTATGAGAAATGGCGGGATATTTGATGGCAAAACGTATCCCTAACCGTATCAAAGATCATCTAGGAGACTATATTGATTCCACTTAACTTTTCTTTATAGGGATCTCTTAGAAGACTACAGGTGTGGCAATTCTGAGGACCCTAATCGGGGTGAAAAAGCTTTTTCCACTTGGAGTCTTGGCGTACTTTTAGCTTTTTACCCACAGAACTTATGTGTTACTACCCAATCTCTGGCATAACAGAGCAACGGATGTGCACATATTTATAAAAGGAAGTAGTTTGCTATAGTGCCTTGCAAATGAGGCAGCACTGCTTTGAGTTTAAAAGATGATAGCCGTGAAGCCTTTCAAGGTGGAAATTTAAAGTCTAACCAGTGGCTTAAAACTGGTACCACGAGTGCCGGTGGCCCGACAACAGATCTGCTCTAGGAGTTAGATGGATGTAAAGTGTCTGCATCGTCTTTTACTGAAAAATAGATTTCGTCTAGCACCACGGGTTTAATAAATGATGTTCAGCTGTTAAAGTAGGTACTAGATTGTTCGACTCGGGCATTCATCTGGCTCTAATATGAATGGTAATGCTGTGTCGGTAATTGGTGAAAAATTATCTTAAAAAACTCGCTGTGGCTGTGAGAAACCACACTTGCAGCGCATGATCACGGATAATGTTACGTGGTGGCTGTTGGTGCTACAAAAACGCTGGGAGAATAGTATTGGCTTCCCAGTATTAAATCAATGCTAGCGATTGGCATAACGTTGTCAACCAGACACTATTTAAGGTGCTGTTGCCTTACAAGAGAAGCTGTTTTAATTACGGTCTTAGCAGCAAGAGTTTAGACAGCTCATAGTACCTCAGCAAGGTACTTGTTCATAAAGCAGGGATAACTATGTTCAAAGATTGCAACCTAACTATGTGATCTTAGTAAGTCACATGGTGCTTCCTAAGGGTGCCTACAGGCGATGGTTGGTTGGTTTATGTGGTGTTAACACAACCGTGAAACATATATGATTCCTATCAAGTCGGCTTCCGAAGTGGCTTTTCCTGTTCGGTTCAATCGATTGTTGAACAAAGAGCCAAATCAAATTCAAACCTACATCTACTTTATCACAATGGACCCAACAAACTCTCCGAGTGAAGGTGCGTTATATCACCACCATTCCTAACCTACATCTACTTTTCATCGACCTTAAAAAGAAATCGACAGCACTAACTGCGACTGCATCTGGAACGCTTCAAATAGAAGAGGTATTCAGCTGAAGCTTATAACCCCTATAAAGGAGAGCTACACCGGGTCAAACTGTTATGTGCTACATAAAGCAAAATTACGCCAACGCTCTATACTATCGCTACTTATATTCCTACTTGTCATCAAAGACGTACTATCTTCAATCCTGTTCCAATGTAGTGGTATCCAATGGGGAATAGCGGATGAAAATCTGAAAGGCTTAAAAATAAATACAGCTGAAACCAAATAACTGACTGTTTATGGCACTAGTCCACAACTGAAAAATGCAGGTGGCCATATGTATGAGATGGTTGACCAAACTTTGTTACCTTGGAAGTATATTCGCATCAGCAGAGCTAGAAAGACATTTGGAATTTTGGCGCCGATTGGGCAAAACAATAACTAAAACCTACAGATCAAGCTCCGAATATTCAATTTCAACTTTAAATCTATCCTGTTATATGGATGCAATACGTAAAAGGTAACATGGTGTGTTACCTATCGACTACAAACCGTTGTAAGTTGTTATCTCCGAATAGTTTTGTTTTTTATTTTCTAGCCACGTCTAATAACGAATGTAGAGATTCTACACTTCTTAAATTCGAAAACGTAAATGGCAGTGTATTAGGTATGTATTACATCGTGAGGATAATAACATTGCGTTGAAATCCGTTTACCCTAGATCACGGATAACTTGGAGACAGGGAAATTAACTTATATATGAGCTGCTCACATATAGCTCAAAATAAAGTGAGATGGAACATGGCTATTGTTGGCGCCCTATGCTCCAGTGAAAGTTAAAGTTATATATATATATATATATATATATATATATATATCTACATATGTACACAAATACGAGTACGAGTTTATAAATCTTCTAAATCTTCTCTTTCTAATCATGGATCCTGTGTATTAAGATTTTGAAGAGATCGTAGCAAGCATGCCATCTCTATTCACTATTCCGGCAAGGAAGCAACAAAACACTCTGGTCACTCCAAAATCTATCAACATCATCAACAAATTTATTTACCAACAATTTTTATTTACCGTTTATGTTCAATTAAAATCTTTTATTGTTTAATAGATACTTATGGAAAATGTGCTGTTTGGTTTTGTAGACGACAATGACGATGTCGTTGTTGGTTTTGCCAACAGAAGTCATTTATGGAGGCACATAATTATTAAAATAAGAGCCACAGACTGAACATGAATTATATATAAAATGACTTTTGAGAGCCTCCCACATTATTACTTTGCGAATAAAGTACAATGACAACATTTAAAGGTAATTCTTGTTTACTTATGTACATCTGTATGTATATAAAATAATAATACTTTTGAAAGAAGGAAACATGAGAAGGAAAAGGCATAATTGATTTTGAACAAATTGTCAAATCAAATTTTGTCAGCATTAACCCTAAATAAATGTCACGTAACCGTAAAAGAAAATTCTAAAAATTAAACATTGATTTGATATTTTACCATTTTTTTTGTAATGTTTTTTGCTGTTGTTGTTTATTTGTTGTATTTCATTATTAGAACCAATTGTATAACAAACTTAACATTCTATGACATCATAACCGGAACTGTATGTTTATTGTGGAAAAACAGTAACGAATTTCATTCGAGTTAAATGAACCCTTTGAATGTTTAATGTTGTAATTTTACCATGCCATAATACGAGTAATATATTCTTAAAAGCGCACAGAGGAGTATTTGAGCCAAAATGCTGGCCAATACTGATTTTTTAGTTTACATTGCTTTTCAAAAGTTATTGAATGCCCCTAGATCAATGAAACTTGGCAGAAATATGTCTTATAGTTCTAGGCTGTTAAACCTTGAAAATCGGACGAAAGTAAAAAAAATACTCCTCAGAGGAACTGATCCCACCTCTGAAATTTTAAATTTTTTTTAACCTTTTTCATACTTTTGCTTAGCAAATGCAACTTTTAAAGTCGCACACAGGGACAAAGTACCGAATTAGGACGACAAAAATGGAATTTGTTATTTTGTTAAATGCAACCGCTAAAAACATGTTCTATTTATATATAGGGTGTTTTTTATTGAGGTATAGAACTTTAAGTTGGCATCGCTTTTTTAACTGGCGGCCATTTTGTCAGCTGTCAAGTGATTAATATTTAGTTTGGTTTGCCATTTCATCATGAACAGGTTGACAAAAGAACAACGCTTGCAAATCGTGCAAATTTATTTCGAAAATAATGGTTCAGTTCGCGAAGTTTACCGCAAGCTCTGTCCATTTTATGGTCGACATAATCGTCCATCAGAGCAATTAATTCGGTTAACCATGGATCGTTTTCGCACTACGTTTACTCTATGTGATAATACGCATCCGCAGAGACGTCGAACAGTGCGCACCGAAAAAACAATTGCCGCTGTAGAGCAAAGTGTTGAAGAGGACCCGAATGAATCGATTCGCCACCGTGCACAGCAATTGGAGCCGACTAACCGACTATTTTGTTCCCGAATTGGATGGCATGAATGTGGATGAGTTGTGGTTCCAACAAGACGGCGCTACATGCCACACAGCGCACGTCACAATCGATTTATTGAAGGAAACATTCGATGAGCGCATAATTTCGCGGAATGGACCTGTCAATTGGCCACCAAGATCGTGTGATTTGACACCATTGGATTATTTTCTTTGGGGATATGTGAAGTCGCTCGTCTACGCCAACAAAGCAGAAACGTTAGGGCACTTGGAAGCCAACATTCGTGGCGTTATTGCCAACATACGGCCCCATATGCTCGAAAAAGTGGTTGAAAATTGGACCTGTAGAATTTTCTTTATTCGAGCCAGCCGCGGCGGCCACATGCCCGAAATCATATTTAAACATAAATGGCATAAAATTATCCTTCCAATAAAGCTAAATTAATGGACATTAAAACGATTTTTCTGTGTTTTATTTCAATTCAAAGCTCTATACCTCTAAAAAAAACACCCTATACCAGTACGCAATCAACCTACAAGTATTTATTTTTTTAACGCATCGCATTAGTCTGTACGTGCGTGCAAAGTATTATTATCTGTTAAATGCACCTGTCAACAGCAGTTTAAAGTTTTTAAATATATATTTAAGCATCAGGTATCTAATTTAATTTGCAGTTATTATTAAAACAACAATTATACATAGTTGGGGTATTCAACTGTGTGAGAAACCCTCATATTTTAGTGTGTTAGTTGAAACATAAAGAATATGATACAGAACAAATGAGAAAAAATATTACAAAAATTAAATAATATTTGGTACGAATATGTAAAATTATGAGAAAATTATTTAACGGCTTCTATCTGTTTCCGAAACTTATTTGCGAATTTTTGCAATATTTAAAACAGAATTTTTCCGAGCATTTATCCTTTTAAAATTTTAAGGCTTTGGAATTTATTTGCAAATTTTCTTAAGTTTTGCGAATAAGGTAATTTTTGATAAAACTTATTGCTCTTGTGTGTAATTTTAACAAATTAGGAGTGAATCAAGCCACATCATAGTCTGATTGAAGTATTTTTGTTGTTGCAGTTTTTGCCTTTTTTACACATTTGGCGACTCTTATTTTATATCACACTTTGCTATCATTTTGGTATTAGCAAGTTTTTGCAAATTTTCATTTTTTTTGGAATTTCTTATATCTTTAGGTATTTATGTGTTATTTTGGGGCTTGTTTATAATTTGCGATTAAAGTGATTTTTAGCCATATCTTGCCTTTTTACCATTTTACCGATTTTTAATACATCTATCTATTTGTGCGAATTTTCATAATTTTGTCAATTTTCTGCGATTTTTGGAATTTCTTAGATCTTTAGGTATTTGTAAGTAATTTTGGAGCTTGTTTGCAATTTTGCAATTTGTTGCGAATTTTTGCAATAAAAGTGATTGTTCCCAATTCTTTGTTTTTTTTTTCAACAGTTTTGAACTTTTTTTAATAAGTATCAGACTTTAATTTTTGATGTTACCAAGTTTTTGCGAATTTTCGTAATTTTTGCGGATTTTTAAAAGTTTTTTGCATTCCTTACAATTTAAGCATTTTTTAAAATAAATTTTAGGTTTTTTTTCAATTAAAAAATTATTCGCGAATTTTCGCAAATTTTTTGCAAGTGAGATAATTTTTGATTCATAAAATCTACTGAGTTTGCTCGTTTACACTTCTTGAGGCTTTGAAATTTTTTGAAGATATTCGCATTTTTGCAAGTTTTCGCGATTTATATGCTGTAAGTCTATACTCGATTTATTACGTTTTTTTGCGGTCTATATAATCAGCTTTGGGAGATTGTTTCCATTATTTTAATCCTTTGCGAATTTTTATATTTTTTGCAATATATAATGATTTGAGTAGAAATTTGCTAAAAACAAGTAAGAGTGCTATATTCGGCTGTGCCGAATCTTATATACCCTTTACCAAAGTGCGTTTATGTAGTATAGAGATAAATACTCAAGCACATACTTACTTTTATGTACAAAGAAAAAAATAATAATTTTCAAACCCTAGAATCATAATCTTAGATTTTTCTGATTACTTATACCAATCTAGTAGTTCTTAAAAAAATATAGAAAGTGTGTTAAGTGAAAAAAAAGGAAATTCAAAAAAATATGTTTTAATTAGTTACTTTACTGTCTAGAAAAAAAATCATAGTTTCCAGCTCTGGAGCTGTGGCTTTTATTTTTATAATTTTCTATACCAAACTTTTATTTCCAAAACGTAAAATATATTTAAATAATAAAGGAAAAGATAAAAATTAATTAGACTTAGTTACTTTTATATATCAAAAAAGTGTAAGTGTCCCAACCCTGAACTCATCTTTTTTTATTTTTCTGATTTCTTACACCAATCTCTTTCTTTTAAGAATTTAAGAAATGTTTAATTTACAGAAAAAAAGGAAAAATTTGTTTTAGTAACTTACTTTTGTAGAAAAATTTAAAGTTTTCCAACCCTGGAATCGGCCTTTTTAATTTTTTTAATTGTTTTTTTTATTTGAAATACCAATTTTATTCGTTATCAAGCATAAAATAATTTTATTTAATAAAAATAGATAAAAATTAGTTTTCGGTAGTTAATTTTTTATATCACAAAGAATCCTCCTTTTTGGTTTTTTTTTTTTTTTTGATTAAGAAATCCATCTTTTTTTTAAGAATATAAGATATGTTTAATTTATAGTAAAAACGAAAAAATTTGTTTTAGTAAGTTACTTTTGTATAAAAAATAAGATTTCCCAACCCTGGAAACGTCGTTTTAATTTTTTTAATTTTTTTTATTTTGAAATACTGAAGTATAAAATAAGTTTATTTTATAAAAAAAAAATTTGTTTTCGGTAGCTAATTTTTTATATCACAAAAAGTGTGGATTTTCCAACCCTGAAATCAAACTTTTTAATTTTCCTGATTTCTTATACTAATCTATTTCTTTTAAGAATAAAAGATATCTTTAATTTATAGAGAAAAAGGAAAATTTTGCTTTAGTAAGTTACTTTTGTATAAAAAAAGTTAAAGTTTTCCAACCCTGGAAACATCTTTTTAATTCTAGAAGGTTAATCTTTAATTTGAAATACCAATTTTATTCGTACTAAAGTATAAAATAACTTCATTTAATGAAAATAATAAAAATTAATTTTCGGTAGTTAATTTTTTATATCACAAAAAGTTTCAGTTTCCCAATCCTGGAATCATCCTTTTTGATTTTTCTGATTTCTAACATCAATTTCTTTCTTTTAAAAACATTAGATATGTTTAATTCATAGAAAAAAAGGAAAAATTTGTTTTAGTAAGTTACTTTTGGATAAGAAAAAAAGTTAAAGTTTTCCAACCCTGGAAACATTTTATTAATTTTTTGAAGCTTAATTTTTTATTTGAAATACCAATTTTATTCGTGGTGAAGTATAAAATAAGTTTATTTAATAAAAATAATTAAAAAATTAGTTTACGGTAGTTAATTGTATATATCAAAAAATCGTAGTTTTTCCAACCCTGGAATCATCCTTTTTGTTTTTCTGATTATTTACATCAATCTCTTCTTTTTAAGAACGTTCCATATGTTTAGTTTATAGAAAAAAAGGAAAAATTTGTTTTAGTAAGTTACTTTTGCATAACAAAAAAAGTTAAAGTTTTCCAACCCTGGAAACGTCTTTTTAAATTTTTTAATTTTTTTTTTTATTTGTAATACTAATTTTATTCGTGGTGAAGTATAAAATAAGTTTATTTAATAAAAATAATTAAAAAATTAGTTTACGGTAGTTAATTGTATATATCAAAAAATCTTAGGTTTTCCAACCCTGGAATCATCCTTTTTGTTTTTCTGATTATTTACATCAATCTCTTATTTTTAAGAACATTCCATATGTTTAGTTAATAGAAAAAAAGGAAAAATTTGTTTTAGTAAGTTACTTTTGCATAACAAAAAAAGTTAAAGTTTTCCAACCCTGGAAACGTATTTTTAATTTTTTTGAATTTTTTTTCATTTATAAATACCAATTTTATTCATACTGAAGTATAAAATAAATTTATTTAATAAAAATTATTAAAAACTAGTTTTCGGTAGTTATTTTGTATGGCAAAATGAAGTTTAAGTCTCCCAGCTCTGAAACCGTCTGCTGGATTTTGCTGATTTTCAATACCAATCTTATTTCGACAATTTCTGATCCACCAGTCCAAGAACGAAGTCTCTAGCTTTTCTGGGAGCTTTGGAAAACCGATTTCACGTACAGACGGACAGAAGGACATCGCTTATTCGTATTCCCTATACATAAGGATCCAGAATATATATACTTTATAGCTCGCTTATTAATATTCTAGAAATTACAAACGGAATGACAAACCTATATATACCCTTTTACCATTTTTTGGTAAAGGGTATAAAAACGCCACATATTTAAACGTAAATGGACATTTTGTTGAAAAAGAAAAGTAAAAAGCAAAATAATTAGTTATGACAGTAACAAATATATAGAGTAAAGAATTGTATTAATATAGTACTCCTTTTATATGAAAGAAAATAAAAATAGTTTTAAACTGGTTTAAAATGTTAGGACTTTATGACTTTATGACACTTAGGACACCCCAAGTGTATATTTTATTATATATAATACTATACTATTTTTATTATGAAATACATATATTGAAAAATTTACTTTAACTAGAGTTATAAAAAAAGTTCCAAACAGTTCCACGACTTTTCCTTATAAGTTAAGAATCTCAACTACTAATAGGTATAAAAAGTCAAGTGGTAGTCTTTCAATTTCAATGTTTCAATAAATAGAGCATATTTTCCTTAGGTAGTGCACCTCATTTCCGTGTAATAAGTTTTAAGAGAACTCGATAAATTTTTTAAAAATGGATCCGTCATTTTGAATTTTTCAAAACTAATATAAGATTCGTAATCAGCGACCCCAAAAAACTCCGTGTAATGCGTTTAAAGCAAATTCTATAAATTTTAAAAAAATTGTCAGTCATATTAAATCCGAAATTTTAAATTTTTAAAAACTGACATCATATTCCTAATCAACGACCCTAAAACCTTGAGGTGCCTATTTTTATTAAAATGTATTGAGTCCATGTAAAGTAAATAATTTTGTCACACTAAATTTTCAATTCGTCGCTATGTGCGTCGGTGAAATTTTTAAACCCTAAAATTGGACCCAGGAGACCGTAAGATGCCATTTTTGTCTCCACTTCCTTTTGTGCGCGGTGTCAAAAATTTTATTTGAAAAAATAATGTAAATATTAAAACAAATTGGCTACTTATTTATGCCTTAATATCATAAAAATTAAATTTATGAGCTTTTATGGGCACGGGGAGTATCTCTCACCTCAAAGCAAATCACTTCATGATGGACAAAAAGGTTTCTTACGCATATTTATCCATGCAAGATGAGCAAAAACAGAAAAAATTTTAAAATTGAAATTTAAAATCGATTGATATTCAACTAAGTTACAGGTTGAAAGTGGGTACGAAAAACTAGTTTTTTTTTACCCATAAATCAAGATTTTGGAGGTGTTTGGAAAATTTCAAAAATATATTGTTGTATTTGATAATATTTACCACAAAAATAGTTTTATTTCGGTGAAAAAAGCTATTTCTTATTTCTGGTAATCAAAGAAGCAGAGGTCCCCAAATTTGTTTCTTTTTCAGTATTGCGCCCTTATCAAAGCTTGCTGATCAGTGGGTCAGAAAGGAAATATTTTAAAATTTGAATGTTAATAACATCTACCTGTGTTCAGTAACTTACTGCGAATTGAAAATCGTAATATTTACCGACATACGAGTATTTGTTCGTTTGCAGAACGCTAATGCTATTCTGTAATATATTTTTTATGATATTGTACAGCTGTATTTTTCTCAACATATAATTAAATTTCAGGTGGCAGCACTACATACCTAAGTTCAAAATAAGAGGAAAGCACAAAGAAGAATAGAAAAAATAGTAAATGAATTTGAACTTGTGATTATACTGCTTTTACTTTAACCGACAGCGAGTATTGTTAAAACATCTTACTGAATAGCAAAGCCGATACATTTTTGTTATATTTAGCGTATCGTTATAAAAGTTATTGAATCCAGGTACAACTCTAGATTTCCCTAAAAGGCCCTGTGCACAGTGATTTAAATTATCCTTAAGGCATTTGATTAAGCCAGATTAATTTGGGGAAGCGTTAGTATGTTTGTCACTATCGTCAGAAGTATTCCTATAAAGTAGAAGTATATTCGTTGCAAGCCTCTCTTTCACAAAAATCAAAATAACATATTTCCAGTTTAGATATTTTGTTGATTATAAAATATTTATGTATTTGCCTTGCTTTTTTTCAGTTTCCTTTTTAGAATATATAAAGAAGGGGATGGGTTATTTGCTTCACTGACTTGCTTACATACTGGTAACAAATATTTATAAAAAGATATATTGTGTAAGGAATAATATTGCTACGGTTAGTGCTGGCGAACTTTACCAATTTCAATTAATCTATACCAAACAATACGATTGCTTTGTATGTTCGAGTTATCATGTTATTTTTAACTTATTCCTTTTTTTTTTTTTGTAAAATCAGCATTTTTCAGAAGATTCTATTTTCGTTTATATATATTTAGAAATTTTAGCTGTGTGGCAAGTGGTACCGTCCTGTTGAAACCAGATATCGTCCACATCAGTGTTGGTATCTCTACGAAGAGCAAAAGCACATTAAGCTGTTGCAAAAAGGGTAAAAAGCGCAATAAAATTCGAAAAAGAGCTTAAAAAAGCGCGAAAATATTTTTTTTAATTGTAATACATTAAGGGCCATTTTCACAACTTCCCTTTAGCTAAAGGTAGGATTTTGTTTGCGCGATAAATGGCTTTACATTACAATACCTTCAATTATTATTATTTTATCCATTAAATATCATTATTATTGATAATAGTACCATTTAAAAATTTAAGTTGTAACAATGCAAAAATATTTATTGGGCAGACAAAATCCTACCTTTAGTGAAAATGGCTCTAAGCCATTTAAAAAGGAAAGTTTAGAGTATAAAAGCTGAAAATATAATATCAAATTTTTGCTTCAAAATAAACAATGTATTTGAGATGTAATAACAGAATTTATTAACATATGAATTAAAACAAAATCTTGATTAATTTAATAAAAATAAGTATGTAAAAACAAAAATAAAAAAACCAGGAGTCAATAATATATAAACATACATATGTAACTACATACATACAATAGTAGGTGAAGCTTAGGTTTAGATTAAGATATGTATGTATGTTACTCAAAAATTATTTACACATAAAAAATGCATTAAAAGCGTCACTCTTTTCTTAAGTACTCTTAACTTAAAAGTTTTTTTTCCAGTTGTCAACATTGACAGCACGTCAATACGATATGAATAAATTGGGGGTTGGCTACTCGTTGTCTAAAACTACTGACTGCTATTGATAACCTCATGCTTTCAATCGAAATCGGTCCTTAAAATTTAATCACTCTTGTGCGTTGAATACAAATTTACCTACATTTTGTTGTAGACGTGAACATTTTGATTTACTTTGCACTTACAAATTAACAGCCTTATGAAAATTCCGAAATCGGCACTTAAAATTTAACCACCCTATAGTATAATTAAATATTTGTGTAAGCTATTATCAATTATTACGCAGAGAATTATGTGATTTTTTATTTTGCAAAAAAAAAAATTTATTTTTTATTTTTCTACATTGTTTTTAACATAGTTTCCGTTGTTGTCATTAAAACAATTTAAGAAGCCTCAATTAAAAGATGCTGCTATTAGCGCTTAAAAGTATTTAAGTTTTGTAAATTAAAAATATTTTTATTTGACAAAAAAGCACCAAAAGCACTGTAAGAAATTGTTAAAAGCACTGTAAATACCCGCTTTTTAAAAAAGGGTATAAGCCAAAATTTCGCGTTTATGAAAAGGCAAAAAGCACCAAAAAATACCCGAAACGCACCAAAATACCATCACTGGTCCACATCCATATATTCGAATTCGGGCCATAAAAAGCTCGTTATCATCTCACGATATCGAACACCATTCACAGTAACTGCCTAACCGGCCTCATTTTCGAAAAAATACGTCTCGATGATGCCGCCAGCCTACACAGAGAAAATAGTGCCTACTAAATACCTCATAAAATAGAACAAAATTAATAAGAAATCTCTATGGTTTTTTTTAATACGGAAATCTTATTAAGTTCATAGAGAAAACCTTTTTTGAAAAAATCAAGAAGAAATCTTGTATACTTATGTATGTATGTAGTATATGTAGATATTATTTATTTATACATACTTACATACATACATACATATTATATTGTATTCTTAACTAACTAACTCACCATACATACATATTATTACTTAAAAGGTGACAAGTATTGAACCAGCAAACTTCTGACTGATAGACAAACACTCTAACCAATATGCTAACAAGCAGTCTGAATAACCATTGAAATAATTGTGCAAATATGCTTATACAAAAACGGAAAAGATCATGAAAAAAAATTGTCTTTATGTCTATTTATAGATATGAAATAACAAGACATCTCATAAAATCAAGAAGATTTCCTTATTAAAAAAATCAATAAGATGCTTTACACATAATCATATAGGAACCTAATAAAATCAAGAAGAAACCCTTATTAAAAAAATCAATAAGATAGCCTACTAAAAGCAAGAAGAAAACCTTTCTAAAAAATCAATAAGGCAACCTCATAAAGTCAATAAGACATCCCTATAGTTTACAATTTATAAGAAAACCTCATATAATCAAGAAGATTTTCTCTATGGATTGTTTTTTTTTTTTGGTGCCAAAAATAACGGAAATTAAGTAAAAAAAAGTTATGAATAATAAGATTTCTTTTTGATTTTATGTGGTTTTCTTCTTGATAAAATTAATAAGATTTACCAAATAAAAACAATAAGGCATCTCTATGAAAAAATCTTCGCTTCTTTCTGCTGGGATACGCCTTAGCCTAAAAACGTTTCATAGAGAAAATCTTCTTGATTCTATGAGGCAGTTTTTTCTCTGCGCATGAACCTCACCAAACAGTCACTCTTTGTGCGTATATTTGCTTTTCGACAATCACTCTTGGATTGTCATTCGTCCAAATGCTGCAATTCTGCTTATTTACGAATCCGGTGAGGTGAAAATGTGCCTTATCAAAAATCACGAAGTGCATGACATGCATTTTGATTTGAACACCCATTTTCATAATAAGCCTGAATAAGTTTAACACGTTGCTCGATGGAGTATCTTTCCATGGTTCAAATTCAGTTAGTCTGAAATTGAGAAATGTCAAATGAAATGCAAAAAAAACTTGATGTTTAGGTGTGGTTCACATTCAACATCGGCCCTTAAAATTTAACCATCCTTTACAACGCCAACTAGCCGAAGACGTGTATAGCTTCTGCTATTTAGGCAGTAATGTAACAATGAATTGCGGCACAGCAACAAATGTAAATAACAGGCTCAATAAAACGAGATCAGTATTCGGAAGACTACAATAAGTATGGAGAAGAAGAATTGAAACCTGGTTAATATCGAAAACCATCTCGCAAAAGCAATACCACCATCAACAAATGAATCTCTAGAACCTAACAAACGAAGAAATCATAAAATAGAATAGAGGGAAGATCTAGTCCAAAGATTATCACTACAATTCTTGATAGACCTTTTGTGCCATAGATCTGTAAATTAAATCAAATCAAGCTCTGTATGACTCTCCTTATGAAAGTCAACACAAATATTGGAGAAGCCCGCCTAATATCATCCAAATACTGAAACTCAGAACGAAAAATACGTCTTCTACTGTTATATAAAACAATACTTTCGCAAAGAATGTGTGCCATTGTATCTCTTCTAAGCATAAACGACACAAGGGTGAACGAACTTGGTTACTTTTCCACAATTAATAGTTCAGTACAAAGTGACCAGACAGAAAACCAGCAACAAGCCAAAAATTATTCCTGTTGAGGTTCAGTATTCCACTACATGAATATGCTTTGGCCTGCCTTAAATCAGCAGTCGACCGACTTACGCCACAAAACGGTTTAGGGCCCACTAACGAAGCAGCAGAGGCTATCCTGGCCAGTTCATCCGCTTCCTCATTCCCCGGATGACCCCTGTCGCCAGTTATACAGTAAATGGAAACCTTGTTCCATATAGATAGCTTTTATAATGAGTCAAAGCACACGGGATCACTATGAAAGGGTGGACTTAAGAGCTGTCTGACTATCGGAAAAGATAGCTAGAGGAGCGCTTTTAAATGTTCCTATTTAAATTATTGTCAATATATTTGGTGATTGCATTTATCTATGGCTCAAATACCGTAGACCGTAAGCATTGAAATTTTTACGTTAGGCCCAACGATTCCAGCACCAACTCCATTTTCGGTTTTGCATCTATCCGTATACCAGCATAAACTTCTGGAATCCATAGGGGGCAGTTTTCGTCCCACAATGCTCATACTAATACAAATAAAACATAGAAATTGTATTCTATACTACCAGAAAGAATTCTGATAGTATCACAAGGATGGCGCTATATTAGAATCTTCAAGGATTAAGAAACCGTAGCCGACCAATAAACACCTACAGACGTATGATATTCCAAAAACTAGGACATGGGAACACTGTTGCCAGAATTGACGATTTCTCTGCATTTTGACGCTTTTCACCTCTCAAAATACACTAGTGACGATTTCAGGTCCAGAAATGACGATTTTTCTAAATTTAACATATATGGCAACTTTTTTTAGTATTGCATTTTTAGAGTTGGTTTTTTGTTATGTTATGATTTTTTTGTGTTCAAAATGTTAAATTCTGATATTTATACATAAAATGTTTCTATAACAAAAATGCTAATTATTTTTTTATAAATTATCTGGTTTTAAAAATAAATATATATGTACGTATGTGAATTCTGATTTCATTTTAAGTTTTTTTAACTTTTATTTTTAATTTTAATGGTTTTCATGTTTAGGTAATATACATATATTTAATGTATATGTGTATATTTGTTGAAAGCCTACGTAATAAGTTTGAACCATTGTAATAGTTTTTGTAATAAAACAATTAAAATACAAAAAATTTAATATTTTTGATTTGACGGTTTTTTTTGACGATTTTCTAAAACGACTTGATGATTTTGACGCGAAAATAAAAGCAGCCAACCCTGTAAAATGCACCTGCTTTGTGCAGGAGAACCATATGCTCTCAAGAGAGTAATGGATAAGAAGAAATAAAAAAAAATATGGGCTCAATTATCAGTGTATAGCAAAGGTTTCTGCCTGGTAAGCCCTGCACGAAGAACTAATGTCCCTGAGTCAACTGCGTAACTCAAATCTGTTTTTGAATTTTGGAGCCATCCGTATAAAATTCAACACTTCTTCTTTCATCGGGAGTACCATTCTTCCACGCTTCTTGGGATGGAATCCAAATACTGTAGAGACGCTCATAAAGTGGAGCGGGAAGGTTTTGCTCCCCAACCATTCACATTAATTAAACAAAAAATATTTTTTAACGAATTGAATTGAATTGAATTGAATTGAATTGAATTGAATTGAATTGAATTGAATTGAATTGAATTGAATTGAAACTAGAAAGCTTACTTAGGAAAATCTATTTCTTAAATTAAAAAAATATATCTTAACTGGTCTCTTTATAAAAGAGTAATTTTGTGTTATAAATGGCTTATAAATAAAATTTTGTGTTGAAAAAAGACGGGGGAGAGAACGAGCGAAATTTAAAAATGTTTCCATTTAAACGCTATTGAAATATTTTTAAATTTAATTTAATTAATTTGCCCAACAATTGTATAAACCTTTTATAAATGAAGTATATTTTTTAAATATATGTATAAACATATATCAATTATTAAATATATAAATATATATCTATATTTCATTTTATTTAGTTATAAGGCGGGAATCACTTTTTAACACTGAGCAGATACAAAAAATAAAGCAAATACTGGTTACTCCGATTAATCGATATTTTGTCACCACTCTGCTTGATTCCTTTATAAGTTCTTATTTACAAATGGTTTTGTTTTATAATTCAATAATGAAATAAAAAAAGAGACGACAAGCAAACAAAACATGGGATCGTTTGTAGAGCAAAAGTGTAATGAAGTAAAAAATTGCAAAATAACCAAAAATTAAATGTTTAGCTTTTATTTTATTAATTTGTAAGAAACGACTTTACTTCAGCAACTTTTCTTTTAGCTGACTGCCAAAAATGGAGGAAATATTAAATTTTCATTGTGCGAGTATTCTTTGTGGGTAAGTGTGTTATTATAAAAAAAACTCTTTAATATTGCTTAATTTTATGACTGTAGAACTTTGTTATAAGTTTAAGATTTCTGTGTAAAGATATACGCTTTAACAAATGCAACTAGAAAAGTTGTGAAATTTTAGCGGTCACTGTTCGCTAAACAAAAGCATTTTTGTATCGTCGTCGTACACTTTCTAGCCCAACAAGTGTAAAACAGGTGGAAAAATTTGAGGTGATGCAGATCGCTTAACAACCAATTCTAATATTATTTTCGTAGCCCAAAGTGCTTAGGAGAACCCAGGTTTGTTTATTTCTCGTCGAGATTGGATTTGGTCATTCCCAGAACCACATTCCACCGTATTTTGCACAAAAAAATCTTAAGTCTTTTACAATTCACTTATCACCATAACACACGCCTGTCGGCCATCAAGAACGTCGTGTTTAAGCTGATCGAATCCTTGAAATGCATCAAACTAATTCAGAGTTAAAATTGGCTATCCAGATCTTGTGATTTAACACCTTTAGACTGTTTTTTTTTAGAACTACGTGAAATATAAGGTATATCCCAATGACTCGCAATCGATACAAGACCTCAAAAATTAAATGGAAAATTTCGTGAAAAGGATATGGTCCTACAAGCGTAGCCTTGTCCGACATTTGGCTGATATTTTTTATTACTATTTACACATCAAAATTAAACTTCTTATTCAAAGACCCTTTATGTATGTTTGTATCTTAAACACGATTTCGTACGGCAATTTAAACTCTATTTTTATATTGAGTAAGTCCATCCATATCGACACAAAAAATCGATTTTAGGAAACCAAAATTTTTCTATAATATTAAGCACAAGTGTTATTCATTAAAAATTTTGAAAAAATTTAAATGCTTAAAGCTAGGAACACAACTGGGACGAACGACGAATTTTTCGGTGCGAACTTTCCTCATAAAAAATAAAACACATTTGTTCATATGAAAATGAACACAACACCGCTGTAGAACGAAATTCGTCGTGCGTGACGAACTCTGAGATAGATTTATTTCTATTTTGTACGCCGACGAACGACGAAAAAACAATTTTCTCTCACTCTCTTTTCATATACACAATAAACAGTGTGGCCAGTTTTTAAAATAAAATTAAGCTAAATCACGTATGTCTTTAATATATTTTTAGAGAATATGCAATTTGGATTAAAAAATGCTAAAAAATCTAAATCCGTTTTTAAAAAGCTAAAAAAAAGAAGCTAAGAGCTTAGTAAAAATTTTAAAGCTAAATCCAGAAGAAATAAGCTAAATTTAGCCCAAAATTAGGTAATATGGTCACACTGACAATAACCAACTTTATCAATTATAAGAGCTGAATTCGCTGAGTAAATTCGTCGTTATTGTGCTTCACACGACGAATTTACGCAGCGAATTCTTATCGACGAATTCGTCGACGTGGACGAAATTCGTCGTTCGTCCTAATTGTGTTCCTAGCAAAAAGCTGAACCTCTCATATTTGTGAAACGTAGCTTCATAAAAAATCTAAATTAAAAAAAACTGAACAAATTTATCTGATTTTATTTCATATACAGAAGTTCAAGGATCAAATATGGAGGCCTTTGGGTGAAATCTTTATATCTCAAATTATAAGTTTTTAAAAAATCTTTGAAAGTTATATGTTAATTATAAGTATTTTTAACCGATTTCAAAAAGGATAATGTTATTGTCTGTATTTTTAGGTGTGCTATTTCATAACTCCGACTTAAAACTTTATTGGTTTAAAAGAGTGCAACTTCAAAAAAAAGTGGACGAAAACTCATCCATTAATTTTTGTTCTCTGATTTTATGTATTTTTATTTACCGAATTTCTAGAAAACTTAGCACAGACCTTGGTCTTCTGTAATGACAGGTGTTGTTAATTATTCGTTTTTTATATTTCTTCGAATGAAATTTCATGATTTTTTTCTTGTTCGAACGGACGAATAATTTTGAACTTTTGGTCGAATATTCGAACGAACAAAGAATAAAAATATGTATTCGAATAATTTTAAAAAAGTTTTCAAAAAATGACACGCATGTGTAATAGTTTAATGAAAAATAATTCATTACACAAGAAAAACAAATAATTTTAATAACAAGAAAATAGTAATAAATAAAAATATTAACAAAAATTAAAAATTTTAAAAACCTCCAACGCAGATGATGCTGTAGCATAAGTTAAGAACTCTATGTTCCACTAATATTTTTGAAGTAACAGAATCGCAAAAAAGAAAAAGTAAATTAATTTATGGAAAATTTATGATAAGTTTCAAATGATTTGAGCGATTTTCTTCAAGCAAAGACCAGAAGATATACGATCACTTCACATTTCAAACGAAATTGAAAATTTTTGTTCTTTTGAACAAAAATTATAGAAAGTTGTTCGAATATTCGAACAATTTTTGTTCGAATGACAACACTAGTAATGACTCAAACTCAGACTAAAATATAATAAATAGGTGGAGCCAGAACCGTTAAATTTAAATATTATATTTCATATGCTTTTACTAAAAAGTGCGCAGGGAAACACCCATATAATTAATAATTATTATTAATTTATATGTACTTCTATCTGATCCCATCAAAAGTTGGCAAACAGTTTGGTATTGGATTGAAAAATGTGGGCAGGAACACGCCCATCAATGTTATATTACACGCACTTCTTCTTGACCGATTATTACGAAACTGGGCACGCACCTTGAACTCTGAAAGTTGCGATATATTGCATTGAGAAAGGAAAGAGCGCTAATATTTTGACTACGCCCCTGAAAGTTGGCACTAGATATTTGAAGATAAAGCTTTAAAATATGAACCGGCTTCAAAAATAAGCACTAAAAAGTTAAAAATAATTTAGTTTAAGTTAAATAAATATAATGTATAGTTTGCTAACCTGATTGGCACTAAATTGGCATCGCTGTAAAGGGATCATAATTTTTGGACCCAAGTATTGCTAAACAACACGTTGACGTAACCAAACTTACATATAAACATACATCGATTATCCTACTGCTGGATTTTAATTACACTTTAAAAAAAAAATAAACTTTATCCAAAATGATTTCTATTTTTTATAAAATTTCTGAGGTATAAAACAAAAATTCATGCAATATAGCAATTTATAAGCCATATTGAAATAAAAATTCAAAAAAAAATTTTTAAAAAGTCTGTTACATTATTTAGACTTCTTTGTCTTTAAACAAATGACCCTGAAATAAAAACAGTTACATTTATTTGTCTTATACATACATACATACATATGTACATGATAAATATATGTGTATGCGTTTGTGATTTGTTTAGCTTTGTATTTACTTACAAAAATATGTATAGATACATATGTGCAAACACACATACTTACATATACAAAGGAAATTATAAAAACATACAACATAATTTCAAATAAAAATTGTTTTGCAAAAAAATTATATCCCAAGATAAATTTCTTAGATTGTACAATGTAACTTGTAACTTGTCAAGGATAACTGAGATTACCAGCAGGGTAAGGAGGGGGAAGAAAACAAATACTTTGCGTAAAGCTCATCCTTTTTGAGAAATTTGTAAATATACAAAAAAAGACACATCTACGCATACATATACTTATATTCAAGAGCATCTAGTATAAACACAAATAATACACACTTTTTGACATTTGTACATTTTTCTTTTGGCAGATTTGAATGCGTGCTTGTGACTTTTATTGTCTGTATTTTGTAAATATTATTCTTATGTTACATACTACATTTTTCAAACAGTAGGGAAAATAAGTTTAAGTTAAGGTTTCACTGCCCACAAATAAGAAACTGGTTTTAGTATTTTAAGATTGTTTTTGCTATTATACGCTCATAAGATTTAAAGGTTTCCTAAAAAGTCTGCAAAGTTTTATGCAAACAATAATAATAATAACAATAATAAATAATAGTACCTGTATGAGGTATAATAAAGTATTTTAAAAAAATTACATTTTAGGGTGGCGTTGCCTGAAGTAGTTAGCACGTTGACTGCAAAACCGACGGTCCTGGGTTCGATCCCGGTATTCAACAGTCATTAAAGAACAACACCACACATTTTTGTGATGTGCATTAGTGTCCCTCTGTATCAGTTGTTGTTGGACAAATTCAACTGATGAAGACATAGAGGCACTGGTCACTAAACTTCATCGATTTCAGCAGATGCTAACCCTAATATAACATCAGAACACCCTCCTCCGTCAGTATTGCGTAGCAGAATCATTGGCGAAGTTAAATAGCCAATAAAATGGCTCCTGAGCACAGCTTCACTATCCCTTTCCTAAAGAAGGTAACACCTATTAGTAGTAGTAGGCATTAATTCCCTGAGTGTTACTGCTCTTAAAAAAACGGCTGCAAGGAATTGAAATCATCAGAGTTGCTTATAAGGGCTTAATAGACTTTCTCCTTAAAAGTTACCTCATCTCTGATCTCGATCTTAACTCTATGGGATGTTGTTCGTTGCACCTCCTGCGATTTCAATTCAGCTGGTGCTACCATCTTCATTTTATATCTAAGTCTTACTAATAGTATTTGCTACCGTGTCAGTTTGTTAAATATTTCCACTATATTTGTGACTAGCTTACTAGATCGGGATTGATCCTTAGTGATACCAGCTGATGACAAGAAACCTGACAAGTACGGCAGCATATTTTATGGTGCCTGTAGCGAATGGCTACCACAAAGTATTAATAAACAAAAGAAGTCTACACAGTTTCACTCTCGATACAAGTTCAAGGCTCCAAAAAGTGTGACTACCAAGGTAGTTAGTTATATTTAGTGCAGCTAAGAGGCGGACAGTTGCGCAGCAGATATTCTGATGGCTCAATTACTCCATTTTGTTGACATTTCCTGCAGGTACCGTGAAGTATTTGTCCTATTTTGAAGGCACTTAAAGGCGTCCAGCTGTGTCCAGTTAACACACCCCCCCCCCCCAAAGAAAGTCTGCAGTTGCTTCTAGTTAGTGATAAAAGGAATTTAATCGATTTGGGTCATAGTATCTCCAACCGGTTTTAGAAGTTTTCGTCTCACGCCAAATTTCATCCGCTTCTTCCTTCATCTTAGGATCTATTGACTTGGTTTCAGATCATATACCGTTTCCTTTACTTATTGGGAGTATGTACAATGTATCTATGAATGTATGTACAAGTGTGTATGTGTATTGTTCCCATTTATTTATTTCCCTCACTGTTCAGCTCATTTCTTCTTAAGTTCAACATTTGATTTTCTTCATTTTTTTAACAAGTTATTATATGGTTGGTTGGTGTTATGATCCTTTATGTTAATCTTGTTACCATTGTCATGATTGTTGATTATTGCCGTCAATAATATAAATCACAGTCATACATTTATTCTCATCTTCGTTTGATTACTTTGGCCATATTTTTTAAGTGGCATTTTCACTTAAGTTGATGACAACATGATGATAATACTTAAGATGACGGCTGTTAAATTGTTTTTCACTTTAGGATAAATGTTTTGGTTATTAATATTGTTGTATTTTGTTGGTTGTAAGCATATATATGAAAACAGATAGATAAATGTTAAGATGTTTATCAAGGATTTTGCGGTGACATCATCTGTTCATAATGAAAAGTTTATTTGTATAGTAAAAAACAATGAAATGCAAACATATATAAATACTTACATATGAACATATTTATAATATGCACATGTGTAAATAATTAATTTTAATTAAACCGCTTTTAGTCAACATTTGACATTGTCAATTAACGTTTTGGAAAAATGTCGGTTTTTACAAAGTTTTTTTTAATATTGTCTGGCTTAGTTTTTAAACACAAAATTTCAAAAATCGGCAACATTTTAAAAGAAATGAAATCATAAATTAGGTTTATATTTACTACAAATATCAAGAAATAGAACTATGTAGATGTGTCAAGGATTTTCGGAAAAAAGATTTGAATGATGAACATTTTCGTTCTAGCGAACAAAGTTAACCATATTAAAAAAAAATTCAAAAGGCTAAAACTTATGATTTCTTTTTCATAAGTAATATCATACGACTTGAAGGTAGCCTTCCCACAAAATTTATTTTCAATCATCCATCTTCATCACGTATATTGTTTTGATGGCAGGTGGCCAGAGGGATATAAGACTTTGGAAGAGAAGCAATCAAAACTTTATCGAAACCTACAACCTTCATTAAAAGAGTTGAAAATTTTTTTGGAAAAAACGAAAAGTACACTAAATTTCAATAAAAATAAAACCTTAAACTTTGCTTAAGAAACTCATCAGTAGACTACAACCAAAAAAAATTTTGAAGCCAAAAAACGTATTCTGTTTGTTTAAATAAGCATAGAGATTGTTTGAAGTAAATTTTACATACATACATATATTTGCTTTTCCATTTCAAACAGTGTCCAGTTGTCTTTTGTTTGAAAATGAAATATTACATTCATACTTAAAAATGAATTTATACTTTTAAAGTTAAGTATAGTTTAAGAACCATTGAATTTATTAAAGTTATGTGAAATTGTATACCGAAGCTGCTAACCCTAGTAGATAAAATCAAAGAATATAAATTGTATAGAATACGCATCTGAGCTAAAAAATTAAAAATTTTTTGCTTACGCTTTATATGCGAGGGAAAGTATAAAGCGCAAGCAAACACACACTGAGAGCATTATATTCTTTGCTCTTATCACTAGCGTTGCCGTTGTGCGACTTAAGTCGCATTTTGCTACTTTTTCAACAGCAAAACATGCGGCCAATTGCAAAAAAACTATGGGCCAAACCCACGATGTCGACAACGTTCGACTTGTCGCACACTTACATTCAAAACAAAAACAAATTTTAACATTTTGTTGTTGTTTCAAATGTAAGTGTGCGACAAGTCGAACGTTGTCGATATCGTGGGTCATGCACTATGTAAAAATATCCGAGTTTTACCACAAAAAATACCGATTTTCGGAGGAAAGTTGCTGTTGCTGAAATAAAGCTTGTTTTAAGGATGATAAGTTTCCAAATTCTGCAGTTGTAAAGTCAGTGAATTACACCTTATTTCTTCATCTTTATAAAATATAATTTACAAAAAAACATAAAGTATAAACATAAATTAGAGTTACTAAACATTTGTCAAATAGACTTAAATTAGACACTTGTCAAAGATTAGATTCCAAGTGAAGAATTTGTTAAGAAATACAGGATGTTCAGTTAAAAAAAAAATACGTATTTAAGAACTATGCATAGTTCTTAAATACATGCCTGGAAAGAATAGTATAACTATATTATCCTCTTCAGAATCGAATTTTAAAATTTTCTACAAAACTTTAAGTGGTTTTTCCTCAAAGTAAATTTTTTGAGTTATGCTGGTTTTTAAGTAATTAAGTGAGATAAACCATGTCCAATATATGTATTTGTTTTTACAGTCTCTAATTTTTTTTATAAATCTTAAGTAATTGGGCAAATTACGGCACTCGATATCGAACGAAATATGCATTTAATTTCGATATGAAATGCCGCAACTTGACCACTCTTTTTTTAGATTTCATGATTTTTTTATATTTAGTAGCTATCTATAATACTCGTCTTATTTGCAATTAAAAACTGGATTTGTAAATACTCTGCTAGCCGGTATTATAGAAATATGTTCGTAGTTAATTAATTAATTATTCGAATTATTTTTACTTTTTTCATTTATAAATGAAAAATTATAATAAAAAGAAAAATAATTAACTGCAGTTTTTCCATCTATATTTTACTTTACTTTTTTATGCTGATCATTTATATACATACATATATACCCTAAGGCCCCAATTTAGGTTTCCAAATTTACTTCATTTGAACCTATTTTAACTTATAAACATTTTATAAAAACTTACTTACTAACGTATAAAAAGTTTTATTAAGATTAAAGATGAAAGTAAGTTAAAATACATAATTTCTTAATTGTGATACTCCGAGAAATAATTTGCATTTGGAATCAAGGATTTGGTTGTTAGATTTTTTGCAATATTTTCACCATTTATTGGCTTTTCTATCGACCAAAAGGATAAAATGATCGACATCATCGAGCCGAATATCGCCAACTGGACGAACAGCTCTTTTTCTAATACCTGATATGCTAAACTGTGTATATGATTGCCCTACGACATATGTACATTCTGTTAAAATGATACAAAGGGATAAATTGAAAAAAAAAACGGTCATAAAAAGTGTCATTGGCACGAAAGGGTCAAAAGTGATTCTTTAGTGTCACAACGGCAACGCTGCTCTCAGAAATGCGAGCGTAGCATACACTGCAGAAAGAAATGAGAGTGCGTACGCTGGACGGGTAGCAGCGTTGCCACGACCAAAAAAATTTTGTAACCACAATACAAAAAAAAAGTAACCAAATGCAGAAAAAAGTAACCAAAATTTTTATGTATTTAAAATACTGTTTTATTTGTACTTCAGTTGAAAAATATACATGCATATATTAATATATGAAATGGTATAATATAAATGGACCATTACATTGAAATTTGTACTTCACGTATGTATGTATGTATGTATATATAGTTTATTAACTTAATGTAGTTAATAACACATGTGATATTTTTTTGATTGAATTATTGAATTTGCTAAATATTGTAAAATAGATTGCAAATAAAATATAGAACAAAAAAACAAGTTTTAAAAGTATATCTTATTATAACTAACAATCAATAAAATCAATTTTGTAAAAAAATACTTCAGGTAAATTATTAGAAATTTCAAAAATTGGCTTGTTTTTATGGCTAAGCAATTGTCTATATGCATTTTGTTCCCGCTTGTAGAACTCGTCAGTAGACTTCAACCCAATAAAATGTTTGAATTTAGTTAACAAACTCCGTATGTTTATTTATAGTAAGACTCTTAATACTATATTGAGAATCACAATATACAAACATAATAAGTTTAAAAACCTCAAACAAAAACCTTTACAAAACAAGCATCTTTATTCAACTGTGCATCTATTTTATTTATTAGAAATTCCAAACCAAAATATTTTTAGTAACAACAATAATATGAAATTTAATTACATTCATTATCAAAACACAAGACTGTATAGATAAAATATTAAGCAGCAGCCGAACTGTGTGGCAGTGATATTAAATTTTACATTAAATTAATTAAATCATAAAAACATTTTTCGTTCAATCCATTTGTATGTTTTGAAACCGCGTCCCAAAATTCAACTATGTCCATATCATCACTTACTTCTAATTTAGAAATTTTGCCAGCGGCGGGTGTTAGCCGACTCACAGATCGGTCGGCTTCGTTCCCTGCTTGTTACGCTCTCAAATAAAAAAATTCGCTTTTAACTTTTTACATAGTGTTTGACGCTTAAAGACTTTGCAACCATGAATGCATCTGATTTTTGAAACCAGGCTTGTTATGTTCAGAGACAGACATGTATTTTTTTAAAAAGCTATGTTGATTATCCAGTGTTGTCTTTACAACGTAGTAAAAACGCTTAAATTGTGATCTTTTATCAGGATAATTAGTTATGTGCAAATTTAACATACCAAATATCTACATATATGAATAAAAATGGTTATTTTTGTGTTGAAGAAAAGTAACCAAAATGGAAAAAAAGTACACAAGTACACATTGGAAAAAAAAGTAACCAATTTTGGTTACAAGTAACCAAAACGGCAACGCTGACGGGTAGTACTGGTAATCAGTGTGCACACTTCTACCGATATTCGGTAGATTCTACCAAATATGTTTGTGAATTTACCAATCTACCAATTCTACGAACAAGGCCTGAAATCTACCGAATATTGTTATTTAGTAATTTAAATCGATATATGCACAGAGAAAACAGATTCGTTGTGACAACCGAATTTGTTGCCAATTGAATTTTGGCGGTTGCAGCAACTAGCATAGAATTCTGCTATAGCGACTGAAATTTTCTTGTGGTACAACTATATTTTAACTATAACCATCAACCCAATAGTTGCAGCAACAGAAAAAATTGGTTGACAGTATGGAATTTGAAATAAATGTTATTCTTGCTACCGAAAATTTAGTTAATATAAATAAAACAATATCATCATTGGTACCTGTAAAGGAAAAATTGGCCTTCCTTGCTGAAATAAAAATAAACAATAAACGCAAATAAAAATACACAATTTAAGAAATTATTTGACATATTGTCATAAGTTTATTTTAATTGAAATTTATTTCCTAATGGTGAAGCATATCTATATACATTTCTTCAACCAAACATTTTGAAAAGCCAGACTTTTAAAAACCATTTGAGAATTCACAAATCATAATATCTTTGAAAGTCACAAAAGTTAATTTTTTAATTTGCTGCTATAAAATATGATAGTAAACACAACCTCTAGTTAGTTGCAGCAACTGATTGAAAGTTTTTATTTTAATTTTAATATAGAACGACAATTTTTTAGTTGCTAATACCAAAAGTTGGTAGTAAAATCCAATTTGTAATATTTTATTCGGTTGGGTTAACCAATCAGTTAATTAGTCATGACAAAAGCATACACTCGGTTGATGCAATCAATTTAAGTATTGTCACAATCATATCTTTCTTACAATTATGCCCTTATGGCAATGAACATGGATTGTTTTTTGGATTAACAGAAAATTTATAGCGTTAACTGAAATATAGTTAATGCAAATGATATTTTATTGGACTAACCGTTTTCTAACCAATCTTTTTTCTGGTTGTGTGTAAATTGCCTATTTTGCCATCGGTTAAATCGGTTAAAAAATGAAACTATAAATAATCTAATATTTGCCAAAGAATTCTGCTTTGGGGATGAAATATTTATTCCTACCAATGATTTAATAATTTTCGCACAAAAGTTTAAATTCATAAATGGACCTTACATATAATCTTTGTAGTTACAAATGTTTGTCAAATAAAAGTTATTTTAGTAGCTTTACAAAACCTACGTACCAAAACTGAATTCCTGTTATTTATGTATATTATTTTATGTATGCATATTATATCTATATAGAGGGTAAGGGCAAATAACTGGGGATGACACTTTTTATTGGAAATGCTTCATTGTTTATGGCAGTTTAATTTCAAATCACATGTGAAGTTTTAAATGCGCTTTTGGAACCTGTTTAGTTTGATACTCCTTGCACTTACCCTTTATATGTTAGTACATATATTTTGTTATTTTTTATGTTTCTTTGAATATTTATTTTTTATGTTTCTCTGAATAAAAAAATTTTCTACCGAATTTCATTCAAATCTACCCATTTTTTTTTGTCGATTCTACGGAATTTAAAAAAAATTAAGTGTGCACACTGCTGGTAATACCCGTCATAGAAAATTTTAGCTTGTATGAGATGCGCATTCTATATGATTTATAATCTTTGATTTTAGTCACATCTAACAATAGTGTTGTCATATCTACTATACTAAGATTATAATATAATTAACTCAGATAATATTATAATTAATTCAGATAATATTATAATTAACTCAGATAATAATATTGTTAAAGTTTTTTTCTATTAACAATAATATGATTTGACTGCAACCATATAATTCAATCATAGTATGTTGCTGTTTGATTATGTTTACCTCAACCATATTTTTTCTTTGCGTGTATACAACGGTGTAAGAACAAAACTATGCATAGCAAAATGGTAAATGGCCTTTATTAGCATTCTCATGCAGTGTTGCCAGTTTTTTTCTAGAGTTTATCCCCAATTTTTGATTTCTCATCCCCAAAAATCCCGAAATTGATATTTTTTTATACAATTTTTTTTCTTTTGTGAAAAAATAAAATTTTTTTAATTTTATTTGAAAAATAATGACAAAAATAACATATTTATTCAATAAAATTCATTTATATCGATAGATACGAGTATATTTACGTTCATATAAATTTAATTTGTACTTATAAAAAACTTGTAAAGAAAAAATTACACATAGAATAATATACACCAGTATAAACAATTTTTAACCAAAGTTTACCATTTCAAAAACTTTAGAATAGAAATCTTCTGATTTACCAGCCTCAGAAACTTTGTTGTACATAGTACTTGTATTAAAAAGTTTTAGCATTTCAGCAGAAGGATTAAATTTGTCACAACAAATTGAATTATTTTTAAAGTATGTGTTTATTCTAAGAAGTGCTTTCACAAGGTTGTATTGCATTTTGTTGCGTATTTTTATTTTGGTAGCGTTCATTACTCGTTAATCTGCCTTGATACTTCTTTTTTATTAGAAACCATACACTATGAATAGTAACACACATTTTTAGACTCGCCAGACGCATAGTTCTTAGTTCAAAAATCATTCTTGTTTGACCATCAGTTATACAAAAAATCCCCTCAAATTTGGTTACATCCCCAACAAATCCCCAGATCCCCAATACAAAATTTTCATCCCCAATCGCGAAAAAAGATCCCCAATTTGGGGACAAATGCCATAAACTGGGAACACTGTTCTCATGTTAAATAGAATTTGAATAAAGAAAACTATAGTTATAACGAATTATTTTCGTAGTTCATCAAATTTCGTTGTATCAAGGCTTTGCTGATTATATTTATAGCGAATCAATGGCTATAACGAAGTATTTTCGGATTCTCTTGGAATTCGTTATATCAAAGTTTCACTTTACTTACAAACTTATTTGGAAATGGTAAATCACAATACAATATAATCATTTATCATATTCCATTTCATAAAAAAATCATATTAAAGAGCTGGTGTTAACAAACAATCTCTGCCCAAGTAATAGACATGGGTGCTGATGAAGTTCATGGCGGCACAAAAAAATACCAGTATTTCCCCTAAATAAACTCCGGTTTAATTTTTCTCGTCTTCTTTAGAAAACCACATTAATTAAAAAATATTTTATTCTATAAGAATTAAAAATACTGGATGCATATTACGGCATTCAATATTACAAACAATTAAAATTTTATGAAAATTTTTTAAAAATCGAATGTTACAAATTCTTCCTGATTAAAATTCACCCTAGTCAAATTAAATTTAAATATGTATCAAGTTTTTTAGCGTTTTCAATTTTTTTTTTCTGAATTCTAATGACAAGTTTCTTAAGCAGAAACGAAATGCATATAGACGTGCTTAACGAATAAAAACAAAAATTATTCATTTAAATACATTACATAATAAAAGTCGAATAAATATACATACTTCAGTATTTTTATATATAATTTTTGATGTGTAATTATCTATACGCTAGGGGGTAAAAATTTTTTGGCTTTGATTCTTTGCTGAGATTTCTTTGCTGAGATTTCTTTGCTGAGATTTCTTTGCTTTTTGCTTTTGCTTTGCATTGTCAAATCGGTGTGAGCTATGTATGAGTGTATTAGTGTTTGAAAGAAGCAATACCAAGCAGAGAAACAAATCGACCGGCTCGAATCCGACGGTGCGCCGCCGCCGGTTATTTTTCTGTATATTTCCGTACACCAAAGGTGAAAATGAACCGTAAGAGCTACGGACTTGAAATTTGGACACAATATGTAGACATTTGGCCACTACAACAACAAATACATGAGAGTTAAAAACTAAAGGGTGTTCCAAAACGAGCAACGAAAAATGTTAAAATCCCATCTAATATACATACAATTGTATGTACATATATACACTTGAAATTTTAAAAGTTAGTATATTTTTATACAGACTACAACAATTAACACTAAATTTAAAAAATTTAAATCAATGGGTGTTCCATTAGTTAATGCAATTATTACTTTGTAATTTTGACAACTACAACACTGTTGTCTTGGAGACCGTAAGAGCAAAACTCTTGAAATTTTCATAAACGGTAGAACTAAAAAATGAAAAAAATATAAAATCGCCAAATATAAAAAAATCGCCAAAAACAAACAAAAATCGCCAAATCGAAAAAAGCACCAAATTAAAAAAAATCTCTAGGACTAAAATAAATCGCGAAAAACCGGAAAAATCGCCAAAATAAAAAAAATCCTTCAACAAAAAATCGCCAATATGAAAAAATCGCCAAAACGAAAAAATCGCCTAAATAAAAAAAACCCAAAAACAGAAAAAATCGCCAAAATGAAAAAAACCCCAAAAAACAGAAAAAATCGCCAAAATGAAAAAAAAATTGCGAAAACTAAAAAAAACCAAAAAGAGAAAAAAAACTCCAAAACGAGAAAAACGATAAAACTGAAAAAAATCGTTTATACTGAAAAAAACTTAAAAAGGAAGAAAGCTAAATAAAAAAAATAAAAAGCGAATGTGCGCAAGTCAAAGTTGCACTTTACTGAATTTATTTTAATTGCAATGCGTACACAACAACAAGAACAGCAACAACTAAACGATGAACAACAGGAATTAAAAATTAAAAAGTAAAAGTAAAGTCATTTACCATAGATGAGCACTGCAGTACCACTAAAGTTTCAGTAAAAATAAAAAAAAAATGTTTAACAAGTAAATTTTTACTGATTACTAAAATTTTGTTTTTACAATTTTTATAAATTGCCTAAATGATTTGTTATATGATGAGGTGCATTGAATTTTCAGTAATCAGTAATGCCCGTATTCATAATGAAATTCTACCAAGTGGCTAAATGCTTTTCATACAAAAGTTTCAAAATTTGAATGAAAAAACTTTGCCACTTTTTTTTACTGGTAATGCAAATTAAATTCCATTAGCAGTAAAAATTTACTGAATTTTTTTAGTAATCAGTAAATTTACTGTTTACTGCAATTTTGAATGCAGTACATATACATATACTGCAGTGTGGCCATTCACTAACCAAATAAGTTTAATAAAACAAACAAAAACCAACAAATTCATATGTACAGGGTGGGCCAAAAGAAACCAAGGGGTGTAAAAGTTTAATAACTTTTTTGTTTATTAACTTTTTTTTTATTTTTTCTTTCAGATTATATAATATACAAAATGGAAATTTTTTTACACTAACTATGAAAAATGATGTCTCTTAAATGACCACCGTTTTCAGCTTCGCACTGATGGGCTCTTTTTAGAGCATTTTCCATAACATCTTTCAAAACTTGTGGCTGTAGCGTTCGAATTTCTGCAACAATGTTTGCCTTGAGTTCAAGGATTGTCTCTGGCTTATTCACATACACTCGCTCCTTCAAAAAACCCCAAAGAAAATAGTCGGGTGCTGTCAAATCTGGCGATCGCGCTGGCCAAATAATTTCCGAATTTCGAGAAATTATTCGCTCTCCAAAAATTTGACATAAAAGTGCCATTGTGTCTCGGGCAGTATGGGCAGTGGCTCCGTCCTGCTGAAACCACATACCAGGTCTGTTTTCAAGAGCAGGACGTAAAAAATTTTCTATCATAAACCGATACCGCTCTCCATTTATGGTTACAGCACTTCCATCTTCATTCTCGAAGAAGTAGGGCCCAATGACATTTTCAGATGTGATCCCACACCATACTGTACACCTGATGGGGTGCAATTGGCGTTGATGAATGGCTCTTGGATTTTGAGAACTCCAGAACCTACAGTTCTGCTTATTAACAAAGCCATTCAAATGAAAATGAGCTTCATCACTCATAATCAAATTTTCAATAAAGTTGATTTCATTTCTGGCCAACTCTTGAAATTTAACTGCAAAATTTAGACGTTGCCGATGATCTGCGGGCTTTAATTCTTGGACCAATTGCACCTTATATGGGTATAACTGTAAATCTTTTTTAAAATGCGCCGTAGTGACGTACGAGACATTTCTAGCTGAGCAGAACGCCTTCTGCCAGATGTTTCTGGTGCTTCGTTAACACTTTGCTGTACTCGTTCAATATTTTCCGCAGTGTGACTTAAACGTGGTCTACCGGTTCGAGGCAAATCTCTTACGCTGCCATGTTGGTGATGACGATTAACTAAGCAACGAATCATCACTTCAGACGGCGAAATTCTGACGTTAAAATGTCGACGATATGCTTGCTCTTTGCGTTAAAATAATTGATATCTGGTTTAAATAATAAAATTCTATTGTTCTGGTTCTCTGTTCAGTTCAGCCTCTCCATTATAAATTCTCCAAGTGTTGTCTATATAATCTGAAAGAAAAAATAAAAAAAAAGTTAATAAACAAAAAAGTTATTAAACTTTTACACCCCTTGGTTTCTTTTGGCCCACCCTGTATGTAAAAATCACCAAAAATTCCATATTCTCAAAAACTTAGCATTGCTTGTATCAATAATAAGAAAATTCGGAAAAGTGTTGTGAAATTAATTCAAACTCTCACAAGTTAAATATATTTAATAAGCTAAAACCAAATTATCTTCACAAAAAATAATACAGATAAGTATAATAATTCAAGTAAAAGCCGCTAACTGATTTAATTGTTGTTTTTATAAACGTTTAATGAATAAATTCTTAAAAAATCGTTTTTTCGCCAACATTGCAAATTATCCAATTAGCAAATTTTAATTACACACATCAACACAACAATCCTTTTAACTCTGCATCCCCTCACACATACACCATCTTCATTTCATTTTATTCATTTCGTCAATTCAAAAACCACTACACCAATGTGACTCGCTTGATATTCATCCTGGCAAATGAAATAACAACCAGTCAGCCATCCAACGAAACAACAACAACAATAGTTGTAACAACAGCACCAGCAGCATCTGAATTTTGTAACAAGTGAAGAATAATACATAAGGGAGTAATCAATTTCAATCTTCGACATTTTGAGGAAAATTACAAAACATTTTCAACGCATTTATATTCCAAATGAGAATCTTCTGCAATAAAATATACGTTTTAAGCGATCCAATTACTCAATGGTAAAACAAAACCATGTTGTATAAAATAAATAAATGAACAGAGAAATTAAAATGCTCTTACGTTAATTTTTATATGCATTAAGGATTGAAAACACGATTGTGTTCGCAAACTTTTAATCGGTTATTTCATTAAATTTTACTAATTCTTATACCTATTTTATGGATATTACTAAAGTATTAATATAATATGAAATTTATTTGCTGGTGGTTCAGCCCTATCCATATGCATTTCATTGTTGCTGTAACAAATCGTGAGTAGATTTCAACCACACATTTTGAACAGTCACAAACCTCTTATATATATATTATGCACAAACTTTCAAGAACTATTTGAACATTCACAAGTAATAATATTTTTTAAAATCACAAATCATAAGAGGTTTGTGCCTTTTCAATACGAGTACAAATAAATTTCAAATTAAAATATACTTCTGACAACATGTCGAATAATAAATTTCTTTAATGCTAAAATGTTAAAATTTTTATAACCGACGAACGGATTTTCCCGACCACCTTTGAATCTTATGAAACTTAGTTGTCTTTTTGCACGTTACTTAACTAAGAAAAATATAAAATGTTGGACTTCCAGCTTCTGGTTTTCCTGAGATATGGCGAGTCAAAAAATGAAAAAATCATTAAAAACACATATAAGTGATCCGCCATTATTGCTCATATCTTCAAAAGTTGTTAAGATGCAGGATCTAAATTGGTCTCGTAGGTATTGAGAATAGTTTTTAAACTGTATTTAGTTTAACTTTTTTTCTGAAAGGTCAAAGATCACTGTCACATGATTTAAAGTTTGGGGAACTATATCTCAAAAAATTAAATTTTTAAGATCGAACCAATAATTTGGCATAACATTCGCTATTGGTTGTTTTACCCTTTTGAAGGTAGTCAATGTGGATTTTGCCTCGTGCATCCCTAAAAAATTTAAATATAATTTTTTATGCGTATTATTCAAACTTTAGAATTAAAGTAATAAGAATAAAGTTTTATTCCAACCATATTTGGTGTACTGTAAAAATTAGCAGAAGAAAATCTGTGTTAAAATTGATGAAAACTATCGAAACAATATATTCTCCATATTTCGCATACGGAGATGGTCTATTGCATATTTACTATTCCGCTTATATACCTATTAGAGACCTGCGTAGACAGTCTTGAAATGTAAATACGTCATGTTTTTTAAATGTTTTCACGTCGCATGTATTATACTAAACCAATAATAAATGCTGTCGTACTATAAGCGAAGCACGATGGATGTATTGGTGTACGTGTATATCAGTGTTAGCAAGCGATGTCGCCAAGAAAGCTTGTTTGTAACAAACACTCAAAAGAAGTACTGTTGATTAGTGTATGCTTGTTATTTTTCATATTGTACGTTTGAGTGTGTGTGTAAAGGTGTCTTTACATGGTAATACAAAGTATTACGACTTTGTAGAATCAAAATATTATGAAATTCTCTCTGTGTTAAAAAAAAAAGAGAACAAGAGTCTGTTGTAGGTATTTTTCATGTTTACACTGATACTATAAGTAAAATGCAAGCAAAGACACTAAACTTTCAAGCTAAAAATAAAAATTGGATAATTGCAAAAAAAAATGTGTACTAATATAACTAAATCTTGGAGAAAACATTTTATTACTGCAATGTAATTTTACTACAAAATATAATTTTTTTATAGGTTTGTTTATTGTTTGTTTGGTTTTGTGGTACGGGTTAAGTAGCTGATGGTTAAAGTTGTACAATGATTACAAAAACAACATGAAAATTTCCTGAGTTGATTTTGGTTGTTTTTGTAAAAGTGTTAAACCTTTCAATAAATACCACCAGTGCTGGCAACGTTTACTTTGAAATACACCTCTGGTGTGATGAGAATACATAAGTTTCTAAAATGGTTTAGAAAATGAACATTTACCGACCGCTTGTCAGATTTTCTATCCGTATTCTCTCCTACTCGATACATTTTGCTTTTACATGATAAGATTTTGTATAACCTACAGCATTTTTTGACATGTCGTAATACTTTGTATTACCATGTAAAGACAGCTTAAGGTGTAGATGGTAAGCTATTATGTGATTAACCGCATACAACTAATGTAAATGCATGTGTGTGCGTTTGCATGTGCGCAGAAAAATAAAAGATCATACACACATACATCCATGACGTTTGTACACGCGCTAACGCGTAGAAATAAGCATGTATCACAAATTCTTCCGTCACGAAGTATTTTCTTCTTTACTCCTATACCTATAATACTGAAACAAATTTCTTGCAAACAGTGTTGTTAACGTTTGTTTTCTAAGATTTCGCTGTAGTAAAACATTTGAAAAATCCCTCATGTCTTAAAAGTTCTTATAAGATATCTTGTGCAGGACACTAATACCTATAACGATAAACTCTACATTTTTATTCGATAACCACATTCAGGACAACACTTAAATCCTAAAAAAACTCGTTCTTGAAATTAAAAAGGGAAAAAAATATTCATTAAACAATGAGAGAATCATTTCATTTGTACAAGTAAACAAGACTGTGTAAAACAATTCCGATAGCAACCATGGAAAAGTGGAAAAATTCCACTGAGTAGAATCAGAAAAACAAAACAAATAAATAAAATACAACAACAAAAACTCACACAAAAATTCATTTAAAATAACTTACGAATTGTATTCAGCTTGTTTAAACGTTAAACAGTATCATTCACAATCATCATCACCATTTTCGTCATTATCATCCTCATCAGAATCATTGTTTTTATCTGCAAATACAAGTCGTTCCTTAAACAACAATTCCAGAGTCTATCCTTGTATATTACTCATATATAAACTTGAAATTTAAGCGCACAAGAAATCATTCAGTCTGTTAAGCTCATTTTTATACATACACACATACATTTTGCTTTACACCCCTCTTTACCCCACTCTTTCATCAACGGCAACCACCATTTTGTTAACTGTATACTTTCAGTCATTAAACATTTTGGTAAACGTATTAAAACACCCCATCATTGCCTTAATTAAGAGCCATAAAAGGACATTTACTTGCATTTGTGAGACGCATTTGTAAATGATTTTCTTTTTTTTTTCATTCTATTATTTTTGAGCAAAAAGAAACAAAAATCCATATTTACAGACATTAAAAGACAGACAAATGAATGTGTGGACGGACTTAGCGTACGAATACATGGACAATTGTCCTTTTATTTGCTTTAACGACTTGCAAATACTTATAATAATAGAGGCAGACAGTTGTTGGTACAAGTGTACGTACATATGTACAATATTTATTTTTGAAATAGACGTAATTTATAAATTTAAAATGTACCAAAGTAAAAACGAGTGCAATACTAGTTATTGATTAAAAGTTAAGTCTACTTTTTTCGACTTTCCACGCATACAAAAATACAGGATTATTATAAAATTATTTTTTATTATATTATTGGCCAATTTTTAAAACCTTTTTCTTATAAATCTTTTTGATTAAAAAACACAAGGTATAACAAAATTCGTTTGCATTAAATTACTGGGTTAATCTATGTCAAAAATTTTAGAACTTTTTCTGCACGAATATTTTTCATTTTGCTACCAAATATTTGACATTGATTGGACTTTTTAAACATATTAAGGACATGACAGATCCATAATGGGTTAAATTGTATCATTTTTGCAATAAAAAGTGGCCTTCGTCTCAATCCAGCATATTACCAGTCTGCGTACCGAATTTTCTTTAAATCATTTCAGCGGTTCTTTCGTTAACTTTATTAATGCATTTGAATTTGTAACTCATTTTAATTAAATTTCCAAACCTGTATTATTATATTGTCAATTATTTGCTATATTATGTTATATTTTATTCTTAAAAATATAACGAATCGCTTTAGTCAAAATTATAAGATTTTATGGCATTATTTCATATTACAACCGCTAAGGCATCAAAAAGGTTTAAAGAATTACTCCCACCTTGAGTAAATTTCCATTATGAGTTGAGCGATTTATAATTGCTAAAAAATTAGTTTTTCATTCTATATTTATGATTTGAGTAGGCTAAAGTTCGTATTTCTTTGCAAGCAAAATTACATATGATAATTTTTAAGGAACAGATAACACTAGCAGAACGGAACAACTAGCTGTTTTCGAAGGACGCAACTTCTTCATCATGTATGGTGTCAGTTGATGTAGATTTCCGTTTTATATATTCAGGTTTTCAGTGCAAATGGAATATGTGAATAATTTTGATTAATCGTATTACAATTTGCTGAAAGCTTTTTTGTAATGAAAGCTCAATTTTATCATCTCTAAACTTACAACAGTCTTGCCATTTTGTTTTGTTGTTTGTTTAACAATTATGCCCAAAAAGGGATTTTTATTTTTTTTTTGTTACTTTTAACTAATTTTTAATTTTTTAATTTATATTAATCGTTTTCATTTTATTTCCAGGAACCCAGGATTCCCTTACTGAGAGCAATAAAAGGAGAATGTATAATTCTGACAGGAGTATATTAAAATTATTAAAAAAGTTTCCAATTTCCACGACATCCGGATTACATAACCTGGATCTTGGCTCTTTCATAACAGAAGCGTACAACATTAATCCACTTCCCCATTAAGCTCCTCTATTGCATTATAAAAGAGACAAAAGAATATATTTACTTCTTAAGAGCCACCCTATAGTTCTACTAAATTTTTAAACAAAATATTTCATCACAAAAATATTAAAATTAACACTATGAAATGTACGTTTACTTCTAAATATCACTATCCTATACACTTTTTATTCGCGTACGAATTATCCCCAGTTGCATGTGTTTGTAAATATATCCATGGCAATAAGAAAAAAGTGCTTAAGTCATATTTTACTGTTTTGTAGGAGAAAAATTTAAGCTTTCAAGCCAGTTTTCAAAAATTTATTTCTTTTACAGTTAAATTGGAGACCTCGCTGTTCAAAAATGAAGAATCATGTTAAATCATGCTTATTAGAAGTTAAAACAATATGAATTTGATACTCAAGTAACACGAAGAATCATGTTGAATCGAAGCTATTTCGCGTTGAAACAACATGTATTTAAGTTTCAAATTTTTTAAACTCACTAATAATCCCAAATTAATATTTTACTTATTAAGTAAAATACTTTTTTATTAAAAATATATTAAAATTTTTTAGCTGGATCCTATGCGCATTTCACTGTTGCTAATGCAGATCATCAAGGAATCTTTACCCAAAGTTTCTTACAACAACTAGAGTTATTATGTTATAAAGTTTCATTTAAACAAATAAGAAGCTCAACAACAAATAACAAAGTTGAAACAAGAACTCAATAAATAGGATCCAGCTAAATTCCTCAATAATCAATTTCAATGTATTTTTAATAAAAAAGTATTTTATTTAATAAGTAAAATATTAATTTGGGATTATTAGTGCATTTAAAAAAATTTAAATTCAAATTGTAATAATTCCAATAAAAAACACTAATCGTCAACATTTAAAGTAGTAATTTTATTTTATTAACTATATAAATTACGTAATTGTATGCATTGTCAAAGGCATCAGGAAAAATGTGTGTAGTAATGATAGTTAGCTTTTCCGGCCAAGATTTGAACACAAAATACATTGCATGTCAACGCGCTTACCGCTGCAGCTTATCTCGACTTAAGCACTTTTTCCTTTTTGCCACAGATAAATTTACTTATATATGTATGTATTTATATATACACAGGCACTTTCACATTAATTCTATAGAGTGTGGGTTTAATTCTCTGCCAGAATTTGCAATTAAGTGAAATCTTACGTTCATTAAATGTTAAAGTGGTTCTTGCTTTTTGAATGTTTAATTGTCTACTTGGGGTATTCGTAGGCCGATTAAAAGCAGTCGTTTTTTATACGCCAATTGTACCCTACATGGGTGGAGAAGTGTTGAGAAGTGATAATTAGTTCAGTGTAAGTCTTTTAGATACACAGAGATACTTTGTTTCGACTATTATGAATGATTGTACACAATTGAAAATATTTCTTTATTTGCTGTAACTTAAAGAAATTGATACAAGATTTAAAATAAATTATTCATTTTTAATATTTTTGTTGCACGTTTTCTTGAAAATAATATTTTACTTTCTTTATTAAATCTATACTAATATTATAAAGCTGAAAAGTTTTTATGTTTCCATGTTTGTATGTTTACATCTTTGTATGTTTTTAAGAGATAATCTTCGGAAGTGCTGGTTTGATTTTAAAAAATTTTTCAACAAATTAAGTAGGGAACCTCCTAAAGGTCATAGACAATATAAGGTTCCACTAAACTGCTTAGGATATGGTCCAGGGGCTGTAATCCTCTTATATTTAGAATATATTAACTATAGAAATGATCTATTAAAAAAGAGAACAACAACTTCATTTTAACGTCAGTGCGCTGTTCTCCATTTATTCCGCCTTCAGTCTATCTAACCGCTGGGCATAGGGAGAATTACTGCTCCGAAACTACTCGTATCTAAACAATTGTAATGAAACTTGAATCATCGATAGATCAGCGTGAATAAAACACACATTGTAAAAAAAATTAATTGAGGGTAAGACAACGTTAATCTGGCTCAGCCAGTATTAAATATTTCTTAGGGCCATTATTACAACTTAAAGTTAGTTACAAGTAGGATTTTATCTGACGTATAAAAACCTTATCATTTGCAAAATTTTACTTTAATCTAAAGCGAGCGATAAATTACAGGCAAGTTTATCCTACCTGGTAAGTTAAACCCAATTTGTAATAATGGAAAGCTTTTTATATGTCCGATAAAATCCTAGTTTTAACTAACTTTAAGTTCTAATAATGGCCCTTAAAAATGGACAGTCTGTTTAAAGCCCATTGGAGCTTTAAATTATAAAAAAATAACACAAAAAAAATCAATCAAATAAAAAATAATTAACTTATCGCCAAATTTTAACTTCAATAAGTCTATTGTTGCTATCGTCGGAATTTAAACGGCACCAAATCATGATTTCTTATGAACGTTATGGAACCTTTAGTAACTGTTATAGATAGATTTTCCTGCATATCCTGGAATTTTACTTATTAATAAGACCGTTAAGCAAAAATTTGCCTCACAGCTGAACACAATTTTGCTATGATGCATCGGATCAGTTTCCAATTGCTCTAGGACCCAATCGGCCAATGACAAGGTATATGATGGTCTGGTGACCTTAATTCCTGCACCAGATGGGTCTTAACTAGATGCAGACCAGTCGCTGGTCCTAATATAAAGGGATAGGATGCTGAAAGATATTCTGCCAAGGAAGTGCAGACGGTGATCCTCCAGAGTGGTACAGAAGCAGAGAAGATGCATAATGCTTTCCTCCTTCTCTTTAGCATTGCAACAGAAGACCCAGATGTTTAGCATGTTCACTGTGGGCAAGATATTCTTCAAGTGCCTCTTAGGTCGGCATTAATTTTTCTTCGGAAAAAAGGCAGCTTTATTGCAATCAATGCCATGACTTTCTATATAATGGCTAGAAATCATAAGAGAGACCTCCCTGAGACAAATTTTTTGTTAATACCCAGTAAAAAAGAGCTTCCCAAGAATTCAATAAGACCCTGAATTTCTGATCGGGAAGTAGTGCAAATTTCCATAATTTCTAATGATTTTTAAATATAATTGTCATTGCAAGAAATACGCTTTTTTGATCCATATTCAGTGAATCCGAAGTCATGTTCATGATGTTGAGTAAATCTGTATTTTTGTGTGATATTTTTCTTTCTCTGAATTTCTTTTATATCAATATATTTTTTATAAATAAAAATCTAATACTTCATGATATTGATTTAATTTTCTTAAAAAAATCAGGACATATCTTAAGTATTCGCGAAAACTACGAATGATCTCCAATTTTGCACAATTTTTAAATAATTATCTGTATGTTGTTAATAATCAATTCCTGAAGAGTAAAAAATATACAATTATTGATGATTTGGAAGTAAAAAATAAGAGTTCCTGATTAATTACTTTTAATCTTTTTTCAGTGGGTATTAGTTGAAATGAATTATATTAAAACTACTTCTAGATTATAATATTTTAACCCTATTGACTTTATTTGGAAGTTGGTTTTTGCAGAGTTTGTAAATCATGCAATAACCATCAAAAGAGTACTTTTGTAATTTATATTTCCCGTGCCAGATATTCATACGAGAAACCTATTGTAGTACACGTATATATACACATACTATAGTATATTTCAAGTTAGTATCTATGCACATACTTATGCAGTACGTGTGCATATATTTGAAGTACACTCATGCAATCTTCTAGCAGGACAATTGAAACAGCAAAAAAAAAAGAAGGAATATAACTTTCAAACTCTTCTAATAACTTGAGTTCTTAAGCAATAACAGACAAGGCCTCGAAGACAAATAAACATTACTGACATGTATCTCATCTAAGGATAATGAAGTTTTTGTGATGAACATGATTAGAAGTCTTCGGGTTATGTAAAGAGAATTGATGAATGATGTATAAGGGTATGATGGAACATTTTATTGTAGGAATGTTTGATTATAGGTTCCAAAAGTCAAATGCAATTTAGAACATATTCCCTATTCTTTGTTGAAAGTTACACATAAGACACATACACACGCATATCGAACATTGTTTGCACTTCTTTCCCAAACTTTTTGTTTTATACACGTCGCAAAAAACTGTCATGAAAGGGACAAATGTACATAGGTATATTGCAAAAATAAAATTAAAAGAATAATTTATAATATTTAAAGACATAATAAATTATGAAATTCAATTATAAGAAGGTACTAACTACAGAAGGTACTAACTACAAGCTGTTTTCTCTGAAATTTTCACAGAATATGCAAAACTTTGGCAGCTACAACAACAAATGTTTGACAATTAAAAATTAAATGGTGTTCTATATCGAACAACGATCCATGTTGAAATGCTAATGTAATCTTTTAATGCAGACTACAAAATTAACACTGAAGTTTAAGAAATCATAATTAAAGGGTATTCTCTCAGTTAGTGTTATTTTAACTATTTATATTTATCTTGCAAGCCGTCAGAGCCAAGGTTTTGAAATTTTTAAAAAACGCTGAAACTAGAAAATCTGAAAATTAAGAAAATGCTGAAAGAAAAATCGCCAAAACGAAAAATATCAGCAAAAATAAAACAAATCGTTAAAATGCAAAAAAATCGTTCTTTGTGAACGACATTGGCCAGACCATTACCATCAGTGATGAGCGCTAAAAGTCGACAACTACCAACTTCTTTTTTATACAATTGTAAAATATAGAGACCAACAGGACGCCACTAAGTACCACACAGCTCATGTCACATTGGACACTGTGCAAGTGAGATTTCATAACCTGGTCGTCTCTCGTGGAGGATATGTGAATTGCCCATCGACATCGTGCGATTTGGCCAAGTTAGAATTTTTCGAATATGACTACGCGAGTAATCCACATACCACAAAAGCCATCAAAGTCTACATAGCTCATGTCATCATGCCATCATCCTAACTTGTGCGCCAGAACCATGAAAAATTCGAAATTTCGGATGCGTGCGCAGCAGTTAGGGCCATTCTCACGATGTTACATATTGTTACCTTAATATAGAAAGAACCTAACTCATTTTTTGAAACCGAAAAATGCAAAAATCTCGATTGAAAATAAATGTTTATTTAGGGCCTTTCTATATTAAGGTCATGATGTATTCCGTATAAAACTGCATCGATAGGTCATACACAATTTCTAAATTCAAAGATATATATATATATATACATACATATATGTATCTTGTATTTTACCTTTTAATATAAAAAAGGTTTGAACTGCTCTGTATATCATGAAAGATTCAAAACTAACAAACAAAAACCCCTGCCTAATATACTATAAAGAATTTCCCATTTTCGAAATAAAAAAAATTTCCGGTGTACATATATTCTTGTACATGAGTATTTTTCTATTTCTGCGCCTTTGTCTGCGTATGTAGTATTTGTAACTTTCTGACTTTTCTGATATGCCACTTTAATCGAAGAAGAAGTGTGAAAAGTCAAGTTAGTAGAAAAGTTTATTTATGCTTTTATGAATCAAAAAAAAAAAAAAATAAATTCAAATGTTTCTGCATAATAATGATCTTGGTTGTGCGCAAAAGTAATTTTAACTCATGTAAGAGATATGGAGACTTCTTCCTTATTTGCCTACTCGTACCAACAATCTGGTATATTGATTTCGAAATCAAAAACTTGGCATTGTTACAAAAATTACATACTACGTATATACATATGCACACAAATTTGTGGAAGTGGTCAAAAGGAAAAGGATACGAAATTAAAGAAATTTGTTGGATAATTTTAGAGATTTTATAATTCTTAGAAGTTTTTTTAATCTTCTCCGAATGCATTATTTTTTACAAAGCATTAGTCTTTGCTTTTACAGTTTGACTAGAGTTTTATTGCATTAAAATCGTTCACTTGGGTGATTGATGATAATTCTTAGTGAACAAGGCCTTGAGGTTATATGGTACGCCGTTGACTGGTTCTGATGGCAACTGGTAAATTTGGGAACGTTCTCTCAGACGTCCTGAATGATCCTTTGAATCCAAAAATGGTCATGTGAATCTATACAAATTCCGCCGTATGGTTGGATTGTTTAAGGGCAAAAGACTCGATAAGATGCGGCGATAACCAAACTCTGCAAGTCAGAGACTAGCATGCGAGTATCTTCTTCCAATCTTGATCATTGAGACCTTGATTGGATTAACACCATTATAAATTGTAAAAAGATTCACTACGATAATGGCTGCTCATAGTATGGGTCTTGGAAATCCTGACCGTTGTGTTGAAAAGGCGCACTCATCAATCTAGGAGTGCCTAGTGACACGACAGGAGATTCCATGTCACAATTCAGCTTAGGGAAATTTGGGAGTAAAACGGCCCCACTGTAGTAAAGGGATGGATCCAAAAGGGAAGATAGAGTTATCGCTGGAGTCTGTATACCAAACGTATAAATCTCTGTGCCCATAGGCAGGATATTTGCTGTATTTCAGACGAAAATACAGGGGATTACCAAGTGCCTTCCCATTTATTTAAGTAGAGACATTTAAGGTGCATATAAAGCTATATTTTCTGACCGTCAGGTACCTCGTCGTAAGACCCTCCTTTCTTAGGAATTCCGTTCCCAGATTGCTTTAGTATACACAACGATACAAAACAGGGTTTCCAATTATTGTATACCTCACTGGTCATTCCAAGGATATGACATTTCGACCATAGAGGAAGTGGTGGCTGGCTTCTTCTAGTTTGAGGCAGGCCACAGCATTGATGCACCCATACTGAACTTCAACAATAATGAATTATGGCTTGTTACGAGTTTCATCTGTGTTCCCTTTTGACTGAATTACTCTCTGTGGAAAAGTAGTCATGTTTGTTCACCCTTGGGTTGCTCCTGCTTAGAAGATGATGAGCCAATGGAACATATTCTCTGCGAACTCATTCTGAGTTTCTCGGCTCGGATGATATAATGCGGACATTTTCAACCCCATACAAAGCTTAATTTAGTTTACAGATAATGGGTGTTTTTATTGAGGTATAGAGCTTTAGGTTGGCATCACTTTTTTAACTGGCGGCCATTTTGTCAGCTGTCAAGTGATTAATATTTAGTTTGGTTTGCCATTTCATCAGGAACAGGTTGACAAAAGAACAACGCTTGCAAATCGTGCAAATTTATTTCGAAAATAATGGTTCAGTTCGCGAAGTTTACCGCAAGCTCCGTCCATTTTATGGTCGACATAATCGTCCATCAGAGCAATTAATTCGGTTAACCATGGATCGTTTTCGCACTACGTTTACTCTATGTGATAATACGCATCCGCAGAGACGTCGAACAGTGCGCACCGAAGAAACAATTGCCGCTGTAGAGCAAAGTGTTGAAGAGGACCCGAATGAATCGATTCGCCACCGTGCACAGCAATTGGAGCTTTGTCCATCAACTTTATGGAAGATTTTGCGCAAAGATCTTGGCTTGCGACCTTACAAGATCCAGCTTGTGCAAGAATTAAAGCCGCGAGACCATGCAATGCGTCGTGATTTTTGTGTATGGGCCGACAATGAGATTGATCTCGATGCTGATTTTCATCGCAAAATTTTGTTCAGTGATGAGGCTCATTTTTGGTTGAATGGCTACGTCAACAAGCCAAATTGCCGCATTTGGAGTGAAGTGAATCCACATGAGACCCTTGAGACGCCATTACATCCACAAAAACTGACTGTTTGGTGTGCTCTATGGGCTGGTGGAGTCATTGGGCCATACTTCTTCCGAAATAATGCTGGAGAGTCAGTTACCGTTAATGGAGACCGGTATAGAGCCATGATAATCGACTATTTTGTTCCCGAATTGGATGGCATGAATGTGGATGAGTTGTGGTTCCAACAAGACGGCGCTACATGCCACACAGCGCACGTCACAATCGATTTATTGAAGGAAACATTCGATGAGCGCATAATTTCGCGGAATGGACCTGTCAATTGGCCACCAAGATCGTGTGATTTGACACCATTGGATTATTTTCTTTGGGGATATGTGAAGTCGCTCGTCTACGCCAACAAACCAGAAACGTCAGGGGACTTGGAAGCCAACATTCGTAGCGTTATTGCCAACATACGGCCCCATATGCTCGAAAAAGTGGTTGAAAATTGGACCTGTAGAATTGGCTTTATTCGAGCCAGCCGCGGCGGCCACATGCCCGAAATCATATTTAAACATTAATGGCATAAAATTATCCTTCCAATAAAGCCAAATTGATGGACATTAAAACGATTTTCTTGTGTTTTATTTCAATTCGAAGTTCTATACCTCTAAAAAAAACACCCGTTACATATATCATATATAAAGTATGGCAGTGTCTGTCTTGGGACCCGATCTTGCCCCTATTCTATCCCATCATTCAATTAATTTTTCATAGCAAAACATGTGTTTATTAAACTCTTATAGTTCTTTTTCACTTTAGCTTTAATTCTGTTTAATTTTTTCTAAGTGAATTCGCAATCATTTTATGTGATTAATACTAAGATATTGAAAAGTTTGCTCTTCGTTAATTAAACTGCCTTTTGCTCCTAAATTAACACCTTGGAAAACATTTAATTGAACCGAATTGATGCAAAGAAATTAAGTTGATTAAGCAAGCATAAGTCTAGGCCTAAATAGGCGTTTAAAAAATTTAAGTTTATGCTTAACAGACCAATCTAAATCATAGTTCAATAAGAGCATCTGTGGTACGTTATGAACAGTAATCTTAACTTATTTGGTTTAATAAAGCCCGCAAAAAGAAATAACCTTTATACGTATTAAGCTTATTTAACAATTACTCCACCTATCTTTATTTCATCTTGTATCTATTCTACCATTAATATTTTTAAAAGCTTCAGTTTGCAGTTGTTGATTTTTTTTTTCTATTGACATTGTCAAAGAATTTGTGTATAATTTTCTCGAAAATCAATTTGCAAATTTGCCATTTTGGGATTTGAAAGTATTTCCTGTTTCTTTTTTTTTTGTCCATTTACAAATATTTGTGTATGCAAAACAAAACAAATTTAGATTGGCACATTGATATTGGTTTAAGATGCTCAGATACGTCCACTGAATTATAAATTATACTCCAAGTTATAAACGTTTAGATACTGTTTGAGTTGAATTTAATATTTGTAAAACTTTTTTGTAGGAATATGCAATAAAATTTCTTTTTAAAGACCACTTGGAAGCAATATTTATTCTGAAGACACAAACAGAAAGGAATGAACGATTATTCCAAAGACGTTAATGTGTTTTCTAATCACTTGTTAGATGGTATAAATAAGTAATCATAAACACCATCATCATCATGGAAAAATAATACGAAAGTTATTTTGCCATTTAATTCAAGATTGAAGCTTACTGTTTCTTAGATTAGCGACAACATATCACTTGAACATGAGAGTTATACGCACGATTTACACAATTTCTAAACGAAAATTGGAAAACTAAATTAGAATCCTAAACAATTGACGGAAACTCGGAAAAAAATATCACCAAAATGCAACCAACAAAACACATTGTTAATATTTTTGTTTTAAACTCAAACATACATATATTTAATCAAAATGACAAATTAAGTTGTGGATACAACAAACACAGAATTTTTTTTCAACAAACTGAACTAAGAAAAGTTTTTGTTATGCATGACGCAAAAACTCAAGAATTTTTGAATATTTTTTTTTAAATATCAACTAAATTCTTATGAGAAAATTAAAATCATCATTGTTGGTAAAACAATTTTAAATTTGTCTAGTCAATTAAATTACTCAACGAAGTAATTCGTTAAATTACATCATAACAGAATGCGCACATGTAGAAGAAACATAAGAAAAGGCAAACCAATTCACATATTCCATTTGCAATAGAGGCTGAGTATATACAGCAGAAATCTACATCACACACAGTGGACCAAACACAAAGAACGCTGATGATGAAGGTGTAGTGGCCTACGAAAATAGCTAGTTGTTCCGTTCTACTACGCATTTATCAGAATATTTACAATTAACTTTGGCGTCATCTGATCATTTTCTTACAAAGCGAAATGAACTTTAGCCTAATCAAATCAGAAATATACTAAAAAGAAATAATATTTTTTGTGTGTATTTATTATTTGCGTATTTAAAAACGAATTGCTCTTTTGATGAGATGTAAGTAAGTTAATCTATTAGTGCAGAGGTTACCGGTTCGATTCCACCCAAAGACATTTCGTGTTATTCGCAGACAAGCAAAAAAATCGTTTCCAGGGTTGTGATTGTGTAAAAAAGATTGTTAATACAACAATTATGATAATAACAGCCCTTTTCACAATGTACAATTAAAAGCTAATAGGGACTTTAACGGCAAGTTTTGTATGAAGAACTGTCAGTTAAAGTTCTCGTTAACTCTTAACCATACATTGTGAAAAGGGACGTAAATAATATAACAATAACTTTAATTTAAATATCTTTGACATCTAACAAAAAATAATAATTGTCAACAAACTATTTGGTAGGATCCAGCTGAACTCCTCAATAATCTAGTGTTGTAAAAAGCGGCTACTTTTGAATACTCAGTACTACTTGCTACTTTTTCAATTGGGTACTCGATACTACTCAATACTTTATATATGTATGTATATGGGAAGTTAAAAATTATTATTTTATTGACAATGGAATATGGAAAAACAAAGATTAAATGCAAGTATATTTAAATTAATTTACATCAAAGGAAAATAAATATGTTTGAAGTTTAGTTTTTGTACATAATTTTTTTAACGTACTCTTAAAACTTCTAGTGCATTAATCGCTTAAATTGTCTTCTAAATATTTTTTAATAAACATTTTTTTCTCACAATTGATGTTATTACTTAGTCATTGTTTAAATGTAGAAATAAAATTTTACCGACATCGAAAGAATTTAAAATATTTTTCATGTTTGTCAGGACCAGACTTGCTGGTTATATTGTATCACGTGCCTTCCTTCCACTATTCTAAAGGGTAATTTTTTTTTGTCCAATAGTATTTGCTAATGACTGAAGTAGTTTAATAACGCATTTTTTAGTACCTTTTTAGTGGCTATTTTCGTATCAAAATAATTCCAAACAGAATTGGTATTTGTTACACTAACTCCATGAGGTTCCGAGTCATATTTATTTGTTTCAAGCTCACAGAGTTGAATAATTCTGACACATTTTAAAGGAAGACTTTCACTTGAATACTACAAAATGCAACCCTGAAAGTATTGAGTAGTTACTTTTGTGTATTGAGTACCGGGCAAAACTCCCGGTATTGAGTACTCAGTACTCAAATACTCAATACTTTTACAACACTACAATAATCAATTTCAATGTATTTTTAATAAAAAAAAATATTTTACTTAATAAGTAAAATATTAATTTCGGATTATTAGTGCGTTTAAAAACTTTAAACTTAAATTATAACAATTCCCATAAAAGAACACTAATTATTTGCTAATATGTTTAATTAAAAATACTTTTATGATTTTCCTTTAATTTATCAAAAAAAAAAAAAATTGTAAATACAATTAATTTATTTGTGAATGCAATTAAAATTATTGTTTGAAAATGCACCTACAACGATTTTTGTAAAAAGTCGAACCGGCAACCTATTGACGAATAGACTAAAGTACTTACCTCTCAGCTAAATAGCAAATCGTTAAGTCCCAAATCACACTATGCAAGTCTTATTGCTAAGATGATTAGTTACAGGGAGAAAGAGAGACGAGGGGAACAGCAACGTTTCTTTTCTCCCCATCTATCTCCCCTAACAAACTAATCAGCTTAGCAATAAAACTTGCATAGTGTAAATTGGGACTTATGGATACGCAAATAATAAATACCCGTAAAACATTATTTCTTACATTTCTTCTACAAGTGCGCATTGCGTTTGTTGTGTAAAAAACGAGGCACGAAGTTTTTCGGCTTCTTGTCGGCATTAGCATGTATACAATACGAGCAATCAAAGTAAACAACAACAAGAGCACAAAAGTGCGTTTCCAGCAAAAATATTCAACTAACTGGAAGTAGGTTGGCAAGGCCGAGAGAGAGCACAACTCTCGCTTACCATGATTTTTGTTCGTGATGTCCCACTTGGTAGCTCTCCAGGTATGAGTTTCTCAATGCATATAAGATGAGCAGAAAGAAGCCCATAATTCATGCCATAAATAATAAATAAACTTATTTTATACTTCAGTATGAAAAAAATTGGTATTTCTAATTAAAAAAATTAAAAAGACGTTTTTTTATTTTATTTATTTATTTATTTATTCATTCATAATCAAAAAGCCTTCAAGGCCAAAAGGAATTATATAGCTTTATATATAGAGTAAAAAATAGTAAAGTATTTATATTAATGCCTAAAATAAATTTTATTTAAAAAAATTGATAAAAAAAATTAAAAATTTTAAAAACCCGCGATATATCCAGAAAAGATGTAATATCTTCTAAGTGGCTGGACCGATTTTCAAACATAGCTAAGAACACTCTCGATCAAGTGGCCTTTCAAACAGAAAAAAACTAAATCAATCGGTCCAGCCGTAGAGCTGGCAAACTATCGATAGTCACGCCAAACTATCGAAAGTTTGTTGAAAAACTATCGATACTATCGATAGTATCGAATTATTTTACACTATGTTCACACGCCAACACGAACAGTCGTTTTGACTGTTGATATATGGATATAGTTCAAAAAAAAATTAGGTAAAAATTATAACTGCCTTATTCAGAAAAAATAATTTTGGTTTACAAATGGTTTACACAACAAATTTTGTATGAAAATTTATTTGTAAACGTTTTTTAAACTTAAATTATTTCTTTCTGAATAAGGCCTTAAATAATTAATTTTATGTTTAATTTCATTCTAATTTTTCAATTTTAAACACATATCTTTTTTTTGTCTACAAAAACATACCTACATATCGTCACCTTAAATGCAAACACACGTAACTACACAAAAATTCGAAATCAAGTTTTTGATTTATTATAATTCATTTTATCAAACTACATGTTCACTCAAATATTTAGATCTCTGCGATGAAAAATGACGATTTTATTAAAGAAATTCAAACAGACGTAATCAGCGTTGTCAACTTGGTGCGTTTCGCACCATTTTGGGTGCTTTTTGAAATTTTTTGTGCGAAAAATTCCTTAGTTGGTGCGTGGTGCGCTTTTTTTAAATTTTGGTACGTTTTTAAATTTTTGGTGGCGCCAACGCAAATTTAACACAACAATGGGTTAAAACTGAAAAATTTTTGTTGTGAAACTTACTAACTTCCTGATAGTGTTAATTACCATATTAATAGTAATGAAGTTTACAAACTACCACAATTTGAAATGAAATCTGTTGTATGACAACAATAATGATGAAAATATTTGCTTTTTTAGATTTAGTTGAACTGCAGTGAATTTTAATCAGAAATAATTTCTTATTCGGGCTGAAGTCTAGTGATGATTTGTTACAGCAACAATGAAATGCGTATACACAAGGCTGAACAAACAGCAAATAAATTTTAAATTCATAAATATACTTATGACAATATGTCGAATAATGAATTTCTTAAATTTTTTTTGGTTAAGTTTTTTTTAATTATGTGCATATAATGTAAAAGATTGTTTGTTTTTATTGTTATATTTTTAACCCCCGACCAAAAAAAGGGCTGTTATAAGTTTGTAATGTGTATCTGTGTGTCTGTACGAATCCACGTACAGGCCAAATGGCTGGACCGATTTTGATTTAGTTTTTTCTGTTTGAAAGGTGGCTTGATCGATAAGGTTGCTATCGATCGTACGTGGATTCGTACAGACACACAGATACACATTACAAACTTATAACAGCCCTATGTTTTAATAAAATCGGTCCATCCGCTTAGAAGACATCACATGTTTTCTAGAAATATTCGGGGGTTTTTGAAATTCTTAATTTTTGTTATTAATATGAATATATTAAGCTTCTGATAAAAAAAATAAAAATATTTTATTAGAATGATAAATAATGAACTTTTATTAGTTTTGAATCCTTTCTATTAATCGTTGATCTCTTTAAAAACTTTTGTAGAGAATTTATGAAATTAAAAAAAAAATATTATCTGTTATAGTACAAATGAATTTATAGTAAAAAATTTGCCAAGTCCTTTTAGGTTTTATTTTTTAACCCTGAACTGTAAAAGCCTGCTTTAGTGTTAAATTTATAACACAAAAAATATTTACTTTTTATGCAAAATTAATATAATAAACATTTTAAACTAAAAAAAGAAATTCTAAGCTTGGTGCGTTTTTTTGCAAATGGCGCGTTTTCTTCTCCATTTTGGTGCGTTTTGAAATTTCAAAGTTGACAACGCTGGACGTAATTACGAATGCATCTATTTTTTATTGCAAGGAACGTAACTAACAATAAAGCTTAAAGATACATAAAAAGGAAATAAATGTTTAAGAAGATATAAGAATCCATACTACCAGTAAATTTCGAAGAAAATTTTCAAGAATACTTTATTATTATTGATTTTGTAACGTTTTTTTTTTGTTTCTCCTGTAAAAAATATAAAAGTGTAGTTACATACGTTTGCATTTAAGGTGACGATACGTACATACTCGTTTGTATGTAATAATTTTGTTTTAATAGCCAATTCAGATAAATTAGCGATAATTTGTTATCAAAAAATTCAGTAAGATTCAGAATGGAAGAAAATGGTTCGCTCACAAAATTTTGTATATTTCAATCAATATTCGAGCGCGAATCGTGAATGTGAGTGAGAGTGAACATCGATATTTGTTGTCCGTGTGATCATGCTATTAGGAATGCTGAATTTCAATTTTCAATACATATCGCTCATTTATTCATTATTATAACTCTAATAAAAATAGTTTTTAAAAAAATGTGTTAAGTTCTCAATTTACATACAACTCAGTGGATATATTAATAAAGCTTTCTTCTATCAAGAGATGAGCTTGCACGCCATCGCATGAATTTTTTTACACAAGATGAAATGTGAATTGCCGGGGCATTCTGTATTATTAACTGAATAAATTAATTTTTTGAGTTATGTCGTTATTATATTAATAGAGCCATATGTACTTATGTATTTTCAATAGAAGATAACTAATATGTTAAATTTTATCGAGTTTGTTGACAATTTGGTAATAATTTTTTTCAACGATAGTATCGCTATCGAGAAAAAACTATCGATAGTCTAATAAAAACAAAACCATCGATACTATCGATAGTACTATCGATAGTTTGCCAGCTCTATCCAGCCGTTTGGTCTGTACGAGTACTTGTACAGACACACAGACACTAGTGTTGTCATTCGAACAAAAATTTTTCGAATATTCGAACAACTTTTTATCATTTTTGTTCGAACGAACAAAAATTTCCAATTTAGAATAAAAAATTATTCGAATCATTTATGTCGAATATTCGAATATTCGAACAATTTCCTTAACAACTTTGTTTAAAAAGTATTTTACATATCATAACTTTTTAATGTGTTAACAATATGATATTAAGTAATCAAATTACTCCAAATTTTAAATACTCGTTCGAGCTTGTTTGTATGTTCGCTAACCTCATATTTTGCTTTCTTGCTGGGAAAAGAAAATGCTTCTTTAATGAAATTAGAAGGTGTCCTACAATTCCTGATAAAGAGTTTAGAAAAAAATAACTGTTTTTCTCTAAAAAGCCTTAAGAATCGAATTATTGAACAACGTAAAAAAAGATTAAATACCAACTTTTTAAAATACGTCACAAAAAGCGAAAAAATTTATAAGTTTGTAATATGTGTCTGTGTATCTGTTTGTATTTACGAGTCCACGTAGACACCAAACGGCTGGACTAATTCTGATTTAGTTATTTCTGTTTGAAAGGTGACTTGTTCGAGAGTGTTCTTAGCTATGTTTGAAGAAAATCGGCCAAGCCGCTCAGAAGGTATCAAATCTTTTTTAGATATATTCTGTTGGATCTGCGTGTCCTTGACGCCGTAGCTGCCAAACGGATTGACCGATTTTAATTTGCTTTGTTTTCGTTTTAAAGGTGACATGATCGTATATCTTCTAATTTATACATGAAGAAAATCGGTCTACTCGATTGGAAGTTCTCATAAATTTTCTATATATTAATTTACTCTTTTCTTTTTTGCGAAAATGCGATGTTTTTGCGATGTTCTACTAATACTTCAATAGTATTAGTAGAACATCGAGTTCTTAACTTATGCTACAGCGTCAACTGCGTCAAAGACTTTTAAAATTTTTAATTTTTGTTATTAATATTTATAAATTTGTTATTGAAATTATTTGTTTTTCTTGTGTAATGAACTATTTTTCGTTTGTTAATAAAAAAATTTAACTATATGTGTAGTTCTTTGCACACTTTTTTAAGATTATTCGAATATATTTTTAAATTCTTTGTTCGTTCGAATATTCGAACAAAAGTTCAAAATTATTCGTCTGTTCGAACAAGAAAAAAATCATGAAATTTCATTCGAACAAATATAAAAGACGAATAATTAACAACACTAACAGACACACACTACAAACTTATAACACTCCTTTTTTGGTCGGGGGTTAAAAAGATAAAAAATTAACATTAACCTTGAATGCACGTTTCCACGGTTGTAAAACTTTTACTTCTTTTCTTATACAAAAGTAAAATTTTTCCTTTTTCTCAATAAATTAAATATATCTTATATTCTTTAAAGAAAGAAATTGGCGTAAGAAATCAGAATCATAAAAAAGGATGATTCCAGGGTTGGGAAACTTACACTTTTTGTGATATATAAAAATAAAAAAAATTGCTCTCTAGATAAGAATTTTATATCTACTCTTAGATTAAGTTGCAATACTTTATTTTGTTTTTATATTTATTATACATTAACTACTCTGTTAAATTTAAATTAAATGATATTTTTAAATGCGCGGTATTGGTAAATATTGTATTAAATTAATCACAAATGTTTTTGAAATTCAAATTTTTTTTAATAACATGGTTTTCTTGAACATAATTCTTGTCAATTTATTTCTGTGTACAATTTCGCAATTTTATTTACACAAACCGTTGTAGTTTCAAAATCAATTAATTATTTTATTGACATAACATAAAAATTAATTGTATTTACAACTCATTTTTTTTCTGTGAATAACTCAAATGAAACTCCAAATGATGGAATATTAAGTTTGGCTGGTTTAGCACGTTGCTGGTATAGGAAAAAAAGGATTCCAGCCCATTTGGGGCCAATAATATTATTAGCTAGAAAAACTAGATTGCAAAGACAAATTTAGATCCCGTACAGGAGGGTTCTTACACAAAAAGGTATATTTCCATTTCTAATAACTCGAATATGTTATTGAAAGATATTTTATTGTCGAGAAAGGGACATGCGATATTAAGTCACAAGAAATTAAAAATTGCATAAAAATAACAGAAATGTATAAGTTCATATTATAATACGAGTATGTATTTCACCTAGAAGGCTTTAATTGCTTTCAAACAGTCCTGAAAAATTAAATCTATGTGCGTATGTTTTCATTTGTTCTTGCATGTGCATCAAAGCATTTTAAGTTAAAATTAAATACACAATACCATATTGCAATGCACATGTAAATAAAAGAAAGCTCAGGAAACAAACAGTTCCTTTGAAGAGTATTTTCCTAACCAATCTTTATTTTTATCATCTCTTTTTACGATTCTCCATTTTTGGTGTCCTTACAATTTGTTTATTTACAAGTTATTTCAGCTTAAGTGTCAACATCTCCATGCACAATCACTCATACTCTCAACGAATTGCAACAACTTTCATGGAGTTCTTAATTTTCAACTTGACTACCAACTGCCATCCAGCCAGTCAATTTTGTAGCCAAACACTTGACCACTTCAGTTGCAACTGTTTCATTTCATTTACTAAAATCCCACTCACTCGTTTTGCACTCATCCGCTTTATGTTTACTTTAAATGAAATGATTTAAGCATTCCCTAAAGTGTAATTAATATGTAAATGATAGTCTACTAATCAAATAGTAAGTAACAAATTGAAATTAATGAGTATGAGAGATGTTTGGTGCATTAAAATTTTATTCGTAGCAGCAAAAAGTAAATAAGGATGAGGAAAGGAATTGCAGCTAATTAATTTAAATAAGTCAAATGTAACAGAAAGTAAATTCCAATTATTGTTTCCATGTTGACACAAGCTATTTTGAAAAAGGTGTTAAATAAAAATTAATCAAATACTTTTTGTGCACACATGTTTTAATACCAAATTGATATGAAGATATCAACGCCGAAGAAATATGTACCTTAATTGGACCTTAATCATACGAGGGGAAAAATAACTGATGGAACCTCAATAAACTTGCTTCAAATTGCATACTTGCGTTAAAAGAATTCTACAAAAATACCTTCCAAGCCGAAAAATATCAACTAAAAAAGATGTTATTCTCGGTGTCGCGGAAAACCATCGGCTCCTCGCCCAAAACTAAGTTCAGTCTGCTCATTTCAGTTACTTCCAAGTAACAATGACATAAGATCATTACCTATCACCAGCGATCAATTGACAATAAATTTGATTTTATTGCATCCTTACACCCAGAAAAACTTCGCATTAAAATCTAAGAAAACAAGGTTAATTTAACATTTTTCCGCAACAATTGTATTTCGTACGTGCTTTATGTTAATTCAACATGATTTACAATAATATTCAAAGAATTTTCCTTTTGCAATAATTTCATTTCATGTTGTTTTAGTATTACAGTACTGTTAAATCAAAATGAAGAATCAAAGTTATTTCAAATTGAAACAACGTGAATTTGATACTGAAATAACACGAAGAACCATGTTGAATCAAAGTTATTTCTAGTTGAAACAATATGAATTTAATTTAGGTTAGGTTACGTTAAGTTGAAGAGAGGAGCCATTACGCTCATGTCTGGGGACATAGAAATAAGCCAATCCAGGCCTGTTGTGCGCTCTCATGTAAACTAACAAATGAACCCCACCTTTATAGGAAGTTAGTAGTATGGTTCACGTAATCCCTCAAACTTTTCCAGTCAATACCTCTACGGTGGGTAATGCCCGGTAAGGTGTCATTCCCTAACTAATGAGATCTCTTCTGGGTGAAATCTGGACAATGACAAATAAAGTGCTCTATTGTCTCCATGCATTGCCTGCATTTATTGCCATTCGTAGCTCCAATCTGGTACATTCCAGTGAATTTAATTTAATGTGGTTACTTTATTGCATTAATTATTATTGTTGGCTTCAACGGCCAATATTTACCGCTGCAGCGATAACAACCTTAAATAATCACACTAAATAATAAACAATAAATAAATACCATCATGAACTAAGTTTTAAGTTCACATAATTTAATTGATCACTTAACATTAAATTTACATCAAACACAGAATTATATATTATTTCTAATAAATTTAAAATGATTTGCAATCAATATTTTTGCAAATATTAGCTGCGTACTATCGTTAACAATAAGTTACGGGTCACACAATCGTTATTGCAAGCGACAATATGTACAGACAAAAATTACGATTGTCAGATCGTTAAAAGTTACTGAATCGTTCTTTCAATGTTCAAATCAAAGTAGCCAAGTTTTTACTGTCAGCAAATATGTATTTAAAAATTTTATTCAGTTGTTGGAAGTACATATAAGCCTTTTAAACATTTTTAAAGTTTTCTTCTAAACAAAGTTAAAAACGGATAAAATTACGTCATTTCTGTGTTTTACAAGTGAGTATACATTAATGATAATTTATTAATATTTTGATATTTTTATTATTTAGAAAATCCCTAAATGCAAGGAACGTAAACCGGTTTACTTGTGCAAGCTAGCCTAATAGTATCCAGACTTTAAATATTTAACTTGTACTCAAAACCTATTTCTGTTAATAAAAATTACAACATAAAACAATACCTGGACGTCGACTCTGTATTTCGAATCGAAAGACATTGCTTTCGGATTTTTGTGTTATTAAAATTGAAATTCGAAAGAATTTGCATTCGTTTCGAATTACAGAGCGTAAACCCCCGGAAAAAACACAAGGATTTAAAACAAAGATAGTCTAATAAATATTTACAACAAACATTTAAATTTAAAAGGAATAAGAAAATTTTGCTTTTTATGTATCTCATCTAAAATATTTAAAATAATTATTTTACCGATTGACGGCCTGTCCCACGATGCCACCAGAAATCGTTCGATCGAATACTTATATTGAAAACAACAACACTTTTTCTTATGTTATTGCTATTTGCAATACAAGCAGTCGATCGAACGATTTCAGGTCCCATCGTGGGACAGGACGTAAGATTCTCCCGCCACTACTTTCCGGCAACACTATAAAGTGTTATGTTTTCTTTTCGAATTAGATTGAATAGTCAAGGCCCTAAGGTATGCAACAACTAATTTAAGCTTTAAACATTCAACGAATCTAACATTTAAAGTTGCATACTTTTGATACAGAAAATTAACATTATTTAAAAATCTGGCACCTCTATACGTTGGCTGCATATGTGACAGCGCATAGAGAAAGGCACCTAAGGGTAAAAAAAATCAATTTTCACTTCTTTTTTTTTGATGTGGACAACATCTGTGCATCGAATGAGACCGATCCCATGCCCCAAAAGTGTTCCCTCCCAGAGATATGCGCGTTTTATGATGTGATGGTGCACCAAAGATACACGTATTTAAATCTTTAAAATGCTCTCCTGAACAAAACCGGTTTTTACCCTTAGGTCCCTTTCTATTTTACGCGTCACATATTAGCTGCATTTCTACTTAAAAAAGTTAAAACAAAATAAAAACAACAAACAAAACGAACGAACGAAATTCGATGCCAAACAACAAAAACATCTATGTGAGCATTTTTATCTGCCGAACTTTTAACAACAAAAAGTCGGCTACACACAATGACAAAAGTCATGTGCTGCTTTGAAATATTAAAATAACTGTCTGTACTTACTTGCTAGTGAGAGTGATGGAGCCATACTTTTACGATGAACTATGACATTAAAATAGACAGCAGAATACGTAGATATGTATGTATGTTTGTCGGTACATACATTTCCATACATACATATATGTAAGTACATATGTATGTACATATGTATGTATGTACACATGTAATATCCCTGCAGAAAGTGCGAATAGTGAAATTGTGGTGATTTACTAGTGACGTTGTCAGTAGTACTACTGGCCAGGTGTTCCACAGCCAATGGTATCATATATTGACATTTAACATTAGCATGTCATTGAAAATCCACCACTAGACTATAGCACTACTAACTTAGTAGTTCTTTCGGGACCACATGGAGACATTGGTACCAAAGATTCACTAGTAAATTTTAGGGGCTCTAGTCTACAATATCGATATATCCAATCTCGTTGTCAATAGTAAACTTATAGTGACATTGTCAATAGTGCTACTGACTAGGTGTACCCCAGCCAATGCAAATGCCTATTGACAAATAGGCATATTATTGCACAACATAATAAAAAAGAAAAACAAACTATTGACGCGTTCATTGACAATATCACCAGAAATACACTAGAACTGTCGTCTCTAAAGTATCTCTACTCGCGCATAAAAGGAAGGTTGTCGACATTTTAACTAGTGCAATTGCTGGAGAAAGAGTATTGACATAGAGGCATATGGTTCAAGGTTGACTACAGGGATATTATGGAACCGAACGAACCACTTTTAATTTAAATAACACAAAGTTTGATTTCGTATTAAATTATAGTAGATAGATATATATGTACATGTGTATGTAATTATGTATTAACATACAGATGCTAAGGACATTTATACAGTCTACATACATATGTACATGTACATAGGCATATGCTTCTTTATTTTTATTTATTTTATTTTTTTTCTTTAAATAACTAAACCTTACTTTTTAACACTTTTTACTCTTTTATTTAATCAAAATTACATACATTTTTGTAATTAAAATTACTTTTTTCAGACACGCGACACGACCTGCGCCAAAGTTTTACAGATACTATTTTCCTGTTTTCTTCCTCTTGTTGTACGTCAGAGATAATAATTAACGTATTCAAAATTGCAATTAATTGTACTTTTTTATTTAATATTGTGCAAAAAGGACAAGAGAAAGTGTTCTAAAATTCATATAATTTTACATTTGTAACTGGAAAAGTAGAATACGAGATTCATTACATATTTTGTTTTCCTTGATTCTTAATAATTCATCGCATATTTATGACTGTCTCAAGAGCGTAATTAAACAAGTTTATGTGGAGTTCCTTAAACTTAGGGAAGTAATCTGGATATCAATTAAATAAGCATCTAAGCATTCTTACACTGGTAGAAGAGTTTAAAATTTTATTAACATATACACATACATACATACATACTATACACATGTATATAAATATGTACATTGTATTCATTTGTATAAAAAGCCAATTAAAGTTCGGCTCACTCCCACTGATGTGAAAGACATTTCGTAAGTTCATAATTCCTTGGAATTTTAAGTAAGTAATTCAATTTCAAAAATCACACCCAATCAGTAGAATATCTGAATGAATCTAAGAACCTTTGATTCCAAAAATGGCAACAGCTTTGCGAAAAATTCTAACATCGGTCAACAATGAAATATATGTTGAAAACAAACAAGAACAACAGCTTTTTAAAATTCAGAAAATTTGCAGTACATATTTTAAACACAGGAACCTAAAGAAGTAATTATTCTTGAATTTTTAAAGAATAAAATCAAGTACAAGAAAATATCGGAAAACGTGGCCAATCACACCATTTTAGTTGTTTTCAATTAGATTTTTCGAAAATCGAATGATCTTGAAAGTTTTTATGTTTATTGTTTTTTCAAGCAGGAATAAATTTTATTTTAGATTTTCATATTTTTGATCAGAAATAAATGTTATTTTATGATTTCTATTTTTTCGAGCAGAAATAAAAACCAATTTCTGATTTCTAATTTTTCTAAAAGAAATGAAAGTTACATTATAGTAAAAAAAAAATATATAGGTACATTGTACATACCCAGTCAGCATTTTATGAAATTAATGATCATATTCGAGTCATTTCGAGTCGACTCCTCCGCACGATTAAAATAAGCATTTATGCGCTCGTTTTCGCGTCGAAAATGACCGTTCATTCGGGAGAAAATGGTACCCTAGCCGCGAGTCTTCTAAAAGAGTCTTTTATGACTCGCATTTGTAATCAATTTCGATTCACTTTCGAGACAGTTTGTGAGTATTTACATTCAGTTTTTTTTTTTGTTTTAAATTTTTATATTTTTATATTTTCTTGATCTTACTACACGAGCTTACTGTTTGTTTTTGTTTTTTAAACAAATCACTTTCTAAGTGTTTCTGGGATTCATTTTCGAATCATATTTTAAGCGCAGAACTGATTAATCAGTTTTTGATAATTTAAGGCAGTCGAAAGAGACTCAGTTTGGTGAAGCAATCAATCTTCCACATGCTGACTGGGTATATACATATATATGTATGTACTAGTGATGTGTCAAATGTCAATTACATTTGAAATTTATAGACATTAAATTGGGGTTCTTTTTACGGCTGCGAAACATTTTTTATGAAAAAGAACTTCATATTCCTGTTGGTGTACTTTAAAGTTAATAAAAACTATCCAAAATCGTAACGATCGTCACTAAAGGCGGTTTCAGACAATACAAGTATTAATACTTTTGACGAAAATGTTTCCCTGATCTAATTTCTGTTTAAAAAATTTCAAAAAACAATAACAACTCAACATGTCAGAGTTGAATTTTCCACAAAAGTATTAATACTTGTATTATAGTCTGAAACGGCTTTAAGTAGTATTTCAAAATAATACAAAATACAAATTTCTATAAAAAATTTAATGGATCACAGCACTAAACAGAGAGTTCATTTTATGCCAAACAATCTAGAAATAACATAAATTAAAAATTTTAAAAACCCTCGACTTTTTTCAGAAAAGATGTTATATCTTCTAAACGGCTGGACCGATTTTTTTCAAACATAGCTAAGAACCCTCTCGATCAAGTCATCTTTCAAACAGAAAAAACTAAATGAAAATCGGTCCAGCCGTTTGGCCTGTACGTGGACACAGACAGGCACACAGATACACAGATACACAGACACACACTACAAACTTATAACACCCCTTTTTTAGTCGGGGGTTAACAAATTGTAGTAAAACTGTTTAAATGATTTTCATTCTTCATCTCTTCTCTTTCTACATTTTTAGACAATCTTAATGCACATAAACAAACTACAACATTTATTAGTAATAAAGGTAACAAATACATAGAAGGAAACGGTATTATAGAAATTTATCAAAATATTTCTTCCAATTCTCACAGGCAAAAGGGTCCTTTAAAAAAATATATTCATAAATTTTCTTCATATCAAATATCAAATAATAAGTTTTAAAATTATTGTTGGCCCACTTCAGACTACATCGCATAAGTTTTGACAGATGTATTGATGAAAACTTTCATACATAGACGTATTTTCAGGGGGATAGTAAATTAATTTTTAATTTAACCGAAATAAAGAAAATATTTTTATTAAAACGGCTGTTATCTAGGAACTAGATCGTTTACAGGTTAAATTACTAATAAATAGTTTTATTAAAAACAAGTCCTTCCATCATCAAATCCAAAGTTCCAACCTGATATATAATATCAAATTGTTCTGCGGTATTTTTTGGCTTCCGTATTGTATGTTAAAAAGTACAGGGTGGGCCAAAAGAAACCAAGGGGTGTAAAAGTTTAATAACTTTTTTGTTTATTAACTTTTTTTTATTTTTTCTTTCAAATTATATAATATACAAAATGGAAATTTTTTTACACTAAGTATGAAAAATGATGTCTCTTAAATGACCACCGTTTTCAGCTTCGCACTGATGGGCTCTTTTTAGAGCATTTTCCATAACATCTTTCAAAACTTGTCGCTGTAGCGTTCGAATTTCTGCAACAATGTTTGACTGGAGTTCAAGGATTGTCTCTGGCTTGTTCACATACACTCGCTCCTTCACAAAACCCCAAAGAAAATAGTCGGGTGCTGTCAAATCTGGCGATCGCGCTGGCCAAATAATTTCCGAATTTCGAGAAATTAATCCCTCTCCAAAAATTTGACTTAAAAGTGCCATTGTGTCTCGGGCAGTATCGGCAGTGGCTCCGTCCTGCTGAAACCACATACCAGGCCTATTTTCAAGAGCAGGACGTAAAACATTTTCTATCATAAACCGATACCGCTCTCCATTTACGGTTACAGCACTTCCATCTTCATTCTCGAAGAAGTAGGGCCCAATGACATTTTCAGATGTGATCCCACACCATACTGTACACCTGATGGGGTGCAATTGGCGTTGATGAATGGCTCTTGGATTTTGAGAACCCCAGAACCAACAGTTCTGCTTATTAACAAAGCCATTCAAATGAAAATGAGCTTCATCACTCATAATCAAATTTTCAATAAAGTTGATTTCATTTCTGGCCAACTCTTGAAATTTAACTGCAAAATTTAGACGTTGCCGATGATCTGCGGGTTTTAATTCTTGGACCAATTGCACCTTATATGAGTATAACTGTAAATCTTTTTTAAAATGCGCCGTAGTGACGTACGAGACATTTCTAGCTGAGCAGAACGCCTTCTGCCAGATGTTTCTGGTGCTTCGTTAACACTTTGCTGTACTCGTTCAATATTTTCCGCAGTGCGACTTAAACGTGGTCTACCGGTTCGAGGCAAATCTCTTACGCTACCATGTTGGTGATGACGATTAACTAAGCAACGAATCATCGCTTCAGATGGCGAAATTCTGACGTTAAAATGTCGGTGATATGCTCTTTGCGTTAAAATAATTGATCTCTGGTTTAAATAATAAAATTCTATTGTTCTGGTTCTCTGTTCAGTTGTGAACCTCTCCATTATAAATTCTCCAAGTGTTGTCTATATAATCTGAAAGAAAAAATATAAAAAAATTAATAAACAAAAAAGTTATTAAACTTTTACACCCCTTGGTTTTTTTTGGCCCACCCTGTACAATTATACTGAATTTATTATCATCTCTGTTTTCCGTTTCTTATTTAGTTCTTTTTTTATTGTTAGCTATTTCTGTACACGTTCGTTTATACTTCCTGAAATTTATTTTCCTATCGCCTAAGGATATGTACTAATTTTTAAGAGAACTGTGATTGAAAATATCATGTGGCATCTCTACAAAAAAGTTTGCGAAGAATGAAGTTCTAAAGAAGTTCAGTGCCACCAAAAAAAATTTTTTTTTAAGATCTTACATACATACATATATGTATGTATATACTAGTGATGCACGAATATTCGTATTCGTATTCGAATTTTCGAATATTCGGCCATTTTCAGGCGAATACGAATACGCATATTTTTCCAAAGAAATTAAATAAATAAATGCATAAATCCTAAACGAAATTTAAATAAATGACTAAAAATTTTAGTTTGTACAAATACATTAATTTTTTTAATGAAATTTGTGCTTTGTATCATTTTCAAATATTATTTAATGACGATCATTAAAATTTTGGGTACTTTTTATTAACTTTAAAGTACGCCAACAAGAGTGTGGAGTCCTTTTTCATAACAATTTTTTAATATTTCATATTGCATATAATATTCGTATTCGTATTCGCGAATATCTTTTCAAATATTCGTATTCGTATTCGCGAATATCAAAAATTGACATTCGTTACATCACTAGTGTGTACATATGTATGTATGTACATATCGATGGCCTGAAGGAGAAAGCCCTTGAGTCGTATTCTTTAGGAAATTGAGTTTTCAAGTGATTCCAATACATTTCACGCAAATACACCTAGTCCCAAAAATGTATACCAATAGTGTAGAAAATAATGATTTTACAAAACAAGTTACATTTTGAATATTACAGTTTCTGTTTGTATGTTTTTAACTTCTCCTGTAAAGTTGCAATTATTTGAGTTGGAGCCTTTCTACTTGCGACCAACGATATTTATTTGTGTGTTTGTATGTAAGTACATAGTTTCCAAATTGTTTATAAATTTTACACTTTCAATTGAATTTTTTATAAAAGCAGCGCTCTTTTTAAATAAATTGTGTTTGAATTTATAATTGTTTATTTTTCTGCCTAATTAAGGGAGTGTCATTAAAAACCATTTTTTGGAACTTTCCTACCATACGAAGTTCGCAAATAGAGCTGTTCACTTTAGGAGCGCAGCTTTTGCATATTCCTATTATAGTTTTTAACTTAAATATATTATTACACGATAGACTAGGGTGCTGATGAAGTGCGTGGCTGCACAGAAAAATATCCGTATTTCCCCCCGCTAAAAATTCTAGTTTAATTTTTCTTCTCTTCTTTAGAAAGTAACATTAATTAATAAAAATATTTCATTCAATAAAGAATTCAAATTACGGAGCTTAAGCCCGAATAAGAAATTATTTCTGATTAAAATATTATTACACCTTAAAACTATTTAAGAGCGTTGTTGGTTAGTTGTCAATAACTGAATGTATGACACAAAATTTTAGGTTAGCAACATCTAATATCGTCGATAAATTGATCATTTTCGGTTTTGCGATCAACAATGCTTAATAAATTTGCGCAAACGAATCAATGAAATTTCTAACCAGACACATGAACATATGTATGTGTATCCAGTATTTAAAACTCGTATTGGTATTAGGCTAAGCAAAAGCTTTGCCAAAACTTAAACATAAAAAACTACAATCTTGTTTTAAACCCTGAGTACCTAGAACGCAAGCATGAATAAAAAAACTAGTTTGCGCACTCAGCCGTACAAAAAAAATTTATACTGCGCATAAAAATACGTCATCATAGAATACACACGAGTGTTTGTTGTAAAAGTGTGAGTGAGAGAGAGAAATCACATTCCACACACAAATGTATGTACTTTTTTACAACAAAAATTCTATGTCTACGTCAGTGGTGTCAAAAATAAAACTATAGTTGTATGTGTGAGAAAAGCTGTCTCATTCGTCTCTGAAGGTACATCGAAAAAAAGAAATATTTGCAACAAATGCAGTTTTGTGAAGCAGCTCAAAATATATAATAAGGAGTCTATATTTTTTTTTTTTTTTTTTGTAGTGCATGTATTTATTTATTGTATCTTCATATGTGAACTAACAATAAGTATTCAAATCTTAAATCTATAAAAAAAATTATTAGGCCCGACCAGTGTCGGACATAAACTTAGTGGTAGTTATAAATAATACATTAGTAGTGATAATCAAAAAAAGAAGGGGGGGGGGGAAGTATTTTCAAGTAGTCCCATCTGGAGTGTTAGGTATAAGAGCTCGTGTGTCCCTCTTTTTTAAGCGGATGTGTCCAGTAAAGTTCAAAATATTACGAGCAAGCGGATTAGGATGTGATTCGAGTTTTGTTAAATATTTGCCTGCGTATTTTGCAATTTCTTCAGTCACTAGTGGCATATTTAAATCACGATGTATAATAGAATTTTGGATGTACCATGGAGCCGATGTTATTAACCGTAAAATTTTGTTTTGCCTTCGTTGGATTCTCTCGACATTGGAAGCTGAAGCAGTGCCCCATAACTGAATTCCGTAGCACCATATTGGCTTCAAAAGCGACTTGTACAGTAAAAGTTTGCAGTCTAAGCTGAGTGTTGAGTTTCTGCCAATCAACCAATATATTTGAGTTAACTTAAGTTTCATCTGAGTTAACTTAGAGTCAATATGATGTTTCCATGTAAGTCTTCGATCAAGGTGTATACCAAGGTATTTCACTTGGGAATGTTGAGGAATATTTTGATTGTTGATTGGAATGGGGGAGCAAGTATCTCTTCTTAGGGTGAACGTTATATGGACACACTTTTGTTCATTGACTTTAATTCTCCATAAGTTCAACCATATTTCCAGCTGAGTGATATGTTCCTGGAGATTGCGGGATGCCTCATAAGGGTTTTCGTGCACACTCATACAGGCTGTATCATCGGCAAAAGTAGAAATATGGATATTATTGCTCACAGGCATATCACAAGTATATATTAAATACAAGACAGGACCCAGAATACTACCCTGGGGCACACCAGAAGATATAGATTCGGGCACACTCGTGAACTCTCCTTCCACAACAGTGAACTTCCTATCAATAATATAACTTTCCAAAAGCTTTTGAATGTTTATTGGCAGATATGTCTTCAATTTTAAAACTAGGCCTTCGTGCCATACTTTATCAAACGCCTGAGAAACATCAATAAAGAGAGCAGAACAATACTTCTTTTCTTCAAATGTTCTTCTTACAACTTGGACCAGTCTATGCGTTTGTTCAATCGTGCTGTGCTGACTTCTAAAGCCAAATTGATGGTCCGGGATGCACCCATTATCAGTTAAAATTTTGGACAATTTAGTCATGAGCAGCTTTTCGAAAAGCTTTGAGATTGTAGATAGTAAGCTTATGGGCATATATGACTCAGTCTTGGTAAGATCTTTGCCCGCCTTTGGAATCATTTTGATCTTGGCCAGTTTCCAGTTATGTGGAAAATACTGCATTCTTAAAATAGCATTAAAAGTAAATAGCAGGATTCTTATTGCAATATGAGGCAAGTTCATGAGCATTTTGTTACTAATGCCATCAATACCTGGAGCTTTCTTCGGGTTGAGTTCAGCAATTACTTTTTGTACTTCACGCATCTTAAACCTTAAGGGACGAGGGGGTAGAGAAACTACACTCGGTAAATCAGCAGCACCCGTACATGAATTGGGAGTGAATACAGATTTTAAATGCTCAGAAAATAAGTTACCTTTCTCACTATCACTTCTTGCCCAGCCTCCGGACGCAGTACGCAATGGTGATTTAAGATCAACGGGTCGTTTAAGATTTCTAGTAGCGCGCCATAAAGAGTAATTAGATGCGGACGTTACATCAAGACCTTCTAAATACTTTTCCAGTAGTGCAGTTTTTTCCGACGATAGCAGCTCTTTGAGTCGTTTAGTACATTCTTTAAGTCTGATTTTATTTAGGGGTAATCTGTGTTGTTGCCATTCTCTTCTAGCTCTCCTTTTTTCACATACAAGACGTTCAATTTCCGTAGAATAAATTCTGTTAAAGCCGGTCTGCGGATAGGAGGTAGTGGCGTGTTCAGCAGCCTGTTTAATATTTTCGTTAAGATTGGCAATGTTAAATTCAATATCATCGCATGATCTAAGCGGAATGTTTTCTACGCAGTGACTACTAAGATATTTTTTGAATGCCAGCCAGTTGATTCCATTAATCAACTTCACATATGAGTTAGTTAAATCACTCCTTAGTGGGTTGAAAATTGTAACTATTGTTGGAGAGTGATCGGAGGACAGATCTAGAGAGGCCTCTACATGAATTAAGTCCCTATGAATATTTTTCGTGATGGCAAAATCTATAACATCTGGAATTTTTCTTACGTCAGTAGGCCAGTAAGTAGGCTCCCCACTCGAAATGACATCTAAGCCCATTTTTGAAATTGTATTGAACAAGGCTCGACCTCTAGGTGTAACAAGACGCGATCCCCAGTACGTATGTTTTGCATTGTAGTCACCAGCTGCCACGAAACAAGATCCAAGCGATTTGTAGAACTTCTCATACTGATCTTCGGTAACTGAAAATCTGGGAGGTGAGTAAATTGATGATATCACGAAGTTCGCACAAAAATTTTCTACGAAAATATTCGTTGCTTGCAAATATTCTTCACTAACGTTGTCAAGGACATAGTGCTTGAGTCTTGACTTAATCAGAATTGCTGATCCACCACATGCTCTCTCTCTCGGGTCCTTTGTATCATATAAAGTGTAACCATTTATTTTAAATAAGCTTCTTGAGGTCAAATGAGTCTCAGAAACCAACATTATATCAATATTTTTTTCCATGAGGAAGTGCTCAAGTTCATTTTTATGTTGGCGAATGCCGTTTGCGTTCCAGAAGGAGTCTATATGATAGAAAATTAAAAAATAAGGAATGAAAATTAAAGAAAAAAATTGCGGGCGACCCATATTTTCCGAGTTACGGCGCTGTAAGCTTTTCATAGGAAACTGTGAAGAAATTCCAAAAATAAATTGTTAAATAGCTTATCTGATAGAAACTTCAAAAATAAGAAGAAAAAATTAAACAAAAAAATTGGTTGCGACCAATAGTTTCCAAGTTATTGGTCCTTTAAGTTTTAATATTAAATGCAGTTTAGTAAAGCTGCTCCAAAAAATACCAAAATTACTTTTTAATATATATTTATTTCTTTCCTTAAAAGTTTTGTAACATAAAATACATTGAATGTCGCAAAAAGCATTACTGATCATAGAATATTTTTCGCATACCACTTTTTTTCTTTCACTGTCTCTATAAAGAATTTAATACACCCGCTGCGCATGTGTTATCGTCGCTGTTTCATTAACGACTAAATGGAAGAGAATAAGAATGTGTGTGACTTTAGTTTGCACAATTGTACCATGAAACTGCAACGTCATAAGCAAAAAATAAAATAACGGACCTGCACAATGCGCAAACTTGTTTTCTTCATTAATGTAGTACAGTGTCCATCATCCCATTAACCTGAGGGCTCTGCTAATATTCTGCTTCACATACGTACACAGCGCAACCAGGGCTGTCAGATTTGGCGATTTCTCGCCAAACGTGGCGATTTTTCAACTGGTTTGGCATCCAAACTTTTGGTTTGGCGACATGGAGATTTTTCTGGCGATAAATAAATTTGTTGGCGATTATTATGGCTATTTTTTTAAACAAAATTTAACATCAAAATTTTTCTAATTCAGAAAAATTAGTTTGTTGAAGGAGTAGTTTCAAAAATAAATCCTACCAAAACTCGTTGGCAAGAAGTTAAAACATTTTGATTTTGATGATTTTTCTTATATTAATTATAGACATTAATGCGTTTTGAATTTGTATGAGAAAAAATTACAAGAAATAATTTTTGGCGATTTTTTTTAACTTGGTGATTTTCTGATAAAGTTTGATACGATAATTTTATAAAGATTTATATTAAAAAATTGTTATAAAAAATCAAATTTATTATCAAATATTTACTAGGAACAACTACATAAAACAGATTTTTGGCGATTTTTAAAATCAATTTGGCGAAATAGGTCGGAAAAAATCAGAAAACCCTGAGCACAACTACTAACAAAAATCTAAACCAAGAGCATACAACACAAAAAAGAAAAGATTTCCGTCGCATTTTTTATAAAAAAAATACACCGAGAGTATTTAAGCACCACCAAAATAATTTGATTTTTTTCTATATAAATAAATAATCTAATTTAAATCTTTTTATAACCGCACTTTTTATTGCTGTAGAAAAAATATATGGAATATATAGTTGGAATATAAGTTTTTATTTGACTTAATAGATGCTGAGTGTTTAGTATGTATCCGGAAATTTAAAAAAATAGTACATACAGTCTAAGGCACCACTTCATATAAAGGTTCACTCATATAAAATTAACCCATAAAAATATTTTTCATATACCCAATTAAACATTTACAAGAGCAATTTTTTTCAGTGGAACAGCACTAAAGATGTATTATTGGTGAACATTGATGTTCACAATCTGCACAATCGTGCGATTTTTTTAAGAAATATGGTAGAGTATATGAAAATTTTCAAAGACAATAACAATTCATCAGATCAGTGCTGTGTAGGACAGTGAGCCATGACCTTTACCTGTACTACCAAATATTTGCCCCAACCAGTGTTGTCAGATTTATTTTGAGCCTCTTCGCCAAATGGCTTTTCGAATATCGCCAAATATCGGCAATATAATAAAACATTAAATTTTAATACGAAAAAATATTTTTATTTTGTAATTACATTAAAAATTTTGTTAAATGCTAAATTTAGTAGGAAACGACTATGGTAAAACCTAAAAATTAAGCGAAGTCTTAAAGAAAATACTTAAAAATAACATTCCAAAAGATCAATCTAAATAGGATATATTGAACTTAAGCACCAACTTCAAAATCATTATTTAAATATTGTGATAAGACTGAATTAACAAATTAAATTAAACTGAATTAATAAATAAATATTTGCTTAAGTACACATGTCATATCCTTGAAGTGGTAAGCACGAGCAGCATCGTCGTAATCATACACTTTATGCGATAACTCGTGCAGGATTTTTTGTGCTTTATTATCAAAATATTGGCTCCAATTTATAAAAGGAATGTCTTTCATAAGCACCAAATGAGATGTTATGGTTCATCATTTTTTTTTTTTTTAACTTGAATTCAGAAAATTTTGCTTGAGGGAAAGAGTTACAACATTTAGAATTTTTTGCACGAAATATTTGATGTTGTAGAAAAAATTTCAATTTATTGAAATCATAAAAATATAGCCAAAAATATCGCCAAGGAGTTCAAATATCGCCAAGTAAATCGCCAATCGCCATTTCAGAATTTTCATCGCCAAAAACTAATTTTTGTCGCCACCTTTGGCGAGATATCGCCATATCTGGCAACACTGGCCCCAAACGAACTTACATTTGATAAAATATTTAGACTCAATCCACTAATAGTTTAGTCACCGCTTAGCCAATTTTTTTCTGAATACCCTCTTGCTGTTCATACATACACACATTCTCTTATATCACTACTACTGAATTACTTCGCAACTCGTTCTCAAAAAAATTCCATACCAAATTTTAATACTCGGACTCCTACAGCTTTCCAGTTATAAGATATTTCATTCGTATGTTCGTGGCACAGTCCACTTAGTGGTATAAAAAAAGACTACTACGTATTCTCAGACCTATCAAATACACACAAAAAAAAATTCATAAAAATCGGTGAAGCCTAGAAATGTATATATGTATGTATATCATTTAATAAAGTTTAATGTCTTCAATTATCTACTAAATAATTTTTTTCCTACAATTGTTGTTTTCGCAACTGGCGTACATATGCATGTATGTATATATTAGGGATGCCAAACGGGAAATCCCGAACCCGGAAATTCCGGGATTTTCGGGATTTGGCAAATCCCGAATCCCGGGATTTGTAAAATTCAATCCCGGGATATCATTTTCGGGATTTCTCAGCAATTTTTGTATAAAAACTTTATAAATTCAAATTTTCGTTGATTTTAAGGTATTTTTTATAATATTTAAAAGTCCCATACAATTTTATACATACAGTTTTAACAATTTAATGACTATTCGTGACATATTTCTTATAAATTAACAACAAGAGCAAAATAAATAAACTACTTTCTTACAGTTATTTTCATCAAAGTTGCTACAATATATGTACATTTTAGAATTATTTAGAAAACAAAAGAAACATATTACCTTTGGAAGGGAAATAACATTTAAAAATTCATAAGTTTGACAAATTTATTCCGTCTTTTTCTATATTATGAGGGCAATTATAATTCAAATTCCACGAGAAATTTTTCCCGGGGAATAATTTCAAACAGTAGCAAATAATAGGAAAACAAAAAAATCTAATTGGAAAAGGGAGAAATTTCTTGCGGAAATTTATTCATAATTGCATGTCGACTCCTCAACGCTAAAAAAAATTTGCACTTATCTACTTGTCGGTAACAATTGACTACTATTGACACCTCCTTACAATTGGACTAGAATACAATACAAGGCAAGTGACAACTTTTTGTTGTCGGGTTGACGTAAAATCGAGAAATATTTACAGAATAATGCGGAGTATTTTGTCTAAAAAACTGCTCGAGTGTGTATGTATGTTTTTCACATTGCAGTTCAAAATTATTTTGTGTTTTATTTAGACCGTTTAGGTCGTTTTTGATACAAACCTAAGATCAAACCCATTTAAATTACATGGATTTGATAGATAGTTTTAGTCCAAAACGACCGACTGAATGAGTTCGACTCAATTATAGTTGTATTCGAGTTGCACAATAGAAGGCCAGGACACTAATAAACCATACTCCTCTTAGCGAACGTATGAATACACACATATGTATCTGTTGAACAGTGGCGTAGCTAGACATTTTTTCTGGGGGGGCAAACACAATTTTTTTTAATTAGTGTTTTTTATGGGAATTGTTAAAATTTAAGCTTGAAATTTTTTAAACGCACTACTAATAATCCCAAATTAATATTTTACTTATTAAGTTAAATATATATTTTTTATTAAAAATACATTGAAATTGGAAATTAAAAAAATATATTTTACTTAATAAGTAAAATATTAATAAGTAAAATATTGGTTTGGGATTATTAGTGCGTTTAAAAAATTTTATACAGATTTTTTTTATTTAACATTTTTTTTCAATAACAAAAATTAAGTTATAATTAAAACTAAAAAAACAAAACATTCAAAATAAAAACAATATATAGAGAAAAAGTAAAGTATGTATTAGAAAAAAACTAAATAATAATAATAATAATAATCTAATAATAATAAACTAAATAATAATAAAATTAATATTCGTTTCCATGTTCCATTTGTTTATATGTTCATATGGAAAAATTATTTATGTATATACTATATTTGAATACAATATTTTGAAAAGATATAAGCAAGAAATGATTTCATTCATCATTCATGATTTCATTTCTTAATAATTTATTATTTAATTTAAAAAAATTTATCTGTTGGTGCATAAATAAAAATAGAAAATTGCCATTTATTATTTAGTTACCCTTCCAATATTGAAGTTCTGAATCAATACTATATTGTTGCGATGAATGAACATACATACATAAATAAATAAGTACAAACATATGTATGCAAGTATGTATGTATATGTGTTCAATTGAAAAAAATTTTATGTGCATATAGTTATATACATGCATACATATCGATAGTTGAGTTTTTCAGTGATTTCAATAAATTTCACACTAATACACCTCATCACAAAAATTTATTGCAATAGTTTAAAAAATAGCGCTTTTACAAGCAGTTGTACAAAAAAGTTACATTTTGAATATTACACTTTCATTATGTTTTACCTTCTCAATTATTTGCGTTAGGGCCTTTCCATTTGACACCAACGATATATTGGCCTATGTTAGTTGATATCCTATCAAAAATTTCGGTCATCAAAAGTACTGATACCAAAATTTGGACCTAGGAATATTTTTCACAAGTTTTCCACTAGTCTAACAAAGTTGTATATGAACATGAATTGTTTTGTTTTGTTTTCTAATAAAAAATAAAACATATGTATACATGTTTAAAGAGGAAATTTTGATTTGTTCGATTTTCTGACGATTTTTCGGACATGAAATGACGATTATTTTATATTTTATCGGGATTTCGGTGATTTTTCCATCATTTTATCTGGCAGCCCTCGATTGAACCATAAATATGCATACATAAATACATACATGTGTGTGTACGAGTATATATAGTATATGAATATATACAAGGTATTTGCAGATCATAATTTTTCGCTATTTTTGTAATTTTACTCTAAATAAAAATTGGTGGCTATTGTTACAAACAATTTGACAGTAGAAAATCTTAAGAACACCTTAAAACAACTTGTCTTGCTACTAACTACGTACACTAATACAATTTTATTAAGAATTTGTTGAAACCCTGCAGTAAGACTGGGGCCAAGTGTCTCTATGTCGACACTAAAACTCTAGTAGTAGTTACATTGTCTACAATTTCTCTTTTATTCGTCAGTATAAAATAAAGAGAGAAAACAGATGTGGTGTATTTCTGGTGAATTTTAAAACAACTTGTCAATATACATAAATTAAGGTATAGAAATGTACCAGTAAATTTCTGGTTGGTATGTCTCCATGTTCCCATAAGAACTATGAATTCACTATCTAGTCAATTGTTTTAGTGTTACTAGTAGATTTTCAATGGCAAGCACATGCTAAATGTCTATAGCATAAAGTATTGTATGGGGAATAATTGTAGAGTAGTACTGGTGACAAAGTCAAAAGCGACTCAGTACATTTTCACGATCGACATTTCCTTCAGGGAAGCTACATACACACATACATATCTACACACCTGCATTATAAATTCGCATGGAGTTTATTATTTGTGATGTTTTGAAGTGCTGTAAACTTATAGTTTTTTGGGTATTTGTTATCTAATAAAAGTATGCATATTTAGCGATTATTCGAAAAGTTTGTATAAAAATTACTGGTGATTTTCATGAGTAATTTTAAAATAAATAAAAAATAGAATTTTTTAATATTACAGGCAAAAGAATATGTTTTAAAAAGAATTTGTAATAAATCCTGGGGAGGCAAAACCAAGTCGGGCGGGGGGGGGGGGCATTGCCCCCCAGAAAGGCCTAGCTACGCCTATGCTGTTGAACTTGTAGAAAAAAACTTATGTATGAATTTAAAATTTTTCAGTAGAGCAAAAATACTGTTCAAGTGCTCAGGCAAACTTTTAATGTATGTGCCTATAAAAATGTGATCTTTAGACGTAACTAATCGAATTTGATTAGAATAGTGTATACATTTCTTTTAATTTTTCGACATGTTCAGCCTTACCAACCGTTATACTTGTTGTTGATCAATCGAAATTAAAAAAAAAACGTTAGTAGATATATTTTTAACAAAACAATATTGTTTTTGCAACTCATTTGTATGAAAGTGAATCTAAAAATTGTCGTAAGTCATCTTAAGCGGTAGTGCTAAAAGTCCACCGATATGTATATTCGTTTTGGTTTAGATAATAGAAAAACATTTATATTGAAAACAAAAACAAGTTTTCATATTTAGTTATTGTTTTCACTATAAATTCTCTAACATCAAACGTGATTAATCAACTTAAAAATAGATGAGAAAAATTCTTTAGATTTTTATTTCATACTCGTATTAGAAAATTGTTCACTTTAAAGACAATTGTGCAATGATAAATTATGAACTTAAAACCTTTTAAAATGCATTAAATTGTTATTAAAGTAATATTTATTAAAAAAAACAATTTATTTTACGAAAAATATTTAGATCCCGAAATCTCGAAAATCCCGAGATACCGAAAATCCCGGGATTTTCGGGATCGGGATTACAAAATCCCGAATCCCGGGATTTCCAAAAATTGATCCCGATTGGCATCCCTAGTATGTATAAAGCAACAAATTTCATTTCACACCCAACAAATTTATTCGACATCATAACGGAAAAATAAAGAAACATAAAGAACACCACAAAATTGTAACATTTATACATAAAATACAAGTTATTAAAGTCAATACATGAAATGATAGAAAAAAATCATTGATTTTGTTTAGCTTCTTAGCCAAAAAATATTTTTCTTCAAATGGGGTGGTAGGCGAATAATAAAATAAAAAGTTATACGATCTACTTCCTACCAATACTACTTTAAAAGCTTTTATTGAACTAAAATTGTCAATTTTTATATGTTTTTATTTATTTTCTTTTTTTTTAATGCTGGTAAGGCATAAAAGACAAGAGATATAATATAATAAACCGACAATAAAGTAAATGGACATATTTTATAGTTGATTGATTTTTATCGCAATGTTAACAACGTAAATTTGGATGAGCATTTTGCAATCTTTATAAGCCAAAACAAAAATTTTAAATTTGTTCTTTTAGCAGTGGTGGGTGGCGTGGCGGTAGCTGTAGCTGTTGAGCCAAATATCCTTAGTTGTTCTTCGTGCGTCTTAAAATAAATTTTACAATTTTTATGATTTGTAAATATTTATTTTGGTTTCTTTATTAGATTTTGCCTATTTTATTTTATTTTATTTTATTTTTTGGTGACAAAGTGATTTCCTAAAGGCAAAGAGGCGTTTGCAAATCTGTTGTAAATATAAATATTTAAGGTAATTTTGGTTTAACGTTAAGAAAATAACCATAAAATTTAATTGCTGGCATATTCTGGAATTTTATTATTATCTTGTATTGGAAATTGGTCTGGTATAAAGAAATGACAATAAAATTATTTACTTTATTTATGTATATGTATCGACTTCGATTTTATGACCAGAATTATTAAGATAATATCATATACTATAATTTTTGGCAACACTTTCATCGGTATGTATATGCAGATATGTACATATTTTAAATATATACATAATTAATTTGTATAGTGCCACAGAGGAATTATCTGCGATAACCCATTTGAATAATTCTTGCGTCAATCAATTTGTCGTAATCTTAAATGTGTTACTAAAGTAATTAAAACTCTATATGGCAACAAAAAGACGCCTTATTGTAGAAAAATAAAAAGTTAGTAAACTATATTACGCGGATTATATATCATCGAATACGTATTTTAAAACTATTTTAAGGTTTCAGGAGTCTTTTTAAGCTACGTTTATATGCACTTTGTTTCTGGTTTATGGAACTCATCAGAGTGGACTACGGCCCCAAAGGTTTTTTGAAATAGTCTGAAAAGCTTCATATGCTTATCGTATTGGTGCGTTTTCACTAGAGTGCGGCACAAGCCTTAAAAAATGGCTTACAAGCACTGTGATTAATTTTAAAATATGTATGTATATTGCTCTGTTATTGTAGAACCAATACTTCCAAAAGAAATGTGTTTTGCTTTACGATAAGAATACGGAACAAAACTGTAATAGAACAATGTTGAAGTAAAACCAAGCCTTTCAAAACAAAAATTAAAGAGAACATCAAAATTCACACAAAACATTCTAAACATGTTTGAATGCTCTGATAGCAAAGACAAATTTCAATCTAAAAAAACATTTCCATATGAAAGCTGAAAAGAGGTTTTATTTACAATGAAATAATATTGTACATACTTATGTACATTTATATATAATAATTTGTTAATTTTTATTTTCAATTTATATACATATACTTATATATATATATATATATATATATACATACATAGTTTGCATGCTTGTGCTCAGGTTCTAGTGCACTCGATGTTTCTGCTGTGATTTACTGTTGTTTTGTTTCATTCTCGCTTTTTGTTTTGATGTTCTACTTATTTTGAGAACACAAGCACTAACAAAACTGCAGAGAAAAACTTTTCGAATGATGCTTTATTTTAGTAAGAGTCATGTTTTGCTAGTTTTGTTTTGTCATTTATATATACACTAAAACAGACTGCTTGGAAGTAGTGTGAAAGAGAATACAAAACTTTTATAACGTCTTACGCAGCCCTTTAGTTTTCACCGGCATGGTTTCGTCACATGATGGTGATTTGAGCAAATCGTGTTGATTAGCCTTTCACGCACAAGACTAATTTGTATGCCGGCACAATTTTTGTACTTTTTGCACCACACTTCAATAATTCATTTGGCATAAAAATGTTTTGTGTGTATTAGCGTTTTTTGTTTTTTTTTTAAGTTATATGTGTAATGATTTTGTGCTGGTTGAAAAATTATGCCAACCACAAAACCACACTCTTTGCCTCTGTCACCGGCAAACTGGCATGTTATCAGCGTTGTCAACTTTGAAATTTCAAAACGCACCAAAATGGAGAAAAAACGCGCCATTTACAAAAAAACGCACCAATCCTAGAATTTATTTTTTTAGTTTAAAATGTTTATTGAATTCATTTTGCATAAAAGTACATTATTTTTTTGTATTAAAAATTTAACGCTAAAACAGTTCAGGGTTAAAAAATAAATACAACCTAAAAAAACTTTGCAAATTCGTTCATATTAATTTGTATTACACAGGCAATAATTTTTTTTAATTTCATAAATTCATAAACAAAACTTTTTAAAGAGATCAACTATTAATAGAAAGGATTCAAAACTAATAAAAGTTCTTTATTTATCATTTTATTCAAATATTTTAAAATTTTTTTTATCAGAAGTTTAATATATCCATATTAAAAATATAACAATAAAAATAAACATCCTTTTACAATATATGTACATAATTAAAAAGCAACAAAAAAACTAAACAAATTCGTACATACATAGTGTACATATGAAAGTGGTCTAGGTCATACCATTTTTGATTCGATATAGTACATTTTGATCAGACTAGAACAACTCTAAATTAAATGTAATAAAATGTAACCTACTAAATATCTCTACCGAAGAATTATAAGACTTATACAACTTTCATAATTCATTTGTACAAGATGATACATTTTTGTTTATTAATTTTATAAATTCGATTTAAAACTTTTTAAAAAGAGACCAAAAATTAATTATTCCAAATAAATAAAGCTAATATTTTCATCATTATTGTTATCATTGGGCCATAAAACAGATTTCATTTCAAATTGTAATATTTTGTAAACATCATTAGTATTAATATGGTAATTAACACTATCAGGAAGTTGGTAAGTTTCAAAACAAGAATTTTTCGGTTTTTAACCCATTGTTGTGTTAAATTTGCGTTGGTGCCACCAAAAATTAAAAACGCACCGAAATTAAAAAAAAGCGCACCACGCACCAACTAAGGAATTTTCCGCACAAAAAATTTCAAAAAGCACCCAAAATGGCGAAACGCACCAAGTTGACAACGCTGCATGTTATGTCAGCACAATTGTTCTCGTGTGTGAAAGGGCATTTATAAATAATTTACTTTTTTATTGAGGTATAGAACTTTAAGTTGGCATCACTTTTTTAACTGGCGGCCATTTTGTCAGCTGTCAAGTGATTAATATTTAGTTTCGTTTGCCATTTCATCATGAACAGGTTGACAAAAGAACAACGCTTGCAAATCGTGCAAATTTATTTCGAAAATAATGGTTCAGTTCGCGAAGTTTACCGCAAGCTCCGTCCATTTTATGGTCGACATAATCGTCCATCAGAGCAATTAATTCGGTTAACCATGGATCGTTTTCGCACTACGTTTACTCTATGTGATAATACGCATCCGCAGAGACGTCGAACAGTGCGCACCGAAGAAACAATTGCCGCTATAGAGCAAAGTGTTGAAGAGGACCCGAATGAATCGATTCGCCACCGTGCACAGCAATTGGAGCTTTGTCCATCAACTTTATGGAAGATTTTGCGCAAAGATCTTGGCTTGCGACCTTACAAGATCCAGCTTGTGCAAGAATTAAAGCCGCGAGACCATGCAATGCGTCGTGATTTTGGTGTATGGGCCGAAAATGAGATTGATCTCGATGCTGATTTTCATCGCAAAATTTTGTTCAGTGATGAGGCTCATTTTTGGTTGAATGGCTACGTCAACAAGCAAAATTGCCGCATTTGGAGTGAAGAGAATCCACATGAGACCCTTGAGACGCCATTACATCCACAAAAACTGACTGTTTGGTGTGCTCTATGGGCTGGTGGAGTCATTGGGCCATACTTCTTCCGAAATAATGCTGGAGAGTCAGTTACCGTTAATGGAGACCGGTATAGAGCCATGATAATCGACTATTTTGTTCCCGAATTGGATGGCATGAATGTGGATGAGTTGTGGTTCCAACAAGACTGCGCTACATGCCACACAGCGCACGTCACAATCGATTTATTGAAGGAAACATTCGATGAGCGCATAATTTCGCGGAATGGACCTGTCAATTGGCCACCAAGATCGTGTGATTTGACACCATTGGATTATTTTCTTTGGGGATATGTGAAGTCGCTCGTCTACGCCAACAAACCAGAAACGTTAGGGGACTTGGAAGCCAACATTCGTGGCGTTATTGCCAACATACGGCCCCATATGCTCGAAAAAGTGGTTGAAAATTGGATCTGTAGAATTGGCTTTATTCGAGCCAGCCGCGGAAATCATATTTAAACATTAATGGCATAAAATTATCCTTCCAATAAAGCCAAATTGATGGACGTTAAAACGATTTTCTTGTGCTTTATTTTAATTCGAACTTGTATACCTCTAAAAAAAACACCCGTTATATTTTTTACAGCTAAAGTCTCAGTTAGCCGACTGTAATGTAAAGTAACTGCAACAGTAGGAAACAGCTGATCGATATTGTTATGTTAAAAGTAATGAAAATGGTTATAGAGATGGAATGTAACGTAGCCTACTTTTCATATAAAAATATCGATCAGCTGTCTCCTACGTTGCAGTTACATTACATTACAGTCGGCTAACTAAGCCTTAAATCGCCTCAAGGCACATGATTACTTTTAAATTATGTCAAAACTTTCGTTTTTCAAACTATCTTCATATTTGCAACACTGCATTTCAACAATGCAACTTTGTGCTATCCATTCAAAATGGATGATATAATCGAAAAAATTACATTTAGTTTTACAACGGTATAGTTACCCTACGTCTTCACGTGGCATAGACTTCACCATGACATGGACATGACGCCGGCAGAATAACTGTGAAAAATTCATCAACTTCTTTGTTGTGGTAAACACGTGCGATGTCCATGTTTAGGCATATCAAAGTATTTTGCCGTAGTGCAATAGAGATGGATTTTTTACCAATTTTGTTCTGTCTCATGGCGAACATTCTTCCTCAGACATATGCTCGTGCATTGATGTCAGAGCATGAACGAAATATGGACATGAGTGGCCTCCATTAGCCATTTAAGATGTCCGACATGATGCCCATACCAAGTTCATGGCTAGTGGGGACCGCTAGTAAGCATCGTTAAGCTTATTTTAGCGACATTTAAAAAATAGTTGCACACAAACGTCATAATTTCATTAATTTTTGTTAAATAATTATGGAAAAGAGCACAATTTTCTTCCATATTATTAAAAATTTTATGCAAATTACCACAACTTTTTATTCTTCTGCAATTATCTAAAGTGAAAACGTCAAATATACCTCGAAAATTTGAGTATCTTAAATCTCGTCAGTTTGGTGGAAACTTTTTGAAGTCGGTGGTAACATACTATAAGACTCTTAAACTATAGGATTGTTATCTTCTAATTTGGAAAAAAAGCACATCGACTAGATGTTAACAATTTCCTCCACACAATTCGACATTAAAAATCGGCGCACAATGTTACTTGCGTAATTCAACCTTTTTCGTCAATGATTTGGCTTCTTATGTGTTTCATTTTAATCTAACATGATTTATAGTGATCTTCAAAGAAAATTTTTTTCTTTGAAAATAACTTTATTTCATGTTGATTTAGCGTTCCCGTACTCTTAAATCAAAATCAAGAATCATATCGAATGAAAATTAAACTAGAAACTGAAATAACACAAAGAATCATTTTGAATCAGAGTTATTTCAAGTTGAAAAACATGAATTTAATTTAATGTTATCATTGTATTTTTTTAATTATTTAACTTACGTAAATATGTATATTGGGAGAGGTATCAGAAAAATTTTTGTGTGTTTATAATTAGCGGGGAGGCCAAGATTTGAACTCTAAACTCATCACGTGATAGTAAGCGCGCTTACCGCTGCAACCACCAGCGTGACCATATTAACCTATTTTGGGCTAAATTTTGCTTATTTTTTTGAATTTAGCTTAAAATTTTTTTTAGCTCTTTGCTTTTTTTTTAAGCTTTTTTTGGCCTTTTTTAATCTAAATTGCATGTTTTCAAAAAATATGTTAAAGATAAAAAAGTTATGAAAATGATAATTTGTTAACGCTTAAAAATATAAATTTTTTTTTATTGAAAAATAATTTAAAAAATACAAAGTGTAAATTGTTTATTTATATGAGAAAAGACAAATTTAAAAATAGAGGACATTGATTGCAATTTTGGCAAAAGTTAAATTAATATTGCTCATAAGACTTTTAAAGAGTTTTCTTTGAATTGATTGCAACGTGCATTCAGCGGCAAATTTACTTAAAATAAAACTTTGAAATAGACTTACTGTAAATAGCACTAATTCACTAAAAATAGGTTTCGTATTTTGGAATAAATGCTGTTACATTTTTCAAACCTGGTTAAGATTATTTTGGGAAGTTTTTTTTCTAAGCAAAATATAATAATGAATAAATAATTTAACTAAAAAGTTATTAAACATTTTTTATTTCAAATTATGAAAAATTTGTTTGTGCATGTATATATTTAACGTTATTTTAGCAATAAGAATATTTTGCAAAGTTTTCAAACGTGATTTAGCTTAATATTATTTTAAAATTTGTTCGCGCTGGCAGCCACAAATTCAACATGATTTAATATGATTTCAAATCAAAATTTTTGCATGGTGATTTTACATTGGTATTTTTTTTGTGTGCCAGGTTTTCGTTATGCATAAGACTGTAAGAACATGGAAGCGGAACTTAACTTAACTTAACGTGACAATTGCGAAATGTACTTAATATTATTTTTTTTTAGCCTTGCTTTAGGATTTTTAGTAGTATATTTTTAAACAAATCAAAAAAATAAATATTCAAAGCGTAAATCGTATTTGGTAAAAAAGGTTTCTCCATATTCATATTTGTGCTAAGTTTTTTGGAGGTACATTATAGTGTCCTGCATAAGACATCTTATAAGAACTTTCAAGACATGAGGGATTTTTCAAATGCTTTACTACAGCGAAATCTTATAAAACAAACGTTAACAACACTGTTTGCAAGAAATTTGTTTCAGTATTGTAGGTATAAGAGTAAAGAAGAAAACACTTCGTGACGGAAGAATTTGTGATACTTGCTTCTTTCTACACATGAGCGCGTGTACAAACGTCATGCATGTATGTGTGTATGATTTTTTATTTTTCTGTGCACATGCAAAGGCACACACATGCATTAACATTAGTTGTATGCGGTTAACCACATAATAGCTTACCATCTCCATATTACACACACACTCAAACGTACAATATGAAAAATAACAAGCATACACTAATCAACAGTACTTCTTTTGAGTGTTTGTTACAAACAAGCTTTCTTGGCGACATCGCTTGCTAACACTGATATACACGTACACCAATACATCCATCGTGCCTCGCTTATAGTACGAAGGATTTATTATTGGGTTAGTATAATACATGCGACGTGAATACATTTAAAAATCATGACGTATTTACATTTAAAGACCTTTTACACAAGTCTCTAGTACACATCGTATCGCTAAAATGTCCCCCTTTTCACAAACAACTGCAACAAATGTCTTGCCAACAGTGTTGTTTAGCGTTTTTTTTTAGAATATTTCGCTGTAGTAAAGCATTTTAAAAATCTCTCATGTCTTGAAGGACATTAACTTGTATCGAACTCTTTCAGTTCTCGTCCTCGTTTAAATTACATGGCTTTGATCATTGGTTTGTGTAAAAAACGAGCTACTGAAAGAGTTCGATACAAGTCTACAGTCCAGGCTTAAAATTATCAGCCAATAGGAACAAACTGTGCTTGATGTCATCCGGGTACTATGTTTTTGTATTGGCGAAATCTTGTAGTCTATTATTTATTTTGGAGTGTGATTCATATTCACTCAATGAAATCAAATGGCAATTTTAGATTACAAAAATCATGAAACTTTTTCTGTATGCATGCAAAACACGTAAAAAGTTTTCAAAATATTATACAAACCTCCAAAATAATATTTTCAGTATTATTCATGCAGAAATGTGGACTAAAAAAAAATATTTTAAAAAAATATCAATCAATCGTGTCAAACAAAAAATTTTAAATTAATATAAATTTTGTATTATTTTATGCTCGATTGCATTACAAATTCAATTCTTTTTTTTGCAATCACAAACGAGTTTTAGAATATGAGTAGTTTTAAATTAACATAAATTGTATGAAAAAATTAAGTGTATGTACAACTTACAAACGTGATATTTATAGTTTATAGGAAAAAAATCAATTGACATTGTTTAAATCATTTCAAAATGCATCTGAATTAGTTAACGAACATGCAACAGTAAAACTTTGAAAAAAGCAAATTTAAATATAATAATATACCTAAATATTCATGATGACAAAATATTCCATAGACAGATTGTCAGTTAATATATCAACATCAAATTGAAATGGGAGTTTTGAATTCCCAAAAAAAATATTATTACACACATATGTATTTAAAAAGAAAAATACAGTAAAAAAAATACTAGAGCACAAAAAAACGTACTGGAAATGCGGGGCATCGATCCCCGTACCTCTCACATGCTAAGCGAGCGCTCTACCATCTGAGCTACATCCCCGACACAGATAAAAATACTCGTACATTCATATGTACATACATATATACTCGTACATACAGGCATACACTATGTACACCAGTGATGGGAATTATAAATTTTGTTTTAGTGCCGAATCTCTTTCTAAATAGTGCCAAAATCACTCGAATAGTGCCAAAACACTTTTAATATAATTTAAATGTCAGTCGTAAAGCAGCTCTGGGCGAGTCAACATCAGGCGTCGTTGGCAATTATCTCTTAAATGCAACCAGGCCACTGTGAGTTTTGCGTCTCACTCGCACTTGTTGACTGATCTGCCAGGGATTACCGTATAATTTGCGGTTCTTTAGTGGAATTTCCTTAACAACCACGTTGCTACTTCCTATGTGAAGGCATAGGTCGTGTACAGTCAGTCACAAACACATTTTTGAGAATACTGTTAATAACATCAGGGACATATTGTCTTAGTCACCCGTGCATTTTTGTGCAGCCATATTCTGCAAATTTACTTTGTAGAATATGTACTATAAATAAATAAATAATTTAAATGTTGGCAGTCAATGTTCATTTACGTATGTCCAATCTAAAGGAAGTAAAGACTATAATAACTCTAAACTAATTTAAAAGATAAATTAACTTCTGATCAGTACCTGTATTCAGTACCAGTTACTTAATATTTATCGACACATTTCTTCGTTTGCAGTAACATCTCTTCATCTCTCTTACATCTTCAGATTGCCATTCGACATAAATATTCTTTTATTATTTTAAAAAGATAAAAAAACATACATCCTGGTTATATCATCCATCAAACTATCTATCTATATATATAACAGAGTAACGTTACTGACTGACTGACTGACTGATGTATCAACGCACAGCCCAAACGACTATAGCTTGAGAGGTGAAACTTGGTGTGTAGGTTCCTCTTACAATGTTAAGATTCACTAAGAAGGGATTTTAGGAAATTCGAATGCAAAAGGAGTAAAAAAGGGTAAAATCGGTATCTTTATATCTCGAAAGCTACGATAGATAGACTCCAAATTATAATAGTATACGAATACTGCTGAAAAATAAGCTGACAGGTGTTTGGTACTTTTTCGATATATGTACTTTTAGGGGTTAAAAGGGGGTAAAAACTGAATTTTGGTACCTTTCTGCACTCGACATATCTTCTAAATTATTGAACGTAGCAGAAAGCTTATTAGAGCGTTCTTTTTTGTCAAGAAAGGATCTCGAACGGATTTTGGTACTTTCTGAAAATTCGCACTTATAAGGGGTAAAATCAAACCCGTTTTCGTTACTTCTTTTGTTAGTGACTAGGTACATATGACATACATGTAAAAATAATTTACTATGACTTCCTACCGCTCAGTAGAACTTAAAATAATAAAATGTATGAATTTTCGAATGGCCCAAAGCGTGCCAAGGGGGTAGAAAAGGGAAAAATCGGTATCTTTATATCTAAGAAACTACATTAGATAGACTGAAAACTCCAAAAGCATACGAATGCTGCTAAAAATATAAGCCTGCACGTGTTTGGTACTTTTTCAATGTGTGTACTGTTAGGGGTTAAAAGGGGGTAAAAACAGAATTTTGGTAGGTTTGGTTTTGTACTCCACATATCTCCTAAGCTATTGAACGTAGCAGAAAGTTTTTTGGCACGTTATTTTCTTCTGGACAGAATCTCGAATAAGTTTTGACACTTTCTGAAAGTTAACATTTAAAAAAAAGCAAAATCGTTCCCCTTTTCCGTACTTTTTTGTTAATGATAAGGTACATTTATCTATATACGTATATAAAAGAGTAACGTTATTACGTGACTGACTGACTGATTCATTATCGCCCAACCAAAATTACTATAGCTAGAGAGCTGAAACTTGGTGTGTTTCCTTTTAAGAAATCGTCAAAGTCTCTAGGCCAGTGTTGGATAACAAAAGAAATGTGCTCCTGTATATGTATACATTTCTATAAGAAGCCGATTGTGGTGCCACTTTGGCCAGCTATGCTCTAGACAAACATTTATTGGGTACAGTTACTTTTCTCCATCATAGCTGAACAGTCGTCAGCCCCAAATCCAATAAAGTTTGCAATATTTAAAAACGTATAAATGCAAGAAGATTACTTATTATTGTAATAAGAAAAGTTTCCACATTAATGGACAAAAAGTGCCAGTAAAGGATCGATAGTGCCACAGTGCCAGGCAGCATCCAAAAGTGCCAAAAATGGCACAATTGTGCCACATTTCCCATCACTGATGTACACTATGGAATAACACACCACTAAAATGTAGTATGTGTGAATGTATTTGCTTTCCAGCCTTTACTTATTTGTAGCTATTCATAAGCATGAGCTTATTGTTATTTTTGTATTTCTTAACTTGACCAACAAGCAACAATTTTCTCATAAGATGGGGGCTAATTAATTGGAGAGTGCTTATGATCGACAATAATATAACTCAACATCGTGAAACTAATTGTATTTAAAATATTTAAATTAAAATTTTTGTAGCGAAAATGGGTTAAGAAGGAAATGTAAAGAACGTAAAATATATTGGCACAACGGCAACATTGATTGAGTAAAGGCGTAGGGTTTCTTTTAAACTATTCTGCTGTAGCAGATACAATTTTTTATTGAAACTGAATTTTACAGCTTGAAAGAAGATATTGTACCAAAGTAATTGAGTTGAAATAAAATTAATAATTACATTTAATTAATAGTTTTTATAGATATTTAATGGTTGTTAACGTATCTGTAACACGGGGCTAAGTGAATGCTTAATTAAGTTGTTTAACCCATTTTTTCCAAGTATTCCAATATTAGAACATATTAGTTTTGCTCTTAAAACAATAAGTGTCAACTTACATAATTTTATTATTATTCTTCGAACTTCATTTGTTTTTATATTTATGGTTTGAATGGACTAAAGTTAATTTTAAATATTCTGACAAACATGTAGTAGAACGGAACAATTAGCTGTTTTCGAAGGCCACTTCACCCATCATCAACGTTCTTTGTATTTGGTCCACTGTGTGTGGTGTCAGTTGACACTTATTTTATACTTCCGCTTTGAGAGATTTACTTTTATACTCATAGCCACATATTTAGCAGGTTCGTCTTTCAATTTCTGAAAAAGATGTATAAATGTAAGCCCTCTAGTTGGTATCACTCACTTCATCGAGCAAGCGTCTTGGCATGTAGACTTAGTGATGGCTGCCATTTTTTTAAAAGAATAAACTTTAGATTTGAAATAAATTCATAGGAAAGTCATAGGGGCATGGTGACCAATTTATGTGATCTTTTGTGGCCTTAATTTTTGAATCAATTGAACTTTGTAGAGATGCAGCTTAAGATCTGTGTAAAGTCGGGTGGTAGATCGTCCTTAGAGTTATGTAAATTTAAAAAATTTTGGAGCTTCCTAATTAAAACGTTAGGATCGCTACCAACAAGCTGATTGTCACTTTGCACGTTTTCTTCGGCTTCAGTTTAATGTTTTTCTAATGCTTAGATTATCTCTTCAAACTATTTGCTTCATTTTGGAATGAACGCTGTATTTTACACACTTCAATTGCACCTAGATTGGTGTTTTATTTTTACAAAAAATACTACATTTACATCCAAAAAGTGCAATTTGATGTTCGCTTCTCGAAAATATGTTGCTCTTTAAAATATTGTATGTTTTCTTTTTTTTTTTTTGATCACATCCGCATTGGCCTTCTGAAGTTAATTCTAAAATGTTGCTTACAAGAAATAAAAAGCTTTAACTAACTGGGATTATATGTTCCACTGGGCTTTTAAATCCTCATAAATTGAGACTAAGTACTCCATCGGTAGTTTTTCTATGAGAATAATAACAAACAATGGGATAATATATCCCATTAAGCTGGGTCGAACAAAACCAATGGAAAAATACTTATATACACTGAAAAATTGTTAAAAACCTGTGCATCCAACAGATTTTGTTGCCAAATAATTGTAATAAAAACCAGTATACTCACTAAACATACCAAAAAGAGCTAATTATATGCAGAAAACACTAAAAACGAGCGATACAACTGTTTCTCATTAAAAGCGAGTGGATATTGTATTTTTGACGCTTTTTTAATTTCTCCTGGGACGATTGATCCGAATGGTAGTGAAAATCGTAAATTTACAAAGTTTTTCGCTTCTCCTGTAAAAAAATATATAAAGTGTAATTACGGCCTTTTGAATTTTAGGTGACGAACGATATGCTCTGCTCCATTGCCTTTTTAATTAAATTATTTAAGCTTATGTAAGTGTGTAATTTTTTTTTTGATATTCCACAACCTAGTTTTAATAAAAAATTTTCTATATATTAAGTTTTAATTAGCACCCGAGGTGAAGTTTGAAATTATATGCACTTCTGGTGCCCCCTAAAGTAGTGTCGTTTCGAAACCTTTGTCTTATAATCATTTACCAACAAAGTATGTAAAACCAATTTTATCAAAATTTGTCTCTCAAACATCGAACTAATCTTCACATAATTGTTCACCTAAAAAAGAATAAAAAGGAAGAAAACCGAAAACTTTTTTAATTTAAAAAGCAGCATTAAGAAAAAGTTTTGCAATCAATTTAGAAAGAAAAAAAAACCATAGCCCATTATCAATAGCATACTCATCATCATCGTCATTATTATCATCATCTGTGTCATCACTAATGGCTTAAAAACAAAGCAACAAAACTAACGCACAAACAAATTCATACACACACACACACACACACGCGAGCGAACAAAGTTTAACGATAACGGTGGCAATGGCAACGCCATCACCACCATTAAATAAAATGATGATAATACTTAAAAACAGCTAATAATGGCGTACGGAAGTGAGTATTAAGCGAACACACACACACGCATCCTCACATAAACTTATGCACTTATACATACACACCCATACCCCTTGCACTTGCATGAGTATTCTTTCCATTTAACAAAATAACGACGAAGTCATTGTTGTTTCAAAAACTGCTATTTTGTTTTAAACCAGGAATACATTCAAGTAAAATAAATAAAAGGAAACTTTGCAGCGAAAAGGACTCGTTTGTAAGTCATTTTTGCTTTTCTTGCCGTTTGAGGTTTTTCTTCAAAAAGTGTTTAAGCGCATGCGATGCTCTCAGCGTTTGAAGTTTACTCACACCTCCTCAATATCCTTCAACTCTTTATAACTGTCTCTTTGAGGGAGGAGCTTGGATGAATCCCTGCTTTTTTTGCTGTACTGGTTTTTGTTTAAAACTTTTTCTTTGTTGAACTTTTGATTGTTTGTTATTTATCACTGAGTTTTTGTTGCCTTTTGTTTTTTTTTTTGCAGCATTTTTTGCTTGTATTCCATTTTTTTGTATGTGTTGTAAAATGGCATGAGAATGATAATTGTTGCAATTATAATATTAAATTGAGAGATCATACCATTTGGGAATAAATAACTGTGCAAGAATGTATGTGATGATAATGGCTATTTCGTTTTCAATGCATTGCTTTTAGTACATTTGTCTTGTTAATGTAATTTTCCTGATTATTAAGCAAATAATTGTTTTCTTTCTCTTGCAAAAATTAAATGCGTGTTATTAATTAAATGTGTTGATTTTTAACATTTAAATCAAAAAGTACGTCATCATGTACAAAAGCACATACCTACATACTTGAAAGGAAATTTCTTTTTCTTTTTGAATATCAATAAGATACTGTTAAATGGATTATTAGATTGTTTACTTCAATTTTTAATAATTTGCTTATTTACAAAATGTTTCAGACCATTAAAAATCACAGCATATCTCTAAATTACACGACTTTATGTTGCTCTCATTTTTTTAACCAACATAAACATATTTTATTTTCCGGGTCCCTGGTGTAGTTTTTCAGAAAGCAGCAGTACGGAACGGTTTCAAAGTTGATATTCATGGTTACATGCCAAGAGAATGACAAAAGTATGATTTAAAGTACTCTTTGAGTATTGCCCGTCAAACAACTATGAATGCGTACGCTCATAATCAAATACACGTATACACGCATCTTTTCAAACAGCCAAAACATATTTTACATTCCATTTTATATACACAAATGTATGTTTATAGTGGCGAATGATATTGATGATAGTGCGTCCCACAATGCAGGTCTTGATATAGTATCAAAAGCACTCTGGAAGTCCACAAACAAGAGGTAAAGTTGGCAATTGTGTTCCAGGGACTGCTCGATGGTAATGCGCAGTGTTTTGACGTGATCTGTGCATGATCGACTTCTTCTAAAACCCGCCTGTTCCTTTCGCAGAATTATTTCAACTACTGGCAATATACGGTTTAGTATTATTTGGGCCAGGACTTTACCGATTGTGTTTTGTAATGTGATACCACGCCAGTTCTTACAAAGTGTTAAGTCTCCCTTTTTCGGTGAGGTGACTATCTCTCCATCCTTCCAAGATTTGGGTATATGGCCTGATCTCCATGAGTTCTCTATTGTGTTTGTTATTTGTTGAGTTATTGCCTCTGCTCCGTACTTGATGAGCTCCGCTGGAACACCATCTGGGCCTGCCGATTTATTGTTCTTTAGCTTACAAAGTACTTGATAAACTTCTTCGTACAACGATTCAATGGTAGATATGTTCCTACGAGGATTTCGTCTGACGTTGTTTATGAAATCTTCAGGGCGGTCATATGTAAAGGAGTTGTTGTCCGAAAAAAATTCTTTCCATCTGGATAGTTGATCTTCTGGTGAGTATAACTCAACTCCATTTTTATCCTTTATCAGTGGTGTACTTCTTGTAGTTTTTCCTTTTAAATTCTGAATTGCAATATATACACCCCTGAGATTTCCAGTATTTACTACTTTTTCAGCTGCAATGCTATTATAGTATCGTTCTTTATCAGCATGGACTAAGGTCTTTACATTTTTTGCTGGTATACGATATTCTTGTTTGAGTGTCTGGATTTTCCTCGGACATTTTGCCTGATGTAGCTTTTTCTTTAACTGTTTTCGTTTCGCTATCTCATTCCAGGAATTTTCACTAATCCATTGCACGCGGTTTCTTGTTTGACTTCCGAGTATTGATTGTGCAGCAGTCTTGCATGATTGTACTATTTGAAGCCAGTCCTGCAGCGCGTTATTCGACAGTTTTCGCTGCACGAGGCTGTTGTATTAGACTTGTATCTGTGTGTCTTAGTAGTTGTGAACTGGCGGTTCGGCCCCAATTAAAATTGTTAAATTGTTGCTGAAATTGTTAAATTGTGGGCTGAAATTGTTAAATTGTGGCTGAAATTGTTAAATTGTTGCTGAAATTTTAAAATTCTTGGAAATTTGTGTTTTCGGCGGCGCTTTGATGTTTTTTGTTTACATTAGGAGTTTTTTTGTTTACATTAGGAGTTTTTTGTTTACATTAACTTTGTGTGAACGGGTGATTTTTTTTGAGTTACATTAATTGTGATAACGGGTGATTTTTTTTTTTTTTGAGGTTTCATATGAGTGTATATGCCGACGGCAATACATGATTATTATTTTTTTTCAAATGCCGACGGCAAAACATGTTTATTAATTTTTCCTAATGCCGACGGCAAAACATGAATATAATTTTTTCAAATGCCGACGGGAAAATGATTTTTCCTAATGACGACGGGAAAATGATTTTTCCTAATGACGACGGGAAAACGTGAAAGTTATTTTTTCTAATGCTAATGTTCGTGTTGATAGACTGTGAGAATTTGGACGTGATTTGAGTAGGTGGCGTTGTTGCCGTATTATGTAACCATAGGAATTTGTGGATGTGTCTGTCTGTCTGTGAGAATTTAGGTGAGGGTTTGATTGGAAGGGGCGGGGTGTAGTTGAGGTAGATCGATTGCGTGTGTATGTGTGATGTGTGTGCGCGTGTGTGTGTGTCTGTGTGTCTGTGTATGTTTGTATTAATTTCAATGTACATATGTATTTCTGTAGGAGCTTAAGGCTGACCATGATTTGGGTGGGCAGGGTTGTTGACGTAATATGTAGCCATGGGAATTTGCGAATGCGTCTATCTATAGTAGTTTAAGGCTGATCGTGATTTGAGGATCTTGTTGAGGTAAATTGGTTATGTGTATGTATGTATCTGTTTCTGTAAGAATTTAAGATGATTGGGATTTATTAAGGACGAGGTGTTCTTGTATTATGTAGCCGGGAGAATCTATGTATATATGTCTGTAGCAGTTTAAGACTATTCATAATTTAGGGTAGGTGAGAGTGTTGTGTTGTTGAGATTAATCTTATATATTGTATATGTATGTATGTATGATCATGGGAATTTGTGTATGTATATCTGAGGGAGAATTTAAGGCTCGTCATGATTTGCAAAAGGTGGGGTGTTGTTGAAATTTTCTTGGATATTTCTTATATGAATTCTGCTATGTGTGTGTGTGTGTATTTGCGCTAATATTTATATGTAGATAGAAATAAATTGTTTTCAGTATCGACATTTGGTACTATAAAATAATATCATATGTCTGGACTTCCCTAATCTTATTATGTTTTTATACTTACGCTTGTTTTATATTTTCTCATACTTAAATTTGTCTCGCGTTAAAGTCTGCCTATATGAAATTTGTTTATATTACAGATTTTGTTTATTTCAATCTTTGAATACATTTTTTTTTTGTCATTGATGTCTTTTGTTCTTCTTGTTGTTGGTGTTGTTGTTGTAAATATTCGTCTGTGTATAGATGCGATATATTCAGTTTTTTTTTTATTTGGAAATTAAAACGTTTTAATTTGTATCTGCGTTTACTTAAAAGTTTGTGAGGATTTTCTGTTTTAAGTAAAACTGAATTCCTAAAGATACATACTCTATAGTAATAGTAACTATAATAGAAATATTTGTTATATTTAATTTAAATTTTTTTAAAGTTGATGCAACGTTAGTAAGTCATCGTTAGAAATTTTTGGGGTACACAATTTTTTCTAACTATAGCCTTTTTTCTTCACTTTCTACATTTATTTTTGAAATCTTGCTTTGCTTTATGAAAATGTATAAACATTTTTAAATGAAACTGATCCAGCACTCCAGCTTATATACTGATAGTTTTTTTTTCTTTGGTAGTCAACTTACTTCTTTTTTTATTTTTATTGATAAACATTTAAAATCAAAAGGGAGCTTTATATTGAAATTATTATTTTCATAATTGTTGAAAACAATCACTAGTTTTTTTTTTGTGTGATGAAATCATTTGAAGTTGAAGCTGATATCTTTGCTTACTGTTTTAAATTAAAATTTTATTCAATAGAATAAAAGGAGCTTTTTTCTTAAATTCTGATGCAGTTAAGATCGGATATGAGACTGAATTTAAATGTACTTTTAAATTAGTCATAATGAACAAACTTATTTTCTTGTTGAAAAGCGATCATCAGAAAACGAAGTGGGTTTCAGAGACTTTAGGTATACCCTTTCGAGGATTCCTCTAGGATACAAGATGACTTTGTTTGACGAAATTTCTGTTGCTTTATACTGATAATATTTTTACATTAATAAGGTACATATATGTTTTTTTTATGAAGGGTGAGCACCTTTCACTTTTATTTGTTGTCATATATGATTTTTTTTTTTAATTTTATTAAAGTTCAGCGTATTGTGTATATATTTCTGAAATGTTTAAGTATGTTTTGTGTTTCCATCGGACAGAGTGTACGTATTAGTTGGTCAGTCAGTCTATATATTTATTTATTTTTTTCTTCTAATGTGCCACTCCTTTTTTCAGATTTTACTACTTGGAATAGAGTATTTTTGTCTAATTTTTTTCTGGGTATCTACATACATTAGTTAAATATGTCTATGAATTTTTAAAAAAAATTTTAAATAAAATATTGGAAAAAGAATTAATTATGTGAATGGTTTTTATTTCTTTATTAGCTTTACTTCGCTAGATCAAAAAAATTTTTGTTTTTGCTTATTTGCAAATTCTTGTTTTCATGTCGCTTAAACATGTACAGTCTTGTTTTCATATCGCTTAGACATGCACAGTCTTGTTTTCATGATGCTTAGACATGCATAGTCTTGTTTTCATGATGCTTAAACATGTACAGTCTTGCTTTCTTTGAGAGGTTATGCACAAGACAAATTGAATTTCACAATATTATGAAATTCCATTAAAAGAGAAACAGTTTAGACAATCGGATAAGTCCTTATATTTTTCACTACATACAAGTTTCTGTTATTTTATATTCGAATAGATGAATCCTAACTTTCCTTTAAAAAATAACACAAAACAAGGATAAATTTAGTTTAATTTTATTTATATTAATAATACATTTTAATTTAATTTTATTTATTTTTATTATAATGATGGAAACATTTCATAATATCCAATTATTAAATTTTCTAATATACTTTTACGCAAAAAATATATTGTACATCTGCAAGTATCTGGTCCTTCCTCACACTCAGGATTATACCAAGGACAGCTTCTGAAGTGGCCTTCTGTGTTGTCTTCATCTTCCATGATACCATATTCTTCGTTCTCATCCAGCATATTTTGAAAAAATTTGATCATCTCCCAATGATCGAAAAGCCTGAAGCTTTCAAAATCTCTTATAAATTGGTTTAGAGTACGTCTGATTTGACTCATTTTATTTGCTTATAAGTTAATGAATGATGATTGTTTGAAGGTTCCTTTAAGACTAATTTCCTCTTTTAAATTTTTAAAGTAGTATCTCTTGATCCTTAAAATATCTATACCATCATCTATATTCCATACCTCTTTTTTAGCACTCTATCTCTCTCTACCCCTTTTCTCTCTATAACTGTCTCTTTCTGTCTATCACTACCCCTCCACTTATTCACTATTTCACCATATTTTCGATTAGCCTTCTTGAAGTCGTCATCGCTACTTTCAAGATCATTTTCAGTTAAACATTCAAAATGCGGAGAAGTAAATGAAAAAAAAATAAATAAATAAAACAAAAATGGAGTCTACAACAAATCTAACATCAAAATTTAATTCACTAAAAAATAAAACCTTAATCCACATAAAGGAGCTTGAGACATCAACTAAATACACCATTCGAAAAGTGTCAAGAGTAACAACAAAATATGGGCCAACACTAAAAGTTGAAATGGAAAACCACATAATGTTCCTCCCAAAGCGATATAATGCTTTAACCGATGCTGAAATTAAAGAACTCTCGAGCGGATCATATTGCTTAAGTAGAGAAGGTGAACAAAGCTTAATTGTTGAAAGCGAGCTGAGTGAATTTCTAATTCAAAATTCCCAATTTCCAATTTGGCAATAATATATAATAATTTTGTATTTTAAATTATAAATAAAAATACATGAAAGAGTTTTGTAAAATATAAATGTTTGTGCTTTTTTATTTAATATTTTCAGTTATTTCATAAAGAAATTTAAGACATAAATGACCACAGGTAAATGTATTGAAATTCTGATGTTGATTATAGTTGTATTTTATATTTCTACCAAGATATTTGACTACTTCCGAAGGAGGTTGTAAGTTTCCAAAGCTGTCGAAATATTCTTTTTCATTGTTGTTTTTATAATATGCTACCCAATGTGTACCAGGTCCTGTTGATACGTCTAAATTGATTATTCCACATTCTATTTTCTTTGTTCGTTTTGGTAGAGTATTCAACATGAAAACTCCTCTAAAATATGGAATATTTATAGAGAAACGGTTTATGTCCACATCAGATAGTGGTCTGTTCGTAGCATCTCTAAGAGTTTTTTGATTCCTCTTTGTAAACTAAACCATAACCCTTTTTATATGGTTTTAAGTAAAGTCCCTTTCCAACTGCTATAGATTCCATCGCTCTATTATGTCTAATTGCTTCATCAAATTGATTTTTTGCATTCTTTGTTGCATTAACAGCTTTAGCTATAGCAGCACCTCCAGTTGTTAGACTACCAATTGCACCCAGAGCAGTTAAAATCGGTATTAGAGGCAAAAACCCACCAATTTTTGGTACACGTATTACATGTGGTACTATAATTTGAGATTTTCTTCCTTTTAATGATTTGTTGATAGTTTTTCGGGCAATTTTAATTGCTGAGTTAATATTTAATGGTTTTTCCTTCTTTAGTATTTTTGTTGCAGCTCTAATTGATGTTCTAAACAGTTTTTTATCATTTATCTTGTTCTTTTTAACATTTTTCTTTTTCTCCACACCCATACCAAATTTTGTTTTGGCTTTCATTGCGTTAGTAACCATATAGGCAAATGATTTTTCAGCAATACTACTATCTTTTGATAAAACTCGATCCCAAGCTGAATTTTCAAGTATTTTATCAGCTTTATGTCTAATGCTTAAATCCTTACAAGCAGAGTCCAATAAATTAATTCCTTTGTCACCTCAATTTAAACGTTTTTGTAGTTTTGTTTCAGGTCCACAATACTAATATCCGGGAAGATAAAGTTCACCAGTTAGAGAGTTTATTCTTTTTATCTACTATACCTCCTCCAACGAAGGTGTTTTTATGACTAAACGTTTTCTGATATGATATAACTATATCATCTAATTTTGTCGATAATAACAGGTAACATTTATAAAATCTATTTAGTTCGTAATATTGTTCCTTCTACTATTTTTTTTTTTTTTTTTTTTTTTGTTTACTTGCCTCTATCTTGACTGATCGTTTCTCAGTCCTTAAACTTGTATATTCTGAACTTCTGTCTTGATATTACTTTCTTCTTTCATGCGAATTCTTGTTTTTTCTTTTCATATCACTTAAACATGCACAGTCTTGTTATCGTTGAAAGGTTCTGTACAAAACAAATCGAATTTCACAATATTATGAAATTCCATTATATTTCATTAGGTATTTTCTTATCGACACCAACTGCTTTAACACCATCTCATTTACGTTTGCTAACAGCAAATAGTACAATAGGTGTCAGCTATTAGATCAGCTTATCAGCTATTAGATCAGCTTATTAGCACCTGGTCTGTTTTTCAGATCAGCTTTTCAGGAGCTGGTCTGGTTTTCAGATCAGCTTATCAGGACCTGGTCTGGTTTTCAGATCAGCTTTTCAGGACCTGGTCTGGTTTTCAGATCAGCTTTTCAGGACCTGGTCTGGTTTTCAGATCAGCTTTTCAGGACCTGGTCTGGTTTTCAGATCAGCTTATCAGGACCTGGTCTGGTTTTCAGATCAGGCTATCAGGACCTGGTCTGGTTTTCAGATCAGCTTATCAGGAGCTGGTCTGATTTTCAGGTCAGCTTATTAGGAGCTGGTCTGATTTTCAGGTCAGCTTATTAGGAGCTGGTCTGGTTTTCAGGTCAGATGAAATAACTAAAGTCTATCTTTTATTAGCAGTATTTTTTTTCTATAACGAAAATCGTTTAATTCAATATATTTGCTTATAATCAAAAATCCATATTTATCCTTCCAACACTCTACAAATTTTTTAAAACTTGTCAAAATTCATATTACTGCCAACATGAACCTTGTAAACATGCTTCATATTTTCCTCATCTTACTTAAACATTATAATTACATTTGCATTGTCTCTTATTAAATGCTTATAGCCATATTCATAAAAATTTTAAACAGCATTTCAAATGTTGTTTGAGCAAAATTCGCTAAAATTGTATGCATAATAGAATATTAGCGTAAAAACGTTTTTTAACTTGCGTAAATCACCAAATCTTAAAAATTAAATGCACCCATATTTAAAATAATTTTGAATTGACGTCGTTGTAATTTTGCTTCTTGCTTATTTATATTTTTAACTTTGTCTGTATGTATGTATGTATGCATGTATTAAGAATTATGTTTATGTTTGGCACAAGTAGAATGAGTCATCATTATTCTGTCGCCCCGTAAAAAAATATACACGTACACGTACATATGTATGTATATTATTCTGCTTTCCACATGCAACATCAGCAAATATCATAATTGAAATGTATTAAGCTTCATTACCAGAAAAAAATAGATGTATAATAACCCATTCTTTTAATTATGAAATTATGTAATTTCTTTAACTATTCATATTTGTAGTAGTATATAGATAATTTTAGTATAAATATATGTTTTTAAAACTCAGATAGTAGTAGTGAAATCCCACTCCTGTGGCAATTAAAATTGTTAAATTGTTGCTGAAATTGTTAAATTGTGGGCTGAAATTGTTAAATTGTTGGTGAAATTGTTAAATTTGGGTAATTAAAATTTGAAAATTTTAAAATTCTTGAAATTTGATACCTACGAGGGTGGTTCAATAAGTCCTTTAAATATTTTTCGAGGGTGGTTCAATAAGTCACTCTTATTTTTTTAACATAAGGAGTTTTTGTTTACATTAAGTGTATGTCTGTCTCTCTCTCTGTCTGTCTGCATGACCGTGGAAATTTGAGTCTTTCAGTGATTTGGGTTGTGTAATAATTTCTGGGTGTCCTTTGTCGGGGTTATGGGTAATTAAACTTAAAAATTTTAATCTACGCCGGATGCCCAGTTCCCTACTACTATCTGAGTTTTAAAAACATATATTTATACTAAAATTATCTATATACTACTACAAATATGAATAGTTAAAGAAATTACATAATTTCATAATTAAAAGAATGGGTTATTATACATCTATTTTTTTCTGGTAATGAAGCTTAATACATTTCAATTATGATATTTGCTGATGTTGCATGTGGAAAGCAGAATAATATACATACATATGTACGTGTACGTGTATATTTTTTTTACGGGGCGACAGAATAATGATGACTCATTCTACTTGTGCCAAACATAAACATAATTCTTAATACATGCATACATACATACATACAGACAAAGTTAAAAATATAAATAAGCAAGAAGCAAAATTACAACGACGTCAATTCAAAATTATTTTAAATATGGGTGCATTTAATTTTTAAGATTTGGTGATTTACGCAAGTTAAAAAACGTTTTTACGCTAATATTCTATTATGCATACAATTTTAGCGAATTTTGCTCAAACAACATTTGAAATGCTGTTTAAAATTTTTATGAATATGGCTATAAGCATTTAATAAGAGACAATGCAAATGTAATTATAATGTTTAAGTAAGATGAGGAAAATATGAAGCATGTTTACAAGGTTCATGTTGGCAGTAATATGAATTTTGACAAGTTTTAAAAAATTTGTAGAGTGTTGGAAGGATAAATATGGATTTTTGATTATAAGCAAATATATTGAATTAAACGATTTTCGTTATAGAAAAAAAATACTGCTAATAAAAGATAGACTTTAGTTATTTCATCTGACCTGAAAACCAGACCAGGTCCTGAAAAGCTGATCTGAAAACCAGACCAGGTCCTGAAAAGCTGATCTGAAAACCAGACCAGGTCCTGATAAGCTGATCTGAAAACCAGACCAGCTCCTGAAAAGCTGATCTGAAAAACAGACCAGGTGCTAATAAGCTGATCTAATAGCTGATAAGCTGATCTAATAGCTGACACCTATTGTACTATTTGCTGTTAGCAAACGTAAATGAGATGGTGTTAAAGCAGTTGGTGTCGATAAGAAAATACCTAATGAAATATAATGGAATTTCATAATATTGTGAAATTCGATTTGTTTTGTACAGAACCTTTCAACGATAACAAGACTGTGCATGTTTAAGTGATATGAAAAGAAAAAACAAGAATTCGCATGAAAGAAGAAAGTAATATCAAGACAGAAGTTCAGAATATACAAGTTTAAGGACTGAGAAACGATCAGTCAAGATAGAGGCAAGTAAACAAAAAAAAAAAAAAAAAAAAAAAAATAGTAGAAGGAACAATATTACGAACTAAATAGATTTTATAAATGTTACCTGTTATTATCGACAAAATTAGATGATATAGTTATATCATATCAGAAAACGTTTAGTCATAAAAACACCTTCGTTGGAGGAGGTATAGTAGATAAAAAGAATAAACTCTCTAACTGGTGAACTTTATCTTCCCGGATATTAGTATTGTGGACCTGAAACAAAACTACAAAAACGTTTAAATTGAGGTGACAAAGGAATTAATTTATTGGACTCTGCTTGTAAGGATTTAAGCATTAGACATAAAGCTGATAAAATACTTGAAAATTCAGCTTGGGATCGAGTTTTATCAAAAGATAGTAGTATTGCTGAAAAATCATTTGCCTATATGGTTACTAACGCAATGAAAGCCAAAACAAAATTTGGTATGGGTGTGGAGAAAAGAAAAATGTTAAAAAGAACAAGATAAATGATAAAAAACTGTTTAGAACATCAATTAGAGCTGCAACAAAAATACTAAAGAAGGAAAAACCATTAAATATTAACTCAGCAATTAAAATTGCCCGAAAAACTATCAACAAATCATTAAAAGGAAGAAAATCTCAAATTATAGTACCACATGTAATACGTGTACCAAAAATTGGTGGGTTTTTGCCTCTAATACCGATTTTAACTGCTCTGGGTGCAATTGGTAGTCTAACAACTGGAGGTGCTGCTATAGCTAAAGCTGTTAATGCAACAAAGAATGCAAAAAATCAATTTGATGAAGCAATTAGACATAATAGAGCGATGGAATCTATAGCAGTTGGAAAGGGACTTTACTTAAAACCATATAAAAAGGGTTATGGTTTAGTTTACAAAGAGGAATCAAAAAACTCTTAGAGATGCTACGAACAGACCACTATCTGATGTGGACATAAACCGTTTCTCTATAAATATTCCATATTTTAGAGGAGTTTTCATGTTGAATACTCTACCAAAACGAACAAAGAAAATAGAATGTGGAATAATCAATTTAGACGTATCAACAGGACCTGGTACACATTGGGTAGCATATTATAAAAACAACAATGAAAAAGAATATTTCGACAGCTTTGGAAACTTACAACCTCCTTCGGAAGTAGTCAAATATCTTGGTAGAAATATAAAATACAACTATAATCAACATCAGAATTTCAATACATTTACCTGTGGTCATTTATGTCTTAAATTTCTTTATGAAATAACTGAAAATATTAAATAAAAAAGCATAAACATTTATATTTTACAAAACTCTTTCATGTATTTTTATTTATAATTTAAAATACAAAATTATTATATATTATTGCCAAATTGGAAATTGGGAATTTTGAATTAGAAATTCACTCAGCTCGCTTTCAACAATTAAGCTTTGTTCACCTTCTCTACTTAAGCAATATGATCCGCTCGAGAGTTCTTTAATTTCAGCATCGGTTAAAGCATTATATCGCTTTGGGAGGAACATTATGTGGTTTTCCATTTCAACTTTTAGTGTTGGCCCATATTTTGTTGTTACTCTTGACACTTTTCGAATGGTGTATTTAGTTGATGTCTCAAGCTCCTTTATGTGGATTAAGGTTTTATTTTTTAGTGAATTAAATTTTGATGTTAGATTTGTTGTAGACTCCATTTTTGTTTTATTTATTTATTTTTTTCATTTACTTCTCCGCATTTTGAATGTTTAACTGAAAATGATCTTGAAAGTAGCGATGACGACTTCAAGAAGGCTAATCGAAAATATGGTGAAATAGTGAATAAGTGGAGGGGTAGTGATAGACAGAAAGAGACAGTTATAGAGAGAAAAGGGGTAGAGAGAGATAGAGTGCTAAAAAAGAGGTATGGAATATAGATGATGGTATAGATATTTTAAGGATCAAGAGATACTACTTTAAAAATTTAAAAGAGGAAATTAGTCTTAAAGGAACCTTCAAACAATCATCATTCATTAACTTATAAGCAAATAAAATGAGTCAAATCAGACGTACTCTAAACCAATTTATAAGAGATTTTGAAAGCTTCAGGCTTTTCGATCATTGGGAGATGATCAAATTTTTTCAAAATATGCTGGATGAGAACGAAGAATATGGTATCATGGAAGATGAAGACAACACAGAAGGCCACTTCAGAAGCTGTCCTTGGTATAATCCTGAGTGTGAGGAAGGACCAGATACTTGCAGATGTACAATATATTTTTTGCGTAAAAGTATATTAGAAAATTTAATAATTGGATATTATGAAATGTTTCCATCATTATAATAAAAATAAATAAAATTAAATTAAAATGTATTATTAATATAAATAAAATTAAACTAAATTTATCCTTGTTTTGTGTTATTTTTTAAAGGAAAGTTAGGATTCATCTATTCGAATATAAAATAACAGAAACTTGTATGTAGTGAAAAATATAAGGACTTATCCGATTGTCTAAACTGTTTCTCTTTTAATGGAATTTCATAATATTGTGAAATTCAATTTGTCTTGTGCATAACCTCTCAAAGAAAGCAAGACTGTACATGTTTAAGCATCATGAAAACAAGACTATGCATGTCTAAGCATCATGAAAACAAGACTGTGCATGTCTAAGCGATATGAAAACAAGACTGTACATGTTTAAGCGACATGAAAACAAGAATTTGCAAATAAGCAAAAACAAAAATTTTTTTGATCTAGCGAAGTAAAGCTAATAAAGAAATAAAAACCATTCACATAATTAATTCTTTTTCCAATATTTTATTTAAAATTTTTTTTAAAAATTCATAGACATATTTAACTAATGTATGTAGATACCCAGAAAAAAATTAGACAAAAATACTCTATTCCAAGTAGTAAAATCTGAAAAAAGGAGTGGCACATTAGAAGAAAAAAATAAATAAATATATAGACTGACTGACCAACTAATACGTACACTCTGTCCGATGGAAACACAAAACATACTTAAACATTTCAGAAATATATACACAATACGCTGAACTTTAATAAAATTAAAAAAAAAATCATATATGACAACAAATAAAAGTGAAAGGTGCTCACCCTTCATAAAAAAAACATATATGTACCTTATTAATGTAAAAATATTATCAGTATAAAGCAACAGAAATTTCGTCAAACAAAGTCATCTTGTATCCTAGAGGAATCCTCGAAAGGGTATACCTAAAGTCTCTGAAACCCACTTCGTTTTCTGATGATCGCTTTTCAACAAGAAAATAAGTTTGTTCATTATGACTAATTTAAAAGTACATTTAAATTCAGTCTCATATCCGATCTTAACTGCATCAGAATTTAAGAAAAAAGCTCCTTTTATTCTATTGAATAAAATTTTAATTTAAAACAGTAAGCAAAGATATCAGCTTCAACTTCAAATGATTTCATCACACAAAAAAAAAACTAGTGATTGTTTTCAACAATTATGAAAATAATAATTTCAATATAAAGCTCCCTTTTGATTTTAAATGTTTATCAATAAAAATAAAAAAAGAAGTAAGTTGACTACCAAAGAAAAAAAAACTATCAGTATATAAGCTGGAGTGCTGGATCAGTTTCATTTAAAAATGTTTATACATTTTCATAAAGCAAAGCAAGATTTCAAAAATAAATGTAGAAAGTGAAGAAAAAAGGCTATAGTTAGAAAAAATTGTGTACCCCAAAAATTTCTAACGATGACTTACTAACGTTGCATCAACTTTAAAAAAATTTAAATTAAATATAACAAATATTTCTATTATAGTTACTATTACTATAGAGTATGTATCTTTAGGAATTCAGTTTTACTTAAAACAGAAAATCCTCACAAACTTTTAAGTAAACGCAGATACAAATTAAAACGTTTTAATTTCCAAATAAAAAAAAAACTGAATATATCGCATCTATACACAGACGAATATTTACAACAACAACACCAACAACAAGAAGAACAAAAGACATCAATGACAAAAAAAAAATGTATTCAAAGATTGAAATAAACAAAATCTGTAATATAAACAAATTTCATATAGGCAGACTTTAACGCGAGACAAATTTAAGTATGAGAAAATATAAAACAAGCGTAAGTATAAAAACATAATAAGATTAGGGAAGTCCAGACATATGATATTATTTTATAGTACCAAATGTCGATACTGAAAACAATTTATTTCTATCTACATATAAATATTAGCGCAAATACACACACACACACATAGCAGAATTCATATAAGAAATATCCAAGAAAATTTCAACAACACCCCACCTTTTGCAAATCATGACGAGCCTTAAATTCTCCCTCAGATATACATACACAAATTCCCATGATCATACATACATACATATACAATATATAAGATTAATCTCAACAACACAACACTCTCACCTACCCTAAATTATGAATAGTCTTAAACTGCTACAGACATATATACATAGATTCTCCCGGCTACATAATACAAGAACACCTCGTCCCTAATAAATCCCAATCATCTTAAATTCTTACAGAAACAGATACATACATACACATAACCAATTTACCTCAACAAGATCCTCAAATCACGATCAGCCTTAAACTACTATAGATAGACGCATTCGCAAATTCCCATGGCTACATATTACGTCAACAACCCTGCCCACCCAAATCATGGTCAGCCTTAAGCTCCTACAGAAATACATATGTACATTGAAATTAATACAAACATACACAGACACACAGACACACACACACGTGCACACACATACACACACACACACATACACACGCAATCGATCTACCTCAACTACACCCCGCCCCTTCCAATCAAACCCTCACCTAAATTCTCACAGACAGACAGACACATCCACAAATTCCTATGGTTACATAATACGGCAACAACGCCACCTACTCAAATCACGTCCAAATTCTCACAGTCTATCAACACGAACATTAGCATTAGAAAAAATAACTTTCACGTTTTCCCGTCGTCATTAGGAAAAATCATTTTCCCGTCGTCATTAGGAAAAATCATTTTCCCGTCGGCATTTGAAAAAATTATATTCATGTTTTGCCGTCGGCATTAGGAAAAATTAATAAACATGTTTTGCCGTCGGCATTTGAAAAAAAATAATAATCATGTATTGCCGTCGGCATATACACTCATATGAAACCTCAAAAAAAAAAAAAAAAATCACCCGTTATCACAATTAATGTAACTCAAAAAAAATCACCCGTTCACACAAAGTTAATGTAAACAAAAAACTCCTAATGTAAACAAAAAAACTCCTAATGTAAACAAAAAACATCAAAGCGCCGCCGAAAACACAAATTTCCAAGAATTTTAAAATTTCAGCAACAATTTAACAATTTCAGCCACAATTTAACAATTTCAGCCCACAATTTAACAATTTCAGCAACAATTTAACAATTTTAATTGGGGCCGAACCGCCAGTTGACAACTACTTGTCTTGTAGCCGATGTATGTTATATTTTGCCTTAGTTTTTGGTTTGGAAGTGGATGCTGGTCGGAGGGGAAAGGTACCAACTAGTAGCTGATGATCACTGTCGATGTCCGCACCCCTTCGAGTTTTTACATCGAGCATTGAGCTGACAAAAAAGTTGCTGATAAGAATGTGATCAATTTGGTTTCTGCACCTGGCATCAGGGGAAGTCCATGTATATTTGTGAATGTCTTTATGGGGAAATTTAGTACCGCCGATAAATAAACGATTTCGGGAGCAAATTGTTGTTCGCCATTGTTGTTTCGTTCAAAGCCAAGGCCGTGATTACCCATGAAGGATTTGAGATTTTCATTGTTTGAACCGACTTTTGCGTTGAAGTCGCCCATTACAATTTTTATATCCCCGGAGGGTACAGAATTTACTGCGGTATCAAGCTGGGCGTAGAATTGGTCCTTAGAGTCGTCATCATTGGGTTTCGTGGGGGCATAACATTTAAAAATCTATATTATTCGAAATATTTAATTAAACCTTGCTCTTACTATTCGTTCCGATATAGTATCATACTCAAGAAGACCATTTTTTGCTTTTCCTGATATAATCAAACCTACTCTTTTTATGTGGTGTTGGTTGTTGCACGAGTAGATGAAATGGTGTCCGGATGAAAGTTTAATACATCCGTATAATTGTCAAATTCTTTACATACTTGCTCAATTCTAGATCTTTCGGAGAGTGTTCTGACATTCCATGTTGCAATCATAATCCGTGTTCTGGAGCCATAGGTTGTCATCGAGGTAAGGGGATGTTGTAATAAACTATTTGACGTTTCAGTAATAAAATTTTTTTTCCGTGTACGGGTTATTAGCTCATAGCACCACCTTTATTTTAGAGGAAAAAGGTAACCTTTTTTTTTGTAGTTGGTATTTCAGAGGGAATTTTTTCTCCTTGGCCCTCCTCCTACTCCCTGAGACGCTTTTCAGCCATTCAGGACACCAACTACATTCCCTCATCCAACTATATATATGACAGCGAGTAAATTCGCTTGATATATATGAGGGTGGATTAACAAGTCAGTGACTTTTTGAATGAAACAGTTTTCTTTTCAAAACAAAAATTTATTTTTCAACATAATCTTCTTTTAACTCAATACAATTAGCTCAACGTTGTATCCCTTCCAGCAAAAAGGATTTTTTGAGGTCCTTAAAATAGGCATTTGTTTGGTAAATAATTTCATCGTTGGAGCTAAATCTCTCTCCATCGAGCCATTTCTTTAGGTTTGGAAATAGGAAATAGTTACTACTGGCTAAATCCGAAGAATATGGCGGATGGGTATCAATTCATATCCCAATTTATAGAGTTTTGCCATTGAGACATGTGCACTCGTGCATTATCATTATCCGTTTATTGTTTTTCCCTTTTGAAGGTAATCGATGTTGATTATCCCGCGTGCATCCAAACAAACTATTGACAGCTCCTTATTGTCCGACAAACTTACCTTGTCCTTCTTCGGAGCAGGTTTATACTGCTGCTTGGTCTCCGGAGTACAGTAATGTTTTATCCACAGTTATAAAACGCCGCAAAAACTTATTCGGATTGCTGTTAAACAACTCCAAGCAATGCTTTGAAATTGTCACACGTTTACGTTCATGGTCAATTGAGAGCAAACGCGGCACCCATCTTGCAGACAACTTTCTTAAACCCAGCTGATCATTTAAAAGCGAAACCACACTGCCATATGAAATGCCTATGGCATCAAAAATTCCACGCACTTTTAGTCTTCGACCGGCCAACACCATATCGCGAACTTTTTCGAAATTTTCGGGTGTACTGACCTCAATTGGCCGTCCAGAACGTTCGGCGTCATTTTTACTTGTGCTACCACAACTAAAGTCAGTAAACCACTTTTTACCATTGAAATCGATGGCACAGAGTCCCCATACTAATTATCGAGCTTTTTTTTGGTTTGATTGACGGGTTTTTTTCGCAAAAAATAATGCACTCGAAATTCATTTTTTTTTTTTTTTTATTTTTTGAAAAATACCCGAGGTGTATGTTTTGAACAGCTCTTAAACTCAAAGTAAATGACGACATTTTCTCAAAATTAGACAGTAGTCTATTAACAGATAATACTTGATGGAAACAGTGTTGCATTTCATATAACTACGAGGAAAGTTCGAAAAGTCACGGACTTATGTGCATTTTAGTTTTTCACATAAACGAACTAGAAATTCTCTTATATGTTGAAATCGGCTATAGTCATAATTGCTTAAGAAAACTGTTTGAGTGTACGAATTATTTGCGCTTCAATTATGATTACACGCACTTACTAAAATTAAGACTATTCACTTAAGTATATTTTTTATTTTATTTTTTTTGAGTGCTCATTATCTGCTGTCTATTTAGCTGTTTGTCATTCGTTCGTTTTGTCACCCTTAAATTTACCAGTTCAAATGAGTGTGTTTTAATTACGTGTTAAATTATTATCTACAAAATTTTTTATCTTAATGTGACGAAATTTATATAAGCACTGTAGTAAATGTTAATAGCAAAATTTTATTAATTCACTATTATCTTTGTCGATAATATTACTAAACAATTATATGCCAGAAATTTTTTTTAATATAAATACATAAAAACATACATACATATGTATGTACTTGTGAAGACATAGAATATATTCTTTAAAATCCAGTTTTAACCTTAGAACTATTGACTATGTAGTTTTCAAGTCCCATATGGTAACATTGGAACCAGAGACTCTACAGTAGATTTTAATAATTGTGGTGTAATCTTTTAATACTTATTGCTAGGTTTTCAGGGGAAGTACATTGCAGTCGCGGGGAGAGCTTGCTGCAAAAATGATATACTCCAAAAAAAATTAGATTTAAATACATGCATATATATTTATGCATACATATACATATAAATATGACAGTCATTCTCTCTCCAAGTGTATTGTTTTGTTTTAATCAAATCATTTGTTTTTATCTCATCAAATTATGTGTTATTATATTGTTATTTGCGTACATTTAAAATACTGTATTAGATATTTGTTTTTATTATTTTTTTTTTCACTTATAATTGTTGTACCAATTAATTAAGTATGACAGCAAAGAAATGTACAAACACTGTCAATCCAAATGATTAGAGCAATGGTACATAAACAGAAGGTACTTCCGTTATCTCATTTTGTCTTGACATTCACTATCTCGCGAGAATAAGAATTATGACATTTCTGGTAAAATCGTACTACCGTATTAATTCAATATTTCCTTCTGTTTCCTGTTTGTTTGAAGATTTTACTTAAAAATAATTTCACAGTTTTGTTTTTCATAAACAAAACATAAATTCAAACAATTTTTGCCGTATTCAGAAAAAATAATTTTGGTTTACAAAAGGTGTACGAAACAAATTTTGTATGCAAATTTGTTTGTTAAACGTTTTGTAATCCAAAATTATTTTTTTTTTGAATAAGGCCTTTTATATTTAAGAGAAAAATTAAAGTGATTTTCAAATAGCTGATGTTAATAAAAATCTCTACCCCAGTAGATATACTTGGGTGCTGATGAAGTGCGTGGCTAATAAAGTCTAGTTTAATTTTTCTTCTCTTCTTTAGAAACTCAAATTAATTGATAAAAAAAAAATTCATTCAATAAGAATTGAAATTACTAAACTTAATACCGATTACAAAATTATTTCTGAATAAATTTTTTATTTTATTTAAAGTGTAAGTACACAGAAAAAAATATTCCTGCCCCACTTAAAAAAATTATATATGGTCCATATATTTTTAATATATGACTGTATATAACTATATATGAATATGTATGAATTCATGTATGGAAATGTGTGGGATTATAAATGGCAAAACTATTATATATGAACTAATATATGGACTAATATATGAAATGTATTATAATACATGAATACATATATGGAAATTTAATTATGAAGCTCTTCATATGTAGATCCATACACAGAAAGAAAAAAGCCATACTAAATTCAAGTTTTTTCTACTTACTTTTAGTACGAATCGTACTTAAAAATTTGAGTACGAATAGCACTAACATTTACTTAAATCAAACCAAATACGGGATTTCTTTGGAAAACCAATTCTGCAGTTTCTTAAATTGAGAATGAAGTGCTTAAATTATGTAAAAAAATATGAATCAAGTAAAAAGTTGTTAAATTGAGTAAAAAAAACTTATTTAAAGTACGGCTGTGTACTTACTTTATACACAACTTTGCAGCGAAATATCGATAAAATAATAAATATTGTTATCAACTATTTACAAAAATGACCTAAAGCTTAAATAAAACTTTTATATATTAAACTAAAAGGTCGAATAAATTATTATAATGTTAATTAAAAAATAAATTAAATTTTTTTATTTAATAAATCAAGTTACAATTTCTTAAAAGAGGTGCATTTAGAGATTAATTCAATATAATTTTTTCTTAAATGAATCTCGTTTTTGGATTATTTCAAGTACGGATTCGGCACTAAATCAACCCCATTTTTAGATTAATTCAATATAATTTTTTCTTAAATGAATCTCGTTTTAGTATTATTTCAAGTACGGATTCGCGATTAAATACACTAGAAAATTCTTGAATCAAGCGCATTTTGAATTTGATTCAATCTCAGGTTTTCTGAAATCAATCCCGTTTTGGGCTTATTTCAAGTACGGATTCAGGATTAGATATGGATAAAATTAAGTATTTAGCACTTGAATTATCCGTACTTGAATCAAGCCTTCTGTACTTGATTTAAGTAAACCCATACTTACCGTACTTATGACACCGCTTTGGATTGATTTAAGTACGGATGGATTGATTTTTATTTTGAGTGTATATAGAAATAAGATTTAATATATGGAGCCATATAAGAATGTATGCATCATGATGTCTCACATAAGATCGCTTTGGAATCAAAAAGTTTGGTATTTTATCGCTGGTGAATTGGAAATCCATTAGAAAATACATATGGTATGCAAAGTTTATATGCGTACAGCCTCAAATAAAAAAATATCAAATAATCAAAACGATAATCTAGTCATTAATTTTACAGAAAATAACAGAATTCTCTAGATAAGAAACAAAGTTAATATTACTGCAAAAAATTATATTGAAAACAATTGTTAGTATAAAAACGGACTATTTTTTTCTGTTATAATTAATTGCATTAGTTTTTAATCTGATTTCTTAAATTAAATTTTATGTACGAATATGAGTTTATATCATGCTTAGTAGTACAAATTCTTCAACTTCAAAAACGAACAGAAAATAGAACAGGGGGCAAATTACAGCATTTGATACGGTTCGAAATCTTAAAATGTTTCCATATAAACTCTATGAAATATATATTTTGTAATTTTTCAGGTTTCCCTTCTTATTTCTTGTGAGACAATTATTTTAATGAGTAGAATACTTTTAGAAATTAAATGACTTTCCAAGTGGGTTAATAAACAAATGAATAAGCACCACTTCCTAAATCATAGATTTAAGTGCTTTGGAAAAATTGTTAATAATCACATCCTAAATGTAAAATACACTTATTGGATTGGTTGGGTTGGCAAAAACAAACCACTTCGCTCCAATGACACCCTTATGTAAAATGCACTACTTTTTGCTCAGAGTTTGGAGTGCTTCGTATTAGTAGTTGAGGTGGTGCTTTTTCTACGATTTTTTTCATCACTTTTTTGCTTGGATATATCATACATATAGACATTCACATGCTTACGCATGTGCTGGCTCAGCAAATGTGTCCGCTTCGGCTGCATCTGTCACATTTGGATTTTGGGACAAAAATACTGTAAAAATTAAGCGGCATGTAGCCACTACAACTTGGTTAAAAAAATGTAACAAACAAGCTGAAAATTCTCACATATTTTTCCCGCATAAATTTCCATTTGCTAAAAGCCATTCCGCTATCTAATACAACAACCTTGTATGCATGACAGGGTCACACATAAACAATTTGTAAAATGGTAGTACAGAGCGTCGACAATAACGTTTCGCTACGTTTTCAAAATGTGTTGCCAGATAGCACATTTTAGTCTAAATTTAACATCATCTTTTAGTAAAAGTATTATTTCAGAACTATTTAAATATGTATGTATAATGAAGTTAACAGGTTACGTTGAAATTTGCTGGAAACCGCATAATGATAAAAGAAGCTTTATAGGAAATCATAGTGAAAGTTATTGTACCAAGCAAGATCTTGCTCCTCAAACTAATTTAAACGTTTTAAATTTTCTAAAAGAAACTTGGCTTTCTTTTCACTTTAATGTTCGTATTTCCGGAAATATATTTCCCTTTATGCAACTTCAGGGACTTTCAAGCAATTCAAAATCTATTATGCATTTCACAAATTCTTAAGGCAAAAAATACTTACTTTTATTGCAACATAGTCACATCTAAAAAAATTTCTTTTTGGATTAATTCATTATATATTTACTTTTATATGGCGTAAAAATTTAATTAAAAAATTCACATATTAGTTAAACGCTCACCTTTTGTAAAAACAACATATGTTTATTGTCTTCATTGAGTTGTATGTAAATAGAAAACCTTAAACTAATTTTCGCAAGACCGATATAACGATATCAATGTGTTACAAAAACCTTCTTCCATCTCCAGCTTAAGCGGCCTACTGACTTGCAATATAATTGTGCAACTTTTCGTATTTAACAATAATATCGCCAATGTCTATGTCATACTCGAAGGTGGCACAATATATTGGGAAATATCAAAAGACTTTTGATTTTTATTGCACAATCAAGACAATTGTGTACAGCGATGCCAACTTGGTGCCTTTGGCACTATTTTTAGTGCTTTTTGAAGACTCAAAACGCCAAATTTTGAGAGTTAGTGCCAAACTAAGAAAAATCACTATTTAGTGCTTTTAAGAAATTGGCGTATTTCTTAAAATTACTTTAACAAAAACTTGGTGTATGTATTTTTTCAGTGCAAAGCCTACCTTTTCATCTGATATATTTCATTAAATATGATAATATTGCCGAAATAGAGAAAAACTTAGAGAATATTAAACATTGTTAAACTTCACTCGTTTGAACTTTCATTCTTTTTTCACGTTAGTGCTTTTTACGCTTTTTAGATCTCAAAATTACGCTTTTTAGTGCTTTTTTTAAATGTCGATGTGCTTATATAGCCAAAAAAGTTGGCATCACTGATTGTGTAATGTGTTGGCAACATTGTTCTATGTTGTGTACTTTTTCACTGTCTAGAAAATTGGGCAATATTTACTTTGAAAATATTGTGCCATATATTGTATATAGGGATGTAACGAATGTTCGCATTCGCTTTCGCATTCGCAAATTATTCGCTTACTTTTGCTATTTGCATTTGCTTTTGCATTCGCTAAAATGTATGCGAATATTTTAAGCGAATACTAAACCAAAATCCAACTGTGTTTGGAAATATTTATCAGTTTTTGAAAAAGACTTAAGGCTAATGTGTACAAACTTTTGAAAAATTTTGAGCACCATTCATTACTTCGTACAGAAAATTTTCAATGTAAACAATTTTAACTAGCCGTTGTTTATTTAAATTCTATGCGAAACAAGTACCACGCATACTATTTCGCATGAAAACTTAAAATGTTGAAGATATATTTCATATGTTTTTCCCAAGATGAACAAAGTACTACTTCTCCAAAAATTTTTCATGAATTCATGCCAATTTTTCGTAATATGTATTTCGAGAGCATTTCACATGAAATGTTGAACAGGGTACCATGATTTAGTAAATGCAATTTTTTTTATCTATACTTATTTTAATATAATTTCATATATAAAATTTTTTGTTTTAAAAATTTTAATATTTGCTCAATTCAAGACTCAATTTAAATAAAATGCTATATGTAGTACATCTATATATATAATACAACTTCATGTTCTTAAACAAATTTAGTTTCATGTGATTTTTTTCTGTATTGTAAGTATTTGCATTCGCTTTCGCAAAAATTCAAATGCATTATTCGCTTTCGCTTTCGCATTCGCATTCGCTAAACTGGTATTCGTTACATCCCTAATTGTATAGTATAGGTTTAAACGACAATAATATGTACAACAACATATGCAATAATATTGTTTAATGGATAGGCAGATTTATGTCCGTACAATATGAAGAATTGTAATATACTCGTATTAAAATACATAGATATTGCAATTTCACAATAACGAAAGGTTTTTTATTTTTATCTGGCAATAACAAATCCCTTCACTAATATTAAATGGCAGCACTGCTTTTAATTATGATGTTAAATAAACGCACACATCCTTATGTACGTACACAAAATTTAGTGTTGATATTAGAGCGGCATTAACGAACATATAAAAAAGAAGATTCAAGAAAACTAAACACAAAATAGAAAGGGAGATGACTATTAAACTAAGCAAAAGCCAGAAAAAATAAAATAAAATCAGCAATATGACATGTTTCACAATTGATATGAACGAAAATAACAATAAAACTAAAAAGTAGAAATGAGTAAAAAAAAAAACAAATACACATACTAATTTCAGTCGTAATAGATGACAAGCAGCCACTAACTAACTCATACGTAAAATATAATATTATCAAAAAAGTAAAAAATATAAAAAACAAAAGAAGACACAATTACTTTATAAAAATAAAGTAAAAAATAATAAACCTAAGTATATGTACATATATAATCAGTGATTGTGCAAAGAACTTTTATAAAAAAATAAGTGAATCTAATGTAAAAAAACATATGTATGACAATAGAGTTAGAAACACTGTACACTACATCCTACGTAAATAATTTGCCTTTTTATTAACAAAAGTTAGTCGCAAGTTATTGCAATAGTAAATTCAAGGTTTTAGGAAATTACTTAAACGAACAATTTATTTTGGAAAATCTCTTGGGGACTAAGCGATATACTACATACCTGAAAGAGTGCATGAATAATTTAAAAATTGTATAAATTATATACTTCTATACTACATATGTACATACATATGTATGTATGCATAAATAATCTTTACACGAAAATGATGGGAAAATTTTGGAAAATTTTCATAATTTTCTGGGTGTCTACATTAAGCGGTGCGTTGGTCTATAGGTAAGTCAAAAAGAGGCATAAATACATACATACATACATACATTGAAATTGCTGGTTGGCCAGGAAAGCAGGTAGACCGCATAATATTAAGATATAAATAGTATAAGTATGTACACAGAAAAAATTATGACGGGGTTTTTTTTAACAAATATTTATGAATATGTATGTATATAATTTTAATAAATAAATAAATTTGTTTTTCATTTTAATAAATTTTTTCAGAATTTTCGTAATTGGTTTCATGAATTCTGTAGTAGGTAATATTTCAGTAAAAATGTTATTTATTATTTAGTATTTTGAATTCAGTAATTGAACATAAATTAAAATTTTTTTCTGTGTATTTTTATTAAAACAAATGACAATTGGTAAGAAATTTGGCTGTTTTGTAGATAAAGCAATTTATTTATTTCAATCATTTTCATATGTGTGAAAAGATTGTGTACATATGTATGTATATACATATTACACATCGCACATTTACTTCAACAACGTCATAACTCAAAAAACTTGATTTTTTAGTTAATAGTGCAGATTATGCACACATTGTGTTAAAATTTCATCCAAATATATTGTATACTCAACTCGTGAGAAAAAAATTAAATTAAATTTAAAAGTTTAAGATCGTTTTCTGGCAAAGTGTTTTTTTTTTTAGTTATGATGTTGTTCGAGTAAATGGCAGGAGGTCGAACTAGTGTCTAACTAGTATTTTACTAGTATGTACAGAAATCACCAGCACTGGCTCCAAACCCGATTTGGTTCTTTAGAACTACATAGTTAATGGTAAAGTAATTTAAATAATGTTAAAAAAACATACGTTGATTATTGAGTTATTGTTTCGACTATGATAGTATTTAGTTGAACTTCTCATTTGTTTAAATTAAATTTTAACTTAATATCTCTAGTTGTTCTAAGAAATTTTTGGGTAAAGTTTTGAATGCTTATAGAATCCAGCTAACCTCTTAATAATCAATTTCAATGTATTTTTAAAAAACAATTAATATTTTACTTAACAAGTTACAGCCTTATTTATAAAAATTTATAAGTCTTTATAAAGACTTTTTAAGAAAATTTTGTATGAAAATTTGTTTTAAAAAACCTTTTTAAAGCCTTAATAAGTTTTATAAATAAGGCTGTTAATTTTTAATTAAACTTAATATAAATAATACTTGCTTAAATTAATTAATACTCAAAAAAAAAACTCCTTTTTAGCACTTCTATTGGCACTGAAGACTTACCACCAGAAACGGTAGATCGTCTTAGGGAGATAAAACAGAACATATTCTTTTCAAATGAACTAACATCATCGGAATATCGTGATGATTTGGATGTAGAATTGAGCCCTCGGGAAAATGTCGCCGATCACGATTGGGATGTATTGATCTTTACGCAGCAATGGCCCGTAACCACTTGTTATCACTGGAGAGAAGAGGATAAAAACCATGAATGCAAGCTGCCAATCATGAAGGAATTTTGGACTATTCATGGCTTATGGCCCACAAAGTTGGGACATTTTGGTCCCTCGTTTTGCAATAAAACGGCCGATTTCGATATCAAGCAATTGGATGCAATAAAAGATACTTTGAATCAATATTGGCCAGATATTGATGGCGAATCGCAGGGAGACTGGTTGTGGAAACATGAATGGCTAAAGCATGGCACATGTGCCGCCACTCTAGATGAGCTAAGCAATGAATTGAAATACTTTAACCAAGGAATTAACTGGCGTGAAAATTATTTGCTGTCGAACATATTAGGAAGTGCCGGCATTCATCCCGATTCGAACAATACCGTGGTGGCCTTACATGCAGCCATTGTTAATGGCTTGGGTAAAAATCCCTCCATACACTGTTTGTACGATAGTAAAAATGATGTCAGCTATTTGGAGGAAATACGAATTTGTTTCAACAAGACACTTGAGGCCATAGATTGCGATGGTGTCAAGCATGGTGACGCTGTTTCAATTTCCTATCCTGGTGGTACTGTCATAACCAATTGCCACATATCGAAACCTGTCCACTATCCCAGCCTGGTACCGAGTCTACAAAGAGCTAGCGAAAAGAAATGGAAATTTCCCATTGTCAATATTTACAAGCTCTTACAGTTTATCATGTGGTTTACGCTATGAACAGTAGCTCAAGATGAAAAAAAAACTATAACAGATATTATAAATATTTAATGGAGTCGAATATTTAATGGAAGAGAAAATTGAATGGTCTTCTAAAAATCAGGGGGAGGAATAGAACGCCAATTATTTAGTGATAAACTGGAAACGAAAGAGTATTGGATTTTATTTTTTATCTATTATGAGACATTTTTTTTATATAAATAATCAGTTAACTACTGAAGCAAAAGAGAGCATTAATTATTTACTTATATTTTAGATTGTATATTTTAAAAAGAAATACAATAGATATACTAACAAATAGTTTTATTTTATATATATTATAAATAATCTTAAATACCAACACCATTATTTATAAATCTTATTAAGGCTTTATGAAGCTTGAAAAATTTTATTAATGAGATACGCAAAAATCACCGTACTTGCGTTAATATATCCTTTCTGATTTATTTTTAATTTTTCTTTTTCAGAGAACATTTTTCTTAGTTCAAATTATATATTATTGTCAGTTAATAATGAATAAAACTGCATTAATTTAGTGTATTTAAAGTTAAGCTAAAGAAAATACATAATATGTACGAAATTATGTTTAAATTAACGAAATTATACTATCTGCGTAAATATATTGATTTAATAACAAATAAAAACTAATTTATATACGAATATCACAAGTGAAAATGTAGTTTAAAATGTTAAACTTATATGAAATTTGCACTATAAAATTGTCCATTGTTTTTCATGAAATTGTCCGCACTTTTTTATCCTTTAATAGGAGCAGGGCTGTCAGATATTGAGATTTCTCGCCAAATGTGGCCATTTTTCAACTTGTTAATTTTTGGCTTGGCGACATGGCGATTCTTCTGGCGATTAATAAATTTGTTGTCGATTTTTCTGGCGATAAATAAATTTGTTGACGATTATTATGGCTGTTTAAAAAAATTGAACTTCCAAGTTTTTCTAATTCAGGAAAATTAGTTTGCTGATGGAGTAGTTTCAAAAATAAATCCTACCAAAACTCGTCTGCATGAAATTAAAACAATATGATTTTGATGATTTTTCTATAATAATTATAATCATTAATGCGTTTTGAATTTGGATGAGAAAAATTTACCAGAAATAATTTTTGGCGATTTTATTTCTAGTTTTGCCGATTTTCTGATAAATTTTGATACCATAATTTTATAAAAATTTATATTAAAAAGTGTTTTATAAAAACAAATTTATTATGAAATATATACTAAGAAAAACTGCATAAAACTGATTTTTGGCGACTTTTGGGGATTTTTGAAATCAATTTGGCGAATTAGGTCGAAAAAAATCTGACAACCCTGAATAGGAGTGGTATTGACAAGAGTCACATATAAAAAAGGTGTAGCATAAATCTCTTAAGAATTGTTCGCTACTTCTCTTCAACCTGACTCGCTGGAGACCCTAGGTGTTTCTTCAGACAAATAAAATATAGATGTGCAAATGTCATGATTTTATCGTGTCACGCGTGAGTCGCACATGACCGTGATCAAATTTATAACAAATCACGCGTGAGTGTGTGATTGTGACTTAAAAATAAATTACTCGTGCGTGATCGTGCGTTAGCTATTTTTAATAATCACGCACGAATTCTCACGCTCTTACGACATATATCATTCCTGAATAGGTGAGTATCAATATACATACTATACCATTTTGCACATGCTACGATGCAAGACCATTTGCAAAATAATGTGAGTTGGGCTATTGTTATAATTTTTTCAGGCGTAGTAAACTGGCTCATATGAAATTGAAATGTACCAATGTAGAAAAATAAAATTATTTTAATATGTTTTTTTATGGCACACAACTATATTAACCCTAAATTTTAACTTTTTTCAAAAAAACTACGCGTATATCCGCATTTATGAAAAGGCACTCTTAAATGTTAGTTAAAAGTGTTTAAAACTATCTACATAATAAGGAATTTATTATTCGACATATTGTCAGAAGTTTATTTCAATTTGAAATTTATTTGCTGGTGGTTCAGCGTTGTCTATATATTTCATTGTTGCTGTAACAAATCACCAGCAGACCTCAACCACACATTTTGAATAGTCACAAACCTATTGTTTTATGCACAGACTTTCAAGAACTATTTGAGAATTCATAAATAATAATATTTTTGAAAATCACAAAAGAAGAATAAGCGTAGTAGGCTTTGAAACTAATACAAAAAACCCAGTATTAGTTTCAAAGCCTACTATGCTTATTCTTCTTTTGTGATTTTCAAAAATATTATTATTTATGAAGTCTCAAATAGTTCTTGAAAGTCTGTGCATAAGATAAGAGGTTTGTGACTATTCAAAATGTGTGCTTGAGGTCTGCTGGTGATTTGTTACAGCAACAATGAAATATATAGACAACGCTGAACCACCAGCAAATAAATTTCAAACTATCTACATAATAAAATCTTATAGTCAAAATTTTCAAAATCTATCGTCACAACTTTTTATAAAGAAAATATTTTTAAAATTTACTATTTGAGGACATGTATTAATGTATTAAACAAAGTTTTTTAAAAAACTGAAAATAATGAAGATACATAAAAAATATATGCCTTTTCAGGGAAATTTTAAAATTTGAAGAAGTTTTTTTGAGTACCAGGTAGTCAACTTTGGCCCACTGTAACTCATGTCCAGCTCAAGCCAGAAGGCTGTCATGACATGTGTTATAAAGCCGAAGTCCCCCTATGGATGTTAGGAGTTTCATATAAATCGAATCAGTAGTTTAGAAGTTCCAGATTTATTGCATTTACTTTGTAAAAGTCCCCACCGTGCAATGTAAATTTTGCATATACACGTGCATACATACATATGTATATACATACATACATATGTATCAGTGATGCCAACTTTTTTGGCTCTAGAACCACATTAGAATTTTAAAAAAGCACTAAAAAGCGTAATTTTGAAATCTAAAAAGCGTAAAAAGCACTAACGTGAAAAACGAGTGAAATTTAATAATGTTTTCTGAGCTATTCTCTATTTCGGCATTATTATCAATATTTTTAATATATCAGACGAAAAAGGTATGCTTTTATACTAAACAAATAAATAGACTAAGTTTTTATTAAAGTAATTTTAAGAAATACAGAAAATTCTTAAAAGCACTACTTAGTGTTTTTTCTTAGTTTGGCACTAACGCTCAAAATTTGGCGTTTTGAGTCTTCAAAAAGCACTGAAAATAGTGCTAAAAGCACCAAGTTGGCATCGCTGATATCTATGTGTAAAATCTATTTTTCAACCAAAAAAAAAAGATACAAATTGAATTACATACTTTTTCGTGAGCGTGCGTGATCGTGAAAGTTGTAAACCACTCGTGCGTGATTAAGAATATTTTGTTCGTGAGCAAGCGTGATCGTGAAAATTTTCAAAATCATTCGTGCGTGATAGTGCGTGAGTAAAATATTTATCTGCGTGAGCGTGCGTGTCGTGAGTCAAAAGACACTCATCTCTAAAATAAAACTTAAAAAAAACTCAACAGATTTCAAAAATAAGCACCAAAATGTTAAAAACATTTTATATTCAAAAAATAAAACATTTTTATATGCGTTAGTGCTATTCGAATGTTTTATTTAAGTGAACCTAAATTATTTTTAACTGTTTATTGCTGGAGCATTCCATTTTTATGAAAACCCGTTCATTGTTGCGACTAAAGACAAGTAAATTTTTAATTTACTTTTACAACATATTTTGCTACGTGGCTGTCACTATTGTTTGTGGGATAAAAACAAAGTTTCTTTTGTCAGTTCAAGTGAGTAGTAGTGAGCAGTGTTAAACTGCATAATGATTTTTTTGTCAATGGCTTTGTTAAGGAGAAATTAATTAAAACGCGAAGGTAAGTTAATATGTCCCACACGTGAAGCATAATACCTTTTTATAATGATAATTATCAACACAGTCAAGTTTACAAATTGATTTTTGTTCTTTACAACTAACTTTTAGTGGTCTAAAAATTAATGAAAAACTTTGTATAAAAACAGTGTAATAGTAGTTGATCCTTGGTGATTAAAAAGTATATGTACGTGACGCCGAGAAATAAGAAGTATAATATCCTTCGATTTTATTAATGTACCAATTTTCAATAACACAAAGTGTGTTCGTTTACTTTTGCAGTAAAATGCAGTAAATGAGTAGTTACTGCAAATATTTTAAGATTTACTCTCAAAAAGAGCGATAGCCAAAAAAAAGTACGCGAACGAAAAATAGTAAAAATTAGTAAGATTAAAGAAACAGCTGACTCTAACTCCACATAGTGTTGAAAAATATATAATCTTTGTACTATGCAACTCTTTTAATTATTGGTACTCGATACAATATTTTTATAACACGGACAATATAGGAATAAATTCTGTAATTTATTTCATGTAATATTTGTAATTAATTTCTTTTTGATTTCCTTGTTTTGTTGTTGGCTAAATTACTAAAAAATTACATGACTATTTGTTAATGTTACTGATTACTTTAAAAGCAAGTGCGATACTAAGTACCCAGATACTTTACAATTTTACAACTCTGAGTAATTAAAATAAATTGCAAAACAAAAGGTTCAATAAAATATGTTACAAAATATGTATATTAACAGCTATTATTATTATCATTTATAAATTAATTATCTTGTTAATGACTTTCACGATTTCCATTTAAACTTTTTTCAAATTTTTACACTTTTCATTTGCTTACTTTCCATTTGTTTACATTTTGAATCATATGTTTTTATCTTACTAAACTTTACTACGACAAATTTCTGCAGTAAAAATTTGCAAAACACTCAGTCAAGAACTGTCACTTTACTCTCTCAATTTGTGTTCTCATTTACTGTATTTTGGGTAAACGAACGCAATTTAGTAAAATGCAGTAAAGTTCAGTAAAAATTTGTAAAAACTTTTGAGTACGCGAACGCAATTACAAATATGAGTGGCCGTACAACCTTCAACCAGCTCTAGCCGTAGGCGAAAATTTCGCCAATAGCTTAAGGAAGAAGATCTGAACATCATCATAAATGAAACTAAAATAATATGCCAGCAAAGAAGAAAAAATATTTCGGAAAGTGAGTTAAAAACCTGAAGGAAAGGATATTCTGGTGGGAGAATTGCCACAACCCGAGAATTGCTTTTGCCCTCCCCCCCCCCCTAAAACTATTAAAAATTGCCTGTAATTAATTATTCATTTTAATATTACTCACGAAAATCACCAGTCGCAGCGCCACCACCCTCGCAGGAATTTTTTTAGCTATTCCAATAAGGATTAGGAAAATACATAAAAAGGCATTGCGAAGAGCCTAGAAGCAGTTTCAATATGAAAATGTGGCTGGTACTTTTGTAGCTACTGAATCTCCACTTAAGTTGAAAAAACTTTATCTAAATTTAGATAAATTTCGCATAAAATGAAAATTGGTCTAGCCGAAAGTCGCGACAAGATTTTCAAAGTTTTGTAGTCTGAGACCGAAAAATGTGATGCTTATGAAAGACAGTCCTTCAGACCAGGGCAAATAAGTAACTTGCAGCGATGGTCCTTCATCAGAATTTAAGAACCGTTATGTGGTAAAACTAACACAATGGGTCTCATGCATAAAAACGAGTAAAAGCGCTGAGTTGAGTCAGGTGAGCAATTGCTCGTAAGTTGAGTTCGATCAAACAGCAACAGCTTTTGCTCAATTTCGTATGCATAAAAATAAGTTCAAACCAATTGCAATTACTTGAGCAAAGGGAGATCAAACGTCTAATGGTTATTGAAGTGCAAACATGTTGTCAAGTTAAAGTGAAGTAGAAGTAGAATCAAATAATAATAATAATACAAACTGACGACATTTCTAAATTTTTAGTAGAAAAAATAAAATAAATATTTACTAGAAAAAAGTCAATTACCAAGCATTTACGGCCCGCCCGTTTTTTGCATTGCAAAAAATAATAACATTAGAAAAATGTTCAATATAAGTATTCGATCGAACGATTTCTGGTGACATCGTGGAACAGGCCGTAAAAATAATAAAAAACAAATAATAGAAACATGTGTAACAGAAATTAAGCAATCTTATTTTAGATGCTATATGTATTTAGTTTATTTTTGAAGGTTAACAAAAAGTCAACAGCAGTCTTGAGTCGTTATGAAACTGATGAGACAAGGGAGTTGAATTTTCAAAGTCTGCAGAGGCTTGTTTTGTTAAAGCAAAACCAGGTGATTCCTACAAAAATGCAGATTTTGCAAGAAAAACTTGTGGAAAGAAACTTGCGACATTTAAGCATCTTTTATTTCATCTGCATCTTTCGGGAATTTTATCCACTCGCTTGTTTTGGCAGATATAAGTTTCGCAACTTCTGCAATAGTGGACTCCAATATCTGTGGTTATAAAGTTTTGGAATCCAGGATCTGCACAAAATCGTAAATACAGTCGAATTTTATCAATGTTGCTGAGGGCACCACCACGTGTTTCTTCTGACTCCTCAAAAAAGTAATTAGCCAACCAGCAGATGCTATTATTATCAAACCTATGTAATTATTTATCAGTTTGTTATTAATTATATATAAAAAATTAATAATTAAGAATACAAACCTGTATAATTTTTTATCCTCACTTGTTAAATTTTTTTATGCTGTTGATAACATTTTGTATTTCTTTGTGGCACAAAATTTTCAGCCATGATTCCTTTTTAGTGTACGAGAGTCAACTATAAGGCAGGCTCAACAAAATTTGAGCAAGAGCTCACAAAAGAAAGCAAAAGCTTGTTTTTATGCATATGAAAATGAGCACAAGCTCATCTAACTTAGTTCAAACTGAGCAACAAGAGATCAAACGTGAGCAGTGAGTAAAAGCAAATACATCAAATTTTATTATGCATACGACAAACACCTTTTACTCAAACAATCGAGTCCGAGCTCAAGCTCACGTTTTATGCATGAGACCCAATGTTGAATGAAAATTTAAAAAAAAAATGTTTTTATACCACGCAATAGTTATGATAGATGGAATTGGTGGAAATTAGATGGAGGATGAAACGAAAAAGTCGAAAGGAAGTGGAATGGAGAAAAAATAACTTATCTGCAGATAAAAATGTATTTAACTACTGATATTAGTTAATTTTATATATAAAAATCGAACTATGTCCCATATGTGACGCTATTTGTCTATACGTGACAAAATATTAAAACCAAATTTAAGTTAATTTTTTTCGACAACATCAAGCTTGTTTCTTAGGCTGAGTTTACATCTGACATTTCTTGTGTGTCATTTACCCAAAAAAGCGTAACCAACTAATTACTAATGAAAAACTGTTTGATTCAGACATATATATATATATATATATATATATATATATTGATTTAAACAATTTCTAATCATGTTGGACTCTATAAAATTGTCTATTAGTTATGTATAGAATTATTTAACTAAATGAACACATGTCTGAATCAAACAGTTTTTCATTAGTAATTAGTGACACACAGATGTAAACCCGACTTTAGTTATAATTTGCTGCTTAGACACTTTTTCTGTATGTGTCAGAGTTTCGCTGGAATTTGCGCTTAATCATATTCATTTCAAATATTGGTTGGCACCACCTGTCCCACACGTGACCGAGTGTATTTTACTTTTTTCTTGATTAATTCTTACATCATTGAAAAACTTACTATGTAGGATTGAGGACTAGTATGCAAAAACAAAATTATATAATAGTGTTATCATTTAAAAACTATATGTAATATAAGCGCCTAGAAATAGTTGAATTTATCTGTACGTGACAGTGGAATACTCCTGCTTATTTTTTAAGTTATTTAAATATTATAAGTTATATGTATTTTTAACTTTCTAGTACCAATTTGTAATTTTCTCTCTTGCAAATATTAGTGGTACCACACAGTTTTCTTAATGCAATGTAACGCAGCTTTCAAAGCTCAAAATGTGTATCAAGTTTCATAATAATCGGTCAAGTAGAAGCTCGTGGTATATAATATTAACTTTTATTGGCCATGGCCATTCCAAGAGCCCAAACTGTTTGCCAAATTTCATGGGTATCGCATAAGTACACATTATTTAATATTATCCTTTCACTTTTTTAAATGCAAAATCGTGTTACTCTGAGAGCTAAGTTTCTTAAAAATTTTATAGTATAAGCTCAAAAAAAAACTAACTAAAACTTTGGAAAATTTTCTAAATTTGAGTAAAAAAAGTGGTCGTATGGCGCCAAAGCTCTTTTTTACTTGAAACCAGTAAAATATTTACTAAATTTCTAGTTCATTACTGAACTACTTTATTGTAATTGTATTTTTATATATAAGTAAAATTTTCCTAAAATTAAGTAAAATTTTCCCATAAAATTCAGAGCTTTGCAAAAAAAAATTTTCATCTTTGATCTCAAATTTAGTAAATTTTTCAAAGTTTTTTTGTCTTTAATTCTGGTACTTTTTTATTTTTCATTAAATTCTATACCACATGGTATGTTTTTTATTATATCTTCATCTTAATTAATTCAGCATACATATATATTAATTCCTTGGGAGGAGACAAGTATTGAACCAACAACCTTCTGACTGATAGGCAAGCACTCTAACCAATTGCCTAACAGGGCAGCCTAAATAATCATTGAAATTTTTGAGTTTTGAAATTTCATTTTATTTTCAAAAAAATATATTCCAAGTTCAAATATTCCTCGAGAATATGAAAAACTTACTTAGGTTTTTTGCTTAATGCAAACAAAAGATATATTCTATAATTTAAAGAAAAAAATACTTAAAACTAGTAAATATTTTTCTAAACTTTAGAATGCCTTTTTATATCTTTCAAGTAAGTCAAATTTGATGAACTAATCAGTAATAAGTCATTTCCTAAAATTTATTTTTTGATTTAAAACAAGATCGACTAGTTCTTAGGATACAATTTCCCTAAACTTTTAAACCATTTTCCAATTTTGGGTAAATATTTCCTTTAAGCCAGTAAACTTGTCCTTGAATGTGAGAATTTTTGTGTGTATTTTTATGAACTATTTTTAAGAATATGAACTTTTTATTTTTACTAATATTAAGTAATTTTTACTAGATTTTTGTAAAAATTTATTTGAACTTAGAAAAAATTACTTAAACTTAGAAAATTTTTTTACTTAAATTTAGAAATTTTTTTTTAATAATAATATTATGTCTTTTTTTTTTGAGTGTATAAAAAGCTTGACTTAGAAGCTTTTAGAAACGCTACTTTTTCATGTATGAAAAATTGAACCATAGAAGGGAAGGATCTGAGATATCATAAATGTCATTTAGAGTTTGACGTTAAATAAAAAATTCATCAAAGGAAAGCAATTAAATCATAACAATGATATAAGATATGTTGAGATCAGTAGCCTAATTCCTGCACTCGTGATCGGAATTACATTCGAATAGAAGAAATTAATTTCGATGGCTAGAAATTTTCGGATGATGTCACTCGTTACCAAGCGAATCGAGTTTTTGTTTCAGTGTTGGAAAAAGTCAAATATATTTATATATAAATTCATTTCACAACACTGAATAAATTGTAAGCAAAAACATATGTATGTACGTACATACACACGTATGTATATGCATATCATTTTAATTTAATTAATAACTTAATAATAATAAATTAGATGTAAAAATAGAGAATAGAGCACTAGCTACATTTTCGATTCTATTATTGGTTGACCAGAAGCAGTTAATTTGTTATCTAGATGCTCCCAGAGTTGGTTGATTTTTTTATATTTTATTTTATTATTTGCCAGTCAGTCAGTGTGTTTTGTTATACTTGAAGTCAACTAGACATTTTTTAATTTGTATTTTTATACGTACAATTGTGCATTCATTCATTTATAAATAAATAAGTCAAATATTGAACATACATTTTCCCCTGATATAAATATAGAATGTACTTCCATTCTCTCAATTTTTCTTGACATTCACCATCTGACAAGTATAAGTATTGTGAAGTTTCCGGTAAAATCGTGCTACCGTATTAATTTAATATTTCCCCCTCTATTTCCTGTTTTTTTGAAAATTTTATTCAAAAATTATTTCAAAATTGTTTTTATAAAATACAGAATGTATAAATTAAACAATTAGGGCCGTATTCAAAAAAATTTAACAAAGCTTTGAAAAGCAATGTTAAGTAAAGTTGTATTCCAAAAAAAATTATTATATCAAAATTCTAAAGTAGGCACCTACGTTTGTTAAGGCTACATTAAGTTGATATTTCCAAAATATGTATTTTGTACCTCAAATATTTTTATTAATATAGCACATACTGATTCATGTTACATGTGAAAATGAAGCTAGAAGTGCCTGCTCTTATCTTAAATTTATTATTTCTGTCATGTGATGGAAAATATCACTAAATTATCCAACTGATTTGAAATACATAGCAAAATCCATAAAAAAATATTAAAATAAATACAATTATACAAAAGTGTTTTAGTGATGTACATTCAAACAAAACGAATCGAAAAAAGCTGGATATTGAAATACTCATTTCGTTCGAATAAAATAAATTGAGATAGTTTTTCTATATTGATCATATTTTTTTACTTTTACTTCATAAAAATGTTTATCTGTTTTGCTTTCATATCAGAAGCTTAAATTTTATAAATTAGGTTGCTTAACTTCAAGGTAATAAAAATGTATTTAATAAAATAAAAAATTAGTTGAATACTCGAATGAAATTGTATTCGATGATGTACATCATAAGCTGTGAAATGGTTGTTGAAAATGGTGGAGTTACCAGAATTTATTATTAATTCACAAAATAATATTGAAGTTGTCTTTTGAATACAATTTCTTAACAAAGCAATGTTAGGCTTAAAGTGCTTGATAGCTACTATGAACTTTAAAGCTCAAGTAAAATATTTTTTTGAATATGGGTGTTAATGTCCAAATTGTGTTCGACGGTTGTATCGTCTTGTCTATGGACGAAAAAAAGAGATTGAATCTTTAAAACAATTATTAGTTATTGTCTATGCTAGAAGGTTCGTGTATTTGCTTTATGGTTTTGTTTCAAACATTATATCCAACACATATTTTTCCCTTTATTTTTCAAACTTTTGTATAATAATTTCATTTTATTTTTATGTTTTCAAAACATGGTAATAATATTTTAATTTTTCATTATCAAAGACAACAACCATTTTGAAGAAAATAATTTAGACAATTCAAAAACAAGAAAATTATTTTAAAACAAAAAAAACGTCATAAATCTTCGTACTTAATTAGGGCATAAGCAAAAAAATAAGAGTACAGCATATTTTAAATTCCCTGCATTTCCTGGTGTTCGCCAACAGTGGCTAAGAGCCTACAAGATCTGTGAAATAGACTTGCTAAATGATCTGACCGATTATTACACCAATTTTTTTAGAAAGGGATGTTACAATCAACAAGAAACATATTATGTAAATTAAACAGAATGCAATATCAATTACTATTTGTTAAACTTAATGAAAATTCGTTGTTAAATAATCCAAATCATCAATCAATTTGGTTTCTCAGCGCCAAATTTAGATGAAAATATAGTTGAAAGATTTGTATTAAGCAGAAAACTTAAAAATATGAGATAAGTTATTACATAATCACTTTTTAAACTTCACAGATATGTAGTTATGTATATAATTTTATTTATTCCCAAATTTTTGTTAAGAAAATTACATAAGTATTTTTGTAAAAAAAAAATTATAGGGGAAGACTTAAATTGTTTACTATATGGGAACATTTTTTTTTATTTCTCTCAAAAAACAAACTTCAAAAATACTTATTTTTAAAAACAAAAAGAGAATGGAAGTACCTTCGATATTTATATCATGCATTTTCCTTTTCTTCGCTTTTTCTATGGCCCAATTCATAAGATGATTTAAAAATCTTGTTTTATTTTTGATTCTCTTTAAAAGTTGCTTCCAAAAACATTTTACATTCATACCAAGGTGTATCTAACTAGGTGGCAGCGCTACTTCAGCAGATAATTTTTTGCTCTATGTAATTTGTAGCTGAAGAATGTCAAAAACCTCGATTTTGTTTTGGTTTTAGTACAATTATTTTTGTGCTTTTGACATTCTTCGGTTCTTTACACAGCTATTGTTGCCGTATTTTTTTTATAAAAAATCCTTACACAGTCACCTGTATAATTACACCATGATTCATACGATGATTTTTTCCATGTTTCTAGTTTTTATTTTTTTTTCTTCCAAAAATTGTATCAGTGTTGCCAGTAGATTTTAAAAATTAGTTTTTTTTCCGTACATGTTAAAAAATTTACCCCATACGAAAATCTACAAATCTTAGTAATTTAATTTAAAGAAAGATAAATTAAAAACATTTAAAGCCTTAATGATCAAACAGAATTGCGGCATAAACGTATTTTCCATACAAATTGGCACAAAAAAATAGTGCCAGAAAGCAGTCGAGACAGGGTTCTGTTATCCTCTCACATATAAATAAATATTATCTGCAATGCTACCAAAGACCGGCACTGCGTCACAAAAATAATTAATAAAAGTCTATGTAATTTCGAGCAAAAACAAATTTTGAAACGGTTTATGAGCAAAAATATATTTTTAATATAGTTATTTTTAAATTTATGCACAAAAAATGCAATATGAGAATAAAAAATACCTACATTTTGTCCAACATAAAATATTTTTCCGATATTCCCTATACTCATATATTAGTGACAAAAATACCTACAGGTAACATTGTTTTGTATTAAAAAAAGCTTTTGTCGCATTCAATGAAAAAATAAAATAAAGCAATATAAAAAAATTAAAATATGTGTAAAGAAAATTTAAAAAAAAAACTCGTAGGACGGAAAATGTGTTTTTTTTCTACCCCATTTGCTTTTCTATACCGTTCGCTTACAAATTCTAAAAATCGTGTTTCAAAAAATCATTGAAAAATCAACGTGTGAATTACGTGTATGTTAAACATGATTTCGAATGCCTTTTTGCTTGCGAGTAAAAACACGAACGGTTGTATTCGAATGTATGCACGTTATCGTATGCTGTCATTAGAAATTTCGATATGTGTTATTCGAAACCGAATGCGAAAATCCCAAAAGTTAAAAACCTCGAACATTCGAGTAATAACTCGCTCGCAAACGAATGCGAGAATTAGGCCCCAGACTTTGTTTGGCGGCGCTATACACAAAAAAATTGGTGGAATATCTTTTTGTTTTGTATTGGGATCGATCTTATTTAATGTAGCATGTGTGTGGAAAAGGAAAAAGGGGGCAAGTTTTAAGGCGTGTCATAAAAGTGATTATTTTAAAAGCTTGGACATTAGTGGCATAAGTGACACCCAGAATTTGATGTCGCAATAAATAGTCACCAAAGGAAAAAATTAAGCTATAGTAAAGTCATAAACAACGATATATAGCGTGTTGACATTGGACTTTAAATTGTGGGGATATGTACTCGCATGTAACGGGTGTTTTCTTAAGAGGTATAGAACTTCGAATTGAAATAAAACACAAGAAAATCGTTTTAATGTCCATCAATTTGGCTTTATTGGAAGGATAATTTTATGCTATTAATGTTTAAATATGATTTCGGGCATGTGGCCGCCGCGGCTGGCTCGAATAAAGCCAATTCTACAGGTCCAATTTTCAACCACTTTTTCGAGCATATGGGGCCGTATGTTGGCAATAACGCCACGAATGTTGGCTTCCAAGTCCCCTAACGTTTCTGGTTTGTTGGCGTAGACGAGCGACTTCACATATCCCCAAAGAAAATAATCCAATGGTGTCAAATCACACGATCTTGGTGGCCAATTGACAGGTCCATTCCGCGAAATTATGCGCTCATCGAATGTTTCCTTCAATAAATCGATTGTGACGTGCGCTGTGTGGCATGTAGCGCCGTCTTGTTGGAACCACAACTCATCCACATTCATGCCATCCAATTCGGGAACAAAATAGTCGGTTATCATGGCTCTATACCGGTCTCCATTAACGGTAACTGACTCTCCAGCATTATTTCGGAAGAAGTATGGCCCAATGAATCCACCAGCCCATAGAGCACACCAAACAGTCAGTTTTTGTGGATGTAATGGCGTCTCAAGGGTCTCATGTGGATTCTCTTCACTCCAAATGCGGCAATTTTGCTTGTTGACGTAGCCATTCAACCAAAAATGATCCTCATCACTGAACAAAATTTTGCGATGAAAATCAGCATCGAGATCAATCACATTTTCGGCCCATACACCAAAATCACGACGCATTGCATGGTCTCGCGGCTTTAATTCTTGCACAAGCTGGATCTTGTAAGGTCGCAAGCCAAGATCTTTGCGCAAAATCTTCCATAAAGTTGATGGACAAAGCTCCAATTGCTGTGCACGGTGGCGAATCGATTCATTCGGGTCCTCTTCAACACTTTGCACTACAGCGGCAATTGTTTCTTCGGTGCGCACTGTTCGACGTCTCTGCGGATGCGTATTATCACATAGAGTAAACGTAGTGCGAAAACGATCCATGGTTAACCGAATTAATTGCTCTGATGGACGATTATGTCGACCATAAAATGGACGGAGCTTGCGGTAAACTTCGCGAACTGAACCATTATTTTCGAAATAAATTTGCACGATTTGCAAGCGTTGTTCTTTTGTCAACCTGTTCATGATGAAATGGCAAACCAAACTAAATATTAATCACTTGACAGCTGACAAAATGGCCGCCAGTTAAAAAAGTGATGCCAACTTCAAGTTTTATACCTCAATAAAAAACACACATTATATAAAAAAGATGCTGCATTTTGAGGCGTGACAAAACATTTCTTTTTTTCTCATTTAGAAACTTCATTGAAATATCTTCTATTTTTTAGGGTGGCTGGCACAACTTTTTTTTTGTATGAAAGCCTATTTGCTTTAATATGCATATTATTATTATATTAAAATAAAAATATTGTTATTTGATAACTAATTGAATACATTTCACCGTTTAGGTTATTCGAAGTTGTTGTCGTTGTGACTCGTTTTTGTATATCTCAAGGTATTTTCTTTTAGCTTCTTTAAAAAAAACTTGTTTCAAAAATCGAAGACATTCGTATATATATATATATATATATATATAAATTTAAACCAATGTCGATTCTACTTTCTGAATCATCAAATTATCTTTTGATCCTTTTAACCTTGAACATTTTCAATTTGACTTCTTATCGAAGAACTCTTTAGTAAGTCATATGTTTAAAAATTTGAGTTCATTAAAATTTGTTGGCATACTCTTCTTAATAATTTAGAAAATTTAGAGAAACTCATAAAGATAAGAATGAACAAAAATTAGATTAAAAGATATTATTTTTTAATAACAGGAGAAGGTAAAAGATGCCTTATTTCTAGTCAAGACCTTATCATGGAAACTTCCATGTATAAAAAAATTTAGTACAAGCAATTAATTAAAATTTAAATTAAATATAATAAGTTAAAGTAATGATTCTAGAAATACTGGTAAGTTGCTAATAAAAAATATTAAAAACAATTATTTTGCATACATACTCCTATTTTGTTAAGTAAAATATATTGTTGATAAAGATTATTACACTGCTATGGGCGGGCAGAACAGAAAGTGATTGTAATCGGTGCCAAAGTACGAATCATGTAGCTTGTCATAAGGAAAATCAATATTCTTTATGTATTAAAGGTAACATATATTAATAATATTTTATTTAAATATCTACGTAATTAAATTAAATTTATAAGGCAAAGCAACTGGAGATCTTATACCATGTCCAGAAAATTATGTTTGTACACCGGACCCTTACGTCTGCTATCATCAGTCAGAGGCGAAAATCAGCTGCAGTCGTGATAAGAATCTATGTGGCATATGCAATGAGAATAAAGTGTATGCCTGCATAAATGAAACTACAATTGCATTTTGCTATGGCGAAGATAGACCTGTCAAAAGAGCTGAAGTTTCTTATTGTTTAGGAGATACCGTATGTGATATTTATAGTGTAGATGGTTTCTGCACCGAAAGACGTCTCACCGAGGTAATGGGTATCTGATAGATACTTACACCTAATTCACACGAAGACTCTTATGAAGTCTATTTTTCGACGTCCGTCATATTTGGTTTGATAGCGAACGGGGTATAGAAGAAAAAGGGGTAGAAAAAATGACTCGATTTCTGTTTTCTGTGGTTTTTTTCATACCCTGTCGGAAATTCGGTTAACATTAAGCTAACTATTTCGCAAATAGTACTGACTTTGGATTACTTTTAATGTAATCAACTGACTATTTTAACATTGCGATGTCCTAGGCGGTAGTCAATTGTCTCACTCTGCCCTACTTTCAGCTAACTTAAAGTTGACTTTTTTAAATCACCTGGTAGTCAGTAAGTCCCAAATCACACTGTGCAAGTCTTATTGCTAAGCTGATTAGTTCCAGGGAGAGAGACGAGGAAAACAGCAACGTTTCTTTTCCCCCCGCCTCTCTCTCCCAATAAACTAATCAGCTTAGCAATAAGACTTGCATAGTGTAAATAGGGACTAAGTTAAACAATTTTTTGCGGGGTTCGAACTAAAGGGTTGCATTTGTATACTCGTTTGTATAGCCAAAACAAATATACCATGGTATGTACCATATAATTGTAGTGTGAGCGACAGAACTAGTATAAGAGTTATTGTGTGTGCGTGCTTTTCCAAATTAAAATACAATTGAAAACAAATAACAATTGCTTATTGTATTGCTGCTGAGCAACTGTTTGATCTGTTTTTGCTCAAAAAATACATATTGTAATACAAATATATGAAAAAACCACTATTGAAACAAATACATGATCTGCAGATGTATGTGCGGACGTTCGTTATGTTATTTTGTGGCGCAGCCAAAGTATAGAGAGAGAAAGAGACAATTTTGCTCTGAGAGTAATTACAAATGCATGTGTTTCATGTACATGTATCATTTTCTCGCATATGTATGTGCAATTTTTCTTTCATTGAGGTAGTTTAGACGAGAACAATTTTTAAGCCGCACAATTTTTGTTTTTTTTTCCGAATTACACGAGACTAATTCATCTGGCACAAAATGTATACGTATACACAGCTTTGTGTGTGTTGGTGTTTTTCGTACTTATTTAACACTTGCTGTTTTTTAATTTGTGTGTATTGGTTTTATGCTGCTAATGCGGGGTTGTAGCTGGTTGAAAAGTTATGCCAACCGCAAAACCACTCTTTGCCTCTCTCACCAACAAACTGGCATGTTATGCCAGCACAATTATGCCCGTGTAAATCAGCGCATTCATTCATTCGTCAGTCAATTACATTTTTTCTCAACACATCATAAGGCACTTATGGTAAAAGCAGTTTTATGTATCTTATTTGTCTTAGAAAAACAAAAAAAATAAATGTGTTGTTTTCATTTGCTCATTTCCCAACCATGCAATAATTGCTTAAAGAATCAACATTTACAACTAACTAGTAACAGAAAACGATAAATAACATATTTGTTCATACCAGAACCAAAAAACACGCAAAACTAGTGCAAACAGATGTATCTGTGCAATGCTATAGTTCGAACATGTATCATCTCACGTTGTGTACTCAACGCGCTAGCACTCAGCTAAGGTACCATCTAAAATAACAACAGCAAAATGTTAATATAAAACTGAAATGAGTTTCAAAGTAGCTAAGAATAAATTTGTTGGCTCTCATCAAATTTGATTACGTACTCAACTTAAGAATTAATTTTGAGTTTGTTCTGGATGAAATTGCAGTTAGATTTTAGTCAGTCTAAGAAAAGTTAACTATAAGTTAACTATTTTTGTAGTCAACAGCACATTCTCCGACAGGGTATGTACTGCAAATGTGTGTATAAACTATAAAATAAATAAAAATCAAAATCAATAAAAAAAATTAGACATGTAAAAATAATCATGGTATGAACGCAAATAATTTTTGGTAGAAACTTCAAAAGGGAATCAAGAAAAATAGACGTCATAAATTTCATCGTCTGAATCCTGTGTTACTCATAAAACTTTATATTACATTAAATTTTAGCCCAGCTGTATTACAAATGGTTTTAATAATGTAATAAATATAACAAAGCCTTCAAACACAAGTCCAGAAACTGCAACGACAGCAACTGCAACTGCAGGCACAACAACAAAAATACCGGTAAGTCCGACTGCAATAACAAAACCTGAAATAGCTACAACGGCTGCCTCTGTTGCATCAGATGCAACTGTAAGCTCAACAATAGAATCAACAAGTGCATCGTCGACATTGTCTACAACAAAAGAAAATACCACGGGGGACACTTTTGCTACCACAAAACTACCAATAACCGTGAAAACACAATATTCAACCACAAAAAACGAAGCTGTAGCTAACACAGCAGAAACTATAACCAGCACAGCTGAATTTAAAACTACAACAATAGGTCCTTTCATTTCAACAAAACAGCCTATAACTCCGGCAATAGAAATTTCAACAACAACAGAAATTACAACAACAACAGAACCTTCAAATACAATGCTAAATGCTTTCACTACAACAAAACCACCTGTAATTACCTCAACTATTCCTACAACAGTAACAACAAAACAACCTACAGCATACACAACAGAAACTACAACTACAATGAAAGCTACAACCACAGCAAAAAAACCTTTAAATGCAACTAAGCAACCCACTACAACTACAACAGAAACTTCAACGATAGCAACAGAGCCATGGACTACGATAAATCAACCTATAAGTACCACCATGGAACCTATCACTACAACAACAGAGTTTAATACAATCACTACAACCGATCATTTGACTACAATGAAAGAACATACAACTACCGCGATAGAAATTACAACTACAGCCCCAAAAATTACAATTGCAGCAACAGAACCAACAACCACAACGCTACCAACAACTTCAATTGCAAAACCAAAAGTTCCATCTGTACCGCGCCAACCAAATACCATCTGCAGAGATGCTGGTACAACAGGTTGCTTTTATGCAGACGATCCAACTTGTACTACGTAAGTGTAGGGCAATTAATTGTTCACTGTGTGTCATTTCCTTATAATTAGATTAGGTGCCTACTATTACTTCGACTCGGAGACCTTTAAGTCCATTATGAATCCCTTCTAACAAAAAGCGTACTCTCTTCCTAAAACAATGAGAATCCAGTTGCATTTTACCTATTATTAGACCAACTGAGTTCCATAACGCACAAGCTCATGTGTGTAAGCTTACACTCTGCTATATCTTTTAGTTTCTCAGTCATATAGGTTAGATTAGAAAGGGTGGTGCTATACCGCACCTCAACTCGGAGACCCAATTGGGTCCATTTATCCCCCCTCCCCCATTTGTAGCCAGAAGTGACCCTATTATCCGTCATTGAGCCACTGAATTCTCACGATTAAGCCCCTGATGTTTTCTAGTTTACATTTCCCGATATCAGTATGGCTTTCATGGAAACGTCTGCTCAGCCACCTAAGCCTATGACGTTGAAGCTTGGGTCATATGTTCAATGGTTTCTGGTTCCTCTTCACCCCCGCATATCCTAAAAAAATCTGGAGTGCCAGTTCTTGCTCTGACCGAGCAGTGACTTGTCAACACGCCTATCACGACATACATTGCCTTCCTATTCGTGTCGAGTAGCAGTTTGGATCTTTCTGAGTCAATTTTTGGCCACATAGCAATGAACTGTTGGTCCTTTCTACCCAATTACTGAGTTCCCTATAGTAACGACCTATCGGTAATTTCACATATTCTTGCCAATTCATCGGCAATTTCATTTCCCTTAACACTGCTGTGGCTAGAAACCCAAAATACTTTGACACTATATTTATCCATAAGCAAGTTGAGGGCTCTTCTAGAGTTTCTAACGAGTCTCGATTTGATATTGTGTCCCTTCAAAACTTTTAGCACTGCCTGGCTGACGACGTAGAAGGTTACCTTATCACCTTCAGCTACATTCCTGGCCACCAGTTCCATGGCATTTCTCAGTCATATAAGTCTGTGGCGTTGTAGCATCAGGTAATATCATATAATGTTTTCCAGTGCTTCTCGCTCCCCCTTATTCTCACATGATCTGAAAACATTTGAGGTGCCAGCCGCCCTTAAACTGATTCTTACTCTAACCTTGCAGTGACCAGTCAAGTTCCTATCAGGAACCTAAAAATCTTATATTCATATCCAATAGTAATTTTAGAGATCATGCAATCTTCCTTACTCGCCAGAAACTATTCATTCCTTCCAAGATCAGATTACTCAGTTCTCTGAGTGTCTAATCAGCGGTTTTACCAAAGAATCCCTCGCTATCACGTTTGCCATTGATCCTAATTTGATCGTTGATCTTATTCCCCTCAACATTGCAATAGCCCGAAACCTAGTGTAGCCTTGCACTATGCCTGTCCATTAGCCCGTTGAAGAAGTTATTTTCTAAGCCAACAGTCAGACAACACTAATGGCGTTTTCTTTTCTGAGCAATATGCTGCATTTATGTTGCCTTTTACATTTCTTTGTGCTCTTTTCTGAAAAGTATGTATTATTTAAAAAATTGAACGCGTTCTTTTCCCATGGTGTTACCCTTAAAAATAAGAAATATGCTACATGTTCAACACTCATTTTCATTAAAGGGGCATGAGTGCAGCATTATATTAACAGCTGCTTTTGTTATTGTCTGTGAAAAAAATAAACCATTTTCTAGTTCGCGATTGTTTTATGCCGAAACTTGTTGGAAAATTGTTCTTTTGTAAACGTAAAATATGCAACACTTCTTAAAAATCAGGTGAGCATTTAAAAATGTTGCCAAATTACATGTAACATATATGTTACACTTTTCTTTTAGAAAAGAAAACACCATAAATGCTTTGAAAGGGTATATTGTCAGATCGAAACTAGTTAGTGACCATGAGAAGGCACGAACTAGTTTCGACCTGGCAATATACCCTCTCAACGCATTTAGTGTTGTCTGACTGTTGATTTAGAAAGTAACTTCTTCGTCTTCGCCTCTCGCTATGGGAAGTTATTGTTTTTAAACAAATTTTTGAAAAACAATTCTTCATCATATTTCGACGTTTTGAGGTCCTGGGAGTTGAAGCTCAGTATCTTCGTGATGATGTCCGCATGGATATATGTATTATGTATATACATAGTTATGTATGTATGTATATAAAGCTTAAATTAGACGTGACATAGCCATAATGCCATAGGCATAACCAAACCAAAATTCAATTGGTTTCTATGGTATGAGTTATGGCGTTATGGCGAGTCAAGTATAATCGAATACAGTGTTGCCCATTAGTTTGGTTCGAACGGCTGCTCTCTATGGATATGGTTATGTCACGTCTGATTGAGCCTTAAACATTTCATAACTCAAGAACGGGCCAACGGATCGAAAGAAAATTTGACGCATTCGAAGATGTTGATCCCATTTAGATGTCGCAAGATAGTGAATCGATTCAATTCGGTAGATTTCGCAAATTTTGGAAAATAACATTTTCACATAAAGAAATTTTAAACTACTAATTCGATCAAGTTCAAAATCCAATCAGCTCTTGATGTAAAAAAACACGTCGAATGATCTCAATTCGACTAAAGTCGGTTGATTCGTTCGAGAAATATCGTTTATGAAATTTTTTTGAAAAAATTGGTTTTCTCTAATAATTACAGATTTTTATAGATTAATGCAAAGTACACACTATGGTTTTTTGTGACATCGATATTTTTCGTTGTCTGGCATTGCTTTCCATATAAAAAATATAATGTGAAGAAGGGCGTTAAAATGGCAACACAAGAAATGCCAAATGTATACTCATCATGGTATCACTTATTGCTAAGATTTTACTAAAATAAACCATATTTTTGTTTACATTAACAGTCCTTAAAAGATAGAGCGAAAAATGCCAACTATACAAATTTTATATCTTTAAAATTAGAGCTGCTAAAATTATAAAACTAATGATGCAATCTTAATGAGCAGATGCAAACATATAAGGATCATTCTTTTTTAAAATTTAAAAAGTTTTATTTTGTTACCCTGTGTTAAATGTGTGAGTTACAGTGCTGTTCATTAACATTTTTTATCTTAGACTAGACAATTTTAGTTTGAGTTTATAGAAGAGGCAGGAGAAGACAATGAAGAAGTGAGTCATCATATTTTCCTCTCTCATCCATGAACTAAAAAGTTGCTCAACTTTGCTGTTTTCAAATGTAACGCTCATTTTTTGTATTGCAATTAGTTGCCTTAAGCCTGGATCCCACAATTGACACAATGTACCAATTTTCGTCGGCTCACTGAAATAAATTCAAAAGTAACGAGGTAAATTTGCCCTATTTCTCAACTAATTGAAATGTAATTACATAACTGCACCACACTGCATTGGTAATAAAGCCATATGGACTTATTTAAGAATTAATTAAGTAATAATGCCATTTTGGCTTATTAGTTATGACTTTATTGCAGTGAGCTGACGAAAATTGGTACATTGTGCCGATCACGTGGTTCAGGCTTTAAGACTGCAATCATATTGTTCTTACAACTATCGTTTTTAATATACATAAGTATATATGTTTATCTATTCATGCATACATCTTTTCTTTTTTAACAGATTTGTTGTGTGCTACATATCCAGAGGATCATTGGTGGGTATAAAGAAGTCGTGCATGCCAGGCCAGTATTTTTCACCCGGTGCAATTTATTGCTCAGATGAAAAGGCTGATATGTGTCTATAAGTTCAAAAACAAAAGATATCCAAGTTTAACATTTATTAACGCACTAACAACCCCAAATTATTATTTTACTTATTCAGTAAAATATTTTTATTAAAAATTCATTGAAACTGATTATTGAGAAGTTAGCTCTATTTTTAATAAAAATATTTTACTGAATAAGTAAAATAATATTTTAGGAATATTTAAACTTAATTCTAAAAATTACCAAAAAACACAAAATAAAATATATACATATATTCGCAAATTGTGGTGATACATAGTATTAGATCCATCATACAAAGGACTTAGAAACTCAAAAATATAGGAAACATTTATTTTAGAAATAAACAGTAATATATATATATATATATATATATATATATATGTAATTAAAATTTGTTTAAAATGTTTATTTGGGGCATATTTTCCGCCAATTGTACTTACCCAGAGAAAAAATGTTCTTTAGGTCGCTTGAGCAAAGTAATTGGATTGTAACGACAAAATTAGCATGGACAACAACCTGCCGACATATTGTCTTGCTGCCGTCAAAATAATCAAAATTAGATCAGGATATTTTCAAGGAAATACCAGATTCGTTTTTCATTAATATGAAAATTAAAATGGAAATGAATAAGGAATTCATGATTTACAATTGTCATGAAATACTCTGATGCTCCGTATTAGGGTTTGCACAGCGATTATAATAGCAATCGAAATCGCGATTAACCGAACCTTTTATTCGTAATCGTAATTTAATCCATTAATCGCTCGATCACGATTAAAATTTTTGCCTATATGCCGGTCTCACCAAATTATTCGTAGACTTCAAGCATACATTTGAAAAGTTTCAAAGCTTTTACCTTATGCACATACTTTCAAAAATCATTTGAGAATTTAAATAAGATTTTTTGAAAGTCACAATAGAACAAGCGAGTAGGCTCAGAAACATATATAAAGCACAATAAATAATTTATATTCGATATGCATCTATTTAATTTGTATATACCTTTATACAATTATAATAAAAGTATTATGAGGCAAAATAAAATCCAAATTAAGCACTTATTAAATTTATTATTTTATTTTATAATCTCCCAATTTTATTTCTAAAACGTTGAAACATCTCAAAAATTGCATTACCATTGATACAAATATTTTTTATTCGGTTTATCTTTATCTTGGGACCTCGCATTATTACAAAAAAAAAAGTAAGAAAGTGTATAGTCGTACACACCTGATGAACACAGAAACTTTGTTGAAAAGTATGAGGTGATTTGTTTTGGTTTTAATAAAAATTATAATAGTATAATAAAAATATTCACCCTTATTCCATTTATCGTCGTCGTCGTCGTCATCGTCATCAATTAAATACAAAACTAGTTTGCCATAAGAGCAGTGTAACGATGTTGATGGTTTATCGTTTTTTAAAGGACATCGCTAACAATTAAGACAGCTGGTTTCTTTGTTTTAAGTTTTTATAAAGTTTTTTTTTTTTTTTTGAAGGAGAGCGAAATATTCACAAAACTATAAAAAATAAAAAGGACCTACAGTTTTAATATAAACTATTATTCATATAACTTTAAATAACTAAAATGTTTTTTGTTCCTGATTGTAATTCTGACCCGAGTGATGTGGAAAAGAAAAAAGAATTGGTGTTACAAAGAAGATTAATAAGGCAGAAATCAAATATATTTCAAATACCCGATGAAAAGTAAGTAATAAATTAAGTGTTCTTTCTATTTGCTATGAGTTAATTTCTTTGAAAGGTTCGAAAGCTTTTTTCGCCTAAATAAGGATGCATTCAACTACTATGTGCTGGAGACTATAACACCACATTTAAAATCTCGAGTCAGGTCGACACATATTTCGAATACCACTTTGAATTTTAAATCCCGCCAAACCTTTAAAAACAATTTTATTATGCAATAATCTTTTTATAACTATTTATCTTACCTTTTGCCAACCATCAGCTGCTCTTTTCGGTCGACTAAGGGCATTTAATATCGTTGCAATTCTTTCCCACTGCTCTTTAAAGTCACTGGGAAGACTGCCTTTTTCGAAACCCTTGGCAAGTGGTGGATTTTTTAAATTTTTAAAATTGTGCTATTGCAAAAAAATACAAATGCACTAAAACTGGGAGCAAATTACGGCACTCGTTATCGAACGAAATTACGAAATATTTCAATAAGGTTTATATGAAAATATTTCGTAATTTCGTTCGATAACGAGTGCCGTAATTTGCTCCCTGGTTTCAAATCGTCATATCCGTGAACGTACAACTCGTCACGTAAAAACACCATTTTCGGATTATGACATACGTGAACGTACTGAAATCCCATTGAGCTTATACGATTGACGTATCAATTAATTTTTTTTCGTACGATTGCCCATACGATCACGTATGTAACGATTTGAAGCCTGCTTCGACACAAACCAGACCAACGATCAAATCAGGAGCCTAATTCCTGCACTCGTGATCGGAATTGCATTCGAATAGAAATTAATTTCGATGGCTAGAAATTTTCGGATGATGTCACTCGTTACCAAGCGAATCGAGTTTTTGTTTCAGTGTTGGAAAAAGGCAAATATATTTATATATAAATTCATTTCACAACACTGAATAAATTGTAAGCAGAGGCACATGTTTGTATGTATGTATGTGTGCAAAAACATATGTATGTACGTACATACCCACGTATGTATATGCAAAAAAAAGAAACGAATATACATAAATCTTATTTTCATTTTAATTTAATTAATAACTTAATAATAATGAATTAGAGTAAAAATAGAGAATAGACCACTAGCTACATTTTCGATTCTTTTATTGGTTGACCAGAAGCAGTTAATTTGTTATTTAGATGCTCCCAGAGTTGGTTGATTTTTTTTATATTTTATTTTATTATTTGCCAAGTCAGTGTGTTTTGTTATATTTGAAGACATTTTTTAATTTGTATTTTTATATTTACATTTGTGCATTCATTCATTTATACATAAATAAGTCAAATATTGAACATTCATTTTCCTTTTCTTCGCTTTTTCTATGTTAAACATGATTTCGAATGCCTTTTTGCTTGCGAGTAAAAACACGAACGGTTGAATTCGAATGTATGCACGTTATCGTATGCTGTCATTAGAAATTTCGATATGTGTTATTCGAAACCGAATGCGAAAATCCCAAAAGTTAAAAAACTCGAAAATTAGAGTAATAACTCGCTCGCAATCGAATACGAGAATTAGGCCCCAGAGCAAATTTATGACTCGATTATGGATGGCAACCGAACTTCAGTTGCCGAGTTAACTAGCAAAGCAACTGAACTTAAAATTTGTATTATGTATGGCAACTTCCTACAGTTGCCAAAAAGTTGTGAAAATACGATTATGACAGATTGACAACTGAAAATAATATAAACAAATATTTAAAATATAAGAAATATAAGTGCTAAAAAGAAAGTTATTGAGTAAAAGTGCTTAAAAACATTACTGATCATAAAAATTATTAGTTAAGTGGAATTAGTCATTGGTGAAGAGAAGGAAGTACAAAAGTTGAATCTATTAAACGACTCTTTAGAACTACCGCCTCTGCTGTGAGTAAATGTTGTTGCCTAAAATAAGTTTGAACACTCTGTTTTAGCTATAAAGCATATTTTCAAATAAATTAATTCAAAAATAAAAATAATATTGCAATTACTGTTTAATTTTTAAATTTTTTTTGCTTTTAAACTATGCAGCAACTACAAATTTGTGGTTGCCAATATGGCAACTGAAATTACAAGCTGTTAGTTGCCAGTTGCCATCCGTAATACCATTTCGGCAACTAGCAACGCAACCAAAGTTCGGTTGCCATCCACAATCGAGCCATTAAATCGATGCCGTAGTTAACGTTGCGTACGGCATACGACAACAACGTTTAACCTCGCTTATCGATATAATTTGATATTGATGATGGGCATACCGATTTACAACAATCGTATTGATGACGCTAAATGGAATAACAGTGATTAATAGTAGTAATAGGAATAGTAGTATACGAGTAGAGTAAGAATCATCAAAATCGAACTACGCATTCGGTATACATATCATCGGGTGGTTACTGGTTTGCCGCAGCATATATATATATATATATATATATATATATTCTTAATATACTGTGTGCTGCAAATAAACACATATGCATACTAGAGAGCTGCGTAAACAGTCTTGAAATGTAAAAAAGTCGTGTTTTTTAAATGTATTCACGTCGCATGTATTATACTAAAGCAATAATAAATGCTGCCGTACTACAAGCAAAGCACGATGGATGTGTTGGTGTACGTGTATATCAGTGTTAACAAGCGATGTCGCCAAGACAGCTTGTTTGTAACAAACACTCAAAAGAAGTACTGTTGATTAGTGTATGCTTGTTATTTTTCATATTGTACGTTTGAGTGTGTGTGTAATATGTAGATGGTAATCTATTGTGTGGTTAACCGCATACAAATAATGTTAATGCATGTGTGTGCCTTTGCATGTGCGCAGAAAAATAAAAAATCATACACACATGCATGCATGACGTTTGTACACGCGCTCATGCGTAGAAAGAAGCAAGTATCACAAATTCTTCCGTGACGAAGTGTTTTCTTCTTTACTCTTATACCTACAATGCCCAAAAAAATTTCTTGCAAACAATGTTGTTAACGTTTGTTTTATAAGATTTCGCTGTAGTAAAGCATTTGAAAAATCCCTCATGTCTTGAAAGTTTTTATAAGATGTCTTGTGCAGGAGACTAATGCATACATACGTAAGCTGATAAACTTAATACTCCGCTTTGCGTTGCGCAGTCGATTAAAAAACGTTTATATTTGAACTCACACGTGTTTCGAGTTCTTGCGAAAATATTTATCTCTAAATTTTTACAAATATGAATTTGAATTCTTACGAATTTATGAATACACAAAATTGCAAATGAACAATTTTGTCCCTTGCTGCATTTTGGAGACGGCAGCAGCTCCATCTGCACTTCATACTTAAGTATAAATACTAGTTCAGTACTGCCACCTTCAATTATTTCGCATTTATAACAATTAAATTACTCTTTCGAAATGTACTTATATGACGTAAAGGTATAAAAATGAATCAATTTATGCTTTACATCAATTTTTGGATATTGTTTCTGTTAAATAATATGAAATAATTGTACGATACCATTCATTCAACATTTTGTATTATACTGACAACACTGAATCTCATTGCAGCCAAAGAAATAGAAATTAGTTTAATTGGACTACCACGACAAAATCAGCATAGACAACAACCTGCCGCCCTGTTGCCTTGTTGTCATCAAAAGAAAACCGCGTAAATCGACGGTTACCTGTACAACATACAGATATATATATATATATATATATATATATATGAGGAAATACGCAAATAAATATATAAATATATAGATACATACACATGTACATTTTTCCTGTCATAAAGCGTTAACAAAAGAATGAGAGAAAGCGCTTATCACATTTATATTTTACGATTATGCATCATGCTATTTTGGCGACCGCGTCTATATGAATTTTACTTATCATATAAATAAATATGCTTGTTACTTTATTTATTTTTTTAATTGAAAACATTTGTACAAGTAGATTTAATAAGATTGCTCCAATCAAATAAAATAAGGAAGAAAAAAATGCATAATTTTATTGTGTACTTTGTAAGAAATTTTGATTCCTTTTAACAATTTTTGCAAAGTTTATTTGAAAAATAAATTTTGTTTTTTGTTTTTTAAGAGTCTAATACTAGTCGGAGTCCATCACATGCAAGCAAAAGTTTTACAAACAAAAGCACACTGTGATGACTTTGAAACGCTCTGCAGGGAGCGTATTTACACTATTCCTTATGATTGTGATAAAACCTGCACCGAGTAAGTTTCAGATTTCTGCTTTATCTCCATATTATTTTGTAGAAAATCATTTGAGCAAAACCTCTTTAACATCCCAATATCCGAGATTTCTGATTTGATAATCAAATTCTTAAAATATACACATATCGGAAGTGATGTATGTATATAGAAGCAGAATTATGCCGTCCTGGGTTAATACCTCACGATTCCTTTCCCGACTTACTTTCCGAACGCTCTCTTTTCTCATTGATATCTAAAGCACGTGGTACTAAGCATATGCTTTAAGGTGCTATCAGACGTGACATAACCATAGCCATAGAAAACAGCCGTTCGAACCAAACATTATCCAGTCTCGTGTGATCAGATGTTTAGACGACCCAATATTACGGTGATATTATTTAATGTGCTTGCAATTGCATTTGCATGCCAATTTCGTATATACATAAGTTGTATGCACATGACATGTACAAAAATCATGATGAGATGGTAGAGTTATATCAAACTGCATAATGCAGACACTACAGATATTTGTATCGACCACTCGAACTAGTCACTAGCACTAGTCTAGCATTAAGATTTTAACTAACTCCCGCTAATTGAGTTTAAACCATATAAGTACATTATTCTTCATGAATGGCCAATACGCTATAATATGCTGTGATCTTATTTGAAATCCAAAGTATTTTCAGCACCGATTTACCACAGAATGCAATAACAGATCGAGAATACACTCCCCGGAATACCCTCAAAGCACTGTCTGCTAAGATAATTTTCCTACACTTCTAGTTGCCGTTCTCACCACAAAGTCCTCTATATCAAGTAGGTGAAGAATGACGTCCAAGGCAGCTCCTCTGAGCACCTGTGATTCCCAGCGAGGTACACCTCTGAACCTCAGCCAGTAATCTCCTATGACTTTCTTTCTTCAATGCCTCCAACAATACCAAACAACCATGGGAAATAACTGGTCTGACAACCGATGTGTAAATCCAGTTTAGAATGTTCGGTTGCAGACACAAGTTCCTTCCTATGGAGTTCCTGCATGCGTCCTAAAAAATATTAATGTCTTCAATGCCGCGGAACTTATCAAAATGACAATTTTTAATTTTTTGTTAGATATGACGTGTTGGGGTTTAGCTTACGATATGAGTTTGCAAAAGAGTAGTAGAGCATAGTGTGCTCAGAGGAGCTGCCTTGGACGTCATTCCTCACCTACTTCATATAGAGGACTTTGTGGTGAGAACGGCAACTAGAAGTTTCCTTAGACTCGTAGAAACAGGTTTGGTGAGGACAGGAATAATAGGTCACACATCAATCGTGAATGAGATCGGTTTTAGGTATCAAGGATACGCAAACCCTGGGTTCACGGACTATAAAGGCGATGAAATTGATTTTAGTAGAATACCCTCACTGGTTATTCCGAATAGGGACTATTGGATCAAATCCGATAAGCTATATGAGGATAGTGCGGTCTTTAAAGACGGATCAGAAATGGGGGAAGGCACAGAAGCTGGTGTCTATATCTTGGGAACGAACATTCGCCCTATCATGCATGCTATCAAATACAATGAAAGTTAATGCAGTGTTTCAACTGCTCATCTTCTCAATGTCTATCAAAGCAATAATTAAATAATAAAATATCCGGAATACTCAAATAATTTTTCAAATTCATCAAAAAAATATATTTTATTTTTAACTTTGGTGTTATTTGTTAATTAATAATTATCACATGTAATTTGGATTAAAAAGCGATACGAACTTTAGCCTATTCAAATCATAAATATAGAAAGAAATGAAGTTCGAAAAATAATAATTAAATTAACCAAATATATTTTATTTTCTTTTTTGCAGATTTATCGTATGCTACACTATGAACGATAAGCCGGAGGGTGTAATAAAGCGGTGCCCTGGTGGACAATACTACGACAGTTTCCATCAAATTTGCACCAATCAAAAACCAGCTAATTGTTCTTGATATGCAACGCAATTTTCAGGTCTTTCTTTTTGGCAGCTTTTTGTTGCGTCATTGAAATAAGTATTGCAATAATAAAACCAACCCAAGTATTGGCCAGATAACAGATAACAGTAGACGTATCTGAAATAAATGTATAAACAAAGTTGTAAAGTACGAATTTTAAAATAAAAAATTTCATTTATATTCCACCTACTGTTGGCAGGTGACATCGTCAGATTTAAAATAACCAATTTTTCCAATATCTTCACAGATTGTTTTGGCATCACGCGGTTTGGTTTTGGGTGAGGATGTTGTTGTCACTTCGGTTGTTGTTTTAGTTCTAGAGATAGTCGTAATTTCCAGTGTTGTTGTTATGGTTTTTGTAGATGCAATTGTTGACAATTCTGTTGTGGACCCGGTAGTCATTTCTCTGGTTGCAGTAGTTTGATCGATTGTTGTTAAATCTTTGGTTGTAGTGGTTAACACTTCTGTTGAACTGTCTGTAGCCATATCTGAAGTTGCGGTTATTTGATCGGTTGTTGTAATTAAAGTTGTATCGACAATTGTAGACTCGTTAGGTATGGTGTTAATTTCTGTTGTGATTAATGTTTTATCTGGACATGATGGCTAGAAAAATTAACAAAAATATTACTAATCTTTAGTTTAATTTTTTTTTTATATATATATCGACCCCACCACGTCAAACTATCCTATATGGAAAATTCATTTTTTAAAGTCGTTATCTTGGTACCCTTAATTATACGATATGCATCATTTTAAAATGCTGAAAATCTCATGAACGATAGGTAATTCAATACGAAATATTTTGAGTTCGCCACTTTTAGGAATACGCCTACCTTAAATTCACAATTCGAGGGTCTTCGCGCTCATCTGAAAAGTAGAAATTTGCATATTTGATAGTTTGACATGGTAGGGACGATATATAAGATTTATTTTAGTCCATTTAAGCCGTAAAAGTAGACAGAAAAATGGTGAAGAATCATATTTTCTGAAATTTTAAATTTAAATTGCTTTTGAAATGTAGTATAATTTCGATTTTGAATATCACGACAATACGAGTTCAAATACAGTTAGCCACAATTCTCATCAGCTACTTAATTACATTACATCCTAATTAGCTAATATTGCAGCAAAAAATACATATTTCAAATATGTACTTCACATTTATAAGAATACATAGGTATAACAAAAATTAAAAATTTTAAAAACCCGCCGAATATTTCTAGAAAAGATGTGATATCTTCTTCACATTTCACACAAAAAAAAACTAAATCAAAATCGGTCCAGCCGTTTAGTCTGTACGTGTACTTGTACAGACACACAGATACATAGACACACAGTACAAACTTATAACACCCCTTTTTTTAGATAAAATATTTTTTATAAATAAGGCAGTTAAAATATACTTATAAATTAAATTTTAGACTTACCTCATTTATGTCCTCAGGTACGCAAACTTCTTGAGAATTATAGTTACAAACAAAACCTTGCGGACATGGACGAAATGTACTCTCATGAGGAGTTTTACCACCAAAGCAATAGCCATAAGTGATTGCATCTAAGCAGGTAAATGTGAAATTAGTAATCGAGCATTCACCACAGTAATCCTTATGATAACAAACCGGCGTGTAGCCATCAGCTGAAGAGCGACAAATAAGCGAATCGTCGGTGCAAATGCGATTGCCAGGACATTTAGTAATTGTTGCTGTCGGCCAACCTTTAAAGCAAGTAGTAAAATGTGTTTCATCCACACAAGCAACATCATTGCCAGGAAAACACCGGTTGCAGCTGCCGACTATGCTCGCCATAATTATTTTTACAAACATCATAAAAATCTAAATAATGCGTATTTTTCATGCAAAAATAATAACATTTAGTGCAAAACAAAAGCAAACAATTTGCAACATAGTCATAACTAAAAAAAGCTACTTTTACTCAAAAAAATTTTCAAAGTTTTCAATTCACATACAACTCATTGAAGGTACGTATTAAGAAGTTTTCTTCTATCCAGAGATAAAATGCGATATATCGTATTATTCTGCATTATTAACTCCAACTTTAGAGATATGACTATGTTGCAGTAAAGGAGTGATATGTATGATATTTACGCACTGTAATTGTTTTCAACATTTAACAAATTTTAATTTTTTTTTAATCCCTTTATAGTAAATCATATACTTAAATGTATGTATATTCTTATATTTTACTTAAGTTGAGTGAGACGCTAACAAACCTTGCGTTTAATCACCTTTACGAATGATAATTATTTCAATTTTAAAAATTATATACAAAAATTATAAAATTGTTTTGCTTGTTTATTTAATAGAGGTAAAAATACTCGTACTACTAGTATAAGTTTGGAATTGTTTAAATAAATATTTGTATAAATAATCTATATGAATATAACACCACGAATTGTATGTTCATTAAATAGCACTTTAGCTGTCTAAAAAATAATAATAGCCCGTTAGGAAATATAACAATTTCGCTGCAAAAAATAAATGTTCAAGTCATGTTTTAATGAACGCTACTTTCCTTACTTCCATTCTCAGCAAATATAAATTTTTCATTTTAATTATTATTCGAACTCCATTTGTTTCTATATTTGTGATTTGAACGGGCTAAGGTTCGTATTGCTTTTTAAGCCAAATTACATGTGATAATTATTAATGAACAAATAACAACAAAGTCTTTTGTAAATATTCTGACTAACAACACATAGTTGAACGGAACAGCCAGCCGTTTTCGAAGGCCACTAAACCTTCATCATCAGCGTTCTTTTGTGTTTGGTCCACTGTGTGTGGTGTCAGTTGATGTAGATTTCTGCTTTATATACTTAGCATTTTATTGCAAATGGAATATGTGAATTGTTTTGATTCTTCGTATTTCAATTTGCTGAAAGCTTTTTTTTTGTACAGAAGCCATTTTAACAGCCAAATCGCAAATTCTGGGTGTTGACTCTGTAATTCTAAATTAAATTAAATGTTACTGTTGTCATTCGAACAATAATTATTCGAATATTCGGAAAAAATTATTTGGTTTTTTTGAACAGAAAATTTTTTAATTTTGAATAAAGAATTATTCGAATAATTTTTGTCGGATTTTCGAATAATTTCCTTGACTAATTTATAAAAACTAAAGGGTGGTTAAATTTTAAGGTCCGATGTTGATTTTGAATAAAACACAATTATTTAGGAAATTATTGTCATTTCTTTTTATTATGATAATATGGTATGGTTCAATTATGTGTAGAACTAAATATAGGCCAAAAATGCCACCAAGACCTCGGCGGCACACCTCTATCCGATGGTCCAAATTTTCGACGACGCTTAGGCATAATTGAGGTTCTATGCCGTTAATGCGCCGAATTATCTCATCCTTTAGCTCTTGAATTGTTGCTAGCTTATCGACGTACACCGTTTCCTTCAAATAACAACAAAGAAAGAAGTCCAACGGTGTCAAATCACATGATCTTGACGGCCAATTGACATCGCCACCACGGGAGATAACACGGCCATTGAATACACCGTTATCTGTGTGGCAAGTGGCATCCATATCTTCCAATTCGGGCTATAAAAAGTTCGTTATCATCTCACGATAGCGAACTCCATTCACAGTAACTGCCTGACCGGCCCGATTTTGGAAAAAAAATACGGCCCGATGATGCCGCCAGCTCATAAACCGCACCAAACAGTCAATTCTTGTGGGTGCATTTGTTTTTCTACAATCACTCTTGGATTATCATTCGCCCAAATGCGGCAATTCTGCTTATTGACGAATTCACTGAGGTGAAAATTTGTCTCATCACTGAAGATGATTTTTTTTCGAAAATTTATCATCCACTGTTGCCGTTTTTTGCCACCATTCTAATCATTGATGACGTTTAGAATGGTGAAGAGGCTTTAGCTCTTGAGTCAATTGCACCTTGTAAGTGTGTAAATACAAGTCTTTATGCATAATGTTCATCATCAACGAGCGTGAGAGGTGCAATTGTTGGTGGACGAGTTGAGGTGGACGGCTCTTCAGCCACACTATCGGGAACAGCAGCAATATTTTCTGCAGTGCGAGCCGTACGAGCATGCACTGGTGTTTTCGCATCTCTTACCCGGTTTGCTCAAATTTTTGCACAATTTTTCCGATTGTAAGCACATTTGGTCGATTGTGCTGACCGAAAAATTCACGAAGTGCACGATATGTATTTAAATTTGAACGCCCATTTTCATAATAAGCCTGAATAACTTTGACGCGTTGCTCGATTGTGTATCTTTTCATGGTTCAAATTGAGTTAGTCTAAAATAGAGAAATGTCAAATGAAATGCAGAAAAAAACTTGACGATAGGCCCTTAAAATTTAACTACCCTTTATTTTACATATCATAACTTCTTAAGTACTTACGAGTATATGACTAAATAACTAGTAGGAGGTCAAATTGAAACAAATACTTTGTTTTCACGATTATTTTGTGATAAGAATATTGCGGCGAATGACCTCAACTAAGATGAATAATTAGATGACGTTTTTGAAGTAATGGAAATAAGGAGTAAGGAGCTGTCAGACCTTTGGAGAAAAATGCGCAAGCTGTTTAATAAGGCGAAGAGTACTGTAGACTGGCGAACCTACACCGAAATTCTAAAGGCCGCAGATGAAACCTACAGCAGGAATGAAAAAGAGAAGGCATTGCCTTAGGATAAAGGGAAATATAGAGGGGCTCACATCAGAATCATCCGCAGGACTTAGAGGGCACAAAAAATTCTGAGACTTTGCATGGAAACTATGCACCGAACAGCGTATAGAATGGGCTATTCGAACCTTTCAACCGTACAAGTCTCCAGAATAGATGGTTTCTTCCCTACATAATAAGGCTAACTAGGACCAGCTTAGCTCTAGGCTACACACCACTAGTATGGAGCAGGGCAAGAGTGATATTCCTACCTAAGATAGGTAGGAAGGATATTACACTTCCAAATTCATTGCGACCCATAAGTTTAACCTCCTTCATGCTTATTGACAACTATATCCAACCATTTTCTGTAGGGAGCCGTTATATCCTCGGCAGCATGCATACAGGCTAGGTCGTTCAACGGACACTGCGCTGTATCAACTGAAGAACATAATAGGTAGTTGTATAGAAGCTAAGGAAGTCACCGTCTGTGCATTTCTGGATGTTGAAAGGCCTTCGACAATACAGAGCACTCTGCCGTTGCATCTGCGCTTAGAAGGAATGGAGTTGATAATATCATATCCAGATGGATATGAGCCATGCTTGAGAGTAGGACTGCGGAGACCCAAATCGGGGAGGAATATATTGCAGTAGGGACGACCAGTATACTGTCTCCACTTTTGGAGCCTCGTAGATGATGAACTTTTGTACATACTAACGAACAGTGGCATATAATGTCAACACATGCCTATTACATCGTTATCATTGCAAGAAGAAAATTCGAAGAGACGTTATGTGATATAACACAGAACGGGATAAGGATGGTGAAGGAGTGGTGTCTATCTGTACGGCTGAATACCAACCTTGCAAAGGCTACCATTGTTCCTGTCAAAAGGAGGAGAACACTCACGCTGGCAAAACATTTGAGTAGACAGCGTGCAAATAGAAAGCTAATCGGAGGTCAAATATCTGAGAATGATATAAGACTCAAAGCTGATATGGAGACAGCATTTAGAGGCGACTGTTGACAAGGCAACAAAAGATCTGTTGCAGGAAAAACATTGGGTTGCACACCCACAATCTTGAGATGGATATGCACCATGACAGCGGGACCTAGTATTACTTATGGTGCTGGTCGGACAGGGTCAGGCTGGCTACGACCAGAGATCGGTTAGAGAAATTAATAACAGGGGATATGAGGACGTGTCCTACTATGTAAGTCATCATTGAACTCACACCTCTGTTGATTGGGATAGAGACTGCTGCCAGACGAAAAGTAATCAGAGTCGTGGGGAAAAGCATAGACGAGGATTGTATAATGAGCCAATGGGAACAATCATCCCTGGCACGACGATTTATTCTACTTGTGCAACCCTCTGACGTGATAAATTAAGTGAATGACTTCGACAAGAGGTTTGAAACTGGTCTGGCCAATAGAAGGGAAATAGCACCTTGGTAGTTCTTTGGAACTGGCACCATTAAGTGGTGCACTGATGGCTCCAGAACGCCTACAGATACTAGTGTGGGAGTCGTAGGACCAAGGACTAACTACCACGAATCCTTGGGTAAATCTCTTAACATTTTACAATCGGAAGCTTATGCCATTGAGAAATGCGCATAATTTAATCTTGACAGGGGCTACCGAGGGATCCATCTGCTCGGATAGTCAGGCTGCCATCAAAGCGCTCAGCTCATATGAGTTTACCTCTAAGTTGGCTTGGGAATGCCGCATTAAGCTAATTCACCTAAATATCATGAATAAGGTCACACTCTAATGGGATCCTGGAGACGCCGGGGTGGTAGGAAACGAAAATGCAGATAAAATTGCCAGAAAGGGGGGCTAGTACACTCATGGTCGGACCAGAACCGTTTTGCGGACTTGGATTGGACAAAATGCGAGAAGATATATCGACTGGCTCAATCTCCCTGGATTGAGGCATGCAAAGCTAATGATTGGGACGTATAACCAAAATCGTTTCATAGCTCCCATATCCCGGAGTAAAAACGATATAAGAATGCTCACAGGCTTCCTCACATTCTATTCGACTAAGAAAACCACTCAACAGAATTGGCTTTGAGAGTAACAGTTTTTGCAGATTCTGTGATTACGACGATGAAACTCCTGAGCATACTCTGAAGGCCTGTGAAGCGTTATGCCACAGAAGATATAGCCAATTGGGTAAACACCTATTGGAGGATTGGTAACTGCCAACTTTAGACCCACTGTTAATCTTGAGATTCATCAGGAGAGTAGGTCTAGATGAAATGCCTGGCAAGGGATACAATAGATCTACTTCGGTCGTAGTGTCCTGCGTTTCCCGTTTAACTCAATTCATTCAGTCAGCGATGAGCGAGATCTCTACTGTCTTAATTCATTTCATCACACACTTGCGACTAAAAATTCGCTAATTATTTGCCATTGTCATTTATTTATGTACATGATACCTCTTGCGCGACTTCAAGTTTCAATCGCAACTGTAATGCTAAATGTACTTTTTTAATGGTCTACCACTGTAGCTGATTTCTAAAATAAATAAAAAAATTTATCAGTTTTACTTATTTATTATTTATTTATTTTCTTTTTCTTCATAATAAAATCATTTTTTTTATTTTAGTGTTAACAAAAGCACATTTATAACTCACATTGATTATAATTATTATTGTAGGTTTTCTTTCTTGTTCATATTTTAAATTCTATTTAAATTTTTTTGACAAATAAATTAAGACTAACAAAATTTTATAAATTTTATCAAATATCTTGCGAATTAATATTATAAGTTTTGAATCATAATAAACTATAAAATAAACTTAACGGAAAATAAAAATGCACTTAGCCAAACTATACAAAGAAATTTATTTTTTTTAATTAATAATTTTAGTCAATATATTGAAAGAGAGCTATTAAAAAGTAAGATAAGTATAATAGTATTTATTGCTGTACTAAAGAAAAACATTAAATTACTTGTGGTAGGTTTTAATGAATACATCATTAAAGTAAAATATTATAAAACTGCAAACACAAATATTTTTAAAGCAAAAGCTTCAAATTAGAAAGGGATTAAAGAAGTTTTTAGCTAAAATAAGAAACTTTAACAATTCGTTTATTAGTCGACATCTACCAAAACTTTCCATTTAACAAATCGCCAAATTTCTGAAACCAACACGATTCACTAATAAAATTTACATTACTAGTTTTTGTGTATGTATAAATAACTACATAGCTGTTACCTGCTACTTCGTAAGCGTGGTATTTATCAAAGAAAGACTAGGATCCTTCACCCTTTTCCTTGCCAACGAACATGAATTTCAAAGTAATATACACACATCAAATTTAAGGACTGTGGCTATTGCAGCTTTCCAGATATAGGATGAATAAGAATTTTGTTGTATCCGCCATTTTCCTGCTTGACTAAGCACATTATTTTGAAAGTAACCCACAACAAATTTGAGAACTCTAACTAATGCAGCTCTCCATTTACAGGATAACTAAATTTATTAATTTTAAATTTTAAGACTCTTATTATTGTAGTTGTATAGACATAGAATAATCAATAATTACTTTCTATGGGGTGCCTATTTCCCCGCAAAAATAAAATTATCCTAAGTTACGCCCTATAATCACCCTACTATGTGTTTCGATTCGAGTCGAAATTTTCTCCGTTTGGTAATTTTGGTATTCTGCATTCCGTTCTTCAATTTCTCTTTCGATTTTATGTATTCTGCATTTCGATCGTAACTACGTAACGAAACGTCGTTCGATTTTTTTTTTTGTTAATTTTTCGATTTTTGTTTGTTAGAGTCTAAACACAATGTTTGCGGTGCGGTGCGATTTCTCGTTGCGAGAGAGAAAAATAAACATAATGCAACGGAAGACGGCGACGGCAATACTTGTCATTGTTTGTTTAAATTTTTATTAATTTTTTTGTGCATACATTTTTATAAAAAATTTACTCTGTGTTAAATACTTTGTAATGGCAGTAACTAAAAACAAAAATTTATTAACATTTTATACATTCGCAGATATATTTGATATATTTTTTAAGCTTTTATATTTTATGAAAAAAATTTTTGAACTTCGAAATCAAGTTTTTTGTTGTGAACACCGCCAATTATTTAAAAACTATGGCAACATCGGAGAGAGAAAGAGTGACAAAAATTGAGAGAATAAGAAGGTCCGCAATGAAAATAAAATATATTTTAATTTTATGCCGTTCCGCACTGCGGGTTTTTACTTCAAAATCGTATGAAAAAACGCACCGCAATGAATTCTCGTTACATTGTGTTCAGACTCTTAAGCTTCAAAAAGTGATTAATTCAAAAAATAATTTAAGTATTCACCTTTCTGCGTTTCGATTCGAATCGAAAGTTTCTCCGTTTGGCAACTTTGTTATTCTGCGTTCCGTTCTTCGATTTCTCTTTCGATTCTATGTATTCTGCATTTCGATCGTAACTACGTTTTTGTAAGTTGTTATTTTAGTGGCGGAGCGTTTTCAATTTTTGTTTATTTAGCTTTAAAAAGTGATTAATGCAAAAAATAATGCAAGTATTAAATGAAAGAAGGTTTAATTAATGAACTAAACAGTTTGTTTTGTTTTTCTGTACTGAAATGCGATTTTTATTTAGTTTATTACAGGTAGAACAGTTGACATACCTATTTAATGGCAACGAAAAACGATTTTGTCTACGGATTTAATTAAATTTAAACAAATAAACTTTATTTTTGTGTTACAATTATGTGTAAAAAATTAAAATATCACCTCCGGCGCGACAGGATTCTTCAGACTGGAAAAGTTTGGCCACAAACACCTCTTGCTTATCCCGTTTTTTTTTTAACTCTCTGTACTTAAATTTGCAAGAGTTTATTTAATGAAAATTTTCACAATATTTAATTATTATTTGTTTTAATTGTTAAATCACTGTTTTTTGCACTAAATTTAACTTTTTGCTAAAAATTTTGCAAAATTGCTTAGTTTTACTGTTCCTATTTCACCCGTTTCAAAGCAAAGCAGCAGGTTTAAACATACTCTTCTCTTCTTCTTTTTCTTTCGATTCAGTTTTTTGGCAGAATACCTCTTTTCGATCCGTGCGTAACTGAATGCGGGAACGTAATCGAAACGCAGAATAGGGGTGATTATATGTATATTATGTTAATTAAATAGAAGGTTTAATTAATAATGATCTACACAATTCGTTTTGTTTTTTGTACTGAAATATGATTTCGATTTAATTTAGTAGAAAGCTATCGAACATCGAATCTCAAATTCATATTCGGCCTTATTCCAGTTGTCGAAATGACGTCACTTCAATAGAATACCAAAAAATTGGTGCTTGTCTGTCGAAAACAACTGCTGACTGCTATTGACAAGCTGATGGATGCTATTTTCTAGGCCTTAAGACGGTGTCAGATACAACTTCAACGCTTTGCGTGACGTTTCTAACTTTGGGAAAAAAGCGTGAAGCAAAGCGTGCATGACACAATAAAAACTTTGACAACACTCACTGATTGCTTCACTATTCGGTTTTATGTATAAAACACAGCACAATTCGATTACTCTGATGCCACGAACTCGTTTTTTATGTAAATTTACCGACATTTTAATAAAAATTTCATATTTATGTACATGCAAGTTTGGTCAAAGTAAAAAAAAGTATATCAACTGATTGTCAAAGCACGCAAAAAGTTGGGAGTTGCCTAACTTTTCGCCTTCACTTTACGTTAAAAGTTCTTTATGTGACATGTTTCATATAAGCACGTACATTTCATCTTAGATGTCAAAGCGAATCTTCAACGCGCAGATAATCACTCCTATTCTGCGTTTCGATTCGAATCGAAAGTTTCTCCGTTTGGCAACTTTGGTATTCTGCGTTCCGTTCTTCGATTTCTCTTTCGATTCTATGTATTCTGAATTTCGATCGTAACTACGTTTTTGTAAGTTGTTATTTTAGTGGCGGAGCGTTTTCAATTTTTGTTTGTTTAGCTTTAAAAAGTGATTAATTCAAAAAATAATGCAAGTATTAAATGAAAGAAGGTTTAATTAATGAACTAAACAGTTTGTTTTGTTTTTCTGTACTGAAATGCGATTTTTATTTAGTTTATTAAAGGTAGAACAGTTTAAAAATTTGACATACCTATTTAATGGCAACAAAAAACGATTGTCTACGGATTTAATTAAATTTAAACAAATAAACTTAATTTTTGTGTTGCAATTATGTGTAAAAAATTAAAAGATCACCTCCGGCGCCACAGGATTCTTCACACTGGAAAAGTTTGGCCACAAATACCTCTTGCTTATCTCGTTTTTTTTTTAACTCTCTGTACTTAAATTTGCAAGAATTTATTTAATAAAAATGTTCACAATATTTAATTATTATTTGTTTTAATTTTAAATCACTGTTTTTTGTACTAAATTTAACTTTTTGCCAAAAATTTTGCAAAATTGCTTAATTTACCTGTTCCTATTTCACCCGTTTTATAGCAAAGCAGCAGGTTTAAACATACTCTTCCCTTCTTCTTTTTCTTTCGATTCAGTTTTTTTTTTTTTTTTTGGCAGAATACCTCTTTTCGATCCGTGCGTAACTGAATGCGGGAACGTAAACGAAACGCAGAATAGGGGTGAATACTGTACAATAAAAAATCACACTTTTTCCAAAATAACAAGATTCAGGCGATGCACACCTAAAAAGCTTGCGTTTCCAAAGTTTACTATAGAATCTTATGTAAACGAGACTTTTGCGTTATCTTTCTTGCGTAATTTCTGGCAGTGAATCGGTATTGAAATCCATATATGTAATTGAATTCTCATAAGGTGTATTGAGCCGTTTTTTTTAAGAACATTTTAACCATAATAACCATAACCTCGGCGTATGGGTCTTATAATACATACTTTGTACAGTGAGTTTCGGTTGTAACGAACTTTTTCAGGTTTTTATTTGATGAAAACTACTACGCTCATAGCGCACTCTGGTTGTAGCGAATTTACTTATAATGAACTCTTTCGTATATAATAAAAACGCATTAATTCTAATGTTTCAATAAATAAATAGAAAATTATTTATGGCAATAAATTTATTAAGTTAATTTGCAAAATATACAAACGGCACCACATTAAGAATAGCAGTTGTCGTTTTTGCCCATCTTTTCTCCAAACTGAAAACGGTTACTTAACTTAACGGCCTTATTGTCATTCTCAACTCCATTCAGTTAGGTTGTCGAAGAGTTATCCCAACTTACACATTGGCATTGCCATTCACAGCTTAAATAATGGTTGAGATTGTAGTTATCTTGTGACAGTTTAGTGATGATTAACCTGACCAGACATTTCATAGGTCGATACCGCCTTGCATTTCTATACTGCTTGATCCCCCCTTTTAGAGTTTTGAAATTTTTAATCTTATATTCGATTTTTATTAAAATGTAACTGATAAAAATTCATTCCAAATATTTTGTTAAGTGCAGTTATTGATTAACTAGCCAAACCCCTACGAGTTTCGCTACACAGAAAAAAGTATTCACCAATTAATATTATCAATTAAAAATTTAATTCATTCAATTAAATTTTTAATTGTATTAATTAATTTGAGTGGAAAAACTTAATTGATATTATCAAATTGTTTATAGGTGAAAATTTAATTAATTTTTTAATTGATATTACAAAAATTTTAATTAATATTACAAAATCATTCATATTACTTTTTTGTGTGTACACCCCATACCATGATATAAAGGTACAACCACATTTGACGTATAAAATTAATTCTGACTTTTGTCCCAGTTATTTGATTAATGTTTTTTGTAAACTGAGAGGAAAGCGTTGCCACACACATATAATGGCAACTTTTATTTAGGAATGCTTTTTGAAATGTGTAATTTGAGTTTAGAGATTGTAGTTAAACACATATTTTTTTAATGTTAATTGCACATGAGAACAACGAAATCTGTGTGTAATAAGACCTACAAAAGCAAATATTTGATTAATTATTTAATTTGCTTGGGATGCAACTTCGTTCTTAAAAACATCGATATAAAGAAACGTCGTAAATAGAAGCGATACATCGATGTTTTATTAGCGGAATTCACGGTTGTTTCATACATATAATACACATTCGCATATACTTCGTGTGCAAATTTATTGCTGGTTTACATCAAGCACAACACACATACTGCTACATTTGCATTTAAGGTAAACACCTTTCAAAGCTCTTAAATTTGTTCTTGTTTCTTTGCAAACCCTATCGGAAATTTGCATAACTTTAAACTAACTTTAAGCTAACTATTTCGCAACTAATACTGACTGACACTAGGATTACTTTGCAATGTAATCAACTGACTGTTTTAACATTACGATGCCCTAGGCGGTAGTCAATTCTCTCAATCTGCACTACTTTAAGCTAACTTAAAGTTTACTTTTTTAAATCAGTAGTCAGTAAATTTAAAAAAAAAAATTCTGGTGCTCGAACAGGTAATATCACAGGTTGTGTACTCAACGCGCTACCACTCGGCTAAGCTGCCATCTAAAATAACAACAGCAAAATGTTAATATAAAACTGAAATGAGTTTTATGGCTCGATTGTGGATGGCAACCGAACTTCAGTTGCCGAGTTAACTATCAACGCAATTGAACTTAAAATTTATATTATGTATGGCAACTTCCTCCAGTTGCCAAAAAGTTATCGAAAATACGATTATGACAGATTGGCAACTGAAAATAATATAAACAAAAATTTAAAATATAAGAAATACAAGTGCTAAAAATAAAATTATTGAGTAAAAGTGCTTAAAAACATTACTGATCATAAAAATTATTGGTTAAGTGCAATTAATTATTGGTGAAGAGCAGGAAGTACAAAAGTTGAATCTATTAGACGACTCTTTAGCATTACCGCCTCTACTGTGAGTAAATGTTGTTGCCTAAAATAAGTTTGAACAATCTCTGCTTTAGCTGTAAAGCATATTTTCCTTAAATATGCATAGAAAAAATTCTAAAATAAAAATAATATTGCAATTACTGTTTAATTTTTAAATTTTTTTTGCTTTTAAACTATGCAGCAACTACAAATTTGTGGTTGCCAATATGGCAACTGAAATTACCATCTGTTAGTTGCCAGATGCCATCCATAATACCATTTCGGCAACTAGCAACGCAACCAAAGTTCGGTTGCCATCCATAATCGAGCCATTAAAGTAGCTGAGAATAAATTTGTTGGCTCTCACCAAATGCGATTACGTACTCAAATTAAGAATTAATTTTGGCTTTGTTCTGGATGACTTTGCTGCTAGCTTTTAGTCAGTCTAAGAAAAGTTAACTATAAGTTAACTATTTTTGTAGTCAACCACACATTCTCCGACAGGGAAGTAACAGCGACAACAATGCTTGCTCTCGTCGGTGTGAATGTACAAAAAGCTCTATATAAAAGTTTGCACATAGTGCGTATAGCTTGTTCGCAGTTGATGTAAGGCAATACACCAGAGAGTATAAATACAAAGTTCCAAATTTCCTTCCTGTTGTATCTTGCTTGCTGCCGTTGTTGGTGCTGCTGTAACTTTTTGCTGTTTATTTTTTATAAATTTATGAATTAATTAAAATATTTTCCATTATTTTTAATTTAATAAACAAGAACGTCAAAAAATAAAAAAAAACTCGGATTTCATAAATTAATAAGGTAGCATTAATCTTGAGAGTAAAAAATAATCGGGAGAAACGTCAGAAGGTTAATATGGCGACGAAAAGAGAGAACGCTTTTACCTTTATATTATTGTATCATGCCCCATACACATGCGTTTTGAGATAAAAAGAAAAATTTTTATTTTAGAAGTGCCACCCAATCCTGTGGTTCAACCTTCACTACTTTGTAGTCATGAAGAGTTTAATCATTATGCATTAGTTTCCAATACATTTTTTTTTTTAATTTTCTCTATTTGAGAGGAGCCAGCTCATTCCAAGTTTGTATTTGTAACAGACAGCAAGTTATTAAAAATTAATGTTTGTGAATTTAAATTTACACAAAACTCCTGCTTTAACAGAGCTCCGTTAGATCGTTAACAGAGCTCTGTTAAGCTGTAAATATTCGATTAATGCGTTTTGAAAAGACTTGAGACAACCGAGAGGGAAGAAAATAGTACAAGTTTATAGACAAGGTGTTCCTTAAATGCCCATGAACCTATTTCTGAAAAGCATGAATTTGAACCAGATATTGTCAAGTTTTCAACTTGGTATTTTTCTGAGGGAAAGTTCTTTATTTTTGCGAAGTTATTATGAATATGATAGCTTTTTGCGATTACAAATAATTTTTCCAAAAAGTGATTTCCAGAACAGGCTATAATTTACTCGTAACATTATTTTTACCAATTTCTGCATAAAGCCAGAAACCGAAATTTAAACTTGATTGCTATCAAACATCGTAATCAAAATGTTGTCCATAGAAAAACTTATCGAGAGCCTATATTCAAAATACGTCAACTCAAAAAAGCTAACTTTACAGTAGAGCGAAAAAACAAGTCAATTCGCTCATTATCGTAAAAATAAATGATGTGCCTTCCATAATATGTTTAAAATATGCTTACTAATTTATAGGTCTGCAAAAAAATATTTTATTTTGCACTGGTTTGCGTATTTTTATTAGATAGCATATTTTAGTCAATTAAAAACCAAATATTTATTTAAAGTTAGCATATTTTGTTGGAAGAAATATGATTTTTGATGTGTAAACATCTATACGCTAAGGGGTAAAAATCTTTTGACTTTGATTTCTCTGCTGAGATTTTTTTGCTGAGATTTCTTTGCTTTTTGCTTTTGCTTTGTATTGTCAAATCGGTGTGAGCTATGTATGAGTGTATTAGTGTTTGAAAGAAGCAATACCAAGCAGAGAAACAAGTCGACCGGCTCGAAGCCAACGGTGCGCCGCCGCCGGTTATTTTTCTGTATATTTCCGTACACCAAAGGTGAAAATGAACAGTAAGAGCTACGGACTTGAAATTTGGACACAATATGTAGACATTTGGCCACTACAGCAACAAATACATGAGAGTTAAAAACTAAAGGGTGTTCCAAAACGAGCAACGAAAAATGTTAAAATCCCATGTAATATACATACAATTGTATGTACATATATACACTTGAAATTTTAAAAGTTAGTGTATTTTTATACAGACTACAACAATTAACACTAAATTTAAAAAAATTAAATCAATGGGTGTTCCATCAGTTAATGCAATTTTGACTTTGTAATTTTGACAACTTGCTGTATCTTGGAAACCGTTAGAGTAAAACTCTTGAAATTTTCAAAAACGGTAAAACTAAAAAATCAAAAAATATATAAAATCGCCAAATATAAAAAAATCACCAAAACGAAAAAAAGCACCAAATTAAAAAAGTCTCTAGGACTAAAATAAATCGCGAAAAACCGCAAAAATCGCCAAAATTAAAAAAATCCTTAAACATAAAAATCGCCAATAAGAAAAAATCGCATAAATAAAAAACCCCAAAAACAGAAAAAAATCGCCAAAATGAAAAAAACTTCAAAAAGACAGAAAAAAATCGCCAAGATGAAAAAATCGCCAAAACGAAAAAAATTGCGAAAATTAAAAAAACCCAAAAAGAGAAAAAAACGCCAAAACGAGAAAAAAGCGATAAAACTGAAAAAAATCGTTTAAACTGAAAAAACTTAAAAAATTAAGAAGGCTAAATAAAAAAAATGATCTAAACCGAATGTGCGCGAGTCAAAGTCGCACTTTATTGAATTTATTTTTATTGCAATGCGTACACAACAACAAGAACAGTAACAACTAAATGATGAACAACAGGAATTAAAAATTAAAAAGTAAAAGTAAAGGCATTTACTATAGATGAGCACTGCAGTACCACTAAAGTTTCAGTAAAAACAAAAAAAATTTTACTGATTACTAAAATTTTTTTCTACAATTTTTATAAATTGCCTAAATGATTTGTTATAAGATGAGGTACATTGAATTTTCAGTAATCAGTAATGCCCGTATTCATAATGAAATTCTACCAAGTGGCTAAATGTTTTTCATACAAAAGTTTCAAAATTTGAATGAAAAAACTGCCACTTGCTACGACCCTACGATTTTACTAGTAATGCAAATCAAATTTCATTAGCAGTAAAAATTTACTGAATTTTTTTAGTAATGAGTAAATTTACTGCTTACTGCAATTTTGAATGCAGTATATACATATACTGCAGTGTGCCCATTTACTAACCAAATAAGTTTAATAAAACAAACAAAAACCAGCAAATTCATATGTATTTACAATATTGAAAGTTTTGATACTTTTAATTAATTAATTTAAAAAAAGATACTAAAAGCATAAGTACTTCCAACTTAAAAAAAAAATTCATTACTAGATGTTTACACATCTCCTCTGTGATCGGACTCACATTGCTTTTTTTTAATATATTTATTTTTTAACCAATTTGTGAAATCTTTTACTCAATACTAGATATATGAATTGAAAAGTTACAAGAAAAAACTTAAAATATCATAAAAAATATAACTAAAGCCTGACTGAAAGTAGCTTCCATCTCGAGGTGATCAGCTTTAGCATTCTCTAACTCACTCTCTAGTGTAACAGGGTCACTCCAAATTATCAATTTCGAAAGGTTATATCATTGACTATAATCGGTCCATACATTATGTTTCTATTCGATTAATAGTCCAAAAGTTATACATACATTACGAATTTTTTTTTATCGGAACCCTTATGTACTAATATGTCAAAAGTGACCATATCTCAAAAACTAGTCATAGGATATCAAAATCCTTATCAGATTCGTGTTTAGCAAGCCAAATGCAATGAGATATGAGGTAGATTTATAATAAATTATTATTTTTTTTTAAATATTGGAAATTTACATTTCTTTTCACAAAAAAAAAAAAAAATTATTCTTTGATATAAAATGGGAAAAATCATTTTAAATTTATTAAAAATTGCGTTGATTTTGAGAAAACTTCAATACATATAATTTTTTTGATTGGCTGGACATCAATTACAAAGTCAATTGAGTGTTAAATGTTTGTAAATGAAATGAATTTTTTTCGGTAGTAAAAGTGATTTTTTAAAGCATCTTCTTATACAGTTTTTTAAAACGTTAAAGAAAATCGCTGCAAAATTTTACTTTCTAACATAAAACTTTTATTTTCTCTTGAAGTTACTAAATATAAAATTTCGTTTTTAAATAAAAAAAAATATAAAGAAAAATTACAACTTTTTAAGGATAAACAAAAATTAAAATTTTAAACAAAAATTATAAATAAAACAAGTTACAATGTTTTGTATGGATATATGTACGTATGTATGTATGTATGTTTGCTTATATGTATCTACTAAAAAGGGTGTTTGTGTGTCTGTGTCTGTATTAATTATGTAATTATGTTTAAAAATATATGCAAATAAATTTATTTATTTGTAAATTAATAATAATAATAAAATAAATGTGTTTATATTAAAATAATTTCAAATTGTTTCAAGTTCAATTTTCTTATTGCTTTCTTGTTTTCTTGCAATGTATTAAATTAAACAAGAAAATTATGTATGTGTATTTCTATATAAAAAGATATAAATATAATTATATACCTTAATGTACGTTAAGGTTGCTTTTCATGTATGTTTGTATGTATATAAATATAATGAATGAATTTTATTTTAAAATATTTTTCATTTAAATTTATTATAATATATAATTTTATAAATCATTTAATTTTAAATAAGTTATACTTTATTGTTTACTAATTTATATACTTAAAGAATAATTTTAAATTTAATGATTAACACCAACTTATTATAAAAAAAAATTTAAACATTTATTTGTTTGCATTTTTTTATTATTTCTCTTCTTTTTTCATTAATAATAATTTTTTTTTTATAAATTTATTTAAAATAATTATAATAATAATAATAATAATAATAGTAATAAAAATTGTTTAAACATATATAAAGATTTGTTAGAGAGGAGCGTATTTATTTTTTCTTTCCTTTTCGTAAAAAAATCCTTTGTTTTAGATAGAATTTCTTTTTGTTTTTTATTATCAGTTGTTTTGAATCAGAATTATTTGAAAATATTTATGTATTTGAGGGTGTATTTAGTATGTAGGTGTGTGTTTGTCATTTTCTGTTATTTATTTAAAATAATCAATTAAGTGAATTTCATTTACTTAATTTACTTATTACTCTAATAAGCGCTCCATTCTCCTCCTTAAGGCGCAAGTTTTCCGCTTTGTAAGCATCCAATTGCTAAATTGAAAGAAATAAGCAAATAGAAATTATAATTAAAGCCATTAATAAATAAACTTTTCTTTTACATTAAAAAAAATTAACTCAATACATTCCAAAATATTTAACTGCTATATTTATGTATAAAAAAAAACAAAGTTGATTTTTTAAAAAGACATTCGCTTGAACAAAATTGCATATTGAATAATAAGTAATATTAGACAATAATGGTGAATTTTAAGTTCGTAAACTAATTTGCTGACATTTTAATTTAAGCAAAACATAAGTGATTTGTACGCATGTTACATAATTCATTTCAAATCCTGTCCAAGGGAAAAAAAATATTTACACAATGGATAACACTGAAGAACGCGAGGGGATATAAATAACACTTGATTCTGGAGACAGAAAAGACAAGAAAAAATATGTGTACGTAAATTAAAAATAGCGGCTGCAGGTTTACATAATGACATAGCCATAACCATAAATATATTTTATCTTCCCATTAGTGCTGCCATAATCATAAACAGGTGTTTATGCTTTCATTTCAAAAGTGCAACAACAAAAAATGCTAACCAGCAGATAGCTGTTTATGGTTACGGCGAAAAACCAAAATTGAATTGATTTCAATAGTTGTGGCTATAACGTTATTGAGAGTCACCTATAATCAAATATAGTGTTGTTCATAAGTTTGGTTCGAACAGTTTTTTTCTATGGTTATAGATAATGGTGAATATATAAAATACAGGGTAAATGCTGCCACTTAATTTTCTTTTAAATCTATCTAATCTTTCAAATTAAATTTTAAATTTGATTCTTCTCACATCTTATAACGCCACCTTTAAATAGTTTGTAACACGGAAAATTAAGAAGCAATTTATTTATTTTTTATTATACGTTATTTTAAAAACTTTCAAACCTTTCACTACTCCTACTATAAGCAGTATCTAAACAATTTTTTCAGATAGATAATAATAAGAAATAAGATATAGGCATTTCCACAGGAATGTCAACTTTTTGGAGCGTGCGAGACCAAACGAATATGCTGGTTATTTTTTCAGAAAGCAGAACTGTTTTTACTTCTTTATATATTTCTATACGCCGTCAGCAGATCTAAAAGAAAAACCGAGTCACATTGTTTTGAAATACAAGGTTAATTGCTTGCAGTCGTACGTGACAAAAGAGTGGAATTTGTCGTGGAAATGCCCATTCGTTGTTCGATTACATATACATTATGCCCCACTGGGTTTTTAAAACTTCATATATCCGGACTAAATATCCCATAGGTAGTTTTTCTATGAAAATATAATATATTATTTTATATTATACAAATTGTCTTATTTATTTATATCAATGAGATAATATATCCCATTTATCAAGACCAGTGGAATATAATATATTATCCTAAATGGAAAAATTCCGCACAATCCTTACTAATATTATAAACGTGAAATTGAGTCTGTTTGTTTGTTACTCTTTCACGCCCAAACCGCTAAACCGATTTTAAAAATTCTTTCGCCAATGGAAAGCTACATTACCAGCTTCAAATATAGGATATTTTTTATCTGATTCCGAATGGATTTTTTCTTTCGAAAAACACATTTTTGGGCTGGTTAGGTAAATTTTCGTTTCGGGTTTGATTGTTTAACCAATTTTAAAACCGGTTGTTATTTTTTTTAACAGATCAACGAGAGCGGATGGTTGAAGGCACAGGGGCTGGTGTATATATCTTGGGAACGAACATTCGTAGCAATTTCTGACTGCCGAATAAATGTAGTATTTTCCAGGCTGAGATCTTGGCGATCCTCAGGGCTACGGAGCTGGTAGCCAGGAATGTAGCTGAAGGTGAGAAGGTAACCTTCTACGTCGACAGCCAGGCAGCGCTAAAAGCTTTGAAGGGACACAATGTTAAATCGGAACTTGTTAGTGACTGTAGAAAATCCCTCAACTTGCTTATGGATAAGTATAGTGTCAGACTATGTTGGGTTCCTGGCCACAGCAGTGTTGAGGGAAATGAAATTGCCGATGAGCTGGCAAGAATAGGGTCGGCGTTAGATGAGGTAATGTCGGACAGATCGGTGAAATTACCGATAGGTCATTACTATAAAGAACTCAGTAATTGGGTAGAAAGCAGGAACAATAGTTCATGGCGAAGTAGGGAGGATTGTAGAGTCTCGAGGGGTTTTTGGCCAAAACTTGACTCAGGAAGATCTAAACTACTACTAAACATGAATAGGAAGGCGGTGCGAATCATGATAGGCGTGTTGACAGATCACTGCTCGGTCAGAGCAAGAACCAGCATTTGGGAGACTGGCACTCCAGATTTTTGTAGGATGTGCGGGGATGAAGAGGAACCAGAAACCATTGAACATATTATCTGTCATTGCCCGAAGCTGCAACGTCATAGGCTTAGATGGTTGCGCATAAGTTTCCATGAAAGCATTACTGATGTCGGGAAGTGTATACTAGAGGGCTTCATCATGGGAATTCGGTGGCTTAGTAATGGATAATATAGTTACTTCTGGCTGCAAATGGGAGGGTAAATATAAAACTTTTTTGAGCAACAGAAGGGAATCACAATGACCCAATTGGGTCTCCGAGTGGAGGTGAGGTAAAGCACCACCCCTCGTAGTATAATATAAAATACTTATGTATATTATTTGAAAAAATACACACTGAAAAAATCGTAAACATGCGTTCATTCAATAGAGGTTGTTGCCAAATATGTAATTGTAATAAAATAAACAATATACTCACTAAACACACTCAAAACAGCTGATTATGTGCAGAAAACACTAAAAAATATATTACCAATGGGACTTTTTTTATTTAAATACAGGAAATATTAGTAGTATATATATAGTACTTACGAGATTTTGGGCAAAATCTACTCCGTCACTAGATTTTATCAAAATCTACTTGAAATCTAGTAGAACTTAGTGATGCAACTGTGCATATCCGCCTGTGTACATAAAAATGTGTGTGCAGTTGTTTGGTTGTAGTTTTGGAAAATTTTCGGTTAATGGGTTTTGTTTTGGATAAAAAATCTCGATAAATGTAAAAAAAAAAAAAAAATTGGTGTAAGCTGTGCAGATTTTCATAGAAGATGTTAACTGAAATCTGCTAGATTTGTACAGATGTAAATGCCCTGTATGAATTTTATGCCTATCACATAATAAACAGTAATTATTACTCGTATTCCGTACTTTAGTTCTTCGGAAGGATTGTCATAATCTTAGTTGATAAAAGCATCTTTATCTTTCTAGAGGCTGGTTCGGTCGAAAAAATTCATTCCTTAGATTGCTTATTGAACTAATAGATCAATGTTTGTTGGGTAAGATAACTTTTACATTTTCCTATTTTCTTTGATTCTGAATTTAATTTTCTGTTAAAAAGCAATATTCAAAAAAATTACAATTCCATGCAAAAATTCCATATCGACAGAATGCATTCATTTTAAGACTTAAATATATTAGAAACAACAATAAAATACGTACTTTTTAAGTTGCTTATTGAACGATATCGTTGAACAGACCACAAATGTTAGTAAAGCTATGGTCACACTTGTCAACTTTTGCCCAAAAAAAGCGTAACCACTAAATGATAATAAAAAATCTTTCAATTCAGACAAAAGATTGTCAAGTTAAAGAGTAAACAATATTGATGGATTATATAATATTGTGCATTAGTTGTGTTCGGAACTGTTTAATATGATAAACAAGTGTCTGGATCAAAACTTTTTTCATTAGTGTTTGTTGGTTACGCTTTTTTGGGGCAAATATTTGATAAGTGTGACCGTAGCTTAAGGGCCACTTTTAGAGTTCAATATTAGAGATTAAACTAACCTTAATATCCATATATGTGGTTTTTGTTAAGTCGATTATATGGTTTTACTTGTTAGTTTAAACGGTCCATTGTGATGGTACAAACTAACATTAATACTGACAACATACACTTGTGAAGCATATGTCGTTTAGAAAAATATGTGATAAAATAATTCAAAAACGCATACAGCGGGAAATAATTCCCACGGAATTAATTTTTTTTAATAAAATCCACCTACCCTTAGCAGATTAAGATAAAAATTTTAATTTGAGGGAGAACTTCGAATATTCGAAGTCATCATTTCATTTTGTTTCCAGTACCAGAATTCAGTAACATATTTTAACGATATTTGCTGTCGGTAAAAATAAAAAAGTAAAATCACAAGCTTAAATTTATTTACTTTTTCTTTAATTTGTCTTCATGATTTTCGCTTATTTTGACATTTTGTATGCACAGATGCCACTTGATATAAAATTAAATGGTGAGTAATAGCACGTTTTCATATATGTACGTGATTTAGGTAAAACATTTGATTTGCCCAAATTAAGTAATTTGCGAATTGATTTCCCATAAATTTTTCATATTTGCTGCAAATTAAGTCGTATTTGTCAGAGCAACACTGTGTGGCTGCTTTTAATACCCATTATTGGTGACTTACAAATCCGAAAAAGTAACATTTAAGTAGGAATAAAAATGGCTGATTTTATTTGTTGATAAAAGGGGAAAAAATAATTTAAAAAAGAAAATTTGATGTTGGCGTTTTCTTTTTCGTGCAAATAATTGTATGTCATTATTACGAGTAATACAGAGTAACTTTGTTCCAAATTATTATTAAACAAAAGTTTTGTTTCCTTTATGTTATAACAATTCAACTCAACTCTTTTATGTTTAACAACAACTCAAACGCCAAATTGACTTCGAAAACTCCAACACAATAACACTTACACACTTCGACATGATTTTCTCAAATCAACTTGATTTGCTCTAATGGAAACGTACTATAAGACACATATGTACACTATCCTAGAAAATAAATCACATTATCGATACCGCAAACGAATAAAAATATATCGATAACAATTTAACAATATAACAATTTTCAGTTCAAAAAAATTACTGGATTCAGGTACAGTTAACTGAAAGCAAGTCATTTGCAAGACTTAAATAGTAAAATTAGGCAGTTTCTTCTTCTTCCCAATAAAAATAAAAGTGCATTAATAACATTTATGATGTTGGCACAGAAAATGTTACCACTATATTGTTCTTCAGTATGGTAATACTAGATAAAAATAAGAGGTTTAAACTACCACTCAAAAGCATCAAACTCAGATTAGATTAAGTTAACTTTCGGATTAGCTAATTAAAGAAAGAAACTTAAGTTTAATCTCGAACACAAAAGTTTACCCTAAAAGAATGACACTGCAGAACAATTTTTTTGTTTAAATAAAAATGACCGATCCTTATATATTTTTATCTTCTGATTACCATGGTGTCATTAATTGTTCAGTGTCAGCACTAGTTTTAAAGACATAGTGACATTTAGCATTTGTATAATTTACAAGAAAAAACGCCCAAAAGCAAAACGCCCAAAAATAAAAATGAAAAATCGCCCAAAATATGCAAAATCACAAAAAAAATGGCCCAAAATGAAAAACACCAGAAAAAAATTCAAAATTATAGTAATTTCATTTTTATATTAAGAAGAGAAAAGAAAAGTTATAGAGAAGCGTAAATAATATTCGTTCGTTCCCGAATTTTCTACACCATGGCGTTTCCCGACACGGCGCTGCCTAATAAAGATTTTCTGCCTTGCAAAGTTTTCCTGCTTAAGAACGTTTTCTTGCACTGCCGGCCTTTGGCCGGGTTTAAGGATTTTCTCCACCATGATGTCGCCCGACACGGCGCTGCCTAATAAAGTTTTCTGCTTTAAAAAATTGTTTAATAACATTTTCCTGCACTGTCGCCCTTAAGAATTTTCTACACCATGTTATTTGTGTGTATTTTTCCCTTTAATTTTTAAATGTTTGAAAAATTTTGGGAGATTTTTCATTTTGATTTTTGGACGCTTTGGTTTTGGGTGATTTTTCATGGAAACATTTTTCATATGAAAAATCGCGTTTAAAATTTCAAAATGAAAAATCACCATAAAAAGAAGATTTTTCTTTTTATGGAAAAATTTTGGGCGATTTTTCATTTTTATTTTTGGGCGATTTGGTTTTGGGCGATTTTTCATGGAGCCAGATAGAGTCGCGTTGATGAATATATCAGGATATCTTACTGTTATTGTAATGACGTTAAAAATCATGTGTTTTTAATTTAGTCCTAATAATTTTTCGGGTTATAATTTTGTTTAATCTAGTAAAAGTAATCCTTATGTATTTTTGTTCGCTGATTACGATAAAAGGCTTATTACTTTTTTAGCCCCTCTATTTTCAAAGATATTGTGCTTTACGCTACATTTACACATGAAAGTACTTTCTTGAAATTTTTGTATACGTATTATAAATAAAATTTTAATGAAATAAATGACTTTCATGAAAATTTCGTGTTAACTTTCATAGGAAAGTGAAAGTTCATTTTAAAAATGTCGACGAAAAAAAAAGTTGAAAAAATTTGTTTTGTTCACTTCTTAATTAGAGTTACCAAGAATGTCACATACACAAATTCATAAGGCAATAAAATGGGAATAAGTATTACTGTTGATATTGTAATAATATTATTGTTTTCAAAAGGCATGAATTGTCTTCTTCCTGTACATTTGAACGTAACATATTATAATTCTTTAAATATTTATACAAAATAAGCATAATTTATAATATCTATTTACCACAATCCTGTATATTTGTACAAATCTTTAAAGGGGGTAACACTGTTAACCTTTTTTTCATTTTACTTTCTGAAAACATCAAAAATTTACTTTCTTGAAAAAATCGTTGAAAGCTGACTGGAAATTAAAAACAATGTGAGTGTGGTAGTGAAAAAATGTGATTGTATTGCTTGCTACTTTCTTGCAATTACCCTGCAGAAAGTGCGAATAGTGAAATTGTAGTGATCTACTAGTGACATTGTCAGTAGTACTACTGACCAGGTGTACCCAAGCCAATGTAATCATCTATTGACATTTAACATTAGCTTGTCATTGCAAATCCACCACTAGACTGTGCACTACTGACTAAGTAGTTATTTTGGGACCACATGGAGACATTGGCACCAAAGATTCACTAGTAAATTTCAGGTGCTCTATCTAGTCTACAATATCGATATATCCTGTGTCGTTGTCAATAGTAAAATTATAGTGATTTTCTAGTGACATTGTCAATAGTGCTACTGACTAGGTGTACCCAAGCCAATGTAAATGCCTATTGACACATAACATACGGTTGTTATTAAAAATCTACCAGTAGACTTTAGCACTATTGAGAAGGTAGTTCTTTTACGACCATATGGAGATATTTGAACCAAAGATTCAGTAGTAGATTTTTGTAACCCTCGTCTACAAATATTTATTTAATATTATTGCACAACATAATAAAAAAGAAAAACAAACTATTGACGCGTTCATTGACAATATCACCAGAAATGCACTGGAACTGTTGTCTCTAACGTATCTCTACTCACGCATAAAAGGAAAGTTGTCGACATTTTAACTAGTGCAATTGTCGCTGGAGAAAGAGTATTGACATAGAGACATATGGTTCTAGGCTGACTAGAGGGTAGTTTCATGTGTAAATGGTAGGTTACATAAAAAAATACTTTAAATTTTTCTTTTCGTACGCCATCCAAAAAATTCTGTTCTATATTACATCTGTCAATTTACAAGTCATTCAGGCATGTTCTGAAAATCACTTTTTGCGAAAGTGCTTTGAAATCACAAGAATTTCTGTGATGTTAATTTATCAATGTGATTCTATTTACATAAAAGAGATTTTTGTGTAGATTAATAATATAGAAAGTATTTTTAAGTTTGGAGGACCATTTTAAGGATCAGCCATTTTTATTTAAACATCATAAAAAAAACATCTTTTTTGTTGTGCATGGTAATTAATAAATGGAAGAACTTTTTTTTAATGTTTTAGGAAAAAAAATTCGAAAAAGTTCAAAAATCCTTCTTAAAAACAAATCATTTCTTACAATCAATCACTTCTTAATGTTTGAAAATGTCAGCATTTCATTGTTCAGAACTTATTTTATTGCATATAAAAAATGTTGAATTAAAAATTGAAACATATGGCGTTTTCTTTTCTTTTTACTTTTCCATTTACTTTTTTACTTTTTCTTTATTTTCGCTTTTAATAAATTTTCACTTCCTAATGAACATGAAATTTATGAATTTTTCGTTGAAAAGGCAATATATTTGCCCTTATTTTGAGAAAAGAAACAGCCGATAGTTTCATATATTAAAAAAAAAATATTTTATAAACATCGAAAAAAAATTAAGAAACGTGGTTAAAATATATATACATACATACATAAATTGCTTTTATTACTTTTTTCATCGTGTCACATCACATTCAAAGTAATATTTGTATATAAATACATATTTTGTACATCAATTGCAGTAACAATAAATTTATTAAAATCATGCTTAGATTTCATGCAAAAAACAATATAAAATAATAAATATGTAATGATAAATGTAAAATATAGATTTTTACAAAAAAAAAAAGTTATTTTTTCTGTTCTATAAAGGAAATTGAATTATGAAACGTATGCGAAATGTAACTGAGCGCATAGTGAAGTATGTCCCTAAAAATGGCAGTAATCATAAATCTTCAAAACTTATTGTTTATTTTTTGTCAAATATCAATAGAGGAGTGGTCAAATTACAACATTCGATATGGAACGATATTTCAAAACATTTTCCCTTGAAATTTATTGAAATTTTTTTTAAATTTCATTTCGAATGAATGAATGCCATGTTTAGGCCACTATACAAAACTAGAGCTGTGATTTTTTTTTTCAGAATATTACTTGTGCAGCTGCACAGTCTAAGCACATATCGTCGATTGGTTATTGGTTTGCAGCACAATATAATCAAAATACATTATGTCTGTAGCAAACCAATAAGCAACTGACGATATGGCATTACTAATCATGAATCAAAGAATACAAGATTACGCATTCAGCTTTTGTAAAAGTTCTTTTTCTGCGCATGTACGTCACATTAGCCGATAAACATAAACACAATCATACAAACACGTGTATTTGGTATAGGGCAATTTTGTTTACATTTCAATTTCTACGACATTTTGACGTCACACCAGCCAAATACCAGCACACTCAGGTTAACAAACATGCGAAATGCGTAATCTTGTATTCTTTGATTCATGATTACTAATCAAGTACTACAAGTGTGAAATTTTCTCGCTTGGCATCTTTCATAATATTAACCGTTTTTACATACATCTTATTTTAAAAAGTTAAGTCCTCCTCCATTGCTATTTATTTAAACCAGTTGATTAAGAATTATATCTTTATTACCATTTTAGCCCACTGTGCACGGTTTTCATTACGATAACATTAAACATTTTTGATGCGAATGTATTATATGATTGATTAAAATTAGGGAAAATACATACATATGTTATAATGTTTTTGTGAATTTAAATGTTATATGATGTTAAACTTTAAATTTGAATATTTGCTAATTCAAACTCAAAGACCAAAGGTACTGCTTCATACATATGTAAGAAGAGTCTCGCCTCTCATATGAAAAACTCTCCAACCCAGGAAATATATTTAATTTATAGCATTTTTGCATGTTCACCTTTTTTGTTTAACAAAATTTTTACCGGTTTTGCCTAGAAATTTCAGTCAAGTGGTTGGCAACCAACTTCAAGGTTGCCAAAATAAAACAAAACTAAGCAAATGGCAACGCTACTGAATTTAAATTTCTATAAGATATGACATTGTGAATATCTTTTAGGCTGCGGTCATGCACGATCACTATAAAAAATATCATGTACGACATTATTTTTTAAATAACCGAAATTATTTCACTGTTACTAATAAAACAAAAAAATTATTGAAAATCGGCTTTTAAAGAACTGTAAGAAATCTGTGGCAATAAGGAAAAAGTGCTTAAGTCATATTTGACTGTTTTGCAGGAGAACACTTTTAAGCGTTCAAGTCGATTTTCAGAGTTGTATTTTTTTACATTTAAATTGGGAAATTCTCTGTTAACTGTTGTTTCTTTAAGCAAATATCGTTATACATGCTGTAAATAATACATTCAAGTTGAAATATACCAAAGTACAATCTAAATTAAGCTATTATTCCAAATGAGATTATAAGTCTAAAAAAGATAACATAGTGTCCACACCTGATGAATTTATATCATGATGAATATCAAATTGATATCATAATGAAAATTCATCACGTATAGACTCAATTTATTAATATTATGATAGCGTTATGATATAATCATCAGAGCTCACGGCCTGGTGAATTCATCTTGATATCAAATGTCATTTTATGTGTTATTGTGCATTTAACGTTTATTTGTTAAGCACCCCATACACGATTCAATTCAATTTTCAATTGAGTCGGTTGTTGTCCAAATCAAAGCGTGTATGGCTTTGTCAATTGATTAGTTTGGCAGTTGTCGAGTTGGTTGAAGAAAAATCAAAAGATTTTGATTTTTCATGTTGACTAGTAAATCTTTCAATTCGATTGTGCTGTGTGTGTTCGACTCTCTTGATTAGCTGTCAAAATTTATGTTTGTAGCTTTATTTTGTATAGAAAAAGTTATGTATTTATAAAATTGTATTTAATTTGATTGAATTCTAAATATAAAATATAAAAATAAATGAATAAATACAATAGAAGTTTTGAATTTTTAAATTTTTGTTTGTGAAAAAAAAATATAAATTTGATAGCTGAATGAAAATCTTTCAATTCAGTTTATGAAGTGTGTGGCCAAGAATCAATTCAATTGAAAGACTCAATTCACAATTGAATTGAAACCTGTATGGGGTGCTTTAAACAATTTTCGTTTAAAAAATGCGGCACAATTATTTCTGACCAAAAAATTAAACAAAACGCTAATTATTTATTTTTGGCAAGTATTTTTCAAATATTAGTTTGATTCATCATAATATAAAATTATCAACGTCTACCCCTTTGTGTAGATATTAATGAAAAAATGACAGTTGCTCTGCCGGCGTCATATTACGAGGCCTGATATAAAATCATCAGGTGTGGACACTAGTAAGTCGCAAGTTATAGTGCTATAACTTCTTGAAAAATCTCACAAATTAAATGAAATTTCGTCCAGGGGTATTTTCAAATATGCAAATTACGGAGGTACCATTAACTCAAAATTAGCTTATCTCGATTTAAGCACTTTTTGATTTTTGCCACAGAAATAGTGCACAAGTTCTATTTGTTTTCCACATTTTTCAAATTAATTTATAGAATTTTTTCAATTAAATTTCAACACATTTTATACACGAAATCATGAAGAAAAAATTTGATTATTAAACGCACACTGATTCATGGGATTCGTGGAAATCACATGAGAACTGGCCATTCCTTGTCACTAAGCCTAAACAATCCGTTATACTACATTTACTTTAATTTTCAATGCTTTATTCTTGAATAACCACATCGTATGAAGAAAAATCGGCGTTTTTAGGGAAGTATATTTATAAGAAGAATTTTTTTGTAAGCATTATATGATTTTATATCAGGTAGTGCTGTTATATATATGTGCTACTTTCACATTACCTTACTTTAGTGATTCTGTACTTTGGCCTTGTCATGTCTAAACTTTACCAAATTTGCTTAAATTTTATAAAAACTAACTTTTGAAAAAATACTTTTGAATTAATTCCAGCTAACTAGCCTTTTCCAATGTTGAGCTGAAGACAGCTGAGCTAATCGGGGGTGTGCTGGAAAACGCGAGATTTGTAAATGCCAGATTTCCTCATTCAAAAGTACTGTTCTATTGATTGGAAAATTTTGTATATTGGGACTTAAGTTTGCAAATATTATTTAAAAACTAAAAAAATTTAACAATTAAGAAGTTTAGTACAAAAAATGGCGTTTTTAAAATACGCGATTTCCAGCACATCCCAGAATCTAATTTTGCGCGCCTTTAATATAATAATATTTTCAGTGTTTAATAGAATTGAAAAAATATATGCTTTTCTTATTACATATTATTACAATTGTACACATCTTATTTGCGTGAACTCGGATTTTCAAAATTAATTAATATTAAAACTAAAAAATAAATAAAATTTGTAGAAGACCAAATGATATGATTTGTATGACCAAATATAAATAAAATTATCGAAAAACATTAACCTCAAATTTCTCATTAAAAGTATTCTTACTATTAACTTGTAATTAAACCCTTAATAAACGTTCTATAACTTTGTACAAGGTGGCGCAGAATGAGCTATATGGTTAGAATTCTTTATAACTTTTTTAATTATTATACTTTCTTTGTTTTATTCAGCATTTTGTGAAGAAGACTAATAAATTATGAATCATTACACGATTATATTACAGCACATACTGCAGGTGCCTCAATGCCTACGTTAAAGGGCATAGTCGGCGAACACATTATTTCGCGCACAAGCGATTTTAACTAGGGTTGTTATCTCTTAATTTTCAAAAAGAGGACAGCAGAGGGGAAAACCCGGACATTTGGTTAAAAAAGTAGGCCTTAATAATAAAATGAAATTAATTTTATTCAATAAAATATTAAATACATACCAACCTCGCAACATTTTACATAGAATATTGAATACATTAAATTGTACCTTCATAAGTATGTAAAAATTTTTAGAGTATTTGCGTACATAAATGCACAGAAATATCATTTGAAATATCAGTTAAAACGTTGGAAATGGAATGTTTATAACACAAAAATTCATAAAAAAAAAGTAGTTATTCACTAACTGAGAGCCCAAAATTATTTAAAATTCAACGGATTACACATGAAATATAACTAACCCTTTTTACTCAACTCCATCGATATTTTAAATATATCTCGATAATTCTACGTCTAAAATAAACATACATATCTCCACACTCATCAACAGTGTTATTTATTAGATAATCTGGACATCCAATAAAAATTAATGCCCTTTTGTTAAGCAATGGAAAAGTGAAAAAATTTATTAAAAAGTAGGATTTTCCAGGACGCTAATTTTTTTTCGAGGACAGAGATCCCAAAAAGAGGACAGTGTCCGGGAAAAAGAGGATGTATAGATAACAACCCTATTTTAACTGGCCTCACGTTCACCAGATTTAACAGCTCCTGACAGTTTTCTTTGGGGATATTTGAAATAAATAGTGTACGTTAACAAACCAAGAACCATACTCCAACTAAAAACCAACATTCGAAATGAAATCATGGCTGCATATTAACTTGGGCATAAGGAAGAAATTTATAGAGACGGTATCGAAAAATAAGGAAAACGTATTTCACTGCCTTAAGAAAATTTTACCCAAACTCAGCGATCAAAAAACTAAAGCCGGTAATCTACTTCTTAATTAATTTTTTCATATTTTTATTTATTTTTTGTGCATTTTTTTTTCTAAAAACAATTGTACTCAATAGACCAGACATTCGAAAATTGCTAAAAAGTGAAGATTTCAATATGGTTTCGCACCGAAACGACTTAATTGCTTGGGATGCACTTAAGAATCTTAGGTAAAAATCTAGACAACGAACGGAAAGTTTTAGTAAAAAAATACGCTTAAGTCATTCCAAGCAATCGGTGTGATCATGACATTAAAACTTCACTTTTTAAATAATCATTTGGCAGAGTTCGAAAAACAATTGCCAAGCGCTTCTACCAAGTAACCATCCCGATGGAAAAGCGGTTCAAAGAGGAAAAATAGATGCGATGCTTGGGGAGTGTATGCTGGTCTGTCCATAAAGTATTTTCATACGAAAATAAAGCTAGCGAAACGGTCGGAAACATGTTTTCAGATGATGAGACTAGCTCCGAAAGCGACGACTAAAGTTCGATATACATATATTTAAGTATATATTTTAAAATATTTGAAGTGTCCTTATATTTTCCATCATCAGCAATAAAAATCTAAGAAGACATTTTACGTTTTTTGAGTTTTTTATTTTATCTCAAGGCAGGGCTGCCAGATAAAATTATCAAAAAATCGTCGAAATCCCGATAAACTATAAAATAATCGTCATTTTGTACTCGAAAAATCGTCAGAAAAATCGGACAAATCAAAATGAGTTTTTTCGACGTGTATACATACGTTTTATTTTAACCCCTTATAATTTTGTTACCATCAGTGGTAAAACTATGAAAAATAATATATTATAAATATTATGTGCAAGTTTTAGTCTCAGTACTTTTGATGCCCAAAATTTTTGATAGAACTTGGCTTTTTTCACATTTATGTTTTTTGAGAATACCAATTTACATAGATACCAATGTAAAATAAAGAGTGGGCAAAATTACATCAAAATCTTTTATTAAGATTTGGACTTTTAAAAAATCGTAAATTTTGAGGAAAAAATCGTCAAATCGTCATTTTGCTATTTTCGGCACCAAAAATCGCAAAATGACGATAAATCGTCAAATCTGGCAGCCGTGTCTCAAGGTAAAATTTTTAATCTGATTAAGAGCTAAAAATTTGCCGAAGAGAGACAAGCAATATTTCGAATAGTTCACGAGATATGGACTTAAGAATGAGTACATGTTTTTTGAAAATTGTACTAAAATCCACTCCCAGTCGAAAACTTCAAAAATGTATTAAAAAAAAAACTTATATAATAATTCAAAACGCAGCTGGGGTTTCTCTTCTACCATCATAAGCTTTCAGATTTTGGGGGTCTCAATTGGTTCAAGATTTTAGTGCTGCACTGACACATGTGTACAAAGCAAAAACAAAGAAGGAAGTTGCATTTTTTCAAGCAAATTTGCATCGCTTTTTACTACTTTGGAGCCAAGAAATTTTAAAAACATTTATATTGTGCATATTTACATAAAAATACCTTTTACATTATATACAGTTTGTCAAGAAAATGTTGACATAGTTAAAATCGTTTTAAATTTTGACTTTTATCGTAAATATTTTTTTTTTACTTTTTTGGATTATGAGATTTTTCGTTATAGAACAAATAGTCGTAAATTATAAGTAAAATTAAAAATTATAGAAAAAATTTTAAGGTCTACAAAAATAAAAATTTTTTGTGGCCGCCATTGGCAACAAACCGGATTGTAAGACAACTTCTCATGGAAAAAAATTTTCTTTACCAAATATTCCGCTGAAATTTCTCACTTTCCCCTCGTATTACTTTTCTTAACTCCATTTAGTTCTTGAAATACCATTTAAAAATACTATTTTTCAAATAAACCCATAAATTTTGAATAGGGTATAGATCTGGACCTTGAGATGAAGTATCCACAACCTTACCGCAATTGAAAAAGACACAATTTTCTTAACCAAAGTGGCTCATGTTTGAGGGCAAACTTTCATATTTACCAGCAATAAACCCAGACTTACTCGAGTTGTCATCCAAAAATATACCTCAATATATTGGGGTACTGCCCCGCATTGATGGTATTCTCAATAAAGCAAATTTATCCAAACTTTTAAAGCATATATGTATGTATGTATTAGGGATGCCAAACGGGAAATCCCGAACCCGGAAATCCCGGGATTTTCGGCATTTGGCAAATCCCGAATCCCGGGGTTTGTAAAATTTCATTTTCGGAATTTCTTAGGAATTTTTTGTATAAAAACTTTATAAATTCAAATTTTCGTTGATTTTAAGGTATTTTTTATAATATTTAAAAGTCCCATACAATTTTATACATACAGTTTTAACAATTTAATGACTATTCGTGACATATTTCTTATAAATTAACAACAAGAGCAAAATAAATAAACTACTTTCTTACAGTTATTTTCATCAAAGTTGCTACAATATATGTACATTTTAGAATTATTTTAAAAACAAAAGAAACATATTACCTTTGGAAGGGAAATAACATTTCAAAAATTCATAAGTTTGACAAATTTATTCCGTCTTATTCTATATTATGAGGGCAATTATAATTCAAATTCCCGGGAAATAATTTCAAACAGTAGCAAATAATAGGGAAAACAAAAAATCTAATTGGAAAAGGGAGAAATTTCTTGCGGAAATTTATTCATAATTGCATGTCGACTCCTCAACGCTAAAAAAATTTGCACTTATCTACTTGTCGGTAACAATTGACTACTATTGACACCTCCTTACAATTGGAGTAGAATACAATACAAGGCAAGTGAAAATTTTTTGTTGTCGGGTTGACGTAAAATCGAGAAATATTTACAGAATAATGCGGAGTATTTTGTCTAAAAAACTGCTCGAGTGTGTATGTATGTTTTTCACATTGCAGTTCAAAATTATTTTGTGTTTTATTTAGACCGTTTAGGTCGTTTTTGATACAAACCTAAGATCAAACCCATTTAAATTACATGGATTTGATAGATAGTTTTAGTCCAAAACGACCGACTGAATGAGTTCGACTCAATTATAGTTGTATTCGAGTTGCAGAGTAGAAGGTCAGGACACTAATAAACCATACTCCTCTTAGCGAACGTATGAATACATACATATGCATCTGTTGAACTTGTATGAATTTAAAATTTTACAGTAGAGCAAAAATACTTTTCAAGTGCTCAGGCAAACTTTTAATGTATGTGCATTTCTTTTAATTTTTCGACTTGTTCAGCCTTATTAGTCGTAACGAAATCGATGAAAAATTAGATAATGCTTGGTATACATACATATGTAACAACCGATATACTTGTTGTTGATCAATCGCAATTAAAAAAAACGTTAGTAGATATATTTTTAACAAAACAATATTGTTTTTGCAACTTATTTGTATGAAAGTGAATCTAAAAATTTTCGTAAGTCAACTTAAGCGGTAGTGCTAAAAGTCCACCGATATATCGGTGTATATTCGTTTTAGTTTAGATAATAGAAAAACATTTATATTGAAAACAAAAACAAGTCTTAATATTTAGTTATTGTTTTCACTATAAATTCTATAACATCAAATGTGATTAATCAACTTAAAAATAGATGAGAAAAATTCTTTTGATTTTTATTTCATACTCGTATTAGAAAATTGTTCACTTTAAAGACAATTGTGCAATGATAAATTATGAACATAAAATCTTTTAAAATGCATTAAATTGTTATTAAATTAATATGTATTTATTTAAAAAAATAATTTATTTTACGAAAAATATTTAGATCCCTAAATCTCGAAAATCCCGTGATCCCGAAAAATCCCGGGATCCCGGGATTTCCAAAAATCTATCCCGATTGGCATCCCTAGTATGTATGTATACCTCTTATCCATCAACCACTCTTTTAAATTTTACAGTTGGGTTTATGGTTTCACTTTCCAATATTTTTTTCCTCCATACTTTGTTAGATCCGTCATTCTAATAGAGCAGAAGTTTGGTTTTGTTGCAGAAAATCACATTATCGTAGTAGCCATCAAGCTGGGAAGTATGCGTTTTCGAAAAAGACACTGTGTGCTGCAATCTAAGAAGCAGGGATTTCTGACCAATTTTTGAAGAACATTCGATTCTTTTAAGCAATTGTCTTATTGACTTATGGGAAACTGCTACTGAGCGGTACATCAATACGTTGAAATGGTTTTTTGTTGACAGCGCGAGTAAGGTTGGCTTTATTGCTGATAAATATGGAAGTTTTAAATTTTTATTAAGGTATTGACTTCAAACATGAGGCACTTTGAGTGAGAACATTGTGTCTTTTGAATTAGCGGTAAAGTTAAGTGGTGAGTATCAATATATGTACTATACCATTTTGCACATGCAACGATGCCAGACCATTTGCACAAGATTGTGAATTGGGCTATTAAAATTAGTTTTTGTTTTGAATGTAAGTATGCGACAAGTCGAACGTTGGCAACATCGTGGGTTTGGTCCTAACAATTTCCCTCATTCTAAATAATCTTTCACACAAATTTCTTATAAAAAATATATAATTCTTCTACAATAATTTTTTCACAATAACTGTTGAAAGTCAACTCAACTCAAGTTGGTATTACCATTCACACCTGAAATAACGGTTAAGTTTGTAGTAAGCTTCTGCCATAACAACTGCAAGTAAAAATTTGTTGCGATTAACAATATTTAAAAAAATTTGGTTGTGTGACTCTCAGAAGGAATTTAGTTGAAATTTAGTTGAGTTGAGAACGATAATAGCGGCACATATACCGATTAGATGTCCTTAAACTGGACGGGCTGAATTTTCAGTGCATTGAATTTGTCTGAACATGTGTAAGTAATGTTAATAAAAGTATATTTGCTATATGTACAAATAATTTATAGATTTAAAAGTTATTTTAATGTATTTTAAGCAAATTCTACTTTTTCAATTATTAATTTATATTATAAGCTTCTAATTTTAATTAACCACTCAATTATAAATTTCCAATTTTAACATAAAAATTTTCCATAATCAATTTGAACAATTTAAAAAAATAAATCAGTTTATGCAAACAGTTTAAAAACGATATAGTATAAAATTATGTAGTTCATTCCTAAGATTTGTAAACTCAAAAAACTTTTCTAATTAAGATATAAACGTGAAATAAAAAAAAAACAAACCATCAAAAGAAAAATTATTAATTAATATTTATTTAAACAAATTTTATTTATATATATATTTGTATTGTATAAATTTATAGTTTTCTTATAAGATAAACTAAAAGTTAAAAAAAAAAACTAAAACAGTAAAACAGGGGGTCTTATCCTTTTATATGGTATATAGGGAATACTAAAACAACAAGTAGGGACAATTTGAAGGCGCCAAAATGACAGGGAAAATGAAAATGAGGAAATAAAAATGAATGGGAAATTTCAATTATTTATAGAGACAGCAGACAACAACAACACAATTTAAGTTAAGATAAAACTTTTGTACAAAACGATGAAGAAAACATTCATACTCATCCTCAGCATCATCTTCACAAAACGATCAGTTCGCTCGCCATCGTCATCTCTATTTGAAAATCATTTTGCAAGCCAGTTACGCAGACGTATAGCAATTGGAAGCTGGTTTACAAATTGGTATCTCTTTCCTTAAGGTGAATTTTGAAGCGAAGTTTTTTAATTTTTTTACACCCCAGTGGTTACCATGAGAATGAAGTCGTCGTATTACGAGTGTTTAAATTAATACTTGACTGATTATATGTATGTATGTACTTTTATTGCGTATTGATAGGAGTTGAATAAATATTTTTAAATATTGATGGTGGGATGTTGCGGAATATATGTATGTATGTATTATGCTTGTAAGGTATTCAATATTTTTGTTTTGTTTAATATCTAAAGATTTGATAAATTTGTTGATTACAGTAGGCAATAAAAATTTCTACTATCTACAAAATTTTTTTTTTTAATATTTTTGTTATTTTATAATATAATTTGTTTAAACAATTTTGGTGGTTTATAAATTTTCATATTTTGAACTAAATTTGGTCTAAAACTTTGAGAAATTCACACTGTTATATTTTTACGTTAACGCGATTTTCAGATATGTACATTAGAGTGGCCGTTATTTTTTTTTTTTTTTTTTGATTTCTTTTATTCTCAGCCCCAAAATCGGTGCAGTTTTATATAAAAAAAAATACAAGAAAATTTCAAAGTGATAAGTTGTATTTTAGAGGGTGCGTCCGCCCCTCAAAGTTGGCCTTCAAGCCATTTTTTGATGTAATTTTTTCCATATGACTATCTTTTAAAAAAATCATTTTACAAGAATATGATATATGGCAATATTTTAGGTCTTCTAGTCTACAACTCAAAGAAAGTTTTTTGCCAAAATTAATATTTTAGGAAATAATGAAAAAAATTACCAACAAAATACCAAAAATTATATATTATACCGAAATTGTATTTATATGCAAATTATTTTACTAAGTGTTTATAATAAGAGTATATCTATTGAATTATTTCATACATGTATTAAGTATAGTCATAAGAAAACTAAACAAAAAAAAAAAGAAAAATTACATTGAATATATAAGCTTGAGGGCCGGACGCAACCCCTAAAACACAACTTATCGCTATGAAATTTGTTTGTATTTTTTTTTTTTAACATAAACCTGAACTGATTTGGGGTGAGAATAAAAGAAATAAACAAAAAAAAATTCTCCATACAACTAACGGCCACACTAATGTACATACATGTTAAATGGATACTAGAATTTAGAAAGTTTACAAATATTTATTTAAGCAAATTTCGAAATTTTTAAATAATTTTACGTAATTCAATAAATAAACTTTTCTAGAATCTTTTCTTATAAAGTAATTTGTAGAAGTATTTTTTGTAACTATTTTTGAATTGCCATTTTATAACTATTTATTTTGAAAGTATTTTTTAGAAAAAAAAAATATATATTAACTTCAATTAATTATTACACGAATGAATATTTCCTGGGTAAAAGTGCATTATTAGTAAAAATTTATTGATTACAGCATGTGTTCAGTAATCAGTAAAAATTTACTGCTTACTGGAATTTTTACTGCTTACTGAAATTCTTCCAGTATCCAGTAAATTTTCACTGGAACTTGCAATGCAGTAAATATATACTGCAGTATGCCCATGTATGAGTATAATATATGCCACGAGAATTCATTTAAAAAACAAGAGGTATTTACATTTCAAGACTGTTTAAGCAGACCTCTTTTGTGTACGCAGCTGCGGTCTATGAGTTTAATGTGTTATTAAAAAAATATATGGCCCAGGTTCGATTTATATTTCAGAAGTATTTGTTTAAAAATTTAAAAAAAAATAATTTTTTTTATGTTCTTATTTAATTTGGTGCTCACTTGTCAGTACATACTTTTAACAACACTGGACACAGTGTGAATTTCGAATTCAGCCAAAGTTTATTAAATTTAACATATCTTATAAAAGCTACTAGTAGTTTAAATTGACTTATTAAAATACGAAAAATTTTCAAACGTTTTGAACAAAAACAAATTATCCCTAGAAAATAAAATATACGTGACTCCATAAATTTTTTTTATTATTAACCGACAGCAATACACAGAAAAAATATTCCTGCAATAAACAACTTTAATTGAAAATAAGACGAAAAAATTAATTAAAAATGTATTTAAGTTAATTAAACATTAATTAAACATATTTATTAATTACAAAGTTTAATTGACTCGATTACATTTTTTTTATTGATTTTTGCTTTTATTTTTAATTAAAATTGTTTATTGCAGGATTATTTTTTTCTGTGCATGATGTCGAAAAAAACGTTCCTTGGACAATTTAAAACAATCCTTTTTATATTTTAAATATAAATTGTTAAAGGAATGTCTGACTGCAAAATTTTGATTCAAGTAGAATAAATACTAAACAACATAAACATTTTTAGTGAAACAAAAAAATAATAAGTTTGGATAAAAATTTATTTTAACTACTTTTTTTGGAGAGGGGAGTATGTATGTAAAAAGCGTAAGTTGTAATAAGATTTTCAAATATGTTTTATCCCATAAATACAATTTAAAATTTCAATTGTTCCTAGATCTATCGTGATAAATAGTATATGTATATCGAGTATATAGGCATTTAATTTATGTTCTAATTAATTTTGTTTTAATTTCTCTTATTGTTTGCTTTTTGACAATTGGCTCTGGGCTGACGATGTCAACTTAGAGACAACACGGGTAAGAGCACGATTTTCAGCACGCAAACGTTCATTCTCATTCTTTAACTTCTGTAGTAGCTATAATTACAGGAATAAAATTTTGTTGAGACGAGGAGAGAGAAAAAAAATAAATAAAAAGAAGAGAATGTAATGAATGCAAAACACAAACAATTTGATCAATGGGGTTTAATTTGATTATTAAATGATAAATGGTAATTGAAATTGTTGATTGGAGGTTTCGGAATAAAATTAATGTGAAAACGATTAACAAAAAGAGAATAGGAAGTGAAAACTAAAAAAAAAACCAATCAATTAATATTTTAAGGCCAAACAAAATCTTTGCATACTTTTAAGGTGTTTTCAAAATGGAAATGTACGTACGGCCTGTCCCTCGATGTGGACAAAAGACGTTCGATCGACAACTTTTATTGAAAACAACAATAAAATATGAAAATTTGTTTTTGTTTTCAATACAAGTAATGGATCGAATGTTTTCATCGGCATCGTGGGACAGGTCGGTACAAAATATTCCTTAACAACACCCAAAAGTAGGCTGTTAAAAAGATTGATAAATAACATTTTTAACGTGCTCAGAAAAACAATAAAATATTATTTGTATAAAATCATTTATTATAACAAAAGTTTGCGTTTCGCAAGGTAAAAAAAATAAAAAAACATTTGACAGGTTGTATCTAGTACGCGGCGAAAAAGGGGGGAATGTACATAAATTACAATATGATTGACAACGTACACATGAAATAATGAATGAATGGCATGGCATTGATAGGAAAAATACATACATGTATATGGATGATAAATTAAAAAACTCAAAACGAAACAACAATTATTTATTAGTATGTATTTAAAATATAGTTTGTATATGACGTGAAACGATGAAGTGGTTAATGAAGATGATGTAAAAATAAATCATAATTACACACACACATATGTATATAAATAAAGGCAGAAAGAATTGTGTCGAATGTTTGCAAATAAATTTACAAAATTGGTCTGATAAGTAAATAATAAGTTTTCTCCTGGAATTTAAATAAAGCTTCATTAAATTTTTTAAAGAAGTTTCGAATTCATATTTACTCTTGTCAAAGTAGGCGGATTTATAATGAAAGTGTTAGTGAAAATGGCAACAAATATTTATTAACGTTTAAGCCCTTTTTCAAACTTTTGACACAGATACGAGCATGCTAGTCTGACCGACAGATAACGTTCAATCGAGTACTTATATTGAAAACAATAACTCTTCTTGTTTTCAATACAAGTTGTCGATCGAACTTCTCTGTCGCAAATTTATTATTTTTATAATAAAAAAAACGAGACCTGCAAAGATGCTTTTTAAAGCTTTATTTTTTATTTTTTTTTTGCTTTGCTAACTCACGCGCAGATTGTCAAGTTAAAGAGTATATAATATTGTTGAATTCTATGACATTGTCCATTACTTCTGTTCGAAATTGTTTAATATGATAAACAAGGTGTCTGGATCAAAACTTTTTTCATTAGTGTCTGTTGGTTACGCTTTTTCGGGCAAATGTTTGACAAGTGTGACCGTACTTTAAGTATAAAACTTATTAATTTATTTCAAAATATAGCGAAATTTTTCATTGAAAATAAATTATTTTCCTCTTTTTTTTGTAAACATTGGTACACCCAAAAAAATTAACAAAAGTTTTTTATTTGCTAAAAATTGCTAAATACTTCAGTATTGTGTAAAGAAAACAATAATTAAACCAAGGAAAAAGAAATAAGGAATTTCAATTTGTATTGCAATACTGCCAAAGTATTTTAATTTAATAGTGTTTTCACACTAAACGTTAAAACCATAAACAGCTGATTTTGCATTCACACTGCAAGTTTGTTAAATTCCAGATTTTAACTCACAGACTGTGTAATAACTTTGCTCAAAAATAAAATAAAATCTCTTGCAGAAATACGTGTATTTGTTGTTGCATTTTTTCTGATTTTTATAACACTTATTTGACAAACTGTACAACTGTTTTTGTTTGTATGAAAAACTCGGAAATTTTGCAATGTGTTGTAAAATGGAAATTATTTTATATTTTGTAAATAAATATTTTAAAATTATGGAATTGGTTATACAAAGTGAAGAAGTGCTTGGAAATCAAGTTATTGTATATGTATTAAAAATGCACAAATACACCACACAAAATACAACTTTTTTATCGGCGGATAGATGTCAGTCATATCGTCTATTTTCACTTCCCAGAGAAAATATTTTCATTGTTTTCCTTCCAAAAAAAAACTATTTTGCTAAAATTTTTTTGATTATTATTGCTGCTACATCCATTTTTAAGTTGAAAATATTTCAAGCGACATCTATTGTTATTCACTGGCATAAACATTATCAGCTGTTTCCGGTCATTTTAACCGGAACTGAATTTAGCACAGCGAAAACAAGGTTGCATTTCATAAAACCAACTTAAACCCAATTCAGAAATGGTTTTAAGTTGGTTTTAACAAAAACAATTTGTATGGTAAAACCAGCTTTTAACAGTTGGTTTTAACGTTAAAATCAACTTTTATTAAAACCATGTCAGTGTGGAAACACTATAAATAATCATTTTTTTTTATATAATGTTTTAATTTATAAAAGAGGTTCATTTATTGAATGCTTCATTTGCCAAATTGATTAACTCGATAGAAGAAAAACAACGAATGCAAGAGAATCAAGCTTGCAAAGAAAAGTTAAAAAATAGCAAGTTTATAAACGACTCATTCTAAGATTCTATGCTCCTTCCCAGCAAAAATTAGTACTTTCCAGAAGCGAAAGGAAAAATCTTTAAAAAGATGCCACATAAGCATGTGGCTATGACGTCACGACAATTTTTAGCATGTTGGTTTGAATTTTTTTAAATGAATAATAGTGGCTAAAATTAGTGGGGTAAAATTTTTATAGTATTTTTGCCCCACAATCCAAATATAGCACATCTAGAAGAAGCGGGCACATTTCCTGAGGTAACACATGCGTAAACATGTGAATGTCGACATTTACATTTATGAAAACATATGAAAGCTGTAAAAGCAAAAATAAATATGTGATCTGAATATGTGACAAAAAGTTGTTGCACCCAAAGAAGAGATGGGCATGTGTCGTATTTCTTTTCGTGACACGAACACGCAGGACTCGACACGAAATTTTCGTGATAAAAAATCTGATTTAGTGCTTGGTCGGGTCGTTTCGTTTTGAGCAAATTGACATAAAACCCACTAAACGATTTTATGTATAAAAAATATAAATCGAGAGCCTATATTCAAAATACGTCAACTCAAAAAAGCTAACTTTTCAGTATAGCGAAAAAACTAGTTAATTCACTCATTATTGTAAAAATAAATAATGTGCCTTCCATAATATGGTTTAAATATGCTTACCAATTTATAGGTCTGCAAAAAATATTTTATTTTGCACTGATTTGCGTATTTTTTATGAGATAGCATATTTTAGTTGATCAAAAAACAAATATTTTTTTAGAGTTAGCATATTTTGTCGGAAAAAATATGATTTTTTTTAATACTAGATATAATAATTGAAAAGCTTACAAGAATAACAGAAATTAAAAATTTTAAAAACCCCCCGACTTTTTTCAGAAAAGATGTTATATCTTCTAAACGTCTGGACCGATTTTCTTCAAACATAGCTAAGAACCCTCTCGATCAAGTCATGTTTCAAACAGAAAAAACTAAATGAAAATCGGTCCAGCCGTTTGGTCCGTGGAAACGGACAGACACACAGATACACAGATACAAAGACACACAAACACACACTACAAACTTATAACACCCCTTTTTTTAGTCGGGGGTTAAAAAAATTTAAAATACCATGCAAAAAAATAACTTAATCCTCTTCCATATCGAGGGGTCAGTTTTAGCACTCTCTAAGTCACTCTCCAGTATAACATGGTCACTCCAAATGATCAATTTCAAAAGCTTATATCATTCGACTATAATCGGACTATACACTGAAATGTTAAAAGTGACTATATCTCAAAAACTAGCCAAAGGATATCAAAATCCTTATTAGATTCGTGTTCAGCATGCCAAATGCAATAAGATATGAGGTAGATTTATAATAAATTATTTTTTTTTAATATTCGAAATTTACATGGGAGTTAGCATTTATTTTCACAAAAAAAAAATATTATGCTTTGAGATAGCAGAATAAAAGAAATTTATATAAAACGAGAAAAAAAATTTTTTTTTTTTGATTCGAAATTTATACTAAAGATGAGCTATTTGCCATCGGAAACTCATTTTGACCAAATTTGAGTTGACTTATTTTGAATATAGGCTCTCGATATACATGCATTGATTTCCAATAAAGAAACAATTTTATATTTTGTATCCTCAAACACGCAACATAAGGAAATTTGTTGATAGTGTATGGGTCTCTTAAGCCTAAAGTTCTGAAATTAAACAAAAATATGTATTTATTTGAATATAAAAAAAAAATGATTTTTTGCTATTCAATTTGATTTTGTGTGTGTTGTGCAGTATCGTGTCTAGAAAATTTTTCGCATGCGTATGTCCAAATTAGTATTCTTGTTCGGGTCTTTTCTTGTTGCACAAATTCCACACGCGTCCATCTCTAGCCCAAAGTGGTCAACTTTGTCTTCATTTCTGCTTTAATTGCTTTTAGAGTAGCTTTGAACGCATTTTTACTTTGAATTTTATTGTACATATTTTATCGATACTGTTGTATGTGTAATGTGCCAAGATGCTCCAGTTTCACGTGTATATGGCTTGTTTAGTCCTAGTTTACACTATGCAAGTATTATTGCTGAGCTGATTAGTTTTTTAGGAGAGAGACGAGGGGAAAAGAAACGTTTCTGTTCCCCTCGTCACTCTCTCCTAACACAATAATCAGCTTAGCACTGTGCATAGTGTTGCACAGTGTAACACTTTTTTGAGGCAAGCCAAAACTAATTGCTTTTTGCACACATAATGACAGCAAGTTTTTTTGGTTTAAAATTAATAAACAAAAAATTTTAAGAATACATAAATATGAAGATATTTTCTTTTTGTTTTGGCAAAAGTTAAAATAACAAATATATAGAAAAACGATACAATTGTAAAAAAAGAAAATAAATATATATGTATGTGTAAACAAGCTAAAAGCCAAAGTAATTTTGTTCAAATATTAATGGATGTAAGTACAAAAGCGTATAAACAAAACCAAAAAATAATATTAAAACAAAAAATTTTAATTATCTCGGTGTATTTGTAAAACAACAACAAACAACAAAATAAACCAAAGAGAGGCTGCTTTGTTTTTAAGTCTGGCAAAGGTTATTATTTAAAACAAAAATAAAATAAATAAAGTTCTGCATTATTTTATTTGTGTGTAAGAGGTTGAGAAAAAATAACATAAGGAAATATTAAAAAGAAATTTTGTTCAAAGGTATTTACCTTAAGCTCTTCTTCCAATTCGGAAAGTTTTCGTTCCATAGCTCTCCTTTCGCGCTTTTCAATCTCTGACAGAGAATTTTTAGTGGTCTGCAAAAGTTATTAATTTGCAAAAAAAAAATGTTCGTTTGATTTTTTGATCGATTGTTTTCAAATTAGCGGTGCAAATAAAATTTAAAGTGTTTCAATACGTTGACAGAATTTTCAAGTTTTAGAACCAGTGGTGGGAGAATAATTTTACAAAATAATGAAAAAGGGTTGCAAAGCAGTGTGTATGTATGTAGGGTTCTTCATTTCGGTTATTCATTTGGGTATTTATTTTAGTATATGTATGTATATTAAATTTCTCTTTTATAAAAATTATTACAGGGTTTTTGGGGAATACGTTAAGTGCAATTTTATCAGGGAGAGAGAGAGAAATGCGCTGCGTTTTTTTTTTCTTAACAAAAGTTTTATATTATTATGATTTTTTTTTGGAGTCTTAAGTGAGAGTATCTTTATACAAGAGATTAAAAAGAATCATCCTAAATGTTTTGTATAAATAAATATTCCCAAAAGTTGTTGTATTGCAAAAACCCCTTAAAATAGCAAACCAAAAAATTTTGCTTTTATTTTTAATCAACAATATTTATAATAGATGTTTCTTTTCCAACCATAGTGTAGCGTGATATTTTACAACACATTTTCTCCAGCAATTACATAACTCGTTATCGAGAACATCTAGCTGACGGCAAAAAATACGGCTATATGTTTATTCGTTTACGAAAAGTTTGGCAAACTTGTATACATAACATCCGTTTTTAAGCCGTCAACATGACTCAACGACTTCAGCAATAGATGGGATTATTTTCCTAAACAAAGCTCCATTCACATGATGTGTATTTGTCATATAGTTTACCAGTTGTTTGTGATTCCAGCGTAATTTCAATTGTTTGAATCAATCGCCTTTTTAAGGGGTTACCTATTAGGTAAGGCAGGATGATGTGGGGAGACATTCTGCGCCTACAAGATCTATTGTCTTTTATTTAGTTGCTGATATTCAATTTCATTTACAAATTAAAGGTACACAATGCTTTGTAAAAACGTGCGAAATTTCACATTTATCAAAGCATGCTGAAAATTCAAAGGCCTGAATTCTAGGCCTACGCCAGATGGCGCCTAAATTAAAAATAATGGTAATAAATCTATATTTGAACTACATAGTAATCCTATTACAAAATAATTTTGAACGGTCTAATTCATAAAAAATATTAAATGTTTATTACAGGTTTATTTGACGAATTTCCCATAGAAATACGTCAAATAAGCGCTTAATAAACCTGAAATATTTTTTATGAATAAGGCGGTGAAAATTTAAATCGGAAATATAGATTTACTAATATTATTTTCACTTTAGGCGCTGCTGTACGAGTACGACGGAAATTTTATTGTCCCGATTATTGATGGCAACTGAACTTTAGTTGCATTGTATCAACCGGCAACGCAGATTGGCAACTGAAAACAATGATTATGACATACTCGTATAAGAACTATATGTAAGTGCTAAAAAAATTTAAGTAAAAGGACTTCAAAAATTTTAACCATAAAGATAATTAGTACAACTATTTTTGTATTAGAAGAAGGAAGTAAAGCTTGTTTTTTATAGAGTGACACAAGTTTAAATCATAATAAAACAAGAAAATATATTTTTAATATCAATGAAACGGGCTTTATTGGAAATAAAATTTTATAAAATTAATGTTTAAATATGATTTCTGCCATGTGGCCGCCACGGCTGGTGCGTAGAAACCGCAATTTGGAATACCAATTTTCAACAACTTTTCGCAAAATTTGCGGCCGTATTTCGCCGATAACTCTTCAAATGTTGATTTCCAGGTGTTCAATTGTTTGTGGTTTATCGACGTAGATAAGTAACACCAAAGAAAATAGTCCAATGGTGGCCAATTAATTAAGCCATTATGTGAAATTATTTCTTCATCAAAAGTTTCTTTGAGTAAATCGCTATGTGGCATGTGGCTCCGTCCAGTTGGAATCACATATCAGCAAGGTTAGTGCCACGTAATTGAGGTACGAAAAAATTTCGAATTATGTTCCTATACCGTTCACCATTGACATAGTTTCTGAAGACATATGGACCAATGACTCTGCCAGCTTATAAAGCGCACCAAACAGTAATTTTCTGTGGATGTACATAATAGTGTTTCGACAAAAATTTGTGGATTCTAGTCACTTCAAATCTGCTTATTCAACCCGAAATGGGCTTCATTGGAAATGGAAGAAGTGCACGATGAGTTTGATGAATAGAACAATTATATTGATTAAAAATTTCAATATTTTACACCATGTAAGTCGATTCATAATGAAATTTCAAAGCAAACTAAAGAAAAAGCAACTATCAGCTGTTAAATGGGTGCTCAAATAAAGTAGTGATGTCAACTCAAAGTTGTGCTATTCTAAAAAAAACACGCTTTGCAAAGCAAAGGACAATTCAAATCCTTTAGAATTATGTACCGCCTCCACTCTGAGTAAATTTTATTTTATTTTTTTTTTGTAAATAATTTTTAATTAACAATTTCCTTTTTAGCTTTAAAGCATATATGTTCGGCCTTCAAGGAGGGATGATTTATTTAATTTAATATTATTGCAATGTGGCAACTGAAATCAACAGCTTTTAGTTGCCACTTGCGTACGTAATAACATTTTAACAATTGGTAACGCAACTAAAGTTCGGTTGCCATCCATAATAGAGACATGTGCGTTGCTGCACAGAAAAATATCGGTATTTCCCCCAGCTTAAAAGTCTAATTTAATTTTTCTTCTCTTCTTTAGAAACTCACATTAATTAATAAAATATTTCATTCAATAAAAAGAATTGAAATTACTGAACTTAAGCCTGACTAAAAATTATTTCTGATTAAAAAATTCACTATAGTTCAATTAAAAATCTAAAAATGTCGACATTACATAGTTTTATAAAATATTATTTGGTGATGACATCAACTTTAATTGCGATTGTTCGAATTATTTTCACCATGAATTTGCACGCAGCACAATGAACATTCTGAGTGACAATTTTTAAGGTAGCATTGAATATCATATTGGCCTCTATTATGAATTGCATTCGATTTTCGATCTTTGCTGGCTATCGAAAATCGAAACTAATATTATGAGCATCGAACATTTCATTGAGCAAAGAATTTTCTATCGAACAGAATCTAGCTTTTCATGAAGTATTCTAATACAAAAAAAATATTATAAATTTTTAATTTTTAGGTACCCATATACAAATTGTAAGTTATATTTGTCGATTTTATGTAGATCTAAGGTCGTAAGGACCGAACAATTGGAAAGGTTTCACTTGTGAAGGTAAACCCTCAATTTGACCAAGTGTATTTTAATTTCCATCACTCTCTGTATGATTCTTGAGCTTAAAATTTTAAAGTTGTTGCAAATTAAAAAAAAATCAGCGTGAGTTACATTCACAATAGGGGGTGACGTTGGCTGAAGTAGTTAGCACGTTGACTACAAAACGTAAGGTCCTGGGTTCGAGCCCGGTGTCCGACAGTCATTAAAATAACAACACCACGCATTTTTCTGATTTGCATTAGTGTCCTTTGTATCAGTTGTTGTGGGAAAAGTTCAAGTGATGCAGGCATAAGGCACTGGGTCACTAAAACTACACCGGCTTCAGCAGATACTAATACTAATGTAACATCAGAGCGCCCTCCTTCGTTGTGTAGCAGAATCATCGGCGAAGTAAAATAACCAATGGCTACTAAACACAGCTTCAAAATTTAATACGACTAATTTGACACCAGAAGGCGCTGCAACACTGCATTATTAAAAAGTGTGCAAAAAAGCAGAGTTATAAAAGAATGAAGCTTTCCTCTCTCTCTTCCTTCATCTTCATACTTCACTATCACTATCCTTTCCCTATCATCCTCTCTCACTAACTTATCTTCAACACACAGGTATCACAAAGGGATCATTGTATTGGACCCAAGTGAGCTGGACTCTAAATTTCCCCTTCCTTACCAGCAGGCTGCTAACCTAACCTAAATTCACAATAACAACATCCTTTGTCGTTTCGTTTGATCAGAAGGTCTACTGTATAATTCGTATGTATGTTTATAACATATAAATTCGAAAGCATTTTCTTTCGTTTGGAATTATACAGTAGACCCCCAGTACTTTCGACTACAGTCGAGGATCGAAAGTTGCTCATAATAAGGGTCATTATTTCGGTTCTCATTGGACTTTCGTAAAACTATTTAAGTATATCAATAAGGCGCAATATATCTCAGGCAAATTCAGCCGACAATAATTGGTTCAATTGTCCAACAGACAGATATATTCGTATGTATGTCTTATAACTTGGATATTCTGTTCATGAGCTGAAGGTGCTGAGAAAAAACTTTCGAGCATGTACGAAATATCATTGTTGATGCGCTCCGTTCGGAAGTCCCTCGACATAAAGTTGATGTAACCGTTGACAAATTCATATTTAAATCGAAATAGAATACGCCTTGAACCAAAACAATTAATGGGACTATCGTGGTTCTTGTATTTCAACTTCCATTATGACATTATGGACCTAGATTAAAGAAAAAATGTTACAGTGTTTCTTTAATCTATTACAAAAACGTCGAAGTAGAAATAGGCCAAATATATTCCACCAACGAGGTGGAATATATTTGTTTTACAAACACGAAAAATATCCATACAATGCTTGATATGGATCCAACAATAACATACCATGTGAACAGAGCTCAATGTTGTAGAATTGAATTGTAGAATTAAAAAAAATATTTAATTAAAATACTTACAGCATTAGCAAATCTTTCTAGGGTGGCTCTAGTTTGTACAACTTCATCATCTTTTTTCTTCAGTTGTTGTTTAAGTTTTTCATTTTCCAATCTGTAAGAGAAATTAACAAAAAAAATAGATCCAATTTCTGCGTTTAAAATGTTAAAGAAGTCGCCAAAAGTCCATTTGGAATTTCTTCCTCTCTTGTTAAGTTGACACATTTTAACTTACTTAACAGCTTCCCATAGAGCCTTATAGTCAATATTATCACCACTGTTTTCGGATTTATCACGTGTTTTCCTATCGTCTGTGGCCGAGGTGGATGTGGAGACCGAAACTGTACTAGCTGTGCTACCAGCACGTGAACGACTAGGACGCGTTTCGCTACCGCTCTAAATTAAAAAAAAAATAAACAATTAATTAATATATACAAATTTTAAATATTTATACATATATGATATATATTTTTAGTTTTCCAGTTGAATGCAAATTTCTTTAAAAATAATGGTTTTAACCCTTTCGTCATAATGACAATTTTTGTTGGTGAGTATTAAACTCTGCGGCTATAATAAATATAATTTATCAGCGAGAAAAGGAATGAACGAACAGTTCCAATTCTATTGCCCTTCTTGAGCTAACGACACAAAGTACACAGAGATATCACGAGACGGAAGATAATTGTGTTTTCGGACTGTCCCGCTCACTCAGTACATACCTGTGTCTTCTTTAATGCTTATTTGCTTTGATTTAACATATTTTCATTTTATACTTTGTGGCCTCACTCGCTGTGCGATTTTTACAAGTAAGTCCCTATTCACACACGTCAACTTTTGTTGGTTAACTTTTAATTCAGATGGTAGAAAAAAGAGATATTTGTATGTCTTTCCCTGTCTTTCTTACAGTTTACAACAAAAGAAAAGAAATCTTAATCATTTTTTTTAATACTAATAACATTTTTCACCCTCTGTCTTTTAATTTAACAAAACAAATTCTTTCATTTCATTTTGTAAAAATGTTCACTTGTTAAAAAGTATTTTCATTTTATATTTTGTGGTCTCACACGCTGTATGATTTTTGTAAGTAAAAGGTGAATACTAATATTTTTGAAGGAAATCAAACAAACAAATCTCAATCATTGTTTTAATCATGATTAGACTTGGGTCGAACTCGTTCACTAGTTCATTTTTGCCACAAACCACTGATCAAACCCATTTACATTACATGGGTTTGATCATTGGTTTGTGGCAAAAATGAACTAGTGAACGAGTTCGACCCAAGTCTAATTATGATATAAATATAGAAGGTACTTCCATTCTCTCATTTTTTCTTGACATTCACCATCTGACAAGTATAAGTATTGTGAAGTTTCCGTCCGGTAAATTCGTGCTACCGTATTAATTTAATATTTCCCCCTCTGTTTCCTGTTTGTTTGAAAATTTTATTTAAAAATTATTTTAAAATTGTTTTTATAAAATACAGAATGTATAAATTAAACAATTAATGCCCAAATTCTGTTCGACGATTGTATCGTCTTGTCTATGGACGAAAAAAAGCCGTAGTTATGATTCTTTAAAACATTATTTATTGTCTATGCTAAAAGGTTTGTGTATTTGCTTTATGATTTTGTTCTCAACATTATATCCAACACATATTTTTTCATATATTTTTCAAACTATTGTATAATACTTTAATTTAATTTTAATGTTTTAAAAACATGGTAATAATATTTTTATTTTTCATTATCAAAAACAACAACCATTTTTGAAGAAAATAATTTAGACACTTCAAAAACAAGAACTCAAAAGTATTTTCAAATAAAAAACGTCCTAAGTCTTCTTACTGAATTAGGGCATAAGTAAAAATATGAGTGCAGCATTTTTTTAATTCCCTTCATTTCCTGGTGTTCGTCCAAAAAGGCTAAGAGTTTATAATATCTGTGAAATAGACTTGCCAAAAGATCTTCTTCAATATTTTAGAAAAAGATGTTACAATCAACAAGAAACGAATTATGTAGATTAAACAAAATGCAATATCAATCAATATTTGTTAAACTTAATGAAAATTCATTGTCAACTAATCAAAAACATCAATAAATTTGGTTTCTCAACGCCAAATTTCGATGAAAATATAGTTAAAAGATTTATATGAAGCAGAAAACATAAAAATATGAGATAAGTTATTACGTAACCACTTTTAAAAATTTACAGATGTGTAGTTTGTATATCGCTTTAATTATTCGCAAAATTTTTGTTAAGAGAATTACACAATTTTGTAAAAAAAATTTCTAGGGGAAGACTTAAATTTTTTATTATATGGGAACATTTTTCTTTATTTCTCTCAAAAAACAAACTTCAAAAATACTTATTTTTAAAAACAAAGAGAGAATGGAAGTACCTTCTATATTTATATCATGGTTTTAATACTTATAATATTTTTCACATTCCTTTTTTTTAGTTCAACACAACAAATTCCTTCATTTAATTTTTTTAAATGTTCACTTCATTTCACAAAATAAACATTTTCTCTTGTTTGTTTTATTTTATTAAGAACTTAATAACAAATATACTACAGTTGTCACTTTCTTGTAGAGCCTGTGTCACAGATGATTCTAGCTTTTTTTCATCACTCAATTTCTTTAACACTGTATACTTTATGCTAACGAAATAGCAGCTTTATTCAGCAATTCTTGTAGCTGAAACTAAAGCTAAATCTAGATTAATAAAATAATTTGGAAAATACAAAATTATAAATTCTTAACAATAACCACAAATGGCGCATGCTATTAAGATGTTAAATTTTGCAATACAAGTTACAAAATTTCACCCGTAATCGCTAAATAAATTTTATACACTTTTACCGTTCCAAATTTAGCTTTAGAGAATTACAGCATAAGGCTGCAGAAACACAAAACTCTTAAAAGAAGTAGCACTCAGACATCATCTATTACTAGGAGTTACCTTTTTTAGGAAAGGGATAGTGATAGAGAAGCCAGTTTTGCAGCGCCTCTGGTGTCAATGAGGCGTATAAGATTTTTGAAGCTGTGTTTAGCAGCCATTTTATTGGTTATTTTACGATGATTCTGCTACACACTACCGCCGAAGGAGGGCGCTCTGATGTTACATTAGGATTAGTATCCACTGAAGTCGGTATATTTCAGCGACCAGTGTCCATGCCTTCATCACTTTAACTTTCCTACAACAACTAACACAAAGAGACCGGGCTCGAACACAGCAACTTCGTTTTTGTAGTCAACGTAATAACTACTTCAGCCAACGCCACCCCAAAATTTTAATAAAATAGACTGATCCATTCAATGGATTCTTTGTCACGAAAATTTCAGAAAAGTGTTATTTTTAATAAGTGCAAAAATTTTAAGATTCATTTGGGGTGTTTTTGAAAATTTTCGAACTCCAAAAGTTCTCGTCTTCCTATTCTTTAAAAATTTTGACTTTTTCTAAAAGTAATTTTTGATAGGTACTTTAATTCTATTTGACGTTAGTTCGTTGTATTTTGGGTTTGTTCTGGTATTCTTAATGCGTATAAGGTTTGTTCATTTACTAAAAATTTTTACGAATTTGTAACAATTATTACTGGAAAGTGTTCATTAACTCAAAAAGTTTGCAGGGAGAGATCGTCAAAAGAGAAAAAAAAATTTGAGAAGCAAAAAATTCTTACAAATAATCTATATAATTAATAGGCGAACATGTTTTTTGTAATCCCTTTTAAGCTGGTACCACTGCAGCGATTTTAAAAAGATTTATATCGGTTTTAAAGGATTTCCCGTACAGATATGCAGAATCTATATTTTATTGAAATCGGTTTAGTATTTTGGGAGCTATAAGCAGTGATGCCAACTTTTTTGGCTCTAAAAGCACATCAGAATTTAAAAAAAGCACCAAAAAGCATAAAAAGCACTAACGTGAAAAACGAGTGCAATTTAACAATGTTTTCTAAGCTATTCTCTATTTAGGCAATATTATCAACATCTTTAATGAAATATATCAGACGAAAAAGGTATGATTTACACAGAAAAAATAAATTCACCAAGTTTTTTATTAAAGTAATTTTAAAAATACACAAATTTCTTAAAAGCACTACTTAGTGCTTTTTGTTAGTTTGGCACTAACGCTCAAAAATTGGCGTTTTTAGTCTTCAGAAAGCACTAATAATAGTGCCAAAAGCACCAAGTTGGCATCGCTGGCTATAAGCGTTTAAAGTTGCTACTACTACATGAACACATATTCCACACGCATTTATTAGCTTAGAAGTGAAAAAGAAACAAAACATGAGTGTGTGTTTGTAGTATTTCTCTTGATCTAACATTTTTTTCTCTTATTTGTTGTTGTATGAAAGCCATAATACTTAAAGGAAGAGAGTTGAATAAATTGAATTACCTTGGTTGAAAGCAAGGCCTATTTATTAAGTCAATGCAACTCTACAAAAATACAGCAACACAAAACACAACTTTGTGTTTGAGTTGACAGAAACACACACAAACATGAACTAAAGTGTATGGTGCAAACAGCTTTTGACAGTTAAAACATGAAAACACAGAATATCATCAGGACGATTGCATTGACCTGATAAATAGGCCTTGGTTGAAAGGATTTTGTTAATATTTTTTTTTTTAATTTCATGTATTATGTAATTATGGTTGCATATGTATGTACATATGTAAGTATGCGTGTGGCTGTGTTTTAATGAATTTTTTATGACGTTTAGATACATTTTCTTTGAATCTTAATAAAATTATTTACACTTTGATTCGAGAATACGGGCGATTGTGTCGTCCGTTTGGTATATCTAGTTAATAATAAAATTTTCCAAAAATTATCCAAACAGCTGTTCTGTGTTTTGTTTTCAATTTAATTATTTGAAAAATATCTGAAAAAGGAAAACTCAAAAATGTGAATTTCTTTATTAAAAAAACATGTATAAGTGTGTAAAAAGAAAGCATATTTTCTTAATTGACTGTATTTCTTTCCTTAAGCCACATAAATTCAATTTTATTGTCAAGGAATTTTGTTTGTTTATCATATTTGATCAGAGATGGAAAATGGGTTTTTTTGTATTTGATAATAGAATGGATATAGTAGTAAAAATAGTAAATAATACATGAAGCTGTGTAAAGTATTTCATATTAAATCTGAATTTTTGAAAATTTTATAATTTAAAATATCAAACAAGATTATCCAAAATACATTTAGAAAAAGTACAATTGTATCATGATTTCCATCCATGATTCTGACATTAATAAAATTTTCTTGCAAGTTTTTACAAGTAAAGCGTTCATTTTCTTTTTCGTATCTGGGAGAGTAATTTTGTAAATTTCTGCCTTGCTCTCTCATTGCAAGTTTCTGCTAGGAAAGTAAATGGAAACACCTATTATTATAATTCAGTGTTGATGTATTTGTTTTGAAATATGACGGAAGTAATTGAAATAAGATATGATGAATTTTGTAAGACATTTTTGAAATTTTGAAACAAACTATCCAATATGCAAATTTGAACTTTTCAGAAGAGCACAAAGACCTGTCAATTGTGAATTTAAAGTCGGCGTATTCCTAAAAGTGCAGGGCTTCAAATATTTCTTATTGAGTTATCTATCATCCATGAGAATTTCAGAATTCTTAAACGAGGCATATCGTATACATTTGGGTACCAAGATAACGAATCTAAAAAACCAATTTTGCATATTGGATAGTTTGACGTGGTAGGGACGATATGTATAAAAGTAACTTTTATATATGTGCATACAGTAGTTTCCGCTTAATTCATTTCCGGTCAAGTGATTGAAAAATCACTTAATTGCGGTGGCAAATCAATTTATATAGTACTGAATAAATGATTTACTCGGTTAATTGCATAAAAATTCATCCATTCAAAAAATCAATTAAATGGAAATTACTGTATTCGACGTTAAGTTCAATGAACTATTATGAAGAGTTTATGTTGTTTGTTTGGAGTCTTTATATAAGCATGATTTTTTTTTTTAGCTTTTAAAAGAAATTTTTTTATTGAAGTCCACTGCTGAGTTGCTTGCCTAGCTTAGCCAACAATTGACACAAATCCTTCATTATAATCCATAAAACTTTTGAAATTGTAATTTCAATATTCTACTAAGTTTACGTTACGTATCGTTTACACTCTCTGAGTTTTAGTCGGATTTCAATAGAGAATAGATTCAATTTTCAGCTGAGCTCAGATGAAAAATAAAGATCAAAATAATATGAGGCCATTAGCGCATAAGTGGGGTAACACACATTTTTTTCGTTGCTGTTCTGGTGATAAATTAATTCTTAACATTATCAACTATACATAAAATTTTTTAGAGTAAGCCATTTTTTGATATTCAAAAGGATATGGAGCTGAAAAGTAATTTTTTCACAGAACAATAGAAGAATTAAATAGTTTGGGGTTACACCACTTCTGATAGCCTCATATATCAATTTTTCCACTGAAATCAGGCGAAAACTCATATTAAGTAAATAAAGTGAAAGGCTTCTTTCGGAAAAATAGCTCTTGCTGATCTCAGACGAAAGGGTTAAGTATGAATGAAATACTTCTTGTACCACCTACGTACTTCATAGCCTTCACTCTTCTCCGATGATGCACTGAGCGAACGGTTAGCCGCCGTACGAGAGCGTGAACGTGTTCGTGACTTACGCTCTTGCTCTCTTAAAGAACTGCTGCGTGAAACTATGGCCGCCATGGCAGCGGCATTTGATGCATTACCACTATTACTGGCCGATGATGATGTGGGATATGCATTTAGGCTGCTATTCGACCCTGATAGTGATTTTGTTTTGCTGAGAGATCTGGAGGAGGCATTCGGTGTTGAAGACTTGTTCAAATAAGAATTTGAGCCCTTTGAAGTATTGGCTGAGGGACCCATATTGAAACTAAGGGATGCTGTGGTTATTCCTTTGTCATATAATGAAGTATAGGGGCTGATATAACGATCAGTATTGCTGCTGTAGGGATTTGAGGAGTAACGCGAGCCATCGTAACCATTTGAAGCTGCTAAAGTAGAGGAGGAAAAGCTATTGTTGGAAGTTTGATATTTGCCATTGCCTTCGTAAATGGCGTTGGAAGCGCTGTTGGTAGTAGTATGAATGCCCGAAGCTTTAGATGTATAAGAAATTGCAGATGAAGCGGCAGAGCTGGATAGGGGTGATGAAGATTTCGACGATGAGGCGGCTAAGGGTGAGGAAGCATGTGGTGAACGCGTATAGGATTTAAAGGATTTTAAATGCGATGATTTGTAATTGTTGTTAGAATTGTTATAAGCACTGGTGTAGTTACTATTGCTGACGTTGGAGTGGTTGCCGGGAGGCGTTAGGGAAATTGTTATTGAATGATGATGAACATGTTGGTGATTCAATGAAGATGTAGACGAGGAGGAATTTTGAAATTTGCTTAAAGTAGAAGTGGTAGTAGCAGAAGCAGCAGATGCAGCGTTGCTAGTAGAATTACTCTCCTTGGAGCAAGCAGCTGTATATTCATGGCGGTAATTCGATGATGCTGATGATGATGCCGATTTATTACCGTTACTATAGTACAGATTTCCGGAACTGTTGCGGGCTAGAGAGCCCGAACCATAGAGATTATCTCTTGACGAATAGTTGCTGTTATAAGGACTCTGATAGTAAGATGATGAATTGTTGCCGTTTGGATAGTAGCCAGTACTTAAGGGTCTAGAACTGGACGTTGTGTAGCCATTCGAAGCACCACTATTGTAGGATGAGCCATTGTAATTATAAGCTCCCGAGCTTTGAGCACGAGAACTGGACAAAGAACGTCTACGTGATGCCAAAGGCTGTGTAGGACGTGAGCGTGAGCGGAAAGACATATTACGCTCTGATAAGATAATTTATATTTCTTTGAAATTCTTTGGCTGATTCTAAATAACAAACAGAAATGATGATCAAAGTTCTTCAATTGTTTTTATATTACTTTTTATTTATTTAAAACAACGCATTTTATTATAATTTAATTAAATTCATAACAGTTGTTTTAGTTACTCGAAACACTAAATAAAACGTCAGCAAACTAATGATTGCGAAGAAAAAACAACGGCTGATTAAATTTTTCACTAGATCATTAATTACGCAAATTAAGAATTATTTTCACAACATTGCTTTCGTTGTTTCCTTAAACATTTATTTTGCACAAAGACCATATTTATACATACATACATACATATGTGTGTTGCTAAACTTTTCTCGACTCAAATTCACGAGACAAATTCACCGCATTTAAGGTAGTGCCAACTTAGCGCTTTTCATGCATTTTTCAATACGCCAAGATATTTGCGATTATGTGATTAGACCGTCAGTGAACAAGCAGCGGTCATGGTTTTCATATCAAAATGAATTAATTTATTATTTATATAATTTTTAATGTAAAGTTGAGTGCACAAATAGTGCCTGTTCCATGATATCGAAGAAAAACTTTCTATTTACAATTTATATTGAAAAAAAAACTAAATTCAAACATTTTAATTAACATTTTCAATATAAATTTTCAGTCCAAAGTTTTCTTACGATATTGTGAAACAGACCAATAATTAGCATTTTAAGCTGTAACACTTATTTCGTCTTCACTGTATTCACAAACAATAGCTAAATCAGAGCTGTAAATTAATCATTCTTTTTTTATTTTAATTCGTTATGAATTAGCAAATTTTGAATTAATTCTTTTAACACAAAAGATGAATTGAATTAAATTTGAGTCAATTCAAATGAAATTGGTAAAAATGAATTGCAATTCGTTTTTAATTCAAATGAGTTTGTCAAATGAATTGCAATTAATTTTTTCAATTCATTTGGATGGAATTGATTTTGAATTCATTTAAATGAATTAGAACAATGAATTGCAATTCAAATGAATAAAATGGAAAATGAGTTGCAATCAATCAAATTCAAGAGCAGATCTATTGGAATGAAAAATGGAAATTTCTCCTACCAAAATTAAAATATTCAGTACAAAAATGTAAAAACTTTGTCCTCGATCCCGCACCTGATCAAATAAAACATGGTGTATGGAGTTTGTTTCTTCAAGATCTGATTTTTATTTTGAAATACGATGAATGACAAAACACATTTAATATTCAAGAAGCAATTAATAATTTTTGAAATTTTGTGAACCACCGACCGACCACCTAACAACAAACTTTTGGTAATATTTATGTTATATTTAAAATAAAAAATAAAACTATTTTTCACAAATAAACAAAAATCAGGAAAAATTGCAATGTATTTAGTTCAAAACACAATTGTGTTTCATAAATATGCTAAGCATATCGAGCCTGATTTTCAGACTTTTTTATAGAAATTAAAATTTAAAGGTCCTACCCATAGTTTAGAATTGTCAAAATGCTAAAATTTTTGATAACTTTTTTAGTTGATGAAATTAATTATTATTATATGTTGCTCATTTACTAAAAGAGTGTTATAAATCAAAAAATAATTAATTCAAAATTTTCTAATTCAGTGCATGAATGATTCGTGAATTAATTCAAAAATGAGTGATTCATTTACAACTCTGAGCTAAAGTAACCAAATGGTAAAAGTTCCACTGCGATCCATTTATTTATTTAATATAAAACAAACAAAGGAAAATATTGAATGGTGTTTAATTTTTACGTATGTATTTGTATAAAAAATATTAACACAAAATTTTAAATTTCAATTCCATATTCAAAGGTGTTCTCAGATAATTAAATTGAAAATCAAAAAAAAATCATTTCAAACAGCACAAACAATCAATAGAAAATTATTCAAAAACAAAGAAGCTGTCCCTCCACAACTAAGCTATAGTCAGACTACGGAAATAAATGATGAACTAAGTGTAACGAAATAAAATTTAAATATCATAAATGATATTTGCCCAAATAACTTTAATTACATACAAATCCTGGAAAATAGTTTCTGCATAGTGATTTGAATGTCGGCGTTATAGTATATTTCCACCGGCATGATTTAGACAAATCATAATGATTTGTGCAAATCATGTTAATTTATACATGATTTACAATACATTTTGCATATGGATAAATCACCTCAAGGCGGTTGATTTATTATAAATAATGTCGAAAATACTATTTTTCGAACTCAATTTATAATTATATGAAACCCTGCGTTCCTTTTAAAATTACAAACTCCATCCCTGGGTCATCCATCAATAGTGATTGACAATTTCGAAAAAACTGACATTCAGGAATATTTAATCAATCTTAAATGTAAACTAATTACATGTGAATAAAACTCACATTCAGCTGCTGCGCCCACCTCATAAGGAACGTGCATAAATTGAATACGAAAATTCGAACAACAAATCACTCACAAGCTCGGTGGAAACACTTTGAAGTGGTTTACTTAAACCTACTTGATTTAAAGTAGATGGAAACATACTATAACAAACCAAGTCAATGTATGGTAAAATATCTCAAAAGCGGCGTGTTTAAATGAAGCGTTAGATAGAGTTTTAAATTTTAATAGAACAGCGACTTGTGTATATCATAAGACGTGTACATATTCTACAAACTTGGGTAGCAAATGCATACCACTGTAGTAACCAGAATTAAATACCATTGAAAATGTAATGCGTGTATTTAAATTTACATGTAATTAATAAACTTTGATATTAATTATTTTTACTTCCACACTTACAAGTTTACAGGCCTTATTCAGAAAAAAAAAATTATTTAGTTTTCCAAAACGTTTAACAAACAAGTTTCCATACAAAATTTGTTTTGTAAACCAAAATTATTTTTCTGAATACTTCAGTCAATCTTTAAACATACAGTGGCGAACAAAGATAGTACTACAGTTATGTTTTCTAGAGAAGAATTGCACTGTAAAAAAACTTTTTAATGAATTCAAACACAAGCGCACCGTTATATTTTATTTTTTATGATTTGTTTTCGTATGAGATAATTGGGTTTACGAAAGATATTCTTGTTTTTTTTTTTGTATTTCGGCACAATTTCGCTAAAATGTAGCATATAATTAAATCAATTCAATTTAATCAATTAATTGTGGATACATTTTATGATTATATAAAATCTTAAATGCGTTTTTATTTACTTATAACCAGGGAAAACGAAAACATGCAATTGCATGTTTTTTCTTGTGTGACATATTAATGCGGAAATAAGATATTTATCCGTTTCAGAACTTTTATGAATTTCGGCATCGATTTGTTAGTGCATATTTGTGCATATTTTACCCTTGAGAGCATGTTTTTGCATATATCAGTCTTACACGCATATTTTTAGCATATTTCCCAATTTTTAAGGCATATTTGACGCTTATAGGGCATATATTGATACTTGATAGACATTTTTTAGGGTTCCGTACACCAAAGCTGGAAAGGAACCCTATTGTTTTCGCTACGCTGTCCGTCTGTCCGTCACACGGTATTTTCTCAGGAACCGTAAGAGCTACGGACCTGAAATTTGGACAGCGTATGTAGAACCTTGGCCGCTACAACAACATGAGAATTAAAAATTAAAGGGTGTTCCAAAACGAGCAACGAAAAATGTTAAAATCCCTTGTAATATACATGCAATTGTAGGTACATACATATGTATATTGACACTTGAAATTTGTAAAATTAGTGTATTTTTATATAGACTACAACAATTAACACTAAAATTTAAACAAATTTAAATTAAAGGGTGGTCCATCAGTTAATGCAATTTTGACAACTTGCTGTATCTTGGAAACCGTAAGAGGCAAACACTTGAAATTTTCAAAAACGATAAAACTAAAAAAGCCGAAAATTATAAAATCGCCAAACCAAAAAAAAAAATCGCCAAAAATTAAAAAAATATCGCCAAAACGAAAAAAATCTCTAACACTAAAATAAATCGCAAAATTCACAAAAACCGCCCAAATGAAAAAATCGTCAAAATAAAAAAAAACGCCAAAAATCGAAAAAAATCGCCAAAACGCGAAAAAGGCACCAAAACCAAAATAATTGTTTATATAAAAAAAAATCGCCAAAATGAAAAAAAAATCGCCAAAACGCGAAAAAGGCACCAAAATAAAAAAAAATGGACCAAATGAAGTTTGTATTAAATTACATATCTAGTGTTCGTACGGAACCCTTCGTGCGCGAGTCAGAGTCGCACTTTACTGAATTTATTTTTATATTAATATGATTATAGGCCAAATTTTTGTTGTCTACTTTTCATCATCTAAATCTCATTTCCAATGTTCTATGCATGGCAGTGTATAAATTTTTCTTATTTATTACGCCGTTATCACGGACGTCAGTTTCAGTAAAAATTTGATTAAGCTATTTGTGACGGACTATGATGCCCCGATTACATCAGTAGACATTGAAGGAACATTGTCAATGTCTAAAATTTTATTTACAGGTAACGATTTTTACTTGAAAATCTAGGTCAATATTTTTATTTTTATAAATAGAAACCTTTCTTATTTATCTGAAATACTGTTAAAAAGTTTTAATTTTGATATCATGATGCCTCTAGAAGTTCTGTTGAAGTTAAGGGCCAGGCCCACCGTATCCCGTATCGAAACAAAATTAATTTGTATTACAATGTTGTTGTAACAAGCACTTCAAACCCATATTAGCTTCTTTGTTCATTTTTTTATTGTTTCCTTTTTCTTGTTTTTTTTATTTATTTTTTCTTATTTTATTTTCTACATTTGCATATAATGTTATTGAATTGTTGATTTAAAAATATATTTTCATTTACAAAAATAAACCAATTTATTTTATTTTTAAGAGTATATTTGTTAAGTTTTGGTACATATTTTCAAGTTTTTAGTGCATATTGAATGCGCATAAAACACTTTTTTAGAGCATATTTCTGGTTTCCCTGCTTATAACAATATCAGCTTAACTCTAAATATTCCCCGGAAAATAATGCCCACGGAAATATTTTTTTTTTTCTAAAAATAAAATCCATCTATCCTAAACAGATAGAGTTAAAAATTTAAATTTTAGTGAGAACTTTGAACTTTCGAAGTCAACTATTTTGCTACCAGTTTTTTTTTATTTTAACTGCAAATTTGCCGATGACTTTAATATGGGAATGAACTCCCGGGGAGGTGTTATTCGGAATAAGGCCGTATAAAATAATATTTTTTTTTTCGAAAGATATTACATACAAACACATTATTCATTATTTAATAGTTACGCGTTTTCCATCAAATATTTCCCAAGTCTGACCTTACCTTAAGTTGAATATCAAATTGAAAAGCAACTGACGTCAAAACGTTTTAAATGCAAACATATAGAGCAACAGCGTTGTAAATTATTTAGAACATTTTTTTTTCAATATTAATATAAAAAATACATTATTGTGTTCTTTTAAACCGAAATATGTTCCTTCACATTTATAATTGTCTTCAGATGAAATTTAAATTAAAAAAAAAAGAAACAAAAGTGAATGAGTTTATAATTACTTTTGTTAAATTATATTTATTCTTATATTTGCTGAGTCACCCACGCTTTGTGAGGAGAACACTATGAACACAGCAAACGAAATGAAAATATTTATTATAATTCGAACTAAAAATAAACCAATAATTAAGAAAATTAGCCCATGAAAGTTTTATGTTTTTAAATGCATAATTTTATGTTTATTATTATTGTTTTTGTTTTTTTATGTTTGGCACGCATTCACGCGCTTTAATATGTTAAAGAGGTCACTAAATAAAAAGGTGGATAGCAGACTTTTATTATATGTACATACATGTGTACCAAAACTTATAGCTATCATTGAAGGATAAATATTTATGTTCAAATAAGGAGGACAAGAAGCATCCTCTGATATGTCGTACAGCGCGTACCAAAAAATATGTTGCTGTTCTGGGACGTTGTATCGCGAGAGACCTACATATGTAAATGAGCCGAACAGAGCGATAGTTAATGATGACCTCTACACAGTTGAATGCCTATAATTTGCATCACTGCGTGTTACAATGGAATGGATATCGAGTAATGAGTCCGCAAATTCGCCATACAAGAAATACGTGCTCTATTCCAGCCAAAAAGTGATTGTGAATTGATCTTACCGAATGGACATATGCCGGAAATCATATTAAACTTTGCCCTGAATCAAGGGCTGCATATGACGCTTCAAATAGTTGAAGGGAAGCGAAAAAAAAATAAAATTTATGTAGTTTTATAGATATTTTATCTATTCAGGCTTTTGAAGAAACTGAATGACCTTGAAAGCTAGAATAGATACAAACTACATAACTATATTAATTGATACTAAAAATAAGGTCCAGAAATTACATTAATAAAAAAATATCCATTTAAGGGGCGTTGGGTGCATAACTCATGTCCAGGGAAACCGCAAATATGCAACTGCATGTTTTTTCTTGTGTGACGTATTAATGCTTGTACAAGATATTTATCTGTTTCAGAACTTTTTATGAATTTTGGCATCGATTTGTTAGTGCATATTTTTGCATAGTTCAAACTTTAAGGCATGTTTTTGCATATATAAGTCATACACGCATATTTTTAGCATATTTTCTAATTTTTAGAGCATAATTTAAGCTTTTCGGGCATATTTTGACACTTTATAGAATTATTTTATTTTACACCCCATTCCGAAAAAAAATTATAAAAATTTTTTTTTTTGAAACTTATTAAAATTTCATTTCCAAAAAATTTTAAGTTAAAAAAAGGAAATTTAAGGCACTATCTGGGTTAATATGCTTACAAGTTAAGGCCTTGGTCAAATTTTTTTCGCCATCTAAATCTATTTAAATATTTTTTTTTAGTAATTAGTGATTTTTTATGGGAATTGTTAAAATTTAAGTTTAAATTTTTTTAAACGCACTAATAATCCCAAATTTATATTTTACTTATTAAGTAAAATATTTTTTTTTTTAAATTAAAAATACATTGAAATTGATTATTGAGGGGTTCAGCTGGATCCTATGCGCATTTCACTGTTGCTAATGCAGATCATCAGGGAACCTTTACCCAAAGTTTCTTAGAACAACTAGAGTTATTATGTTATAAACTTTCATTTAAACAAATGAGAAGCTTAAAACAAATAACAAAGTTGAAACAAGAACTCAATAATCAACATGTTTTTTATTTTCTTTACCATTACTACATTGGCTGACTTTTTTTCAGCTTCAAATTGTAGTTGTAAAACATAACATAATAACTCTAGTTGTTCTAAGAAACTTTGGGTAAAGGTTCCCTGATGATCTGCATTAGCAACAGTGAAATGCGCATAGGATCCAGCTAAACCCCTCAATAATCAATTTCAATGTATTTTTAATTTCAAAAAAAAAAAAAAAAAAATATTTTACTTAATAAGTAAAATATAAATTTGGGATTATTAGTGCGTTTAAAAAATTTTAAACTTATATTTTTTTTTAGTGTATACATTTTTCTTATGCACGCAGTTTTACGGACGTTATTTTCAATACAAATTCAGTTTTGTTATTTGTGACGGACTCTGCCCTAAGTAGAGGTTTAATGAACATTGACTGAAACTTAGAAATGATTTTTATTTCATATTCTAGGTCAATATTTAGATATTTATTGCAATAAAAATTATAAATAAAAATCTTGTCTAATTTATTATTTATTATTTATATTTCAAAAGCCTGAGATCCCGATATCAGATCTTTTGAAATTGATGTTAAATTGTTATGAGAGCATCCAATAAAAATTGATTTGCATTATTTGTTTTAGCAAAGAATATAAATCATGCAATTTATATTCTTTGGCTTTAGTCAAAATTTGTATGGAAATTTTGTTTTAACCTGCACTTCAAACTCAGTTATTCTTTGTTAATTTTGTTTGCTTTTTTTTTGTATTTTTTTTTCTTATTTTATATGCAAATGTTGTTGAAGTTTTGAACTAAAAATATATTTTTATTTGCAAATAAACCAATTTATTTTATTTTTAAGAGCATATCTTTTGACTTTTTAGTGCATATTTTTAAGTTTTTAGTGCATATTGAATGCGCATAAAACACTTTTTTTAGAGCATATTTCTGGTTTCCCTGCTCATGACACACTGAGGAACTTGAATGAGGGCGTATGTATCTAAGCTATTTTAAATAGAGGTAATATGTTACAAGAATGGCCCTGAAAAGCTAGATTAACACGTGTTAAAAGAAACTTGAAAATTAATAAACAAAATATCAAATGAATAAGTTCGCAAGATCAAAATCATTTAAAAATAAATAGTTTTAAATAAAATACTATTTTATTTTAAAAAATTTATAGAATTTTTCAAAACAAATATTGGTTTTAAAACATTTGAAAAATTTGGTTGCAATATACAACACAATTGGCAAAGGCATAAAAGTGCTTTAGCATTTTTTTTTTTATGATTTATATAAAAAATTAATTTGTTTTAACACAAAATAAATATTTTATTTAGCACCTAAATTCTTTATAAAATTATTTATTATACAATTCGCTAAATTTGTCATATTTTAGGTTTTTTCGGCGAAACTGAAAATACATGTTAAATTTAAATTTGTTGTCGTTGTTTTTTTTTTTTTTATTTTGTGTTTGACGAAAAATTTCTACCGGTGTGTTCTGAATATATAAAAATAAATTTCATTTCGTCACCGTAAAAAATAATGAAAGCACTTTGTGTCAAACAAAAATATGAGAAGAACAACAAGATCACGCAATTTTTTTTTAATTAAAAAGAAAATAATTTTTAAAATAAAAAAAATCTCAACACAATTGTTATTAAGTAGCACACGTTTTAACTAAACGACTTTATAATGCTAAATGAGCAAAATCTTTAAATAAAAAGCTAAAAAATATTTAAAAAAAAAACAAATGAAAAGAGAAAAAATTATCCATAATAGAATTACATCATTTAAAATTTAGTACAGCTTAAGTAAACAGAGATGCCAATTCAACAATCCAACTCGATTAGGGAAGGTGCTACAAATTTATTTAGTTTAATGCATTTAATAATAATAATAATAAAGTATAGAGTAGCAATAGATTTCTATGAATATCGTATGGAAAAGAAGGCATTAATAGCAAATTAAGGGCTTTTTAATGGGTCCATTTTTTTTTCTTATTTGGCTGGATGAAAGCCCGCAATCTCATGAGTTCGGTTATAACGAATTATCGCGTATAAAGAACAAATTCTCTGCTCTCTACCGTGTTCCTGCTATATTTACATATATCTTTAAATACATTTTAACCGCTCCAATGGATTAATCAACTTAAAATGCCTTCCCCACCGCATAGTAGCATAAGCATGCAATAATATGAAGCCCCAAGCGAAATATTTGTTAACAAATCACGATAAATAACAAAGAACACTTATTAGATTTATTGCACTTCTAGCAAATATGGTTTTTTGTGAACAACGTTATTTTTTTCGGTAACCAAATATGGTTTCAAATAGAATCTGTGTAAATGATCTGGCGAATAAATTTATGTTTTAACAACAGACAAAATAAAAACCAAAAACTGACGCAAATCAAATTATTAACAAACCATCAATAGAGAAAGAAACTACAGACAGATACATATATATATATATATATATATATATATATATATATATATATATATATATATATATATATATATATGTATATATATACATAAGTATGTACTCGTGCATAAATTAAAAAAGAAAAACAAAAAAATCATTATACTGTCAGTTGAATTTAGATTAAATTGATGTGGATTTACATATATAACCACTGCAGGAGATGCATGAATAAATATCAGGTGTACAAGTTTGTATTTGACGTTTTGCTTGCTATACGTCTTTTAAAATCATTAGAAGTTATTTATAATGCAATTTATTGTTATAAACCTACTGCTAAACATAAATGCAATTGATGTTGTGGGATACTAAGCAATCGAGAATAATTTCCCACTCATAAGATTCCACACGAGCAGGACAAGGAAGCATCATACTCGTATTTCCAAAAATTTTAAATTTGAAAACTATCTTGCAATTTTTTAGATGTAATGTAATAATATCACAAAAATAATAGATATTTTATTTCTTCACAAAAGGAAAATTGAAGTAATTTTTAAAGAGTGTTATTTTTTATTACTTCCATCAATATGTCTAAATAAAATTCATATTTTCCACAATCTAAGAAGTCAATACTAGAAGCCAGCGATACCAATTTAGTGCCTTTCGTACTAGATTTAGTGCTTTTTAAGTCATAACAGTGTGCAATTTTTTCAACTTGGTGCACTCAACAAAAAAAAAAAAAAAAAAAAAAAAAAAAAAAAAAAAAAAAACTTTGGAAAATTTTCCAAATTTGAGTAAAAAAAATTGTCGTATGGCGGCGCCAAAGCTGTTTTTTACTTGAAACCAGTAAAATATTTACTAAATTTCTAGTTCATTAATGAACTAGTTTATAGTAATTATATTTTTATATTTAAGTAAAATTTTTCTAAAATTAAGTAAAATTTTCCCATAAAATTCGGAGCTTTGCAAAAAAAAAAAAAAAAAATCGGCTTTGATCTCAAATTTAGTAAATGTTTCAAAGTTTTTTTATGTCTTTTTTTATCTTTCATTAAATTCTATTCAACATGGTATGTTTTTTATTATATCTTCATATCTTATTCTTAATTAATTCACCATACATACATATTAATTCCTTGAGAGGAGACAAGTATTGAACCAACAACCTAACCTTCTGAATGATAGGCAAGCACTCTAACCAATTGCTTAACAGGGCAGCCTGAATAAGCATTGAAATTTTTGAGTTTTAAAATTTTATTTTATTTTTAATCATAAATAATTTTTAGTCAGGCTTGAGTTCAGTAATTTCAATTCTTTTTATTGAATGAAATATTTTATTAATTAATGTGAGTTTCTAAAGAAGAGAAGAAAAATTATATTAGACTTTTAAGCTGGGGGAAATACCGATATTTTTCTGTGCAGCAACGCACTTCATCAGCACCCTAGTCTATCTACTTGGGTAGAGATTGTTATTATCATTCAATAAAAAGAATTGAAATTACTGAACTCAAGACTGACTAAAAATTATTTCTGATTAAAAATTCACTATAGTTCAATTAAAAATCTAAAAATGTCTCAATTCATCATGGGCACGTGACAAAAATATGTTCACTTGGCAATCACTGTTCACTTGGCAATTACTAATGTTCGAAAACCAAATAAACGGGAGAATGCAACAACAAAAGTAACATAATATCCACTACTATAATATAGGGTGTTTTTTTAAGAGGTATAGAACTTTGAATTGAAATAAAACACAAGAAAATCGTTTTAATGTCCATCAATTTGGCTTTATTGGAAGGTTAATTTTATGCCATTAATGTTTAAATATGATTTCGGGCATGTGGCCGCCGCGGCTGGCTCGAAGAAAGCCAATTCTACAGGTCCAATTTTCAACCACTTTTTCGAGCATATGGGGCCGTATGTTGGCAATAACGCCACGAATGTTGGCTTCCAAGTCCCCTAACGTTTCTGGTTTGTTGGCGTAGAAAAGCGACTTCACATATCCCCAAAGAAAATAATCCAATGGTGTCAAATCACACGATCTTGGTGGCCAATTGACAGGTCCATTCCGCGAAATTATGTGCTCATCGAATGTTTCCTTCAATAAATCGATTGTGACGTGCGCTGTGTGGCATGTATCGCCGTCTTGTTGGAACCACAACTCATCCACATTCATGCCATCCAATTCGGGAACAAAATAGTCGGTTAGTCGGCTCCAATTGCTGTGCACGGTGGCGAATCGATTCATTCGGGTCCTCTTCAACACTTTGCTCTACAGCGGCAATTGTTTCTTCGGTGCGCACTGTTCGACGTCTCTGCGGATGCGTATCATCACATAGAGTAAACGTAGTGCGAAAACGATCCATGGTTAACCGAATTAATTGCTCTGATGGACGATTATGTCGACCATAAAATGGACGGAGCTTGCGGTAAACTTCGCGAACTGAACCATTATTTTCGAAATAAATTTGCACGATTTGCAAGCGTTGTTCTTTTGTCAACCTGTTCATGATGAAATGGCAAACCAAACTAAATATTAATCACTTGACAGCTGACAAAATGGCCGCCAGTTAAAAAAGTGATGCCAACTTAAAGTTCTATACCTCAATAAAAAACACCCTTTACTTATATGCATGTACCGACGGTACATCGAATAAGTAAAAATAATTAATGTGATGATCGTAAAAGATAAGCAAGAATAGTTAAACATACGTAGGTAGAGTAATATAACTTCGTGCTAACCTAAATAGAAAAATGAAAAAATGGAAAAACAGGGGAAATAAATAGTGATACTTACATACATATGTATTTACCAAAGGTAAATCAATAATTGTACACAACAATCATTTCTCACATTCCGCTTCATTAGAATTTACGTTAAATAGCTGATGTTAATAACAATCTCTACCCAAGTAGATAGACTAGGGTGCTGATGAAGTGCGTTGCTGCACAGAAAAATATCGGTATTTCCCCCAGCTTAAAAGTCTAATTTAATTTTTCTTCTCTTCTTTAGAAACTCATATTAATTAATAAAATATTTCATTCAATAAAAAGAATTGAAATTACTGAACTCAAGCCTGACTAAAAACTATTTCTGATTAAAAATTCACTATAGTTCAATTTTATTTTATTTTTAAAATAATATATTTCAAGTTCAAATATTCCTCGAAAATATGAAAAACTTACTTAGATTTTTTTCTCAATGCAAACAAAAGATATACCCCCTTATGCAAAAAAATATTTTACTTTAGCTTTAAAGTTCATAGTATTTGATAAGCACTTTAAGGCTAACATAGCTTTATTAAAAAATCATATGCAAAAGACAACTTTAAATATTTTGTGATTTAATAATAAATACTGGTAACACCACCGTGTTCAATAACCACTTCACAGCTTATGATGTACAAAATTGAATACAATTTCATTCGGGTATTCAACTATTTTTTTATTTTATTAAATAAATTTTTATTATCTTGAAATAAAGCAACCTAATTTAAAAAATATGAGCTTCTGACTTAATAGGAAAACAGATAAACACAACCATGAAGTAAAAGTAAAAAAATGTGAAAAATTATCACAATTTGTTTTATTCGAATGAAACGAGTATTTGAATATCCAGCTTTTTTCGATTTGTTTTGATTGTATGTACATCACTAAAACATTTTTGTATAATTGTATTTATTTTAATATTTTTTTATGGATTTTGCTATGTATTTCGAATCAGTTGGATAATTTGGTGATGTTTCCCATTACATGACAGAAATAATAAATTTAAGATAAGAGCAGGCACTTCTAGTTTCATTTTCAGATGTAACATGAATCAGTATGTGCTATATTAATAAAAATATTTGAGGTACAAAACACACATTTTGGAAATATCAACTTAAAGTAGTCTTAACAAACGTGGGTGCCTACTTTAGAATTTGTATACAATAATTTTTTTAGAATACAACTTTACTTAACATTGCTTGGCAAAGCTTTATTAAGTTTTTTGCATAAGACCCATATTCTATAATTTAAAGAAAAAATACTTAAAACTAGTAAATATTTTTCTAAAATTTAGAATGCCTTTTTATATCTTTCAAGTAAGTCAAATTTGATGAACTAATCAGGAATAAGTCATTTCCTAAAATTTATTTTTTGATTTAAAACGATATTGACTAGTTCTTAGGATACATTTTCCCTAAATTTTTAAACCATTTTCCAATTTTTGGTAAATATTTCCTGTAATGTGAGAATTTTTGTGTGTATTTTTATGAACTATTTTTAAGGATATGAACTTTTTATATTTTACTCATATTAAGTAATTTTTACTAAATTGTTGTAAAAATTTACTCAAACTTAAAAAAAATTACTTAAACTTAGAAATTTTTTTTTTACTTAAATTTAGAAACTTTTTTTCTTTAATAATAGTATTTCTTTTCGTTAGTGTGTTTTTAAAAATGGCACTAAATTGGTGCTTTTACACTTTTGATTTTAGTGCGCTTAGTGCGTTTTGTGTCTCCAATAAATTTGTGATCAAAAAAAACGTCAAATACGAGTTTTCAACTTTTTTGCCACTCAAATTTAAAACATACACACATACTCTTTGACATCCAGCTGTTGCCTTCCCAACTGTCAAATTTGTGCGACTAGTTACTCTTTTTTGTTCCCAAGGAATTTAAGATTGAATGAACTTTTTCTCGAGAAAACTGTTATCCGTGAAAAATAAATTCTGAGGGGTTATTCATGATTGGGTTATACCTGATAAGACTCCTTTTAGACACGCAAAGTTTTCTTTGCAAAGTCTTAATTCAGCGGGATGAAAGACAGAGGAAGAATGGCTCATTGTCTTGACAGAAAATACTAAAATAAGTAAAAAACAACAAATATATAACTTTTTTAGACATAATCAAGCTAACGAACGGTCAAACAACAAGATAAACACCAACACACTTAAATAATAAAGGTAGAAGAAATACATAACGCATGTTATGTACTTCTACCTTAAATTCTTTCGGCTGAACTATGCTAAATTTCAATAATTTTAAATAAGTTTTATTTCAGCTTTAGGTCCTTTTTTTAAAAATTTGTTAACAAATTTATTTATATATCGATATTTCGCTGCAACGTTGTGTAGCTTTTTCAGTATATAATAAAATTATTTTATTATTCATTTATAATTTTATTTATAATAAAATTATTTTATTATTTCCTGAAGAAGCTACACAAAAAAATTTGTTATCAATTTTTTAAAAAAGGGCCTAAAGCTAAAATAGAACTTATATCTATATTAACTGCGTTATTCATAAAAAATATTTCAGGTTTATTAAGCGCTTATTTGACCATATTTCTATGGGAAATTTGTCAAATAAACCTGTAATAAATCTAAAATATTTTTTATGAATTAGAGCATAAATAAATACAAAGGTCGAATAAATTATTATAATGTTGCATGTTGTTTAAAAATAATAAAACAAATAAAAAAACATAAATAAAAAAGATCCAAAGCACCAATGAAAAAAAAATAGTTGTTCGGAATGTTTTAAGCCAGAATTAGTTTTTACTTTCTGTTCTGTTACGAATCAGCTGACTCTTTTTTGTTCATAGAAATCTATGTAGTACAAGTCGTTAGTTCTTCTGTTTCGTTCTGTTCTGTTTCGGTTCAACCTGTGAAAATCAAAAAATTGTTAAGTAATTGTTAGTGACAGCATAAATTAAATAAAAATATTTTGAAACAAATTGTGATTGTGATTTTAGAATTAAAAAATAATAATTTTTGAAATAAAAACATAAATTAATATTGAAACTTAACAATGGAGGTTGCAAAACTCATCGCTTTAGCGGAAATCTGCGACCCTTCTGGTCCGAAACAGCTGATAAGTTACTACAGAAAAAGTAAGTAGTCAAATTTAGAAGCAGAACGGCACAGCACAGAACAGCAACAGAAAGTAAAGACTAATGAAGCCTTTACAAATAGAATAATTTACTGACGAAAGAAACGTCAACCGTAAATATCTCAAATGTAATGTGAACGGTTGTGTTTAGTGTTTTAAAACACCACAGCCAATGGTATCATCTATTGACATTTAACATTAGCTTGTCATTGAAAATCCACCACTAGACTGTAGCACTACTGAATAAGTAGTTCTTTTGGAACCACATGGAGACATTGGCACCAAAGATTCACTAGTAAATTTTAGGGGCTCTAGTATACAATATCGATATTTCCTTGATCGTTGTCAATAGTAAAATTATAGTAATTTTCTAGTAACATAGTTAAATAGTGCTACTGATTAGGTGTACCCCAACCAATGTAATCGCCTATTAACATATAACATACGGTTGTTATTAAAAATCTACCAGTAGACTTTAGCACTATTGAGAAGGTAGTTCTTTTATGACCATATGGAGATATTTGAACCAAAGATTCACTAGTAGATTTTAGTGACGCTCGTCTACATATATTTATTTAATATTCTTGCATAGCATAACAAAAAGGAAAAACAAACTATTGACGCGTTCATTGACAATATCACCAGAAATACACTAGAACTCTGTTGTCTCTAACGCATCTCTACTCGCGCATAAAAGGAAAGTTTTCGACTTTTTAACTAGTGCAATTGCCGCTGGAGAAAGAGTATTGACATACAGACATATGGTTCTAGGCTGACTAGAAGGTTGGTGACAAATTATTTTATTATCACATACATACACCCAGAGAAAAAACAGCTTAAAATCTATAAAAACCATATTGAATTAATAAGAAATATTAACGAAAGTCTAGTCATGTTGAAATTTCTTATTTCAATATAGAAAATTTTAATTTATAGTATTAATTTATTAATTTTATTAATTGTTTTTAAATATCTCAATATACATTTTCTATTATATTGAAAATTATTGAATGAATGTGAGGCGTTCTTATTTTTAAGTTGCAGCTTTTCCCTGAGTGTATATCTTTCAAGAGAGGCTGTAGTGTGGTTCCTTTGAGGAGCCGTACGAGAGGGGTCGAATCGTGACATCTGTGAACGTACAACTCGTCACGTAAAAACACCATTTTCGGATTATGACATACGAGAACATACTGAAATCCCATTCAGCTTATACGATTTATGTATCACTTATTTTATTTTCTTACGATTGTCGGATCCTATCATGGATGTGACAATTTGAGCCCAGTTTATACAGTGTAGGAAAATTCAGAATATTCGTAAATCGCTCCAAAAAAGTGACAAAATTTATAAGAAATGGAAGTTGAAAAATAATTTTTTTTAATTAGTTGGTTTGATTTTTTTTTTTCTATATACGAGTAACATTTCGAAACATTTAAAATTATGTATGAAGATATTCAGCCTTATTCAAAAAAATATTTTACTTGAGCTTTAAAGTTCATAGTAGATACCAAGTACTTTAAGGCTAACATAGCTTTGTTAAGAAATCATATGCAAAAGACAACTTTAATTATTTTGTCATTTAATAATAAATTCTGGTAACACCACCATGTTCAACAACCATTTCGCAGCTTATGATGTACAACATCGAATACAATTTCATTCGAGTATTCAACTAATTTTGATGTGTAAACATCTATACGCTAGGGGGTAAAAATCTTTTGACTTTGATTTCTTGCTGAGATTTCTTTGCATTGTCAAATCGGTGTGAGCTATGTATGAGTGTATTAGTGTTTGAAAGAAGCAATACCAAGCAGAGAAACAAGTCGACCGACTCGAAGCCGACGGTGCGCCGCCGCCGGTTATTTTTCTGTATATTTCCGTACAGCAAAAGTGAAAATGAATAGTAAAAGATACGGACTTGAAATTTGGCCACTACAACAACAAATACATGAGAGTTAAATACTAAAGGGTGTTCCAAAACGAGCAACGAAAAATGTTAAAATCCCATGTAATATACATACAATTGTATGTAAATATATACACTTGAAATTTGTAAAGTTAGTGTATTTTTATAGACTACAACAATTAACACTAAATTTAAAAAATTTTAATCTATGGGTGTTCCATCAGTTAATGCAATTTTGACTTTGTAACTTTGACAACTTGCTGTATCTTGGAAACCGTAAGAGTAAAACTCTTGAAATTTTCAAAAACGGTAAAACTAAAAAATCAAAAAAATATAAAATCGCCAAATATAAAAAAATCGCCAAAACGAAAAAAGCACCAAATTAAAAAAAGTCTAGGACTAAAATAAATCGCGAAAAACCGGAAAAATCGCCAAAAATGAAAAAACACAAACAAAAAAATCGCCAATATGAAAAAATCGCCAATATGAAAAAATCGCCTAAATAAAAAAACCCTAAAAACAGAAAAAAAATCGCCAAAATGAAAAAAGCCCCAAAAAACAAAAAAAAAATCGCCAAAATGAAAAAATTGTGAAAATTAAAGAAACCCAAAAAGAGAAAAAAACGCCAAAACGAGAAAAAGGCGATAAAACTGAAAAAATTGTTTAAACTGAAAAAACATAAAAAAGAAGAAAGCTAAATCAAAAAAAAAAAATGATGAAAACCGAATGTGCGCGAGTCAAAGTCGCACTTTACTGAATTTATTTTAATTGCAATGCGTACACAACAACTAAACGATGAACAACAGGAATTAAAAATTAAAAAGTAAAAGTAAAGGCATTTACCATAGATGAGCACTGCAGTACCACTAAATTTTCAGTAAAAACAATACAAAATGTTTAACAAGTAAATTTTTACTGATTACTAAAATTTTTTTCTACAATTTTTATAAATTGCCTAAATGATTTGTTATATGATGCGGTGCATTGAATTTTCAGTAATCAGTAATGCCCGTATTCATAATGAAATTCTACCAAGTGGCTAAATGTTTTTCATACAAAAGTTTCAAAATTTGAATGAAAAAATTTTGCCACTTGCTACAATTTTATTATGATTACGGCCCTACGAATTTACTGGTAATGCAAATTAAATTTCATTAGCAGTAAAAATTTACTGAATTTTTTTAGTAATTAGTAAATTTACTGCTTACTGCAATTTTGAATGCAGTACATATACATATACTGCAGTGTGCCCATTTACTAACCAAATAAGTTTAATATAACAAAAATCAAAAATTTTAAAAACCCCCGACTTTTTTCAGAAAAGATGTTATATCTTCTAAACGGCTGGACCGATTTTCTTCAAACATAGCTAAGAACCCTCTCGATCAAGTCGTCTTTCAAACAGAAAAAAACTAAATGAAAATAGGTCCAGCCGTTTGGCCTATACGTGGACACGGACAGACACACAGATACACAGAGACTCAGACACACACTACAAACTTATAACACCCTTTTTTTTAGTCGGGGGTTAAAAACAAACAAAAACCAACAAATTCATATGTATTTACAATATTGAAAGTTTTGATACTTTTAGTTAATTAATTTAAAAAAAGATACTAAAAGCATAAGTACTTCCAACTTAAAAAAAAAATTTTCATTACTAGATGTTTACACATCTCCTCTGTGATCGGACTCACATTGCTTTTTTTTATTTTATTAAATACATGTTTATTATCTTGAAGTTAAGCATCATAATTTATAAAATATAAGCTTCTGACATGGAAGCAAAACAGATAAACATTTTTATGAAGTAAAAGTTAAAAAAAAAATATGATGAATATAGAAAAATTATCTCAATTTATTTTATTCGAACGAAACGAGTATTTGAATATCCAGTTTTTTTTCGATTCGTTTTGATTGAATGTACATCACTAAAACATTTTTGTATAATTGTATTTATTTGAATATTTTTTATGGATTTTGCTACGTATTTCAAATTAGTTGGATAATTTAGTGATATTTTCCATCACATGACAGAAATAATAAATTTAAGATAAGAGCTAGCACTTCTAGCTTCATTTTCAGATGTAACATGAATCAGTAAGTGCTATATTAATAAAAATATTTGAGGTACAAAACACACATTTTGGAAATATCAACTTAATGTAGCCTTAACTACTACTACTTTAGAATTTTGATATAATAATTTTTTTTTGAATACAACTTTACTTAACATTGCTTTTCAAAGCTTTGTTAAGTTTTTTTGAATACGACCCATTGGATTTATTTTTTAATTTATAGCCGCCCAATTTTGTAAAACACAACGCCAATTTTATATGAAAAAAAAACTTAAAATAAAAAAAGACAAAACACATTTAATATTTCTCAACGCTAAGCGTTACAAAATAAGGCCCTTGATTTTCATAACAACTTTAAACGTTTAGAAACGTTGTGTTTTACAAAATATGGCCATAAGTTGTGCTTAGAACTCAATATTTAAAAATTTATTTTGGAATACAGCTATTGAAGCATGTATGTATGTATGTATTTGTGTATACATATTTGAAAATGTAACACATAATAAGTTCAATATTTATTTTCATTTAGAAATTTAAAACATTAATTTGCGGTTTTTGTTTTGGAAAAAAAAACTGTGATATTTATATTTTCTTATTAAAATGCGTTGTTTTGTTTAGATTTTTGTTTTTTTTTTAATCAAATTTTTAATGTTATTATTATTCTATAAATACCACAATAAATAAATAACACCGTTTATTTTATTTGTTTGAAGTTAAAATGAAAATTTTGTTAATTTATGCTGATAGTTTTTCTTTATTACTTTGCCTTTTGTACAGATTTTTATAGCTTCTATTTATGTATAAATTTCTATTCGCTTGGTCTTAAATAAACAAACGTTTTAATGTACCTCTAAAAATTGACTGAATTCATAAAAATTTTGAAAATTGCTTTTATAAAATCCCCCTCAGATGCAGTATTTTTTTTTTTATTTAAATGAAAAATCAAATGAAAACAAGAACTCAAAAAGAAAATTCTCTTTTTCAAATATGTAACGCGAATGATTGTTCTCATTATAAGAGAATTCTACCCCGCATAATATTTTTATATAAGAGAAATGAGATTTGAAAAGAAAATTTGAAGAATTAATAATTTTGGAGAAAATTGGGAGACGTGGGGTGGATGTATGCAAACAAATATAATGATGATGCCGGACCATTAAGTTTAAAATATCAAAATTATATTGGATTTTATTTTCATGTACGGAATAAGAAAAATTCAAATTTATTGAGCGAAACATCAACTCAGCTAAATAATTGCAGTATTGTACGAATACCATTAACTTACAAGCTAACTAACATCAAGGCGAATTCAGTATCAGTACAACAATTTTACAACACAAAAAACAACATGTAGTTTGCTATGCTACAAAACTAATCTGTCAAAAGATTTCTGAGGAAATTTTGACATTTTGGTTCAAATTGCTCAATTTTGCATCAACAGCTGATAATCAGCCGGGCTGATAAGGTCACCTGATACTGAATTCGCCTTGACTAACATCATGCTGCAGCAGAATCCCAGTTGACTATTTTTGTAATCTCAAAATTTTCTTACACCCAGCAAATACGAAATTAGACATTTGAAAAATCGAAAATACTCCAAAATTTATACATACATATTTTATAAATCTATATATAAATATAATAATTCTTTCTGCCAAAAAAAACCCCGACTTCAATGCAAAGACCTGATATAAGAAGATAAGAAGTACGTGTTAAGTCTTGTAAAAATCGGTAAATTATAACCACTTAATATTAAATATCAAATTTTAATGGGCGTGACGCCGCCCATTTTTTAAATGGAGGATTGTGTCTATTGTAGGGCTCAAGGTGTGTGGTAAGTTTCGTAAAAATCGGTTAAGTTGAACCGCGTGAAATATTATAATAAATTTTAATGGATGCAACACCGCCCATTTTTTCAACTTACAAATTGTTTAATTACAAGAAACAAAGGTGTTTTATAGGTTTCGCAGCAATAAGTGGAATATCATAAAATGAAATTTTAAAAAAAATTTTGGCGTGTCCCCGCCCACTTTTTTACAATGGGACCAAACGAATTTTTATAATCGGTCTAAAGGTCACCGAGTTATGAAGTAATACCGCTAAAATAAAAATAGAGACGAATTGTTAGCCCCCTTCTTTTTTTGAAGTCGGTTAAAAATGAATGTTTGTTTGTATGTCCGTTATGTGCGGCAGAAACGTTTATCCGATAGCGATTAAATTTGGTGCACTAACCTTGCGAAAGGGGGGGGGGGGGGGGAATTCTGCCCCTCCGAAACGTTCAAGCCGATTTTAATGAAATTTGAAACATAGATAGATCTGCGTCTAAAAAGTAAGAAATTGATCATAGACATTTTCCAAACTAGAACCAGGAGGAAGTAAGGGGACAATTCCCGAGTCTCAACTCGATTTTGTTGATATTTAAAATACAGATACCGCTTCGTTTAGAAGAAAACATACTCTATATACCTTCTCAAAAGTAAGTAAGACAAGCAAGGGGCAGGGGATGAGTCCTGCTCCTCCGAAAGTTTGAAATCTATTTTAATGAAATTTAAAGCATAGGCGTAGCGAAGCATACCGTTTGTAGCTGGTATTCAATAATATCAAGTGCCTTTTGATTTATATTGCACAAAAAGACAACATTGTACAATAATTATTTCCCACAACTCATATCACAAAACATTATCTTTCTTAATTTATGTAAGCTTTTTGTAGGTATGTTTTTATCACGAAAAATTTATTATACAATTTCTTAAGCTACGGTCACACTTGTCAAACATTTGCCCAAAAAAGCGTAACCACTAAATGTTAATGAAAAATCTTTCAATTCAGACAAAAGTTTGTCAAGTTAAAGAGTAGCCAATATTGTTGGATTCTAGGACATTGTGCATTAGTTGTGTTCGAAACTGTTTAATATGACAAACAACTGTCTGGATCAAAACTTTTTTCATTAGTGTGTGCTTTTTTGAGCAAATGTTTGACAAGTGTGACGGTAACTTTAAACACACTCGTTTTTGTACATTTAGTTTAGCAATAAAGTATGTAGTCAATAATATTGTATAGTTTATAGATTACCTTTACAGGTAATATTTAAAGCCACAAATTTATTTTAAAAAAATGTAAGAACGGAAATGTCCAAATTTAGTTTTCTGACTTATAAGATTTTATGTTGTAGCAATAAATTACATCTAGCCCATCTAAATAAGAAAAAACTCTTGAATTATTATTTAATCTATTACAAAAAAGGCGTAGTCTAAGTCGAAATACGAAAACCACTATAAAGGGGGTTAACTTGCCCTGATTTATTAGCTTTTTTGTATCATATACACAAGTCTTTGGTTGTGTATGTATTTATTTGCAATTGCTTTCTTAAATACGAGCCGCCAGAGAAACGTTTGCAATTTTCATAATTTGGGAATCGTTTGAAACCCGTTCATCTGGCGGTGCTTACTTTTAAAATATCCCACAATATTCTTATTTTTTTCTATTTGCAAAATTCTATTCTATTTGAACGCGATTTTTTGTAACAAGTGGAACATCAAAAAATTTTAAAATATTTTATTCGTAAAGAGAATTACAAAACGACATAATATGCCAGCTAACAAAGAGTAAACGTATTTTTCCTTATGTGCGAAATAAAACAAAAATCGAACAATGACATTAAACACATACGAGGATGAATCAGTGACTTTTTGAATTTCCCGTCTTTTAATTGGAATGGCAACACTGCTACTGTCAACAGGAAACTGCGTCATTTAGATCGTGTTTGGCAGTCATTGATAGCAGACTACTCCGCGTTTTGAGAAGAAATGGCCTATTTCCCACCTGCGAAAGAAAACGTTCGACTCACAATTTATATTGAAAACCAAAACAAATTTTCGTATTTTATTGTTGTTTTCAATACAAATTGTAAGTCGAACGTTTTCTTTCGCAGGTGGGAAATAGGCCAAAAATTAAAAAAAGTGAATTTCGTGTGCTCATTAAGCATTCGGCCCTGTTCTGTAAACCGAAACCGAGTAAATTTCTCGTTTTCAAAAAATTAATAATTGTCCTGCAGACATGTTTAAAATCATACACGATACTTTTCTTTCAGATATGATATTTGGGAATCTAAATAATAAAAAAAAATTGAAAAAATCTAAAAAAATATTTCTAGTCGGAGTTAGTTTTCTAAAATCATGCGGTTTCAAATCGATCGGTTTACAGATCAGGGCCGATTATTTTTTACGGAAAAATTCATCACTCAAAGCAAGGCTAAGGCTAACCTAACCTAACCTAAGGCTAAGGCACTCTTCACCATCAATTTCAATGGTAAAAAAGTGCTTTACTGAATTTCGTTGTGACCGTACAAGCCGAACGTTCTGAACGCCTATTTCAGGGGGTCTACTGTGTAATTCAAAACGAACGGCAGTGTTTTCGAATTTGTATGTTTATAACAAGTAAATTGGAAAGCATTTTCTTTCGTTTCGAATTACAGAGTATCACCCCAGGTCTCTAGATCTGAAACAATTGAAAGAAAAATCTACGATATGGATTTAGCCGATCGGAGATTGAAACTGAGAGAGATTAACGAAGCCATAGGCATCTCACATGGCTCAGTGGTTTAAATTTTTAGTGATCACTCATACCCAGAAGACTTTCCGCAAGATGGGTACCGCAAATTGTTTACGTGGCAAAAATCCATGAATTGGGCTACGAATTGCTCCCTCAATCGACCTATTTACCAGATTTAGCCCCGAGTGATCATTTCTTGTTCCCAAACTTGAGGAAATGGCTCGGCAGAAAGATATTTGACTCCAACGACGAGTCATCTCACAAACAAATTCCTATTTTGATGACCTCGACAAATCATATTTTTCGGCAGGGATTAAAAAAAATTCGGGAGACGTTGAACTAAGTGTATAGAACTCAAAGGGAGGTTATGTTAAAAAATACAAAAATTTTTTTTATAAAAACCTGAGTTTCTTCAAAAAGTCACTGAGTAATGACCTACCTTCGTATTTATGTATGTCTGATTCTGCTTTTTTTTCTTGTTTTTGGTCACCTGTTATGTCTACACATACTCACATTAATTGTTCGTTGCTAGTGAGATATGTACAGCCTGTCAAGGAAGAATTTGCACATTGAATATATTTATCAATTTTTAAATTAATAAATATATAATATGCCCCTATCACGGTTTTCAATTTTTAAAATAGTTTGGTTGGGATTGATAAATTTGCATTGCCATTCTCAACCAAATTAACGGTTGACTTTTTAGTCGTGTTTTGGTATTGTCATTTACAACTCTGCGTAAGTTTGGTTGAGAAAAATGCTGAGTATACACAACTGGGTTTTCTTGGTGTGATATGTCAAACTTAATATTTTAAGTTGGTAACGCGATGATAATTTTAACTAAAAAAACAGTTGTGGTTCATAATACTAAAATACAGTTTGGTCGAGTGTAAGTTTGGTCGATTCTTAGACGACCAAAATTAATTTAGTTCACAACCATGATAGGGGCCATAATTTTGTTTTGTAACATGTTTTTTTATTTCATATATCTATTTATATCCTGCGGCAAAGAGATTTAATTTTTTTTTTTCATAAAAACAAGGAACAAAAATGTATCAAAAACAATTATGCTCAATTTTGTTAGTGTCAAAAAAATCTTCACACTTTTATTTTTATTTTTAGGAAACTCTTGACTATTAGCGATTAGCAGATTACTTAGGATAGGATTTGATTTTTTTTTTTGTAATATTAAGCGGTCTAGACACTATCGAAATACTCATACTCATCAATCATCAGTATTTGCGAAAATTTTGTATGTACTGCAGTGGCGATGATTGATGAAAATGAAAAAGTTTTGATTTTAGGCATGCTTGATGTTACATTTTGATGTGTTTCTTGTGTTTGTTTATCAAGCACCAACACATTTTAAATGAGATTTCAGGCTGACGGATAAAAAAAATATTACACTCAAAATAACGACATGTACTAGTTATTATTAAGAAAATTTTTTTTCTAAATTTAAGTACAAAAAATTTCTAAGCTTAAGTAAATTTTTCTAAGTCCAAGTAAATTTTTACAAAAATCTAGTAAAAATTACTTAATATGAGTAAAGAATATAGTTCATATCCTTAAAAATAGTTCACAATGATTGATGAAAATCAAAAAGTTTTGATTTTAGGCATGCTTGATGTTAAATTTTGATGTGTTTGTTGCATTTGTTTATCAAGCACCAACACATTTTAAATGAGATTTAAGGCTGACGGATGAAAAAAGAAATATTAGATTTAATTTTTCTTTTATTATTTTTAACCCCCGACCAAAAATAGGGGTGTTATAAGTTTGTAGTGTGTGTCTGTGTGTCTCTACAAGTACACGTACAGACCAAACGGCCAAACCGATTTTTATTTAGTTTTTTTCTGTTTGAAAGATGATTGATCGAGAAGGTTCTTAGCTATGTTTTAATAAAATCGGTCCAGCCGCGTAGAAGGTATCTCATGTTTTCTGGAAATATTCGGGGGTTTTTTAAATTTTTAGTTTTTGTTATTGATAGCTTTTTTCTCAAACCACCTGCCATTATTGACACTAAATTTTCTTTGAATATTAAAATCAAACTAAAAATTAATGCTTGATGGGTCATCTAGCATGCGTAAATGAAAACAAGCAGCACATGTACACGAAACTGATTTACAAATCATCTGAATTGAATTTTTTGCACATATATTATCACATTTATCATGGCGTCCCAATAGTCAACGGATTGGTCTTCTCTGTACTTACTAAGAATTTTTTTGAACTGATCTTAAATACCCAGCTCAAAAAATTATATATGATCCATATATTTTTAATATATGAATGTATATAACTATATATGAATATGTATGAATTTATGTATGGAAATGTATGGGATTATGCATGGCAAAACTATTATATATGAACTAATATATGGACTAATATATGATATGTATTATAATATAGTTATTTTAGTAATTTAATTTATTGGTCAACAGTGCGATTTTGTGACTCAAGAGAGTATGAATATGAACTTTGCATACTGTAGAGGGAATATTTACACATACATGTATGAAAAGGTATGAAAATATAAAATCATATATGCCCATATACCCTCATTTTTCGGATCCGAACCATATATGGGATATTATATATGCTCCATACATATTTTTTTAGCTGGGTAGTTGCTTTTTAATAAAATGTGCCAAACAATTTCATACGAAACAACACATACAGCTCTTGGGCAAGTGTTCTTGCGGAAATCTTTAGATTATGGATTGCTTTTCTTACAATTAAGTGCTCATTGCGTTTATTTCCTTTAGAATTAGGCCCAAGTCAACAATTTACTCCCAATATACCATTTATTTCACTACACGTTGTAAATGGTTCTTCTTGATACCGAAAAGAAGTCTAATCGTCGCTTCAAATAACGAGCTGGTTCGATAAAGTTTTTGCAGTTTAAGAGTAGGGCATTATAATAGTGTAATAACATCGATTTTTTTGTTTTAACATAATCACCCTTATTCCAGTTGTCAATATCGACGTCACGTCAACACAATATGAAAAATTGGGATTTGTTTACTGGCTGCTAAGAAAAATGTTGTGCTATTGGCAGTCCATTTCTGTACCCTAAGGTATAGAGAATAGCACGACCCTGTGAATTTTGGGCATTGTATTGACGAATAATGGTGAATAGCACCTTTTTTATAATATAAATTAAAAAGGAGAATTTGTCTTTAATTTGAAAACTAGTTCTTGACATACTGTATATATTACCTGTAATTTGTGTTACTTTTACGTCAGATGGATACATTTGTTATATATAGTACATACATACATACATATATATATATATATATATATATACATGGAATGGAAATGTACATAGTAAAACCATGTTATTATGGAAACTAAACAAGACATTTTTTAATTAAATTGCGATCTAGAAAAATTAATCTAATTAATTTTATACAAATAGTTAAAAGTTTATATATGAATGGATATGTGTATATTAGTGTCCTGCATAAGACATCTTATAAGAACTTTCAAGACATGAGGGATTTTTCAAATGCTTTACTACAGCGAAATCCTATAAAACAAACGTTAACAACACTGTTTGCAAGAAATTTGTTTGAGTATTGCAGGTATAAGAGTAAAGAAGAAAACACTTCGTGACGGAAGAATTTGTGATACTTGCTTCTTTCTACGCATGAGCGCGTGTACAATAGATACCTGCGTAAACAGTATTTAAATGTAAATACGTCATGATTTTTAAATGAATTCACGTCGCATGTATTATACTAAACCAATAATAAATGCTGTCGTACTATAAGCGAAGAACGATGGATGTATTGGTGTACGTGGAAATATATGGGATTATACATGGCAAAACTATTATATATGAACTAATATATGGACTAATATATACAATATATTATAATATATGAGCTCATATATTTAAATTTCATTATGAAGCTCTTCATATGTGGATCCATATATAGATATAAGATTTAATATATGGAGACATATAAGAATGTATGCATACATGATATTTCACATAAGATCGTTTTTGCAATCAAAAAAGCTAAGTATTTTATCACTGGTGAACTGGAAATCCATTAGAAAATACATACGGCATGCAAAGTTTATGTGCGTACCCCAATGTTTAAAAAAGAAAAGCTTTTGTTACAAAAAAAAACATTCTTGCATGATTTTATACATAGTGGATCAAATAATCAAAAGGATAATCCAGTCATTAATTTTATAGAAAATAACAGAATTCTCTTGATAAGAAACAGAGATCATATTACTGAAAAAATATATTGAAAACTATTGTTAGACGAATTATTTTTTCTTTTATAATTAACTGCATTAGTTTTTAATCTGAATTCTTAATTCAATTTTATGTACGAATATCAGTTTTGTGTTTTTTAAATAATTGATTCACCTTTTGACTTAAAATGAGGAATGAAATGAGTTTTAGTTCGATTTGAATTATTTGTCCAAACAACCTCCCTGTTTAAAATCTAAAAAAAATTAATTTTAGTATTTTAATTTATTGTTCAACAGTGCGATTTTGTAAACTTTGCATACTGTAGAGGGAATATTTACACATACACGTATGAAAATGTATGAATATATATAATCATATATGCCCATATACCCTCATTTTTTGGATCCGAACCATATATGGGATATCATATCTGCTCCATATATATTTTTTTAGCTGGGTTACTACAAAAGTGGCGGCCAATTTTCGAGCATTACGGCGTGATTATGGTTGTCGTAGTCGACCTAAAGAATTGGCAAGGTTATAAAGAAATTTTAAAGGGACTGTAGGCGCTATTATCGCAATGCGCACTGTCAAAAATTTCACTTGTGGTAATGAAAGTGTGACGTATAGTCCGAAGAACCACCAATTTAGAGCGATATGGCCGTAGGACAACCGACTTTTTTTTTTGGCATGCATTTGTATATTATGAATTGGGCGATATGTTGTTGTCGATGCCACGAGCCACCGAACACGTCACCAAGATCATGCGATTTGACACTATTAGACTTTTTTGTAGGGCTAAGGCAAAGATTATGTAATCTAAAGTTGGAGCATTTGAAAACCAACATTCGTCATGTTATCGCCGAGATACCGACCGAAATGAAAGAAAAAATGGTCAAAACGTACCCCAAATGGATCTACTTCTGTAACCAATCTAGAGGCAGTCATTTATATGATATTGTATTTAGTATCAAATGACAAGGTCCAAGCATTACAATGAAATAAAAGTTGCTTGATGTTATGTTATTGGAGGAGCAGATATAGAATGTGATTTATGCCCTACTTTAGTACGAAGATTTAGGACGTTTTTTGTTTGAAAATACTTTTGAATTCTTGTGTTTGAATTCTCTAAATTATTTTATTCAAAAAAAGAAGAAAAAAGGTTGTTGTCTTTGATAATGAAAAATAAAAATATTATTGCCATGTTTTTAAAACATAAAAATTAAATTAAAGTATTATACAATAGCTTGAATAACAAAAATTAAAAATTTTAAAAACCCCCGACTTTTTCCAGAAAAGATGTTATATCTTCTAAACGGCTGGACCGATTTTCTTCAAACATAGCTAAGAACCCTCTCGATCAAGTGATCTTTCAAACAGAAAAACTAAATGAAAATCGGTCCAGCCGTTTGGCCTGTACGTGGACACGGACAGACACACAGAAACACAGGCACACAGACACACAGATACACACTACAAACTTATAACACCCCTTTTTTTAGTCGGGGGTTAAAAATATATGAAAAATTATGTGTTGGATATAATGTTTGGAACAAAATCATAAAGCAAATACATGAACCTTCTAGCATAGACAATAAATAATAATTGTTTTAAAGAATCACAACTTCGGCTTTTTTTTTCGTCCATAGACAAGACGATACAATCGTCGAACGGAATTAGGACATTATTCTCCTCGGGATCAGTACGTGTAATTTATATTGCATTCGGATGTAGGATTGAAAAAGTAAAAAATGTTCAGTAGTTTCAATAAACTAATAACAGTATCGTGAGTCTTCTCGCTTAATTTCGAAATAAGTATAAAGTTTTAATTGAAAGTTTTAAATAGCTCAGACCCTCCCTTATTTCGGTTGGTGGTGTAAAAAATTATCAAAACATGTAGCATATTACGATCAAGAAGAACATTAGATTGTTGGACGCCAACTACAAATAATATAAAAAATTATGATAAACCAAATATAATATATCCACAATTTTAAATTGTGCTATTAACAAAAGTGTTGAAAAATGTATGAATATTTTTATTTCTCACTAAAAATGATTAATTGTCACATATACATACATATGTATGTATATATTTATACATAAAGGGTGTTTTTTATTGAGTTATAGAACTTTAAGTTGGCATCACTTTTTTAACTGGCGGCCATTTTGTCAGCTGTCAAGTGATTAATATTTAGTTTGGTTTGCCATTTCATCATGAACAGGTTGACAAAAGAACAACGCTTGCAAATCGTGCAAATTTATTTCGAAAATAATGGTTCAGTTCGCGAAGTTTACCGCAAGCTCCGTCCATTTTATGGTCGACATAATCGTCCATCAGAGCAATTAATTCGGTTAACCATGGATCGTTTTCGCACTACGTTTACTCTATGTGATAATACGCATCCGCAGAGACGTCGAACAGTGCGCACCGAAGAAACAATTGCCGCTGTAGAGCAAAGTGTTGAAGAGGACCCGAATGAATCGATTCGCCACCGTGCACAGCAATTGGAGCCGACTAACCGACTATTTTGTTCCCGAATTGGATGGCATGAATGTGGATGAGTTGTGGTTCCAACAAGACGGCGCTACATGCCACACAGCGCACGTCACAATCGCTTTATTGAAGGAAACATTCGATGAGCGCATAATTTCGCGGAATGGACCTGTCAATTGGCCACCAAGATCGTGTGATTTGACACCATTAGATTATTTTCTTTGGGGATATGTGAAGTCGCTCGTCTACGCCAACAAACCAGAAACGTTAGGGGACTTGGAAGCCAACATTCGTGGCGTTATTGCCAACATACGGCCCCATATGCTCGAAAAAGTGGTTGAAAATTGGACCTGTAGAATTGGCTTTATTCGAGCCAGCCGCGGCGGCCACATACCCGAAATCATATTTAAACATTAATGACATAAAATTATCCTTCCAATAAAGCCAAATTGATGGACATTAAAACGATTTTCTTGTGTTTTATTTCAATTCGAAGTTCTATACCTCTTAAAAAACACGCTATATATATGAATGTATGTACATGTGTATGTATTATATTTTTTATTAAATTTATTTCGAGAAGTGATTAATTAATTTAATGTCAAAAAAATATGCACTTAATATTAATAAATATATGCTATAGATTTTTATTTGTTACCTTTTGTATACATGAAAAAGAAATTATGGCGCATGCATGCGTATGGGGCATTCCATATGAAACTGAAGGTTTATAAAATATTGATCTTCCAGTTTCATCAAGATTTTAAATATATAGGCAGATATACATAAGTACATACAAAAGTTTTTAAAGCATAATTTCTGCTTTTGGGGCATATTCTAATACATTCTAGATTTTTTTTATTTTAATATGCTTACAAGCTTAATAAGTGTTGAAAAAAATTTTTATTTTTATTTTTCGCCATTAAAATCTCATTTCATATGTTCCAATTTACTTATTTATTGCGTAGTTATTACGGACGTTAGTTTCAATAAAAATACGGTTTTTCTACTTGTGACGTCCTCTGCCTTCAATTGACGTTGAAGGAACATTGTCAATGTATAAAATGTGATTTAGATGTGACAGGCAGCGATTTTATTTGAAAATCGAGGTCAATATATTATTTTATTGCAATAAAAATTATTAATAAAAATCGTGTCTTATTTATCGAAAATACAGTTCCAAAGTTTTAATTCCGATATTGTCGTCTCTTTTGAAATTGAAGTTAAATTTTTACGAATATTCAAAAAAAATTAATTTGCATTATTTGCTTTAGTGAAAATTTTTATGGTAATTTTGTTTTAACGTGCACTTCAGACCCAAATTATTGTTTTTAATAAGGCAGTTATTCTTTGTTAATTTTATAATTGTTTCTTTTTTTGCTTATTTAATTTTGGTCTTATTTTATATGTAAATGTTGATTTAAAAATATATTTTCATTTACAAATAAACCAATTATATTTTATTTTTAAGAGCAAATTTTTTTTTGAGTTTTAAGTGCATATTTTCGAGTTTTAAGTGTATATTTTCGAGTTTTAAGTGCATATTGAATGCGCATACAACACTTTTTTTATAGCATATTTCTGGTTACCCTGGTTATTAAACTACACGTCTATCAATCGAAAACGCGTTTGCGAATTTTTTTATAGTTACCCCTTTTTGAATTTTAGCTAATAATTATGTATATAATTTCCTTATATATAAAAGAAATTCATTATTTTTCCCCCTAAGTATTTTTTGTGACAATTAATAATTTTGCTGACGCTATAGAACAAATTTGAAGCATTTTGGGGAACGAAAACATGTACTTGAAAATGGTTTCATATAGAGCTATGATCCAGTGATTAGGAATCCAATTCGACTTAATGATACATATGTAAATATGTATATTGCCGATTTTTCTGTTTATTTGACACCTTTTTTAACACGATTTTATTACACCGAAGCAACTTGAACTTCATATCACTAACAATCTAGCATTATTCTTTCTTAAGTTTGTTTGTTTTTAAATACGAGTAATAATATAATATACATCCCAGTAAAAAAAAAATGGAAGTCATTCTGAAGGAACCACATTTTCATTGCTTCCAAAAAATCGATATTTTTAATATGCCGATAGTTAGCAGAAAACCAAGTAAAAGTTTAATTTAACCACACAAAACCTTTTAGTTTTTCAATAGTTTTAGTAAATACTCACCAAAATGTTCAAAAAATCGATTTTTTAAAAGAAATTTATGAACTAATTTTGGCCTAAAATTTAGAAGTTATCTGCTTAAATTTACATGAAAACACTGTTAAAATATGTAACTTTTTAAAGTTTTTCCTAGATGAAAATATTACCATAGAACACAAAAAATGAAATTTTTCTTAAAATCGCTTCTAATTCGGTGACTAGGCATCGAAAAAAAGAACTTCTTGCAATGACAACCCTATGTAAAAATCATTAGATCGGATCGAAATTTGAACTACTTCCAGACTGCAAACTCTACATTTTCATGACTTTTTTGGAGTGTCTTATTTTACTGGGATAAATTAAAAACATAATCTTCTTTACCATCTTGATTCGAAGCGATTTTTTCCCCAACATTTTCTGGTAACCCTATGTATAAATAGAAGTTCCATTGTAAAAAAAAAGTGGGGACACGCCCACAATTTTTTTATATAATTTTATGATATTCTACTCATTTGATTGCTGCGAAACCTATAAAACACCTTTGGTTCTTGTAATTACTCAATTTGAAGTTGAAAAAATGGGCGGAGTTACGCCCATTAAAATTTATTATATTTCACGCGGTTCTACTTGACCAATTTTTACGAAACTTACCACACACCTTGAGCTCTAAAATAGACACAATTCTCTTTTTAAAAAAATGGACAGAGTCACGCCCATTAAAATTTAATGCATCTTATTGTGAATGACAACGTCGACGTCACTTAAAGACGACAGTAAAAATTGTCACTTGTCTATTTATTATCAACAACAATTGACTACTTTTAACATGTTACATTAATTTAGAAATACTTAGAGATTAGTAAGAAATTCTAAACAAGAGCATATTGTTGCGGATAAAGAGTAGAAAAGTGACAATCACCCTTGTGTACCCGTTGTCGAAAACAACTGATTCTTTTTGGCAGGTTTATGCTATTTTCTACACTTGAGGGAATGGAAATAGATTGTCAGTTGCACAAAATTGTTCTTGAGAGCGAGTAAACAAGCCCCAATTTTTTGGCATTGTGTTAAAGTGACGTCGATGTCGACAACTGGAATAAGGGTGAATATTTACTGTCGTCTTGATGTGACGACGACGACGCCATCCACAATAAGGGGGAATATTTTATTTTAAGTGGTTCTAGTTAACCGATTTTTACAAGAGCTCTGAAAAACACACATATTGCATTTAAAAAATGGACAGAGACACGCCCATTAAAATATTTCATATTTATTTATTTTTATTATTTATTTTTTTTCATATTTATTTATTTATTTCATATTTCATATTATATTTCACGTACTTCTTCTTATCTTCTTCTATCAGATCTATGCATTGAAGTCGGTTTTTTTTTGCAGAAAGAATTATTAAATGGATATTTCTCTAACCCATAATAATTTATTTCCTTCTAGAAGACATTGACAATTTTGAATATGGTAAAAAACAAAAAGCAATTTGGCTGAGAAACAATTATGTATCTACGAGTATGTATGTATACGAAAAAATTTAGTGACAGTTTTGGGAAAATTTACATGAAACACGCTGCAGCAATAATAACTGCTTGTGGACTTTTGATTTCTTGTTGTTTATGCGCGGGAGCAAAAGTATCGTTTATTTTAAGTTTTTTTTTGTTTTTGCAACAAAAAGACAAAAATAAACTTGGCAACATTCTACGCTAAGTATTGCATAAAAATAAATGAAGTTGAATAAAGTAAATGCATTACTTTTGGAAATATTATGAAAAAAAAATTATTTGCTGTTAGTAAACTTATTTTGATCCATACTGTATGTTCTAATAAAGGAAGCCATTTTGCTAGTTTTCTGTTTTTTTTATTTCTCGCTATAAAATAGATTAAGATTCAGATTTCAGCCCGAGTTTTGAAAATCGAGTTTTCATTAGATATCGAAGTTTTAAAATCATTGAAATCAATTTTGTGTGTATTTGTGCGTGTGTTCACGTTTCACATTGGCTCCGTTCACCTCCAAATTGACGCTGAATTCATTGTTGCGAATTAAGTTTCTTTAATTAAAATTGAATTGATATCGGCTAAAAGGAGATAATCGCCTAGGTTCTACACTCGTAAAATGAAATGAAAGTGAAATTTTCTCTTGGTTTGTGTTCTCAGTTTCGTAAAAGTGATTTAAAAAGTAAAATTTCATTTTCAGTTTGTTTCAAATGAAATTGAAGTGTTCTGTAATCCAATTTCACTACAAAAAAAGTAATTTGAATTCGGCAGCAAACAACATTGTGAAAGAAAATACTTTTTAGTAAAAATGAAATATTTGTAACAATTTATTGCAAAAATACGAAAATGTAAGCAAATAAATAACATTTTTATATAAATTCTTTTTTATGGTTTATTTTATTTGTGTTTTAAAGGGGTAAGAACAAAAACCAGGAGAAAGAGGTGGCGTTGTTAAAATATGTGGAAAAAATCCCCGATTAGCTAAAGAGTTCTGTAAGTGATTTCTTCAATGCGTTTAGAAATTTTTAGCGAACTTGCAATTTTTTCGCGAACTTGCGATTTTTCGCGCGTTTTTTCCGAGTTTATTTTCTTTTTAACAGCTTTGGCTACTTCTAATAAATTTCAAGGCTTGTTTCCGATTTTGCAATTTCTCGCGAATTTTTATTGTTCGCAATAAAAGCGAGTTTTTGCAAGTGTTCTGCTTCCTATGAGTTTTCGCGAATTTTAAACAATATTAGACTTTGCTATTATGCCACTTTTATTAAGTTTTTGCGAATTTTCGCCATTTTGTTTACCGAATTTTTAGCATTCCTTAAAGTTTTAGCGATTTTTAATATATATTATGGCTTGTTTAAAATTTTGAAAATTTTCGCAAATTTCTGTTATTTTTGCGAAAGATGTAAGCTTTGCAACGTTTTTGGCTTTCTTTATCTATTTTTAATTTTTGCAACGTTTTTGGCTTTCTTTACTTATTTATACAGGGTGGGCCAAAAGAAACCAAGGGGTGTAAAAGTTTAATAACTTTTTTGTTTATTAATTTTTTTTTTATTTTTTCTTTCAGATTATATAGACAACACTTGGAGAATTTATAATGGAGAGGTTCACAACTGAACAGAGAACCAGAACAATAGAATTTTATTATTTAAACCAGAGATCAATTATTTTAACGCAAAGAGCATATCGTCGACATTTTAACGTCAGAATTTCGCCCTCTGAAGCGATGATTCGTTGCTTAGTTAATCGTCATCACCAACATGGCAGCGTAAGAGATTTGCCTCGAACCGGTAGACCACGTTTAAGTCGCACTGCGGAAAATATTGAACGAGTATAGCAAAGTGTTAACGAAGCACCAGAAACATCTGGCAGAAGGCGTTCTGCTCAGCTAGAAATGTCTCGTACGTCACTACGGCGCATTTTAAAAAAAGATTTACAGTTATACCCATATAAGGTGCAATTGGTCCAAGAATTAAAACCCGCAGATCATCGGCAACGTCTAAATTTTGCAGTTAAATTTCAAGAGTTGGCCAGAAATGAAATCAACTTTATTGAAAATTTGATTATGAGTGATGAAGCTCATTTTCATTTGAATGGCTTTGTTAATAAGCAGAACTGTAGGTTCTGGGGTTCTCAAAATCCAAGAGCCATTCATCAACGCCAATTGCACCCCATCAGGTGTACAGTATGGTGTGGGATCACATCTGAAAATGTCATTGGACCCTACTTCTTCGAGAATGAAGATGGAAGTGCTGTAACCGTAAATGGAGAGCGGTATCGGTTTATGATAGAAAATTTTTTACGTCCTGCTCTTGAAAACAGACCTGGTATGTGGTTTCAGCAGGACGGAGCCACTGCCCATACTGCCCGAGACACAATGGCACTTTTAAGTCAAATTTTTGGAGAGCGAATAATTTCTCGAAATTCTGAAATTATTTGGCCAGCGCGATCGCCAGATTTGACAGCACCCGACTATTTTCTTTGGGGTTTTTTGAAGGAGCGAGTGTATATGAACAAGCCAGAGACAATCCTTGAACTCAAGGCAAACATTGTTGCAGAAATTCGAACGCTACAGCCACAAGTTTTGAAAGATGTTATGGAAAATGCTCTAAAAAGAGCCCATCAGTGCGAAGCTGAAAACGGTGGTCATTTAAGAGACATCATTTTTCATACTTAGTGTAAAAAAATTTCCATTTTGTATATTATATAATCTGAAAGAAAAAATAAAAAAAAGTTAATAAACAAAAAAGTTATTAAACTTCTACACCGCTTGGTTTCTTTTGGCCCACCCTGTATTTAGGGACTTAAAATTGAAATTTTTGCAAGCTTTGGCGAATTATCATAATGTTTTGCGCTTTCTCCCGAGTTAACCTTACAGTTTTAGCGAGTTTAATCAATTTAAGTTTATTGTTTGTTTCCAATATTGTGAATTTTCAACATTTCCGCAATGTGTGATTTATCCGACTTTTAATCAAGTTCAAGGCTTGATATAAATTTTTGCATTTATTTTTATTGCAAGTTCATAATCATAATTTTTTTGGTGTGAATATACATATATGCAAATATTGGGTCGTCGAATTTAATTGTGCTTTAAAAGACGAATTTTCGCAACGAGTTCTTTAAAGCAAGTTCGTCGAACTATGCGAAGTTCGCCGTTAGTTCCAATTGTATTTATAGAATAAGATGTGTTTTTTCTATGTTGCTTGAAATATTTATTTGAAATAAACTGGGAATGAAATCGTCGTGGAAAAAAAGTTTCATTACTTTTCTAGAACACAGTGATATCGACTTTTCGGAATTAAAAACATTTTCATTTTCATATTGTAGTGGAATGTAGAACCTGGCCGAATGTTAAATACCGGTGGCTTTCTTCTCATTTGTTATTGTTCTTCTTCTTGCTTTTGTAAAAAATTGTATTGGACATAAACGAGTGTGAGTGATATGAAGTCACACTTGTCAGCTGAAAAAAAATTTTGAATTCACATTGATTGATATTTTTTTGATTAACCCTGCATTTACACATGCAAGTGCCTTGCATGCAAGCTCTGTGTACGTATTATCAACGAAAATTTCGCACAAATGCCCGACTGTCTTGCAACTTGCATGTTTGCCTTTTAGTGCAGAGTTGTCCATAACATAAAAAAGTTTAAATTTAAGGGAAACAGATATTGTTAAACTTTATTCGTATTGTTTCAATGTTATTTATGTCTAAAAAATTAATAAACTGCTCGATATATGAATATTTAAGAAAAAAAATTATTAAATTAGCTTTTAAATGTATTTAAAATGAGTAAAATATCACTTAACACTACACTGAAATCCAGTTAATTTGTGCTAAACTATTAATAGGGCAACACTGTTAGCTAACTTTCCATTTACTTGCTACAAGTTCAACAAGTCACTGTCTTGTAAAATTCCTTGGCAGTTGAGTTGGAAGTAGGCTGCAAGTGCCGAAAGTGTAGATGTGTTAGTAAAAGAGTTTGAGTGTATTGAGTTTTTCGAACTTGCACTTGCACGTGTAAACCCTAGGTAAGGTTTTAGCAAAAAAAAAAAAAAATGGTAAAAAAAGTTTTAACTTTGAAACCTTTTAATTTATTTTTTTTAATAACACTACGTGACAGTTTTTTGACCAAATGTATCTGATACCCAATCCTAAGGTAAAATGGTCCGCTGAATACGAATATGAAGTCAAAATTGTCCAAAGTAGAAGAGTTTTTGTGATATAGCCAAATTACTGTTTTTGGGTTTTTAAAAGAGATGATGTGGCTTAAATGCAAATATCTTAAAAAATATTCGTCGTTTTATTCACCTTTTATTTTTTTCATTAAAAGATAGTAAAATTACTAAAATAAACTGACATCGCATATCAAGATTAGTCAAGAAATGATGGAGATACAATGCACAAAATTTCAAACTTCATTAAAAATTTTATGATTTTTTTGCAATTTTGATGTTTTCAAGTTTCAATTTTTTCACCAAACAATTAAAAATTTTAAGATTTTTTTCCATAAGACATTAAATAATTTTAATACAAAAATTTTGCGCTCTACAAAAACCCAAAGGAAATAAATACGCAGCAAGTTGAGCTTAAAAGGAGTTTTGTTGCACAAAGGTCAATTCCAGTGGCGCACTCAGTTAATGTTAAAGAATCATATGAGTCCATGTCTAAATTACTGGGTCTGATAAAGTACGAACAGCATAACTGGAAAATCTGTGCCGATGTAAAAGTTGTTGCCATGGTGACTGGTTTGCAACAAGGCTACACACAAAATATTGCTGTTTTTTTTTTTGTGCAAATGGGACAGCCGAGCGCGTCACGAACACTATGTTCGAAAAGATTGGACGAATAGAATTAATTTTATGCTAATAATAATGATAATGTCAAACACAAAGCTGTGGTAAAAAAAGGAAAACATTATTTTACCGCCGCTACATATTAAACTTGGCTTAATCAAAAATTTCGCAAAGCTTTGTTAAAATGAGGAAACCGTGAAGCATTTGAATACCTGAAAACCGTTTTCCCAACGTATCAGATGCCAAAATTAAAGAAGGTGTTTTTATAGGACCACAAATTACTAAGCTACTCAAAGATTCCAAATTTGATTCGATTTTGTCAGAAGATGAATTAAAAGCATGGAGGTCATTTGGTTTAGTTGTATCAGGCTTTCTAGGAAATTTCATGAGCCCAAATTATAAAGACATAATTCAAGACTTGTTAAAAAATTATGAGAAAATTGGTAAAGTTTTTAACACGATTTTGTTTTTATTTATGTTAACATTAATTTTTAAGTCTTTCTTAAAAAAGGAGTTAATATGTCTTTAAAAATACACCTTCTGCATTCACACTTAAATTTCTTCCAAAATAACCTTGGCGACGAAAGCGACGAGCATGGTGAGCGTTTTCACCAACAAATACAAGAAATGGAACGTCGGTATCAAGGGGCGTATAATGAGATGATGTTGGGCGACTATTGTTGGTTCCTTGTGCGAGAGGTAGAAAATAATTACAACAGACATAGCAACTCAACAGTTTTAAGCCATTTTTAATGTAATGGTTACCTATATAAATATTTCTATATTTACTTGTTTTTTTTTTGTTTTTTTTTTCTTTTTTTTGATTTGATAAAAGTGGGATAATTCAATTAATCTTCTGTAACTTTGCCATTTGTATTATTGAGTACATAATGTTTCTATTAAAATAATCTAACGTGACAAAACTTAACAAAAATTAGTTATTTAGTGTCAAAAAATTAAGTTGAAAAAACCAAAATATCAAGAAATCACAAAATTTTTTGTGAAATTTCAACTTTGTTCCACTGTAGTTCAGTCATTTCTTCATAAATTTTTACAAGCAAACCCATGGTTGTTTTAACAATTTTATTTTCTTTTAAGTGGAAAAAATAAATAAAAAAATTATTTAATACTTACCAAGATTCTTTTATTAAAGTGATATCATCTTTTTTAAAAACTCAAATAACGGTAATTTTGCAATATCTCGAAATCTGTTCTACTTTTGACTATTCTGAATTTAGATTCGGATTAGGTGAAAAATTCTACATTAAGATCATGTGTCAAATTCATTTGGTCACGGCTTTGTCGAAATTTTGTTCCACAGTGTAATTAAAGCATTGACCTTTAAAAAACGAAAACAAAGAAGTTCTAACTTTAATCGCTGAGCTAAGCGCCACTTTCAAGCTGATTTAATTCAAAGTGCGTCGACTTCTCTTAGATTATTAGAACTTGACTAAAATCGGTCAAAAAATTATAAAATATATATACTCACAGTATATTGATACTAGTTAAAGGACTTGAGATATTAACAACTGGTTCTAGGGGCTGTTCAGTTCATCGTACACATATTTACTAGAATTAACATCTGCGAGCAAAATTGGAATTAACATCTGTGTCCCACATTGTTAGACCCGTTTTCTTCTAATCATTCAGACTTTCGAGCCAAATAATGAAGTAACTTACCAACAGTTCCGACATTCAACTCCTGTAGAAAATTCATATGAAATCCACTAAATTTTCAAGTGTTCAAGTGGACTGCTTATTTCGTGGAAACTACACCTTAATTCGGGTTTATTTTAGCAATAAATTATCAAAATATTAATTTTTGGCTTGAGTTTTGAAATTAAAAAAAAACAATGCAGAAAAATAATAGATTTTCTCAGTGCATTTAAAAATATAATTTTTCTATTTCGTCCAAATCCACACCTGGTGCAGATTGTTATTACGTACATAAGACAAATAAAGACACATACATATGAATATGGATGGCTCTTTAAAAATTATTTAATAATTTAAAATTCTTGTGATTAATGACAAGGAAATTTTTGCATGAAATTTTTAAAACTGTTTTTAAAATGATTTTAATGAGGCGTTAATTGAAATAGAAAGACAAAACATAAAATACAATGTTTCCAATTGAAAAATGCATGTTTGTACACATGTATGCATGTGCATGCAAATTAAAAAAATTATATTATAGGTATTTGACTCTCAAATTATTTTTACATTAATATAGAGAAACATAAATGCAGGCCAAAAGTTGACTAGGTCAACGCCACCAACAAAAAAACAAATTTTTTTTTTAAATATTTTCTTTGCGTCAACTTGGTTGGTATCGTCTCTTTCATCTCTTTCATAAATTCAATGGCCTTTTTTTGTAATTTTAAATAGTGAAAACATCAACATTTTACTATTTTTAGCATCGTGCATCTAAAACATAAAAACATGTACAGCCAAAAGGCTAAGAAAAGTGAATGAGACAATGATCTACAAATCTACTGAATAGAATATTTCGATATTTAGTATTGAGGGAAAGAAAGTCTTGACAATTGAAAATGTAGAAAGTGGAACGAACGCTGCTTTCTTCGATTTTATATATTGTCAATACATACATATAATAAAGCACATTACTTTACGCCCTTCACCACAGGTTGAAAGTGTATTTTGAATGAGGCAGCCTTCATTACGATAAAATCGAAAATTGGGCTCGATATCAGTGGAATTGGAGTATCAAAGGAAAAGGAAAATATCTCACCACTACCTCGTGAAAAACCATAAATTCAAAAATTTCAAAATTCTTATGTGGCAACTTTGGCTTTGCATGCAGATCTGCCTGAAAGGCTGCCATATGAACTACATGTGAATATGTAAAAACATAACGGAAATATATAGGTGGGCAAATAACGGCAATCCTATGGAATGAAATTATCAAATATTTCAATGGAGTTTATATGAAAATATTAAAAATTTTCGACCGGTATCGACGAATGCGTATTTCTAGAGTTTTTCTTTTCCCGTACTTTCATTTCCCGGGAAAGCGGGAACGACTTTTCGGTTTCCCGGGAATTCCTGCCCAATGCAAAACAATACAAACTATTTTTTAATTTAATCTAATTCAACAAAAAATAAATTATAATTCATGATATCGATTAAATAAAGTTTTATAACCACCCGACGATTAATCAAAAAAATAATACCATTTCAGTTCTTTATATAATAGTAATGTATAAATACCAATATTATATGTAAATGCAAAGCCAAATGCATTGATATAACTAAAAAAAAATTATATTATTAAAAAAATCTTACAAAATATTTCTTTGGAAATAGAAATTTAGTACAGAATAAGCATTAATAGAATCGTTCTTTTTACCAAAGAGAATCCGTAATTATTTTGTAATTTTTCTTTTATTTCCTTGCGCATTTCTGATTTTACTTGTATGAATTGTTGTAGAATTAAATTTTGAACGTCGCATTCCGCTTTTGGCAAATAAAGGCCTCTAAGTCTGAGAACATTTGTGTACCAGATGTAAACTCGACCTTAGTTTTTGTATAGTTTTATCTATAACGATACATACGAACTAAAGTTTACATAGCAAAATAATAAAAAAAATTCCGGGAATTTCTGCACAGATTTAACGGGAAATTTTTCCCAGGAAATCCCGTATGAAAAACATTAGTAATTTCCCTCCTGTTACCTCGGCTCAAGTCTTTAAAATTGCAGCAAAAAAGGCTTTATGTGGAATAAACTTCAAATCAAATGTTTTCTAAAGAAACTACACCCATCTTCCTATTTTGGACAAGATATTTTCCTAATTATTACAGTGGTTTACATGAGAAGCTATCCCCTGCGAAACGAAAACATGTACTCACTAGAGATGGGCGCGTGTTATGTTTTTTTTTGTGACACGATCACGCACGACTTAACACAGTGTTCGTGACAAAAAAGCCGATTTCGTGCTGTGTTGGGTCGTTTCGCGTTCAACAAAATTGACACGAAAAACACGAAACGATTTTAGTTGTAATATTTTGTAACGTCAAACACGCAGCATAAGCAAATTTGTTGATAGTGTATGGGTCTCTTATAAGCTTAAGTTTCTAAAATTAAAGAAAAATATGTATAAAAAAAATAATTTTTTGCAATTTTTATTTTATTTTATTTTATTATTTTATATATTTCAATTTTATTTCGTGCTTACTGTGCAGTATCGTGTTGAGAAAATTGTTCGCGTGCGTATTCCGTATGTTTTAGACATCTTAATATTCGTGTTCGGGTCGTGTTGTGTTGAGAAAATTCGACACGCGCCCATCTTTAGTACAGACATACATGCATATTAGTGCTGGGATACTATCGATATTTTCTACTATCGATATCTATCGATAGTTCAGATTTCAATATCGATATTACTATCGACTGAACGTTTGTACTTGAAAAAGAAAAATATAACTAATTTCTTATCAGGCTACAGTTGGTTTTTTATCCCTTTATTGAAAGTAAATACATAGTCTTATATTTATTTTAATATGTATGTATGTATCTACGAACGTTATTTTAGGTGACAGTTTTTGAAAAATTGTGCTGTCAGTTAAAAAAAAAAGAATTGCAAAACACCTCAGGTTTTCAAAACTGCATAATATCGATATCGATATTTTCGATATTTGAAAACTATCGATAGTATCGATGGTATCCCAGCACTAATGCATATATACATACAATTCCGCACTTTACTGTGAAATTGACGTGGTTTGGCTTTTTCTAAACATCATTTCTCTTAAACAATATAGAAATAAATAAATAAACAAATCTCCACGCGAAATAATTTCCAATGAACACAAATATTACGTAGAAAGAATTAAAATAAATTTGCAACAGATGTTAAGGGAAAAAATAAATAAAAATGTATATAATTTATATAAATAAATTAACCAAATTAACACACTCGTAATATGGTTAATATTTTCGATACTGAACTACTGAACGAACACATGTTAACGTCAATCAGTATTGAACAAAATAAAAATATAAATAAACAAATATTATGGCCCCCATTGTCTTCTGTCGTTACTGTCCCACAACATTTAATTTAAACGAAAAAGTCATGATAATTCTCTTTATATAATACATACATGCATACTCGTATTTGAAATACAAAAACCCCTCTTTAAATACAAAAATAAAACATAAATTTAAATAATAATTTTTTTGTTAAATCGTTGTAAATTTTTTTCTAAATCAATTTGTTTATGTCGTAAGGCTGTCTGTCGGACAGATTGTCTGGCATAACTCACGAAAAATTATTACAATTTTGAATAAAAATGTTATAAAAGAAATTAATGCTAATGATTAGCAATGACATTAGATTTAGATTTACATTTTTATTTGGTTTTTTATATGTATTTTAAAGGTGAATGTTAAGCAAAATTTAAATGAAAAATATTTACCACAATTAAATTGATATGATAAATCATTTTAAAGAAAAATTATATTAAAATCAAAGACATTGATCACATTGCCATGAAAATAAACGTTTATTATATACGAGGGCGATCTCAAAACTGCATATTGCCACATCCGAAGTAGAGATGATCGAAACTGTGATTTTTTAATAATATTGCTCTTTGTGAACGTTATTTCTAAATCGCTGTTATTTTAAACTGTGACTGTGGTCACAGTTTAGCAGTATTTTGTTTGTAGCAGTTTTGTTATTTTGAGAAAATTTTATAAGAAGAGCAGCAGTGAAATTAAACACTGACTGTGATTTTAACACATTTCAGCCTTTCTGCTTTAAAAATGTATATTAGTATTATGGCCTATTTCCCACCTGCGAAAGAAAACGTTCGACTTACAATTTATATTGAAAAGAACAATAAAATATGAAAATTTGATTTTGTTTTCAATATAAATTGTAAGTCGAACGTTGTCTTTCGCAGGTGGGAAATGGGCAATTAGTATTTTGAAATACTAATAAGAAGAGTGACTAGAACAAAGAACAAAGAGTTTTCGAGTCGAGAAAATTGTTATCATCCTGTGAAACACAGGGTGAGTAAGAAAAAAACTGTATTTATTGATATTTTTTGTAAGTTTGTATAAGTTTTTATGTGAGTAACCCTGTGTAAAATAAGACAACTAATATAATTATTTAATTTATCTCGATGCGAGAACTTCTCACAAGTTACAGAAACGGGGTACAGGTATAAGAGGCAGAGAGACAATAATAATTTTTTCTTGGCAAAAACTGAAGGTATAAAAAAAAAATTAATGTGGTAGCTTTATTTACTGTAAAGTAAGCATACAAGAACAATCACAGTTTGTATGAAAGAACTATATTTTCAAAGCCTGAAATAGTAACAGGTTTCGAAATATCGCTCAACTCTAATCCGAAGTATTAAATCCTACATTTGCAAAGAATATGACAATGAAAAATAGCTTAATAAATTAAGAACGCGAACTGGACCGTTGTTGTTTGATACAATACTTTCACTTCAAAAGTCTACAAACAAGAATAGTCTATTTTTATTATTTTTTCAGACTCTATTTTTTTAGGACCTAGAGCCTGAAAAAATAATAAAATAATTTAAAACACATAAGGTCGAATAAAAAACAAACTAATAACTTTTTTAAAATTTTTGCAAAGTACTATTTATATGCCGTTTATTTAAAAAATAAATATATTCGTAATCGTATTCGTCTTAATTTGGCGAATACGAATGCCACTTTTTAAAAAGGGACGAATATTCGGCTATTCGAATAAGAATATTCGCACATTACTAATATGTGCAAACTGCCAACAATTATTCCAACAAAATACCAAAATTATATTTATATGGAAATTATTTATATAAAGCGTACATGCTTTATATATATAAAAGCTTATATCGTTGGTCACAAGTAGAAAGGTCCTAACTCGTATTTTTTAATGCACCATCCAAATTGCGTCTATTTATTTTTTCCAATAAGTATTTTTCGCAGCCAAAGTATGCCCTAGAATGTTGTTTAATAATTTTTATTGATTGTTGCAATTTCAATAGTCGAAATCGCTAAGTATTATCCGCAAAGTTTTTCCTATGTAATTATTTTTTTATTACAATAACTACAAAAATCTTTGAACCACCCTCGCAGATTTCTTCTTTTAGCCCATGACGAGTAGCAACTTTAAGATACGTAATTTATTTTCTTCATCAAAATGTAATTATTTTTAAAATTTATTTTTTAAAGCACCAACAATATACAGAAATTTTATATTATTTTCTCATCTAATTTATAACACATCTGTACTAAATTATACTATAATCTTAATTAATGAGATAATACAATTTAGAACAAAGAAAATGGGGTCAATGCAAGATATATAAAAACAAATAATATTTTTTAGAGATAGACATAAACTTAATTAAGCATAAAATAAAGCAACAAAAGCAGTTCCTTACTACTTGTTGTAATAAAAACTTCAAAAAGTTCAACATATTTCATTACTCGTTACATATCGCTCATTTACTTGAACAATGTCATAACTCAAAATGCAGAATTCGCATTATGTAAATGTTTAATAAAAAATATCTTGTATACTAAACTCTTGGCAGAGAAATTAAATTTTCTTTTTCCATTGTGTGTAAATTGAAAACTTTAAACTCATTTGTGAGTTATGACGTTGTCCAAGTAATTGGGCGAGCGATACGTAGTATAGCATTGCACAGATGCATCTGTTTGCACCAGTTTTGCGTGTTTTTTGGTTCTTGTATGAAAAAATATGTTATTTAGCGTTTCTTTTACTAGTTGTAAATGTTGATTTTTAAAGCAGTTATTGTATGGTTGTGCAATGACCAAATGAGAAAAACACATTTGTATGTATTTGTTTTTCTATAACAAATAAGATACATAAAACTGGTTTTAACATAAGTACCACATGGTGTGTTGAAAAAAAATCCATGGTTGATGAATGAATGAATGAAAGTAAAATTTCACATACCCATGTAAGTAAATGATACATGTACATGAAACACATGCATTTGTAATTACTCTCAGAGCAAAATTGTCTCTTTCTCTCTCTATACTTTGGCTGCGCCACAAAATAACATAACGAACGTCCGCACATACATCTGCAGATCATGTATTTGTTTCAATAGTGGTTTTTTCATATATTTGTATTACAATATGTATTTTTGGGCAAAAACAGATCAAACAGTTGCTCAGCAGCAATACAATAAGCAATTGTTATTTGTTTTAATTGTATTTTAATTTGGAAAAGCACGCACACACAATAAAGGTAGAGGTCCATAGCTCGCTTTTTGCGCGTTAAGCTTTCTATGCATCTGTCAAAAAAGTAGAATCAATGTAATAGTATGTGACAAGTTACATTGAAAAAACGCAGGACGCGTAGGCAAAAAGTAGGTCTACTTTCTACTTTTGTACGCGTTACAAGCACCATGACAGAAATTCAGCTGTTCTTGAAAGCTAAAGATGTTAAATAATACTTTATTTCTTACGTTATCGATAAATATTATTTTGCCGTGGATAATTTTTTTCTTTTTTTTTTCAATAAAAAAAATTTCTTAGTAAAAAAAACTTGTTTAATTAAATATGTGATTATTTTCATTAATGCGATGTATTTTAATTAACTTTTCACCACACTTTTCTCAGTAACAAATTTTGCATATTAGTTATCGATTACATTTACGTACTGAGTGTCATCTCCGCTAAATCTGTATTATTTACTTTGTGTACATTACATATTTTTAAACAATAAAATGGAAGAAAATTTAATAAATTAAATATACAAACTCGACTAACTCCACAAATTCTTTTAAAAACTCGATTTCACTCTCCATTTTTTCTTTATAAGTATTTATAAACAAATGCACACAGCTGATCAAAACAAAAATAAAATGGCGCGTGAAAAGCAGTGCATGTAACTCAACGCGAACAAAGTATAGAATGAAACAAGAGAATGAAACGCGTGTAAAGCATTACGCGCAAAAAGCGAGCTATGGACCTCTACCTTAACTCTTATACTAGTTCTGTCGCTCACACTACAATTATATGGTACATACCATGGTATATTTGTTTTGGCTATACAAACGAGTATACAAATGCAACCCTATAATACGTATACAGTTTAGGGTTGATAAAGTTAATACCAAAATATTTTTCCAATTTAATCCTTTTTTGTTGATGAAATGATGATGTAACTAATTTTAGGGTTCCGTACACCAAAGGTGAAAAGGAAAACTATTGTTTTCTCAGGAACCGTAAGAGATACGGTTAAAATTTAAAAATTAAATTAAATTAAAAATTAAAGGGTGTTCCAAAACGAGCAACGAAATATGTTAAAATCCCATGTAATATACACACAATTGTATGTATATTGACACTTGAAATTTGTAAAATTAGTGTATTTTTATATAGACTACAACAATTAACACTAAAATTTAAACAAATTTAAATTAAAGGGTGGTCCATCAGTTAATGCAATTTTGACAACTTGTTGTATCTTGGAAACCGTAAGAGGCAAACTCTTGAAATTTTCAATTACGGTTAAACTAAAAAAATCCGAAAATTATAAAATAGCCAAACCAAAAAAAAAAAAAAAAAATCGCCAAAAATTAAAAAAAAATCTGACACTAAAATAAATCGCCAAATCCGAAAAAATCGCCAAAATGAATAAACGCTAAAAACCGAAAAAAATCGCCAAACCGCGAAAAGGGTGCCAAAACTAAAAAAATCGCCAAAATGAAAGAAATCGCCAGGCTGTAAAAACGCCAAAAACCGAAACAAATCGCCAAAACGAGAAAAAAATGCAGAAACTAAAAAAAAAAATTCGCCAAAAGCCGAAAAAACGCCAAAACTAAAAAACGCTCAAACGAAAAAAAACCAAAAAGGAACAAAAAATGCCATAACTATATATTATAAACTATATATTATAAAGTTTGTATTGAATTACATATTTATCTAGTGTCCGTACGGAACCCTTCGTGCGCGGGTCAAAGTCACACTTCACTGAATTTATTATTATTAAACACTTGCGGTATTCGGTATTTGATGCAAATAGTCTTGCGTAAGTGTAAATGCAAAATATAGCAGGCTGTCTTTAAAATCCAACAACAAAATGCACACATAATCGACAGAAAAGGTACGATATTTTGCATTGGCACTTACGCGGTACTATTTGCATCAAACATCGAATACCGCCATTGTCTTTAATTTTTTTTTTTAAGAACACAAATTGATTTTTTTTTCTGTTTGGAGTGCTTTAGAATGTAAATGGTCAAAAAGTACAAAAATTTTGTTTTTAGCTCTACGGGTACAAATTGGGGATATAAAAATAGTTACGCATCTTCGCCGATACGATTACTGGTAGACGGACGCGACATTCGCACACTTTTAGTTGAGCTATTGTTATTATTTCATTATAATGATTGCACCTTGTCATTACGTACGAAATACAATGCCATTTAAATGACCACCTCTAGATTGGTTGCAGCGATAGCTGGACGTTGGTGGTTTTCAAATGTTCCAATGGTAAGGTATTATCCGCGTAGACGCTTTCCTAGCATAGGCCAACAAAGAAAGCCTGAAAAGCGTTAAATCGCATGATCTTGGTGGACAATTGACATCGCCAAACCTTGAAACCACGCGTTTGAGAAACTTCTCATGCTATAAAGCCGAAATCGGTAGTGCTGTGTGCCTCGTCGCACGGTGTTGTTGAAACCACATTTCGTCCAGTTCATACTCTTCAATTTCAGTCCTAAAAAAAATCGATTATACGGCCATACCGCTCTTAATTGGCGGTTCTTCGGATTATCGAACAGAAGCGATATTTTTGGCAGAGCGCAAATTGCGATGACAACCTTGCCAGACTGGCGGTTTTAAAACCACTAAATGGATATAACCCGTTAAGCACTAATTTCCACACAATAATAATATGACAATCCCGAACGTTTTGCTTTTATGTGAAATGCATAATATACTCGAACAATTTATATTTGTGCTTTAAAAATTTTAAAATGTACGTATAATTAAAATTAAGCATTTTACAAAATTATAAATAATTTGGCAGTTGGAATAAGTGCAATCCATTTTATTTAAACTGCGCCATCATTTATCAAACCATAATGTTTGTAACGATTATTTAAAACACACAAAACAGCAATTGATCAAAATACGAGGAGCAGTCAATAATTCTTGTAAGTCATACTAGAAACATTAGCGGAATTATTCATAAAAAATATTGTTAATTTATATAAGGTTTATAAAACGAATTTCAATACAAAATTTGTTAAAACTTATTTTTATGAATACTTCAGTAGGAATTTAACTCAGATTAAATTATACAACAAGTAGTAATTAAAAAAAAAATCAAAAAATAAATATCCTAACTGGTCATTTGAAATGAAAAATCATAAGAGAAAGTTATTTTTTTATGAATACAGCAGTTGGAATTTAACTCATGCTGCAGCCACATGTTCAATAAATCGCTTTCAATTTGATCACACTTACTGTGTATCAAAATTCCTTGAAATCGATAGCTGTGACACAAATTAATAACCAATTTCATTTCTTAAATTCCACCGACGAAGAAATAACTCAAATTTTTAGCTTCAATCAACGTGTGCTGTGACCAGCCGTTCAAATTTAGAATTAAATTCCCATATAAATGGATAGGTAAATTTGAAAGCAATCTAGTTTTCAATTTAAAAACTTTTAAATTTTTTTCCTATTTACAAAATGGCGTCTGTTGGCCGCCATATTGAGTTTTGACTACTATTTCATTGCTACCAACAATTCCATTTATAAAAAAAAAGAAATAGGCAATATCATTACATATTTATCATTTGTTTATGAGTAGTACACTTATTCCTCGATTTACACGATAATTTTTTTACACGATTTCACTTTTACACGATTATTTTGGTTTTCGTGTAAATGGAGAGATTTATGAAATACCTCGATTTACACGATTTTTATGTGTTTTGAGTAAACGCTTCTGATATTTTTAGTTTTGTTTTTATGAATAGCATTTACTTTGTTTAATGAATAAAGGTTTATTTTTATGTGTTTTGAGTAAACGCTTCTGATATTTTAAAAACTAAGTTGAAATACATACATAATTTCTTAATAAAATCAATTTTTAAGCGATTCTGCCTTTATTTTCGAGTAATACGATTTTTCATACAAAAATTTAAAATTTCGATTTACACGACTTTCTTAGGAACGTATCTATCGTGTAAATCGAGGGATATGTGTATTTCGAATTGTTGACGTATTCGTCTTACTTCTGCTGAGCTGAGTTAACTTTCTTTCATGCAAGCCAAAAGGATATCGGAGGAAAACTGTTCCGGTTTATAAGTGCCTCAGAAGGTTAATGTTATATTTTCCGTGGTTGTTTCGATTCCAGCTAAAGAGAAAAGCTGCGGTAACCGGTGATAAAAAAATTTGTTTCTTACAAAACTGAACTAATTAAATCCCCCTCGTAGTTACAAAAAAAAATTATAAAAATTTCATATATATATTCACATATAATTTTTAAGTGATGTTAAAAGAAATTTGCATTCATTTATATAGAAACGTAAAATAAAATTAGAAGAAAAGCAAAGACTCACCTCTTTTTCTTTTTCCTCATTATCATTGGCAGAATCTTGTTTTTCTGGATCTAGTTCCTATAAGAAAATTAAAATAAATATGTAATTAATTTTATTACATTGACGTACACAAGTAATTTAAATAAGAATTATTGAAATAATTGGTAGTAAAATTAACGGAAAATTTTAGAGATAATTTTTTTCACTTTTTGCTTTTAACAATCAAAGTCAAGGTCGAAATTGAAAGCAGCAAACATTTAATGAAATTTATAAATTAAATATACAAATGCATATACATATATACACATACATGTGTGCATGTGTATGTACATTAATATATCTCTAATATTGGCCATGTGTTCCTTCTATCAAAATATGCATATAGCAGGTGATGCGGTAGAGTAGATACATTAAAAACTTCGGTTCGATTTAACAAAATATAATTGATTTAAAAACAATTAAGAGTGCTATATTCGGCTGCGCCGAATCTTATATACCCTTTACCAATGTATGTATATGTAGTACACACATACATACATATTTGTTTTGTGATAAAATTCATAATTTTTTGTTATAATGTAATTTTTATTAAGTAACCTCTCGTTTTTTTTCGACTAAAGAATTTGCTTGAGTAAAGATGTTCCTAAAACATGAAATATGTTTAACTGAAAAAAAATTATTTTTGCTACTTTTTACCCTTTTTTTCAATTTCCAACCCTGGAACCATAATTTAATTTTTTCTGATATTAATACGAGTACTAATTTATGTCTTTCTAAAATATAGAATAAATTTAATTACCAAAGAAATAGCTAGCTTTATTTAATTAGTTTTATATATCAAAAAAGTGTACTTTTCCCAACCCTGGAATCATCTTTTTAGATTTTTTGGTTCGTCATACCAATCTTGTTCTTTAAAAAATATATAAAATATGTTATGTGAACAAAGAAAAAAAGAAATAAGGAAAATACTAGTTTTATTTAGTAAGTTGAAATTTTCCAGCTGTGGAGCTGTGGTTTTTATTTTTCTAATTTTCTGTCCTAACTTTTATTTCCAAAACATAATATATATATATATATATATATATATATATATATATATATATATATATATATATATATATATATATATATATATATATATATATAAATTAAATTATAAAAAAATAAATTATTATGCAAGCCACAGACCTTGCGACACGTTGGTTTATCAAGTTGTGTGTTTTGGACACAAACTATACAACAAGGTGTGCAACATTAGCGCACAACTTCATTTCACAAAAAAAAATTTTGAGTAAACATGACATCTAGTACCCGATGCGCATATTGTAGTCGATGATTTTTTTCGTGCAAAACGAAGAAGAAGAATGTAAAAAAGTGCAGAAAAAATTTTGGTAAAAAAAAATTTGATTTGTATAAAAAGAAACATATTCTAACAACAAACTTTTGAAAACACTAAAAGAAAGTGAGTCAAAAGACTACAAAAATTGCATTTGCCATAACATTTTAAACGCACATTTGAATTCGTGCGTGACCTTTTTTTTATAGGACACTACGAAAATAAAAACAGTATTAAATGAAGTTGTACAACATACTCCTAAATTATACCTGTCTATACAACTTGCCAAAAAATCAAATCTTTTTAATCTTTCATACAACCGAGACACAACTTCATACAACGACCCCACACACTTTACAATCTCATACACAACCTGCTCATGTTGTACCAACGGTCGCAAGGTCTGTGGCTTGCTTTAGACCTACTTAATTTTATATATCACAAAAAGTGTAAGTTTCCCAACCCTGGAATTATCCTTTTAGATTTTTCTGACTTCTTACACCAATATTTTTCTTTTAAGAATGTAAGATATTTTAAATTTATAGATAAAAAGGACAATTTAGTTTTAGTAGGTTATTTTTATAAAACAAAAAAGTTAAAGTTCCCAATCCTTGAATCGTATTTTTAACCCCCGACTAAAAAAAGGGGTGTTATAAGTTTGTACCCAGTCAGCATGTGGAAGATTGTTTCACCAAACTGAGTCTCTTTCGACTGCCTTATATGATCAAAAACTAATTAATCAGTTCTGCGCTTAAAACATGACTCGAAAATGATTCCCAGAAACACTTAGAAAGTCATTTGTTTAAAAAATAAAAACAATCAGCAAGCTCGTGCAGTAAAATCAAGAAAATATAAAAATTTAAAACAACAAAACTGAATGTAAATACCCACAAACTGTCTCGAAAGTGATTCGAAATTGATCAGAAATGCGAGTCACAAAAGACTCTTTTAGAAGACTCGCGGTTAGGGTACCATTTTCTCCCGAATGAAGTCATATTCGACTCGAAATCGAGCGCATAAATGCTTATTTTAATCGCGCAGAGGAGTCGAAAAAGACACGAATATGATCATTAATTTCATAAAATGCTGACTGGGTAGTGTGTGTCTGTGTATCTGTCCGTGTCCACGTACAGGCCAAACGGCTGGACCGATTTTCATTTAGTTTTTTCTGTTTGAAAGATGACTTGATCGAGAGGGTTCTTAGCTATGTTTGAAGAAAATCGGTCCAGCCGTTTAGAAGATATAACATCTTTTCTGAAAAAAGTCGGGGGTTTTTAAAATTTTTAATTTTTGTTATTGATTTTTTTTTAATTTTTTTATATTTTTAATACAAATTTTATTCGTACTGAAATATAAAATAAGTTTATTTAACAAAAAAAAAAAATCAAAAAATTTGTTTTATCTAGTTACTTTTATATGGCAAAATCAAGTTGAAGTATTCCAGCTCTGAAACCGTCTGCTCGATTTCGCTGATTTTCAATACCAATCTATTTTGGACCATTTCTGATACACCAGTCCAAGACCGAAGTCTCTAGCTTTTCTGGGAGCGTCGGAAAACCGATTTCACGTACACCAGACAGACGGACATCGCTTATTCGTCTTCCCTATTCATAAGGACCCAGAATATATACACTTGAAGCATCTAAATCATCAAAAAAAAGCCACCATTGTAAGACGTACATAAGCAACACAGACTAAAGTTTGGGAAAGATCACATGACGTAGATGGTGCATCAAGGTCATCAAACGAACGATTGGAAAAAAGTATTTTTTCTGAAGCAAAGTGTTTTAATATCGCTATTAAAGATGGGTATAGTTATTATTTCCATAATATCAGGAAGGAGGAAGTCTTTTCGTCTGAAGAAATTAATTTTTTTACATATAAGTAAAGGTATGGAGTTTTAGACACTAGAGCACTACAAAAATTAAGAGTCTCGTTTTCATTTTATCCATTTTGTGCAGATACAGTTTCAAATAATTCGCTAAACCTATTTTCTCACCGAAATTGCCCGGAATTGGATTTCAATTAAAGCTGTGTTCACATTATATGTATTTGTCGTGTGGAATGTCACTTTTTCACATGGCAAATTTGTACATATAGTCTGAACACCTTTAAGCAATAGCATGTGTTATTTCACTGTGTGAAGTACAAACGACAATTTTGATTTAGAGCATGTTCTATTTTCAAGTGACAAAACATCTGACATCAGATGGTTTTAAATAAAGCAAGTACTTGTGGCGTCAAAAATTAAATAAAATTGTAAGATAAATTAAAGGAAAATGGATTTAATAGATTAAAAACTAAAAATTAAAAAATTAATTGAAAAGACATTAACAAAAGTAAGCATTTATTTACCTTTATAGGTTATGTCAAATGTACATAACATACCAACGTGTGAACACAAAAAATATAAACCGTATGTAAAATGCAGATTTTGACATACACAGAAAATATCATATGTAAGTGACATTCCATAGCCAAATACATATAAATAATGTGAACACAGCTTAACTTTTTAGATTATTTGCGATTGCTTTTAACTTGTTTATCTATTTTTTCGACCTTTTATATAACACACATTGTTATTTATAATTATAAAAAAAATATTTTTTTGTGATTGAAAAGAAAAAAGATAAAAACTAATTATGAAAAAAAAAAATAAATTCAGTAAAGTGCGACTCTGACTCGCGCACGAAGGGTTCCGTACGAACACTAGATATGTAATTTAATACAAACTTCATCCTATATAATATATAGTTTTGGCATTTTTTTTCGTTTTTGGCGTTTTTTCGGTTCTTTTGTTTTGGCGTATTTTGCGATTTTTCGGTTTTGGCGATTTTTTTAAGTATCGGCTCTTTTTTAGTTTTTACACTTTATTTTCCCGTTTTGGCGATTTTTTTTCGGTTTTTTGGCGTTTTTTTGGTATTTTTTTTTATTTTTAGCGATTTTTTTTTTATATAAAATTTTTTTAGTTTTGGCGACATTTTCGCGTTTTGGCGATTTTTTTTTAGATTTTTGGCGTTTTTTTTCATTTTGGCGATATTTTTCATTTTGGCGGTTTTTTCGAATTTGGCGATTTATTTTAGTGTTAGACAATTTTTTTCGTTTTGGCGATTTTTTTTAATTTTTTGGTTTGGCGATTTTATAATTTTCGGTTTTTTTAGTTTTACCGTTTTTGAAAATTTCAAGTGTTTGCCTCTTACGGTTTCCAAGATATAGCAAGTTGTCAAAATTACATAGTCAAAATTGCATTAACTGATGGACCACCCTTTAATTTAAATTTTTTGAATTTTAGTGTTAATTGTTGTAGTCTGTATAAAAATACACTAATTTTACAAATTTCAAGTTTCAATATACATATGTTCATACAATTGTATTTATATTACATGGGATTTTAACATTTTTCGTTGCTCGTTTTGGAACACCCTTTCATTTTTAATTCTCATGTATTTGTTGTTGTAGCGGCCAAGGTTTTACATACTCTGTCCAAATTTCAGGTCCGTAGCTCTTACGGTTCCTGAGAAAATACTGTGTGGCGGACAGAATGACAGACGGACATCGTAGCGAAAACAATAGGGTTCCTTTTCACCTTTGGTGTACGGAACCCTAAAAAGACCTCAAGCTTAATTAAATAGTTAATTTATAATAATAAAAGTTGAAAAAAAGATTGTTTGCTAAAAATAATTAAGATAAAATATTTGTTGAGCAATATTGGTATCCAAAAAAAGAAAAAACTCTAGAGAGTTTCATAAAAATGTTTATTTTAATTACTTCTCCTAAACAAAAATTTAAAAAAAATATAATTTAAAAATAATATTCCATATTATTGATCTACAAAAAAGAAATTAAAAATTACATGTTGTAGCCTTCAATCAACTCTAAAGGACTTCGAAATTTTATGATTCTTTCTCTCATAGTTCGGAAGTTGTGACATTTTTTTCTAGTGCAAAAATTTAATTCCAAAAGAATTTTTTTTATGAATTAATTTATATTGCAATCATTACTTGAATTTTTTTTAATAGTAGTTAATTTGTGCCGCGAGAAAAAAATATTACATCTTTAGAACTAAAAATGATTATAAAACGAAAAAACTTATACACTACCAAACTGTGTTTTTGTATTGTGAACCACAACTGTTTTTTAGTTGGAATTGTCATCACATTGCCAACTTAAGATAGAATGCAATAAATTTGTGCGAAATTTTAAGAAAACAAATTTAAACAAAAAATTAGTTTTAAGTGTTTTAGTTTAAAGAAATTTTATTAAATGGCTATACATACATATTGCTTCTTCATTGCAAGACATATCTTAAAAAACTATGTTATTAAAATGATATTTCATATTCAATCTAGTGTAAAAATTTCATATAAAAGGCTTATAACTCGCACTTGAAAAAAAAAAATTATATCTTTGAGTTGTACTTATGTATGTAAAAAAAATATAAAAAATTATTTTCTCTGTTGCAATAAAGGAGCGATTTAGTGCCTTATTCATAAAAAATATTTCAGGTTTATTACAGGTTTATTTGACAAACTTCGCATAGAAATATGTCAAATAAGCGTTTAATAAACCTGAAATATTTTTTATGAATAAGGCTGTTAGTTTATGACGACGAGAACTAAGTTGATCAAAATTGAGAACGAAGTCTTTAAAAAATAATTTTGGCAAGTTTATTAGCTATTTATGCCAGACTTTGCTGGATCGCCTAAAATCTGCTTTATATATTACACCAACCTGCAACTGGAAAAATCCAAGTTCTGTGTACTCAACGTTTTTCTCAACCAAACTTAGAGGATGGCAATGCAAATTTATCAATCCCAACGAAACTATTTTAAAAGTTGAATACCGTGATAGGGGCAATGATTTTTAATTTTTTTTTTTTTTTTTTTTTGTGTAGAAGGAAGTAAACATTTTTATTAAATTCTACAGTGTTGTCGCATAGGTAGTCATGCACAAAGGCTAAGGGTTGAACACAACGACTTTTGCCGTAGCTGCCAAGATATCGATGAAGAGGAAAGCATAGAACATTTTCATTGTCATTGTCCTGGACTTGCAGGAAAGAGAATGGCCACAATGGGCGCTCTCGAATTCAGGGAACTTTCTGACGTTGCTAGTGTTGAACTTCAACGTATTAGTAGCTTTATACTGAGCTCTGATTGGTTCGACGGTGGGGACTCCGCATAAGCAGAGTCTTCGTGGTATCACAATGGACCAAAACGGTCTAAGTGAGTCCGGGTTTCTGACTGCCACCACTACCTAACCTAACCTAACCTAACCTACAGTGTTGTTGCTCAACAAATATTTTATCTTAATCTGAAAAAATATATTTAAAAAAGCATCCTTAATTAATGTAAAGTCATTCCAAAAGGGCAAAAGATGAGGAAATAAAAACAGTTTGATTTTGATGTTTTATGCTTAAAAAATTATTGAATTTATATATATATATATATATATATATATTGGCCAAAAGAAACCAAGGGGTGTAAAAGTTTAATAACTTTTTTGTTTATTAATTTTTTTTATTTTTTCTTTCAAATTATATAGACAACACTTGGAGAATTTATAATGGAGAGGTTCACAACTGAACAGAGAACCAGAACAATAGAATTTTATGAAATCAACTTTATTGAAAATTTGATTATGAGTGATGAAGCTCATTTTCATTTGAATGGCTTTGTTAATAAGCAGAACTGTAGGTTCTGGGGTTCTCAAAATCCAAGAGCCATTCATCAACGCCAATTGCACCCCATCAGGTGTACAGTATGGTGTGGGATCACATCTGAAAATGTCATTGGGCCCTACTTCTTCGAGAATGAAGATGGAAGTGCTGTAACCGTAAATGGAGAGCGGTATCGGTTTATGATAGAAAATTTTTTACGTCCTGCTCTTGAAAACAGACCTGGTATGTGGTTTCAGCAGGACGGAGCTACTGCCCATACTGCCCGAGACACAATGGCACTTTTAAGTTAAATTTTTGGAGAGCGAATAATTTCTCGAAATTCGGAAATTATGTGGCCAGCGCGATCGCCAGATTTGACAGCACCCGACTATTTTCTTTGGGGTTTTTTGAAGGAGCGAGTGTATGTGAACAAGCCAGAGACAATCCTTGAACTCAAGGCAAACATTGTTGCAGAAATTCGAACGCTACAGCCACAAGTTTTGAAAGATGTTATGGAAAATGCTCTAAAAAGAGCCCATCAGTGCGAAGCTGAAAACGGTGGTCATTTAAGAGACATAATTTTTCATACTTAGTGTAAAAAAATTTCCATTTCGTATATTATATAATCTGAAAGAAAAAATAAAAAAAAGTTAATAAACAAAAAAGTTATTAAACTTTTACACCACTTGGTTTCTTTTGGCCCACCCTGTATATATATATATATTTATATTTTATTATTTATATGAGCAGTATTAAAGATAACGTGAACTTAAAAATATTAGTTTTGATATTACTTACATCCATATCGATATGTACCACACCAGTAGAGCGGCGCTTTGGTTTTCTTCTTCGTTGAATAACAGCCTGAGTGGCCAAAGCACTGCGATTATCATTTTCTTTGTCATTATCTGAAAGAAGTAAAGAAATCAATTTGTGATCATGCTAACAACTAGGAAAAGCTTTAAAGATGTATCGGATATTTTTTAAAAGGTGGGCAACTTCGAATTGTAACAAGGTACACAGATATATATATATATATATATATATATATATATATATATATATATATATATATATATATATATATATATATATAGAGAGAGAGAGAGAGAGAGAGAGAGAGTAGAAATGTTTTCAATGTTCCAAAACTCTGGAATTCGTTAACAGATTTGCACACTTCTTCGGCTGCATGACTACATAACCACGTTTGTACATGTGTCGACAACGTTCGACTTGTCACACACTTACATTTTCAACAAAAATAAAATTTTAAAATTTGTTTTTGTTTTGAATGTAAGTTAGAGTACGATAAGTCGAACTTTCTCGACATCGTGCTTTGTTTTATATTTTTAAGTGATATATGTATGTAGATAAGTACATTTTAAATAATTAACCCAATAAGCACTAAAAATTAGAATTTAAGCATTTGAAATTTAACTGTGAATAAAGTTCAATTCAAGGTTCTTTTCATGTACTTGTCAAGTTTGAAAATATACAAAAATATGGATAAATACATACATATACGTACATATGTATGTTCATACTTTATCATCCTTAACATGATTAACATGCAAATTATCTAAGTCCACATTTTAAAATTTTGCAGGGGAGACAAAAAAATACAACACTGATACGTTGATACTCAGTAAAAATTATTATAAAACATTTGTTAGTCGATTTTTTTTAAATCTATGTGAGTGAACAATTTGACAGATATGGCTAAACTGTACTTTTTATAGGGACTTGAGCTTTTTCTTGTGAAAAATTGTACTAAGAAGTGCTTTTGCTGATCACTACAAAACAACAAGAAAAAAACGAGATAACTGTAATTTTTTCTTTGTAGTCAATGTAGTTATCTTATTGTACATTACTGCATTAAAATCTCAATTTCTAAAAAAAAAGTGGACTTAGGGCTAGTTTCTTACTAAATAGTTAAGCTTAGTTTAAACGTATGTAAGTTAACCAAGAAACAAATTTAAACGGGATTTAACCGCCCATGCTGTTTTTCAGTGATGGATTAACAGTTGTTAATTTAGCTAAAAATGCCATACTTTGTTTTCAAATAGTTTACGTAAATAAGACAACACTTAAAAAGCGATGTGACAATTACTTAAATTTATTTAAAAAAAAAAAAAAAACTTCAATAACTGAATTCTAAATTTTTGTAAAATAAAAAATTAAATGATATGGACTTAAAAAATAGTGACGCTCCAAAAATAAAACCAAAAAAGATCATAAAATTGTAAACCCAACGAAATACGACTTTCTTTCCAATTAATTCCAAAATCATCATACACAAACCTCTTTGTTAAACGAAATCTTTGCAAGAACTCCAATTCATTATGCACACAAAAATGATTTGGACGTGTTTTTATCTCTCTTATTTTTCTCACAATTGTCCTATCCAAGTTATTCTGGTTTCATATTCATTTCAGGTTTTTTTCGTTGGAAAAATGGAAAAATTTAATTTTTTCCTGTGTTTGTTTTAAAAAAAAATTACATTTTTTCAATTTTTCCAACGAAAAAAACCAGAAATGAATACCTTTATTATACTTTTTTGTAAATTTTTTTTCAATTGCGTGATATTTATTTCATGTACTTAACATGTGACACTTCTAACTATAGTTTAGCTGAGCAATGTTTCTCGGTTAGACCCATGAATCAAGAAAACAAGATTACGCATTGCGCAAGTCCGTTATTTTATTTTCTGCCTATGACGTAGATGTAGAATTTTGTTGTAAACAAAATACATACATTTGTTTGTGGAATGTGCTCTCTCTTTCACACACTTTTTACAACAAACAGACGTGTGTATTCTATATTGACGTACATGCGCAGTAGAAATTTTTTTTGTACGGCTGAGTGCGCAATCTTGTTTTCTTGATTCATGGGTTAAACCTAGATTACTAACTAGATAATCTTTATCTGAAAAAAAATTTTAAGTTTAAACTACAGTTAACTGACAAGTAGAGTTTATCTTTATGTTAAAAACTAGCTCTTAGAGGCTTTGCATGTTAAGCCAATAACAAACTAATATTGTGGTGAAAAATATTAAAAATAAATAAATAAAAAAGGGAATTTTTTAAGATGCGAGTAAAGTGGTGAAAACAAAAGCTAAAACAAGTGCGCAGAAAATTGTTGCATTTTCTACGCAAGGATGTAAAAACAATTCATGTGTATAATACAAGGCTTACTTGAATTGTAATTGAATGTTTGAGCAAACTGTATTACAATGCTTGAAAGATATGTGGGGGGATTCAAACGGCCTTCTAATTAGGTCATATTGACATATGCCTTAATTATTTAGCATTGTTTAAATAATTGTTGTTGTACCTCAAACAAAACAGTATTTCCAATTCATAGTACACTGGCTGCAAAAAAAATAATTACCAAATATTTTTATACTTTTACCTTTATCATCATTATTACTATTGAGATTTGATGTAGAGGTGTTCACTGTAGTGGAAGTGCTAGTACCAGTTGTTTGCGAATCGGGCGCTAAAGATGTGCTTAATGTGGCTGTATTCGAACGGCGCGATGATGAATATGAACCAAAACCACTACTGCTTGAACTATTATCATTAAGTTTATCTTCGTTATTAGAGTGGCTGCTGGAACTAGTGGTGGAGGTGTTTGAACTAGCTGTATTACTATTATTGCTTAAATTACTAGTCGGTGGTGCCGAAACGGGTCGACCAATTGAATTCAATGATTGATTGGAAGAAGAAACTGCAATATACAATAAGAGAATTATTATTATGTCCTGAGACAAAAACAAAAAACATTATAACAAAAACAATATGTTTTAACTCACTTGTATTGTTTGATGTGTTTATTCTTCGCTGTGACATGGAATTAGCAGCAGCTATAACAGCTGGAGCACTGGGTATTATAGTGCTATTATTCGGTGGATATGTATTTCCGCTTGTAGCATCTTCCAGTTTAAACTGTTTACGTTGAAGTTTTCCAAAAGAAATATTGAAATGAAGTATGATTAGTTATTTTTAATGCAAATTATTTTTCAAGTTAAAATATGTATGTAATAAAACATTTTAAAGAAGATTTAAAATCTTTTGTGAGTAAGAGAGAGTATGTTGTGTAATTTTAATTATTTATGTCAGTTATGCTTTATTAAGTTTTTTTTTAATAGTATTGTAGTTATTTGTTAATAATATTTTCTAAGTGCTACAATCGTTAGAGGGAAATTATTTTACTTTGGTGTATAATTCAGAAAGTGAAGTTGCTATATTATTTTTTGGTATACCATAACCGTTTTTAGTACGAGTACTTTGTATTTCATACAAGCTAAAGGTGCGCCCAGATTAGGTAAATATTTGACGAAACAAGTTTGATTTTTATATAAGATATGCATGTTAAACTGGGCAGTCAATTACCTCATTAACACCCGACTAAAAAAAGGGTTGTTTTAAGTTTGTAGTGTGTGTATCTGTGTGTCTGCACCAGTACACGTACAGACCAAACGGCTGGACCGATTTTTATTTATTTTTTTCTGTTTGAAAGGTGACTTAATCGAGAAGGTTCTTAGCTATGTTTTAATAAAATCGGTCCAGTCGCTTAGAAGATATCTCATCTTTTCTAGAAATATTCGGGGGTTTTCAAATTTTTAATTTTTATTTTATTATTATTGGAACTAAAATTAATTCAAACATATACAATTTCATTTGATGCTATATTTGTAGTTATCAAAATGGCTAGCTATGCTTATTTTTCTAAACGCTTTCCCAACTGGAAACTGGAACGCACCCTACGATTCCAAATCGGCGTTTCAGTAAGTTCACAATTGCTTTAATTCGAAATGTTATATTATTTTAATGATTGGTACCTTTGCATTACTCTTCTTTGGAGCCTTTTGAATTAATTATCAAATTCGTTATGCATCATTAAGTAAAGCTTTACATTTTAGCCCTTATATTACGTTTCTATTATAAGCAAAACAATTATTTTGCTCAAGAAGTTAATTTCTTTTGAACAAAACATTTCAGTGTTTCCATTATATTACCAGTGTTTTGATTGTACAAATTTTCGAAATTAATTTGACATTTATGCTGACATTTTCACTCATTAGGTGTGTTCACTTACTTTCCTAGCAGAAACTTGCAACGAGAGAGCAAGACAGATATTTACAAAATTACTCTCCCAGATATGAGAAAGTAAATAAACGCTTGATGCTACGAACACAACTGGGACGAACGACGAATTTTTCGGTGCGAACTTTCGTCATAAAAAATAAAACTCATTTCTTCATATGAAAATAAACACAACACCGCCGTAGAACGAAATTCGTCGTGCGTGACGAACTCTGAGATAGATTTATTTCTATTTTGTACGCCGAAGAACGACGAAAAAACAATTTTCTCTCACTCTCTTTTCACATACACAATAAACAGTGTGACCAGATTTTAAAATAAAATTAAGCTAAATCACGTATGTCTTTAATATATATTTAAAGAATACGCAATTTGGATTAAAAAAGTCTAAAAATGCTAAATCCGTTTTTAAAAAAGCTAAAAAAAGAAGCTAAGAGCTTAATAAAAATTTTAAAGCTAAATCTAGAAGATAATTATAAGCTAAATTTAGCCCATAATTACTAATATGGTCACACTGACTATAACCAACTTTATCAATTATAAGAGCTGAATTCGCTGAGTAAATTCGTCGTTATTGTGCTTCACACGACGAATTTACGCAGAGAATTCTTATCGACGAATTCGTCGACGTGGACGAAATTCGTCGTTCGTCCCAATTGTGTTCCTGGCATTACTTGTAAAAATTTGCGAGAAAATTTTATTGATGTCAAAACCATGGATGGTAATCATTATGCAATTGTACTTTTTCTAAATGTATTTTAGATAATCTTGTTTAATAATATTGTATATTAAAATTTTTTTAAAAATCGACATTTAATATGAAATACTTTACACAGATTCATGTATTATTTATTATTTTTATAAATTTTTTCATTATTTTTTAATTCTATTCCATTAACAAATACAAAAAAAAAACCTTCTTTCCATCTCTGATCAGATATAATAAACAAACAAAATTCCTTGAAAATAAAATTGAATTTATGTGGCGTAATGAAAGAAAAACAATCAATTAAGAAAATATGCTTTCTTTTTACATACATACGTATAGATGTTTTTTTTTAATAAAGAATTTCACATTTTTGAGTTTTCCTTTTTCAGATATTTTTGAAATAATTAATTTGAAAACGAAACAAACACCAGGTGGTTTGATACTCGTAAGTCTTGCAATTAAAAATTTTACTAGTAAATGATCAAACATTTACCATGCAAATTGACACTAAAAATCAGCCCCAGAAAGCAGTCAAGAGATAGAATCTATTTTATTTTGACAGGGTGTTTTTCTTATGCCCTCACATATAAATTCTCATTCTCTCAACAATGTTCCCATATTTTCAATAGATTTCATACATTTTCTGAACAAAACTACAAAGGAAAATAACCACAAAAGAAAATGAAACAAAAATTACAGAGCAGTCAGTAGTTACTGACGTAGATTTTATTATGGGCTTTATTAATTTGTTATTCTATTTAATCATCAATAATTTGTAAGAATTTTTTTGCTTCTCAACTTTTTTTCTCTCTGTTGACGCTCTCTCCTTGAAAACTTTTTGAGTTAATGAACACTTTCCAGTAACAATTGTTACAAATTCGTAACAATTTTTCGTAAATGAACAAACCTATTATTAAATTATATAATTTTAATCAGAAATAATTTCTTATTCGGGCTTAATTAATTAATTAATTAATGCGAGTTTCTAAAGAAGAGAAGAAAAATTAAATTAGACTTTTAAGCTGGGGGAAATACCGATATTTTTCTGTGCAGCAACGCACTTCATCAGCACCCTAGTCTATCTACTTGGGTAGAGATTGTTATTAACATCAGCTATTTAACGTAAATTCTAATGAAACGGAATGTGAGAAATGATTGTTGTGTACAATTATTGATTTACATTTGGTAAATACAACATATGTAAGTATCACTATTTGTTTCCCCTGTTTTTCCATATTTTCATTTTTCTATTTAGGTTAGCACGAAGTTATATTACTTGCCCTTACCTACGTATTTTTCTTCTCTCCTTTAGAAACTCACATTAATTAATAAAAAATATTTCATTCAATAAGAATTGAAATTACTGAACTTAAGCCCGAATAAGAAATTATTTCTGATTAAAATTCACTAAAGTTCAACTAAATCTAAAAATGTCTCATTTATATAATTTTATTTAATTTTGGCAATTTATTTATTATATATGTTTACGAATGTGTAGGAGAAAATGTAGCAATACACTTGTTTTGGGCAAAATAATTATTAAAATAGGTTGATATTGCCAAACGGAAGTAATTTTTTTCGAATTTGTTAATACATTGTTGCCATTTTAGTTAGCTAGCACTTTCACTGCTACATTTAGCATATTCTTTCAAATTTAAGATCTAGAATTTTTATTTTTTATTTTAGCAGAAAATTTGCGCCGATTTCATCATAATTTTCTGGCAACACTGTGTTTATAACTTTTTCGTCCCTTTTCACAATGTATGATTAAGGGCTAGTTTCTTACTAAATAGTTAAACTTAGTTTAACATGCGTTTAAGTTAACCAAGAAACAAAGTTAAACGGGATTTAACCGCCCATGCTGTTTTTCAGTGATGGATTAACAGTTGTCAATTTAGCTAAAAATGCCATACTTTGTTTTCAAATAGTTTACGTAAATAAGACAACACTTAAAAAGCGATGTGACAATTACTTAAATTTATTTAAAAAAAAACTTCAATAACTGAATTCTGAATATTTGGATATTAAAAAAAATTAATAATATTGATTTGAAAAATAGTGACGTTCCAAAAATAAAACCAAAGAAGATCATAAAATTTTAAATCCAACGAAAGAGACTTTCTTTCCAATTAATTCTAAAATCATCATACACAGACAGACGTCTTTGTTAAACGAAATCTTTGCCAGAACTCCAAATTGTTATAGACATAAAAATGATTTGGACGTGTTTTTATCTCTTTTATTTTTCTCGCAATTGCCCTGTCCAAGTTATTCTGGTTTCATAATCACTAAAATCTTCGTCGTCATAACAAGCATCCATTTTATTTATGTATGAATATATTTACTTATTAAAGGTATTCATTTCAGGTTTTTTCGTTGGAAAAATGGAAAAATGGAAAAATGTAATTTTTTCCCTGTGTTTGTTGTAAAAAAATTACATTTTTCCAACGAAAAAAACCTGAAATGAATACCTTTATTATACTTTTTTGTAAATTTTTTTTTCAATTGCGTGATTTTTATTTCATGTATTTATCATTTGACATTGCATTGCTCAGCTAAACTATAGTTAGTTTAGCTGAGCAATGCTTCTCGGATAAACCTAGATTATTAACTAGATAATTTTTATCTGAAAAATAAAATTTTAGGTTTAAACTACAGTTAACTGACAAGTAGAGTTTATATTTATGTTAAAAACTAGCTGTAAGAGTTAACGTGAACTTTAACTGACAGTTCTTCATACAAAACTTGCCGTTAAAGTCCCTGTTAGCTTTTAATTGTACATTGCGAAAAGGGCCGTTAGGGTCATTATTACAACTTGCCGTTAGGTAGGATTTTGTCTGTCCGGAACAATAAATAGCTTTGCATTCCTATAACTTCCATTTTTTATTGTTATTATTATTAACAATAATTATATTTAATGGATAGAAAAATAATAGATGAATAAAAAACTCTGAAAATAGCGTCGCGTAATATGTGAATGGTCCCTTACGCCTTTTTGGACAATTCTTTTCTCAGTGTGACCCTACCTTAATAGAAAGTTGGAAACAAATTTCAACACAAGTCAAACTGTTGAGTTAATTTATTAAATTTGTCAAATCTCCCAAGTTCGAATTTGGAGTGAAGAACGAACGGTACCGTTCATACAATATTAAATTTTAATGTCTCTCGAATAGTTTTATATGGACTATAATTTTAATTTAGCACAAAAAATATAACATTATTTAAAGTTGATTAAAGAAAATTTGACGAAGAAAACAATTATGCTCTACAGACTACCGCTCTCTGCAAAATTATATACAAATTAAAAGTAAATATTTATATACAATTTTCTATACAAAAGATTCTAAAATTTATCGAAACACAAAACTACTACTTAAAAAATAATAAGAAATGGAAACAAAATGATCAATCAATGTGATAATGCAAAACATTTAAGTGGAAATACAATTGGAAAAGAACAACAAAGTGGAATTTGAAATTATGAACAGAATAAAATAGATTAGTACAGATAAACAATAAATAAATAAATAAAGCAAAAGCAACAAGAAGTACAGATAAAGTAAGAAAATTTGATTTTAATTTAAAAAAAAACAAGAAATAAATACACAAGTTTCAAAGTAATAAAATTAGTACGAAAAGTTAATTACGAAAAACGATCAAATGAAAATTTGAATGGTGGGTGAAAAGCTTAAAAAAAAATTGAATTTTTAAAAGACCTATAAAAAAATCATAAATACACATATACAATTTATATAGATATATTATAACAATACACATTTAGTTTTCCAGTTTTATATTTAATTAAAAAAAAATAAACATATACAAGGCATGCGTAAGGACGCACATTTAAAAAAAGGACAGTTTCATCAATTTTATATGAAAACAAATACATTTAACAAAACGAACGAAAATTTTGTGTAAAGTTTTCAAGTGGATTTGTGTGTGTATGTGTATGTGTGTGTTTCAGACTATATTTTGTGCAACAAGCCGATTTGAGCGTATAACGAATCAAAAGTTTCTCGAACACAAAACACACTCGTCGTGTTCGGCTAACTCGCAGATGCTAATCGTAACGCATCAAACCTGTTTGCTGTTTTCGAAAAAAAAAATAATTATTTTTGTTTGTGTATTGTATAGAACCATACCTTAGAACCAGAATCAAATTTCAGACGCCATGAAGGTCTTCGTTCAGCCGATAAAATATTATTAAAACTACCAGCCACACCAACACCCGTCGAGCCACCGCCTCCAGTACTACTTGTTACGGTCGAGGAGTTCGTGGATGCGGTATCACTAGCAGCATTGTCACGATCACGCGTGTGTAAAGGAGAATTTGGCAACGAAGTTGAATCTAAGCTACGACGACTGTTGTGGCCTCCTCCGCCGGCATTACCAACTCCACTCAATAGAGGAGAAGGCGAGGTATCGCGTTGCAGGCTGGCGTCATGAATTGTTGAGTGTTCGGTTACGATTATGCCGATTCGTTTTTCATCATAAGTATATTTGTTCGCTTCGGAGCGTAATTTGTCAGCTAAGGTCTGAGAGCTGGCATTGTCAATATCGAAAAGTGAACGCTTGTCCCGCAAGCGCACTGGACTATCTAGTGTCGGTGTGGTGGTAGTTGAACTCGCGGCAGGGCTGGTATTGACAGTAGTCGTGGTGGTTGTAGTGGTCGTTTGTGTGGTCAGTGGCAGAGGATTGAAGAAGGCCGCTCGTATACGTTCACTTGAGTGGGCGCGTAGTGAAGGCGTATGTTTTATTGTTGGCTGTTGAGTTGTTGTGGCATCCACGTCTGTTAAAGGCGGCGGTTCAGTCTTTTTGTTTTCATGATTTTCATTTTCTTTATTGTGCTTTGAAGATTTAGAATATTTTTCATTGCCATCTTCTTCAAGGAACTTATTAGATTTTTTATCCACGGAATCTCTTGTGGGAGAGCTGTCCTTTAGCTCTGGCTTCACCACCAAAGTAGTTTCCACATTTTCCGTGGTCGGTGTGGGCGTTCGTGATTCTTTTCGTGGTGGCATTACAAATGTGGCACTAACTTCTTCGTCGTTGCGGCTCAACTCTTGCGATATTGAACTGGTGGCGGTGACGATAAGTGAAGATGGTCTTGCCTTTGCAACGGAACTTGGAGCTATTATCGTAAATGAAGCTGTAGTATTTTCATCATCTTCTTCCTGCTGTCGTTCCTTAACTTCACTTGTTTTGTTCGTTTCCGTTTCCATTTCCCTTTCTTGTTCTTCTACCTTTTCAATATCACTTGTTTCAGCTGTTGGCAATTGAGTGGGATTGTCCTGTGATTGTCCTTTTTCATTACTTAAATCTTGTTCTATTGTTCCTGTTGTTATTATTGCTGTGGTTGTTGTTGTTGTTGTTGTTGTAGTTGATGTTGTAGTTTCATTTGTAACATTTACTTGCATTTCATTCTGTTAATTAATTTATTCAACAAAGTAAAACATGTGTGTTTTTGTAACAAAAAATATGTTTAAGTAGATACAACAAAACATTTTTAAAAATATATGACCAAACGATTTTTTTTAATCATGGACTTTGAGATTTGGAGTTGAAATTTATAAACGCTTGCGAAATTTAACAAACAAGGAGCATCTAAGTTGTATTTCTTGCCTAAGTGATTTAGAAATCTTTAACTGTGGAATTGTGGAATTATGCCAAATGTTTTGCCAAGAATTCATAGGAATGACATTAATACGAGTAATACTATACAAAAATAAAAATAAAGTAAACAATCGTTAAGCAGCTCTGGGTTGAAGAACAGCTCTCGCGTCATTGTAATTATTTCTTAAGTGAGGTCAGGCTTGCGTGTGTTGTTTGGCCTTTCGAAAGTTTTTCGTCTCGCTCGCACTGGTTGACTGATCTGCCACGGATAACCGTATAATCTTGCGGTTCTTTTGTGGAATTTCGTTGACAACTACGCTGCTACTTCCTATGTGAAGGCATAGGTCGTGTATAGTCAGTCAGTTTTTGTGACTGTTAATAATAACATCTTGAGCATATGGTCTAGTTACCCCACCCATATTTGTGCAACAATACTTTGCAAAATTATTTTGTAAAGTATTTATTAAATAAATAAATAAAAATAAAGTAAGATAACGAGTTCATACATAACAAGTAATCTAATAGAGAATAAAAAAATACACGGGATTTTGAAAAAAAAGTGGAAATAATTCTGCAGTTTCTAAACGATTATAAAAAAAACTAATGATGTAGGTTAAAAGGTTAATTAGTTCTAAATAATGTAAAAGAAAAATTTTTGATTTTGCTCTTACCGTTCCTGAGTTATACTCGCTTTCAACTTTGTAACCAGTTTAATTTTATACCCAACCAAAATAAAAAAAATCAAAGTCAAAACTCCAAGCAAAATTTTTAAATAATAGCGAAATATTTATTTATTTATTTATAACATTAGGAAATAATTGCAAATTAATGATTTCTTTCCCCTCTAAAATTTTTTTTCCCCTCGTATCGCTCTCCTAGCAAACTAATCAGCTTAGCAATAAGACTTGCATAGTGTAAACTAGGACTTACAAAATCTTATACAGCATTTGAGAAGGTGTCACAGAACTTAAGTCTGGAATTTTGACTATATGGCGCATATTCAGAAATTATCACTAAGTGTTAACTTTTTAAGTACCTATTTAAGTTATTCATAGTTGATTACTTTCAGCAGTAAAAGTTCACACTTAATTATGGGTAAAGCTGTAACTAAATACCAACTAACTAATACATTCAAAGAACAGCTGACTGATTTCATTTACAATTTATTTGAAAAGTTAAATCAATTTGTGGCTCTTTAAAATGCACAAAACAACAAATACTCATTATTTTCTAAAATTTTTCTATATAATAACCTTTAATTTTTAATATTTACTTTTTGCATTTATTTATACTGCGTCCAAAAAAATATCCATATAAAGCAATAAAATAAATTAGAGATGTGTTATTGGTCAAAAAAAATTCTATTGAATATTTTTATTTTTACAGGCCCATATTTTAATTGATTTATATACAGACTATAACCAAAAAATTACTTTTATAGATTTTGTAAATTTTTTTTAAGGAAATAAAACTGTTTTTTAATAAATTCATAAGGTTTTTAATTAATTACAGAATTTATCGTTCAAAATATTATCGACATTTTATTCTCTCTACATAACAATATGCAAGGTTGCATTTCGTTTACCACACTGAAAGGAAAATTAATTAATGAAACGTTTCATTAATACAATGAACAATTTCATTGTATATATGAAATCTTTCAATCTCTGCTCTTCATGTGTTCTTCATAGTTCATTGTATTAATGAAAATCGTTACATTATTTAAACGAATTTTCGTTTTAGCAAATTTGAGGCAAATAAAAGTAAGTTCGACAAATTTTATCTACTTAATGTATACAGTTTGTCAAACATAAATAAATCAAAAGTTATTTTGTTAAAAAATATTTTCTATTTCTTACTTTTCTAATCCATTTTAATTTCAAAGCATTATGGTCGTCATAAATGCAATGAAATCATTTCATTTATACAATGCAATATTCTTCATTGTATAGCAGATATCTCTCTCTTTCTCTTTTTTTTATCCATTCACGTCCCTCACCTCAATACAAACACAAAAAGGCTGTGCCAAATATCTTATAAAGATGCTTCTTTTGTTAAGATTTTTCATTGATTCTTTTAAACTTATGTTTGTGTTATGTGATTCTCAACAACATTTTAAGAGTTTTACTATAAAAATATTCAATTTCCGGCTTACTAAAAGCATTATTTGGGTTGAACTCTACTGATGAGTTCCTTAAATTTTAAGTGTTTTACTTTAATAAATACATACATATGTACATATATTAAGTACATGCATATGGATTTCTATATATTAAATAAAATAAAAAAAATTTATATATTTTTTATTAAGTAGGTGATTTGGAGGGGATATAATTTCGTGTTTAAATAATAAATTTTCATTATTTTCTGCTTAAATTTCATTATATTTATGAAATTTTCTTTATATTAATGAATAAACTTCATTTATAGTATGTAAAAACTTCATTAAATCAATGAAAAAAACTACATTACAAACATGAAAAAGTTTCATTGAACCAATGACATTGTTTCATTCTATTTATGACATAGCCGCCAAAAATTAACTTCATAAATACAATGAAACATTCTTCATTGATCGAATGAAGGGCTTCATTAGCTGACTTTTAATGAAACATTTCATTAATACAATGAAGAATTTCATTGTCTGAATGAAGGGTTTCCTTTCAGTGCAGCTGAAAGCAGTTGCTGCACTAGTTATGAATTGTGAATAAGAACTATAACTATCTATGAACTATATTTTAGTTTCTGTTTTATTAGTTTCGACTTTGGCTACGATTTCTGAATATGCGCCTATATCTTTAAAGGGGGTGGAGACAAAAAAACCCCAAAATGGACAACCCAGGGTTAATGACAAATTAAAACCGATGCCAAGCTGATCTGATAAAAAAAGACTTTTTGCAATTGGATTTTTTCTATCAAAGAGTTAAAAAATAGTCTGCTACATTTATGGGTTTTTGCTTACAGTTTATGCAATATTCGAGGAAAAAATTAAGGCTTTTTTTTACCAACCTTGGTCCACTGTTCTGCTAATGGAGAAGTCAAATCTCGTTCGATTTAGAAAAGGAAACTCATTATGAATAAGGAACAAAATTTGTAACATTATAAAAAAAATTTAGCACCAAAATCGCAATTAAGTCAAAAGTTATACGCATAACAAAATCCGCACTGTATATCAGTTTCTTTAGGCCCCACTAGGCACCAGAAGGCTCCGTCAGATCGAGCTAAAAAAATAAGACCGCATTTATGGCAGCAAACATCATATTTTAGAATAATGTACAGATTTTTTCCGACCTATGTTGACAAGTTAAAAGCGAATGTTTTCACGGCTCTTTTTGCGGACTTAATGACAGAGCTAATGGTCCCCAACCGTTGCTTGAGGTTAACATGGAACCTCGTGATTCTTGGCAAAACATTTTGGTAAACATTTAGCCCGATATGCCAAAAAAAAAATAACGGGTGCTGGAAGTGTACATTAAAACAAAGACCCTGTTTAACGTACACTTCAAGCACACGTTATTTGTTGCATAAAGGGGTTACAATTTTACTTTGTAATATGGAAAAAAATACATGATTTTTTTTTTTAATTTAAATGATTTCTTATTATTATTTAAGGGTTTTATAATCAAAAACAAAATATTGAGAGAAAATTTTTTTTGAAGGAATGTGTATAATCAAATACATATGTACTTATATATATATACGAGTAGTTTATAACAATCATGCAAAAATTGAAAACAAAACTAACACACTAGAAAAAAAAACTTAACTAACCTATTCATGCACACTGAAAGAAAATATCAGGGATTTGTTCAAAAATAAAATACTTAATAATACTTTCAACTTGCTAACTTATTACCGTATGCACAAACGATTGCTAAAGTTTAAATTGACTTATAAAATCTTTAATGAATAAAGTGTAATTTTAAAGCCAGATTAAACTTTTGCAAACACGATCCTTATTCTTTATAATTACAATATTTTTTTTTTCAAACTGCTAAATAATAAAATAAAAAATAAATTTCTGTAGAAAAACAATCCTAAACTACATACTTATAAAAAGATTTCCAAAAAATTAAGATAAAAAAACTTATAAAAGAGCTTTTTGGAGCTTTATATTAACAGCAAATAAAATTGAGATGAAGGAATCAAATTTTGTGAACGATGTCGCAGTAGAAGAGCAAAGGCCAATTATATTTTGCGCTTATAATACAGGCAGCAATGAATATTTGATTGCTTTCATTCTCATATGAATCATGTAACGTTGTTTATTTTTTTTTCTTTTATTGTTTGTGTTGTAAAAATTTCGGGTAAATGAGTAAAATGTACAAGGTAAAATGGTTAAAAAAAAACTAGTTAAAGTTACTAGTTAAAAAAAACAAACCATCACAATAGAAAAAAACTTTAACATTAAAATATAAATTCCAATACAAAACACCACAACCCTTAATATAGGGATGGTAGTTAACATTAACAATAATTAGTGGGTGTTTATATAATTGTTTGTATAACTGTATGGGTATTGGAGATGGGTGGATGATCAAACCAACCAACCAACAAACACAAAATGTTAACCGAAATCCTTTACATATTAACGATATTTAATTGTCCAAAGAGGTTTTGTTCAATAAATAAAAGTGATTGATTGGTCTAATTGAATTAATTATAAAAATAACAAGTTAAAAGTATGTATTTATAAACAAATTTATTTAAACTAAACGAAACAAAACCCAAAAATTTTTAAACAACAATATACCGCTTCCATAAGCGTGATAGTGGTGGGTGGATTGGTGAAAATATATGTATATGGTTGAACGAAATGATTTTTTTTTTTTTGAATTGTTTGTGACGGAAAGTGAAATGAATTAATGTTGTAATTAAAAAACAATTGTTTAACAGGACAAAGGACATTTTACAATAAAACTCAATGATTCTCAGGTAAAGGATGTTGTTTTGGTTGTGAAAATATCAAATCAAATGTATGAATTCGAATTCCTGTAAAAATCAATAATCAAATATTTAATTTACTTACGCTGCTGCTATTGTTATTGTTGTTATTGTTCATCGTGGAGTTTTTCTTTTTCACCAACTCTTCGGCACTCTTGATTTCATCCAGGGTAACACCTTGTGTTGAGCGTCTTGTTTCACGTACACGTTTTGCATGCGCCTTGCGTTGCGTTTCACTTTCCTCATCACGTACCGGTGGAACAAAGGACCTATATTTTGAAGGAAAAAAAATTATTTAGTTTTGTCTTTAAATTTTATTTTTACACAAAACAATTTCATCATGCAATAAGAAATTACAGAAAAATAAAATATATTAAACAAATTTATTTAGTAATTTCGCATACTCTTTTTCTTTGAAAAATGTTAGTGCTCTTCTGGAGTTTTAGTAACTTTACGATGAACTTGACAGAAATCTTATTTTAGCTGAGGCTTTATTTTAAAAGTCATAGTTTACAGTGGAGTTCGGTTGTAACAAATTCCGAGGTACCTAGCAATTTCTCTCGCTATAAGCAAGTTCGCTATAATCGGATTAAATATTTTCTACAAATCAAAGAAAACAACAAAATACAAAAAAAAAATATTTACAGTGAAGTCGCGATAATATGAACACCCTAATATATGAACACCCCAAAATATGAACAACTTTTTTTCCATTGACTGCTCTAAAATATGAACTTAGTGCAAAAGCTGTAAAATAAGAACAACACATTTTTGTTATTTTTAATGGAGTTTATGTACACCGTTTTGAAATCTAAATTCTGATTCAACTGTTTGCTGTTTGCTTTTAAATTCTCTTCATCTGCCAACCACAATTTCTTACATAAACGTTTTTTTAAGCTCAAATTCATTTATTCCCTATAAACTTAAATATGCATACCAAAAAGCATAAGTTTTTAACTTCAAAAGAAAAATCAGAAATTTTAGAACACTTTAATCGGGCTTGAGTACAGGTTAATAAAAATTGAAGATACTGAACTAAAGCCTGATTAAGAAATTATTTTTTAGATGCCATTCGCAAATATGAACAATCTTGCAAAAGTGAACTTGCTTGACTTTAATTAGTTCATATTATCACGAATGCACTGTATTTTAAATTATTATAAAAATAAAATTTCATTAAATTTAAAAATCCATTTAAAAAACAGTCACTTATTTTGTTTAATGTAAGAGAACTCCAGACAATAAATTTAAATTTTTTATTGGACTCAGAAAAGAGTTCGTTATAAGTGAAAATTCGTTCTAGCTGGAGTTCTTATAGTGAACTAATATCTTTTTAAAGAGAAGTAACACTCAGGCAATGAATTCTTATTACTATTATTAGGTGTTACCTTCTTTAGGAAAGGAATATTGATAGAGAAGACATGTCGTGAAGGAAGAAATAGAGGAAATCTTCATTCTTTTACAGCTCTGCTTTTTGCAGCGCCTCTGGTGCCAACGAGGCGTATTCAATTTTATTGGTTATTTTACTTAGCGATGATTCTGTTCGTTGTAAGCGATCATTTGTTCTAATCGGTGGTTTGGTTTGGTAAACGAACCCCACTGTCTCTATATTTTTTTAAGAAATTTACTTATCAAAGTGGGTAGGTTCTACGCTCGTCACAGTTGTATTTTTTATGATTGTAGGGCAGAAGGTTATAACGACTGATTCTGGCAGAGAAGACCAAAAATGTATGCGTTTATAAACGAAAAAAAAAATTACTTCTGTGAGTAATTTCTTACTCATGCACCATCCATTTGTTTGAAGTCACAATCACGAAAATTAAAGCTCACGAGAAGCTGACGAAAAATTTCTGGCACCTAATCATCGCTTTCGATAACGAGCTGATTCAATCACGTTTTTTTTTTCAGTTTGAGATTATGGAATTCGATATCGAACAGTATTATTACATTGTTTCATGGCAAATGTCGTAATATCAAACTGAAGGAACGTGTTATCGAAAGCGACGATTAGACTCCTGTTCTACAGCTAATTTAATGCCCTTATTACGGTTTACAACTCAACTAAATTTAATTGAAATTGAAACAACTTAACTTTAAAACAAATTAACAGTTTTTTTGGTATTCTGAATTACAACCAATTTTAGTTGCCTTCGAAACAATGCTCGAAAAGAAAAGGTTCTTATCTATGCTATGTTTTTTGAAACCATTGTAGCCATCACAAAACATTTAAAACATTTTTAGTTTTGGCGTCTGGAATAATGAAGCAAAACTAATACAATAGTCGAAATAAAAATCAAAATACAACAGTTAAAAAGCAGTTTTCTTTCTCATGGTGAAAAAAGTTGTAATCCATAATAAAAATTTGGCAACTACAACTCAACTATCAATTTAGTTGTAAATCATAATTGTGGCTTAAGCTTAGTAAACCCTAAATTAAAATTAACATAATTGTGGTTTTTTGTGTTAGTTGGGCTGAGTATTGTCATTATTTATTTTTAACCCCCGACTAAAAAAAGGGGTGTTATAAGTTTGTAGTGTGTGTCTGTGTGTCTGTGTATCTGTCTGTGTCCACGTACAGCCCAAACGGCTGGACCGATTTTCATTTAGTTTTTTCTGTTTGAAAGATGACTTGATCGAGAGGGTTCTTAGCTATGTTTGAAAAAAATCGGCCCAGCCGTTTAGAAGATATAACATCTTTTCTGAAAAAAGTCGGGGGTTTTTAAAATTTTTAATTTTTGTTATCTTAATTTATTATACTACTATATATGTATACATTTCCATTTAAGAGACTAAAAACCGAACTCAAAACGTGCCCGGTTGGAGAAACTGAGAGAGTTTGGCAAAATTCTATTGTGGGGATTGTAACTGGCATCTTATGAGGCATTGCGAATCAAGATAATTCAAAAGAGGTCATAAGATTGAATAGCGCAACTCAGGAGACTGGTTAGTTAGCCTAATAACCGTCAACACGGAGATGAGGTCTCATCTAGCTCGCATGGGACTGATAGAGGATGTCACATGGCGATCATGCGAGGCGGAGGAATAAACATTAGAACACTACCTGGTATGTTATCCCATAGGGATAACATACCCGACCTGCCGACCTGGAATGACTTAGGGACTCCAATTGCAGAGACCTAAGAAAATTTATAGAAAAGATTGGCTTCTTGTGGCATGATCGGTTTATCGAATAAGTTTTTCTATGGAGATATATAGGATTAGGTGACGTAGTTGCCAGTGATGCCAACTTTTTTGGCTCCAAAAGCTCATCAAAACTAAAAAAGCACTAAAAACGTAATTTTGAGATGTAAAAAACGTAAAAAGCACTAACGTGAAAAACAAGTGAAGATCCAAACGAGTAAAGTTTAATAATGTTTAACAATGTTTAATATTTTCTAAATTCTATTTAATGAAAAATATCAGACGAAAAATGTATACCAGAGTACAGAATGAAACCATTCACAATTGCTAACAATTCATAAATTCGTTGCTTTTGCCATACATTTATTCGACAACAATAACAAATGTAATTGCTATGATACAATTCGTTGCGATTTGTTGATTGCTCATACGCACTCTGTCATTACAATGTCGTTATAACACAAGCAGTGAAATGAAATAATGCAACATGAATGAACGGATTTCTTTCATACCATTCACGCAGTATTCGCTGCTCTTTAGTTTATCACGTTTAAATAACAAGTTTATTTTACGTGATTTTAATGGACATAAATAAAAAAATGCAGTTCGAGGGACGAAATTTTAGAAAAAATAAATGCCGATATTTACCTTGTTAGAAAAAAAAGAAAATATAATCTTTTTAAATTTAGAAAAAGTAAAATAGATCTGAAATGTATTTCAAATAACCGTTTCATATAAAATTTTACATAAAATGCATTTCAAATATACATATATCGTGTTTTATGAATACTAATGCAAGCACAAAATACAAAGACTACGTTGTGTTCAATCACAGTAAAAAGTATTCGCACCATTCACTGAATATTCGTTGCTTTTGACAAGACCAGTGAACATTTATATAAAACAAACAATGCACTCAATAAAATTCGACGCACTCATCTCTTTCGATTGTGATATGCGTTGTTTTTTTCATGTGTTGTGGATTGAAAACACTATGCAGGTTTTTTGTGATTGCATTCAAAACAAGAAAATAAGGCATTCAATCTGTTCTCTGATGTATACTTTGCAATGAAAAATTATATACACCAAATTTTTATTAAAGTAATTCTAAGAAATACACAAATTTCTTAAAAGCACTACTTAATGTGGTATGTTAGTTTTTCATTACTGCTCAAAATTTGGCGTTTTGAGTGTTCAGAAAGCACTAAAAATAGTGCAAAAGCACCAAGTTGGCATCGCTGTTAGTTGGCGTTGGCTGAAGCAGTTAGTGCGTCAAATACAAAGCAAAATACTGTGAACGAGAGCCCTAGTTCAAACTCTGGCCAGATCCAGTCATATCAACATCATCATCAGCGAATAATATTATACAAATTACATCTTAGGATGCTCTTACATGGCCTATATATTTACATCTGACTTTTCAGCTTTACGACTCATATTTAATTTGTTATGTCTTGCCAAATTGCCAATTTAAAGACAACTTATAATTTTAACTTCTTTCTTTATATTTTGGCCATCACATACACTTTGTTAAAACAAAACAGCTGATGAAAATAGCGCGCGCTCTAATTGAAATTTTGTCATGCGACATTGCCGCCTGACTTTTGCATACTTTTAATAATTTTACACGACATGTATGTATTTTGCAGTAAGAAATTTTGATGTGCCAGATGTATAATGCAGGACGTGTTAAAGCTAGATCTGGCAAACTATCGATAGTCACGCCATTCGATATTTTCGATGGTTTGTTGGAAAACTATCGATACTAACGATAGTATCGAATTATTTTACACTCAGGGATATCATGAATAAAATTCCGCGTGAAAATGTTCACGGGGAATAAATCCAACTAACAGCAAGTAATAGGGAAAATTTTATTCATGATAGCCCCGACTATGTTCATACGGCAACACGACTGTTGATATATGGATATGGTTAAAAAAATTAGGTAAAAATTATAACTGCTTTATTCAGAAAAAATAATTTTGGTTTACAAATGGTTTACACAACAAATTTTGTATGAAAATTTGTTTGTTAAACGTTTTTTAAACTTAAATTATTTTTTTCTGAATAAGGCCTCAAATAATTAATTTTATGTTTAATTTTATTCTAATTTTTAAATTTTAGACATATAAAGGGTGTTTTTTTGAGAGGTATAGAGCTTCGAATTGAAATAAAACACAAGAAAATCGTTTTAATGTCCACCAATTTGGCTTTATTGGAAGGATAATTTTATGCCATTAACGTTTAAATATGATTTCGGGCATGTGGCCGCCGCGGCTGGCTCGAATAAAGCCAATTCTACAGGTCCAATTTTCAACCACTTTTTCGAGCATATGGGGCCGTATGTTGGCAATAACGCCACGAATGGCCAATTGACAGGTCCATTCCGCGAAATTATGCGCTCATCGAATGTTTCCTTCAATAAATCGATTGTGACGTGCGCTGTGTGGCATGTAGCGCCGTCTTGTTGGAACCACAACTCATCCACATTCATTCCATCCAATTCGGGAACAAAATAGTCGGTTAGTCGGCTCCAATTGCTGTGCACGGTGCGAATCGATTCATTCGGGTCCTCTTCAACACTTTGCTCTACAGCGGCAATTGTTTCTTCGGTGCGCACTGTTCGACGTCTCTGCGGATGCGTATTATCACATAGAGTAAACGTAGTGCGAAAACGATCCATGGTTAACCGAATTAATTGCTCTGATGGACGATTATGTCGACCATAAAATGGACGGAGCTTGCGGTAAACTTCGCGAACTGAACCATTGTTTTCGAAATAAATTTGCACGATTTGCAAGCGGTGTTCTTTTGTCAACCTGTTCATGATGAAATGGCAAACCAAACTAAATATTAATCACTTGACAGCTGACAAAATGGCCGCCAGTTAAAAAAGTGATGCCAACTTAAAGTTCTATACCCCAATAAAAAACACCCTTTAGGTTTTTTTTTTTTTTTTTTTTACAAAAACATACCTACATATCGTCACCGTAAATGCAAACGGATGTAACTACACAAAAAATTCGAAATCGAGTTTTTGATTGATTATGGTTCATTTTATCAAACTACATGTTCACGCAAATATTTAGACCTCTGCGATGAAAAATGACGATTTTATTAAAGAAATTCAAATGGACGTAATTACGAATGCATCTATTTTATATTGAAAGGAACGTAACTAACATAAAAGTTTAAATATACATAAAAAGGAAATAAATGGTTAAAAAAATATAAGCATCCATACTACAAGTAAATTTCGAAGAAAATTTATAAGAATACTTTATTATTATTGATTTTTTAACGTTTTATTGTTTCTACTGTAAAAAATATAAAAGTGTAGTTACCTACGTTTGCATTTAAGGTGACGATATGTACATACTCGTATTAAAGACCTGCGTAAACAGTCTTTAAATGTAAATACGTCATGATTTTTAAATGTATTCATGTCGCATGTATTATACTAAACCAATAATAAATGCTGTCGTACTATAAGCGAAGCACGATGGATGTACGTGTATATCAATGTTAACAAACGATGTCGCCAACACAGCTTGTTTGTAACAAACACTCAAAAGAAGTACTGTTGATTAGTGTAAGCTTGTTATTTTTCATATTGTACGTTTGAGTGTGTTTGTAATATGTAGATGGTAAGCTATTATTAATAAAAACAAAACCATCGATACTATCGATAGTACTATCGATAGTTTGCCAGCTCTAGTTAAAGCAGCTTTACGGTTGAAGAATTCCTATCTTTTTTATGTTCTACAATCACCCTTATTCCAGTTGTCGACGTCACCTTAACACAATACAAAGAAATTGGGGCTTGTGTACCCGTTGTAGAAAACAACTGACTCGTGCTGGCAGTTTAATGCTATTTTCTAGACCTTAGGGAATGGTAATAGATTGTCAGTAGCACAAAATTGTTCTCTCAATTTGTTAGTATTGTGTTAAAGTCAGGGTAGGAAGAGTGCTCGAATTGATTTCTTTCGCAAACGAATTTAATTCGAACGAATTTTATTTTCAATATTGTAAAGAATTAGGGTCTTATGCAAAAAAACTTAATTAAGCTTTGCCAAGCAATGTTAAGTAAAGTTGTATTCTAAAAAAATTATTGTATAAAAATTCTAAAGTAGGCACCCACGTTTGTTAAGACTACTTTAAGTTGATATTTCCAAAATGTGTATTTTGTACCTCAAATATTTTTACTAATATAGCACATACTGTTTCATGTTACATCTGAAAATGAAGCTAGAAGTGCCTGCTCTTATCTTAAATTTATTATTTCTGTCATGTAATGGGAAACATCACCAAATTATTCAACTGCTTCGAAATACATAGCAAAATCCATAAAAAAATATTAAAATAAATACAATTGTACAAAAATGTTTTAGTGATGTACATACAATCAAAACAAATCGAAAAAAGCTGGATATTCAAATACTCGTTTCATTCGAATAAAACAAATTGTGATAATTTTTCACATTTTTTTACTTTTACTTCATGGTTGTGTTTATCTGTTTTCCTATTAAGTCAGAAGCTCATATTTTTTAAATTAGGTTGCTTTACTTCAAGATAATAAAAATTTATTTAATAAAATAAAAAAATAGTTGAATACCCGAATGAAATTGTATTCAATTTTGTACATCATAAGCTGTGAAGTGGTTGTTGAACACGGTGGTGTTACCAGTATTTATTAATAAATCACAAAATATTTAAAGTTGTCTTTTGCATATGATTTTTTAATAAAGCTATGTTAGCCTTAAAGTGCTTATCAAATACTATGAACTTTAAAGCTAAAGTAAAATATTTTTTTGCATAAGGGGGTTATTCTTTAAAAAAAAAACCAAAAAAAAAATCCAAGAATGCAAAATAAAATTCCTCTCGCAAATTTAAAAATAAAATTCGCAAACGAAAAGAAAATAGAATTCGCGATTAAATTAAAAATACAAATAGTCCAAAGTAAAGACTTTAAATTTTTTTAAGGAGATTTTATTGTTAACGACTATAGCTAGAAAGTTGAAATTGGGTGTGTAGGTTCCTCTTTCGATGTATAGATCCACTAAGAAGGAATTTTTGGAAATTCTAACGCGAAAAGGGGTAAAATAAAGGTAAAAATCGGTTTCATCATATCTCAGAAACTACGGTGGATAGACTAAAAAATCTAAAAGCATACGAATGCTTATAAAAAATAAGCCAACACGAGTTTAGTACTTTTTCAATAGGTGTACTGTTAGTGATTAAAAAGGGGTAAAAACTAAAATTTGGTACCTTTTTTGCACACGAAATATCTTCTAAATTATTGAACGTAGCAGAAAGCTTTTTGGCGCGTTCTTTTCTTTCGAACAGAGATTCGAATCGGTTTTGGCAGTTTGTTAACATTCTTACTTAAAAGGGGGTAAAATCGTACCCGTTTTCGGTACTTTTTTTTGTTAATGATAAGGTACACATACACATACATGTAAAAATACTTTGCGTTTGCTTCCAACCGCTCAGTAGAAGCTGAGGTAAGAATATTAATGTTTTTTCGAAGGGCCTAAAAAGGTACTAAAAAGGGTAAATGCGGGAAACGGTCTTAAAAAATTTAAAATTCCGGATAATTCATAATTATAATTGAAATATTTCAAATCTGAGTTCATTATCATATAGTGTGTTGCTGCTAATCATTGGCATTAAAGGCTTAAAAAGTCTTTTTTTGAAAAAGGTACATTATGGGAAAAGTACTTTTTAGAAAAATGTACTTTTTGAATAAAGTACTTTCTGGAAAAGGTACTTTTAAATGTACTTTTTGAAGAGAATACTTTCTTAAGAACATACTTTTTAGAAAAAGGTACTTTTTGATAAAAATCCTTTTTTAGCAAAAAGGTACTTCCTGGAAAAAGTACTTTTTAGAAAATAGCACTTTTTGAAGAAAATACTTTATGGAGAAGGTACTTTTTTGAAAAAGTACCTTTTGAAGAAAGTACTTTTTTGAATAAGGTACTTTTGAAGAAAGTACTTTCTGGTGAAGGTACTTTTTGCAGGAAAAGAATTCTACTTTGAATTCTTAGTTTTTTTCGTTCTTCTCGCAAACGAATTAAATCAACTTTTGTTTATTTTTTTCGTTTGCGAGGACAACGAAAAAAACAAAGAATTTAAAATAGAATTCTTTTCCGAATTTTATTTTTAAAATTCCGAAAACAAATTTTAAAACGAACGAAAGAAATTAAATAGCATTTGCGAGCAGAATTTTTTCCTACCCTGGTTAAAGTGACATCGATGTCGACAACTGGAATAAGGGTGAATATTTTAAGGTGGGGCAACAGATACAGAATACTTTCTTCGTGCTCTGTCTCTTTTTTGTTTCTCTAGTCGAAATGACGTTTAAGAGGTGGCACTATGTTTAATATTTGACCTTAAATGCTGTCAAAATACATATTTCATAAAAGATATGAAATGGATCTTCGACATTTAAGTTTTCCTGCGAAATAATATGAGTGGCATTTGTTTCGCATTTAATTTACAAGAAACACATCGGATAGTTTTACAAACGTAAGAACTTGTAGCAAGCACAGTTTCGATGACTCGAAATTTTTTTAGAAATTCTAACAGAGTACTTAAAGTTTAAGGGCAACAATGTTTAAACAACACTGTGTTTTTAGAGATCACATTAGTCTACATATTTCTTGTCTGAATAAAACGTTAGCATGTCAAGACTATTTGTATGTAAAATATTTTACTCTGCAGCCACACGTTCAATAAATGGCTTTCAATTTCATTACACATATTGTGTGTCAAAATTGCTTTAAATTGATAGCTGTGACACAAATTGATAATCAATTTCATTTTTTAAATGCCACCGACCAAGAAACAACTCAAATTTGTAGCTTCAATCAATGTGTGCTGTGACCAGCCGTTCAAATTGAAAACTAAATTGCCATTTAAATGGATAGGTGAATTTGAAATCAATCCAGTTTTCAATTAAAAAGTTTGATTGTGTTAGTGAAAAAAGTGTGAGTGTATTGCAAATGGAATGGAATTGAAAGTCAAAAATTGAACGTGTGGCCCCCAAGTTAGTTATTTTACTCAAGATAGTATTAAGTTTAAAAGCAAAAAGGTTTTAATAATTGGAAGGCACATATAACTAATTAATAACGCTTTTAAAAAAAAAATTCAATTGAATTTTAAAAAAATATATTAGATTTGTTATGGGTATTAAAGGTTAAGTAAAAAAGGTTATTTGGGGTTAAGCAAAATAAGAAGTAAAATAATTTAAATAGCAATTTGGTTACAAACGCAAAACAACAAACAAATACATGTTTTGCAGTATTTTGAAACATTTAAAAATCTATTCCACATTTCAGCCATATTTACTTGAAGAAATTTTTAAATATATTTCCGGTAGATGGTTTTTGTTTGGCAGGTTCAGCTGCAGCTGAACCATTTGTATTATTAGTACTTGAATTTGTACTTTGATTATTAATTTTATTCAAATTTTGATTTTGTTTATTGTTTAGAGTTGCATTATTATCCTTGATCTGTGTGGAACTCTTGGCCACTTGAGTGTTTGATTGTGAAGAACTAGTGGTAGAAGAAGTGGAAGAAGTGCTGCTAACAAAAATCAAAATAGTGTTTGTTTTTTTTTTGTGTGGGGAAAAGGTGAAAATATCAAATTAAAAGACAAAACCAAGTGAATAGAAATAATAATTTAGATAAAATTTAAATGTATATATATACCTTCTGATGGGTGTGGTTACAGCAGCAGGACTTGGTGTATTTGCAACAGCCGTAGCAGGAGATGTTGTCACTGAAGAGTGTATGGGTGGCGATTTCCTAAAGTAGAAAATGTATAAAATTATTATTTTGGCAAAACCAACCGAAATAGTTTTTAAAAGTAATAAATATTAATCGCTAATTACAAATACAACTACAATCTAAGTATATATAAATTATTTCAAGAAATGACTACCCTACATTATTGTGAAGGCATTTTACTAAATATTTGTTAAATTAACTTTGAAAAAATAATAAATATTTTATTGAATGAATTATGGAAGAAGATCTATGTATGTACATAAATATTAATTTTTTTTCAAATGCACTTAAAAGTTCATTATATTTTTTTTTTGACAATGAAGCGTACAGAGACTTTTTAGTTTTAATATTTATTATTCAAGTTAAAATGAAAAAAACATTATAAACTACATTAAAAGCTGGACTACTGAGCTATGCACGCTAACTTTCAAAATATGAAATGAATGATTATAATTTTATTTTATTTAAATAAAAACAGAGCGATTCAATCAGATGTATTTTTCTTCCTTCATGCTTTTTGACTTCTTAAAAGGTTACGAGTACATAAATAAAGGTCTTGACTTTTTGAACTTCCCGCCTCTTAGCTGTTTTTTCGTCCAACAACAACTGTCAATTGACTCCTGCCAAAATTTGAACAAGCTGCATCATTTAGTGTGTGTTTGACAGCCATTGATAGTAGACTACCGCGTGATTGGCGAATAAAATGGAATAAAAGTAAATTATAACTGCTCATTAAATATTATTTTTTTTTTCAGAAAGAAAGCCATCGGCCAAACCAAGGCAATTTGTACGCTCGCATATTTCCTTTCAAACCAATTATGACTATAACCGACTCCAACACTCAAGAGAATCTCTACTTCATTTACGGGAACAACTAAACTACTCGGCAACTATATATATGTAGAAAGTCACATAAGTATTGAGTGTGTGCCATACTTATAGTCGGAGTATGCTTATACTCAAGAGTATGGTTATTCATTCGTAAAAAAAAATATACTCATGATACTCAAAGGATTTCAGAGTTAATGCCTACGAAATGTTAAATGTGCTCAAAATAAAACATACTGAAGTAAATACTCTTAATTTTAGCAAGTGCGTATACTCATAATTGTAGCACAAACAATTCATACGCTCAGATATTTCATTTCAAATCAACTATGACTATACCCAATAACGAACGCACAAGAGAATCTCTACTTCATTTACGCGAACAACAAATAACTAAAATATCATATAATACTATAAACAGAAAGTCACAAAGTCATTGAATGTGCGTCGTATTTATAGTCGGAGTATTGGATATTTATTCGTACGAAATAAATATACGCATGATACTCAGAGTATTTATTCATCATACGAGCCCGTATGCATCTGTGTGTTTAAAATGGAATGGAAAATGTGCTTTAACTGTTTGAAAGCATTAACCAGATGAGGGTGGCGTTGGCTGAAGTAATTATCACGTTGACTACATAACCGAAGATTCTGGGTTTGATCCCGGTTTCTGACATTCATTGAATAACAAAACCAAGCATTTTTACAGTAGTGTCCCTTTGTGCCAGTTGTTGTAGGAGAGTTCAAGTGATGAAGGCATAGACACTGGTCACTGAACCACGCCGGCTGTAGCGTTTAATAATCCTAATGTAACATCAGAGCACCCTCCTGGCTACTAACGACAGCTTCTAAAAAAATTTTAATACACCTCATTTAACGTGTGAAAAAGCAGAGTTGTAAAGGAATGAAGCTTTCTTCTATGTCTTCCTTCCTTTCTTTCCTCTATGTCTTTCATAAAAGAAGGTAACACCTAGTAATAGTAGTAGGCATTCATTGCCTAAGTAAAGCCTATAGTACACGGCATGTAAAAAACCACATGCATATGTGGCAATGACGTCACGGACATTTTCAGCATGTTGGTTGCATTCTTTAAAATTACTAGTAGTAGCTACATACCGTAAAATTTTGATACAAAATTTTGTTCCAAAATACAAATGTGACATTTTTAACCGAATTGAACACATTTTCTGAGACACGAAATCAGTAATCATGTGAATATTTGCATGTAAATATATTGCTAGTACACGGCATGTGGCAAATGTAGCTTTGTAATGACGTCAGAATCACATGCGCATGTGGTTTTTTACATACCGTGTACTATAGGCTTAACACTCATTTACAAAAATCTTACTTTTAAACAACTGAGAATCGGCCCTGTCATGTAAACCGAATCCGATCAAATATCACAAGTTTTCAAAAAGAAGTAAAAATTTTGGTGTTCTCTAAACCGAATTCACATAGTTTTACTCAGTTTTAAATCGAGCAAAAGTACCTGGTGGAAAGTAAATCGAATATGCTATTATTCAAATAAATTACCAAAGAAATATCAAAGAAATAATTAACATTATTTTGTCAGCCCATTATTGGTTTGACCTACCGACCATTTTAAAAAAATGAGTTCGGTATGGTGTATATATATTTTGAACATCTCCTTTCTGAACCCAAAATATGTTTAGCGAAATTAATTATGGTTTCTGAGATATTTAGCATTTATTTAGTTCCATTTCAACTATTTTAAGGTTTAATAAGTATTGTTTTGCTGTACATGCCATAGTTTGGCGTTTGCGTCAAATTCTTCATACAAAAACATGCGAAGTAAAGTTAACTCGTGTTTTGCTTCATTTCTATAACAAATTAATAATAAAAAAAAGAAGGTGCGGTAAGAAAAATTCAACGGCGCCTGTTAAGCAAAAACATCATCACCCAGAACGCAGCCGCCGATTAAATGTTTTAATATAAACTTATTAAACACTAAAATAAAATAAAAGAAACCTTAATTATGTATGTTTGAGTATAACAGAAATTTCATTCTTTATATTAAATACACTTCAATTACTTGTTTTTCTTGTGTAAATGTGTAACCGGATGGATAGTTAAAAATATTACGGCAGCGGCTTCTTGGTCGGTGTTAAACGATTGACTTATTTCTCTAGACAGCAACAAAAAAAAACAAAACAACAAAATTCTCAATTCACAGCAGTAAAGTATACGTATGAAGCACAAAAAGCTACTTTTTTAAAATAAATTAAGAAAAGTGGTGCATGCGGCACAAAACGTATTTTTTACTTTAACAATAAAGTAATATTAACTTCTAACTTTATTCATGAAAGTTCACTAAAATGTAAAAATTTCTTCCAAACATGTGTCGGAAGCAAAATGGTGAAAATACAAAAAAAAAAAACTATCGGGTATACTTTGAGAAAACTTCATGTAAACCTTCTTTGTTGTTTTTCTCCATAATGATTTTTTGGCATATGCTTCAAACCAATAATGGGCTGATGATTTACAATGTGAGGTTTTTAGAGCAAAATTATAACCAAATTACATGCAGTTTGAAACAATTAAAGTGTAAAAAATATAGTTTTAAAACCAATAAAGCAAAATTATTTGTATGAATAAAAATACTTTTTCTGTCAAAGATTTAGAGCGGGTAATTTTTAATATTTATTTTTTTATTTAAAATGTGATTTCTTTTATTAACAGATGACTTGGGCGTTCCAATACTTTAACTTCGAATGTCAGCAAATCGAGTAATTTGTTGAACACCAAATAGACATTTACTCGTTTTAGAAAATTTCTCTTATTTTAAAACGATACGGTTTACAGAACATATCTGACTATTCCAAGTTTTTTTTCTTAAAATTTGCAACAAAAATTGGTAATGAGTCGATATTTTGTTATTTTGTAATATGTAAAGTGATAAATGTATTATTACTTCAGTTCAAAATTATTAAATAGCAATTTCTATATGTTGCTATTTTAGCGTTTTACTAATTTACTTTCTAATCCTGTATATACTCATGTATAGCCGAATAAATACTCAAACTATTTATATACTTATGCGTATGATTGTAGCTTATATTGTGTTGCGTTATTTAAGGAATGTGTAAAAAAACATGGAAAATATATAAGAAATAAAAACTTAAACCCAAACACACCCACACACATTTACATTCTACAACTAATTAACCACTACAATCTAATAAAGAGTAATTGAACGAGTTGAACGAGAGAAAAGGAAGCAAAAGGAGCAGGAAATAGAAAAAAAGCAAACGATCAAATCAAATCAAACAACAACAAAAAAAAAGAAACAAAACAAACCTGATAAATATTTGTTTATGATCTTTTAGTGAAGCCGATCTTTGTACAGAATAATTTGGATTTATGATATTTGTGATGTTGATGGAGGAGGAAGTGGTTGTGGTGGTGTTGGTGGTAGCAGCTGTTGTGAAATTGGGTAAATTTGTTGCGGTAGAGTCCAGTGTATTCGTTGTGGCAGGTGGTGATATTGGTGTTGCTAGTAATGGCGTTTGTGATGTGAATAAGCTGTTATTAGTAGTTGGTGTAGAGGGTGTAATTGTGGAGGTGGTTGCTGCTGTTCCCGTTGCTGGTGTTGTTGTTGTTGATGATGAGTTTTTCAAACAACTGCCACTACCACCAGTTATTATTGTACTATTGTTTATTACAGTAGTATTGTTATTATTGTTATTGTTGTTAACATTGTTATTTTGTTGCTGTTGATGAAGTTGATGTTGCTGTTGTTGTTGCTGCTGTTGCTGATGTTGTTGCAGTGTGGCCGGTATTATGGGGCATGAGTTAGCTTTGATACGTGCTCGCAATTCATTATATTTTTGATAGAATCTTTTAGTTAAAGCAGATGAATTTTGCAAAAATAAGTTTGGTTATTGTTTTTGGATTTTTTGTTTTTAATTATTATTAAAGGCAACAATGATTTGTAGTAGCATTAATTTAATAAATGAAAAGTAAAAATATTTAATTTAGTTGGTATTTTTTTTTTTTTTTTTTTTTTTTTTGAGGTAGCAAAATACGTGATGATTTTTTTAGTTGAAAAAATTTTTTTAGCACATACACACATGAACAAACATACACGCACAAAAATATTTATATATGTATTAATTTATTTGTTAAAATTTTTTTATTTCGTTAAGTTTTGATATATTGAGAATGGTGATTAGTGAGTGATTAGTTAAATTTTAAATTCAAATTTATTTATTTTTTTGTTTGTTTTAACAACATATTCGCACAATACATGAATGAAAAGAAATGAAAAAAATAAAATAAAAATTGTGTTAATAATTTCAAATGAAAATATGTATTAAATAAATGTTTGTTAAGAAATAATTTGACCGTAAGAAAAAGTAAGCACTCTTTACAGGAATTTTTAGAACTAAAAAACTCTGCAATAAAATTGTTTGCTAAGTATTGCAATTAATTTTACACCCTACTCTAAAAGTAAGAATGTTTGCATGAGTCCATTATGTTTACTAAAATATAATACAAATGTTATCCAGCAAAAAATTACAAAAAAGGCAATCGGGTTTGGAATGGATGGAGAATTTTTTGGTGGAAGCACTTCCCTACTGGATTACCAACTTAATGATTTTAACAAGGCGTGACACTAAAATAGTCGATTCTCGAGAAGTACTTACTTTTTTTTTATTTTTTAACATGTTCACGTAATCTATTAAATTTGAGATAATCATTCTCTTCATCTATCAACTTGTACAGCACTTTTTTAAGTTTTATGTAATGTGATTTGTAAGCCAGTAATGAAATTTGGTAATCAGAAAAGTAAGTCATTATATCGCAAGTAGTTCTGATGGTAATGTGTAATTTTTTGCTGGGTATGTATGTATGAATGTAATGTAGAAGGAATGAAGATGATTATAAAAGGATACTTGAAGACTTTCTCGACCTGCGTGGTTTTTCTTGAGTTAAAATTTTTTTTCAGAAAATTTTTATTTTTGGCTTTTTAGTGCTTATTTTGAAAAATCATATGATGGTGTTTTCAGAAAAAATTTATTTAGTGAAAATGCTTTACTCAATGAAAAAATTTGGCAATACTGATAATGTTTCCCAGATCACATACTGCACACTTTTCTTATAACAATATCAATATCCAATCACCCTTATCGGGAATAAAACTTCACATGAAATGTGTTCCCTTTCCTTAAAATTGTAATCGCCAATTTTTACGTTGTTGTTGCGTGACTGTACTATTTTCTAATTTTGTTCACAAATTTTTATTCAAGGGAAATATTTCACGTAAAGAACATATTCTCCTCTTATTCCCGATAAGGGTAAATTTGTGCACGCTATCCGCAATTTTGATATAATGGTCACGTGGGACACTTTTCATTCCTTAAATCAAACTCGTTCAGCGCTTTATTTGACAACCATATTGGTAGTTATGTTGCTTTTATAAAACAAAAATATAAATTTTCATACGCCACTTTGTTCATATGGTCAACTGAGAATGAGTCAGGTGACCATTTTGGGCCATTTTTAGAGTTCCGTACACCAAAGGTGAAAAGGAACCCTATTGTTTTCGCTACGCTGTCCGTTTGTCCGTCACATGCTATTTTCTCAGGAACCCTAAGAGTTACGGAGCTGAAATTTGGACAGAGTATGTAGAACCTTGGCCGCTACAACAAATACATCAGAATTAAAAATTAAAGGGTGTTCCAAAACGAGCAACGAAAAATTTTAAAATTCCATGTAATATAAATACATACAATTGTATGTACATATGTATATTGACAATTGAAATTTGTGAAATTTGTGTATTTTTATACAGACTACAACAATTAACACTAAAATTTTAAAAAATTTAAATTAAAGGGTTGTCCATCAGTTAATGCAATTTCGACTATGTAATTTTGACAATTTGCTATATCTTGGAAACCGTAAGAAGCAAGCTCTTGAAATTCTCAAAAACGGTAAAACTAAAAAATCCGAAAATTATAAAATCGCCAAACCAAAAAACAAATCGTCAAAAATTTAATAAAAAATCGCCAAAATTAAAAAAATCGCCCAAATGAAAAAAATCGAAAAAATGAAAAAACGCCAAAAACCGAAAAAAATCGCCAAAACGCGAAAAAGGCGCCAAAACTAAAAAATCGCGCAAATGAAAAAAATGCAAAAATGAAAAAAAAAATCGCCAAAATGAAAAAACGCCAAAAGCTGAAAAAATCGACAAAACGGAAAAAAGTGCCAAAACTATAAAAGCGCCAAAACTTAAAAAGATTGCCAAAACCGAAAAAGCGCCATAACTGAAAAAACGCTCAAAACCGAAAAAAAATCCTAGAAACGAAAAAAAAATCCCAAAACTATATATTATATAGCTGAAGTTTGTATTGAATTACATATCTAGTGTCCGTACAAAGCCACACTTCACTGAATTTATTGTAGTTTTAACATTCTTTCTATTGTCAATTTTTTACCTTTTGTCAAAATTTTCATTTCATTAGATGCTTTCTTCTCTTCGACGATTGTCTTTTGTTTTTTTTTTTTTAATTTTTCATTTATCACTGTCGGAAGTTTTTTCCGATTAAGCGATTGAAAAAAACGTAAGTCTTTCTAGTATGAATTTCACTTGAATTTTTAAATTAATTTGTTAATTTAATGATATGAAAATTATATAGCAAAAATTTACGCAAAACATATTCGAGATATTTTCAAGAAGATTATAGAAATAAATTAACTTTAATTTCTATGTTTGGTCCTTTAAAAGATATACTATACGAACTACAAAAAATAACAAAATTAAGTTTTTAATCTCTGATAATTATCGAAGAAGTACCAAACAGCTCTCCTCTAATTTTTTATAAATATATGGCACCGTTTGAATTTTCTTTCTACAAATGATTGGTTTTGATGATATTTTGTTAACGATTTTAGCCGTCTCGCACTCTTTAGTATAGAGCTGCCCACAGAGAGAAAACCGAGAGAAATGTATAAGCGTATGTGTATTCATTTGTATAAAAAGACGATTGAAGTTCGGCACTCCAGTGCCAGTTTCAACAGCCTGGCTTTAGTGCCACGGAGTATTCGAGAGTATTTTCAAGGAGAGAACAAATACTAAATCTCTTTCATGCGCTCAGTACTTTACAAGATAAATAATTTAAGTTAAAAAAATACCAAAATGCAGTTTTTATTATTTTCTATAATCTGGAAGTATGTACAAATTTTGAAAAAGTACCTAATCTAATTATGATGTATGTAATTTGAATTCTCTTTCTATCACAATTTGTTTCGGAGATATAAAGTTTCCGTTTTTACATTTGAATTTCCGAAAATCCCTTTTAAGTGGATCGCTACATCCGAAGAGGATGCCACATCCGAGTGTAAAGTCTATATCTTCAAACTAGGCTAGAGCTACGCGAAGATATGAGCCATTCAGTCAGCGTTTTACCTACTACAAATTTATACAGTAGGTCAATATGTAATCGGACTTTACCGTCTACAATTTTATTCGCATTTCTCATTCAATTGTTAGTTTGTTTTTTTTTCATGATATAATCTATGAATTGCTTATAGAATATTTTAATTAATAGTGAATCAGAGAATAAATGAAGTTGACACAAAATCATTTGATAATACAATTGATATAGGAATTATTATCAATAAATATTGTAGATAAAAATCCAATGTAAAATTAAAATTTATCATAGCAGTGTGTATTAGAAAAGCAAAATTGCATTTAAAATTGTTGTACAAATAAATAGAAGTATATACCTACAATTATCATATTTTTAAGTAATCGTTATGAAGTATTTCAATTGGGTGTTACAAATATATTTTGTACGTATAAAATAATCTATTTCTAGAGGAAACCAAAATCACTAACTACGAGTACAATTTTGGGAGAAAGAAATTAAAAGAAAGTTTGTCAAAATGCCTACAATATTTCACTTAATATTTTTTTATTAAAAACATCAATATTTTTCTTTATTTTTATAATTTTTTTCCAAAAATTACGTAAAAATTTTATTTTCTGCAAATAAATTAAAACATCAAACAGTTTGTTTACGTTTTTGATCAACACAAAGTTGTCTTGTTAAGAACACTGCAATAACACTAATAAATACAGTCTACACCTGATAAATTTTTCTCTTGATAACGATTTGACTTTTATCGTGGTACGAATTTATCAGGTATAGACTCACTGTTAGATTTCATCAACACACATCTTGCAGTGAATTTTTTTGGCATCCAAAAAATTACTCGTATTATCAAAAAATTAAAAACTTCAAAAAAAATATATATAAAAAATCTTGACTTGTCAAAGTATAGGAATTGTTAAGACGAATCCAAATTAGGTACTCAACCAAGGCGAGTCTCAACTGCTTAGGGGATTATTTTCACTACTTGTAATGTGAATATTAGGGACGTAACGAATGTTCGCATTCGCTTTCGCATTCGCAAATTATTCGCTTACTTTTGCTATTTGAATTCGCTAAACTATATGCGAATATTTCAAGCGAATACAAAAAATAAACAAACATTTTATACCTTTTTTACGAAAATAGTTTACGATTAACAAACGTCAAAAACACGAAAATGATTTTAAGTCAGCATGAAAAAGTTAGATACATATACAAACAAGTAAAGCATTCTGAACAAAGCTTTAAAATTTTAGCGGAAAATTTTCCTATTATTAACCTCTCATAAAAATCAAAAAGAAACAAAATAAAACGAAAGCAAATACTTTCGAATTTGTATGTTAATAACACGCAAATTCGAAAGCATTTTCTTTCGTTTCGAATTACAGAGTATACCCCCTGCTGTGTTGGAAATATTTTTAAGTTTTTGTAAATAAAAAGGCAGTGTTTAATTTGTGCGAAAATATTTGCTACTTAAGACGAGTGTGTTCATTACTTCCTACAGAAAATTTTAAATGCAAAAAAATTAACTAGTTCTTGTTTGTTGCGAAACTCATATTATTTCGCATGAAAACTTAAAATGTTGAAGATATATTATTTCATGTTTAAAATTGTAATTTTATATAATAAATAATTTTATACAACTTCACGTTCTTACACGTAATTCACACGTTGATTTTTCAATGATTTTTTGAAACACGATTTTTGGAGTTTGTAGGCGAACGGTATAGAAAAGCAAAAGGGGAAGAAAAAAATCACATTTTCCGTTCTACGAGTTTTTATTTCAAATTTTCTTTACACATATTTTAATTTTTTTATGTTGCTTTATTTAATTTTTTCATTGAATGCGACAACAGCTTTTTTTTAATACAAAACAGTGTTACCTGTAGGTATTTTTGTCACTAATATATGAGTATAGGGAATATCGGAAAAATATTTTATTTCGAACAAAATGTAGGTATTTTTTATACCCTTTACCAAAAAATGGTAAAAGGGTATATATAGGTTTGTCATTCCGTTTGTAATTTCTAGAATATTAATAAGCGAGCCATAAAGTATATATATTCTGGATCCTAATGCATAAGGAAGACGAATAAGCGATGTCCGTCTGTCCGTCTGTGCGTGAAATCGGTTTTCCGAAGCTCCCAGAAAAGCTAGAGACTTGGTTCTTGGACTGGTTATAAATGGTCGAAATAAGATTGGTATTGAAAATCAGCAAAATCGAGCAGACGGTTTCAGAGCTGGGAAACTTAAACTTCATTTTGCCATACAAAATAACTACCGAAAACTAGTTATTATTTTTTTTTATTAAATAAACTCATTTTATACTTCAGTATGAATAAAATTAATATTTCTTAAAAAAAAATAAATTTAAAAAAATTAAAAAAATTAAATAGACGTTTCCAGGGTTGGAAAACTTTAACTTTTTTATACAAAATTATACAAAATTAATTTACTAAAAGAAATTTTTCCTTTTTTTCAATAAATTAAATATATCTTATATTCTAAGAATAAAGAAATTGGGTTAAAAAATCAGAAAAATCAAAAAGCATAATTCCAGGGTTGGGAAACTTAAAATTTTTGTGATATAAAAAATTAACTACCGTAAACTAATGTTTTTATTAAATTAACTTATTTTATACTTCAGTGCAAATTAAATTGGTATTTCAAATTAAAAAAGAAAGTTAAGAAAATTAAAAAGACGTTTCCAGGGTTGGAAAACTTTAATTTTTTTTTCTTATACAAAAGTAACTTACTAAAACAAATTTTTTTTTCTCTATAAATTAAACATATCTTAGATTCTTAAAAGAAAGAGATTGGTAAAACAAATCAGAAAAACCAAAAAGGATGATTCCAGGGTTGGGAAACTTACACTTTTTGTAACATATAAAAGTAACTAGGTCTTACTATTTTTTTTTTATTTTTTAATTAAATTAACTTATTTTATACTGCAGTACACATTAAATTGATATTAAAAATTAAAAAAAAGTTTAATACATGAAAAAGACATTTCCAGGGTTGGAAGACTTTAACTTTTTTCTTATACAAAAGCAACTTACTAAAACAAATTTTTTCTTTTTCTCTATATGTTAAACATATCTTATATTCTTAAAAGGAAGATATCGGTGTACGAAATCTGAAAAATCAAAAAGAACGGTTCCAGGGCTGCAAAACTTACACTTTTTGTGATATATAAAATTAACTACCGAAAACTAATTTTTTTTTTATAAAATTAACTTATTTTATACTTCAGTATGAATGAATTTGGTATTTCAAATTAAAAAAAAATTAAAACGACGTTTCCAGAGTTGGAAAACCTTATTTTTTATACAAAAGAAACTTACTAAAACAAATTTTTCCTTTTTTTACTATAAATTAGTATCTTAAAAAAAGATTGTTTTTAAGAATACAGAAAAATCAAAAAGGGGAATTCCAGGGTTGGGAAACTTACACCCTTTGTGATATAAAAAATTAACTACCGAAAATTAATTTTTATTTTTTTATTAAATAAACTTATTTTATGCTTGAGTACGAATAAAATTGGTATTTAAAATAATAAAAAAACCATTAAAAAAATTAAAAAGACGATTTTTTTGTACAAAAGTAACTTACTAAAACAAATGTTTCCTTTTTTCTGTAAATTAAACATATCTTAAATTCTTAAAAGAAAGAGATTGGTGTAAGAAATCAGAAAAATCAAAAAGAATGATCTCAGGGTTGAGAAACTTACACTTTTTGTGATATATAAAAGTAACTAAGTCTAATTAATTTTTATCTTTTCCTTTATAGATTATACATATTTTACGTTTTGGAAAGAAAAGTTTGGTATAGAAAATTATAAAAATAAAAACCACAGCTTCAGAGCTGGAAACTTTGAACTTTTTTTTCTGGATATTAAAGTAACTAAATAAAACATTTTTTTTAAATTTCCTTTTTTCTTTTTTTACTTAACACACTTTCTATATTTTTTTAAGAACTACTAGATTGATATAAGGAATCAGAAAAATCTAATATGATGATTCTGGGATTTGTAAATTTATTTTTTATTTTTTTTGTAGATAAAAGTAACTAGGTCAATTTATTTTTTTCTTTTTGTTTATACTTTATGTATAGGGTGTTTTTTTCAGGGGTATAGAACTTCGAATTGAAATAAAACACAAGAAAATCGTTTTAATGTCCATCAATTTGGCCTTATTGGAAGGATAATCTTATGTCATTAATGTTTAAATATGATTTCGGGCATGTGGCCGCCGCGGCTGGCTCAAATAAAGCCAATTCTACAGGTCCAATTTTCAACCACTTTTTCGAGCATATGGGGCCGTATGTTGGCAATAACGCCACGAATGTTGGCTTCCAAGTCCCCTAACGTTTCTGGTTTGTTGGCGTAGACGAGCGACTTCACATATCCCCAAAGAAAATAATCCAATGGTGTCAAATCACACGATCTTGGTGGCCAATTGACAGGTCCATTCCGCGAATTTATGCGCTCATCGAATGTTTCCTTCAATAAATCGATTGTGACGTGCGCTGTGTGGCATGTAGCGCCGTCTTGTTGGAACCACAACTCATCCACATTCATGCCATCCAATTCGGGAACAAAATAGTCGGTTAGTCGGCTCCAATTGCTGTGCACGGTGGCGAATCGATTCATTCGGGTCCTCTTCAACACTTTGCTCTACAGCGGCAATTGTTTCTTCGGTGCGCACTGTTCGACGTCTCTGCGGATGCGTATTATCCCATAGAGTAAACGTAGTGCGAAAACGATCCATGGTTAACCGAATTAATTGCTCTGATGGACGATTATGTCGACCATAAAATGGACGGAGCTTGCGGTAAACTTCGCGAACTGAACCATTATTTTCGAAATAAATTTGCACGATTTGCAAGCGTTGTTCTTTTGTCAACCTGTTCATGATAAAATGGCAAACCAAACTAAATATTAATCACTTGACAGCTGACAAAATGGCCGCCAGTTAAAAAGTGATGCCAACTTAAAGTTCTATACCTCAATAAAAAACACCCTTTATGTGCTTATGTATGTATCTCTATACTACATAAAAACACTTTGGTAAAGGGTATATAAAATTCGGCACAGCCGAATATAGCACTCTTACTTGTTTATTCTCATATTGCATTTTTTTGTGCATAAATGTAAAAATAACTATACCAAAAATATATTTTTGCTCATAAACCGTTTCAAAATTTGTTTTTGCTCGAAATTACATAGACTTTCATCCAATTATTTTGGTGTCGCAGTGCCTGTCTTTGGTAACATTGCTGAGAGAATATTTATTTATATGTGAGAGGATAAGAAAAAAAGCTGTCAAAATAAAATAGATCTCTCTACTGCTTTCTGGCGCTACTATTTTGTGTCAATTTGTATGGAAAATGTGTTTATGCCGTAATTCTGTTTGATCATTAAGGCCTTAAATGTTTTTAATTTATCTTTCTTTACATTAAATTACTAAAATTTGTAAATTTTCGTATATAGGCAATTTTTTAACATGTAGGGAAAGGAAAAAACGGGGTTTTTTAAATCTACTGGCAACACTGATACAATTTTTGGAAGAAAAAAAGTAAAAACTAGAAACATGGAAAAAATCATCGTATGAATGTAAAATGTTTTTGGAAGCAACTTTTAAAAGAGAATCAAAAATAAAACAAGATTTTTAAATCGTCGGATGAATTGGGCCTTGTACAAATTTATTTTAATGTGATTTTTGAACGTATTGTAAGTAAGTCCTGATTCACACACGTCAGGTCTGACTCGTCAAGTCTTGAGTTTTTAGGAGAGAGAGGAAAAGAGAATGGAAAGGGGTACATACTTGACCGTACCAGTCAAGTTTGCTTTTTCGTTTTGTTTTGTCATTCGTAATACTCTACTACAACACAAATTGATGAGACTTGATGAAACAAACTTGACGGTGTGTATGAACGTAAATGCAGGTTCAAAAGAAAATTGAACAAAAACTGATCAGCTAAACCTGATGTGTGTGAATCAGGACTAAAGGTATTCACGTCAACTCTTGCAACTGTGCACAAATGCATAATTGCACTTTCTGACGTGAGCAACCCATTTTGTTTAATTGTCTATAAATTGTCGTATGTTTGTTTAAATGCTGAAACGAAGTGTTGGAACTTCACTGATTAATTTTGTAATCAATTCACTAATAAAAATATCAATATTAATAATATTGGTATTATTTAACAAAATTCTAATAACTATTTGAGCCACAGTCTTTTGAAAATAACAAAATTATGTATTTGTTATCTTAAAATCGAATTTGAAGATTTCTTTATAACTTCTAGCTAAGAATTTTAAAATATTTTTTTTTAATTTTATAATTTTTTAATTAATTTATTTGTATCGAAAATATCTTCAACGACTTGTTTTTTCATTTAAAAGAAAAACATTTAGGAATTTCTGCGTTGTAATTTGGTGTATGGTTGATTTTATAAGTACTTTTTGTAAATTTTTTTTTGGATTGGCAATGCCATAAAAAGTTGCACAACTTTGCAAAATTTACCCTGATAATCTTGCACTTACTCAGACCCCGACAATTTTGCATCATTTGTGCAAAATAATTTTCTATGTGGTTGTTGTTATATTTTTTGAAAATTTTGCAATTTTGCTTTTCTGCAACAGTGCAACTTTTGACGTGAATACCTTTAGTATTTGCAACCGCTTTCACATTCGCTTTCGCAGAAATTGCAATGTGTTATTCGCATTCGCTAAACTAGTATTCGTTACTTCCCTAATGAATGAATATACATACATACATACGTTAGATGTTAAAACAAATTTTTCAATACATATATTTTTTTAAATGAAAATTATAAATTTCACGCCAGTAAGAGGAAGAAAGTGTAAAATACTATTCACCATCATTGAACCAATTATGCAAAATATATATAAGTAGCATGTTATTAATTTTGACTACTCTCTTTTCATAAATTTGCAAGAGTACTTTCAAAAAACCTTTCCGAATGCTTACTTTTTCCTATAAACTTCAAATGAAATTTTTAAGAAATTTAGGACACACGAAAAGGAAATATTTAACATATGTATAAAAACTAATAAGAATAATAATAAATTTTTACTTACTTTTCATCATTTTCAAAGCTCTGAGTTCGTCTTAAAATAACATCCGTCTCTGTAGTGGCATTATTTGTTTTACTAACTTCATTATCAGGAACTTCTGTTAAAAGACGCAATTAAAGCAAATTAGAAATAAACTCAAAGAAAATTAAAACAAAAAAACTATAAAATACATACGATTCTTAATTGGACTTTCATTTGATGAACGCACACGTGTAACGTTATTACGTCGCCATGGCGCCTCATCTTCTGTGGCAGGTGTTTCATTTGTTGTTTGCTGCATAGATGATTTATCATCTAAAAATGTTGCAGATAAATAAAATAGAAGTAATGAACGTTATTATTTGTATATATGTATATGAAAATTGGACCTATTCTCATTTTAGTATCATTTTAAAAAGACACATACAAACTAAAGTCCTGCACAAGACCATTTATAAGACCTTTCAAAACATGAGAGATTTTTCAAATGCTTTACTACAGCGAAATATTCTAAAACAAACGCTAAACAACACTGTTGGCAAGACAAACAACTGAAAGAAATGTCTTACCAACAGTGTTGTTTAGCGCTTGTTTTAGAATATTTCGCTGTAGTAAAGCATTTGAAAAATCTCTCATGTCTTGAAATGTCTTATATTATAAGAGGTCTTGTGCAGGACATTAATACAAACCATAACTTTATATTGCAATGGTAATACGGTATGAGTACTAGGGTAACATTTTCAGTATTATCTGTCGTTATAAAACGATACTCAAACAAAAATATTCCCGAAAATTTTAAGATTTGCATAACGAAGAATTTTTGAGAATTTAATTAAAAATTTTAAGAAAAGTTACTGTGATTTCATACAAATCAAAATAATAGATATTTTAAGTATTTATAAAAAAATAGAGATTAAAAATGTTTCAAAACACTTTTTGAAAATGGAAAAAGTACGCCAGAGTCATGGAGAAAACGGATAGAAAGTTTTGAATTTACTAACCACTTAATAGTAAAATAAATTGTAATTTTCCTCATAAGATATGAGTATTCAAAATATTTGAATAAAGAACGATATGAATATTAGTTCTGTAATATTTATTAAAAAACGAATTTTTTTTAATTCTGACTTTTTTGCCGCAAATTTCTGACATGTACTTCATTTTCTCAACAGAATTGTTAGGGCCATTGTTACAACTTAAAGTTAGTTAAAAGTAGGATTTTATCGGACGTATAAAAACTTTATCATTTGCAAAATTTTACTTTAACCTAAAGTCAGCGATATATTAGAGGCAAGTTTATCCTACCTGGTAAGTTAAATCCAATTTGTAATAATGTAATGCTTTTTATACGTCCGATGAAATTCTACTTTTAATTAACTTAGGGCCATTATTACAACTTAAAGATAGTTAAAAGTAGGATTTTATCGGAAGTATAAAAACTTTATCATTTGCAAAATTTTACTTTAACCTAAACTGAGCAATAGGCTACAGGCAAGTTTATCCTACCTGGTAAGTTAAATCCAATTTGCAATAATGTATAGCTTTTATACGTCCGATAAAATCCTACTTTTAACTATATTTAAGTTGTAATAATGGCCCTTAAAGTTGTAATAATGGCCTTTAATAGTTTATTTCTTATCTTACAAAATAAAAAGTATAAAATTACAATTACAATTCATTCCAAAATAAGAAATTTTTCAGAAAACAATAACAATTGAATACCAAATTAAAAGAAGTATGCATGGTATAATAAACAAGATAAAACTTAGAATTTTAGTTTTTTTGTACGTAAAAATTTAAGGCTCAGATAGCCGACTGTAATGTAATGTAACTGCAACGGTAGGAAACAGCTGATCGATATTGTTATGTGAAAAGTAATGAAAATTTTTATAGAGATAGAATATAACGTAACATACTTTTCATATAAAAATATTGATCAGCTGTTTTCTGCATTGCAGTCGGCTAACTGTGCCTTAATGTACAGATTCTTACATTCCAGTTACATCTCTATAACCATTTTCATTACTTTTCACATAGCAATATCGATACCTGTTTCTTAAGGCTCAGTTAGTAGACTATAATGTAATGCAACTGCAACGTAGGAAACAGATGATTGATATTTTTATATGAAAAGTAGGTTACGTTATATTCTATCTCTATAAACATTTTCATTACTTTTCACATAACAATATCGATCAGCTATTTCTTATTGTTGCACTTACATTACATTACAGTCGGCTACCTGAGCCTTAAACCTGAGTATAACAAATATTACAACATCATTTTCGAAGTTCCGGAAAATACAATGTCATAAATTGTTGTACTCGTATTATTGAATATAATTTAAATTGTTTGTTGCAGTACACGACTGGGGGTCTACTGCGTAATTCGTACATTCGAAAGTATTTTCTTTCGTTTCGAATTACAAAGTAATTCCTCTGGTTTTAAATCATTGTTAATTTTTAGCATTACTTGTTATAACAAAAGGTGGATTTAATAAAAATTATTTGCCGGAAAAGCGAAAAGTTGGAAGCTAATGACAAGACCACAGAATTAAAAATTCTCTATATACTCGTATTTGTCTCTTCATCATCTGCACTTGCACTATCCCCTAATACTCTCGGATAACACAAAGAGACCTGTGAGCTCAAAATACAAGTTAGCTGAAACCTTACTTTTTCTTCTCAGCAACCTGTCAAACTACCTAACTTCTCAATGAGAATGTCATACAATCAAAAATTAATTATGAAAGAGAATAAGTCTGCAACTTAACAAAAATTAAAAATTTTTAAAAACCCCGATATATCTAGAAAAGATGTGATATCTTCTAAATGGCTTGACCGATTTTCTTCAACCACAGCTAAGAACATTTTCGATCAAGTTACCTTTCAAACTAGAGCTGTGCCAAATCGTTCATTCAAGTGACCGCTCATTTTCTTTCATTTTCTAAAAAGGAACGAGTTAGTTCATTTCGTTCATCCGCTCTTTTCAAGAAATAGAATGAAATAAAAACAAACAAACAGTTGACTCGTCAAATAAAAAGGGACAAATGCAGTGAGTTTATTATGAATTGTTTAGCAAAATAAGTAAAACAAACAATAGAAAAATATTTTAAAATATTTGCGTTTTTTATATTCTCAGAAATAAGAAGTCAAAAAATTCATATTACCAAAAGAGCCACATATAAAGAACAAAAATAAACTGTTTATAATATCTACGTATTTATATCAAATTTGTTTTAAAAAAATCTTAATATGTTCTAAAAACTTAAGAAATATTAAAGGCAATTTTATTAATTTCATAATGGTCATACTGTTATTAAAAGAAGGCAAAAAGGCAAATGAAAACCAGAATGTGACAAAAAAAATTCCACATGAATAAAGAAAAGCAAAAAACAAAAACAACTAAGTGCGCTCGTTCGTTTCGTTCAATTGTACTGCTGAGCCAAAACAGCTCAGTGAGGTAGTTTAGACGAGAACAATTTTTAAGCCGCACAATTTTTGTTCTTTTCCAAATTACACGAGACTAATTCATCTGGCGCAAAATAGTGTTTTTAGTATTCATTTAACATTTGCTGTTTTTTAAGTTGTATGTGTATTGGTTTTATGCTGCTAATGCGGGATTGAAGCTGGTTGAAAAGTTATGCCAACCGCAAAACCACTCTCTTTGCCTCTCTCACCAACAAACTGGCATGTTATGCCAGCACAATTATGCCCGTGTAAATCAGCGCAGTAAAGTGACCGGCTCACTTCGTTCATTTTACTGATTCGTTCAATTGTACTCGTGCGTTCATGAACGACACAGCTCTATTTCAGACGGTAAAACTAAATCAAAATCGGTCCAGCCGTTTGGTCTGTACGTGGGCTGGTACATCCTTACAGATACACAGATATACACACTTATAACACACCTTTTTTGGCGGGGGGTTTATAAAATCTACGGCAGCAACTGCAAATGCTTTATAGTTTTTTTATTTTCTTTTGTGATTCTTTTTCTTTGTAGTTTTGTTTACAAAATGTATGAAATTTATTGAAAGCATAGTAAAGGCCGGGGCACAATGAATCCGTCATACGTTAAACTTCGCCTTTTTCAACTGAGAGCTAAGTTGAAATACATGGTTTCTTATGAGGGCTGTTACATTCAGTACGTGTCCGTCAACGCAAAGTACAAAAACTGGTCAACTTTTAACTTTTTGTGTACGTTGAGTAGTTTGACAGATTTTGGTTGGTTTTTTTTTTTTGTATGTTATGAATTAGATTTTTGTGTTTTGTGGTAGCAAAAATAAAATTAAACAAAAGAAATAAACGAAATTAATAAAAAAAATTTAATTTAATAAATAAAATGGAGAATCAACCTGTTGAACCTGTTCAAATGGTTCCGTCAATAAAGTACTCATTGTGCCAACCTTCTCCGTCGTTGCGATAATGTCAGTTGAAAAAGGCGAAGTATAACGTATGACGGATTCATTGTGCCTCGGCCTTAACAGTTTTGAGAGAATGAGTATTCATATGTGAGACCATAAGAAAAAACGCTCTCAAATTAAAATAGATTATATCTCTCAACTGATTTCTAGGGCTGCTTTTGTGTCAATTTGTATGGAAAATGTGTTTATGAAGCAATCATTTTACCACTGATCAAAGTTGCACTTCTACTGTCCTACAAAAGATCTCATACGAAATAAGTTTACGCGATAGTTTCATGAATTTTAGTATTTTCCCCTTTTTTAGAACAAGAATAATAGGAAAATTATTGACTGAATGTTATCAAAGAATTTGTGGAAAACAGTATGCTGTTGTTTATGCTATAATTGATGTGTTTAATAAATAGCAAATTATTATTGAAACAGAACTGTCTAATTATTGGGAATATAGAGAATATTTGGAATATTTTGATTACTTTATTGTTCTAGACTACATTTTTATGTTAAAAACGTTCACCCTTAATGATCAAACAGAATTGGTTGTTTTGATAATTTTAAATGAAAAATGTATTTTATTTGTGAGATAAATTCAGACTCTATAGAAGGAAAAATAATTTTAGATGTTTCTACGTTTCCGCTAATTCATTAGCAACATTTTGAACTGCTGTTCAGGGTTCAGTTGTTTCTGAAACTGCTGATTTATCCCTTTCATCTCTTACCTTTTGCCATTTATCTTCCTAATCTTATCGTAGGGACAAGACAATTAAATACCCTTCCAATTTCTTCCCATTGTTCTTTCAAATTACTTGAAAGAGTGCATCTGCAAAATCCCACTGCAAGAGAGGGAGTCTTCTGCAACTCTTCCACTAATTTCACAACCTGGGTTGCACTTCTTATATGAAATTTTTCGGTTTTATCCATTTTTGATTACTGTATGTATGCTTCAAATAAACTCTGGTCGTTATCAAAAAGGACGACGACAAATTCAAAGTCGTTTCAATACAACATCACCATAAATTTTGTTTGTAGAATGCAAATTCCATATCGGCAGTCATCGATAACCTTCGATAACGACAACCGGAATAACAATTTGAAGTAAACAAGCTAAAACAATATCGTTTTATTTTATGTTGACAATTGGAATAAGGGTGATTATCTGGCGTTTTTTGTCCCACAAATTCGATTAAAAAAATATATATATCGCTCATTTACTCAAAGAACGTCATAGCTCAAAAAATGGAATTTTTGAGTTAATGATGCAGAATTAATCCTTATATCGCTCTCCATATTGTGTAAAAATTTCATACAAATATCTTGTTTACTCAACTCTTGAGAGCAAAATTAAATTTTCTTTTGTCCATTAAGTTGTATGTAAATTGAAAACTTTAAACTCATTTTCTGGCAAACTACCTTTTTTTAGATATGACATTGTTTGAGTAATTGAGCGATATGTAGGCTAAACAAAATGAATGCATGTGTTTAAAATGATTGTGGATGAAAACAAATACTTCAGTTGCGTTGTCAGTTGTCAAAAACTGTAAAGAAAGAACAATTTTAGTTGCCTTGCAAACAAAAAATCCTGGTTGCCAGCCGTTTTTTACCTTCTGGCAATGGAACTGAAGTCTCGTTGCTATTTTTACACAATTCCCTAAAAAGATTGCGTCGAGCAAAAATTTCACACAAAGTTTATATACAAAATTAAATTACATACTTCAAAAAAAAATAATATAAATTAACAATTAATTAATTAGTATTAAAAGCGTGCAAAATTTAAAGATAGAAAAAAGGATTACAAAAAATTTTCATAAAACTAGAGATACCTTCACGATCAGAAAGGCTGGTTGAATGCGAACTCTCTGTGGAATCTGTAAGATCTGAATCAGTTTCTTCGGATTCCGAATTTGTCGGTAAACTACTAGACGTAAGTCCCGAAGTAGAGGCCACTGGCGTTGAAGCTATAGTCAACATATTTTACCACAATCGAAAACATTGTGAACAACACCAAATTATAAACGAAATCAAACAGTGGCACATACATACATATACAGAGAAAAGTAATGATAGAAAAATAAAGAAACGAAACCAACAAGAGTACAAAAACATATGGATATGTAATTTTTTTTCAGTTTTTCAACAGTAAAACCATAGTAAGCTGATAGATTAATGTATTCGTTCATTAATGAATTATGATCAATGTTCAAATAAAAAAAGAGAGAGACGCATTGCGAATGAAATATAAATAAGGTAAAATTTATGGGGAATAAAATGCCAACAAAGAGGGATCAGCATACATGCACATAAGTACATAATTAAATAATGGAATGATAAATGAAATGAAAAATAATGCCCTAACGCCCATGAGACCCTATTAATTATGTGCGCAAAAATAGTAAATGACAAATAATATTTATGAAAATAACGCCCACCACAATTTCACGAACATTTAAACAAAAATTTACAGTTAAGAAAAAATATATAAAAAAGATAATTGTTTTACATTTTTTTTTTCAAAATTATAAAAAAAATTTGAACATAACCATGGCACTCAAAATAGAATTTAAATTCAAACTTACCATTAACATGATCCTTATTATTTTCTGGTCTCACTTCAACTCGTATAATTTTAGTTGGTGTTTTATCGATATGATTTTCAATTGTATCTGAGATTCTGCTGCAAATTTTTAAATGAAATTTATAAAAGTTATTTTTTGATAGTAAAATATCTTTAGTATATATATTACCTGATTTGACTAGATGGCCTTCGTTTCATACGTTTGTTACTTGCTCTGTATTCTTCAAGGAATTTAACCATTTTACGATCTGCCACATCTATGCACGTTTGTCCGGCATAATTTCGTAAATCCATATCAGCCATGGCGTCCAGCAGCATTTCTGCCGATTCTTTTTGTCCCCAATGTGCAGCTGCGTGCAGTGGTGTCCAGCCATCATTGTCCTGAGCATCAACATTAGCACGACCCGCGAGCAGTAAACTTAAAACCTAGAATATGATTTTAAAAAAATTGAAGAGAAACTTAGTCAGAATTTGCAAATGTAAATATAATATTTGTATTTTTATTGAATTAGACAGATAAACATAATAATAAATAATCTATTAAAAATTTAATTGAGTTAATTAAACTTGTGTTTAAGAATCTGACTGATTAAGGGCCAATTTTTGGGTTCGAGATTAAGATTAGTTTATTTCATTTATTTACAACATTTTATGTGCTACACACTTTGCTTTTTTTGTGGGAAGAAGAAGAAACTGGCATATTTTATTATTTACAAGTAAAATATTATGTGTGTTAAAGGAAATAGATAAATAGTATAAAATATATGTGTATATTTATTTATGTGTTTTTAAATTATTTTATCATATAATTTTTACAAAAAGTTATATGTGTCACAAGTGTATGTTCTTAATATTAATATTAAACCACCACAATTGGCCGCTTAAACTACCAAGTAAAAACATATAATCGACTACGCAAAAACCTCTAATGAAGATTAAGATTAATTAAATCTCTAATATTGAACTCCAACAGTGGCCCTAAAAGTTTATTTACTTTTACTTTACTGCTTTTATTTAAAAATTTGCTGCCGTATTCTACAAAATTAATTTGGGTTTGAAGTGTGTGTAAAACAAAATTTCCATAGAAATTTTGACCAAAACACACTTTAAAAATAAAAATATATAATACTATTTTGTTTATATACATTAGCAGAATTCACTCTTGGCGTTGTAGCTTTTGTAAATTGTTCTTGGTTTGCTTTAAATTTACCCAGCTACAATATATAAAAGACATACAAGGACAACAGTGAATTCTGCTATTTTGTTTTAATGGAGTATTAACTGTATTTTTATGTAAACTCCTTTCTGCAAGGGAAAAATTTTTTGTAAAAAATCAGCATTTCTTATTCCCTCATTAAGACTGATACTCTTTTCACAATTTCGTGCGAAATTCTATCAAACTACATACATACATGTAAAAGTATTTGTTATGAAATATTTGCGAAATAAATTTGCAAAAGTAGTACTCTGTTCTTATTGGGAAAAACTCGCAAAATGTATCTGGCAGCATGTTTTACCATACAAAATGTTTCTGGCTTCATTTTTGTTTCAGCTGCGAAACAACATGAGCAGGGGTCTAATCGTCGCTTTCAATAACGACCTGATGCATTAAACACATTCTCCACAGCAAGCTACCGACTACCAAATGTCAAGGATAGAATACACATGTGTATATGAGAATGATTCTTTTGAAGACAGCAAGGCAAAAGGGCGACAGGTTGTTGTCTATGCTGATTTTGTCGTTGTAGTCCAATTAAACTAATTTCTATTTTGTTGGCTACAATGAGAAAATTCAGTATTGCCAGTATAATAAAAAATGTTGAATGAATGATTTTTTACAATTATTTCATATTATTTAACAGAAACAATATCCAAAAATTGATGTAAAGAATAAATTGATTCATTTTTGATTCCCGACTAAAAAAAGGAGTGTTATAAGTTTGTATATAGTATGTTTCTGTGTATCTGTGTGTCTGTACAAGTACACGTACAGACCAAACGGCTGGATCGATTTTGATTTAGTTTTTTTCTGTTTGAAAGGTGACTTGATCGAGAAGGTTCTTAGCTATGTTATAATAAAATCGGTCCAGCCGCTTAGAAGCTATCACATCTTTTCTAGAAATATTCGGGTGTTTTTAAAATTTTAAATTTTTGTTATTTTACTTTGACGTGAAATAAGTACATTTGAAAAGAGTAATTAATTTTTATAAATGCAAAATATATAAAAGTGGCAATACTGAACTATGTATTTGTACTTGAATATCAGCTGCAGATGGTGCTGCTGCCGTCTCCAAAATAATTAAGTAGCCGGCTACGAGGCGACAAATGCTGCTTGCGATATTTGAAGTCGTGTGTTCGTGTAGCCTGCTGTGGTGAATGTGTTTAATGCATGATTCGATCACATTTTTCGGTTTGAGATTATGGCATTCGTTATCGAACAATATAATAATATGGTTCGATATCTAATGCCATAATCTCAAAATAAAAAAACGTGATCGAATCAGCTCGTTATCGAAAGCGACGATAAGATCCCAGTATTTTTTTCGCACGAAATTTTAAACAAGATTGCACACATTCAAGCAATTAAAGCGAGAAATTTAGCAAAATCGCGAGATGGGCAACATCTGAAACTTAAAAAATTTTTCGCAAACTTAAAAAAATTTTCGCAAGGAAAAATCAATGTTGCTCAACAGTTTTCGCATATTCCTACTCTGCCTTTAAGTAAAAAAATGGAAAAAGACAAGTTCATAATAGGAGAAAAGTGAAAAAATTCGGGCGGAATATTTTTCATAATTGGGCTGATAATTCTTTTTACTAACGTGTTTATAAAACGTTATCATTTAACAGATCTCGTTAAATATTAAGTTGTTTTTTTAAACAAATTAAAGCAAGTAATAAATACTATGTATTATTTTGTACCAAGGCCTATTTATTAGGTCTATGCAACTCTACAAAAACACAGCAACACAAAAAACAACATTGTGTTTCAGTTGTCAGAAACACACACAAACATGAACTAAAGTGTATGTATATTGCAAACAGCATTTGACAGTTAAAACACGAAAACACAGAATATCATCAGCACGATTGCATTGACCTGATAAATAGGCCTTGTTTTGTACTAGGCGGGAGTTCACGGGAAATTGAAAAGTCCGGGAAAAGAAAAACTCTAATGTGCATAGATATTTATATGCATTTATGTACACCACGAACAAATTTTATAAATGCTTTAATTTGTTGCAAAAAATACTTTTTACTTTTCAAAATCATTTAAATTACAAACGATAAACGAAATTGAAAAATAACAAGATAGCAAATGAAATTGAAATGAAAATTACCTTTGTATAACCTTTTGCTGCTGCTACATGCAGCGCTGTTGCACCTGTTTTTGGATGTGGTCGATCAACTTCAGAGGCATCGCTACGCAACCATTTTTTGGCATCGCTCAACATTTGTTGTTCTTCAGCTTGGCGGGCTTTAGCACAATCGATTTGTTGTTCGGCCACCATTTTTTGCATGAAATCAATCATAGGCATATGTTGGATGTCGACAGCCAAGTCCACTGCTAAATCACCATCGCTGTTGACGGCGGCAACATCGGCACCACGTTCAACTAAATAACGTGCTATGCTTACAAAACTACAAAGGAAAATAGTAACAACAAAAACAAATAAATCATTTATACATACATAATTATGCATAGACATACATATGTATATATACGTACATATATATATATGTATATTTATATACAGTTTGTCAAAAAAAATGTTTTCAATGCTCAAAAATTCTAGTAATTTTACATTCAAACGTGAATTACAACAACAAATAAATTCCTCAGTGTTGCCGGAATCGAAATTCAATTTTACACAGACGAACCTTCAAAATTATCCAAAATGTTATAAATTACACAAAACAAATTATGGTAATTGCAAAAATGCTCAGTAAGGTTTGCCATTTCACCATTACTACACTAACAAACGAGCAACACTTTCAAATCATTGAATTTTATTATCAAAATTCGTGCTACGTGAGAAATGTGTTTCGTAAATGATGTACATTTCATGATCGTCATAATCTATCGACCTTTTCAAGCTGTTGTGACTAAAATTCGCACCAGTTTCACTTTTTTGAACATTAATCCACCAATACTTATGCATTACTGTTCTGCACAAGACTATTTATAAGACCTTTCAAGACATGAGAAATTTTTTCAAATGCTTTACTACAGCGAAATATTCTAAAAGAATCGCTAAGCAACACTGTTGGCAAGAAATTTTTTTCGGTTGTTTGTCTTGCCAACAGGTTGTTTAGCGATTCTTTTAGAATATTTCGCTGTAGTAAAGCATTTGAAAAAATTTCTCATGTCTTGAAAGGTCTTATAAATAGTCATGTGCAGGACATTATTATGCATAGCGTGCGCACTGAGGAGAATATTGCTGTTATATCGGCCACTGTCAATAAAGATAGCGATATGTCAGCAACGCTATATAAGAAAGTGCTTTGTAAAAAAATAACGTGATATGAATCTCTGAAGCATTTTCAGCGACTTTTTTATCAGATTTGTTTTTCCGGCCTCCTGTAAATCAATGAAAAAAATTTTAATGCAACTAATTTTGTGAAAAAAATGCTTAATGTAAATTAGGTATTACTGTATGCGATATATTGCAATTTTTAATTCCAATATTTAATTTTCAACATATTTTTGGTTAATTCAAAATGGTCCGCTCAATATTGTCCTATACCTTCTTATGCAAAAATATTGACACGATGGTACCAGACAACAGTACTGAACAGTTCAAAAATAAGAGAAATATATCATCTCCAAGGCAGTTATAGCTATCAATATGCCAAAAAAAAATGTACTTTTCAATTTTCAAGCTATAAATGCCGAATGATTTTTAATGCTTCGAGGGTAGAGTCAGCTACCTTAATTGGTAATTAGAGTTTCCCTCACTTGTCATAAAACGGAAATTTAGGGTGTCCATTAAAACTTGGATTTTTTAACTTTTTATGAATTTAACGCTATATTTATGTTAACAGCTAAAAAATCAATGCTTTTATTTTTTGCATAGTTAGTTTGGGTAGTAATCTTCCGTTTACGGATATCGTTGCAACGATACACTGAGCAAAAAAAAAATGGCAACAACAAAACTTGGAAGCAAGAAAATACTACTGCTAACATTTAACGCGGCACAAATTGGGCTCAATATTATGTCTTGTCATTCAACACAGTTGTTAATGATTTCAAGTTCTAAAATTCTGAGGTGGTGCGTGGCGATCGCATTTTTCGTTTACAAGAAAATTTGGAAAATGTTTTAAAAAAAAAGCAAACAAATTTTTAAAAAATCGTTTTTTTTCACTTTTATTTACATATAACTTTTGAAGTAGGAATGTAATCTTCAAGCAACACCGCAGAATTTTAGATATTATAGTTATCAACAACTATGTTTAATTTCAAGGCATAATATTTAGCCCAATTTGAGCCGTACAAAAAACAAAAAAAAAATCCTATTTTCGCAAATTTTATTCATTCATTACAAAAATATAGTGAATATTTTAATAAAACGGGAATTTATGCTAGTGATGAATGTGATGAATTGTGATGAATTAATTATACATTAGAGCTGCTCGATGTTAATCGATGCATCGCAAACATCGATGTTTTCGTTGTGATACATCGAATAAATGCCGATGTATCGTATCATGCGATGTTAATCGATACATCGATGTTTTTATTCGATGTATCGAAAAGACGAATTTGTTTTTTCTATTGATGCTTGCAACTCATTTAATATAGTGATAAAAAACACTCCAAGAATGACTTTTAAAACGTTTTTTAAATTTTAAAATTGTTTTAAAATCACTTCATGTAACAACACAATACTAAAGGTTTTTTTTTGTCAATTTATAAAGCGTCATCGAAGCAACAGCCTTATTTTACAGCATCCAAATATATATTTTTATTGTGAAAAAATTGTCAAAATTTTCTTGGTATTGTATGGTAATAATCAGCAATGTAAAGAACTTACTCCATATTTGATGTAAAAATCAATAATATATTTGGCTTAAAATTACTGTTACAGAAGGTTTTAGACAATTAGTGAAAGTTATATCACCGCATTTTAAAGTTCCAAATAGCGCTACTGTGACTCGTTGGGTTGATAAAAAAGTAAGACGCTTTGTCAGGAACATTGAAAACTAAATTACACGCAATGGAAAATATTACTTTGACAACTGACATTTGGTCCGATTTGCAAAGCTATAGAACTGACCTTTGAAAAAAGAAGCACATACCGTGTTTTGCACACATGCTTTTCTTAATCCTTATGAAATTTTAAAATCTACTTTTATTTATTCAATAAAATTCCTTGGTTCCATTTAATCAATACGATGCATCGTAAACATCGATGATTTTTTAAATCGATACATCGAATAACATCGATGTGAATTAATGAATCGAATAAGAAAAAACATCGATGTTTTTTTGACGTGAGCGGCTCTATTATACATTTGTAATTAAGACCATAGAAACTGCTTTTACTTTAGGCAAAAAAATTCCTTTCCATGGGTTAAGTAAATATACTTACATTTCATTTACTATTATGATAAGGAAAAATGTAATTACGTACAAAATTTTAATGACGAATTTAAGTTACATACATATTTTAACATAAATGTGAAACTTTTTAATTATCTTATAGCTCTTCCCTTTCTCATTCGGTTATTTTTCCACCGATTTTTAAATTTTTTTAATTTTTTTAATGAAAAGGAATTAATGAAAAGGTATTCAAATTACCTTTCAAATTGTTGAATGTTGTTAGTACAAATTATTGCAGATAGATGGCGTAAAATTAATTTTTATTGAAAATTGTATCAAAACACCCTGTATATGCAAATACTATGAGTTCATATGTTCAGCAAAAATACTCTGCACAAGATTTTGTACAAATTTTCCAAACATTATTTCGTCGAATTCTGGAAATTTAAGGGTCAAAATTTTGATTTTCTTCAATGACCTAAAGATAACGGTAATTTTGTAAATAACGGAATTATGAAAAAGTCACAGAACAAAAGTTGCTGCTGAAGCCCTAAAGAACCATTTTCAACAATAAAAAAGTTCTTTTTCGCAAAAAGTCGATTTTGACGTATTGCTAATTATAGCCAAACAAAAACATAAAGTCGGGTGGTAAATTATTTGCCGCACAGAATATTAAGACTACATTATTATTGCGGCAAAGCAGTAACATCCCGACGATAAAAAGATTATAAAAATGTTCATTATTTATTATTACGGAGTAAAATGTTTTTTAAATGAAATGAAAATCCTTGATAAAATAATTTTGTGTATAATGTTGGGGCGAAATTGCACAAAAATTATACAAAGAATTTTATGGTTCCAAAATAGTTAAAGAAAAATTTTTTGTCCCATTTTTGGATAATTACACAGAAATCGGCAACGCTGAAATTCCTTTTTGATTTCTTTTTGCGCATACCGTTAGCTGTGCTTGTCTACGACAATATGGCATCACAGTTCTACAGACATAAGCACCCATTACAACAAAAAAAATTAACAACAGAGAGTAAACCATTTTTTATAAGCGGCGTCAAAAAAAATGTTTTCAATTTAACAGTAAATAACAAAAATTCCATGAGATACATAGAAATTTTCGGCGTCTGCATTTTTTTTTTAAACTCGTCATTGTATGCAAAATACTTTTTTTTTAACGGTACGTTCATAAAATATCTGTCTTGCCTACCAGAAGTGACGCTCGAAATTCATTTTAGAAAGTGCCCCCCTACCCCCCCCCCCCCCCCCAAAAAAAAGGCCAACAATAATATTATTCAATTAGTATTTTTCAATTATTACAAAGGAAAATCCTGAAAAGTAAATGTTGAAATTTTTTCCCTTAATCTCAGGACAGTTTATTATATCATTAACCGTGCTTAAAAAGAAGGTAGTCTAGAACCAAAGCATTCGCCAGGCAGACAAAAAAAGAATATTTTTTGTATTGAAACTAAAATAAGGATTATTATAGATAAGCCGCATTCCAGCACTGGAGGACTAGCACAACAAATCAGTACTAATTGCGAAGTAAATGTATCACATAAAAGTGTTCGAAACATGCCGGAAAGTCATGAATATTTCTCCAGAGTTTCTAGAAAAAAAAAACTATGTTGCCAGCTCAAAACATTGAAAACCGACTGAAATTAGCTATTGACTATATATGTATGTACATATATATCTTTTCCTTTGGAGTACTGGCATAACGTTTTTTTTGTGATGAGGCAAAGCTAATACATTACTATTACAATGAACCATAGTGCCTCTGACGGCACTAGAAAATAAAAATGATTATCTTGATATTCTGAAGACAACGGCCCGAAGCAAAAATCGTCTCTTTGTAGGACATGGTTGCTACATAACAGCAAAAAAGTTATTGACACTCCAGCACAAAGTACTGACTAGAACCACATCGAAAATTTGTGGGATCACCTAAAGGAAAAGCTCAAGGAAAAATAAGGTACAGTTAATACGGGTTATAAATAGGGTTGTTATCCGTCCTCTTTTTCCCGGACAATGTCCTCTTTTTGGGATCTCTGTCCTCGGAAAAAATTTGCGTCCGGGAAAGTCCTACTTTTTAAGGAAATTTTTTCGCTTTTACATTACTTGAAAAATGGCATTTATTAAAAACCAAGCTAAAAGTGAAAATAATTGGTATTGTATGTCCAGCGAGGTTTGTGGTATGTTATATTAAGATGTAGAATTATTAAGAAGTGTTTAAAATATCGATGGAGATGCGCAAGAAGGGCCAATATAATATAGTGCATAGCTTTAAGCAAGAGTTCAAAATCTTTATTTCATTAATAAGAATAAGACATTTTAGACCAAAAAATTACAGTTTTTTTAAAGTCGTTAGACATATGTAATCGGTTGAACTTTGGTTCCTCAGTTGATGAAGAACTACTTTTTAATTAATTCTTGTGCTATAAACCTTTTTTGATAAGTATAAACGACAAAACTATAAGTTTAAAAAATGTCCAATATTTTAAATGATATTTGAAGTGCTATTTCTCTGCGATTATGTATGCAAATATTCTCAGTGTATATCGCTACCTTAATATAAAAAGGCCCTAACTCATTATTATTTCGAAATCGAGATTTTTGCATTTTTCGATACATTAGATCTTCTTTTATTGAAATATACAAAAAACTCATTATCAAAAAAATTAGTTAGGGCATTTCTTTATTAAGGTAACGATATACTTATGTATATACATAGGTACATTTTAATGTAAACATATTGATCGTGCTGGGTAAAAAGATAAAATATTCTATGTAAAATGGTGCGAGATTGACCCATTTCACGCAACATGTATTTTATGTATATACGATTTTATTGGTAGTAATATTATTGGAAAAACTCCATTTCGTTATATTTTTAAGTCTTACTTTTTTAAGCAAATGTCGGGATAACAACCAGAGTTATAAAGGAAGATTGGAAGAAAATACCTGAAGAATATAGTATATAAGCTAATTCATTCGATGTCCAGATGTTTACAAACGATAACTGATGCTCAAGAAGGAGGGAACACAAAGTATTAGAAGAGAAAAAAATCCATTTTAGGGAAATACACACACTGTTTATTAATTGTGATATAAATTTAAAAACATCCACACTTATTCCAGTTGTCGTCGTCGACGTCACTTTAACACAATACCAAAAAATTAGGGCTTGTTTATTTGCTCTCGAGAACTATTTTGAGCAACAGACAATCTATTTCCGTTCCCTAAGGTCTAGAAAATAGCATAAACACGCCAACATGAGTCAGTTGTTTTCGACAACGGATATACGAGCACCAATTTTTTGGTGTTGTGTTAAAGTGACGTCGATGGCGACAACTGGAATAAGGGTGATTTATTTGATAGTTCGAAAACTGAACTATTTTGTTTCTCTCGTTGAAGTGATATTAATTTTTTTTAAAGTAATATAGCTATAAAGAACTTTGGAAAGGTATACACAAAAAAAAAATATGCAAGATATCTGTTATTCACTTCAAAACAAGCGTTTCTTTGAAGAGCATTTGAATTTTTACAGCAATGAAAACATTTTTTTGACAAACTGTATATATGTATATTATTATAACAAATAAACATACTTAAGTGGTGGCATTTAGTGAAAATAAGAAAAAAAGAAAATTTTTATAGCAGCCGCCAGCAAAACAGCCAGCCAGCCATTCAATCAATATGCACACAAAGTGAAATTTAAAAGAAGAAAAATATTATATGTTTCTTTTTCATCTTTTTGTTTTAGCTAAATGATGAAATTTAAAATTATGCAATTTTGTAACTTGTTTAGTTGTTGAGGTTTAGATATGTACATACATACATACAAAGTGCTGCTGCTACAGCCTGCCGCTGCTGCAGGGCCTGCGACTACCGAAACGTTGTTGTAGATTTTTGACGTTAACACCAATAATTTTGTTATAAATTCATTTGTTTTTAGAACATTCTTTTGATTAATACTTACCCACATGATGCTGTAGCGTGCAGTGGTGTCCAACCTTCATTATCTTGTCTGTTGATATCAGCCCCTTGTTCCACTAGAAACTCTACCATTTCTAAATTGTCATCAATGCAGGCCTGCAAATAATGAAAAAATAAATTAATTTTGTAGAACTACATATATTAATTATTTACATATCTATACTTAAAATAATGAAACCAATAATATTTTAATACTAGACTACGACTCCATGAAAACGGCTAAAATAAAATTATTTAAAAAGGAAAATAATATTTTCTATTGAAAACAAACGGAAAAAGAAAATTGTTTACAATATTTTTTTAGGCAATTTAAAATTTTTAATTTTTTATTTGCAGCCATTTTCATTCTTATGTTTTTCATTTTTCACAAAATCGAAAATGGTATCAATATTTTATTGTCTTTTAGGGTTAAGTACACCATATGTGAAAAGGAACGCTATTGTTTTCTTTACGAATTCCGCCCGTCTGTCTCTCGGACACAGGCTGTTTTCTTGAAAACCGTGAGAGCTATGGGCCTGAAATTTTCACGGAATTTGTACAATTTTGGCCCGCTACAACAACAAATATATGGCAGTTAAAAATTATAGGGTATTCTAAAGCGACACTTAACATTTTTAATGTAAGTGTATTATTCTAATGCAGCCTACACCAATTGACACTTAAATTTGGAAGACCTAAATTAAAGGGTATTCCATCAGTTAATGTAATTTTGACTATGTAATTTTGATAACTGGCTGTATATTGACAACCGTAAAAGGCAAAGTCTTGAAATTTTCAAAAACGTTAAAACTAAAAAAAATTTAAATTTAAAAAATTGCCAGAACCGAATAAAAAAACGCCAAAACAAAAAAGCCCCAAAACTAAAAAAACATCAAAAAACCAAAAATCTATAAAAATCGCCAAACTAAAAATTTGCGAAAACTAAAAAACTCCAAAACCGAAAAAACAGCAAATCAGAAAAATTGCTAAACTAAAAAATTGCGAAAATAAAAAAATCGCCAAAATAAAAAAAAATCACAAAAACAGGGGCATTTTTCTTTCGATAAAGTTTTCACTTCAAACTACATTTGTCTAACGTGTTTCTATTAAAAATAGAAGCAATATCTTTAAAATATTCTTTCCTGGTCATTTTGTATGACCTTTTCATTTTAAAGAATTTTTTCATTGTGAAAGAATAAAAAAATTAAAATACGAAGTTTCTCAGGAAAATTTTTGCTATTTTCGGGACACTTTTGATTTTTGATATTTTCCGGAGCTATAGACAGCGATATGTATTAAAAAGTTAATTATATTAAATTTACCATATTTTAACTTATGGCCTTTTTTCCAACTGCAAAAGAAAACTTTCGACTTACAATTCATATTGAAAACAAAAACAAATTTTCATATATTATTGTTGTTTCCAATATACATAAATTGTAAGTCGAACGTTTTCTTTCGCAGTTGGGAAACAGGCCATTAATTTTTTTTTTAAATTTTTTTCCACTTTTATACCATTTTTAATTTTTAGGATTATTAAGGATTTAAGGTTCTCTGACTTTTGACAATATGTATTAGCATTTTTCCTTATTTTGCACATTGCACACTCACTTTAAATTTTTTTGGCGAATACGTAAACTGCGCAAAATACTTGAGAGATGAAGAAGCTTTTTGATCGAGTGATGAAGAAGAAAACAAGACAATAGAAAATTTCACAAAAGTTCTAATTACAAACAAAACTTTTATATGCAGATTTTGCCATTTGATACAATTATTGTTGACATTTCTAATTAAATTCGACCCACTGTGTTGTTCGTTAGATAATTATAAATGTGTGTTTGTTTTAATGTTAGAATTTTTTTGTGAATTTTTTTTTGTTTTTTTTTTGTTTTGTTTTTTGTTTTTGCCAAATATAATAAATAATTTATGCGAATATTGTTGTTAAGAAATAAAAAACAAATAACTGATTAATTTATTTTTATTTATTAATCACCTTAAAATTCATTTGAAAACCGTTTTTTTGGTTTGTTTTTAAGTTTGTTGCTTTTATTTTTGAAATTCTTAGCTCGTATAATCAAATTGAGTATTCCGTTATCAAAAAAGACATGTTAAACAAAATACATTCAAAGATAAAAGCATAAATGAAATAAAGGGTCCGCCATCTAACGTTTTTTTTTTCAACTAGTGCTTATTTCGTGAATGGTAACACTTAGCTCATGTCTGATTTGACAGATAATTAGTTTTATCATTCCGCTGAACGAATATGGTTGTGTATACGCTTGAACAAGTGGGCCTGCGATCGACTTACAGAAGATGCCGATTTTGCCAAAAAAAAAATCATCTTTTCAGATGAAATTCATTTTGACCTTTTCGGGTATGTAAACAAGCAAAATTGTCGCATTTGGGACACAGAAAACCCGCACGCATACATTGAAAAGTCGACGCACCCAAAACGAGTCACTGTTTGGTGCGGATTTTGGTCCAGAGGCATAATTGGGCTATTTTTTTTTCGAAAATGAGCAAGGAGTGGCCGTTACAGTCAATAGCGATCGTTATCGGGCCATGTTGAACGAATTTTTGTTCACAGAAATTGAAGAGGAGGATATTGGCAACATTTGGTTTCAACAGGACGGCGCTACGTGCCACACAGCCGAAGCTACACTCGATGTTTTGCGCCCTGTTTTTGAAGATCGCATTATCAGCCGCAGAGCTGATGTCGTTTGGCCACCTCGGAGTTGCGATTTGACACCGTTGAACTATTATTTATGGGGTGCCGTCAAAGATAAGTGTTACGCTGACAAGCCAGAGACAATTGACGCTTTAAAGGACAATATTCGTGAAGCCATTGGTGAAATACAGCTGCACACAATCGATAATGTGCTTAAAAATTGGACCGATCGTGTAGGATATTGCATGGCCAGCCGGGGCAGCCATTTGAATGAAATTACTTTTCATTATTAACCGAAAGGATTTTACTTTCAAATAAAAAAAAAGAAATTTGAGAAAATATTCAGTAGTTTTTTTATAGCATTTTCAAAAAAAAAGTTATCTGGCGGACCCTTTAGTTTAACTAAAAAAAAATTAAATACTTTCATTAAATATTATAAATAAACACTTGTATTAAATACGATAAATCAGCCGTGCTTCACATATCGCCAACACGATATCGAACCAACTAATGCAGTTACAAACTATATGTTAAAATCGGCTAATTTTCAGGAAATACCTCAATTAAGAAGGTGAAGGTTTTATTTTATCTTTTAGATCTTTAAGATAATTTAGACGAACTAACTTTGAATGCATTAAGTCGTCCGATCGGCAGAACACTGTTTTTCGTTTTTGGAAATCGCACAATTTCAAAACGTGCGGTTTACAGAACACCCCTGATAAATAAATTTTAAAATGTTGCAATATACATATAGTATAATTAGAGTTTTTCTTTTTCCGGACTTTTTCATTTCCCGGGAATTCCCGCACACTGCAAAACAATACAAAATATTTTTTAATTTGATTATTTCAACAAAAACAAAAATTATAGTTCATGAGATCGATAAAAATATTAAGGGTTTTCATGAGAACTCTTAAAATTCCCATTTGTGCAATTGGGCAAATTTGCGAGACTTGTTTCATGAAGCCCCTTTTCAACTTTTGCGCAAAGAAATGAATGAAATGTCAAAAAAATTAATATAATAAAAATAAAAAATTAAATTTCAAGCAGTTTTTAAATTAAATACATATTTATATATTTCTATAAAAATAAAAAGTGTGTGTGTATATCTAAAATGCCTCAAGGAAGCAAAAAAACCAAAAAGTTGTAGTTTAATAAATGCACAATTGCACAGCTTAAGTTTACGAGTGAAAATTGTTGGGCAAAGTAATCAGGTTTCCATACAATTTTTGACATTTTATTTACGAGAGTGTAAAAATGCACAATTGCACAGTTTGCGAGACTTTTGAACATTCTCATGAAAACCCTTATTAACGTTTTATAAGCACATTAGTAAAAAATATAATACTATTTAAGTTCTTTAAGTAACAGTAATGCATGAAATACCAATATTATACGTAAATGCAAAATAAAATTGCATACTAAAAAAATATTACAAAATATTTCTTTGGAAATAGGACTTTTAGTACAGAATAATCATTAATAGAATCGTTCTTTTTACCAAAGAAAATAAGTAATTATTTTGTAATATTTCTTTTATTTCCTTGGGTATTTCTGTTTTTAATTTTATGAATTGTTGTAACTAGAATTAAATTTTGAACGTCGCGTTTCGCTTATGGCAAATAAAGGCCTCTTAGTCTCAGACCACCTGTGTGTCAGATGTAAACTCGGCCCTAACTGTTGTAAAAATTTTGCTAATGTGCTAGTGCCATTATTATTGCACAATCGCATTCATAAAGTGAATAACGACACTCATCAAGTTGCCATAATATTATCAAAAAAAATCCCAGGAATTCCCGCACAAATTTCCCGGGATTTCTTTCCCGGAAAATGTGCGGGATCCCGGGAAATTTTTTCCGGGAAATCCCGTTTGAAAAACACTAAGTATAATTCATGTTGAAATCTGAATTCAGCCCAATTATCAATGTTCGAGGGAGGTTTTTATCTTCCAAACCATTTGTCTCCGGGAAAAACCTGTATCAGCTGTTTAATATTTACATTTTATTCTGCACTATCGCAAGAGTTCACTAATAGAAATTTAATAAAAAAGAATTACATTTTCACAAAAGAAGTTATCGGTCTTGAAAATATTACAGGGAAACACATCTTCCATGTACCTATTGTGTGAACTTAAATGAGGCGTGATAAATTGAGTGAGTTTTAATATTGTTTTCTAGAGGGAGAAATAGTTTATGTTTTTGAAGTGCAGGGTTTGGATACAAATTCCTCAAACAAAAGGGAAATATTTATAACATCTTGATGCTTATTCAAACTTTTTCTTCAAAATAAATGCGTATACCCAAGCTTTACAACATTTTTAAATTGATTTTTAATTTTTTGCATTAATCCCCTTCAATCTTCCTTCACCACCTACCTGTCTTCACTATCACTATCTTTTTCCTAAAGAAGGTAACACCTAGCAATAGTAGTATGCATTAATTGCCTGAATGTTACTTCTCTCTAATAAAAAAATAAGTAAAAAAAAATTTGGGAAGAAAACTCGCAAAAAAATTCTCCCTTTCCATCACCCTTCACATTTGGTATATGTACCTCCGTTTTCCACGGGAATTTACCCCAGGGAAATTTTAATTCATTAATAGAGTAAAATGAGCAATTTTTGTTCATAATTGGGCTGATTATAAAGAAAATTTTCGTCTATTTAACACTTTTTTTAATGAAATATTCATCTTAAAGAAAAATCGTACATACATATAAGCCAAGAATTCATTTTAAGTTTCTGTTAATTTTACAAAAATTTTGTTGTGCAAAATAAAATAAAGTTAACATTTGTTAATGCACTAATAATCCCAAAATTATTATTTTACTTGTTCAGTAAAAATGATTTGTTCATAAAAAATAAATTAAAATTGATTATTGACGGGTTAGCTGGATTCTATGCGCATTTCACTGTTGGTAATGCAGATCATCAGGGAACCTTTGCACAAGAATTTCTTAGAACAACCAGAGATATTATGTTAAAATTCAATTTAAACAAATGAGAAGTTCAACCAATATCAAAGTTGAAACAACAAGTTTTTAAGTATGTAAAGGAAAACTATGCAAAGAAAATAATTGTAAAGACGACAACAGCTATTCATTGCTTTCGCAAGAATAGAGTGTTGCCACACAAGCTTTTTTTTTTGGCCGAGTGCAGTCAAGTTATTGTTTTTTTTTTGAGTTTTTACAATTAAGTTTAACATTTGTTAACTCACTAATAATCCCAAATTATAATGTTATAACATTTATAATAACATTCTTCATATTAAATAATCATTTACTTTATTTCTACAATTTGACAAAATTTCCTTCAAAAAAAAAAATTATTTGAACTTAAAGCTCAGTTGGAAAAAGATATAGGCGGGGCTGATCTGGAAAAATCGAAAACAATGGGTAGTATGAATAAAAATAAAGAATGGGCAGTATGAATAAAAAAGAAGTATTTGCTTTATACTTAAAAATTTGTTTTAAAACACAAAATTATAGAATAAAAAGCTAAGAATTTTGAGTTTAAAAAAAATTTACTGAAAAGTAAATGATTTTTGTAATTCATACTACACAATGTTCTATTACTTTTGTAACTTAAAGCTTTTGAGGTCATATTAGATATCCGAGGGGCCTATTATATAAAATAAATTATAAGAACTGTACAGTAAATAACTTTGAAAGTACTTTAGTCCTTTCTAATATTTCCAGAACACACCTACCTGAAGGTATAATTTATTAAATACTCGTATTTTTGCAGCTTAAAAAGATTTAGAACTATTATTGTAAAAATAACATTTTTTTGTCAACGATTTAAAAATCATAAGAAATATTCAGGGGCAAACTACGGCACTCGATATCGATAGAGTTTATATGGAAATATTTTAGAATTTCGATCGTTATCGAAAGCCGTAATTTGCCCCCACTTCTGAACTTGAACCTCTGTAAACATAGACTATTCACCATACATGCGTTCTGCTTACATTTTAATGCATTTTAGAAATGTGAAATAAAGCACAAAAAAGGCAAACTTCTTTTTAATAAAAACTATGGATAAGGATTCTAACGGCTTGGATAACATAATTTGCTTTGAAGATAATAAGTTTTAAAAGTATGTATCGCTCATTTACTTATAGAACACAGCTCAAAAAATGGAGTTTTTGAGTTGGGATACCGAATTAATTCTCATATCGTAATTCATATTGTTTAAAAAGTTCATACAAATATAAACAACAACTCAACTCTTGCGAGAAAAATTTAATTTTCTTTTTCCACTAAATTGTTTGACAAACTGTTTTTTTTATAGTTAAGACGTTGTTTGAGTTTGAGTCGGATATATTATTATCATTCTCTTATATACAGGATAAGGAAGAAGAAAAAATTAATTTTTTTAAATATTTCTGTGACAAAAAGGAAAAAGTGCTTAAGTTGAGATATGCTGATTTTGAGTTAGTGGTACCTCCATAATTAATCTGCATATTCGAAAGTACCCCTGGTCAAAATCTTAATAAATTTGTGTGATTTTTCAGGAAGTTATAAACTTCGAATCTCATCTGGAATAATAGCTTAATTTAGGCTATACTTTGGTATATTTCAACTTAAAAAATGTATTGCTTATAGTGTGTAGAACGATAATTGATTAAAAAAAACTAAGGTTAACAGAGAATTTCCCAATTTAATTGTAAAGGAAATAAAATTCTGAAAATCGACTTGAACTTCTTCCTTATTACAACAGATTTTATAATGACAAATAGATAAGGTTTCATGATTCAGACAATATGACTTAGATTATTTCTTCTCAATCGTTTTTTTTTAGAAATATTTAATAAAATTTCGAAAATTTTATCAAAAAAACATTTTGAAAACACTACACAAATTATATACATGGATAAGTGAATTTTGTGTAGTTTACTCTCATTCAAAATCTTTTGAAAAAAAGAAAGATTAATTGTTTAAATGCCACTTACTTAATTAATACCATTGCTTTTACAATTAGCCCTGATTTATTGCGCAAAAATTTCGTTGTTGCCACTTTAAAAAATCTCAAACATTTAAGAAATTATTAACGAGAAGCAACATGTATTGCAATAATGCTCAACAGTTTACATTAAACATTTCCTCTTAATCGGACATAATAATTGCAACGTCATATCTTTTTTTTTAGAATTCATACATGTACATACATATGTAAGTATTTTTATAAAACATTTAAATCAACTTTTGTTGCAATATAAATTTGAAAAAAAAGCTGCATTGATACAAGAATTATCAGTACTTGGCTTGTCTTGCTGCACTAGAGAACACAGTTCATTCTCATTTATGTATTCGAGTTACACAATAAATATAAAAAAAAATTCAACAAAAATATACAACAAATTATGAAAAATATAAAAACAAATTGTAAGGAAAGAAAATAAAACAAAAGAAATGTTTAAACAATAAAAGATGATATCATCGAAATTTTTAACGGAAATCCAGCCAATAATACCCACCCAATACACTAGAACCACACTAGACTTCCTCGTATCATACGCACGAGTATGTGGAGCAAAAGAATGTTTGTTTTCTTTATGATCGAAATCTAAACTCTACCGACGAAATACTCTTACATACCGAGATATCAAATCAAAATTGTTTACATATTTTTTCTACACATAATTTATTATCAGTATAATTTTTTTTTTATAAATACATATTACAATTTCTACATACATACATGGGATTTACTTTCTTATTGCTTCTTGTATTATATCAAATACGAGGGAGTTTCAATAAGGACGACTTTTTGAGTTAAAGATTAGAGATTAAATTAACCTTAATCTTCATTTGAGATTATTGGGTAGTCGATTATATAGTTTTACTTGCTAGTTTAAGCGGCCAATCATGGTGGTTTAATCATGCATTAATATTGACAACATACACTTGTGAAATATATAACTTTTTGTAAAAATTATAGGATATAATAATTTAAAAACACATAAATAAATATATATATTTTATATTATTTATCTATTTCTTTTAACACGCGCAATATTTTACTTGTAAATAATAAAACATGACAGTTTTTTCTTCTTCCCACAAAAAATCAAAGTGTGTTGATAACATGTATGACTTTTACACAGAAAATGTTGCCACTATTTTGTTAATCAGTATGGTAATACTACACAAAATAAGAAGTTTAAACTACCACTCAAAAATATCAAACTAAGGGCCATTTTCACAACTTACCTTTAACTAAAGATAGGATCTTGTCTGCCCGATTAATATTTTTTGCATTACTGCAACTTAAATTTCTTATTTGTATTATTACCAATAATAATAATATTTAATGGATAAAAAAAATAAATGAAGGTATTATAATGCAGACATTTATCAAGCAGACAAAATCCTGCCTTTACCTAAAGGTAAGTTGTGAAAATGGCCCTAAATTAGTTTGAGATTAACCCCCTGTTTGTGTAAAACGTTTGAGTTAAAAATCTTGGCGTTTTTGTAATAGACTAAAGGAAACTTGCACAACTTTTCTTTAATCTATTACAGAAACGCTAAGATTTCTAACTCAAACGTCTTACACAAACAGGGGGTAAGCTAATTTTCGGATTAGCTAATTAGAGAAATAAACTAATCTTAATCTCGAACCCAAAAAGTCGCCCTAAGGTTTTATTTTACTTGTTATTATCAGGGAAACCAGAAATATTCTCTAAAAAAAAGGGTTTTATGCGCATTCAATATGCACTAAAAACTTGAAAATATGCACTAAAAACTCAAAAAATATGCTCTTAAAAATTAAACAAATTGGTTTATTTGTCAACGAAAATACATTTTTTATTTAAAAATTCAACAACATTGCATACAGCATATAAAATAAGACAGAGAAAAAAAAAATAAACAAAAAAAGGGAAACATTAAAATAATTAACAAAGAATAACTGCCGTATTAAAAACAATATTTAATAATAATAATACAAATTAATTTATTTTATACTCTCGTAACAATTTAAAATTAATTAAAAGAGATCACGAAATCAGAATTAAAACTTTGAAACTGTATTTTAGATAAATAAGACAAGATTTTTATTTAAAACTTTCTTTGGAATAAAAAACAGAGTATTGGTCTAGCTTTTCAAATAAAAATCGTTGCCTGTCACATCTAAGTAAATTTTTATACATTGACAATGTTCCTTCAGCGTCTACTGATGTAATCGACACAGAGTCCGTCAAAACTAGCAACCCGAAATTTTTATTTAAACTAATGTCCATATACTACATGGAAGATTGGAAATGAAATGTAAATGGCGAAAACTAAAAATAAAAATTTTGACCAACAGATAAACTTGTAAGCATATTAAAAAAAATTCCATAAAGTTTCAAAATATGCCCTAAAAGCGTAAATTATGTTCTAAAAGTTAGAAAAATATGCTAAAAATATGCGTTTAAGACTGAGATATGCGAAAACATGCTTTAAAGGGTAAAATATGCAAAAATATGCGCTAACAAATCGATGCCAAAATTCATAAAAAGTTCTCAAACTGATAAATATCTTGTCCTCGCATTAATACGTCACACAAGAAAAAACATGCAATTGCATATTTGCGGTTTCCCTGATTATTATATTACTTACTTAACTCTATAAACATATTTGTTTTTGATCGACTAAAATATGCTAGTCGTATCTCAAAAAAAAAAAAAAAAAAACGCAAGTCAGTGCAAAATATTTTTTTTTGCATACCTATAAATTAGTAAGCATATTTAAACCATCTTATGAAGTTTCTTCGCTCTACTGAAAAGTTAGCTTTTTTGATGTGCGTGAAGATAAATCTAAATTTAACTAGCAGAGACAAAAACCAAAAAATTTTAGTGAGGTCATGTTGCAGTTAACAGCGGACTGTTAAGCACTTAACAGTCCTAGTAATATAAAGGAATATTATTTCGGTGGCGAAATTTAGGAACAGGGACTGATACTATACCCAAAAATTAATGGAAAATATGGTACGAGATCTGAATAATGAAATTATACTAATGGAATGTACAACAGATATAACAATAACACAGAAACTTAATTTTAAAAAGGGTCCTATTTTGAAACGAAAAGTGGTCATTGTGGGAAATAGGAGATGAGTACATATATCCCACTATATAGAAATGGTGCTGCTAGTTAAATTTAAATTTATCTTCTCACACATGCTTTTTTGAGTTGGCATATATTTAATATATGTTCTCGATAAATAAAGGTTAAATTATACTTCTGGCTAATAAATCAGTGAATATTTAAAGATATTTAGCGTTTTGTTTTTGTCAAAAATTAATATCTTTATTAATTCAAAATATGTACAAAAAACAAAACTATAATCTAAAAATAATAGACATTAAAAAAGGGCGTTGTCGCGCAAGCAGTTCTATTCAAAAGAATGAAAAAGGAAAAAATTTACATCTTGTCATTTATAAGGAACGTTGCCAGATTATTTTGCAGAGCTGGTTAGTCCGCCACAGTGGCCCCCAGAGGGATCTAGCACCTATTCTCTGAATCTGGATGGGAGCTGCACTACACAACCAGTTCTGGTGCGTTGAGACTAATGAAAAGATTTTGGCGAAGTTTCACTTTGAACCGCTTCATTGTCTGTCGTTGCTATGGGACTATTTCTTGCTCTCCATGATTCTAATTGCTGTTCTACATCAGAAGCCTCCATATATGCTGGCTTAAGTCTGTTCAAAGATATTTTCACATGCCTACCCCGAACCTCTATAAATTAGTACTTCTCAAAACACTGAATGATTCTAAACGGTCCCTCATAAGGTGGAATACATGATGCTTTTACTGAATCATTTGTAATAATAAACATCGCTGGAACTTTTTAAGTTCCTATCAGAGAACTGTATGAGTTGATTCACTTTCGCTGTACACTCACTTTTACAATGCTTTTGTTTTGTTTTTTAACATCAATATGTAAATGATATTGCTTGCAGAGTTACCTCTCTAACAAGTGACTGTCATTAACTCACTCTCTTTTTTTTGTGCTGTTATTAAAAATCAATAAAAATTCTTGCTGTTGTTTGCTTGTTTTGTATAGCAATCAAATAACTCACAAAAGCATGTTGAATAGATGAAGTCTTACACTGCGTTTACACATGCAAGTGCCTTGCATGCAAGCTCTGTGTACGTATTATCAACGAAAATTTCGCACAAATGCCCGACTGTCTTGCAACTTGCATGTTTGCCTTTTAGTGCAGAGTTGTCCATAACATAAAAAATTTTAATTTTAAGGGAACCATATAGTGTTGAACTTTATTCGTATTGTTTCAATGTTATTTATGTCTAAAAACTTAATAAACTGCTCGATTTATGAATATTTAAGAAAAAAAATTATTAAATTAGCTTTTAAATGTATTTAAAATGAGTAAAAACTCATATAACATTACACTGAAATCCAGTTAATTTGTGCTAAACTATTAATAGGGCAACACTGTTAGCTAACTTTCCATTTACTTGCTACAAGTTCAACAAGTCACTCTCTTGTAAAATTCCTTGGCAGTTGAGTTGGAAGTAGACTGCAAGTGCCGAAAGTGTAGATGTGTTAGTAAAAGAGTTTGAGTGTATTGAGTTTTTCGAACTTGCACTTGCACGTGTAAACCCTGGGTTAAGTTAATAAATCTGTGGAAATAACGAAAAAGTGCTTAAGTCATATTTTACTGTTTTGCAGGAAAGCACTTTTAAGCGTTCAAGTCGATTTTCAGAAATTTATTTCTTTTACAGTGAATTCGGGGAATTCTCTGTTAAACTTAATTTTTTTTAATCAAACATCGTTCTACAAACTGTAAATAATACATTCAAGTTGAAATATACTAAAGTATAACCTCAATTAAGCTATTATTCCAAATGAGATTAGAAGTCTAAAAAAGATAAGTCCCAAGTCATAGTGCTATAACTTCCTAAAAATTCACACACATTGATTGAGATTTTGACCAGGGGTACTTTCAAATATGCATATTACGAAGGTACCATTAACTCAAAATCAGCTTATCTCGACTTTTTCCTTCTTGCCACAGAAATCATGGCGTATTAATTAATAGTTATTTTCGTAATATAACAATTTTTTTTTAAAGGGCTAGCTATTTTATTTTATAATATTACATAGAACTATATTTGTCAGAAGGGGTTTTGAGAAGTATTCAAAACAATCATTGGCTTTGATAATAAAATAATTTCAACAATACACATTGTATATATGTACATACATACATTCACATTTATTTATCCATGTTGTGCGTTTGCTTGATCCATGATGATCATCAACTCAAGCATAACTTTAGTTTTTTGATTTTAATTGAAAAACTCTTCTTTAAAAACGCAACTCAATTTCTATTTCATTTCAATATTTCTGTTTCAACGTGCATGCCAAACTGATTGCAGATTGCATTGAATGTTTAAACACCAGCGAGCGTTGATTTTTTTATCTCTGCCACTTTATAGGAATACCCTAAATAAATTAACCGGAGATAACATCTGGAGAAATGTTTGTTTTAATTTTGTTTTACAAAATGTCTGTTAAATTCTACTAAATTGTTTGTAGTTTTTTTTTATTATTTTTCTTAATTCCCATGTGGGAGGTCATTTGTCCAATTTAAAGTAAAAACATCAATGTTCACTACTTCAAGCTCTCGTGTATAAAATTCATTTTTTATGTTTAATTAATTAATTGGCACTTGTCCAGATTTATATTTATTTTTTCTTTTATTTGGATGGTTTTTAATTTCGTATTTAATTTGGAGGATTAAATCCATAAGGAAGAATAAAATTATGTAATATATTTTAGTTGTATTCCGAAAGTTTTTGTAACAATTATTAATAATTTAAAGAATAAAGAATACTTTAGACAATTTAATGCCCCGTCCTTTTTACTATTCATAGATGCATTTCTATAATATGTCTAGTTATAATCGGATAACTATATTACCAGAAAGGAACACCACAATTCAACGCTTCCAAGTTGATTTTTCTTCGGTTTTACATATCGAGTGTTGCCATACAACAAAATCCTTTTTTGCCATATAGGCAACAATCGTGCAGCGGACGTTTTCTTTTGCTCGTTTTAAACATATCGAATACAGATGCCATGAGTCGCAATTCGAAACGAAAGGAAACGCTTCGAATTTGCCACTCTCCCGTCATCGTAATCAGATACCAGAGCTGGAAAAAAAAGCTTAGGAAAAAAAGCCAAAAGCAGCTGATTTGCGTACTGTTAAAAACGGACAAATGTAGGGTACATGTTATTAATTTTTTTTAAACAACAGGAAATGTTTAATTCGTGAATTGATTAAAATTTTGTTTTACAATATTAAAGATTTAATTGAGGCTATCAGCGCCGAAATGCTGTAACCCACATCAATTTTTTATAACAATTGCCCTTTTTAATTATTTAATTGTTTTCTTACAACAATCGTGCAGCGGACTTTTTCTTTTGCTCGTTTTAAACATATACAGCCTTATTTATAAAAACTATTAAGGCTTTATAAAGGCTTAATAAGACTAATTTTGTATAAAAATTTATTTTAAAAACCCTATATAAAGGCTTAATAATTTTTATAAATAAGGCCGATAGAATACAGTTGCCATGAGTCGTAATTCGAAACGAAAGAAAATGCTTGCATCTTTAGTTCTCTGGGCTAAAGAGCACATCTCCCGTCATTGTAATGACAGAGGATACCAGAGCTGGAAAAAGTGACTTATGAAAAAAGCTAAAATCAGCCGATTTGCGTACTACTCGTATTAAAAACGAAAAAATGTTGCGTACTTGTTATTAAATTTTTAGCACAATAATCAAAACAAATAACAGGAAATGTTTAATTTGTGAATTGATTAAAATTTATTTTAAAATTATTAAAGATCAATTTATTTAAACAATTGTCCTTTTTAATTATTTAATTGCTTTCTTACTTAGCAACATTATGATCTACGCAAAGACGATTTTAAACTTGATTTTTTTTTGGAATACCAAAAGGTGGCTTATTCTACTTTTTTTTTTGATAGTTGGTAATGTATTTATCAGCAGAACATCAACCAAAAAACGAATATGGATTACACCACTTCTGCGCAAATAGCCTCAATTGTAAGCCTTTTTACCCGACTGCGCAACGCAAAGAAGGGTATTGTGTTTAACGTATGGGGAATGAAATCCGAACAAACTTAAAATTAGCAAAAAACAAGTGTAATAAAACTTATTTTAATTTGCGATTTATTTATTTTTTAACCCCCGACTAAGAAAAGGGGTGTTATAAGTTTGTAGTGTGTGTCTGTCCGTGTGCACGAACAGGCCAAACGGCTGGACCGATTTTCATTTAGTTTTTTTTCTGTTTGAAAGATGACTTGATCGAGAGGGTTCTTATGTTTCTATGTTTGAAGAAAATCGGTCCAGCCGTTTAGAAGATATAACATCTTTTCTGAAAAAAGTCGGGGGTTTTTAAAATTTTTAATTTTTGTTATTTATTATTAATGCTGAAGAAAATTTATTTTAAAAAAATGGTTCCGGCAGAGTTTGCTTTCCTAATTTTCTGTGGTAGTTCTCTCATTGACATCTGAATGCCACATGTTTTATAGTTTTTAACTCTTTTTTTTAGTTTTATGATTAAGGAATCAACATTTTTGGCTCTGTATGCGTTTCAAATTCAAATCGGCACAAAAAGTTTCAGCACTCTTCGCGTAATGTGAGGATTCCAAATCTGGTCAAAATACTGTTTTTTCTTTTCCAGTATACATATTTTTGGATAAAGTCGCTAAGAGCTGCTACACAGTTTTGATTATAAACTTGGGTATTCACCGCTAAACCACCTTTGAAAAAACTGGCTCACTGATACCACTTTTGCCTATGACTAATCACAACAAAACTTCTCCTGGAAACTTTGTCTTTCGGATAAAGTTTGCTTTTTCACGTGCTTTGTAATTAGAAGACTCAAAGTAATATTTTGGCTGTCATTCCTTACCTTCGACGGTGAAATATGACTCGTCATCCATCACGCATTTGTACTCTGAGCAAGAAAAATAATTTTTGGATAGTTCGCGTAACCTGCACTTTACGGTCTTCTTTTAAGCTTCGGTCGTGAATGGTGATGTTTTTTTCTTTTTTTTTCCCGAACGCCCATAGATTCTAAATATTTATTAACTGTATTTTTGTCACAATTATATTTTTTACTTAATTGACGATAAGATTTTGCAATGTAACCTACTATTTTAGAACTCAGTTTTGACCTAACTTTGACGTCTTGTAAAATAAATAAGTTTATTTTATTATAAATATATGTTTTTTTGAAACCCATGTTTTTAAAATGCTTAAAAAGCTCACTTTTATTCTTCTGTGGATTTTCTTCACAAAATTTACAATTTATTTTGCGACGGTTCAGCTAGTTTAGTGAAATTTTTAAAACTAATTATAACTGATCAGCGCATTCTTAGGCCGGGTTTCCATCTGTGTGCCAAATGCCACACAAGCGTAAAAAAAGCGTAACCACTAATTACTAATGAAAAACAGTTTGATTCAGACACGTATTTATTGAGTTAAATAGTTTCATACATAACAATTAGACAATTTTATAGAATCCAACATGATTGGAAACTGTTTAAATCAATAAATATATGTCTAAATCAAACAGTTTTTCATTAGTAATTAGTTGGTTACGCTTTTTTGTGCAAATGACACACAAGAAATGCCAGATGTAAGCTCAGCCTTAGTTTTTTTTCATGATTAGATAGTATAGTTGAATATGCGGTATATATTTTTGTTGTAAGGTTAATGTATGCTTTTTTAACAACAGTGTTGAACTTGTTCGGATTTCATTCACCATACGTTATCAGTCTATGTATATAAAGGGTGTCCCAACAAGAACGCAAGATTTAAATTTTAAATAAAACACAGATATTTAAAAAAAAAATCGTGAAAATTTATTATATCGTAAAGTAGTCAAAATGAGGTTATGTGTGGAACAACAAATCGGGCAGATGGCCGCCGCGGCTTTGGTGGCACACACGCGATCTTTTAACGAAATTTTCAATTGCCGTTTTGCAGAAATGCTGCGGTATTTCATTAATGCAGCGTCCAATTTCCTCTTTTAAGGCTTGAGTCGTCGTCGGCTTATTCGCGTAAATCATCGACTTCAAAAAACCCCAAAGAAAAAAGTCTAATGGTGTTAAATTGCACGATCTAGGCGGCCAATTCTGCGAAATAACACGACCGGGAAATGACTGATGTAGCAATTGAATTGTTTCTCTGGCTGTATGACTGGCGCCGTCTTGTTGAAACCACATGCCCTCCACATTCATTTCTTCAATTCTAGGCACGAAAAAACTGGTTACCATTTCACGATACGGAACACCATTGACTGTTTGCGCTTGACCTGCAGTCGATCGACCTGGTCGAAAGCGCGTTGTTGTCTTTACATCACTAAGAGACCCAGTTTCGGCAAATTTATCCATTAATCTCTTTACAGTTGACTCTTTTGGAGCATTATTGTGACCCCAAATTGATCGCAAATTTGCGAACTGTAGCCGTAAAACTTTCACCATTTTGGCAAAACAATTTCACAATGAGAATGCGCTGTTCATTCGTGTACCTTCTACTAGCAAACAATAACAATTGTTCAAATGTCAAACAATGACACTTCGAATGGCGCCAAATTTAAATCTTGCGTTCTTGTTGGGACACCCTTTATATATATATGTATATATGTATGTGCGTTGTTCCTTTGCGGGACTCTATAAACCGAACTTGTGAACCGATTTGGATGATTCTTACATCAATCGATTGATTTGTCTTAATCCCGGAAGTGTCACTGAAGATATGTCAGTTGTAAAAATTCAATATGGCGGTTAATATACGCCATTTTATAAATACGAAATATATAAAAAGTCGACGAACTATATCATATATATATATATTAGGTTTTTCTTACGATTTTTCATTTCGAATGACCTTTTAGGACATTTAACGCTTCAAATTTGGTCACAGTCGGTTGTTTTGATTATTTTGTACAAATACAGGGTGCCTGGTAGCAGGCACGTAAATAAAATAAACGTAATAATTGACACAAAGTTTTATTAAGAGCGTTGAACGATGGAATGGAAATGCGGATTTTATTTTTTAAAGAGTATGTCATATCCAGATGTCTACCGTCGAGTTGAACACACTGTTCAAAACGGAGCCTTGCGTTCTGCGCCACACGCTGCAGTAAACTTGGTTCAGTTGAGCTGATTTCTCGACAAATATTTTCCTTTAAAGTCACAAGAGAATGTGGATTGTCATTATAAACCCTCTCTTTGAGGTAGTCTCATAAAAAATCCATGGGGTATCCCCAAAGCGACCGATCAGTTTTTGGGGGAAATTTTTCCGAAGCAAATTCATCGAAGCTCTGGCTGTGTGTGCAGTCACCTCATTCCGTTGAAACCAAGTGTGTGAAGAATGCGATGGATGGGCTCGAATGTTTGGCAAAAAGAATTCCGTAATCACGCGTCGATAATTTTCACCGTTAATATTCGTCGCCTGGCCTCGAGAATTTTCGAAAAAAAATTGTTCAACTATCTCATGCGTGGATAAGGCACACCAAACAGTTACCTTGGGGCAATGCAATAGTTTTTGATGTTTCAATCGAGGTTTGCGGGTTCATGGAGACCAGTAACGGCAGTTTTGCTTGTTAACGTCGCCGTTTAACTGAAAATAAGCGTCGTCGCTCCAAAAAAATGGGATTTACAGTGCGAAAACGCTCCAACATCGTTTCACAAAAATTTTTTAGTAAATCAAATTCACTTTCTTTCAGTTCTTAAACGATTTGAATTTTAAAAGGATGGCACTTCAGATCCTTTTTTGAAATTTCATGAACAACATAACATGTATGACAAATTTTAATGAAATCGAAATACCTGGGACGTGTTACTATTTTCCTGGTAGATATTGTCGAGTATAACAATAATCTGTAATTGAAATTTTCCAAACACCTCCAAAATCTTGAGTTACGGATACCGGAACCGGTTTTTCGTACCCGTAGGCACTTACCAACTTCTAACTAAGTTAAATTTCAACCGATTTTGAATTTATCAGGCATGTTCTGAAAATCACATGTAATTTCAAAAGTAATGGTGGTCATGCAGATATTTTTCACTCTTTATTTTAATTTTTTTTTATTGTATAGAGCATCAAATATCATTTATGAAAGAAATTTATGGTATATGATTTTAAAAACGTCAGCAGGACCATTATTACTTTTCAAATCACATCTGATTTGAAAAATGTATTTTTCAGAACATACCCCTATAAACGGATTTAGAAAGAAGAGATTAAGATCTTTCGAATAATGTATAATATATAATATGTCTGTATTTTTTCACCAAATATAATTTTTTCGGTTTTTTTCGACACTTTTCTACTTTCGACTGTTCTTAGAAAGTATTTTTGTACTGAAACCATAGTGTTTATAACTTTATTTGCAAAACACAATTGATTATTAGTAATTCGCAAGTTTGTTTTAACAAATTCCTTCGAAATTGGCCGAGTTATTAAACATTAGAGAGCCGCAAGAGAAAAAAGTTTGGCGACCGAGTCCAAAGTAAAAAAGTGTCGAAAAAAAGCGAAAAAATTATATTTGATGAAAAAATACAGACATATATCTGAAATTCACTGAAACAATATATATATGATTCGAAAGGTCTTAGTCTCTTCTTTCTAAATCCGTTTGTAAATACAAAATCTGTTGATAAGTGCTACGGGTACGTAACTCAAGATTTTGGAGGTGTGTGGAAAATTTCAAATACAGATTGTTGTAATACTCGACAATAACTACCAGAATAATAGTAACACTTCACAGGTATTTTTTTTGTCACACTGTGTAATCGCTCTTGGAAGTTCCAGTGGGGCTGTTGTTCTCCGTATTGAAAGTCGCGCATTTTCACGTAAACTGCTTTCAACTAATTCAATGTTTTCGGGAGTCCTTGAAGATCGACTGGGCCCTGATCGTGGGACATTCATAGACGAAGCAGTTGCACGGAATATCTGCACCCACGAATGAATTAAATTTACACCCGGTCCATCACGCATTCGCCGAATACCCAACTTTAAACAAAATTGTCGACGAGCAATTACGTAAGAATCATTACTCTTAAAAAATTCTCCACAGCGAACGAGCGATGCTCACTCGACCACTGCGACATCGTGACTAACAAATCCGCATAATCGATAATTCCAACCAGTGATGGGAAAGTTGGTACGATCGTACTTTTTTTGATACTATTTGACATGAAAAAGTACCGTAGTACTCCCGCAACACATTTGATACTCTCACGGTATGCATATATATATTTTGCCAAGAATTAAAATTCTTTTTTGACAAATTGCACGAAACTTTATTACATAGTTAAGATATTTTAGAAAAGTGTAATCCTTCCCTATTAAATATAAACGAAAATCTATTTGGCTCAATGATATTTTTTGTAGCACAGAAGTTGACCTATACATATGTAATCACGAACCATGTTAAAACAACTGTTTTATATCAGTTTAAAGGCAATTGTAAAAATGTTGTAATAAATTCTGTCAAGACCTGAGGGCAAAAGTGGATTTTTACAATGAAACTTTAAATTGGTTTAGTAAGTTTCCCCCTGAAAATGTTTTATCTGGTAAGACCAACAGCATTATACCACTTTTAATTACAATGTTTTCCAGCAAAAAGCATAACTTTGAAAATATTAACAACCAATATAAAGCATGGCTGATATGGACGAACTGAAGCCATTAACAACAGAAAATATATGCAGCTTCTGGTCTACAGTGGCTAAAACTAAAAACGCGTCAGATGAATACATGTTTCCTGATAAATTGAGAGTAGCTTACGGAATTTGGTCCATACCTCACTCCTCTGTAAACGTGGCAACGATTTTCTCTTACCAAAATCTCATCAAAACAAACAAAGGAACATGCTTTATGTTTCAGCAGTATCAAGTCTTATCCAAGACAAAGATTTATTAAAGTCTAAAAACTTGTAACTTCAAAATTTTTACCTATGTACACACATACATATTTATATTTGCGGGTTGATTCGTTATAACCTAAAAGAGTTCGTGATTGGCCAACATACCACCAGGAAACATACGATTCCGGAATGCGTGCTGAGCATCGTTGATCAACAATCAATCGGAATTTAAATTTTCAAGATCACATACGAGACAAAAAATACCATAGACTCGTACTAATAAGTACGACATCTTAAACTTTTGCCATAGTATGTGATAGATTTAGCATTTCCGATAGAGATGCTTCTTGTTTGGTTACTGCCTTATTTATGGACATTGGTTTTAAAGAGTAAAATAGGGAACTAATCATTGTGGATAAACATAAGCTAGCTCATGAAAAAATTAAAAGCAGGGAGTACTTCCGTGGAAGAAATAATAATGATTCGAAAATGGATTGGAAGAGTTTTAATTAAAACAATTTTTTTGAAGAGGAAATAAATTTTCATGTCGAGAGATGCGGTATAGGGTTTGATTTTAGACCAATGGTTTCATCGAAAAATTTTCTCAAAATTTCGAGCAGACTACGTTTTTGCTATGAAACTTTTGAAAAAAATTCACCCCCACTTAATGTATACGCTTTGTGTTCTTTTTTTATTTCTTTGTAAATATGTAAATTTTATATAATTTTTTGTTAATAAAACTTAAATCGCTCACAAAGCGATACGAACTTTAGCCTGTTCAAATCATAAAATCTAGAAGCAAATGGAGTTCGAAGAATAATAATTAAATTAACTAAAAAATTAAATAAAATAAGTATACTTGATGTAACAAACCAAAAAAGTTTGTCTTAAGTAGAACAAAAAATAAGCAAATTAACTAACATGTGCATAATTAGTAAAGAACAAGCGACAATGGTAAGACTGTTATAAATATAGAGATGGTAAAATTGAGCTTTCATTATAAAAAATCTTTCAGCAAATTGAAATACGATGAATCAAAACAATTCGCATATTCCATTTGCAAAAAAGTTGCGTATATAACGCAGAAATCTACATCAAGTGGCACCACACAAGTGGACCAAACACAGAAGAACGCTGATAATGAAGGTTAATTGGCCTTCGAAAACGGCTAGCTTTTCCGTTCAACTATGTGTTGTCAGAATACTTACAACTAACTTTTATGTTATTTGTTCATTAATAATTATCACATGTAATTTGACTATCAAAGCGATGCGAACTTTAGCCTGTTCAAATCATAAAATAAAAAAAATAATAATTTTTGGTACTCTCGGCACCAAAAAAATACTCGAAAAAAATTTTTTTGATACCGAAATGCAAATCTCATTTCCCATCACTGATTCCAACAGCACCACCCTCCCTCCACACAGTTTATTACTTTTTGAAATAATCGTATTTAAAAATATAAATTTGCCACCAGACACCCTGTACTTGTTATTCAAAAATATTACTTTTTACCATTTACTTACAAAAATCACGCAGCGAATGAGGCTACGAAGTATAAAATGAAATTACGTTAAAAGAATACCACACGAAAGAAAGAGTAAAGAGACATACAGAAATCACAATTATTATCTTCCGCATTCCTGTCACCTGCGGTATCCTCTGTGATTGTAATTTCGAACTTTTTAATGGTTACATCCTGACGATTTCAAAACGCGCGATTTACAGAACGCTCCTGTATATAAAGTAATATGTAATTCATAAAAATATTTTAGTTTAAGGTGAATTTTAAAATAATTTTGAAAAAAATAATTTAAAAAAAAACTAAAAGTGGCTTGAGGCACGGCTAAAATTAATTCAAGCGTGCTAAATTTCTTTTATATGTGGTTTTTGATACCAAGTGTAATATTTTTAGCGCTTGCCGTAATGTAAATTCCAGAAAATAATAATTCTTCATATGGGCATTTCCAGGGAAAGGTAAACCGCGACCAAATATTTAAATTTTATTAAAAAGCTTTGCTTGACCGATAGTATCATAAAAAACCCTTCAAATAATTTGATTGTAATGTATTTATACGCCATCTCAGTTGTAGTAAAGAAAAACTAAGCTGCCAAAAATTAATTTCTATTTTTCTAACTCTTAGTAATATTTTATCATATTTCCTCTTTAATGTTCAAAACATTAATAAGTATGTAGTGGTTGTACTTTTTACATAAATATGTTCTTAAAACTACAACTAATAGGAACAAATGAAGAGAGAGTAAACAAATATCCTTTAACATTAATCTTTTCCACTTGTTTTTCGTTATCCTTCAACGTAGCGTTCGTTTCCAAAAAGGATGAAATATTATAGTTATATTTGACTCGTCAGGACCAGGTGTCTTAAAAGTTGGATTTTAAACAAGTTTGAGGAACAGAGTTTAAAAATATGTTGCACTTTGCAAAAATTTTCAAAACAAATGCCTTTTGAGGTAGGCAAAGTTTGTAGCGTTCGTCATTGTAAGTAAAATTTTATACAAAAACTTAAATTTATAAAAATTTTTTTATTTAGTATTCAAAGATTGTAGAGCTCATAATCGTAAATAATGCTTTATTTTCAAAAAAAAATATTGATATGGGTTAACGTATCTTTTTATGCAGAGGGATAAAAAGCTGGCGGAAAAGAAAAAATAAAATGAAAAGCGTCATAGAAACAATTTAAAAAGGGACATATTAAAGATAGAAGAGTATAGATTAAAAAAGAAAGAAAGAAAGAATGCGGAAACATTAGACCAAAGATGACAACAATTTGCTAAAAGAGAAAAAATCGTGTGAGACAAAAAGATATCGGGACAAAAAGAAAAATAAAGGTCCGATAATCGTCAAAGTTCTGGCTTTCACATCGTTTTTACATGTTTTCATTTAGAAGAAAACAATTTGGAAAGAAAACATGTGAAAACGATGTGGATGCCAGAACATAGACGAATTTAATTTTTCTTCTCTTTAGAAACTCACATTAATTAACAAAAATTTTTCATTCAATAAGAATTGAAAATACTGAACTTACTCCCTATTATGAAATTATTCCTGATTAAAATTCACTCTAGTTCAATTAAATTTAATATGTATCACTTGCTAAAAAAAATTTTAAAAATGATGATAGGCCCTTTTGCATTTTGTAAGACGATAGATACATAATATCCTGAACAGCATTGTTATTTGTATTAAATAAATAATTACATACATTTTTTTATATTTTACTCAAATACATAACTTTGGAAAAATGTGTCATGTAACGAATGTAACGTTACGTATCAACTATTCCCAGCAAAAAATTACACATTACCATTAGAACTACTTGCCATATAATGACTTACTTTTCTGATTGCCAATTTTCATTACTCGCTTACAAATCACATTACCTAAAATTACAAAAAATGGCGTGCAATTTGCTAAATGAAGAGTATGAATTTTTTAGACGAAATAGATTACGTGAAATGTTGACAAATAAAAAAAATGTAAGTACTTCTAAAGAATCGATTATTTTAGTCTCACGCCTTGTTAAAATCATTAAGTTGGTAATCCAGTAGGGAAGTGCTTCCACCAAAAATGCTTAATTCCAAACTCGATTACCTTTTTTGAAATTTTTTGCTGGGTTGCTTGTATACAAGACATTTATAAAATAATTTCCACGCAACAAGCACTAACCCAAAGCGAAATTTGTACAGATCAATCTAGTTTTGTGATTTAGAAAAAACGTGATTCATTTCGCAGAGTTTTGCATTTTCATAGATGCGAATCAACACCACTTCCTTTTTTAGTAACGTTCGTATCACTTTTTGTTTGCTAATTAATATCTCAGAAACCTATTTATGCAAAAATACAGATTTACCACTTAATATAAAACCAAAAGTCTAATGCTGTTAAAAAATTGCAAAATAAACAAAAAAAATTTTGCTTTAGGTTTCCTTCCCCATTTAAGACGTACGACAGTAAGTAACGTTCGTCACCCTGGAAATGTCCATATACATATGTACATTAGGGTGGCCGTTATTTTATATTTTTTTCATCTACTCTCACCCCCCAAATCGGTTCAGTTTTATGTAAAAAAAAATACAGAAAAATTTCATACCGATAAGTTGTGTTTTAGGGGGTGCGTCCGGCCCTCAAAGTTAGCCCTCAAGCCCATATAATCAATGCAATTTTTTTTTTTTTTTTTTTGTTTAGTTTTGCTTTGACTATATGTATATATGTATATGAAATAATTTAATACATATGTATATATAGGCTCTTATTGTAGATGCTTAAAATAAAAAATTTCCATATAAATACAATTCTGTTACATAAAATTGTTGGTATTTTGTTGGTTATTTTCCTTATTATTTTCTAAAATCTTAATTTTAGCAAAAAACTTTCTTTGAGACTAATGTTGTTGACTTCAAGAGCTAAAATATTGCCATATGTCATATTCTTGTAAAATTATTTTTTTAAAAGATAGTCATATGCAAAAAATTACATTTGGGGGTGAGAGTAGAAGAAATCAAGAAAAAAAAGTCTCCATACAATCGAATTGTCGAATATTCGGCCGTTTTTAAATATTCGTATTCGTCAAATTTAGACGAATACGAATATTTTTCCAAAAAAATCAAGTACATAAATGCTTAAATCGTAAACGAAATTTAAATAAATGGATAAAAATATTAGTTTACACGAACCCATTAAATTTTTTATAGAAATTTGTGCCTTGTACCATTTTCAAATATTATTTACTGACGATCATTAAACTTTTGGGTAGCTTTTATTGACTTTAAAGTACGCCAACAGGAGTATGAAGTTCTTTTTCAAAAAAAAAATTTTAATATTTCATATTGCATGCGTAAATAGAACCCTAGTTTAAGTCTATAAATTTCACATTAAATATTCGTATTGGTATTCGCGAATATCGTTTCAAATATTCGTATTCGCGAATATCAAAAATTTATATTCCTTACATCACTAGTATATATGTACATACATACATATGTATGTAAGGGCCGCCCTAATGCATATTTTAAATACTTTTAGAACCAACATTTTTATATCGACTATTTTTTAACGAAAGTCTTGATATTATAATTATTCTCGTATGAATAAATGAAACTTTGTACTTTAGTCCCGTTTTAAATCTCATTTATAAATTTTTAATTATCGCGTGTACTTCACATATAATAAACACACATCATATGAACATATGCATGTATATGTATGTGTACATATGTATGTAACTAGCTGCCCCTATGTGCAATGTTGAAATTGTAAATGAAATATGTATATAAGATCTTGTAAAGCAGTCAATGTATTTTTTTTTTAATTTTCTCTTTAACCAAACAACAAAAACTAAAATTCTTTCAATTTCAAATTATTTAATTGCAAAATAACAACAAACATTTTCGTTCGCACACAATTTTAAAATGAAATTCGAAAAATCAAAAACGAAAGTGTTAAAGTTATTTTTTTTTATATTTTTAAAATAATTGTATAAACGAGTATATCTGTGAGTAACAAGCAGCATTTAATGTTGTTTTGTTTACATTTCAATGAAATATTTGTTAAAAAGATAGAAAAAAAAAACGAAAATCAAGTGAAAAACGAAAAACAAATTGTTTCCTTCAGTTCATTTAAAGCTTAATAATAGATACTACTGCACTCGACAATAACAACAAATGCTTAAAATTAAATTAAGCATTAGTATTGCACGCTTTGCTGCAATAGTATCTAATGGCTATTCGTATAATGAAATCTAAAATGTTATTCACCTTTTCTCTTTTTTTTTATTCGTTACTCATATTTTTCATTTTTTTTTTTTTTTTGTAATAAAAGTAATTAAACCTTTTTCTGCCGTCCAGTGCATAATAATTTATCTATTATTTACTAATTTACCTTCGTCTAATCTGCACAACAACAGATGCAATTCTGCATTAATCGCCAATTAAACGCATTCGAAAAACAGAGTAATATAATAATAATAACGAAGAGAGAGCAACAATTTCAGAAAAATACAAATCAATTAAACATAGTAAAAATAAAACATTAAATTAATTAGTAACTCATTACAGTAAAATTTGAAATTAATTTAAAATGAGGGAAGGGAGTTTGTTAAAAAACACATTTCATTTTTCTTTTTCCATTAAAGCATTATTTTCCCACAGACTTCTAAGAAAATTAAATAACGCCCATAGAATTAAAGGTCTGTTCAACGATGTCGAAATAATATGCTCATTTTAAATTTTGGAATGAAAACAAGAATTAAATAAAATTTTTTGTCAACAAAAATTATCGAAAGAACAGTAAAAAAGGACATAACAAAGTTTAAGAATTTAAATTAAAAAATTAATTATTTTTCAAAATAAATTAAGAAATACAATCAATCGTCTTTATTCCAGTTGTCAACATCGCCGTCACGTCAATACAATACAAAAAAATTATTTTAGTGAGCCGACGAAAATTGTGTCCACAATGTGATCCAGGCTATAATACATTATTTTCAAATAACTGTGAAGTGAATTTTATAAATATTTTTTACATTAAGTTAAGTAGGAAAAGTATTCTAAATTAGTAATCTGCATACACTGATTTTATGTCATTATTATTGCCAGCAAATTAAATCTATTAGAATTGTATTTTAAAGGAAAGCAGTTGTTTGAAATGCACTTGCAAATTTTTCGCTTAATTGCTATATGTACATTAAAATTTGTTTTATTTTTATTTTCATTATTTAGGTTAATATCTACTTTATCCAGTCTGAATTGCCACTAAAGTTTGCAAAATGTAATTGTTGTGTACTTGTACTCGTAATTGGAATTTTATACTTTTTTTTTCAATTGCAAATTGAAAATCAGCATATTTTAGTTATATTTTCTCCCTAAACAGTCTGTTTTCAACTTTAATCTCTGTTTGATTAAATATGTATACTTATACATAAGTGTATATATCGCACATCCAGTTCAAAAGTGTCATAACTCAAAAAAACTAGTTTTGCAGAAAACACGTTTAAAGTTTTCAATTTACATACAACTCAATGAAGGCATGAACAAAAATTCTTCTCTCAGGAGGTGATAATAAAAGCTATTTATATGAAATTTGTATGCAAGATAAAATACGAAATGCATTATTATTCTGCATTATTAACTCAAAAAACGAATTTTTTGAGTTATGTCACTATTGAACTGCATGTGCGATATGTAGTTAAATGCATAAGTCAGGGATGGAAAATGGCTTTTATAATTTAGTACCAACTATGCAAACATGGCGGTACCATTAGAACACTTAAAATGTTTAGGAACATGAACTCATTTTTCATATGTAATGCTTTAGACCAAAAACAAGAAATACTTGAATCTCTGTGAAACTTATCTAAACTCAACCACATCACGCCTCTTCTGATTGCCTCTTCTTAATTTCATTATATTAAGAATATGTTATAGAAACAATACGGTTAACTTATAAAAGGGGAGTCCTGATGCAAAATATTCTAACCTTTTATTTTTTGATTAATATAATTTGATCTGCTGTTTCACGATTGATTTTCCAGCAGAAATCAGTTAATATTTCTGGGTACCACTTGTCGTTATATATTTTTTGCATGTGCACAGTATCTTTTTAGAACCTCTCGCCATCCTAATCAGAAAGGGTACCATGAAAAAAGTCTAAATGTGAATGTAGGAAGTGTATTTTTAATGACACGTTGCATCCAAGTTGTTGATATGAACAAATAAGTTCGAAATTTCGAAATTTCGAAATTTGCAGCCTTTCTGTTTCCCAGAAAATTATGATACACATTTTCGAAAGCTATCCAAGCTCTTCATTCTTGATTGAACAATTGAATTAGATTTGAACAATTCTTTAAAGATTTCTCATATTTGTGGACCAACAAATATGCCTTCCTTTGATTTGGTCTCACTTACACGTGGAAATATACTTTTCACGTATTTAAATGCCTCTACATCTCTATTCATAGCTTATACCAAATCGTTTATTAAGCCTAATTTGATACAAATATCAAAATAAATAAATAAAATATTTTTTTACTGTCAACTAAAGGTTCATTGATAGTGTTTCTGATATCCGGAATCGCATGTGGTCTTGACATGGTAGTAAAAAACTACTAAAGACAGAAATGTATCATTTACGGAGACATGAGCACCAGTATATAAAATGTTAAGATCGGACTAAAAATGGCGACACAGTAAACAAAATACAAAAAGAGCGGTATTTGTAGGCGTGGCAAAGAAATAAAAAAAAATTTTGGAATTGTTTTAATGCATATACATATCGTCACCTTAAAGACCAAACAACCTATCAGCAAAAATTTCAAAATTGAGTTTTTTATTTAATATTATTCCGTATATCATAACGCATATATATGCAAAATTTTGAACGCCTAATATTACAAATAAACAAGCTATTACCAAATTTCCAAATACCCTATCAGCAAGTGTACAATTTTCTGAAACCAAATAACCTATCAGCACTCATGCTAAAGAAGAAATCAGAGTAACTATTTGAATTTTTTCTTTTTGAGAAACAGTTACTTTTGATTTGTTGTTCTTTGTTTTTTATTATATTTTATTTATTGTTAGAGGTGAAAATAAAATAAAAAAGTTTTAAAACGCAATAAAATGCAGTAATGCCAAATTTTGAGACTCAAAACGCGTACAAATTTTCGAAAAAAGGGCTAGAAAGGGCTAAATTGAAAAAAATATTAAAAAATAAAAAAAATAGTAAAATTTTTCGAAAAAGCGCGAAAAGGGGCTAGTATTAAAATGTTTCTGTTGAAAATAAAAACATCAAATCAATTTTTTTAAAGTAATTTATTAGAATAAAAATAACTATCATGAGATCAACACATACATAGCTTGAGAGCTTCAATATTTTACATATTTCATACATACGTAGATTAAATAGTTAGCATATATATATATAATAGAAATATATATACATATGTATGTTTACATAAGTAGATACATTTAAAATTGGCCGTTATTAAATAAAATTTCGATTTCTCGCTCTTCTAAAAACATACATTATCTATTTTAGGCTGTACTGAATAACTTTCAAGGCATAAAAATTTGGAAAAAATAAAAGATTACTCTATATTATTCTTCTTTTTTAAATTGGTAAAGCAATATCGACTTTTTACTCATTTTATTTTGCTAGATTAAAGGAAGAAAAAGTTTGCAAAAGTTTAAATGTAGCCATATCGAGCAAAAACTAAAAAGGGGCTAAAAGATTACTGTAAAAAAATGCTAGGTTTGCGCCTTTTTTAGTTTAGGGCTAAAAATTTTTTTTCGCGTTTTGACTGACTGAAAACGGGCAAATATGGAAGTTCCTAAAAAAGTCAACAAAAAAGAAGAAAAAAAAAAAATAAAAATCGTATGAACGGTAAGGAATATGAAGATTTTTCAAAAGGCAAAATCGTTTACAGAAAGGCAAGAGAAATGGAACCTGGGTGCACATCAAAATGTTGTGAAAAAGCTTCAAATCGACATTGTTCTATTTTTTCCGAAAAATTAACTTTAATAACTTTTAATAACTTTATTTAAAAATTAAAAATTTTAGGAAAAATAAAAAATGTATACTTTAGAAGGCCGTGACGTACTAAAAAAGAGCAAAATAAATCATCAAAAATCATGATAAAATTTTAATTTTGTTGCATAGTGTAATTTAAGCAAACATTAGGCACTTTTTTGTTTAAACAAGTAAAATAAACTATAACTGTTAATATTTAATTTAAATAATATTCATGTGTTTAAAGGAATGCTTAATTATTCATACTAATTAGTATTGCTGATAAGTTGTTTGGTTTCAGATTTTTACAATTCCAAATAACCTAAGCTCCATATCATAGGCTGTGTTTAGAAAAACCGAGCTTTCTCAACCGGTATATACTTCTGGTTTCATTTTAATCTGAATATATAATTTTCGTTTCAATATTGCAAATAGTTCCAATTTTATAACGTTTTTTCTCTCTCCTGTAAACTTTTGAAAACTGCTGATAGGTCGTTTGGTCTTTAAGGTGACGATATATTCCACAAATAAAGATCGTACTGAACTCCTTTGAGCAGTAATTGATATTTAGGGAGTTCACAATAGCGTTTTAAAATGTGTCTCAATATTGCAACGTTTCAATTTTAATACTTTAATATGGTTTGGCAAGTTTGTTGTTTTTGTTTTGTATGTAAATCAAATTAATTACCATGTGGTAAATTTAACAGTATAAAAAGCATGTCATTTTCAATATGGCAATATGGTAATGTTAAAATAAACATGTTAAAACTGCCCTGGTATCGTTTTTCCATGCTGGTTAATTGTTTCGATCTCTACTATCCCACTCACATAAAAAACAGCAATACTTTGTAAAACCTAGCTGCAATCCGAGAAGTAAAGCAATGACTTTTAAGTCCCCACATGTTTCATGTTTTTGTAAGTTTCTTTCATACCGAAAGCATGTGCGACTGGAACAGAGGAAAATCTATTTCCATTATGCAAGAGTACAGCTTTCAAACTGGTTTTTGACGAGTCTATAAACAAACGCCAATCTTGTGGTTCAAATTCATTATCTAGGAAGTTCATAACCGAAGTTATATCATTGCAATAAATTAAATTTTCTTCTTGAAAAAAGAACTTTTTTAGTTCTTGGTAACGGCTACGAAAACGGCACACTTTAGTATCTGGATGAAGCAAATTCCATTCTTTCAATCTAGAACAATCTAGATCAGACTGGTTTTTTTGACAATTTTAAGTCGCAAACCAGATCGTTAAGATCAGCTTGAGTTAGCAAATGAGGCTCCTTACTATAGGATACATAGGTTGGATCATGAATTTCATCTACAATTGCATTACATGAAGGTACCTTCGATGTCATCATTTGCTGCGTCATTTGTTGGATTTGGCACTGCAGGTATGGGTAAATCAGCAGTATGAGAAAGTGGTTGTGTTGCAGAACGTACAGTTGCATATTTAACTGTATGTTTTGATGCTATATTTATACCATTTATATATGTTAGGCAAAAGTAACAATCAGATACGTGGTATACAGGCTCTGTGCCAATCATGGGTTTTCCAAAAGCCATAAATCACTTTCCTTTTGTCCAACCTGTAAGATTCTTTATACGTCGTACAGCATACGTATATGAGGTGCCCAATTCTTATCTTGTTGAGCCACAGAGAAGCCAAAATAATCACGATAACACTGCTTTACCAGTTCAGTTAAATTTCGTCGCTGACTTTTGAAAGTTAGTTCACCACACACGTAGCAAAAAGAATTATGATTGATACACCTCCTTTCCGTGTTGAGAAAATAATAACGTTTTGCTTTTGTATTCTAAACTCAAAATATTACACTTTTTTAAATGAAAACTTGATGCAATTAAACCGTACGTACAGTAGTATTAACGGAAAATAAGGTAAAATCATAAGTGGATGTCATAACAAATCTGTGCGTCACAGAAATAAATTAGTTTGTGTTTTGCAATGAGGGTATATAGTATATTAATAATTAGCATACAGAATCCGTGTGGCAAAAACCTTGCTGATCAGTATTATTTTTGTAGTAAGTAATTAGAATTGAACTTGTGACTATTGACCGACCTTCCTTGGAATTTTTACAAAGCATGTATGTTCGCGGTAGTATCACGGTACCAACAAAATCGAAAATGTACAAAACAAAAATAGTACAATTTAACCATGAATTCCATCTCTGGAGTAAGTACAAAACTTTGTTGTATTGTGTTATGAGTGATATCTATTGTTGTGATTATATGACGATTATAAGGATACTTGCCGTTTGTGGTAATTGGAGAGAGAGCGAGAGAAATAAAAGTTGTAATTTTTTTTTTATTTACAGTCGCACGTAAAAGTTTTGGCACAGTAGCAATTTCAATGAAATATTTTCTTCACAATTTTTTTTTTATATCTAAGCACATTCAAAACAAATGATTCTGTAACTGATATCTACCCAGCAAAAAATTTCAAAAAAGGTAATCGAGTTTGGAATTAAGCATTTTTGGTGGAAGCACTTCCCTACTGGATTACCAACTTAATGATTTTAACAAGGCGTGAGACTAAAATAATCAATTCTTGAGAAGTACTTACATTTTTTTTATTTGTCAACATTTCACGTAATCTATTTCGTCTAAAAAAAATCATTCTCTTCATTTTTTTAAATTTTAGGTAATGTGATTTGTAAGCGAGTAATGAAAATTGGCAATCAGAAAAGTAAGTCATTATATGACAAGTAGTTCTAATGGTAATGTGTAATTTTTTGCTGGGTAATGTTATATTCGACATACAACCCTGTTTCACTGATTGAAATATTTTCTTAAATTTTTGTACTCTTGCAAAATTTTCAATTAATCAGTTTTTCTGATAATTTTCTATTAAATTCCCCAGGGTTTGACTTAGAAGGAAAGCAATTAATACTGATATATGAACGTATGGATGTACGAATATGATTTTTTTTAAATAAATCATGGCAAAAAAAGAAAATAATTAATGTTTTTATTTATTGCGCGCCGGTGGCAAATATAAATTTATAAAAGCCGCAGTCATGTCACATACATACAACAATTTTAGACCCATAAAAAAAGTTAAAATGAAGTAAATCTAACAAATTGAAAATTACATTAGTGCTTGATTTGTAGTTCAGAAAATAACAAAAATTAAGAAACATAATTACTTAGAGAGCAAAAAAAAAACGGATAATACTGAAGGTATGTACAAACATATGTACGTATGTACGACATGACAGTGAACCGGGCCAAGGTTAGAAAACACGTCAATAAATGAAAATACAAAATATTTTAGAAAAATATTTGATTTTCTGTTTGCAAGTTTTATGTTCTATTTTTGCATTAAATGTCGCGTACGTTCAGTTCAACTAATTCAATAAGAAAATTAGTGCGTACAATTTTAATAAGAAAATATGTATGTATGTATGCAAGCACCCATCCGAGTAAAAGGGAAGGATATTGTTAAAAATAGAATAAACAAAAATAGAAATAAATAAATAACTAAATTAGCATTAAATAAATTAAAATGACACGGTGATTTTGGCAAAACTTGTTTTTCTTTTATTTATTTTTTTTTGTTTGTTTATATGCATTTGAGGTTAAGGTTAAAGAAAAAAAACAAATACGTTCTTAAGCGGATGAAATACTCAAACAATTTTGCATATTCACACTTTCACAATGATAATGATGTTGGAAAATTTCAAGTGTAACAACTGAATGGACGAACGAAAGAACGAACATACAAACGGTGCAATGATCTTATTAAAAGAAAAAGAAAAATACTATACACACATCACATTTACCACGCATTTTCTTGTTTAAGTTTTGTTAATTTCCAAATTAAAGAGATTTCATTTTGTTTTTTTTTTTTCTTTGTGCAAAACATTTTAATTGCTTTCAATGTCAGTTGTTCAATATTTTTTAACGTGTTTTCATACCTTGAATGAGACATTTTAAATGTTGACATTGAAATCTTATTGTTTTCTGTATTAGCTGCTAAATACATGTTTACAAAAGTTTTCTTGAATTTGTTTTATTGTTTAATTTTGTATTAGCTTTTTTTATAATAAGAAACACAACCCGAAAAGCGATTAGCTGGTCTGCGAAAAACAACCAGGGTCTATGGTGGGAATCGAACCCATGACCTCTGGACTGAGAGGCTAGCTAGCATCTGCAATAATCATTTTCTGCTGTGCACTTGACCGCAATAAACTGCAGACTTTTAAATTCTGACAATTACATGAAAAATTAATTGATTTTTAGTGGTCTAAAATCAAATAAAAATCAAATAAAAATCAAGTATAGAATAGTCCTTACTTACTATGAGAAACTTCTGATCGTTGACTGCACTCGAAAGTGGTTATCAAATGAATTTTCATTTAACCCTTTCAGGGTCAAAAATAATTTGTGGCGAGATAAAAATCTGAAAATCTGTATTAAAGGTAATATGATGGAAAAATATTAGTTTTCGTCTCAGGTAGCTCCCCTGGCTTTTAGGGAGTGTCGAATATATTCGACATTGACTCTCAAAGTAACCTATTGTTGTTACGTATATCTGCTTTTCTTTTGTACCAAAATAAAAGAAAAAATTTATTTTTTACCACTTATTTAAATGTTTTTAATTGAAAAGATATAATAAAACTAGTTATAACCATAAGCTTTTATGTTTTATTAACTTTGCTTTCATGAAAGTTTCGAAACAATTCGAATTTCTTTTCACGCAAAGAAAAACATTGCATTTTTTGCAAATAATGATGAGCTTTTATTACAACCGTTCGCCTTGCACCGACCAGCGCTCTTAAGTTGCACAAAAATTGGTATGTGGAGCCTCTCGTCATGGCGGACCTCTTGCGGTGGGATTTTTTGAAATACTTTTTTTCTTTTTTGAGGTGGGGATGGAATAGAATCGGTTCCATCTGAGCTGTCGAGACTTACCAAGTCTGGAGTCCATGCTGTTGTGGGATTCTCTCTGCAACTTTCTTTTGATGGCCGTCCTCGTTGTCGCGGCATATTTGCTTGAGGTACATATTCTTGTTGAGCGGCAACAAGAGTTCGGGAAACCTGTATCCGAAAATTCATAGAATCCAGAATTTTATTTTTTGGGACAGCTTTTGCGATGCAGTCTCGACGATGCAGCAGTTAAAGTCAAATCAACAAAGTGCATTATGACTCGTAGTGTCCACTTGATGATGCGAATATTTAGTCTATAATATTGTATCATTAGATCTAACAAATCTACTCCTCCCATACTTTCGTTGTACATTCGAACAACTTCAGGACGATCAATGACTACAAAATCGTTTTTATTCTTATCCCAACGCTTGGATTTATCTTCTTTGCCGATTCCAACGAAATTCAAGCCTAGGTTTACAGTCTTATTGTCATACCAGCGACTGATAATAACATTTCCATCGGCACTTACACATTCAGCAGATGATCCTCGTCCTTTTTGTTTCATTTCTTTTTCACTCGGTAGTCGTGGATTGGCAAATCTGTTTATTCTTATTGTTCCAGCTGCATTGATTTTGTATTGCTTTAAAATTTCAACTAATTGGTATGAAGGAAAATAGTTATCGAAGAACAGATTATGTCCAATTTCGTTCTTCGGAATGCGCTGCGTTCAATGAAGTACAATAGCTGAACTAAATCCAACGCTTTTAACCCATTGTTGGTTTATTGGAGTTGTCGAACCCTGGTAGACAACGAAATCGTACGGCATACCACTTTTACAACACAGAAAGAACACTTTTATTCCCCATGGACATGGTTTTCCCTTTACGTACTGCTTAGCAATGAATTTTCCTTTGAATGGAATAATTTGCTCATCAATGCATAAATTTTCTTCCAGAGGTATTTGCATTAGACGGTTTCGAACTAGTTTAATGATCGGTGACACTTTAAAAAGTCGATCTTTGCATCCAATTTCCCTTGTACTTATATCTACCAGATGCAAATTATTTCGTATAGCAAAGAATCGTTTCCGCGTCATGTTTTCAGTAAAAAAAAAACTTATTCCTATGGAGAAATCGTAGAACATAGCAACTCTAGGTAATTTTAGAACGCTCATCATAATGTGGTGTGCAAAAACAATACGTACTTCATCTATCGAACATTGCTTGAACGACAGTTGTCCTGTATTTTGTGCATACTTATTTGTGTAGTAACATGTTTGTGAAAAAAATCATCCGTTAAATATTTACTGAAATATGAAAACGGTGTAGCAATTTTACACATGTTGTTGTCTCTGTCAGACAGAGGCACAAAATGAATGCCTCCATGGTTTTCAGATATTCGAACTCTACGCCAACTTATATTGCTTTTAGGACTTCACTGTCTGGTTCAGCTTCGTGTTGATCATGGGACGTACTGACTTTGCCTATATCTACATTATCGTCAATATTTTCTTCTAACATAACGTCGTGCTCGCCAGACACAATATCCTTTGATTGCACTTGTGGGACTTCAAATATGACGTCATAATCATCATCTTCAATTGCGTCCTCAACATCGGAATAAGCTTCTAACATGGCCATTATCTGATCATCATTTAATTTTTCCATTGTCTATGAAAATCCGCAGAGAGAATGGTATGATTTCTAAATCAAACAATATTTTGTAGTGTTTACTAATGAAAAAAATACACCCTCTTAAGGTAAATGTCGATTATATTCGACAACCGAAAAACGTCCACAAAAGAACCTACAATTTATTTTTGCAATATTTTTTTCAAGTAAACCGATATTAATATTTTTTGCTTCCCAAATTTAACCGTTTTACAAATTTCTTGACTTGTGTATGAAAATGCGCTCAGCAATAAGAAAAGAAAGTCAATGCCTACTATAATAACAATTTAAAATAGCCAAAGTGTCTCCTTTTCAGAAAAAACAAAAAATATGTATTTAACTGTACATTTTTATACAGTAAAAATTTTATACAGTAAAAAAAATATAGTGCAATGTAATGTCGAATATATTCGACAAAAACACTGAAAGGGTTAATGCTACTTGTGAATTTGCTCATTGTGATTATTAAATTCAATGTATCATTGAACAATAAAGGGCTGGGTTAGGTTTGACAGGTTGCTGAGAAGTGAAAGTAAAGCTGGATTTTGTCCAGACAAAAATTTTTTTACTAAGTGTTTTCTGCAGCACGATTCATCCATTTCAAACATTTTGTCTGGAAAATCAAAGCTACCAATGAAATACGTGTGTAAACGATGTGTATTAAATTTACAAGTGGCAGCACAGCGGCAAATGATTACGATTCGCTGTGTATTTGGAATTGTTTAATGCAATTCTTTCGTTTAGCTCCACATGTATATGTTTTACTTTCCAATTTTCTTTTAATTCTATTGTAATTAATACAAGTATACTCTGTGTTTTTATTATTCATATGACATGATGTAGCAGCTCAGTTCAACTTTGGCTGAAAAATTAAAATACTTGGCAGCTCAGTTCGATTTTGTCCGGAAAAAATATAAAATTACAGTCGTAAAGCAGCTCTGGGCGAGTCAACATCACGCGTCGTTGGCAATTATTTCTTAAATGCAACCAGGCCACTGTTGTTTATTGGCCTTCGAGTTTTGCGTCTCACTCGCACTGGTTGACTGATCTGCCACGGACTACCGTATAATCTTGCGGTTCTTTTGTGGAATTTCCTTAACAACCACGTTGCTACTTCCTATGTGAAGGCATAGGTCGTGTACAGTCAGTCACAAAAACATTTTTAAGAATACTGTTAATAACATCATGGACATATCGAGCCGTAACCGCTAAAATAGCTTAAGCGACACATTTTTTGGACTTCGTTTTTTTGACGAAAATCGACTATTTACGATCGAAAATGATCGATTTTGGTCAAAAATTTAAGTTTGAATATTATGTCGCTTAAGCTATTTTTGCGGTTATGGCACGATATGGTCTTAGTCACCCGTCCATTTTTGTGCAAGCATATTCTGCAAATTTACTTTGTAGAATATGTAAATTCAGTAAAGTGCGACTCTGACTCGCGCACGAAGGGTTCCGTACGAACACTAGATATGTAATTTAATACAAACTTCATCCTATATAATATATAGTTTTGGCATTTTTTTCGTTTTTGGGGTCTTTTCGGTTTTTTTGTTTTGGCGTTTTTTGCGTTTTTTTCAGTTTTGGCGATTTTTTTAAGTTTTGGCTTTTTTTTAGTTTTGACACTTTATTTTCTTGTTTTGGCGTTTTTTCATTTTGGCGATTTTTTTTATATTTTTGGCGATTTTTTTCATTTTTGCGATTTTTTTTTATATAATTTTTTTTTTAGTTTTGGCGACATTTTCGCTTTTTGGCGATTTTTTTAAATTTTTGGCGTTTTTTTCATTTTGGCGTTTTTTTATTTTGGCGATTTTTTCGAATTTGGCGATTTATATTAGGATAGAAATTTTTTTTAATTTTGGCAATTTTTTTCGTTTTGGCGATTTTTTTTTTAATTTTTGGCGATTTTTTTTTTTTTTTTTTTTGGTTTGGCTATTTTATAATTTTCGGTTTTGTTAGTTTTACCGTTTTTGAAAATTTCAAGTGTTTGCCTCTTACGGTTTCCAAGATATAGCAAATTGTCAAAATTACATAGTCAAAATTGCATTAACTGATGGACCACCCTTTAATTTTAATTTTTTTTAATTTTAGTGTTAATTGTTGTAGTCTGTATAAAAATACACTAATTTTACAAATTTCAAGTTTCAATATACATATGTATGTTCACACAATTGTATGTATGTTACATGGGATTTTAACATTTTTCGTTGCTCGTTTTGGAACACCCTTTAATTTTTAATTTTCATGTATTTGTTGTTGTAGCAGCCAAGGTTCTACATACTCTGTCCAAATTTCAGTTCCGTAGCTCTTACGGTTCCTGAGAAAATACCGTGTGACGGACAGACGGACAGAATGACAGACGGACAGCGTAGCGAAAACAATAGGGTTCCTTTTCACCTTTGGTGTACGGAACCCTAAAAATTAAACCAAATCAAACTGAGAGTTGTTCGTAAAAAATATTTTCTCTCTCTCAAGAAAAGAGAAGTCAAACTACATATAAAAAAAATTTTGTCCAGACAAAAATTTTGTTCGGAACCAATGGGTGAATCCAGCTTAAGTTTTAACTCACTTGTGACCAAATAACAGATCCGTTTGTGTTACTTACTAGCGGCTCCACTAGCCATGAACTTGGTATGGGCATCATGTCGGACATCGCAAATGGCTAATGGAGACCGTTCATGTCCAACTTTCGTCCATGCTCTGACATCAATGCCCGAGCATATGTCTGAGCAAAAATGTTCGCCATGAGATTTGACGTCCGCAACCATTTGCAATAGAAAGAAAAGAGACAGAACAAAATTGGTAAATATTCCATCTCTATTGCACTACCGCAAAATACTTTGATATGCCTGAACATGGACATCGTACGTGTTCACCACAACAAGGAAGTTTCTGCCGGAGTCATGTCCATGTCATGTCCAAGTCCATGGCTAGTGGAGACGTAGGGTTAAGGGATGTGTCGTATGTTGATTTTGGTCTTTTAGGTTAGGTTAAGCTGAAAGTAGGGTTGCCAGATACAAAAAGTCCAAATAACTGGACAATGAAAAAAATTCACCCGGGCGGTTATTATGTAATTCGATTCGAAACGGAAACTGTTCGAATTTGTATGCTATTAACATTACAATTCGAAAACATTTCCGTTTCGAATCGAATTACATAATAACCCCCTGGATTTCAAAAAAAATAACGGCAATTTAAAAATGCACTTATAGTTCAACAAATTAAAGTGTTGATATATTTTTAAATATTTCTTTGGTTGTAAAATTCCAGTGATGTACAAAATTGAAGTACTAATCTGTGTAAGGGAAAAAATACAACTGATTACCAGGGCTCGCATTTTAATTACTTAAAAAACCAATCAATTTCCTGTGAATTGCAATGAAAATTTTTTTCCTTCGAAATATTTCCTGTTTTCACCAAATTGCAATCGTGAATAATTTTTCCCTCCAAATCTTTTCCGTTTTTTGATTCTCCTTATCATGAATAATATTTTCCACGTGAATTTTTTCACTCTTCCCTTGGTTTTGTTCGCTTGAATTAACACATGGAATAAATTCGATATTTTCCTTTGAATTATATATTAAAAGTTATAAATAATTACTGTTAGGACAAGATTAGTTAGTAAAGTTTACTATTGTTAACAATCATTCCCTGCAACAAATTTGTTCATGGAGTATGAATCTCTTTGGTTCACACACAGTAAATTTCATGGTGGTGCACACAACTTTAAAGATAAAAATTTCATTTGGAAGATACAATTTTTTTTTTTTTTTTTTGGTTATTAAACTTAAATTTGTCGGATTTCAATTAATTTTTAAGCTTTACAAATCTTCTTACCTTTTTTACATTCACTGGGACTGTTAGCGGGGAAAAAATTTCACGGGAGATTCACGATAGCATTTTCCCTTTCGAGGAGAATGAAAATTTCACGTGGACGAAAATTCCACTTGGCTGAATATTATTAAATTTTTTTTTGTACTTTTAAAGCAACAAGATATATGATTATCTGTTAAAATATATTTGTAAACTGAAAAACTCCTTTGCACATCGACATTTAAAATCGGCGCACTCGTAATATATAAAATATCGTTATTACTTAAGTTTCCAATTGTAGCTCGTACCGCCAAAATTAATTCTAGAAATATCGGTAGATACATATGATGTACAATGTCTCAAAACCTGATTTGTCTCCACCAAATTATAAAATTTTTTAAAAGTATTTTTCATCAGCGATACCCCTTTTTTAGGCACAAAGTTTTCGTTTTTAATTTTTTGTTTTCGTGAAAATAATTGCAAAAAGATGACTTTTCATCGAAATAAGAGCCGTGCTGATTATATTTTTGCAAGCACAATTGTATAAGTAAGCAACATATGTTTTCAATCTATTTAGAATAAGAAATTTTTTGTAGAAAATATTGGGCCTAATTACGAGTGTCGTATTTCGACTACGACTACCACGATTTCGTACTAGATTAAAGAAAAAATGTTGCTATGCTCTTTAGTCTTCTACGAAATCGTCGTAGTCGAAGTCGTAATACGACACTCGCAATAAGGCCCATTATATTAACTACACCGAAAGAATTTTCCTTCATAAATCCAACGAAACAATTTCATTAGATTTTTTTACAAATGTAATGATAATTTCATAAATGTAATGAAAATTTCACGAATATTGTAAAAGAATTTCATTGGAATTGCTCCGTTAGTATTCTAGTTTCGTAGCAATATTTCATTGGATTTATGACAACAATATTTTAATATTATTAAGAAACATTTACAGTTGTTGCATGAAATAAACATATATAAGTACATACCTTAAAGTAATTAAGTTATAGATTAAATTCTTTAAAACTAAAAAAATAAATAAAATATACAGCAATTTAGAATTTCATTATGGCTATGAAATGTATTCGTTGTCCCAATGAAAGTTTCATTGTAGGCATGAAAGTCTGATATATTAAATGTATTTCAACAGTTTTCAACAAAAATTTTGCCTCAAAAGTAGTTCTGTATGATTGTTTTTGTACTCTTTGTATGCTTATTTACACATACAACACATACAATGAAATAAATTCATTGTTTTAATGAAATTATTTCGCTATTTGAATGAAATTATTTCGTTGTTTTAATGAACTACTTCGTGGTTTTAATGAAATTATTTCGTCGTTTTAACCAAATTATTTCGTTGCTTCGATGAAGATATTTCATTGCATTGATGACTCTGTTTAATACATTTGACGAAGTTTTCATTAAAATAATATTAGCGAAACTGGTTTCATTATTCCAACGAAGCGTAACGTTGGTTGAATTTTAATGAAATTTTTCATTAGATTAATGTCGAAATTCATAGAACTGATGAAAAAGAATCTTTCAGTGTAGGATCGCCCGGTGGTCTAAATTAGATCACTTGGCACGATGCGTACGTTTTCATTTATTATAAATATGTGTGTACAAAACAGAAACAAAGAAAAAAGTTGTCTCTTTTTTTAAGCAAATTTAAATCTATTTCTTACCACTTTGGAGCCAAAATTGTTTAAAAACATTTATATTGTACATATCTACACAAAAATAGCTTTTAAACCATAAATGTTTCATCAATATAGGCGGACGATAAGATACTTAAAATTGTACGACAAAAATATGTGTGCTGTATTTATATATAAGATTAATTAAAAGTAATATAATTAAACAACAAATTATTTTTCTAAATTAAAGAAATTCTTTTTTAACTGGATAAATTGTATTTTAGCTGGTAACTGGATAAGGCTCCAAAAAAAAAAAAAACTGGACAATCCAACCCATTCCAGGCCATCTGGATACCCTAGCTGAAAGAGAGGCAATCAATACTGAACCCATAATGATACAATAATATAGGCAGTGTTGCCATATTTATTTTTAAAGAATCTTCAAGTATACCAAGGCCTATTTATTAGGTCTATGCAACTCTACAAAAACACAGCAACAAAAAACAACTTTGTGTTTCAGTTGTCAGAAACAGGGGGCGAAGACGATCGGCTCAGAGCCGGCTTCGAGCCGCCGCCGATGAATATTGAGCACCATGAGCCGCCGCCGATGCATACGGCTTACATCGACTACAATTTTAGGTCGAAGACACCGGCTGAACCATTACTTTTGTATTAAAAAGTATAATTATTTAGGCATTACAACTTAAACAAAAAAAAAAAAAAACAGAAAAAAAATTTTTTAATTTTATTTGCTCAAAAGATATAAAAACGTGTCTTTTTTAGCCGATTAAGCCGCCGCCGTAGTTTTTATTTCTTAGCCGACGTTTTTCGGCTTGAGTCGACTTTCAGCCGCCGCCGTAGATTATTTTGCTCAGCCGCCGCCGGTCGACAAACCAGGTCAGCTTCGTGCCCTGGTCAGAAACACACACTAACATGAACTAAAGTGTATGGTGGAAACAGCTTTTGACAGTTAAAACACGAAAGAAACAGAATATCATCAGGACGATTGCATTGACCTGATAAATAGGCCTTGAAGTAGACCAAAGAAAATGTTTTTTATTAAAAATCTTTTTTTTTTTTGTGATTTTATTCACAAAGAGAAGGAGTAACATCGCTGGCGAAAGAAGCGGGAGCGGTGCGGAAGGCCTACTCTGCAATGACAACGCGTGTAAGTATGGAACGGATCGAGCAGGCCTTGTTTTTTTTAAAGAGAAGTAACACTCAGGCAATGGATGCCTGGTTAGTAGCCATTTTATCGGTTATTTTACTTCGCCAATGATTATCCTACACAACGAAGGAGGGCGCTCTGATGTTACATTAGGATTAGTATCTGCTGAAGTCCGTATAGTTAAGTGACCAGTGACTATGCCTTCATCACTTTAACTTTCACACAACAACTGATACAAAGAGACACTAATGCACATCAGAAAAATGCGTGGTGTTGTTATTTAATGACTGTTAAGGAGTACAGAGGCCTTCTAGAAGGAATCTTTACTTCTTCTTTTTTCCGTTGGGTGATTGCATGCTCTCTTGCACTTGCAAAGCTTGTTTGTGTTATATATATTATTGTATTATTAGTACAGCTTTAATAGGCACTATGTGCGTGTATTGGAAAATCATAAACAACATTTGGCAGATCATATCACGAAACAAGCAAATAAAAAAACTCTATCAGCTGCCTGCGGCTTCGACGGTACCTATATTATTTTACCATGGAACCCATGCTGAGCTCATGCTCGTTCTCTTCCTCTTTCTACTATTGTACTTGCTCTTCGTGACTTTTAAAAGTTCCAGATGATGCTCTCTTAGAAAATTGCGGCCCTTGATTTATGTTTAAGTGATACATACATTAAAATAAAACTAACGTGAAATATAAGATATCGCTGAGGTGTTGCTTAGGACACACTAAAAAAATTTAACAAAAATACTATATCAATACTGATGTGGACGCATGCACTCACTTCGATCGTTTTCGACACATTAACGTACGAAAGAATATGTAACACGTAACGTACGATGCTACTGAGATCGCAGGAGTAAAATAACGGCGCAAAACGCGTTTTTTGTTTATAGGTGTCTGTTATACTATTTACCATGTCACTTGCAGAGGGTTAATGATGCTTCTGGGTTCTTTCCGAAGATTTATCAGATGTCTTGTCATCCAAGGCTTTTCTTTTGGTCAGTTGGTGCTGAGTGGTTTCTGCACTTGTGTTGTAGACTTAACTTAAATCTTGACCAGTCAATTTTAGACGTTTTTCTGAAATAGGATTTGGAGTAGCGTTTTCTATAGCTGTGCAAATGTATTAATGGTCCGAGAAGGATGACAGTCTGACACGTGAATATAAAGTTATAACAATAACTTTTTTCGTTATTATGTTAATAAAGGTTGGTTTATTTCCAGTAATTAAGGTGAAACGAAAATAATAATTTACGAATTCAAAGAGTACATCAGCTCTTTTTTTGCCATTTTAGCTGTCCCAAGAGATATGATATGATACACCTTAAGTCCGATGTTGATGGTAGTGTCGCGGTGTCTGGGGGAAAAATTTACTACCCTATGTATAAGAAAAAATTGTCATGAAGTTAGCATAGAAATAAAATTAGGTTTTAACGAGTTACTCCATACATTTTGATACTAAAAATTGCTGCATTACATAGTGCACTACTAGTCCCAGCGTGATTTTTAATGTGAATTTTTATTGCAAAACTCTTTCAGATCATGTTCAATTTTGCCACTTACAGCACTGTGCAAAACAAAAGCAACACATTCTGCAAAAATAAATTCAGACGATTATTTCCGAATATACATCATATGTGACAAAAACTGTGACCATAATTTATTTGTACTTATGTGCACTATCTAGCGCATTAAATAAGATCTTGGTTAAAAATACTGGGTTTTCAAAAGTTGTATAAAATAGTCCAGGCTTTGATTTGGAGCTGTGCATAACAAAAGCAATAAATGAATACTTTTCGTATAATCTTTAGTTTTTTTTATAACACGTGTATTTCAACGCTGGATTAATTCACAAATATTATTTATTATGCACTATGGAATACATTTCGGCTGAGTTAATGGAATTTCGAAGTATTTGTTGCAATTTTGGAACCATTTTCCGAAAACACTCCTGCACCATCTTGCAATGAGGTTTTCAATGGCGTTGAAAAAAACTGCGTGTCGGTCAAGCAAGGATTGGAGTGAAATTCATTTTCTTGCTATTTTTTGCCCAAACTCCAAGTATGTTATGGACTACTACCGCATTGAAACATCCGTAGAAGTGTCATATTCCACACAAAATGCCTAATGAACTTTACTTCAAGTATTTTTTTTAACAAAATTTGTGGAATGGTCTAACTTTATACGTCGGAAAACAAAACATCACCATCTCCTAACCGCTGTTATGCTTAAAACCCATTTTGATATTTCGTAGCGAAAACTGTTTGCTAGGCAAGAGCCGAACTTAAGATCCCAGCAAAAAATAAATGAACGCGTTCAAAATGAAGTAGTGTTTCATGAGTTCTTAAGCATGTGTTTCTTCGCATGCATTCTGAATGACATCGCAAAACGTAAATAATGCTATACTATTTGAACTCATTAAAAACGCATGCGACGAACGCATGCATACATTGAAATTAATATCCAGCAAAAAAGGCATGTAAAAACGGAATTAAATCATCACATTGAAACATTTTCATAAAACAAGTTTTATCTCCAATAATTAACAAGAGTGCAATAGCTCAGTAGTAGAGAGTATGCCTTAACAGTCAGAACAGCACGGTTCGCATCCTAGCTGCGAAAATTGTTTTTCGTTTTGTATTTACATGAAAAAACGTCATCGAATCATGGGTTCTTGCATGGGTTCTAAGCACTCATTCGAATGATGAGCAGTTTTGCTAAATGTGAACCCATGCTCGTCAATGAGACACACTCCTGTGTTAAAATCATGCGTTCTGCACCTAAGTTGAACCAATGCATTTGCTTTAGAACCCATGCATTAACTATTTCTTTTGTATGTCTCTGTTACATAGAATTTGAATTCTTCAATAAATCGGTTTCCCATTTTATTATGATCCAACTAGGATGTGTTCTACTGAACTCTATTTTAAGCATATAAAAACAATAAAATTGTATGAACTAAATATAAGATTTACCTGTCTTTCTTTTTGGAAGGATCTCTTGGTCAACTATGGTATTTTCTTAGTCTGCAACTTTTTCAATTGCTTTCTCTGACACGGTTTCGAGTTGTACCATAATGCTCACTTAAATTTGCAGATATTATAACCTCATTAGAAACAGTAATCGAGCTTTTTGGATTATGTGAAATACAATTTTCTATCATAAGCTGCGGAAGTTTTTCGCGTTTTTCGCGGTCGTACACAAAACTGCTTAATACGTAATTATCCTGCCGACCTACCCATCGGAAAATTAGGGATATATTTTTATTACACTTTTAAGTGATTAACGGCCAATTTCTATATGTTTCTAACTTTTTAAAGATTCGGATGTACAGCAATATCTACTCTTTCCCATCCAAAATATTACAAATTAAAGTCAAATAGGCATTTTGTTGCTTTTGTTCTGCACAATACTGTATATATATCGTTACCTTAATATAGAAAGGCCCTAACTCATTTTTTTTAATCTAGATTTTTCGTTTTCCGATACACTCATGGTCTTCTATCGAGACATAGAAAAAAGTCGATTTAAAAAAAATATAAGTTAGGGCCTTTTAATATAAATGTAACGATATGAACCTATAAAATAAAAATATACAGCCATTATACATACCGCTCATTTACTAAAACAAAGTCATAACTCATTAATTTATCCTCCCATTGGCGTTTTTTATATCGTGTAAAAATTTAATACAAATCGCACAGAATATTAAAATATATTATTATTGCGCCAAACCATTAACCACCCGACCAAATTTCTTGCATAATCAAGTCTTGAATGAAAAATCAATTTTTTTCCTTCCATTAAGTTGTGTGTAAATTGCAAACTTTAAACTCGTTTTTTTAGTTATGACGTTATTTGAGTAAATGAGCGATGTCTGTATGTATATTGCTGTCCAAATAAAATTATTTAATTTTTATCTTCAAACAAAAAAAACGAAAAAACACGTGTTAATTATTTTGTATACTTCCATAAAAAATATATTGGAATACACATGACCCGCTACTACAAATTATTCTAATTTTAAACATTCTATCATTTAGACATGGTCCAAGCAAATTTTCATAAATTGATGTTCTAAAAACTTTCATAAAATCTAATTGCTTCTTGGAGGTATTTTTTTTTTATTTCTTTCATTTGGAAATTATAAATAAAAACTTTTTAACCCCTTTCAAGCAATATGTTTTTTAAAAGAAATCAAATTCATTGTGTCTTGTGACAGATGCTGGCCAACTGTCAAAATAAACATTTTTTGTGGTTCTATTTTTAATATTAAAACTAAATAAGTTTTCGTTGCAAATTATAGCGTTTTGTATTTCCTAAATGCAAAATTCTTAAAATATTTTCAAATTTTTCTTATGGCTGGCGGCACCAGAAAAAAAACAAAACATAAAGCTTTCGAAATTATTTGCAAAAAAAACGAAGGAAATAAAGTCTCATTGATGACGACAAATCTTTATTTTAGACATTGAAGTAGGACAATATATAGTTCAAGCAATTGAGAGAGGGGAGTGCAAATTCTTAATGGAAATTTAGCGTGGGTGGGAAAATATGATTTGTCTATTTGGCGGCATCCGAATTGTGAAAACTTTATGAAAAACCGCACAGTTAATTTAGAGAAGATAATTTTATTTATTATAAGGGAATAAATAATGCAAACATAAGGCCGAGACGATATAAAGTTGGGTTAGGTAATGCCGTCCGTCTCAATGCGATTGCTGCAAAATTTTTTGATTTTTTATTGGTTTGAGATAAATTTTTGAATAGAGAAAATAGTATATGTACACGCGAGGGCGGTCTGAAAAATATTCGATCTGACCTATAGATGGCGGCAGTAGTTTAAAAAAATTAATTCGCTGAAAAGTGGCAATCTTATAAAACATGTGTTGTTTTTTTGGAGCCAAATATGCGATCTAAATGGAGAAAATTTGTCAGTTTTATGTGATTCAATACTTCCATTTGAAAGATCTCAGCCCAACCAACATTAAAGTCGAGCTAGATTCTACTCCGGGGGAGCCTGCTCATTCGCTTACGACTATAAAACATTGGATGGCAGAGTTTAAAAAAGGCCGTAAGAGCTGACAATACGAACATTGCAATGGTCGGCCAATTTAGGTGTTCCGCTAGAAACGGTTAAGAAAATCCACAAAATGGTATTGGATGATCCACGGCTGAAGTTGCATGATCTACCTGAAATAATAGACATTTCAAAAAGTTCTTGGCCGAAAATTTCAAGATGAGAAAGCTGTGCTTAAGATCGCGTTTGCTCACAATTCAACAATAGTGAGAACTTAAACATTTGTTATAAACAAAAAAAAAATTAAGAAATTTATTTGTGCTGGTGATTCAGCATTGTCTATATGCATTTCATCGTTACTGTAACAAATCGCCAGTAGACTTCAACAAACATTTGTTAACGCACTAATAATATCAAATTATTATTTTACTGCATAAGTAAGTTAAATAAATGTTAAACTTAATTGTAAAAATTCCAAAATTAATCTAACATTACTGAGACAAATAAGTAGATTTTTTCGAAAAAATACAACAGTTTTTCGTGAATAATATCAACAACATTAACTTTTTGTTTGGGACATATGTATATAAATTAAATAAATGAAAAACAAAAAGAGCTTAGGCTTCGCATTTCCCTTCGGGTTCGCATGACATTTTCATCTTCTTTATCAGATGAAGACAAATAATATAAAAACAGGGAATCCATTTTCTACAAAATATAAGTAATTGAAAACAAATATATTTCAGTTCTAAGAATTTTACGTTTGCTTACCTTTATTTTGATTTATTTATTTATTAACCCCCGACTAAAAAAATGGGTGTTATAAGTTTGTAGTGTGTATCTGTGTGTCGGTGGGTCTGTGTGTCTGTGTGTCTATCCGTGTCCACGTACAGGGGCCTAATTCCCGCATTCGATTGCGAGCGAGTTATTACTCGAATGTGCGAGTTTTTTAACTTTTGGGATTTTCGCATTCGGTTTCGAGTAAAACATATTGAAATTTCTAATGACAGCATTCGATAACGTGCATACATTCGAATGCAACAGTTCGTGTTTTTACTCGCAAGCAAAAAGGCATTCGAAATCATTTTTAACATAGAAAAAAACGAAGAAATAGAAAACGTATGTTCAATATTTTACTTATTTATTTAAAAATTAATGAATGCGCAAATGTACGTATAAAAAATACAAATTAAAAAATTTCTAGTTGACTTTAAATATAACAAAACACACTGGCTTGGCAAATACATAATGTTTTGCCCAAGAGTTTTCTCGGGGAAAATAAAAAAAATCAACCAACTCTGCTGAGCACCTAAATAACAAATTAAATGCTTCTGGTCAAGCAATAAAAGAATCGAACATGTGGCTAGTGCTCTATTCTCTAACTTTACACTAATTTATTATTATTAAGTTATTAATAAAATTAAAATGAAAATAACATTTATGTATTCGTTTCCTTTTTCTGCACATACGTGTGTATGTAGTTACGTACATACATATGTTTTTGCATACATACATATATATAGGGTGTTTTTTTAAGAGGTATAAAACTTTGAGATGAAATAAAACACAAAAAAATCGTTTTAATGTCCATCAATTTGGCTTTATTGGAAGGATAATTTTATGCCATTAATGTTTAAATATGATTTCGGGCATGTGGCCGCCGCGGCTGGCTCGAATAAAGCCAATTCTACAGGTCCAATTTTCAACCACTTTTTCGAGCATATGGGGCCGTATGTTGGCAATAACGCCACAAATGTTGGCTTCCAAGTCCCCTAACGTTTCTGGTTTGTTGGCGTAGACGAGCGACTTCACATATCCCCAAAGAAAATAATCCAATGGTGTCAAATCACACGATCTTGGTGGCCAATTGACAGGTCCATTCCGCGAAATTATGCGCTCATCGAATGTTTCCTTCAATAAATCGATTGTGACGTGCGCTGTGTGGCATGTAGCGCCGTCTTGTTGGAACCACAACTCATCCACATTCAGGCCATCCAATTCGGGAACAAAATAGTCGGTTAGTCGGCTCCAATTGCTGTGCACGGTGTCGAATCGATTCATTCGGGTCCTCTTCAACACTTTGCTCTACAGCGGCAATTGTTTCTTCGGTGCGCACTGTTCGACGTCTCTGCGGATGCGTATCATCACATAGAGTAAGCGTAGTGCGAAAACGATCCATGGTTAACCGAATTAATTGCTCTGATGGACGATTATATCGACCATAAAATGGACGGAGCTTGCGGTAAACTTCGCGAACTGAACCATTATTTTCGAAATAAATTTGCACGATTTGCAAGCGTTGTTCTTTTGTCAACCTGTTCATGATGAAATGGCAAACCAAACTAAATATTAATCACTTGACAGCTGACAAAATGGCCGCCAGTTAAAAAAGTGATGCCAACTTAAAGTTCTATACCCCAATAAAAAACACCCTTTACAAACATATGCTTTTGCTTACAATTTATTCAGTGTTGTGAAATGAATTTATATATAAATATATTTGCATTTTTCCAACACTAAAACCAAAACTCGATTCGCTTGGTATCGAGTAACAACATCATCAGAAAATTTCTTGCCATCGGAATTAATTTCTATTCGAATGCAATTCCGATCACGAGTGCAGGAATTAGGCCCCAGGCCAAACGGCTGGACCGATTTTCATTTAGTTTTTTCTGTTTGAAACATGACTTGATCGAGAGGGTTCTTAGCTATGTTTGAAGAAAATGGGTCCAGACGTTTAGAAGATATAACATCTTTTCTGAAAAAAGTCGGGGGTTTTTAAAATTTTTAATTTTTGTTATTTATTTATTTATTTCATTGTAATATAAAAGCCATTCAGGCCAATTAAAACTATATTACAAAGTTATCTCTTGAATAAATTTAGAGAAAATATGTATATAACAAAATCGGTGATATAAAAAAATTATTATTATTAAGAAAGCTTACTTATTATCAGGGAAACCGCAAATATGCAATTGCATGTTTTTTCTCGTGTGACGTATAAATGCTTATATAAGATATTTATCCGTTTCAGAACATTTAATGAATTTTGGCATCGATTTGTTAGTGCATATTTTTGCATATTTTACCCTTAAAATCATATTTTTGCATTTTTCAGTCTTAAACGCATATTTTTAGAATATTTTCGAATTTTTAGAGCATAATTTACGCTTTTAAGGCATAGTATCAAAAACTTTATAGAATGTATTTATTTTATTTTTTTTTTCAATTTATTTTTCGCCATATAAATATAATTTTCAATATTTCATGTAGTGTATAAATTTTTCTTATATATTAAGCAGTTATTACAGACTTTAGTTTCAATATAAATTTAGTTTTGCATTTGTGACGGGCTCTGCCCCGAGTAGACATTGAAGGAACATTTTCAATTTATAAAAGTTTATTTAGATGTGACAGGCAACGATTTTTATTTGAAGGTCTAGGTCAATATTTTATTGTTTATTGCAATAAAAATTATAATTAACAAGCTTATCTTATTTATCCGAAATGCAGTTCCAAAGTTTTAATTCTGATATCGAGATCTCCTTTGAAGTTGAATTAAATTTTTACGGGAGTATAAAAATAATTAATTCATTATATGCTTTGGTCAAAATTTGTATGGCAGTTTGATTTTAACATACTTTTCAAACCCAAATAAATTTTTTATTGACTCCTTTTTTTGTTTATTTTATTTTGGTCTTATTTAACGTTGTTGAATATTAGAATTAAAAATAAATTTTCATTCACAAATGAATCAATTTATTTTATTTTTAAGAGCATATTTTTGAGTTTTTAGTGCATATTTTCAAGTTTTTAGTGCATATTGAATGCGCATAAAACACTTTTTTTACAGCATATTACTGGTTTCCCTGCTTATTATATTTGTACATATCGCACATTCAGTACAATAGTGACATAACTCAAAAAATTCGTTTTTTGAGTTAATAATGCAGAATAATAATGCATTTCGTATTTATTATCTTGCATACAAATTTCATATAAATAGCTTTTACTATCACCTCCTGAGAGAAGAATATTTGTTCATGCCTTCATTGAGTTGTATGTAAATTGAAAACTTTAAACGTGTTTTCTGCAAAACTAGTTCTTTTGAGTTATGACACTTTTGAACTGGATGTGCGATATATACATCTTATTAACAAACTCATTTAATCCCCACTTCAATAAAGATATAGAAAAAAGCTATATATGTGTATATATGTATATGTATATACATATATAGCATATAGACACTCAAATTGGAGTGATCCCAAAAAATAGCAAAGAATAGGAAGCAAATAGTAAGTATTATAGTTATTGATTCTGTTTAACACTACTAAGCACTAATTAGAAATGAAAATAGTTTAAGACGAAACGCATTATATGTGTGAGAAAAAAGTCGAAGTTCAATGGGTAAATAATTCCAAAAACGAGCAATACTAACAACAAATGATTTTTCAAACAATGAGTTATTGATTCGAGGAATCAAAATTTGAGTATTTCTAGTAGAACGTAGGAATTGAAATTTAGAACATAGTCGTGATGGAAACCCTTTTTTTCATCACCCTATAGAAAAAATACATATTGCGTAGAATTACAAAATTACGAAAAGAACAACCAAGAAACTGTTCGACAAATGAAGATATATGCTGCCGTCTTTGTATCCCATAAACAAATCTGACTATCATATTTACAACACGGTTTAATCTATTTATGACATAAGCCATCGAACAAGAGAAAATCTCAAGGCCATATGAGACCAGCGGCATTAACAATGCATGTGCCAAACGCCATTTAATACGGGGTGACAAATATATATTGGCAGAGTAAAGTTGCCTTAACATACCCGAAACATTACGGCTAATATGATCAATATGACTGTCAAATCCCAGACGTCTGTCCAAAAAAATACCCAAACATTTTAATCGATCAACAAAATCAACAGAAGATACACCAATTGAAATTTGTAGATGCTGTAAAAGGTCGTCACTAATAACAAAGCCCAGAGCTTTAGTTTTTGATAAATTAACAGTCAAAAAATTATTAGAATACGATGTTAAAAAGCGTAGCAAAATATCATTTATATTTGATTGTAATATGTTAATTTCAAACCGCTTACCACAAAATAAGAGGAAAACATCATCCGCAAATAAATAAGATTTACAAAAGCTACAATCCATATTATTTGAAGGATCATTGATATAAAGAATAAAAAGAATTGGGCCTGGGACAGATCCCTGTGGAACACCAGAAAATAGACAAAGCTGATTGGAATAATTATTATTCAAATCAACGAACTGAACACGCCCAGATAGATACAAGAATATTAACTTGCAAGCAGTAGCCGAAAACCGAAACATTTCCCTCAATTTACTGATCATTACTCTATAATTAACAAAATTGAAAGCCTTAGATATATCAAGAGACACTAAAGTTGCAATGTTGTTTTCATTTAGTCTAGATCTGATGTCCTCAGTGAGGTCTAGCAATAAAGATGTAGTGTTATGACCACGACGGTAAGCATACTGTGAATTAGTAATGGTATTTCCAACATGCAACAATATCTGACCTTTCATAGTATACTCTAAAACTTTGGATAATGCTGGAAGAATAGAGATGGGCCTTAAGTCTCCAAAAACACGAACTTTTTTACATTTAGGGATAGGTACAACGAGCGCTACCTTCCATGATGTGGGAAACGTAGATGAGGTTAAAATAGTGTTAATATGATGAGTTAGAATTTGCGAGATGTAAGGATAGATCATTTTAAGAAAACGAATTGGTATTTTGTCAATACCGACAGATTTAGACTTAGATCTATTTGTTTAAATTTTATAAGTATCATGTTTTTATGCTACTACAATGCAAAGAAATATTTTACATTCGCAAAGAAATTTGGATTCGAACGCTATCGAATGCCGGAGTCTGGTAACTCGATACGAAATGTCATTCGACCACGAATGCCACGTTTTGGCCTCTGGTTTTTGGGATGCGAGTGGGATACTTTTTTATTGATTATCTTCAAAAAGGAAAAATAACCAACAGTGAGTATTATTTAGAGCTGGGTTCAACTCGTTCAGTCGTTCATTTTAGACACAAACCTATGATCAAACCAATTTAAATTACATGGGTTGGATCATCGGTTTGTGTCTAAGATAAACGACTGAACGAGTTGGACCCAGCCCTATTATTACGCTAACTTATTGCAGTGTTTAAGTAATGAAATTAAAGAAAAAGGCCGTATTTGGCTAAAAAAATGTTGTTTAATCACGACAATGCATCAGTTCATACATCCTCTATTGCGATGGCCAAAATCAATGATTTAAAGTTCGAATTGCTTCATCAATCGTCTTATAAGCCAGATTTGGCTGTGTTGGTTGGATCCGCTATATATGCCTCAGTCGTAGTGCCGTTTTCCACCATTAGAAATAATATTCTCAAACAATAACTTCAGAAGACAGAAGATATATGGAAGAGACTGAGTACGTGTAGGGTTGCAAAGATTATACTGACCACATTTCCTTTGCTTCCACGATAAATGCTCAGAACAAAAAAAAAATAGGAAGAGCATTTAGCGGTTGGTAGCAGCTGTTAAGAACAGGATAAAGTAGAGACAGTTACTCTTATCGTTACAAATATTCTTCCCTCTTTTACATTTATTTTTCCCTTCGAGGGAAATGAAAATTTCACGGGAAGAAAAATTGCACTTGTTATTCACGATAGAGATGATTATTCACGATAAGGGTAATATAAAAAGGGAAACATATCTATAGAAAAGTTATTCACGATTGCAATTTGGGGGAAAATTTTTTCACATCTTGGAAAATTTTAGTATAGTAGGGCAAAATTAAAGTTTTCCAAAAACTCCTGAAAACTCGAACTCGAACAAGAAATTCTGAGTATGCATGTTTTTAGAATATAATCTGCTCCAAAATAGGTGGCAACTATTGTCCGACCGCATTGACTCCTTCTCAATTAATTCTTTCTGCCAAAAAAAACAGACTTCAATGCAAAGATCTGATAGAAAAAGATAAGTACGTGAAATATTAAATTAAATTTTAATGGGCGTGCCTCCGCCTATTTTTTAAATGGAGGGTCGTGTCTATTTTAGAGCTCAAGTTGTGTGGTAAATTTAATAAAAATCGGTTAAGTAGAACCGCATGAAATATTTTAATAAATTTTAATGGGCGTAACCCCGTCCATTTTTTCAACTTTCAAATTGTGTAATTACAAGAACCAAAGGTGTTTCATAGGTTTCGCGGCAATCAAATAAGTAGAATATAATAAAATTAATTTAAAAAAATTGTAGGCGTATCTCCGCACACTTTTTTACAATGGGACTAATGGGAAGCTTTATCCTCTGACAAAAAAAAAAAAGAATTTTTACAATCGGTCTTAAATGTACCGAGTTATGAAGTAACACCCAAAAAAATAGAGACAAATTATTAACCTCCTCCTTTTTTGAATTCGGTTAAATAAGAGCGACTATCGCAGAAAATATCAAGTGGAAAACTTGGCAATATCTGGGGGTTTATTATATAGCTCGATTCGAAAAGAAAACTGTATGTTATTAACATTGCAATTCGAACACATTTTCATTCGATTCGAATTAATGTTTTTCAGAAATAGATTCATAGGGAATAAAGGAACGCCTTGTCTATAAATTTGCATTACTTTTTTCCGTCTCGGTTGCCTTATTTACTAAAAAAAAATCCTTTCGAAAGGCATTAATCAAATATCTATAGCTTAACAGAGATCTGTTAACACGCTAACAGAGCTCTGTTAAAGCACAAGGCTTGTGTCAGGGGTTATAAATTTTAAAATTTAACTTCAGACATAAATATTTCGAGGGAAAAATTTTTCACGATGGCGACAAATTACGTCATCCGATATCGAACAAATTTTCATACAATTTTAATGGTTTTTGCGTGGAAATTTCGAACGATATCGAATGCTATTTATCTGTCCATAGCTGTAATAGTAGTTTTTGCAAAACTAATAATATAAAAACATAAAACTATATATAATTTAAGTCCCGCAATCTGAAATAATATTATTTCGTTTACAGTTGAACATGGCGTATTCGAGTGGGTCATAAATTTAGTTTTTTGTTTCTTATTTTTTTATAGAACCACGTGCTTCTTGTTTAAAAACCGACAAAAACAAACATGAAACACAAAGTATATTCTTTTTTATAAACAATATGATATAGTATACATACATACATATATACTCTTGTGATCACTTTGGTTAAAACATCAAAAACAATAGTCTGTCTACAACTAATAAATTTATTTTTACACGCCATGTTACTGTCACTTTGATATTTTGTTTTTAATCGAATGATACGAGGGTAGCCATTCAAGTAGTGATAATTTGCAACTTCTAACACTTGTTAGATGTACTCAGGAACTCCAAAGGCAGGAGCTGGAGTCTGCAACCGAAGGTAGTAAGCTGGATTTATACATCGGTTGTCAGGGCGATTATTTCCTATGGTTGTGTGGCGTGGTGGGAGGCATTGAGGAAGGGAAGTCATATCAGATTGCTTGTTAAGGTTCAGAGGTGCGCCTCGCTGGGCATCACATGTGCCCACAGGAGCACACCTCAGGCTGTCTGGGACACCATTCATCACCTGCTTTCTGTAGAGGACTTTGTGGTGAGAACGGCGACTCCTTGTACTCGTTGAAGCAGGTTTGGTGAGGACAGGAGTTACAGATCACACATCAATCTTAAACGAGATCAGTTTTAGGAATCGGAGCTCCGTAACATCTGGTTCACTGATAATTCCAGATAGGGACTATTGAGTAGTACGGTCTTAGCAGACGGGTTGAAAATGAGGGAAGGCACAGGGGCTGGCGTCTATATCTAACATTCGTATTTCTATCACACTATGTAAGCTTGAGGTCAGAAAGCGAGAAGGTAACCTTCTACGTCGAGTCGGGTAGCGCTGAAAGCTTTGAAATGACACAACGTCAAATCGAAACTATTTAGTGACTTTAGGAGAGCCCTCAACTTGCTTATGGACAAACATAGTGTTAAGACTATATTTTTTTCCTCTTAAATAGAAGTAACACTATAAAACCGAAGGTTCTGGGTTCGATCCCGGTCTCCGACAGTCATAAAAGTAACAACACCGCGTATTTTTCAGACGTGCATTAGTGTGCCTTTATATCAGTTGCTGTAGAGAAGTTCAAATGATGAAGGCATAGTCACTGGTCAGCAGATGCTAATCCTAATGTAACGTCAGAGCGCCCTCCTTCGTCGGCATTGTGTAGCAGAATCAGCGGCGAAGTAAAATAACTAATAAAATGGCTACTAAGCACAGCATTAATTTTCTGAGTGTTACTTCTCTTTATAACAAAAAATAAGGACATTTTGGTCTGCTCAAGAGTTATTAGAAGATCTTAAGGAAAGCATCATTGTAAAAATAGCTTAAAAGGGTGGTGTAATAGATCGTGATAATTGAAGAGGTATAACACTGCCCAGTATTTGTCTATAAAGTTATAGCCCACATAACAACAAAAGGGCTTTCAAGTAAACTAACACCCGAATTACGTTCGTAGTTATTGTGCAGCAGTCTTTGATGGCCATTATACTTCATACTTTTAGATTTTGACATTGTAGCAGACTTTGCTTTGCCAAATCATAACAGACGTCTTTTAGACTGAGATCACGGCTACGAATATAACGTTAGGAATTAAATATCTAAATGAATTTTACAACGAACCACCAATACATTTCTTTGCGGCTAGAAGAAAAGTTATCGAGACCTTAAGAAATCATAAAGTTCATTCTCAAAGGGTCCTTCTATGCAAAAATGAGATAAACTCATACAGGTATTGTAAAGAAATCGAAATAATATAGATTCCAGGACATCAGGGTATCTCGGGAAACGAAGGGGCGGATAAGCTTGCAAAGATTTGATCATTACAGAATACCATCACACTAGAAAACGCCAAGAGATTGACAGAACTCTATTGCTTTCTGGGGGAAAGCCAAATAGTGAAAAGACAATAGAGATTCTAAGTTTAAAAGATCAACACTTCGGAATTTCGTTAGCATAATAACAGGACATTAAAAAATAGCCGGCTCGAATGGGTGTTCTTAAGTATACAACTTGTAGAGCTTGCCAGGAAGATGATGAAACTCTCAAACACTACTTGTGTCACTGTCCACCATTCAGTCAAATTAGAAGACATATTTTCCATCTGGAAAATATATCAAATTTCAAAAGTTTTAAAAGGCTTTTGATAGTTAGTTAGTTAGTCCTTCTTCGCATGCAAACAAGTTCCTAGAAATCTGATATGTATTACTAAAGTGGTATATTTGGGAATCAAATTTTCGGTTCCCATATAAAAACAGCTTAAGTTGTAAGACCAGGGGGCGTAATGCTTTTTAGTATCGTCTTAAATATAGCTATGAGGTGAGTCACAAGAGAAGGATGCAAAATAATGTGGGGTCTACAAACGCGTCTGAAAGGCCTTGATTATGCTCATGACATCTGTTTGTTATCACACAGTTTTACACCCATGAAGCTCAAGCTTCGGAAACTCAAAAGCTGCAGGCTTAAGAGTAAATGTGTCCAAAACTAAGGAGTTGCGCACAAATTCAGGGGGCAAATTGCGGCACTCGTTCTCGAAAGAAATTACGAAATATTTCAATAGTTTATATGGATATATTTTAAAATTTCGAACCGTATCGCAAGAATTTACAGTTAAGAGAAATGAGTCATTGAAGGTGGATTCTTTTTGCTACTTAGATAGTATCCAGACGAAATCTGGAGGGTTTAGTGCTGATATATCACATATAATAAAAACTGCCAAGCAAGCCTTTGGTAACGTGTGGAAATTTACAACACTATCCCGCAAATCAATCATGTTTTATGAATGTGAAACCTGAAATGCGGCCGCTGCTCCTAATATAAAACCTCAGATTTTTTAGCCTTATTTCCGTAGCTGGCATAGGCTACTGAAGAATAATCTGCCAAGGCAGTGCAGACGAAGATTTTCCAGAGCGGGACAGAAGCATTAGAGATGCAGTACTTATTGTACGGCAGACCAATACGTTGAGCATGGGTTCCGAAAGCACAGTTGCCGGTCAGTGAAGTTCATGAGGATTTTAGTTCTGTAGAGGCTTAGGCGATTCCGCTATTGAGCGAATCTGTTTTGTGTTGATTTAAGAAAGGCAACATCGAAGTGTTAGTGGGAGTCCACAGAGATTGTCAATATCGACTTCTCTGAGTAGAGTTCCCATTTTGACAGGTCATCCGCAACTATTTTTTCTGATATAGTCATATGTCCACGCAATCAACTTAATATGATACGTAAGAGGTGCGCCAAGCTATCCAGGGCTTTGCAACATTCTTGGATAAGAAAAGATATGATACACATCTGTGTAATCTCTACGAAGATCAAAAGCACATTAAGCTGTTGCAAAAAGGGTAAAAAGCGCAAAAAAATACGAAAAAGAGGGTAAAAAAGCACGAAAATATTTTTTTTTATTTTAATACATTATTCATAAAAAAATAAAACGAATTTGAAATTCATTTTAGGAAAATTTTGTATGGAAAATTTGAAATAAAATACATTTCAAATTCGTTTAAAATTTTATGAATGTGGGGGTTAGAGTGTAAAAGCTCAAAATATAATTTAAAATTGTTAAAATTGTTTGTTTAAAAATAAACAAAGTATTTGAGATGTAATAACAGAATTTATTAACATATTAATTAAAACAAAATCTTGATTAATTTAATAAAAATAAGTATGTAAAAACAAATAATAAAAAAATCAGGACTCAAATAATATAGTAACATATAAACACATACATATGTACATATGTACATATGTACATATGTACATACAATAGTAGGTGAAGCTTAAAGGTGGAAGTACATAACACGCGTTCAATGCGCTAATGCGATACACGCGTCTGTCAAAAAAGTTGAAATAGTGTGTTTTCATAAGGCAAGTTACATAGAGAAGTTCGCGACGCGCGTACCTCGCCAAAAGTTGAACATTCTTCAACTTTCACGCGTTGTATACAAAATGACAGCTAGTGTTGCCAGATTCATAAACTAACATACACAAACATGATTAGAAATTAATTTTTTTATTAAGCAATGGATACAAAAATGAATTAAATGTTTAAAGAAAAATGCAACGTAAATGCAAAAAAAAAATAGCCGGCAAAGGATTTAAATTTTACAACTAAAAAAGCTTCAAAAGCGTGGTGTGTAACCTTCCATTTGTGTAGCGTTGAACGTTTAACAAGCCAGAAAAGCGTTGCCGCGTAACGCGTGGTATGTACTTCCACCTTAAGCTATGTACAGACGGTTGTCAGATCTTACAATATTGCCAGTAAAATGTGCTAAAAATTTCTCACAACCGTGTGAAATGGCAATTTTTGTCAGACGACGTTGCCAGAAAAAGCATTGTCAGTCCATTGCAAGACTAGCAACTGACAACATATTGTCAGACATCTTACAATCGTGTGAACACATTGTAAAATTATTGCCAGATATTTGTCAGACATTTTAATATTGTCAGATGTGCGAAGTTCATGCATCTGACAATGGCGTCATTGTAAGATAATTCTTTCTATGGGCAACACTGCACACGCTTGATTTAAAAAAAAAAAAAAACGATAAATATTTAACAATTTCCAACAAATGGTTTAAGTCTGGCAACGCATAACAACAGATCGAACAATTTGTGCATATGACAACCGTGTGAACTGACAATTTTTCTACTGACGATTTTGTCAGATGAATTTATTGTCATACAACCGTACATTGTCAGCACATTGCCAGATCTGACAATATTGTAAGATCTGACAATCGTCTGTACATAGCTTTAGGCTTAGATTAAGATATGTATGTCACTGAAAAATCATTTACACATAAAGAATGCATTAAAAGCGTCACTCTTTTCTCGAGTACTCTTAACTTAAAAGTTTTTGTTTTTGCGATATTCACCCTTATTCCAGTTGTCAACATTGACAGCACGTCAATACGATATGAAAAAATTGCCTCATGCTTTCAATCGAAATCGGCCCATAAAATTTAACCACTCTTGTGCGTAGAATACAAATTTACCTACATTTTGTTGTAAACGTGAACATTTTGATTTATTTTGCACTTACAAATTAACAGCCTTATGAAAAATCCGAAATCGGCCCTTAAAATTAAACCAACCTATAGTATTATTAAATATTTGTGTAAGCTTTAACAAATGCTTATTGCATACTACTTTCAATCAATTATTATGCAGAGAATTATGTGGTACTTTCCAGTTACTTCCGTTTTTTATTTTGCAAAAAAAAAAGTAAAATTTTTTAATCCCAATTATGATAAGTTTTCTACATTGTTTTTAAAATAGTTTCCGTTATTGTCATTAAAATCAATTTAAGAAGCCTCAGTTAAAAGGTGCTAATATTAGTGCTTAAAAGTGTTTTAGTTTTGTAAATTAAAAATATTTTTATTTAACAAAAAAGCACCAAAAGCACTGTAAGAAATTGTTAAAAGCACTGCAAATACCAGCTTTTTAAAAAAAGGGTATTAGCCAAAATTCCACGTTTATGAAGAGGCAAAAGGCACCAAAAAGTACCCGAAACGCACCAAAATACCATCACTGATATGTGTTCTCTTTTATTTTAATGTGTTTTGTGTTGAACTAAAGAGCCAGAGTCGATGCTAATCTAGTTAAACACAACTTCAGCATGTTTTAACTTTAGAACCGACTTTTTCCTTTAAAGTGCATCTCGTCTATGATAGGTCAAAAGTACATGTTTTAAAAAAGTACATTCGAAAACTAAAAAAGTGGACTTTTTTGTTAACTATGGTTATGGCCCATTGTGTTTAAAGTCTGGTACATTTCACGCGAAATGCTGCCAAAGTACATATAAGAAAATTGACACGAATTGTTAATAAAAAAATGTTGCAGAAATAGTACTCTGTTTATCTTGGGATCAGAGTAGCAAGCCGTAACGGCGCGGCTGGCGGCTAGCCACTCAGCCGATTTTTTTCAACAAGCCGAGCCGCCGCCGAACCACTCGGCTTATTAGCGGCTTAATACTCAGCCGATATTTTGTCTTTTATTTTTTATACTTTTTGAATTATATTTAATATTGTGTCTACTCAACTTGCTTATTGTTTTTATTTATATTTCGTATTGTATATGATCGCGAGCGTCCCTGAAAAATACTTGATTTTGCTTCCACATGTAGAGAAAATGTGTGTATGAACGGTAAGTCCCGGTTCACACACTTCAACTTTTGTTGATCAACTCGTAATTCAGTTGTAAGAAACGGAGGAAGAAGTACAAATATCTCTTTTTTTTCTTACAGCTGAATTACGAGTTGATCGACATAAGTTGAAGTGTGTGAACCGGGACTAACGTAGCTGCGACAACACTTACGTTCTCTATTGGAGTCCCTTCTTAAATCCATGCACGTTTAGATTTTTATAATTATTGGAACAAAGCTTTTTATTCGTTCATCCATAGCAGTGTTGCAATAAAGTAACTAATTTTTAATTCAATCAGGAAGCTTAAATGAAATTTATGTATAGTCTAGTTTCTATGATTTAACAACTTATTTACGAAGTTATTTTTATTGGCATTTAGGACATCAATTACTGCAATATTTAAACTATTGCAAAATAAATAATGTTACAACGTGGTGATTCAATAATTCACGTAGTTTTCTAGAAAAAGACTGGGTTCAAAATTTTTTTTACATGCTTAAACAAATCGGCGTTAAGCCGTTCAGCCGCCGCCGCCGAAAATATTTGTCTTCCAGCCACCGCCGAAATTTTTTAGTCAGCTTGCTACTCTGCTTGGGATAAACATTTGAAATGTATCTTCACCATTTTAAGTTTTCATGCGAAATAAGTAGAGTGCCACTTGTTTCGTACGGAATTTACAACAAACACATGGGGTGTTTCTACGAACATAAGAAATTGTAGCATAGTTTCAGGCGCCAATTAATATTGTTTACATGTCAAATCTTTCGTACGAATTAATCAATGTTGATAAACATTTCTCACAAATTTAAACAGAGTACTATGCTTTATTAAACACGAATGAGGCGTTAAACACGTAAGTGTGAACTTAGTATTACTCCAATTGAACTTTTTTTTTAATAATTAAAAAAAATTAAAAGCTAATAATACTGTTGCCAACGATTTAATTAAGGATTATATTTAATTCAATTAGTTTATACCTACTCTCTGAAATATTTTCTTCTAGCAAGTGTTTTAAAGTAAAACGAAAAAAACTAAGAAATTCAGAAATAAACTTTTCTGCAGAATGTTCGTCGCTGAGTCAGATGAGGGGGCAGGCGAACAGAAAAAAAAATATCGATAGTAATACAAGAAAGATTCCAACAAAATTAAGCGAAACAACTAGAAGTATTAAGAATTTGAACAAAAATATATAAAACAGGACTCTATTGGTATAATGAAGGATTTTATATGTTTAGAGAAATCCAGAAAAAGATCTGAGAAACTAGATATTCTCTATTATGGATTGCTTTCGATTTCTTCAACGTCTACGATAAGTGAAAGGATTTATCCAAGTCAAGTTTTACCAAAACTAATTCGCTTAAATCCTTAACACTCAAACCAAATTATTATTCTGGAAAATTGTGTTAGAAGATCTCTTTAAACTGTTGAAGTACTAATATTCATTTATATGATTTTTTGCTTGATTTAGTTTAAAAATATGTGTATTTTTTTGTTTTACTAAACTCAAATTAGTAAATAGTTTATGAGAAAAAACTTTATCAATCGGTTAACCGGTTAATACCGAAATTAACTGATTAAGTCAAAACCTCGATTAACCGATTAAAACAAAACCCCGATTAAATGAATATATGTATATACTAGCTGAACGGAGCAAACGTTGTATTACCCTCAATTATGTTATATTTTTTTAACTACAAATTACTCAACACACTGGTCACTTGTTGAGTCAGAAACAAAACAAAAACATACCGGGTATTGACCCGAACATGTCTTGAATATTGCAGCTCCACAGTTCTTATAGTTCCAGAGATCATGCGTTAGGAACAAACACACACCATGATTTTCAAACTTCCAAAACTAAAATATTCACATATTAGCGGGCAATTCTGTTTGTTATAGGCGAGGTTCGTTAAATCCGGAGTTAGGTCTATTTAAAATTATTATGAAATTAAAAATAACTTTGAGTTAAGAATACATCATAATATTTCTATGCAGTTTTATTTATGGAATAAATAAAAGACTTGAATACAAATTGAAATTCGCTACAACTGGACGGAATTCGCAACAAGTGTTCTAATTTGTATCAAATATTAATAGAGAATATTTGGGAGCGGATAAGTTGCTCGTTAAACGAGATAATTCTTTATATCGCCTGCTATTTATAAACGAACAACAGTGTATTATAATAATAAGATTGATATTACGTATGCAATTTATTGAATGATTTTTTTTGCCGTTTAACTAAATGATTTATTTCATTTTCCCTTTGTTTTCAACAAGTACATAAAATATTTTACAAAATATTCAAATTTGGGTTGACCTTTTCATTAATCGCTTGGCGCGAGGCTTTAAAATTTATTTAACTAAAACAATACAAAGAATAGAAAATCAGAACAATATTGTAATAAATATTTCAAATACAACCTTATACATATAACAATTTCAAGAAATACAAAACACAATTTGCAATATGAAAAAAAGTTTTAAGAAAAATCATTTTTAAAAATAGAACTGAAAGCAAAAACACACAAAAAATAGGGAAAAATTTAAATATTTATTCATGCCTACAAATACAAAAACATACAAATTCAATACGATTCTACAAAGAAAGAACAAAACAAAAAGAAAAATAAAACTTGTAAATCGTCTGTTTGCATTAGAAATGCATTTGTTAATTTATAATTTAGTTTATTTTCTGTGTTTTCTTTAGTCTAAATGTCTCGTTTCGCCATAATATCTGATTGTATAATAAATGGATTGATTTAAATGTTTAACAGGGTATAGAGAGGTTTATTAAATTTGGGTTTTCATCACACAGAGTGAATTGTGTAGATATATGTATATAAATTATATCTTATAATACGATCGTAATTTTCACATGGTATGCTTCAGGATTTTAACAAAATATAACATAAAATTGTTCATTTTAAAATAACCCAGTGAAAAAATTGCAAGCAATTATTGAGGAACTACTATTTCTCTACTTCCAAAGTATCAATAAATGTGTAATTTTGGCTTTTCAGGAAGTTATTATTAGCTATATCCAGATAATTAATTTAGGATTTATTCCTTGATTTTTTAAGCAAATGTCATACATTGATTTAAATGACAATGTTGATATTTGGTCTTTCCATGGTCGGTGGCGAGTATTTCCCAACTCTATAAAAATAATGAAAAATTAGTTCCTTTGCACTCATTAAAAAGAGCATACAAAAAATCAGATTCACTTAACATCAGACAAAATGCTTCGGATTCACTGAATAGGTATCAAAAAATAGAATTTCTTGCAGTGTGAACCCTATGAAAAAATCATTAGAAATTATCCAAATTTGCATTACTTCCGGATTACTACTTAGGGATCTTATTGACTTCTTTGGGAGCTCTTTTTTACTCGGAATTTATAACAAAAATTTAAAAGGGTTGCCTTTCATGCAATGGCAGGTCAAATTTGAAATCGGAATTATAATGCTAGGTACACACTGTCAGAAATATTTATGCAACCAGGCAGATTGTTCGCATAGTGTGTCGTCCTATTTATAGTTTCATTTGGTGTTGCATTGGAGGTTTCAAAAACATCGAAATATTTTGTTATTTTCAGTTTTCATTGATGGTTTTATTGTAGATTACAGTGTGTGTCAAAATATGCAACATCAAATATGTATGAACGTTTAATGTTTAACGATTTAATATTTCTTATGTCTCACTTTTCGAATTTTTATTTTAGTTATAATAATTTTTTATTGTATTGTTATCATTACAAACAACTGTAATTTCTTATTTTTATTTAACTCATGTCATAATGAATATGAATTTAAATTTTTTTTTGTTTTTCGTTATATGTAGATATAAATATAGTTTAGAGTTTCAGACGCTTTTTAGTTGTAATTTAAGTCCACTATTGATGAGTTGCCGAAGCTGCAACGAAAAGCATCTTGAATGTAGATTCTAAACTTGATTAATCAAGAACATACAACCATTTTTAAATTCGATTTTTTGTTGGAAAAATTTAATTTTTCTTACAACAATTTAAAAAGTAAACTTTTGGTGGAATTTTTTTCCTGTTTGTTTACAGCAAAAAAAAACTGAAATTAATACCTTTAATATCAAGTTTCCCCAGAATTGTTTCACTACTTTCGGCTTTAAATGCAGACAATTTTCATTAAATTTGGAAGGTGTGTGTGCTTGTACAATACTTTTACAATTATACAACAATGCAAGCGAATGAATTTGCAAAAAAAAAAAATTGCATTAATAATTTGTCAACAATAATATTTTTTTAAATTTGAATTTTTTGCAAAATATGATACAAAACTATTTAATTATACCAAAATATGATGAAAAAATATGCATCTATTGCCAAGTTAAGCAAAAATATGCATTTTCAGCAAATTATGCAAAAATATGCACTAACAAATCGATGCCATTTTTACGCAAATTCATTGGTTTCTTAAAGATATTTCGTTCTTGCCATTATCAGGGTTAAGGGGAAAACATGCATTTGCATGAGACCCCTGTCCCTGGTGATAACTGATCACTATTTGTTTTTGCTTGTACATTGCTTCAACAAAGTTATCAAATATTTTTACATTTTCTGACATGCATTTCTTCATTTGGTAAGGCAGAAAAAGTATGTACTCCTTTCAAAACCATGATTATTTTTTACTTGGTAGTTTTAAGCTTTCTATTTATTTTATAATCGCATTTTTTTGAGCTATGTATATATAAATAAATATATCCATTTGATATGATTTTTTTTTAAACTAAAGCACTTAAAACACTTTTTTAACTTTGTTTTCTTATAACCTTATTTATAAAAATTATTTATATTATTTATAATTATATAACTTCGTGCTAACCTAAATAGAAAAATGAAAAATATGAAAAAACAAGGGAAATAAATAGTGATACTTACATAATATGTATTTACCAAAGGTAAATCAATAATTGTACACAACAATCATTTCTCACATTCCGTTTCATTAGAATTTACGTTAAATAGCTGATGTTAATAATAATATCTACCCAAGTAGATAGACTAGGGTGCTGATGAAGTGCGTTGCTGCACAGAAAAATATCGGTATTTCACCAAGTTTAAAAAAGTCTAATTTAATTTTTCTTCTCTTCTTTAGAAACTCACATTAATTAATAAAAATATTTCATTCAATAAAAAGAATTGAAATTACTGAACTTAAGCCTGACTAAAAATTATTTCTGATTAAAAATTCACTATAGTTCAATTAAAATCTAAAAATGTCTCAATTATTTAATTTTTAATTGGTAAAGCAGATTTCCATACAAATTTTTGTTTACGAAGCCTTTATAAAGCCTTAATAATTTTTATATATGTATAATGCTGTTAAATTTTTGCACAAATTTATAGCCTTCTGTGAAACTTGATATTTTAAGTGGATAATGCGATGAAAATTTCAACCAAAAAACAGTTTTGGTTCATAATACTAAAACACGGTTTGGTTGTGAGTAAGTTTGGTAGACTATTAGACGAATTTGGTTGAGAAACGCGATAGGGGCAATAGACCGACTTATTTATTTTGCAACTTACCTGATGTAGAGCTGTTAGTCCATCAACATTAGCTGTGTTTATATCAGCACCTTGTTCTAACATTTTGAGAACTTCTTCCTTATCGCCGGCCAAGCAGGCTGCCAAAAATATACAACCCGAGGAGAATTTGATGCGATTTCCGCGTTCGGGTCGTGGAACAGGAGGTTGTTGATTTGTATCCGATTCTTCCCAGCGTTTAAGTTGTTCGGCACGTTTCATAACGGCCGAATTATTGCGTATATCTAAAGATGTCATCTCGGACGCTTGCGATAATAGTGTTGCTGTAATTCGTCGTCTATATTGAATGGTATGATGGTATAATAAATGTTGTCCCAATGTATTGACGTTAGTTTTTTTGCCGTTGGCTAGCCGCTGAAACAAGGCGGCAACCGATAAAAAAAAATTGTTTTCTATAAACAGCTTTAGAATTTAATTGTAATTATTTTGTTATACATAAAAAATTGGCATAAGTTCATATATTTTCTTATTATATGTATATATTATTTGTTTGATATTCTTTTTATTTTAATATTCAGTTATTGCCACTCCACTCAGATTTTTCTTCTGTCTTTATACACTTTGGGTTTTTTTATTTATCCGTAGATTTTATCACAAAAAAATGTGTTGTAAACGAAAAGAAATTGAAGCATTGATTAAATATTCCAAAGTAGTATAAATTAAACCAAAAATAAATCATAAATATTAATTTCGACAACTTTTTTCTAAAGAATGTTTTTATATTTAGTTTGTTTTCCCAATCTTATTTTCAGCGCCTTTCTTGTTCCGAGTGTAGTGTTTTTTATAAAAGAACAAATAAGCAACACAAGGAAAAAGGGGGCAAATTTTTTGTTTTTGTATCATTTTCTTCCGATTATCGCATTTACTAATTTTGTTAAGCCAGTATATGTTAGTGTTGCCAGTTCTGGGGCAAATTACGGCACGCGTTATCGAACGAAATTACGAAATATTTCAATAGAGTTTATATGGTAACATTTTTAAATTTAGAACTGTATCGAATGCCGTAATTTGCCCCCTGTTGTATATATCACAAAATAGAACAGAAGGGTTTTCGAATCAGACTTATGTATCTTGAAATACTTGGATGAAATTTGGCAGACGTATAGCATATCAGATGATATGCATATGATATGATATCATATGGAAAATATTAAGATAATAGGGTACTTTTGAAGGGTAAAACGGGTTAAAATTTTACTTCTAGAATTTTTTCGTTTTTGTTAGACTCGGTATTACCCCTTTTAGACACGGAAAGTTTACTTTGCAAAGTCTTAACGCTCATTTACTCAAATAACGTCATAACTTAAAAAATGGAATTTTTGAGATGATGATTCAGAATCAATCCTCATATCGTTCTTCATGTTATGTAAAAATTTCGTACAAATACCTATCTTGTTTACAGGTTATTTTGAGTTATGACGTTGTTTGAGTAAATGGCCGTCATGTACATATACATAGGTACATACATACATATGTAGGTATGTATGTATTTCACTAGTTTTCTGTTTAGGTGGATTTTTGTACGTAACATTATTTCTTGGAATTCAATTTTCTATAAGGATAATTTTTTTTGGGGAGCTGTCGCTTTCTGGCAAAGTAGTTTTTTCTTTCCAGTTAGGACGTTGCTTGAGTAAATTAGAGATATGTATAGATATGAGGATTAATTCTGCATCATTAACACAAAAATTAATTTTTTTTGACGTTGTTGGAGTAAATGAGCGATATGTATTTTTGTACGTAACTTTGTTTCTATCAGGATAATTTTTTTCGGGGAGGTGTCCGTAAACTAAATTTAAGTCAAATTTGTTATCAGTGCACTTTCAAATGCTTTGTACTCGTAGAATACATCTTTTAAATGTGTGCTCAATTCTTCAACAGTTTTCGTAAATTTCCAACTTTTTAAATTTTAGTCGTTCTGTTTTATTGATCAAAACGATAAATTTGTTTATTTAAAATAATTTTGTTGAGAGGTAATTTGTAATTTGTCGTTTTATTTACGAATTTCACGTTCTTGTAGGTATGTATGTACACATGTATTTCATAATGGGTATGTACACCCAAAAAAAAAATTTTAAAATCAAGAAAAAACAATTTGATTTTAAAAACGTAACCCTACGTCTATACCTGATATATTTTTATCGTAACAAAAGTCAAATTTTATATTGAAAAATATTTTTTTTATGGTAGCTGTTTTTCCTATATGGAATTAGACATTTGTCATGATAAAAATATATCAGGTATAGACGTAGGGTAACCTTTATGAAATAGAACCTAGTTTGTTTTCTGATATTTTAAAAATTTTCACTCTTGTTTTAAAAATGAAAAATATTTTGAAATAAAAAAAAAAATATTTTTTGTTTGAAAAATACAGCAACCTCGATATAAAGTTGAACATACTCAAATTAAGGGATTATGTTTTTGAGTTAAGAATGAAATATTCTTGAAGTAATAATGAAGCATTTTTGAATTAAGAATGAAACGTCCTAAATTAATAATGGAGAGTTTTTAAATTAAGAATGAAACGTTTTAAAATAATAATATAGAATTTTCGTTTTACAATTAAAAATATTAATTTTTTTTGGAATCAAAATGCCCTTTTTATGAAAAATTTTCGATCTTCGACTGTAGTCCAAACCACTAATGCAACGAATTTTCATTTGGGTTATGACGATTTTTTTTCGTGCTCCAGGATCATACAGGGTAATGGACATTAATATACACTTGGTCATAATAATAATTTAATTCTCTTTTTTTAACACGACACAAATATAAAATGTTACTCGGTGAAAAATATAATTTCCTTAATTTTTAAAAATTTAAATTCTTGATATAATAATAAAATATTTTTGTTTTTAAATGTTTTAAAAATACATTTTCTTTTTCATTATGACTTCAAAAATTACAATTTTTATTTTACTAAGAATACATTATTGTTTTTGAAATTTTTAAAATGAAAGCGCTTATTTTTATTTTAAAATTGCTTCGTTATAATAATAAGAATATTATGTGTTAATCTTATAAGAAACATTCTTATGTTAAAAATTATTTTTAAAAATGCTGCATTTTTAAAAAGAAAACACACATTTTTGTTTTAAAACTGCTTCGTTATAAAAACTAGAATGTTATATATTAACGTTATAAGAAACATTCTTATTTTAACAATTATTTTTAAAAATGATGCATTTTTAAAACGAAAATGTAAAATTCTTGTTTTAAGAATGCTTTTTTGGTTCAGTGTACACTGATGAAAAAGAAAATGTATTTTTAAAACATTTAAAAACAAAAATATTTTATTATTATATCAAGAATTTAAATTTTAAAAAAATGAAGGAAATTAAATTTTTCACCAAGTAACATTTTATATTTGTGTCGTGTTAAAAAAAGAGAAGAGCAGTTAGTACTGCTAACTTTTTGAAAATTGATGATAGCCTTTCGGTTTATAATAAAAACACCACCGATCCTTCCTGTTTTAAAAGAATGTTGTCAGAAAAAATATTTAAATTTTCACCTTGCTTACTACTATTTACGGATGGGTCTTTCCACAATGGAACATCACCCTGCTCTATGGTAGAAAGCCTGGATAACAAACATTTCAATCAAGTTTTTATAAAAAGATTACCAGACAATGTAGGCGTTTTTGTTGCTGAAATGTCTGCCATAAAAGATGCCGTAAACTATGCCATTGAAAAAAAAGTAAGGACCATCATTTGCACTGATAGCCTTAGCGCTATAAAAGCTATTAAGAAAAATCACCTAGGCATATATGACGACATAGTAAACCTCCCCCAAAATGAAAGTCAAGTGGTATTGTTGTGGATCCCATCCCACATTGGTATCCCAGGCAATGAGGCGGCTGACAAAGCTGCTAAGAATGCCTTGGAATTAAACAATATAACCTGTGTACCTTGTTTTCCCAAAGCTCTGTCTAATCCCTTCAGAGCTATTCAGAACCAACAGATTCCAGTCACGAGAAGACCCAAGTATAACAGGAATCTTACTCGTCCGCAGTGTGTACTATTGGGCCGCTTAAGGGTTGGCAAAACAATATTTACAACTCAACATTACTATGACAGATCCGACCCAGCTGTCTGTAGCTTTTGCAATGAGATACTCACCGTCAAACACATTCTCACAGAAAGTCCAGACTCGAGACTTGGCCTGCCACTGGACGAAATCCTGGACTGTACAACCACCAAAAATTTACCCAAAATTTCTAGCTGCCTACAACATCACTGCATCACTGTTTAGGACCACTATCCATTTTACTCCTTTTAATATTTACAAAATATTATCTTTATTGATCTCTCATAGTATACTTATTTCCATATTTATCTTCATAATTTCTGATTTCGTTTTATTAATGAATTAATTGATGATTGATTTATATCCATATTTAACTACATAACTTTGATTGTATTTTTCTTTGCTTGTATATATTTTTTTTTTGTACATATTTTTTTGTATCTTAATTTTTCGTGCGCAAATGGTCTAGTTACCCGGCGCCTTTGAATTATATTTTGTAAATTTACTTTATAGAGTATAATAATGTAAATAAATAAATAATCCTTTAATTTGAGTATGTTCAACTTTATATCAAGGTTGCTGTCTTTTTCAAACAAAAAATATTCTTTTTTGATTTCAAAATATTTTTCATTTTTAAAACAAGAGTGAAAATTTTTAAAATAGCAGAAAACAAACTAGGTTCTACATATTTCATAAAGGTTACGTTTTTAAAATCAAATTGTTTTTTCTTGATTTTAAACCTTTTTTTTTTGGTGTATGTACATATCTATATTATTTTCATCTCTTCAAAAATAGATTCTTTATTAAAATGGATTTCTTCTGCTATTTTCTGTATTTCCAATTATTAAGGAAATAAAATGATTTATTAACCAAATTTAATAGGTGCTTCTCCAATTTTCACAACTTATTTTTTTGATGCTTCTTCTTTTCTACACACAGCAATAACAACACTGTGTCATTAAAAAAGTGCATTTGACATAAATTCAACAGCCGCTCCGAAAAATATGAAACGAATACGATGAAGAAAAGAGAATAGAAGAAAACAACAATGAAATGAAACACCGTATGTAAAGGCGAAATATGGAAAAAATTGTATTACATATTATGTATATAGAATTTTTTTTTTATTTTTAAAGGATACAAATAAAATTAAAGTATAAGAAAAATTTAACGCTGATAAACTAAAAACATGACTTTTACATTATAGAGCAAATGTGAAGTTCTTATTGCGGCAAGCATGTGTAATGAAATAATTGGGAGGCTTTTTATTAAAAAATATGTAAAAAGGTTATTGTTTAGATTTTTTGTGTAAATAAAATTTATGGTCCACCATGTACGTACATGTAGAAGCTAATCCATTTCTTTAGTATTCTGGGGCAAAAATTAAAAAAAACCAGGAGGCAGCACAAGGGAAATAAATTCGTTGGATTTTATTGCAGATTATAACAGCGCATTTCATTTTTAATAACACTATACATATTATTTAATTAATTTAACTTTTAAAACCCTCAAGTTGTTCATGTTAAATAGCACCCAAGACAAACAACTTTTTCAGAATGTAATATTTTTGTCTACAGCGACGTCAGCAATACCAGCTGGTTTGTATACAAAGTTAACGGACCTGCGCAATGCGCTATCTTGTATTCTTTGTTTCATGAAAAATTAATTGATATTGAAATCATTTGAACGTTTAACTTTTTAATTTGTCCATTTGATATTCACACTAGTAGATATACAACTAGTGACTTCTGAAAATTTAATAATCACACTTATTCCAGTTGTCAACATCGACGTCACGTCAGTACAATACCAAAATGTTGGGTCTACGCATTTTCGAGAACTATTTCTGCTATTAATAGCCTATTTCTGTTCCCCAAGATCTTGAAAATAACATGAGCCTATCAATGGTAGTCAGTTGATTTCGATAAAGATTGTCTATCCGCGCCCAATTTCTTGTTATTGTATTGACGTGACATCGATGTTGACAACTGGAATAAGTGAGATCATTACAAAAATGTCTCAAATGTGTAAGTGTTTGTCATTATTTAAAATTAGACTTAGCCGATGGCCTTAGTAACTAGTGCTTCTACCCCTCTTATATTGTTATTGTTTTTATATATAATATCAATATTAATAAATAAATAAAATTAGACGTTTTGAAAGCTCCAATGAATTAGATGTACATATGTATTGAAAACGCTTATGAAAATATTAACTATTATTAAGAATCTTTTAGCGGTTTCATTTCCTCTAATATGTACTAGGTATACCATTCTTTTGGAAGTTAACACACCACATTAATAAACTGATTTACTTTTGCTTGATTAGGTATATCAATATGATTAAATTTAAGGTATGTTTAATACCTACTAATTATTTATGTAAAAAATTAAATAATAGATATTATATGTATATGAGCATATGTATAGTACACATCAGCGCAAAAAGAAATTCCGAAAGAAAGCCACGGCAATAATAAATGGTTAAAATTGCCGAGTGTATGGTACTGTATTATTCTTAATTTAGGACAATATCCATGAGCTTCAATGACCCCTTTTCCCAGGTAATTAGCTTGAACACTATAGTCGTTGTTTGCCACAATATTAAATATAATTTTCTTGTTTTGATGTTCATTTTTGGCCTATATTTGTTATTCTCGTTGAATATAACTAATTTTTAGGGGCTCTGTTGCTACATTTTGTATAATATACTTTTTCCCATTTTTACCCTTCCACTTATTCGTTTTATTTATTTTCACCAATTTTCCTTTGCGTCACTTTCTTATTCTTTGTGCTTGTTAGATTTTAGTATAATTTTTTTCATTGCTTTTAATTAATAATTTTCATCCATTTTCTGGTAGAATTTTCTTTCATTTTTAAATTTTTCTTGTTTTGCGTAATATGTATACTTTGTGGTAATATTTTCACAAAAACTTTACATATTTTCCCGTTTAACAATTCGCTTTGATTTTATATTAAAAAAACACACACATACTTATGGATCACACACTCTCCTAAACAGAACTTGACAATAGATTTACTTCGGATTTTCGTGTATTTTACAGATTATTTTTCTTGATTCTCAAGCTGTTCGCCGAAAATTTAAAACAAATCAGCTGATGTACGCGTACTTTCTTAATTTTATTGTTTCAACAAAAATCAGAAAAATTATGTACAAAATATGTGTAGCAGTTTTTCAATAAGTTTTCTAATTTTTCTTTTACCAACTTCATTCGAATTTTCTCTTTACAGTTATTACATGCAATTTGTTCCGTTTCGCCTGGTTTCGCGTAGAAGACTGAATAAAAATTCCTAGAGTTTCATTTCATTCTGAAACTTGCCAGATTGCGGTATGAGATTGTAGGGATGCCAGACCTTTTTCTCCACATTTCTTCACTCGCGTATACACGGGCGAAACTGTAATCTTAATATCATATCGTCGGTTAGTTTCTGCTTTGATGTATGGAACATTTTTAAAAAAATTGAGTTATTGATTAATTATATATGAAGAATGCGTCCTCTTTCCAAATTCGTTATCAGTTTTCCGATATCTTGAATACATTTATAGATATAGAGGTGCAAATTTGCGCCATTTCCACAATTGTTGAAAATTTTGAAGTCTGTTTAACGGCAATCGACAATTTTTTATATGTGGCACATTTCCCACGTAAAATTATTAATATTGTTATTCACAGCTTTTTTAGTGCATATTCTACTCAAAGAACCTGAATCAAAGCAAGGTAAAAAAAAATTAATTATTGTGAATGAAATTAATTGATTTTTTTTTATATTAATAAAACTTCTTTTATATTTTTTTATTCTTACTGAGAAAAATGCATTCTGATGCTCCTTTGGTTTCACAAAATGTGTTTTTATGCAATTTTAATTTTATACATGTTGATAACCTAACTTTTTAGTTTATGTTAAACAGATGTTCTTTTGAAAGCTTTTCATAATATTTGGAAATTGTTTAGTGCTGCCGTACTTCCAACGTGCATAATTTAATAAGAACTTTAACTAATCACTGAAACAATTAAATCAACTTGACTTTAAATGAAAATTAGCTAATTACGTACTTAATTATTAAGTTAAAAACTGGGGGTAAGGTCTATTTACCAGGTCAATGTAATCATCCTGATGATTTGTTGAGGTTTCCTTTCTAAACTGTCAAAAGTTGTTTTGTTTTTAGGGCAGCATGCACTTTAGTTCATGTTTGTGTGTGTGTTTCTGAGAGTTTCAAAATGGATTTATTTTTTGTATTGCTGTATTTTTTTTAAAGCCAAATAGTCCTAATAAATAGACCTTGTTATATATGATGAATTTCTCCAACACACGAAAATTTAAAATGTTGTATATGCATTCCATATGTTCTTTCAAATCAAGGCGAATTGAGAAACAGGTGACCTCACCAAATCGAACTGTTTTAGACCCCAACTGTCAAAATCTGTTTGTTTTTCTAAAATAATTTAAAAGAAAAAAAATTAGAAGCGTCTGCCAAAAATTAAACTTTGCTTTATTTTGTCATAGATAGTAAAATAATATATAAAGTATTATATTCATAAAAAAATTATATGTATTTCAAATTTATTTTAAGAAAATTTTGTATGAAATTTTTTTAATAAGATATACTTCAAATTCATTTTAAATTGTATGAATATGGTGGTAAATATATTGTTGATGGATGTATGTATATAATAAAATATTGTTATATAACGCCAAGTGCACATGTGCCCAAAAAGCTTAATCACTAATTGCTAATAAAAAAGTGTTTTATTCAAACATGTATTTATTGATTTTAACAGTTTCCAATCATGTTGGATTCTTTAAAATTGTTTATTAAGGACGTGATACACTATCATACAAAGTCGTGCGATCTACGAAAATATACAACCCTGGTGTGATGAATTGTTATTGTGTTTTGAAAATTTTCATAAGCTCCATCAAACCAGCGTTGTATTTTTTCGTAGATCGCACGACTTTGTATGATAGTGTATCACGGCCTTTAGCTATGTATGATAATAGATACGTGTCTGAATCAAACAGTTTTTTATTAGTAATATGTGGTTACGCTTTTTTTTTGGCACATGTGTGCCAGGTGTGTAATCGGCATTATTCAAATGTTTTTCACAGATGTTTATGTGAAACCGGATTAACTATATGATGTTTTTGTATTGTTGTACATGTTTTAGCGATAAGCAACATTTGTCATTAGCAATTCGTGTAAATGTTCAAAGCTATGTTATTTATTGCGCGATACAGGACCTAGAACGTGATTTTCGTAACAAAAATAATCGACACTTATACAGTTATAAATTTACTTTTGTTTTGATTTATTTGCACTTTAAAGCAGAGTACAAAAATAAACGAAACAAATTGTTTGCTTTTGTTTTGTTTCGTTTTTGAAGTGAGTAAAACAAAAACAATGAGAACGATTGCTCAATTTGTGTTTGTTTTGTTCAAGGCGAATTCAGTATCAGATGATCTTTTCAGCTGTTGATGTCCAATCGAGCGATTTGAACCAAAATGTCAACATTTGCTTAGAAATATTCTCGCAGATTGGCTTTGTAGTACAGCAAACTGCATGTTATTTTTTGTGTAGTTGTAGTGTTGTAGGGAAGAGTTCACCTGATACTGAACTCACTTTGGTTTTGTTTTTACACATAAGCACAAATCAGAGAACACAACCGATCGACTGTAAGCCGGCTAACAGCCGCCAATACGATACATGAGCGCATCGTTACGAAATTAGATTCCATACGTTACATGTATCATATATTATATGTATCCCTAAAGATACATTGAACGTGTCATAAACGTGTCACCTGTAAATTTGTTCAAATATGATACATGGACGCTGTAAACATGGTACAAAATTTTTTTTTGTATCACATGTGATACGTTGGACAGGGAACCTGTTTATCGTATGCCGCTAGAAAAGAAACTAATGGGAAATAAATGGAAACGATTTGATATATTTGCAGAGAGTTTGACATCATCATATAATATAATTATATTGCATTGTTATTTTACATATGAAAATTGTTTTATTTAACTAAGCAGCATAGCTATAAGTCCCTGTCCATACTTGCAATTTTTGTTGCAGCAGTTCTTGAGTTTATTGGTGAGAGAGGTGAGAAGATTGGGGAGGGGTACACAGTTTCATGTGCTCGGCAATTCTCTTTTGAATTGAAATTGGTAATTATTAATTTCAAGTTGTTAGTTGTATTTGACGTTTTTAATAATTTTATTTCTTCAGTTGTATGAAAAACAAAAAAATATAACAAAAAGTAAATATAATTGTTAATTTTTCAAGGAAATTTGTGGTGTTTTAATTTTTTTAATGCATAATTGCAATATTATAATTTCGTAATGTGGACACTTATGCAATTTGAGAGCAAAAATTTGCAAAAATTGCAAGTCTAGACCAGGACTAACTGGGTGTCCTAAAATATCGTCTACAACTGCGATCAACATAATATCTGAGAGAACGTTGGCAGAATAACAAAAATAATATGTCGATTCATATTTCTCTTCATCTCATACAATAGGAACACGTAAATTTAGTTTTCTTATAACATTTCATTTGATGCGAATTCTCATAGAATTAGCATGTATTATTTTTGTATAATTAGTTATTTTATTCAATTAAACACATTTAAACACATACGGTCTAATTCATAAAAGTTATTTTAGGTTTATTACAGGTTTATTTAACAAATTTCCCATAGAAATACGTCAAATAAATGAATAAGCCTGAAATATTTTTTATGAATGAGGCAGATAAAACCCTAGAAATTTTGTCCAAAACATATTTTTTTTTATTTATTTTAATAAACACTCACACATGCATACTAATTAATTTTCAAGTACGTGTGTTTTTTGACAGTTTATCGCATAAGAGTGTTGTTATAGGATTTCTTATAACAACGCTCTCATAAAAAATCTTTTAAGATTAAGATAACACTAATTTGAAGTCTACACGTAACATAATTCTCTATGCGATTGAATTTGACGCTCTTATCTTACATATTATGTTAGGTGTAGACCCTATGTAAGACACCTCTCTTCTTTTTTTATGTGTATTTTGGCAGCATATCACATAAAATGTGGAACAAGTACCAAGCTTTAGCTATTAAAATAACCCTTAGTTTTTATTTAACTTAATATTTAAAAACATACAAAGCTAATTTTTCTTTAAACTTAAATTATATATTATACAGTTTCGTTTCTTCATATCTTACTAAATAACGTTTAAAGTGCAGCATCAGTACAAAATATACACATATAGGCATTTAAGTACTATTTAAATAAATGTGCACTCAAAAACACAAAAATAGAACTGAAAATTTTATAAAATTTAGTTATAAGGCCAAAAAATGGGCACAATAAATAAAATAGTGTTTAACATATCCACCAGTCTGGCTTCACTTGTACAAATGAGTGCTTTGTTACAGGGTGTATATAAATTCTTAAGTACTGAATATTCTTAGCCTGTGTTCTTTCTCGCTGTATAACAATTTGCTTGTACCTCATGATCGAGTGTTGCCATTTGTTATAACGTTTCTCAATACTTACAATATTATAAATTTATTAATATCTGTACCTTTTATTAAACATAAAAGTTAAAAGTTTCGGAATAATATAATTTGTGAAATTCGTTAAAATCGTAAAAATTTATAAGCAATAATTAACTTTCGTTTGAATATTTCTTAGTTTCATATGAAAAATTAAATATAAAAAGCTATAAATCCAAGTTCCAAGAAATCAAAATTTTTGAAAAAATTCAAGTATATTTATTAATTTTGAAACACATGTTGTATGTGCTGATTTCAAAAACTAAACAAACTTTAAATACTTATGTACATAAATAAATAAATAAAAAAATGTATGTATGTATCTCAAAAACTATGCGATATTCCCATTTTTATAAAACGTGTACAAATAAAAATGTTTGTTTTCGATTTAAAAGCGTTTCCTTGCGGCTTTTTAACATGTTCGTGTACGTTATTTTCAACTAAAATTTTACAAAATCTCAGTAAAAACGAAATAGTATGTACTATTTCTATTTGAACTCATTTTAATTATCTTCAATCAATTTCCTTTCACTCATCAATCAACATTAAATCAAAATTCATATGGGTAATTTAATTTTATATATTTTTTTAATTAACTATTTTTACCACTTGGTATTAACACCGGAATTTGTGATGGCGTTATGAATTTTTTCGTAGCCAAATGAATCTGCTAATTTTTGTTGGTAGAGTAACCTAAATATCAAACTAAACTAAACTAAAAAAACGAAATAGGTATGTATTATTTTATTTTAACCATACTACTCTTATATGACAATAAGGAATAGTCAACGAAGAAATGTTAGCAAAATGATGTATGTATATTTTTTTTATTTTCAAAAAGTGAAAATTGCAATTAGAGGAACAAGTGCAATTTCAGTTAGAAGATATAAATTAGTTTAGTTTTAGTTTTCTCAAAAATATTTGGGTTGAAGTCTACTGATGAGTTGAGACGTGCATAACTAGGGTTGTGAGCAGTGTGCACACTTAATTTTCTTAAAATTCGGTAGAATCGACAAAAAAAAAATCGGTAGATTTGAATGAAATTCGGTAGAAATTTTTTTTATTCAGAGAAACCTAAAAAATAACAATTCAAAGAAAAATAACAAAATATATGTACTTATATATAAAGGGTAAGTGAAAGGAGTATCAAACTAAACAGGTTCCAAAAGCGCATTTAAAACTTCATATGTGATTGGAAATTTAACTGCCATAAACAATGAAGCATTTCCAATACAAAAAAAGTGTCATCCCCAGTTATTTGCCCTTACCCTTTATATAGATATGCTATGCATATATAAAATATTATACATAAATAACAGGAATTCAGTTTTTGTACATAGGTTTTATAAAGCTACTAAAATAACTTTTATTTGACAAACATTTGTAACTACAAAGATTATCTGCCTGTCCCACGATGTCACTCGCAAACGTTCGAATGACAATTTATATTGAAAACAACAACAAATTTTCTAATGTTATTGTTGTTTGCAATACAAATTGTCATTCGAACGTTTGCGAGTGATATCGTGGGACAGGCAGTATATGTAAGATCCATTTATGAATTTCAACTTCTGTGCAAAAATTATTAAATCATTGGGAGGAATAAATATTTCATCCCCAAGGTACAATTCCTTGGCAAATATTAGGTTACTTATACATAGTTTCAGTTTTTAACCGATTTCTTTGTTCTGTTTTAGTGATTTTCATGACAGAAAATGACCGCTCTGCGGCCGCACTGCTATGTGGCAAAATAGGCAATTAACACAGATATCGACTTAAATGAGTAAATAACAATATTCGGTAGATTTCAGGCCTTGTTCGGTAGAATTGGTAGATTGTTAAATTCACAAACATATTTGGTAGAGATATATATTTTATAAATTGATTTTGTAAAGTATATCTTAAATAAATAAATAAATATTTGGTAGAATCTACCGAATATCGGTAGAAGTGTGCACACTCGTTGTGAGCCATTCCCTTTTTAACGGATAATACTCTTTTTGCTATCCGTTATCAAGTCCGTTTTTGCAGACTGCAAACTGAAAATTATTATGATCAACTAAAATTATTATAATCAACTAAATATGCTTTTGTTGAAAAAAATCGCTTATTTTTGACCTAATTTTATTACCCATAAAAAATTCAAAATACCAGCTTGCTACAAAAATGGTGCTGTTCAATATGAAATTATTATGTATGGGCATTTCCACAGAAATGTTCACCGGCATCGAAAATTATTTTGTTAATAAACAAATAATTTTTTTCTTACATTGTATTAAACAATCTTCAAATTTAGGCCAAACACAGTTGGCCTTGTAGATATTTCACATATTGTAACTTTAAAGCAAATCAACAACAATTTACCAAAGCTACAAGATGTAAAAGTTCTACAAGACCAACGGTGAATTCTGCTAATGTATTTTCAGCTTGTCTCGTTTGTTATTATGCGAAAATTGGTCTGAAAACTGAACATGTATTTTTTTCTTTCTTAAATCTAATCTTAACAACATTTCAAATCTTATGAAATCATTCTATCAATAACAAATTAAAACCCAAATATTAAGAAAGACCAATCAAAGCTCGATTAACAGTAAAATTTTCATTTTATTTTGTCAATGTGCCGCTGTCCCCGTTCTAGTACTTAAAACATTACTTGTTATCAGTGTTCAGCGATAGTTCGAATCAGGTGGCTGAAAATTTTACTCCAAATTAAGATTTAGTGGCTTTACCTGAAACTAATAACATTTACATTTAATACTCATGCTAAGTAAGCATAATATTTTGGGTTTCGAAGTGTGTCCCGTTCGCTAACGTCGGTGAATTTTTTTCTAATACAAATATTTTTTATTGTTTGAACATGCATTTTTTCCTATGTATGTATATAAATATTAATATAGACGTGTAATGATGAGCATTTAAAATTAAAAGCATGATAATATTTCATAATATTACTCATTTCCCCAAAATTATTACTAAAAACTAAAATATATCTATGAATATATATCTCTGAATATGTATAACATGAATATTTTCGAAATTAATATGTTCCGTGCTAAATCATACTAATGATTGGGTCTGTGCGTAAATGCACCACTGCGCTGTAAATGGAAATTTAAATATGTTCTAAACTGGTACACTGAAGTAGATAACGCACAAATAAATGTCAAATATGGTGTTCAAACATGATTACTAATGAAACAGATTAGCAGCGAACTTGTATTGTATATTAAATAAAAGCCTGTACGTATGATGCAGAGCAGTGATGCATTTACGAATACAGCCATTATTAAATACGGACAAACAAATATTTCAACAAAACAAATATCAATTTAAAGCCACATTATTCCACTTTATTTTAATTTTGTACTAAAAATAGTGTTATTAACGTGCTATCAAAAAATGACAACAAGCAAGAAAAATATTTTTATTATCCCACTTCAAAGACAAACGATTGTCTCGTTCTATATCCTGGAAATGCCCATATGTACATACATATATATTTTTCGCTTTCTCTTTAATACACGCCGCACCATACAGTTATATAAGTTAAGTAACATAATTCATGTCGAACTTTATTCGAAGTTTTACATTAAATCTATTTTGATAGTAAATTTTTACAACATAAACAAGTTAAAGGCATTTAAATAGTGGTCGAAAGAGAGCTAAAAGCGTAAGTAGAAAATAAAGCGTGGTTAAATTTTTAGGGCCGATTGTTGATTTTGAATAAAACACAAATTATCAAAGAAATTATTGTCATTTCTTTTTATTATGATAATATGGTATGCTTTAATTATGTATGGAATAAAATATAAGCCAAATAGCCGCCGCGACCTCGGTGACACACCTCTGTCCGATGGTCCAAAATTTATATAACGCTGAGGCATAATTGAGGTTCGATGCCGTTAATGTGCCGAATTATCTCATCTTCAGCTCTTGAATTGTTGCTGGCTTATCCACGTATACCTTTTCTTTCAAATAACCCCAAAGAAAGAAGTTCAACGGTGTCAAATAACATGATCTTGGCGGCCAATTGAAATCGCCACCACGTGAGATAACACGGCCATTGAATTTGTCGCGCAAAAGAGCTGTTGTTTCGTTAGCTGTGTGGCAAGTGGCACTGTCCTGTTAAAACCACATATTGTCCACATGCATATCTTCCAATTCGGGCAATAAAAAGTTCGTTATCATCTCACGATAGCGAACACCATTCACAGTAACTGCCGGATTCCGCCAGCCGCCAGCCCATTAACCGCACCAAACAGTCACTCTTTGTGGATGCATTTGTTTTTCGACAATCACTCTTGGATTATCATTCGCCCAAATGCGGCCATTCTGCTTATTGACGAATCCACTGAGGTGAAAATATGCTTCATCACTGAAGATGAATAAATCACGAAGTGCACGATATGCATTTTAATTTGAACGCACATTTTCATAATAAGCTTGAATAACTTTAACGCGTTGCTCGATTGTGTATCTTTCCATGGTTCAAATTGAGTTAGTCTAAAATTGAGGAATTTCAAATGTAATGCCGAAAAAAACGACGTTTAGGTGTGGTTAACATTCACCATCGGCCCTTAAAATTTAACAACCCTTTTTATAAAAGTTAGCCTGTGAAATATAAAGCTAAACTTGTCCTTAAAAGATTTATATGGTCACCCTGGCTAGGAGCTTGATTTGGCCACTCCAAATCATTAAGTCTAATAAAAAACATCAGGTGGCGCCACAGATACTAAATTTAAGAGTTTAAACGTGTTGGTATCACACATGGCTGCCAGATTCGACGATTTATCGTCATTTTGACGATTTTGCGTTGTAAAAATAGTATGTTAACGGCTGTACGATTTTTGCCTTCAATTTGACGATTTTAAAATAATTATAAACTATACAATTTATTAGAACTTTAAAACAATTTTGAACTTGACCAAGAACTTGGAAGCTTTTGAGAGAATATGCAATAAAACTAAGGAGTAAAAGGCAATCAATTTTAATTTTTGTAATAATAATTTTGGAATTAAATGTTTTTTAAGCCTGTTATTGTACAGAATTTATCAACTGAACCAACAGACATACAAAATTTATACGGTCAAATGCAAAAAACTTTTTAAAAAAGTTATGAGTAATTTTTTTAAAACAGATTTGCTTGAGTTTGATAGTTGTTATTGGGGGCATTATAAAGATGAAAATAATTGTTTAGATATAGATGAAATTTATTTAGGAATATTAGTATTTGCTGATACTAAGGTAAATCAAATTGAAAAATGCGAAATCATTAAATTTTTTTATATGCAACCGTGTGATAAAATTTTAATGAGATTTGAATTAGAAGATAAATTAAGTCTTAATTGATCCTTACAATATCATTATAGAAAATAAAAGAAAATTAGAAAATTAAAGAATGTGAAAGTCAGGAAATTGAATCTAAATTCAACCAATTAAAGTTATTACAATTGGAAAAAGTTTTCCATGATACATACTTAAAACTTTTAGATTTGTGGAAAGTATTCCCAAAATGAAAAAAGACTCTAGTCTTTTGTTTCCCATCATAACTAATTTTATCAAAAAAATTTCCCCCAGCTAATAAAGTCTAGTTTAATTTTTCTTCTCTTATTTAGAAACTAACATTAATTAATAAAACTATTTAATTCAATAATAATTGAAAATACTGAACTTAAGCCCGATTAAGAAATTATTTCTGGTATAAAAAAAATTTTAGTCTTACTGTAATGCTCAGCAAATGTAGAAATAGTATTTAGTCAATTTAACTTAAACAAAACCAAAGTAAGACATGTAATTTTTTTTTTTAACAATTAATTCCTTTTTTAAAGTTTAGCTTATTTTATACAATAAAATATAACAAAAATTAAAAATTTTAAAAACCCCCGACTTTTTTCAGAAAATATGTTATATCTTCTAAACGGCTGGACCGATTTTCTTCAAACATAGCTAAGAACCCTCTCGATCAAGTCATCTTTCAAACAGAAAAAACTAAACGAAAATCGGTCCAGCCGTTTGGCCTGTACGTGGACGCGGACAGACACACATATACACAGATACACAGACACACAGACACACACTACAAACTTATAACACCCCTTTTTTTAGTCGGGGATTAAAAACTACTAATTTATTTGCTGTGCTATGTTTTCGTTTCATAAAGTGCTTCTTTTATTTCTGAAGAATTTTGGACGTTTCCGGATAATTATTTTGACGATTTTTGGTGTGAAATTTAACGAATTCAGGGGGTCTACTCTGTAATTCGATTCGAAAGAAAATGCTTTCGAATTTACATATTATAAAAATCTTTTTCTCTCGTTTCAAATAACACAGTAGACCCCCAGAGCTATTTCATCTGGCAACTATGCTTGTACGGAAACTAGTTACTTTTTCAAGTTAATAAGCAAAGACAAATAACACCAAAGTCGCCAACCCACCAGAACATACTTGTTAACGACATTTATGTACACCAGTGTTTCCATAGTAAAATAAAAAGTGTTAGCACTGTATGCAAAAAACTTTTTGGATTGGGTTCTTATGTGAAACCGAAAGTAGTTGTTAAAAGTGCGTTTTAAATTTAGAAAATTCAGAGAGAAAAGCGTTTTAAAGAGACTAAGTTGCGATCATCGAGACTGTTATTTGAAAAAAGTTTCACTTGTAATGTAAGAAAAAAATGACCTGTTGCGCTAATCGGGGTGTTGTAATAATCGGTGGTTGTGCAAATCGATCTCGTACTGTATATGTACATATGTAGGAATATGTACCATGCACAAACTTGTGTATGTAAATATATAATCAAATTTGATTCTCCGATAGCTGTAGGGTCTATTTTTTCATTTTTAGCCTTTTCCATACATTTTCATGCTAAATAAAAAATTTAGCAGTTTTTAGGTTAAATTTGATGGGAAGTTTTGGGTAAAAGTTGGCAACAGTGGACTGTTCTCACACACGGAAATTTTAATTGAGCAACTTCTGATTTTATCGTAGGGAGGGGATACTATGAGTCAGAACACAATGTAACGAGAATTCATTGCGGTGCGGTTTTTCATACGATTTTGAAGTAAAAACCCGCACTGCGGAACGGCATAAATTTAAAATCTATTTTATTTTCATTGCGAACTTTCCTATTCTCTCAATTTTTGACTCTCTTTCTCTTTCTGATGTTGCCATAGTTTTTGAATAATTGGCGGTGTTCACAACATAAAGCTGCAGGTCCATACCACCCGTTCAATGCGTAGTTGCGTTTTATGCATCTGCCAAAAAGTAGGCTCAAGGTAATTGTATGTGGCAAGTTACAGAACAAAACGCAAAGAACGTGTAGACGCATAGGATGGATAAAGTAAGTTTACTTTCTACTTTTGTATCCGTCGCATGCATCATGCTCTTTTTTATAGCCAAATGTTCGTGTGGTGAATTTAATTTTTCTCTCTTTTTGCATTAAAACAACAAAAATACTTGCGCATAAGACGTATTGCATGTAACTTGAATTTAGAATCGGAGAGAACGTACAGAAATGCATACAACGCATATGCAAAGAACGGATGGTATGGACCTTCAGCTTAAAACATGATTTTGAAGTTCAAAAATGTTTGCCATAAAATATAAAAGCTTAAAAAATATGTCAAATATATCTGCGAATGTATGAAATGTTAATAATTTTTTGTTTTTAGTTACTGCCATTATAAAATATATAACACAAAGAGGAAAAAATGTATGCACAAAAAAATTAATAAAAATTTAAACAAACAATGACAAGAATTGCCGTCGCCGTCTTCCGTTGTATTACACTACGACCACACCAGCAATTTGATGTGTCTTAACACAAGCAATAACGCCGGCAGAATGATGACGTCAGATTGCTTGTGTTCAACAATGTATTTGGAGGTGGTGAACACGTACATATGTATATTCAAATATATTTGCTTTTTATTCACATAAATAATTAAATTGTCAATAATTTTATGCTTTTCGAATTTTAAATTGAACTTTTATTAGTTTTATGTAGTTAAAACTTTTATTTCTGACTTTTACGTTGAAAACATTTTAATATAATTTGTATTTGACAGCATGTGTTAAGAGATTATTGCTCAGCAATGTATTTTAACAGTTGCTGCTGAATATATATTTGAACACATATTCATACGGTCCACACGCTAATATCTTGTGCCGGCAATCGAATTTGACAGTTGCCACGGCAATAATTGCCGAGATTATTGCTCGTGTGGTCGGCATGTTATGTTTATTTTTCTCTCCCGCAACGAGAAATCGCACCGCTCCGCAAACATTGTGTTTAGACTCTATAATGAACAGTGGCAGGGTGGTCAGATTTTTTCCGACACATTTCGCCAAATTGATTTTTTAAATTGCCAAAAAAAAATTTAATATAGTTTTTCTTAATCTATATTTGATAATAAATTTGATTTTATATAACACTTTTTGATGTGTAAACATCTATACGCTAGGGGGTAAAAATCTTTTGACTTTGATTTCTTTGCTGAGATTTCTTTGCTTTTTTTTCACAGCATTGTCAAATCGGTGTGAGCTACATATGTATGAGTGTATTAGTCTGTATTAGTGTATTAACTGATTCTTAACTGAGACTTAAGTTTATTTATATGAAAGGCAATGCTCTATTTCATTCAAGAGAAATTCAAAAAGCACAGAAATTGTGCTTTTTCACGTACTAAAACTACAATACAAATTAGAGGGGGAAAACAATGGGTTTTGAGAAAATCTATTGCAGAAAAGAGTTGCCATATGAATTCAGTTCTATGTGTTAAGATATCTAATAAAATTTTTGTTATAAAAAGTCAAGTTTCGCATTTGAATTGTATATATGTACATAATCAGTATGCCATTGTCGAAAGAGTCACTTTTTGGTATGCTTTTTTCGCTCTATGATCCCGGTGAATGCATCGGTAGATACGTATGTATATATAATTATTTGTATGTACGCATGAATGTATGTATGTATACAAAAACTATGTGGGCAAAATCCAGTTAATTGCAACTTCTATAGGGTCGTCATAATCACTGAAATTATTTGCGTCTTAATTTAATGACATTTATGTGAAGGAACTTAGTTTTAACAACACGAGAAAATACGCCACTCAAAGTATGCCACAATTGTATGGATGTAAAATGTAATTGAAACTTTATTGAAATGTTATTCAAACAAAAATAGCAATTACTATCCGTTTTATTTTAATTTAAAGTTATATATCTGTAAAAACACACAATGGGTGCATTCATAAGACGTAGCTGTTGCGCAACCGTTGAGTTTTTGTCTTAGAAACGCAAAGTTAAGTAGTTCCGCTCCACTCTACAGTGGAGTAATTTTCCATCATACATGCTTTTTGCTACCTATAGTCAACATATTGTGCTTAGACTGTACAGCTGATCGAATAGAGCTTTGCCCTTTATATGCTTTGTTAGGTGGCCTGCCAAGTATTTGTTAAATTTAACATTAGAAATGCGATGAACTAATGAAATAAAGATATAAAATTAAATTATATCCATTAAGCCGTTTCTAAGACGTACATAACGGTTGAGAGCAACAGTTGCTAACAGTTTCACAACTGTTGAGCTCAACAGCTACTTACGTCTTATGAATGCGGCCAATGTGTATGCACATATCGCATCTTTATTGCAACAGAGGCATAAATTAAAAAGGTAGTTTTGCAGAAGTTTTCAATATACATGCAGCTCACTGTATATATAAAAATATTTTATTTTCTCAAGAGGTGCGTTATATGAAATTTTTACACAAGATAGAATATGATATAATGATTTCTTCATAATGTATTAAGTCCAAACAAGTATTTTTATATACACACATGTCTATGTTGCAATAAAGGAGCGATATGTACATATGAAACATAAACAATAACATTTGAGGAACGTACATATCGCTCATATACTCATACAACGTCATAACAAAAAATGTCAGATGTGTACTCGGCATTAGTCTTGCGTACATATCGTCATGTGAGAACTTAAGTGTCCAATATCCAATAGTTTATAATGGCGTATTGGACACTTAAGTTCTCACATGACGATAAGTATATTGTTCATTTACTTGAACAAAGTTAATACTCAACAAGTAAGAGTGCTATATTCGGCTGTGCCGAATCTTATATACCCATTACCAAAGTGCGTTTATGTAGTATAGAGATACATACTCAAGCACATACTTACTTTTATGTACAAAGAAAAAAATAATAATTTTCAAACCCTAGAATCATAATTTTAGATTTTTCTGATTACTTATATCAATCTAGTAGTTCTTAAAAAAATATAGAAAGTGTGTTAAGTGAAAAAAGGAAATTAAAAAAAAAAATGTTTTAATTAGTTACTTTAATGTCTAGAAAAAAAATCATAGTTTCCAACTCTGGAGCTGTGGCTTTTATTTTTATAATTTTCTGTACCAAACTTTTCTTTCCAAAACGTAAAATATATATAATTTATAAAGGAAAAGATAAAAATTAATTGGACTTAGTTACTTTTATATATCAAAAAAGTGTAAGTGTCCCAACCCTGAACTCATCTTTTTTGATTTTTCTGATTTCTTACACCAATCTCTTTCATTTAAGAAGTTAAGAAATGTTTAATTTATAGAAAAAAAGGAAAAATTTGTTTTAGTAACTTACTTTTGTAGAAAAAATTAAAGTTTTCCAACCCTGGAATCGGCCGTTTTAATTTTTTTAATTGTTTTTTTTTTTTTATTTGAAATACCAATTTTATTCGTTATCAAGCATAAAATAATTTTATTTATTAAAAATAGATAAAAATTAGTTTTCGGTAGTTAATTTTTTATATCACAAAGAATCCTCCTTTTTGGTTTTTTTTATTTCTTACACCATCTTTTTTTAAGAATATAAGATATGTTTAATTTATAGTAAAAGAGAAAAAATTTGTTTTAGTAAGTTACTTTTGTATAAAAATAAGATTTCCCAACCCTGGAAACGTCGTTTTAATTTTTTTATTTTTTTTTATTTTGAAATACTGAAGTATAAAATAAGTTTATTTTATAAAAAAAAAATAGTTTTCGGTAGCTAATTTTTTATATCACAAAAAGTGTGGATTTTCCAACCCTGAAATCAAACTTTTTAATTTTCCTGATTTCTTATACTAATCTATTTCTTTTAAGAATATAAGATATCTTTAATTTATAGAGAAAAAGGAAAATTTTGCTTTAGTAAGTTACTTTTGTATAATAAAAGTTAAAGTTTTCCAACCCTGGAAACATCTTTTTAATTCTAGAAGGTTAATCTTTAATTTGAAATACCAATTTTATTCGTACTAAAGTATAAAATAAGTTCATTTAATAAAAAAATAAAAATTAATTTTCGGTAGTTAATTTTTTATATCACAAAAAGTTTCAGTTTCCCAATCCTGGAATCATCCTTTTTGATTTTTCTGATTACTAACATCAATTTCTTTCTTTTAAAAACATTAGATATGTTTAATGCATAGAAAAGAAAGGAAAAATTTGTTTTAGTAAGTTACTTTTGGATAAGAAAAAAAGTTAAAGTTTCCCAACCCTGGAAACATTTTATTAATTTTTTGAAGCTTAATTTTTTATTTGAAATACCAATTTTATTCGTGGTGAAGTATAAAATAAGTTTATTTAATAAAAATAATTAAAAAATTAGTTTACGGTAGTTAATTGTATATATCACAAAAATCGTAGGTTTTCCAACCCTGGAATCACCCTTTTTGTTTTTCTGATTATTTACATCAATCTCTTCCTTTTAAGAACATTCGATATGTTTAAGTTTTAGAAAAAAATTAAAAATTTGTTTTAGTAAGTTACTTTTGTAAAAGAAAAAAGTTAAGGGTTTCCAACCCTGGAAACATCTTATTAATTTTTTGAAGTTTAATTTTTTATTTAAAATACCAATTTTATTCATGGTGAAGTATAAAATAAGTTTATTTAATAAAAATAATTAAAAAATTAGTTTACGGTAGTTAATTGTATATATCACAAAAATCGCAGGTTTTCCAACTCTGGAATCATCCTTTTTTGTTTTTCTGATTTCTTACATCAATCTCCTTCTTTTAAGAGCATTACATATGTTTAGTTTATAGAAAAAAAGGAAAAATTTGTTCTAGTAAGTTACTTTTGCATAACAAAAAAAGTTAAGGTTTTCCAACCCTGGAAACGTATTTTTAATTTTTTTAATTTTTTTTTAATTTTTTTTCAGTTAGAAATACCAATTTTATTCATACTGAAGTATAAAATAAGTTTATTTAATAAACAATTATTAAAAACTAGTTTTCGGTAGTTATTTTGTATGGCAAAATGAAGTTTAAGTCTCCCAGCTCTGAAACCGTCTGCTCGATTTTGCTGATTTTTCAATACCAATCTTATTTCGACAATTTCTGATCCACCAGTCCAAGAACGAAGTCTCTAGCTTTTCTGGGAGCTTCGGAAAACCGATTTCACGTACAGACAGACGGACAGACGGACATCGCTTATTCGTATTCCCTATACATAAGGATCCGGAATATATATACTTTATAGCTCGCTTATTAATATTCTAGAAATTACAAACGGAATGACAAACCTATATATACCCTTTTACCATTTTTTGGTAAAGGGTATAAAAATCGTATAACGCTGTTTTTATGTTTGTTTCCAAAGTTCGTTTTGCCAGGTCTGGATGAATCTAAACTTTATTATTTTTTTTGGCGGAAAAAGTCTTCACTTATTGTTATAAAATGCCCATAAAATAAATGTGATATCGAAAATTTCGGTTGTGCGTGTAGATGGCACTTAGTAGAAACCGGTAAGTTTGTCAACGCGTTACGCGGCAACGATTTTTTGGTTTGTTAAACGTTCAACGCTATACAAATGCAAAAATACACACCACGCTTTTGAAGCTATTTTAGCTGTAAAATTTAAAGCCTTTGCCGGCTATTTTTTTTTTGTCTTGCATTTACGTTGTATTTTTCTTTAAACAATCAATTCATTTTTGTATCCATTGTTTAATAAAAAAACTAATTTGTAATCATTTTTGTGTATGTTATAGTACGTTTCCATATATGTACGTGTTTTGGAGCAGAAAACTTGTTTTGCTCAAAAACCAATGTTTTGCTACATGTTTTCACATAAATTTTTCATATCAGCAAAACACCTCAAATAAGTTGTTTTCCTCCAAAACATGAACAAATTAGTTAATGCAACACTGCGTTGCTGGCTGAAACTTCAAAAACAAGCCGCAATATTCTGACAAAAGATGCCACTAATACAGAATATTAAATTTTTTAAGCAATTGCACAAACCACATCAGATGTATTTATATGCTCTTTATATGTAAATGAGTGAAAAATTTACTAATCTAAATAATAAGGTTTGCGGCCTTGATAATAAAATCAAATTGATTTCCAAAACTCGTTTAACCAAAACACAAAAAAGCATAATGGAAACACTTCCAAGTGTTCTGAGAAAAACAACTTGTTTTGCTCATAGTGGAAACGTACTATTAGCTTATGAATCTGGCAACAATAGCTGTCATTTTGTATACAACGCGTGAAAGTTGAAGAATGTTCAACTTTTTGCGAGGTACGCGCTTCGCGAACTTCTCTATGTAACTATCCTTATGAAAACACACTATTTCAAATTTTTTGACAGACGCGTGTATCGCATTAGCGCTTTGAACGCGTGTTATGTACTTCCACCTTGAGTGAAGAGCAAAATCGTTCAAAATTAAAAATACTAACGAGAAAACAAAACTGTGAAATTGTCAAAATCTGGCAGCTGTGATGTGCAGAGAAAAGTACTTGCTCATGTGTGTAAATATTTGTATGTAAGTAAATGTGCCCTGTCGGAAATTCCGTTAACCTTAAACTCACTTTAAGGCGTAACGTAACCACTAATTACTAATACGGAAATGTTTGATTCCGACATGTATTTATTGATTTAAACAGTTCCCAATTATTTTGGATTCTATAAAATTGTCTCTTAGTTATGTATGAAACTGTTTAACTAAATAAATGCGTGTCTGAATCAAACAGTTCTTCATTAGTAATTAGTGGTTATGCTTTTTTTTGGGCACATGGCACACATGAAATGCCAGATGTAAACTCAGCGTAAGGTACCATCTAAAACAATAACAGCAAAATGTTCACAGTACGAATAGACGAGCAATTTTTATTTCTGAACATAAGCAATAACGTCGGCAGAATGACGTCACAGAAAAGTTTATGTTCAAACTTATTTTAAGGGGTGGCTAGACGTATAATATTAAAACTCAAAATTTAGGTTGTCGTATGCATACAATAGACTTTTTTAAATTATATGGGTTTGATCATTGGTTTGTGTCAAAAACGAGCTACTGAAAGAGTTCGATACAAGTCTACATACAAAGTGCGTGCGCGTTTTAAGTTTTGATTTTTTAATACTTCTACCACAGAGCATATATTTTGTGCTTCTGCTTGATTTTTTGTTGTTGTAATAAACTTACAGCCGTATTCATAAAAATTTTAAACCGCGTTTCAAATATTGTTTAAGCAAAATTCGCTAAAATTGTATTCATAATAGAATTTTAGCTTAAAAAACGGTTTTTAAACCTTGCGTAAATCAGCAAATTTTAAAATTGACTGCCCCCATGTTTAAACCAATTTTTTTTTGTTTACATTTTGAACTTTACCTGTATGTACATATGTGTGTATGTATGTATGTATGTACTTATGTATGAATGTATGTATGCATATGCCAGTGTTATTTAGAAGAAAACAATGTAATTTTTTTTATAGAAACTATTGCCGAAATAACAAATATACTCCAAAGAATATTTAAAAGAAAAGGAGCGATCCAGTTTCCATTCCCAGTCATTGTTTTCTCATTTTATGTGTTAACAAAAATAGTATAATTGTAGAAAATTAACTAGTGATGTACAAACACTCAAAACAAACAAAATAAAGCTCGTTATTCTAGTGCTTCTTTATCTGCAATAAAATAAATAATATAAAAAGCACTTTTAACAAAGATTTGCTGTGAACTTTTTTTTTATTATTTTATTAAATACAAGTTGGAACATATCTTTTATTTTATAGAAACAATATTTTTCTGAAAACCGACAAATAAACAAAATAGACACGAGTACTTTGTGAGTTAACAATCGTTGTTTTGCAGAACTAATATGCAAGTGACAAATAAAGAATACAGTGTTGCCACGATATTTTAAAAAAATTTAGTTAATTGATTTTTAGTTAAAAAACTGATTATGAATACCAATATTTAAAAAACGTTATTTAGCCTTAAAATGTCTTTTAACTAATATGAATTTTAAACCTCAATCAACTTTTTTTTATGAATACGGCTGTTATTATTTCTAGTTTCCCGCCATTATTTTCTATGAAAAAGGTAAATTTTACAGCTTGTGTCCTAACATAATTGCTCAGACTTGTGTTTCAGCAATTATTTCCAAACATGTGTTCGAGCACTAACATTTACGGTTTACACACTAATATTTTGTGCTAGCAACAGATTTTGACAACTGCCAACACAAACATTTCCAAACTTATGTCTCGTGTAATCTCACTGTAATATAAAACTGAAATGAGTTTCAAAGTATGTATCCAAGGCACATCAATCAGGTACCCATGATTCTACAACAAATATTAGAACAGCAATAACCACATGTACTTTGTTGGTATATATTACCATCTTACTCTTCAAAACAGGGTAGCATCGCCAGAGTGTATGTTTCTTATAGGAAATGTCAAACACAATACAAAACTGAATCACCCTCATTCCAGTTGGCGATATCGACGTCACTTTAAAACAATACCAAAAAATTGGAGCTGGAGCAACTGACAATCTATTTCCGTCCTCTAAGGTCTAGAAAATAGCATAAACCTGCCAACAGGAAGGAGTCAGTTGTTTTCGACAACGGGTACACAAGCTCCAATTTTTGGTATTGTTTTAAAGTGACGTCGATGTCGCCAACTGGAATATTTGTTAGGTGTTTATGGATACTAAAAAATAAAAGTATGTTCTTAGGCTTATACCTACACAATCCAAATTTGACATTTGGCTTGGTATAATGACATGAGTCACCTGGTGTAGTGCTGCCACCTAATAAATGCGCCTTGTATATATCTGAGAATAAATTTTTTGGCTCTCACCAAATTCGATTATGTACTCAACTTAAGAATTAATTTTGGATTTGTTCTGGATGACGTTGCAGTTAGCTTTTAGTCAGTATAAGAAAAGTTAACTGTAAGCAAAGCATATTTATATAAAGTATATGCAGGTCTACAACAACTAAGAAAATACAAAAACAATACACGTTTTGTTTGTGTACAAATAATGTCAAAAACAGATGAATAGAATCAGACCTGGGTAACTTGTGTTGATTTTCCACAAGCACTAAATGAAAAACAAGAATTTTTGTGCAAATTTAAATTTGATGAATATAGTGCACTATTTTTTGCACAAAAATTCAATCTCTTAAAAAGTAATGCATTAATATTGCATTAGCAGCTAATCGAATGGCCGAAAAAAAATATTTTGCATTATCACATATTGCAGTAGAATTAGATAAAATATAACCATTTTTTTATCAGTTAGCACAAGTAAATAATTAAAATATACACTAAAGTTCACATTGGGGGCACCTATATACCTCCAAGATCAAATGTTTTGAGATTTTCTAAAAAATTTAAAATCATTAAAACAGTTATATCTTGAAAAATTGTGATTTTATAACCGAAAAATACTACTGCTTGGAACAATTTCAACGAATTCTTTTCTTTCTCTTAAAAATTCTAAAAATGCTATAAGATTTTTCGTCTTAGATGTTTTTATGTATGTATGTACATGTTCACGTTCTATCTGATTCTATTGCGCACTATATGATTCAGTTATAATGCAATAATATTCATCATAATGCATTACTTTGAGGAGATTCTACTTTAGTGCAAAAAATATTGCAATAAAAACATAGGGGATAGTGCCAACGCAATCTGCATTTGAATTGATTTGGTTTAGTGTTGCGAAAATGTTCAATGTATTTACATATTTAATGCCATAGTCCCACATCTGCATACAACAAAAAGGAAATGTATGGATAGAGAAATTCAAAGTAAATTTATTAATTGATAAACCTTTAATACGTTAAATAAGTATAATAAAATATATATTTTAATTATTATTTTTAAATGTTTTGCACACCTTTTTTAAGGAAAAATTTATTTAAACTTTTTCACACTTTTTTCTCTACACACAATTGTGTATAACAAACCAAAACAAATCAAAATGGCGTATGAAAATTGTAAACAACTTTTGGCAGTCACGCATTTCCACTAAACGAGAAAAAAATTAATCACCTGATGACTTGCATGTACTTTATATAAATTTACTTTGACTGTAAGTTAATTATTTTTGTAGTCAACCACACATTCTCCGACAGGGTAGATATGCACATGTAAATGCATATAGTCATAACTCAAAAAGAAATAGTTTTGCAAAAAAATTTGTTTTACATTTTAAATTTACATACAGACCATTGAAGACAGGTATTAAAAGCTTTCTGCTCTCAACAATTGAGTGTGCAATGATCATAACTTTTGCACAAGATAAAATACAATATGACGAATTATTATGCATTATTAATTTAAAAAGTGAATTTTTGAAATAAGATGATGTTGCCACAAAGCAGCCATATTTACATGTGTATGTATGTACATATCGCTCATTTACTTCAACAAGTCATAACTCAAAAAATTTGTTTTTTGAGTTAATAATGCAGAATAATGCAGCATTTCGTAGTTTACCTTGTGTAAAAATTTCATATAAATAGCTTTTACCGTCACCTCCTGAGAGAAGAATATTTTTTCGTTTCTTCATTGAGTTGTGTGCAAATTGAAAACTTAAAATTCGTTTTCTGCAAAACTGTTTTTTTCGAGTTGTGACACTATTGAAGTAAATAAGCGATATGTATGTATGTATGTAAGTAGAATTTTCTACATGTCTAACAAACCAGAATATACATTGTAAGTGACAATTGCAAAACCTCAAACCAAAACGTTGTTAACATTCGCTGATGGCGGTAGTGTGTGCTTTATTTATTTTGGGTGGTGTGAGAAAAACAGTGAAAAAATAAATTGAAAATAAATAAATACGCAAAATTAAAATGCAATTAAAAGAACAATTTAAAATAAGCCAGCTAAATAAATAATTAACATTTATGTATCTAAATAAATAAAATTGTGTACTTCTATCATTGAAATTACGAACTAAAAATATTTTTTATAAAATAAACTTTGTTTTTATAAAATGTCAATATGAGGATGGTAAGTAAGAGAGATTCGAGTGTACACAGTTACATACATACATATGTACATATGATGCATGTATGGATGTTTGTGTGGTATTTATATAAAGTTTAATTGTGTAACTTTGTATTTTATACTAGGGTTATCTCTTTCTTATTTACGTTTAAGATGCGCCTGAGCAGCACTGTAGTATGTGTAATAGTAGTAGTATTCGTAATAGTACCGTTAACTTCTACCAATTCATATTAATTTTTATATGAGAGTTGTGTGTGTGTGTGTATGTGTTTGAGCATGACTTCCGTTTGTTTACAAACAAATGTGAGTCCTTTGATAAAATACGAATTGGGGGTAAATTGAAAAAACGTAGAAACATTAGATTTTTTTTCTTGAGTTCTCATGACTGTTTTAATTGTGAATTGGATATTGCGCATGTTGTGTTGATGAGAACTGATGAATTTCTCACGAGTTTAAAGTTCATTGCCATTTTTGTAATACCTATTTTATTTGTTTATGTTTGCTTGGACTTTAAAAAGAGTAAAAATAATCTAAAAAAATATAAAATTTCCTGGGCAAATATACTCTGGTGTTTATTACACACATGTTTGAAAATTTTGTAATAAGGCATAAAATTGTTTGTAAATTCAATAAGAACATACATACGTATGCATGTATGTACCTAAGTATGTACATATGTAGGTATAGTTTATAGGTATGCAGTCGCTGCGATTTAGAGATGAACGCAATATTTTCAGGCCGGGATATTCCAAAAAGAAAACTATTTAGTAAAAACTTATGAGGGTTGCTTACTTTTTGAAAGTCAATAAAGTGCGACTGGCCGAAAATTTATTCTAGAAATTGTTCGAAATTCATGATGTCTTTTAAAAACAAATCGCTTTAAAATAATAATTTCTAAATAATGTCTTCGGAAAATGTTGATACCAAGTTTGTATTTTCTCAAACGTCGATCGATTGTGTAGAATAGTGAGTTCGATCCTTAAGGGGATAATTTTGTCAATTATTCAGCTAAGTCGACCCAATTTTAAAAAGATAATTCAATATTTTTTATAATTTTTTGTGTTTTTGAAAGTTAAAATATTATACATGTCGCTCATTTACTAAAACGACGTCATGGCTAAAGAAAAAAGTTTGCCAAAAAACGAGTTTAAAGCTTTCAATTTACACACAAGTTAATAGAAAAAGAAAATTTTATTTTTCTCTCTAGAGTTGAATATATAAGCTATTTGTGGGAAATTTCTACACAATGTGAATACTCTGCATTTTTTTGAGCTATGACATTGTTCAAGTAAATATATATGTACATAATGTCGAAGTTACAGAAACATTAGAATGTTTTAAAGAAGGAACTATTTACGCTAATTTTGTATAGGCATTTCCACAGGAATGAACTGTTTGTCACGTGTGACACCAAAAAAATATGCTGTTTTTTTTTACTTATTTTTAGGGTTCCGTACACCAAAGGTGAAAAGGAAACCTATTGTTTTCGCTACGCTGTCCGTCTGTCCGTCACACGGCATTTTCTCAGGAACCGTAAGAGCTACGGACCTGAAATTTGGACACAGTATGTAGAACCTTGGCCGCTACAACAACAAATACATGAGTATTAAAAATTAAAGGGCGTTCCAAAACGAGCAACGAAAAATGTTAAAATCCCATGTAATGTACATACAATTATATGAACATATGCATATTGAAACTTGAAATTTGTAAAATTAGTGTATTTTTATACAGACTACAACAATTAACACTAAAATTTAAAAAAATTAAAATTAAAGGGTGGTCCATCAGTTAGTGCAATTTTGACTATGTAATTTTGACAATTTGCTATATCTTGGAAACCGTAAGAGGCAAACACTTGAAATTTTCAAAAACGGTAAAACTAAAAAAACCGAAAATTATAAAATCGCCAAACCAAAAAAAAAAAATTGCCAAAAATTAAAAAAAAAATCGCCAAAACGAACAAAATCACCAAAAATTAAAAAAAAAATTCAAGCACTAAAATAAATCGCCGAATTCGAAAAAATCGCCTAAATGAAAAAAAACGCCAAAATGAAAAAAAAAACGCCAAAAATCGAATAAAATCGCCAAAACGCAAAAATGTCGCCAAAACTAAAAAAAATTTAAATAAAAAAAATCGCAAAAATGAAAAAAAATCGACAAAAATAAAAAAATCGCCAAAATGAAAAAAACGCCAAAAACCGAAAAAAATCGCCAAAACAAGAAAATAAAGTGTCAAAACTAAAAAAAGAGCCAAAACTTAAAAAAATCGCCAAAACCGAAAAAACGCAAAAACCGCCAAAACAAAAAAACCGAAAAGACCCCAAAAACGAAAAAAAATGCCAAAACTATATATTATATAGGATGAAGTTTGTATTAAATTACATATCTAGTGTTCGTACGGAACCCTTCGTGCGCGAGTCAGAGTCGCACTTTACTGAATTTTTTTATTTATATATTTGTGTAGACCGTCAGCAGCTCTACATTACGTAAAATGTTAAGAAAAATCGAGTAACATTGTTCTGAAATACTAGCTTAATTAATTGTTTGTTGTTGCACGCGACAAAAGGGTAGATTTTCCCATCGAAATTTTCCTAGGAAGCTTGTACACTTTAATCAAGTACAATAATTGTATTTTTTTTTTTTGGGATTTCCACAATCAGGGTCATTACAATTATATCAAATTAATTTATTATACACATCTTGCAATGAATATAGCAAAAGTTGTACACATTAGCCCAATTCGCGTAGCATGTGCAAAATGGTATAGTACATATGTATATTGATACTCACCACTTAACAATTATTCCACTAATAATCAATATACTATACCATTTTGCACATGCTACGATGCAAGACCATTTGCACAAGATTGTGAATTGACCTATTGTTTATTTGTTGACCAGAAATGTAGAAAACAAAAGCTATGTAACCAAGAATTGCTAAAAATTAAAATAACTCGTTTCATGCTCGTAATTTCTACATAAATATACATACATACATTAACATTTATATCTACGAATTTGACTTATAAAAAATTTAACTTCTATAATAGATATCTGTACACTAATAGATATCTATTTGTAGAAATTACGGCATAAATTGTAAAAATATTATACAACTTTAACCTTTAGAAAAATCATACACTTGCATATACACAAACTATGAACATTCATATGCACATATTCATATATTTTGCATTTAAATTGTCTTTCACCCTTATTTGCATACATAAATAAAAAACAAAATAACTGCAAATATTGTGAAATATATTTACATACATACATACGCACAAAATATTCATACATACATATGTATGTATGTTCATATGTATACTTACACAATTTAGTTTTATTTCCAAGCGTATTTCAAAATATTACGTCTGATTTTGTAATATTAGGCTCTTGTAATTGTGAATTTTCCACAATCTTTGAATTACATCACTAACATATTGTAAACATGATATCACTACGAAATATACGCCTCCACGAAAAAATAAATCTAAAATAGTGCATCTCTCGATAATATAAAAACTGTGTTGTCTTTTATTCACGATTTTAAAAGCTTTTTCATATGCATGTTTGAAAGAAAATGTCATAAATATTTTTGTAATTATCAATGGTTATTGAAACAACAAATACACAAGTTAATGAAAAACATTTGGAGGGGAAAGTAGGGTAGAAATTAATTGCATCTAAACTAGAGATGGGCGCGTGTCGAATTTTTTCAAACGCGAAATGACCCGAAAACGAATACCAAACTGTGATGCCAACTTTATTGGTACATCAAAATTAAAAACAGCACTAAAAAGCGTAATTTTGATATCTAAAAAGTGTAAAAAGCTCTAACGTGAAAAACGAGTGAAGACTCAAACGAGTGAAGTTTAATAATGTTTAATATTTTCTAAGCTATTCTCTATTTCGGCAATACATAGTATCATCTTTAATGAAATATATCAGACGAAAAATGTATGCTTTACACAGAAAAAATAAATACACCAAGTTTTTATTATAGTAATTTTAAGAAATACATAAATTTCATAAAAGCACTACTTAGTGCTTTTTCTTAGTTTAGCACTAACGCTCAAAATTTGGTGTTTTGAGTCTTGAAAAAGCACTAAAAGTAAAGTCAAAACCACCAAGTTGGCATCGCTGATACTCAAATGTCCAACACGTACGAAGCTCGCAAGCAAAAAAATTTCCCAACACGACACGGTACAACACGCGCGAAATCAAATTGAATAACAAAAAATATTTTATTTTATATTTTCCAAAAAAATTAATAGCTATGGGCCAGTGGCAAAAATTAAAAATATAAAATAATAGCAACAAACCAAAAAGTTTGTCTTAAATAGAGCAAAAAATAAGCAAATTTATTAACATGTGAATAATTAGTAAAGAACAAACGCCAATGACAAAACTGCTGTAAATTTAGAGATGGTACAATTGAGCTTTCATTAAAAAAAAGCTTTTACCAAATTGCAATACGATGAATCAAAGCAATTCATATATTCCATTTGCACTGAAAAGCTGAGATCACACAATTTGCATGAAACACAAAGAACGCTGTTGATGAAGGTGTTGCTACCTGGAACAGCTAGTTGTTCCATTCTGCTAGTGTTTGTCAGAATATTTACAATTCACTTTGGTGTTATTTGCTCATTAATAATAAGCACATGTAATTTGGCTTGCAGAACGATACGAACTTTATTTAGCCTATTTTTTATGTTCAAACTACCTGAGCCCGGCAAACGTTGTCTTACCCTCAATTAATTATTTTTTTATATCCGTTTGTTTTGTTTACTTACGCTAATCTATATCTGATTAAAATTTCATCAACATTGGTTGGATATTATCGGAGAGGCAGTAATTTTCCCTATGTCGAGCGGTAAGATAGACTGGTGGAGGAATGAAGGGAGAACAATATATTCCCGTTAAAATGGCTTTGTTTTTATTTTGAATACGGACACTATTGCTTTAATAGATCTCTTCTAAGACGATAATTCATATTTTCTGAGTATAGGATGCTTAGCTACGCTGGACCTTTTCCTAAGCACTTCAATGGGACCTTGCATAGCCTGTGTACGTTAGGAGGGTCCATTTTTCATTTTGATGAAAAATTTTTTTTTAATCGAACTAGGTAATCTCTCTCTTACAAACATATAAACATACAAACTTTTCAGTTTAGGTAAATATATATGTTTCTTTAATATCAGAACTTTAATCTTAACTCGCTAATTTTTATTTAAAATTAAATTTTATTCAAATACGATTTAATTTTTCCGTGGTTAATTAAAGTTCTTATTAAATTAGGTTGAAAGTACGGCAGCACTGCAAAATTTCAAAATATTATGGAAAGCTTTCCAAGGAACAGCTGTTTGACGTAAACAAAAAAGTTAGGTTATCAACATATAGAAAATTAAAATTGCATAAAACTCATTTTATGAAAACAAAAGAACATCATAATTAATTTTTCTATTACTTTATTCCATGATATGATACTTTGTATTGTATATGTTACATATTTATGAAATTTAAACGAAATTCTTTTTAATACGACCACATGATGTTTTCAACCCGACCACATGATGTTCGTGTGTATGTTTTCAATAAACACAGACACGCAAAAAACATATGGTACGCTCATAAAACTTAAGTAGTATTTAATTACACAAGGTTGGACATTTAATTAATCAGGTCTATTCGAGAATACGCGCTTCACTTCTTCATCGTCGAACGTTCACTTTCGACAGTTCGACGTCGACAGATTCTAAAATACGTGCGAAGAAATATCGTTTTCAGTAATCGATATTATGTTATCTCTTATAAAAACATCAACCACATTGAAAACAGCTGACTTGTATCCAGAAAAAGTTGAAAACAAAAAGGGATTTAAGAAGTAATTTAAATAAATAATTAATAAAAAATTTAACAGTACTAGTGCTAAGTAACATAAAAAAACAATAAACAGTAAAAGTAAAATTAGTTACTTCTTTTATTTGTTTTAAAAACGTGTTTACATCTTTGAAGAATTTAAGAAAACTTAATTGTCTTGTAGAGCCTGGCCGAACGCCATTAAAGCTTAATTAACAGTGGTAGACACCATATAAACACTTCGTATCTCTTTTTTCTTTATTTATTTAAACTTAACGCGCTAAAATTGGCGTCGAACGAATATGACATTGATCATGGTGACGAAGTATTGTAGAATACCTCCAAAGTGAAAGAAAACATATGTTTTCTATCACTCATCTCCAACGTAGTATTTTAGAATAGCAAAAAGTGAAAGATGCGCGTATTTGTGGTGAAAGTGACTTCCCGAATAGACCTGATTATTTAAATATGCACTCAAAAACACAATTTCGTATTTAATTAGACGCAATTTACACTGTGCCTTTTCTGCTTGCCAGTGCAGGCAGGCTTTTTTAGTTTGTTGGTGAGAGGGGGTGAGAAGCTTGCGGGGTAGAACAAAAGGCACAAAATGAAAATTCGAGGGGATTTATGACATTTCTCTTTGCATTTTTCGTACTCTCAGCATTAAACGTGTATATAAATCAGTGTTGCCAGTGAAATTTCGAGAAAGATACATTTTAGTTTCCAGAAAGACACATTTTTTCTCAATAAGATACATTTTAAAAAAAAATTTAAAATCCAATTTTAACGTTTAACATTTATTAACACTAGCATAGCATGAAAGTTTATAACATAATAACTCTAGTTGTTCTAAGAAACTTTGGGTAAAGGTTCCCTGATGATCTGCATTAGCAACAGTGAAATGCGCATAGGATCCAGCTAAACCCTTCACTAATCAATTTCAATGTAATTTTTTTTAATAAAAAAATATTTTACTTAATGAGTAAAATATTAATTTGGGATTATTAGTGCGTTTAAAAAGTTTTAAACTTAAAAATTAATGTTATAAATAAATGTTATAAAAAGCAACAAAAAAAAATACAGCAACAAATACACGTATTTCTCACGATATTTATTTTATTTGGAATAAATTTATTAGACAGTCTGTGAGTTAAAACCTAAATTTATCAAACTTGCAATGTGAACGCAAAATCAGCTGTCTATGGTTTTTTACGTTAAACCCAGGGGCCTAATTCCTGCACTCGTGATCGGAATTGCATTCGAATAGAAATTAATTTCTCTGGCAAGAAATTTTCTGATGATGTCACTCGTTACCAAGCGAATCGAGTTTTTGTTTCAGTGTTGGAAAAAGGCAAATATATTTATATATAAATTTATTTCACAACACTGAATAAATTGTAAGCAAAATCATATGTTTGTATATATGTTTGTGTGCAAAAATATATGTATGTACACACGTATATGCAGAAAAAAGAAACGAATATACATAAATGTTATTTTCATTTTAATTTAATTAATACTTTAATAATAATAAATTAGTGTAAGGTTAGAGAATAGAGCACTAGCCACATTTTCGATTCTTTTATTGGTTGACCAGGAGCAGTTGATTTGTTATTTAGATGCTCCCAGAGTTGTTTAATTTTTTTTATTTTCCCCGACAACTCTTATGCCGGCCATACACTACACAAGTTCAGTGCTCAAGTCTGGCATTGTACAGTGCGTTTGTGTAGTGTATGGGGGCGGTTTTGCTATTTACGCAGTGAACTGAGTAAATATCAAAACGATTTTGATATTTGCTCAAGTTTGAAAACTGTACAGTGAACTTGTGTAGTGTATGTTGCAAACGCTCAGTTTTGTCGTGATTTTTTAAGAGTTAAAAACAAAAAATGAGCGCAGAAAAAATATTCTGGACAGAGTTCCTAGAATTATACAAAGAATCGCCTGCATTATGGCGCATTAAAAGCAATAGAATTATGAAAATCGAAGCCTACGAAAAATTAATTAATAAACTAAAGGAAAAATACCCCGATGCAGATAGAGAAATGGCTGTTAAAAAGATTAACGCATTTAGGATTTAGGCTGTTTTTATTGCCACAGCAATTAATAAAATAGAGCAGTATTTGCACATGTTGTCTTCTTCACTTATAGCTTTAAAATAAAAACTGCACAGTTTACTTGTATAGTGTGTGTCACAAGCTTAGTTTACGCAGTGCCAGACTTGAGCACTGAACTTGTGTAGTGTATGGCCGGCATTAGGCAAAATATTATTTGCAAATTCAGTGTGTTTTGTTATATTTTGTTAATTTGTATTTTTTTTATACGTACATTTGTGCATTCATTCATTTATAAAAAAATAAGTCAAATATTGAACATACATTTTCTTTTTCTTCGCTTTTTCTATGTTAAACATGATTTCGAATGCCTTTTTGCTTGCGAGTAAAAACACGAACGGTTGCATTCGAATGTATGCACGTTACCGAATGCTGTCATTAGAAATTTCGGCACATTCGAGTAATAACTCGCTCGCAATCGAATGCGGGAATTAGACCCCAGGTTTTAACTTTAGGTGTGAAAACACTGTAAAGATCGTTATTGTTTTCTTCTAAAATTTCATCTTAACATATGTACATATACAAGAATAAGCAAACGGCAGAAGAACTTAGAAAACTTAACAACAAAATACATGTTATTTTTGTATTAAGTTGTCACTGTTAACGAAATTGATAACTTTAACAAACTTTGTCAGAGACAGAAAGTTTAATATTTTATTTCTGTAAATTTTGCGTAGAGATTCAAAAGATACGAAAAATTTCAGGATTATACATGGTACGTCAAGTTATCAAAAGATACGAAAAATGTATCTTTCGTATCCTAATGGCATCACTGATATAAATGCTAAAAAGGCATGCATAAAAAAGGCTTAATGTAAATGTGTGTGACTTTTCGTAGGGGGTTTAAAATAAAATTTTCAATACAAGGCAGGCTAAAAAGGCATAGTGTGAAATGGCTCTTAGAACTTAAAAATAATTATAGTGTTTTTACTAGAGTTGTGCACCTCATGAATGAACTAGTTCAATTGAACGATTCACCTCACTGAGCGCTGTGAGCCGGTCAATCCACTGAGCGCTTTCAGCTCAGTACTGAGTGGTTTCTTGATTTGTATCGAACTCTTTCAGTAGCTCGTTTTAGACACAAACCTATAATCAAACCCATTTAAACTACATGTAGACTTTAGACTCGATACAAGTCTAGTAGACTTCCATCAAACTCTTTCAGCAGCTCGTTTTAGACACAAATCTACGTATTTTAGGTGTGTTTGATAAAAGGTTTGTGTCTAAAACGACCTAATGAAAGAGTTCGATACAAGTCTTTTGGTTTTTAGTAATTTTCTTTTGTCGCACAAGTACATAAAAAAAATTTATATATGTATTGTGATAATATTAAAATATCTGAAACCTTAAATAATTTTAATTTTGATTGTACATACATATGTACATAACATAACATAACAAATTCCACTCATTAAACGATGTACTCGTATTTTAGTTTTATTTATTTTTTATACTTCATCTGCCTTGTTTTGTAATGTATAACCACACACACACTCACTGTATAAATCGGTCACTTTTTATGCTTCTGTTTTCGCTCTCTCTTTATGCTTGATAAAATGTTTCACTACAAATGAACTGAGCCAACTGAATGAAATACTTCAGTAAAGTGAGCTGAGCTGAAAAGAGCGGTCACTCAACAGAGCTGATAAGCACAACTCTAGTTTTTACCAAGTCAAGAAATGGGCATAAGAGACACATACACTATCAATAAATTTGCTGGTCTTGCTTGTTTGACGATATAAATTACGAATGTTAAATTTTTCCTTTATTAAAATTCATTTATATATATTTTACTCCTAAAATCATTTCGTGTAACGGCCCGAGCTCGCACGAAACCAGGTTATCTGTCACAAACACTTCGTGTTGGGTCGTGCGTGTTCCTGTCACGAAAAAAAAATCACCATACGCGCCGCCCATCTCTTATCGAAACGAATGCGATTTAAAATAGAAATATTATAAGCTGAATATACATTATATTTACATTTATATTTAAATCATATTAATAGAGAAAACATTACCTTAAAAAATACATACTCGTACATAGATATTTAGTTTAAAAATTAAATTGCACAGTGCCATATATGTATGTATATATATCTACATATGTATGTATGTAAGTTTAACACACGTGGCGGGAATTGTAGCTAAAATTGCTAATATGTTAGCTAACTTTTTTAAAACGTCGACTTTTCCAGGTACTGGTTTTTTTATACAAAACTAATTTATAAATAACAGTTAGTACTTTGTCCCAAATCACACTGTGCAAGTCTTATTGCTAAGCTGATTAGTTTCAGGGAGAGTGAGACTAGGGGAACAGCAACTTTTCTTTTCCCCCCGTCTCTCTCCTAATAAACTAATCAGCTTAGCAATAGTGTAAATAGGGACTTTGTGGTGGTAAATTTGAGCTTTCATTACAAAAAATCTACCAGCAAATTGTGATACGATGAAGCAACAGCTAGTTGTTCCGCTCTGCTAGTGCATCTATGCATGTGTATCAAGACATGTTGCTGAGCAAAGAAAGAAAATTTCAGTTCACTTAATTCTAAACACAGGTCACCTTGTGTTACCTGGGAAGGAGAACAGGCCTGCGAACAGGGCACAAAAGGTGTAGGGATACACATATGTAAAGGGTCCGCCAGATAACTTTATTTTTTGAAAATGCTATAAAAAAAGTACTGAAGCTTCGGCTGTGTGGCACGTAGCGCCGTCCTGTTGAAACCAAATGTTGCCAATATCCTCCTCTTCAATTTTTGTGAACAAAAATTTGTTCAAAATGGCCCGATAACGATCGCCATTGTTACAGGCCACTCCTTGCTCAATGGCCCTGTTATGCCTCTGGACCAAAATCCGCACCAAACAGTGACTCGTTTTGAGTGCGTCGGCTTTTCAATGTATGCGTGCGAGTTTTCTGTGCCCCAAATGCGACATTTTGCTTGTTTACATACCCGCCAAGATCAAAATGAGCTTCATCTGAAATGATGATTTTTTTTTGGCAAAATCGGCAGCTTCTGTAAGTCGATCGCATGCCCACTTAGCGAAGCGAAAACGCATTGGATGGTCAGTTGGCTCATTCAGCGGAAGGATAAAACTAATTATCTGTCAAATCAGACATGAGCTAAGTGTTACCATTCACGAAATAAGCACTAGTTGAAAAAAAAACCTTAGATGACGGACCCTTTACTACATACATATATCTAAGCTTAATTCTTTTGAAGCTCAGTGATTGCGGGTTTTTGTTAATATACAGGTTAAAGCGCCTCTGTTGTTCAGTAGGCGAACTATTTCTAACTTGTGTACCTCTCTCTTTAGTTACAGACTTCACTTCACATTGTGGCTTAAAATAAAAAATGGTAATAAGTCCGCTCTCTTCTAAAAATATTTAGATAAAATACGGGCCTGTTCTGAAAATCACGGTGATTTTAAAAACACTATTAATAGCTGAGTTTTTAGTGGGTTTTTATTGCTTTTTTTTAAGTTTTTGTAATGTATAATAGAATAATTTTATTCCAACTTACATCGCTATAAATCGTGAAATTTACAAAAGCTATGATTTAGCTTTTGTTAATTTTTTTTCAAATCACTATTTGACATGTCGTTATTTGCAGAACAGGCCTAATAAATAGCTATTAAGATAAGATTAATAATAAGAACCTTGTTTCAAGGCAAGCTACAGCAACGCTCGTGTGTGAAAAAATTCTTTCGAATCACGTACGTTTTATAAGTAGAGTAATCTAGAATTTTATTTATAGTATCATACTATCTCTTAGACCGACATCCCACTATCGGCGTAATGTACCGATTTTCATCGGCTCATAAGTCATAAGTAATAAAAAAATGTAATTACTTCTCAATTAGAAAATTATAATGTCGTGAGCATTAAATTTTTTTTCCTATTCATTATAAAATTTCATGTTTTAGTTATAGTAATATCTACTCTTTTGTACTACTATATAAGCTCGATCCCATGCGACCCGGATAATTTGGGTTCCGACTGTGTTATATAATTTTTCCCCCCAAAAAAATATAATTTTTAGCCATTTTAGATGAACACAGTTTTCATGGAAAACGGTTAAATTAAATTTTTGATAAAGCTAAATAATTCTCTTACAATGCCAATTGTCAGATGCATAAACTTCGCACATCTAACAATATTAAAATGCCTGAGAAATATCTAGCAATAATTTTACATGAGTTAACACGATTGTAGGATGTCTTGTCAGTCTGTTAGTCTTGCATTGGACTGAACTGATAATGCTTTTTCTGGCAATGATGTCAGACAGAAATTGCCAGTTCATGTAAAAATTTTTTTGCACATTTTACTGACAATGTTAAAAGATCTAAGAACCGTCTGTACATTGCATGTATTGCAATACAAAACGAAGAAGACACTGTGTCTACACTGTGTGGTCACATTATATCGCTCATTTACTTCAATAGTGGCACAACTCAAAAAACCAGTATAGCAGAAAACGCGTTTTAAGTTTTCAGTTTACATACAACTTATGGAGAAATGAAAAAAAATTCTGCTCTCAGGAGGTGATGGTACAAGCTATTTATATGAAATTTATACACAAGATAAATTACGAAATGCCGCATCTTTCTGCACTTTTAAATCAAAAAACTCGTTTTTTGATTTATGCCAATATTGAAGTAAATGAGCGATATGTACTTGGCTTGGTTTTAAATAAAGCAAGTAATTGTGAGGTTAAAAATAAATTAAATTTGTAAGATAAATTAAATTAAAATGGATTTAATAGATTAAAAACTGAAAGTGAAATTTGTTTACCTTTATAGGTTATGTCAAATGCACAAAATATACCAATGTGTAAACACAAAAATTATAAACTGTATGTACGAGCAAAACCCAGATTTTGACATACACCGAAAATATAATGTGTATGAAAAGGTGACAATCCATAAGGCAAATACATATAATGTGTTTAGTTTCTCTATGCATGAATTTCTTTTACATAGGGTCTACACCTAACATAATATGTAAGATAAGAGCGTCAAATTCAATCGCAGAGCGAATCATGTTACGTGTAGACTTCACATTAGTGTTATCTCAATCTTATAAGATTTTTTATAAGAGCGTTGTTATAAGAAATCCTATAACAACAATCCTATGAGATGAAGTGTCAAAAAACACACGTATTTGAAAGTAAATTAGTATGCATGTGTGAGTGTTTATTAAAATAAATGAAAAACAATGATTTGGACCACATTTCTGGGATTTTGTATGTTTAAATGTGCTTAATTGATTCATAAATTAAATTTTGTGTGAAAATGCGAAAATAAAATAACTAATTATACAAAAATAAAACATGTTAACTCGATGAGAATTTGCATTAAATGAAATGTTATAAGAAAACTGAAATTACGTGTTCCTGTTGTATGAGATGAAGAGAAATATCGGCATTTTATTTTTGTTATTCTGCCGACGTTCTCTCAAATATTATGTCAGAGTTAATCGAAGTTGTAGACGCTATGTTATTTAAAAATATGTGAATTTTAAGAGAATAACAATCTAATCATCAAATTAGGCGAAAAATCAATAAGACATTCTGAATCGAAAAAAAATCGTTATGAAATTTAATATTGTAGTGTGGCAACCCAAAATTGCGTCATTTTCTTTTGAGTGCAGTCAGTAGTACCATATTGTAAGATTTAAGCCAAAATAAAAATTTCTTACGTTGATCATGCAAGAAGTGTGTTCATCAACCGCAGGTTTGAGTCTGAACTAAAGCTTTCGTTTTAATTTTTCAAACTACAGATAGCGCTGTAAAACTTGCGTAGAGATGTTTGTATATTTTTATTTTAATGTTATTTGCAATTTTTCAATAAAATTTAATTAAATTTAAATTCTATATCTAAATTTAAGAAACATATTTGATATTCCTTATGAAATTAATTCAAATTTGTTGTAATGGATTTGGAATAAATTTATTTAAATGTTAATAGTTATAGTTACATTATTTGTAAGAAATTTTCAATCATTTTATACTTTCGAATCTATCGTTCTTCGCATTTAGATGAACAGGCCCTAATACTTTATTTAAATACAACGATATTATGCAGCAACTAATTGCATGAAAAAAATTCTTAATGTAAATTAGGTAAAACACTGCTTATTAAAAAAAAGTAAAATGATTTAAATTTAAGAAGTTTATTATATGATATATTGTCATAGACAATAGGTTTGTTCATTTCCTAAAAATTGTTGCTGTAAAGTGTTCATTAACTCAAGAAATTTGCAAGGAGAGAGTGTGAAAAGAGAGAAAAAATGGAGAGACAAAAAATTCTTACAAATTATTACTAGCAAAATTTTTAATTTTTTTTTTTTGCAACCGAAACAATTTCTTGTGTTTAAATTTTAATGAAAATCTTTGTGCTCACTTTTTTTATCACTGTACTTCAAATTCTCTCACCAATACAGCTGAAAAACATTTTTGGGTTTCCCTGTTTTAAAGATAAATTATATTGAATTAGTAAGTCAAAAATTTAAGTTTAAATTTAACTAAAATTTTAACATATAACTCAAAATTAAAATTTAACTTAACTTTTTGCTAATTAAAGTTTGAATTTTGTAATTTTTAATTCCCAGACATTTATTAGTTTTGTGTTATTCAATTAATGACTTTCGAGACAACTTGTATTAAAAACAAGAAAATTTGTTTTTGCTTTCAACATATATATGTATCGCTCGAAAAATTCTTCTAAAAAATAATAATAACAATAATACTTTAATACTTGCGAACAAATTGTTTAAGAAAACTTACTTGCACTGATGAGGCATGAATATGCATTTCAAATGTATTAATTGCTTCTCCAGACGTCACTAAACGTTGATAACACAAATTTATTTTTGTTATGCAGAAATACAGGACAGTCATTGAGTGACGCATCCATTCAATATTGCCTTTTGTAAGGTAGGAAGTCGCAACAGTTATTTCGTGCAAAAAAATAGTACGTACAAATCCAAATTGAGAAATCTTGCATGAAATCTTTTAGACTTTTTAAAAGTAAAAAAATTTTACTTCAATTAGTGCCCTATTAATAGGGGATTCAAAATGGCCTTGGCAATTACACTGTACACTGTAATTACTCTGACATATCTAATAGATTTTTTCGGCAATTATTTTTGTATAATATTTTACCTACACGGAGAAAATTTAGAGGGTTACAATGTTCCACAAAAAATTTCTTATCGGGACGTTACATAACATTCCTGTACTCATAATGCAATGACTTTGTGGTTCTATGTCGATTCACCATAATTGTATGCAAAAGGGAACTAACTGTAACAAAATTTCTTTTGTCACGTACTGATAACATTTGGCAGATTGCTTTAGATTGTCTAGAACCAGTGATACACTTTGCACTAAATGCAATAAGTATGTTTGTATGTATGTACATATCGCACACTAAATTATAAACAGTCACACACAACTCAAAAAATGCCAGATGTTCAGGAGTGGAAAATGACGCAAGTGTGCAACATAAAAACAGGCATCAGTTTTTTTTAAATATATTTTTCAAGAATACAGTGCTTCAAAAAGAACTTTTTAGGTCGAAAACTTTTGTTGTTAGCACCTGACTTTCCTATTTTTTAATTACACAATTTATTATATTAGTGAAAATTTTTAAATAAATAAATAAATTAAAGAAATTTTTGCGATCGTTAGAAATTCGATCATTGAACTAATTCCCATCACGTTTTTTCAGTTTGAGATTATGGCATTCGCTGTCGAACAATGTAATAGTATAGTTCTATTTCGAATACCATAATCTCAAACTGAAAAAACGTGATCGAATCAGATCGTTATTGAAAGCGAGGATTAGACCCCTGGTTTATGAAAATATAAAACCATTTTGATAATTTTGGGTTGTGGCTGTTTATAATTTAGTATGCGATATATTTACAGGGTATAGATTTCAATTCAAATTTTATTTGTACTCTTGGAGATAACTGCTTAAATTAAATCATTCGATATCAACGAAATATCAAAACACTTGAATACAATTTAAGTGTTTATGTTTTGAAATTTTGTTCGACATAGGGTTTCTTAATTTGTCCAACCCCTACACTATAATTCAAAATGAAAGAAAATGCTTTCGAATTTGCTTGTTACAAACATACTCCCCCTTATCGCGGTTGGCGTATTTCGACTTCGACTACGACGCAACATTTCTACTTTAATCTAGGACCAAAATGTCGTAGTCGAAGTCAAAATACGCCAACCGCGATATGGTCCAAGTTAAATATATGCATGTACTTATGTATATGTATGAATTTGCTAACACGCACAGACGCAAATGCAGTCAACTTGTCAAAAAAGTAGTTTGCCAGAAAACGAGTTTAACGGCCTGGCCCACGATGTCGACAAGAAATTATATGTCGCTTAGTTACATTGAAATCAAAAACAAAATAAGAAAATTAGTTTTTGTTTTCAATATAAGTAAGCGATAGATAATTTCTTGTCAACATCGTGGGCCAGGACGTAAGTTTTTAATTTTTTTTTATTTATAAAAAGAAGTAACACCCCTTTTCCACACGCAAAGTTTACTTTGCAAAGTCTAAATTCAGCTGGGAGAAAGACAGAAAGAGACTGTACTACTACCTCTGTCTTTCACACAGCTGAATTAAGACTTTGCAAAGTAAACTTTGCGTGTGGAAAAGGGGTATAGCATCCAATTTAATGGAAAAAAGAAACTTTATTTTTCTCTCAAGAGTTATCACGTTGTTGGAGTAAATGAGCGATTGAATTTAGAGTTGCAAAAAAATTTAAAATTCGTAGCACAGAGGTATTACCCCTTTTAGACACGGAAAGTTTACTTGGCAAAATCTTAATTCAGCTGGGAGAAAGACAGAAAGAGAAAGTATTCTTACCTCTGTCTTTCACACAGCTGAATTAAGACTTTACAAATTAAACTTTCCGTGTGTAAAAGGGGTGTATGAATACTTTTACCTCTTTTAGACACGGAAAGTTTACTTTGCAAAGTCTTAATTCAGCTGTGCAAAGGACAGGAGGATGAATACTATCTCTTTCTGTCTTTCTCCTAGCTGAATTAAGACTGTGCAAAGTAAACTTTCCGTGTCTAAAAGGGGTATAGTTGACATTTCTTATGAAGCTACCAGACTATCACAAATTAATAGTTAGTGGAGTTTCAAAAAAGGCTATAGGCTATAAGAGCTCTAGCCTTAATGATAAAAGCCTGAATAAAACTTTGAAGCAATGCGGAGTAATGTAATGGTATGGGGCTCAATGGGGGCGAATGGTGTAAAAAATTCGGTTTTCATGAACGAACAATGAATAAACTGGATTATTTAAAAATTACTAACAGATGATTTGGCACAATTAGCTACCAAATTAAATATAACTGGAGATGATTGATTAGTCCGAGATAAATACAGGAAACATTCGTCTTCAATAGTAAGATAATGGATTCCATACAATATAAAAATAAATTCAGTGAAGTGCGGCTTTGGCCCGCGGATACTACATATGTAATTCAATACGAAGTTTAGCCTATATAATATATAGTTTTGGTGTTTTTTCGTTTTTGGGGTTTTTCGGTTTTTAGCGCTTTTTAGTTTTGGCGTTTTTTGCGTTTTTTCGGTTTTTGACGCTTTTTTAGTTTTGGCACTTTTTCCCCGTTTTGTCGATTTTTTCGGTTTTGGCGTTTTTTCATTTTGAAGATTTTTTTCATTTTGGCGATTTTATTCATATAGGCGATTTATTAGTTTTAGCGCCTTTTTCGCGTTTTGGCGATTTTTTTTCGGTTTTTGGAGTCTTTTCAATTTGGCGATTTTTTTTCATTTAGGCGATTTTTTTAGTTTTGGCACTTTTTTTGCGTTTTGGCGATTTTTTTTCGGTTCTTGGCGTTTTTTCAATATGGTTATTTTTTTTCATTTTGGCGATTTTTTCATTTTGGCGATTGTTTTTTCACTTAGACGATTTTTTTTAGCTTGGCGCCTTTCTCGCGTTCTGGCGATATTTTTCGGTTTTCGGCGTTTTTTCCATTTTGGCGATTTTTTAATTTTGTCGATTTTTTCGGTTTTGCCGATTTATTTTAGTGTTAGAAATTTTTTTTTTAATTTGGTGCTTTTTTCGTTTCAGTGTTTTTTTTTTGGTTCTTGGCGATTTTTTTTTGGTTTGGCGATTTTATAATTTTAAAATTTTTAAAGTTTTACCGTTTTTGAAAATTCCAAGAGTACGGTGTACGTAACCCTAAAAATTGCTGGCAGTTCCTCTCTAGAACCTTGGCCTTAGAAATCATTCCTTGTGTACTCTGTGTCCACCTGAATTGGTAGTCAACTTTCAGTTCAGCAATAAGTTATAGTAACTATTATGAGCTTCCAATAAAATGTGGTGATCAATTTAGTAGTTGAGTTAGTCATACACATACACAAAGCCCAGCATTTACAAGCACACTTACAAACATACATACGTACATATGTATGCACACATCAGTTTCTTGAAAGAAGGTGATTGTTCGGATACGGGTGCAACTGCTCCAGGGGTGGAAAATGCAATTTTATTAATGTTTTTTCTTGCATTAAAATATAAAATAAATTTAATTAAATTTTTTCAAAAATCCGTTGTTGGTGTTATTTTTTTTCGCTAAACAAACATGGAAGGAAGTCTCTTTGGTTTATTTGTCCAGGCTCAGTTTCAGTGAGGGTCAAAGCCTCAACACACTCACATCACAGGAATGAGCAGTCTAAATTTAAAAAATCATTGGCTTTATTAAAGTTAATAAACTAGCCTTTAATAAGCAAAACGTTCTCCATCTCTGAAACGCATTGAAAACCAGTATAGATACCTCTACTTCCAAAGCAGTCAAGCTAGACTATCATTAAACTGCAAGCGAGCGAGTGGAGCGCCACAAAAAAAAACAACTGCGACTACTTAAATGTCCATGTGTTTAAACTTTAAAGTACAAATGTGCATATGAATGTGTGTATGTATATATGTATGTATGTATGTATGTGCGCGTGTACCTGCATGTAAGTATTTTAAATACAAGTACAAGTATCTGTCTAAAAAGGCCTTGCAAGGCCGTTCTCAATTCTTTTATTACTTTATAATTTTTTTGTTTTAGTATGTACAGTAATTTTGACTTAGCTGCACAATCAACTTTGCACGACTTTTTGTGCAGATAAGTCAAAAATGCTGTTATCTTAAATGCACTTACCTGCCTAAATGTGCAGCTATACAATTTTTGACTTCAGTTTTATACACATACACATTATGTAGCCACATTTTTTTAATGTGTGCAGTTAACTTAAATTTTTTATATGAGAATAATTTAAAACTGCCAAAAAAATATGTTAAATGTGCAGGTATACAAAGTGCACTTAAAAAAGGATTTTGAACTATAATTACAGAAAAAATATATTTTGTGCAGTTAAGTCAATGTGTGCAGCTAACATTGATTTTTTGTATGAAAATATTTTGAAATTGCCAAAATTTTAGGGCACTTATCTTAAATGTGCAGGCATAGAAAGTGCACTTAAAAAACGAATTTGTATGGAATTTTAAAGAATAGTGACAGAAATTTATCATTTTAAGCACTTAAGTCCAAAGAACACTCAAGCAAAAGGCAGCTAAATCAAAACTACTGTACTCGTATTTGTTGTTAATTTTTCTATACGAAATAAATACTATTAAACAAATAGAACTTTAAAAATTATAAGAAAAATAAGACTTGGTATGTGTATGTGTGCATATTTATTTAGTACGATCCTCCGTAGTTTAAAAATGCAAGTAAATTATAATTTTTTTATGACTACGTACGTACTTAATTTCGTTTTGAAAACTGAATAAAAAAAACAACAAAAACAAAAGAAGACATTAAAGCATTCAAAAACTCATTATGATGACGCCAGTGTCTGTAACAAGTTCCATAAAGTTTTAAAATAAATATATTTTGAAATGTTCATACAAATAATTCTTTAACGATTATTGCTTAAAAGAGCAAAAAAAAAAAAATGAAAAATCCATCATATTTCATTTCTTGATTTTTGCTGATGAAAATTGCCAAGTGGGTTCATTGCTTGCTAAAGAATTTTAGCAGTCAATTTCAAATGCATATGGATATGCACTTACATACATACAAACTTAAGAATATATGTAATTGGGGTTCACTCGGTTAGCCGGTTTCCTTGGCTATCGGTTAGTCTCCGCTGGTTAATGTTTGTTTATTGCCTTGATGTTATATATCGCACATTTACTTCAATAGTGGCATAACTCAAAAAATGAGTTTTTTGAGTTAATAATGCAGAAAAATGCGGCATTTCGTATTTTATCTTGTGTAAAAATTTCATAAAAATAGCTTGTAGCATCACCTCCTGAGAGAAGAATTTTTTTTCATTTCTCCATTGAGTTGTATGCAAATTGAAAACTTAAAACGCGTTTTCTGCAAAACTGTTTTCTTTTTTGAGTTATGCCACTATTGAAGTAAATGTGCCATATGATCGGTGACGATTTGGAAAAAATTATGAAAAATAATATAATACACAGAAAGTAAAAACAAATAGAATTTTCTTTTGAAATCCCGGCAATTCCTCAAAAAAAAACTTCGCAAAATCCCAAAAAATAGATTTTTCAGTATTTTTGCTGCATTCTTCCTATTTTTCACCGGTCGCAGATAATATTTTTGGAAATATTTAAAAACATCCCAGCAAAAAAATAATCGAGATTTTGAAGCAATTGCTTCTAAATTGCTTATTATTAAGTCTCTTTTGCATTTTTATAGCTTCTTTTTCTGTTTTTTTTTTTTCTATTTTGGTTTCTTATATCCCTTCCATAAAAACATTTTGAACGGTGTAGTTTAATATAACACAAAAATAAGCGCTTCGGAAGCGCGGAAAAGCACACAGTGCATCCCCTCTGCATTACGAAGATGCAATAACGTAAGCGAATGACGAAATTTAACACAAACACTACGAAGTCAGTCGGCTGTTTATATTCAAACTCTCAAAGTTTTTTATAGATCATCCTCTCTCGTTACCTGTATACAAAATTGAATTGTGCACAAAAATAAATATGCGCTTCGGTAGTTCAGTGGGTAGTGCTCTAGTCTAACATAAGGAAATCCTGGGATCGACTCCTGATTCAACGCGCGAACAAAAAGAAGAAAAAAATAAAGAGCAAATTTTTTAAGTAGACGAATATTTTTGCTGAATTCAGGTCACTCCAGCAGGCATGAAAGAATAACATTTTAGATCGACGTGGCAGAGCTTCTACGCGATGAATCCCATATAAAAATCATGCAAAATTTCATGCATCGGGTAAGCGCTTGCATAGCAAAAGAGCACTTATATATGTAGGTGCTTCCAGCGAAGCACCATTTTTTGCTGGGATATTATGTCTTAAGGTGGCATGATGAATTTTTTTATTCCAGCTTTGGAATTTTAGAAAAAAGGCCTTAAATTTGATATTTATAACAAAAATATGTCTATTTCGAAACTATCTGGTTCATTTAATAACGAAAATTTTGATCGACAAATTTTTTGTAATATTTCCTATAGTATTACCTTTTGAATAAGTAAAAATATGGGGCTGGTATTTTTGCAGAATTTTTTTATAATAGCGAAATAATTAACTAATTTTATTTTTCAGCAAAAAATGACGAAAAATCTACTTTTTTAAAAATTTTATAGGGTCCGCCATCTAACGTTTTTTTTCAACTAGTGCTTATTTCGTGAATGGTAACACTTAGCTCATGTCTGATTTGACAGATAATTAGTTTTATCCTTCCGCTGAACGAGCCAACTGACGACGCATCCAATGCGTTTTCGCTTCGCTAAGTGGGCCTGCGATCGACTTACAGAAGATGCCGATTTTGCCAAAAAAAATCATCTTTTCAGATGAAGCTCATTTTGATCTTGGCGGGTATGTAAACAAGCAAAATTGTCGCATTTGGGGCACAGAAAACCCGTACGCATACATTGAAAAGCCGACGCACCCAAAACGAGTCACTGTTTGGTGCGGATTTTGGTCCAGAGGCATAACAGGGCCATTGAGCAAGGAGTGGCCGTTGCAGTCAATGGCGATCGTTATCGGGCCATGTTGAACGAATTTTTGTTCACAAAAATTGAAGAGGAGGATATTGGCAACATTTGGTTTCAACAGGACGGCGCTACGTGCCACACAGCCGAAGCTTCAGTAGTTTTTTTTATAGCATTTTCAAAAAAAAAAAAAAAAAAAAAAATAGTTATCTGGCGGAGCCTTTAGTTTAAATTGCGTATAACTTTTGTTATTAATTAATTAATAGTCTGTGTTCCAGCATCCGAATTTAGAAAAAAACAATATGGAAATGGACGACTCCAAGCTTTTAGATTTTTTCGTTTTCACTTTTAAAGAGGAACCGTAAATCATTGAACATATTATCTGCCATTAGCCGAAGCTGTAGCGCCATAAGCTTAGATAGCTGAGCAGACGTTTCCATGAGAGCATTACCGATATCGGGAAGTGTAAACTAGAGGACATCAGAGGATTCATAATATGAATTCAGAGGCTTGCTGACATATAATAGAATCACTTCTGGTTACAAATGGGGGTTAAATATTATTATTAACTATTGCCAATAGAAGGGAATCACAATGGATCCAACTGGGTCTCTTTTAATTATGTTTCAGATATTAAAAATTATATAAGATTTTCTTAGATACTTAATCGCATATACCCATTTGCGTGGACGTAGTTTCTGACCTTTATTATTTGCATATTATGTATGTACATATGTATATCTGAATCATTTCTTTTGTTATTAATTTTTTATATTTTTTAATACTTTACTATTATTCTTAACCACATTTCTTCATAGTAAAAAACCCACATTTGTTTTATTAAATTTGTAAACAAATTATTTATAGATAAGACGCTCTTTCTTTCATGATATCGGATTTCCCTGGTAACCCAACAAAGCAAATATTTAGGACCAAGTAGAATAAATAAAAATAACTTAAACAGTAGCTTCCTCTGAAGTAGGTACAAAGACATTAAAGTTTAAAACTTTGTAACTTGTATTTTTTTTCTTTATTGTATTTAATTTTAATTTTTTGCACTTGAAGAATTTTTTAATCGTTGTTTTTAACAACCCTACAAGAAATGAATGACTGAAACTAACACAAACGACATTTTTTCACTAATACATTTGCAATAATTTTCCATTGAATTTAAGACTGCCAGTCAATTGACTGGTAGAGATGACCGACACATTTATCAATTATAGTTGCTCCTCTCTCACATGTATGTTAGAGTGAAACATATAATGTACATATGCCAAAACATCGCATTTTATTGTAAAATATGCAATTCGTTCGGTCTGTGAAAAAAATTTATACAAGTGCTAAGAAAGTTAAGTGAAGTTAACAACAATACTGCATAAAAGATATTAAAAATTTTAATTTAATTTATACATTTATGTATTTCTTTTTAAAATTTTAGATATTTACAAAAAGCAAGGTGTATTGGAGCTGGAGAAAAGCGTGAAGAAGACTTGAGTGGTACAACCTACGTTATTTTATATATTAAATTGTATATACATATATATATATATATATATATATGACATTACTTATTTCTCTATTTTCTTATAATAAAAAACAATTGAAATAACATAAAAATTATGTTTATTTATTTAAAAGTTAAATTTTACCGGTTTCTACGTATACATTGACTAGTAACAGTTGACCAGTCTCTATGTAAACATTGACTAGTCATAGTTTACCAATGCTTATGTAATCAGTGGCTGGCAAAAAAAAGAAGCAGAGTAAGCAGTTAAGATATATGTGTTTTGATTAAGTGAAATTAATAAGCTAGAGAAAGATAAAAAATCACACGTACACAAATGTTTTGATCATTTTTTTCACCAAGCCCCTAATAAACTAACTGGGGGCTGTGACCGAAGTGTCGGCTATCGTTACTAGTCAAATGACTAGCCAATTGACTAGTAGTCTTCTTGTAGGGAAGGAAATATGACTTCTTTTGATGTTTGATGTTCCAGTAAATCCGTACAGTGAAAACTCGCTAGTCCGAACCATGATACAATAATACAGGTAACCGCGAAGCGCCAGCTGTTTTACTTGTTTTCGTGATGTGATCTGCCAAATGGTGTTTATGTTTTACCAACACATGCGCACAGTGCCTATTAAAACTGTACTAATACAAACATGCTTTGCAAAGCCAAAAGAAAACGCAAGTACATGTACATGTATATTGTTTTCCTCTCTTGTCAATCACAAAACAGCAATAAAAATCACTGTTGATTTATTTGTCGTACATTTGTTGTAGATTCGCGGCTACCTGTATTATTGTATCATTGTCCGAACTATCAAGTAATGCAATGTTTGGGACAGTTTCGAGGGACATGTTTTTTTATTAGTAAAAAGACATTAGACATTTGTGTATGAACAAGAAAAAAAGAGTAAAGTTACAAATTTAATATTTTCGTGAAGTTAAGGCATGAAAATTGTATCTGCAAGTGAAGACATCAGATATGATTTTTTACAGGAATAACCCTACGTCTACACCTGATATATTTTTATCATGACAAATGTCAAATTCGATGTAGAAAAAAGGGCTAACATAAAAAAATCATTCTTCAATATAAAGTTTGACTCTTGTTATGATAAAAATATATCAAGTGTAGACGTAGGGTAAGTAATTTTATGAACGTAATAAACAAAATCGACAGATATATATCGTGTGTAATACTTCTCATTATGTTATTTTGTAATGATATTGAGTCTAATTACGAGTGTCGTAGTTGAAATACGGTTACGTCCATTAAATAGAGGAATGAAGTATCTTTTATGCTGTTTCAGAGAACCGAGTCACTTAAATGTGTTCAGTCCAACGAACATTTTTTTTAATGCATGTTTTTTTATTTATTGTATCTTCAAATATGAACTAACAATAAGTATTCAAATCTTAAATCTATAAAAAAATTATTAGGCCCGACCAATGTCGGACATAAGCTTAGTGATAGTTATTAATAATACATAAGTAGTGAAAAGCAACAAAAAGAAAAAAGTGTTTTCAAGCAGCTTCATCATCTAGAGTGTTGAATATTAGAGCCCGTGTATCTCTGTGTTTTAAGCGGATGTGTCCAGTAAAGTTCAAAATATTACGAGCAAGCGGATTAGAATGTGACTCGAGTTTTGTTAGATATTTGCCTGCGTATTTTACAATTTCTTCAGTCACTACTGGCATATTCAAATCGCGATGTATATTTGAATTTTGGTGTACCATGGAGCCGATGTTATCATGCGTAAAGTTTTATTTTGCCTTCGTTGAATTTTCTCTACATTTAAAGCTGAAGCAGTGCCCTATAGTTGAATTCCGTAACACCATATTGGCTTTAAAAGCGACTTGTATATTAAAAGTTTGCAGTCTAGGCTACGTGTTGAATTTCTACCAATCAGCCAATGTACCTGAGTTAATTTAAGTTTCATTTGAGTTAACTTAGAGTCAATGTGGTGTTTCCATGTAACTCGTCGATCAAGGTGTATACCAAGATATTTCACATGTGAATGTTGAGGAACAACTTGATTGTTAATCCGAATGGGGGAGCAAGTATCTCTTCTTAGGGTGAACGTTATATGGACACACTTTTGTTCATTGACTTTAATTCTCCATAAGTTTAACCAAAGCTCCATCTGGCTAATGTGTTCCTGGAGTCTGCGGGATGACTCATCAGGGTTTTCGTGCATACTAAGGCAGGCTGTATCGTCGGCAAATGTGGAACTATGGATACTACTGCTCACAGGCATATCACAAGTATAAATCAAATATAAAACTGGTCCCAGTATGCTCCCCTGTGGCACACCGGATGAAATAGTTTCAGGCCTACTCGTAAAGTCTCCTTCCACAACAGTGAACTTACGGGAAATAATGTAACTTTCCAAAAGACTTAAAATGTTTATTGGTAAGTAAGTCTTCAATTTTAAAATTAGGCCGTCATGCCACACTTTATCAAATGCCTGGGAAACGTCAATAAAGAGCGCAGAACAATACTTTTTTTCCTCAAAAGTTCTTCTTATAAATTGAACCAATCTGTGAGTTTGTTCAATGGTGCTATGCTGACTTCTAAAACCAAATTGATTGGTCTGGTATGCACCCACTACTAATTAAAATTGGGGACAATTTTGTTTTGAGCAGTTTTTCGAAAAGCTTTGACATAGTTGATAGTAGACTTATTGGCCTATATGACTTAGCCTTGGTTAGATCTTTGCCCGGCTTTGGAATCATTTTAACCTTGGCAAGCTTCCAGCTGTGTGGATAATACTCCAGTCGTAAAATGTCATTAAATATGCATTATAGGATTCTCATTGCAATACGAGGCAAGTTCATAAGCATCTGGTTACTAATTCCAGCAATACCCGGAGCTTTCTTCGGGTTGAGTTCGGCAATTAATTTTTGTAAATCACGCGTCTTAAAGTTTATGTGTTGAGGGGGTAGAGCGACTACATTCGGTAAATCAGCAACACCAGTACATATGTTTGGCGTAAAAACGGATTTTAAGTGCTCAGCAAATATTTTACCTTTTTCAGTATCGCTTCTTGCCCAACTTCCGGTAGATGTGCGTAGAGGTGGCTTATACTCAATGGGTGTTTTAAGCTTTCTAGCAACGCGCCACAAAGAGTAATTAGACGCTGGTGTGACATCAAGACCTTCCAGATAATTTTTAAGAGATGCAGTTTTTTCAGATGCAAGCAACTCTTGGAGTCGTTTAGTGCACTCTTTAAATCTGATTTTATTTTGTGGTGATCTGTGCTGTTGCCATTCCCTTCTAGCTCTTCTTTTTTCACGTACGAGACGTTCAATGTCTGTAGAATAAATTTTATTAAACCCAGTCTGCGGATGGGAGATAGTGGCATTGTCAAACGAACATGGCCAATAATATCGAAAGCTTCAGAGTGTAATCTCTATATCATCCATAATTGGATGCTTCACTTGCAAAATCGATTAAATCAAATCTCCAATCTAGTTTTGTTGTTACTTTTGAAAATATCATTTCAAATCTTTTTTTTTTAGATCTGAATTTTTACAACAATTTTTTTTTGTACACGTAATACACAAAAATTTAATTGATATGACGAGAAAAAAAGTATACAACTGTTTTCTCAATTTTATAAATAGTATCTTGTGGTTTCTATTTTGCAAGACAAGTGCAATCTGCTCTGTTTGGTGCTGCACATTTTGTCTAGACATTTGAAAAATGTGTGTTTTACAACAACAACATGTCTGTCGCCAAATTGACAATTATTTTTAAAACTCTTCTGATTTGCTGTTGTTGGCTTTGTTCAATTGAACTTTGGAATTCGCTAAAAAGTATAAAAATATGATTTAAAAATTGTGGAATACAACCAGACTTTCTTTAATTTAATAAAATAAGAATGAACAAATTTAAATAATAAAAAAGAAAGGAGGTGTTTTAGGATACCCGTTTGTAGCTATGCTGCTTAGTTATATAAAACAAACTTACGGCCTAGTGACGAAATTAAATAACAATGTTAAATAACAATGCAATAAAATTATTATTATATTTCTATTTATTTGCCACTATTTTCTTTTCTAGCGGCGTACGATTAAATTAATGTATTGTTTGTATCCGGCGCACAGTGGACCATTTTTTTTAAACTATTTTACTAAAATTTTGCTAAAAATTTTGACCTTGTGTCAGGAAAATTGTTCTGGTTCTCACGGTCGGATCCTTTCGGCTGTACAATTCGGTATAGGTGTTTAGAGGAGAGTTTCGGCTACAAAAGAGTGCTAATCTTTTTTGTTCCCTTGACCTGTGGAAGTTATGTTATGTTAAGTGGGAGAGTTTAGGAATATTTGGACCTTTTTAAAAACACAAAAAAATTTATTTCTAAAAATCATAAAAACCTCTAGTACTGATAGCTAACAAATAAAGTAATTATACAAAATTTATTTCAATTGAATATCTTATAAAACCAAAAAGTTATAGATGTTTAAAAATCAAAAGCTTACTAAGAAATTTCTAATTTTTTGGCTCCCGAGGTACACTAGTGTCTACTTTCGGATGAACTTCAACATTTAAAGCGTATTATTCACGGTCAAAATGCATGACCTGCATTATGATAATATTAGTTCAATTTTGTTTGTATGAGTCACACCGACAATGCTTGAAGCAAAATCTAAATTTTTTGATTTTTGCACATGCATGTATACAATACAAACTTATCAAGATAAACTACTCAAAGCAGTGAGGTTTCAAAGAACTGTCAAATTCTATACGTAAAAAATTTTTGTACGTAGTTTGACAATTGCCTTGCAATTAGCTTGTAACAAGATGCTATCAATTTATCGTGCAATGCATGCACGTGTATACTGAGTTCTTCATGCACACGTATACGATGATTGTGTCATGCATTTTGACCGTGAATACTGCGCTTTACAATCAATGACCATAAAATGACTCTTGGCCGCCTTCTCGTAAAATGGTCCACAATGCGGCGCCGGCTGTTAGCTGGCTTACAGCTGATCGGCTGTTTTGTGCTCATATCCAAAAACAATATAAAAACAAATTGAGCAATCCTTCTCATTGTTTTGTTTTTTCAAAGAACGAATCAAAACAAAATCAAACAATATGTTTCGTTTATTTCCGTGCTCTGGTTTTAAGTACAAATAAATCAAAACAAAAATAAATTTGTAACTGTAATAGTGTCGATTGTTTTTGTTACGAAAATCACGTTCTAACTCCTGTATCGCGCAATAAATAGCAAAAATTAAAAATTTTAAAAAATTCTCGATGCAGTTGACGTTTCAGCGTAAGTTTAAGAACCCTATGTTCCACTAATAATATGTATTGAAGTAATAGAATCGCAAAAATTTACTCGATCAGAAATATGAAAAGTATGTACCAGAAAAGTAATTTTTTATAACAAACTTTTTTATAACATTAAATATAAAATATGTGATATCTTCTAAAAGGTTGGACCGATTTTCTTCAAACCTAGTTAAGAACACTCGATCAAGTCACCTTTCAAATAAAAAAATCTAAATCAAAATCAGTCCGCCGTTTGGTACGCACGTGGACTCGTATATACACACAGATACACAGACACACACTACAAATTTTTTTTAATACATATAAATATTTATTGTATATATATTCAAAAATGAACTAACAATAAGTATTCAAATCTTAAATCTAAATATACCTATGTATTAATTAGTAGGTCCGACCAGTGTCGGACATAAACTTAGTAATAGTAATTAATAAAATGTACATAAATGTCGTATTAAGAAGTTTCATTTGGATTGTTGAGTATTAGAGCCCTTGTATGCCTCTTTTTTAAGCGAATATGTCCAGTAAAGTTCAAGATATTACGAGCAAGTGGATTAAAATGTGACTCGTGTTTTGTTAGATATTTGCGTGCGTAATGTAAATTTGAGTTTTTTTATACATATACCATGGAGCCGATGTTGTTAACCGTAAATTTTTTTTTAGCTTACCCTCATACCTAAATAAGAGCGGCAAGCGTTGCGTTAGCAGCAAGGTACGCATTTTCAGTTAGGGATGAAACGATACGAGTAAATACAAGTAAGTACTCGATACTTTTTCTCATAATCCAAGTACTTGTGGTATCGATACTTTACTACTGAGTACCAAGTAGGTATCGTTAAAATGTACTCGTATCGGTCAAAAATACTAGTTTCTTATTTGCCACAACATGACGTTAGTTTAACAAAATTTCATTTGTTCGTATTAAGTTTAAATTTATGTTTAGAATATATCTGTGGTAAAAAGGAAAAAGTGCTTAAGTCGGGATAATCTGTTTTTAAGTTGACGGTACCCATGTAATCTCCGTATTAGAAAGTACCCCTGGGCAAAATTTAATTTATTTTGTGCGCTCTTTTAGGAAGTTTTAGCGCGATGGCTTACTTCTTATCTTTTTTACTTTAGCTTATACTTTGGTATATTTTAAATCGAATATGTTATTTATAGTGTTGAACGAAATTTTCGAAAAGAAATTTAAGTGAATACCGAATTTCCTAATTTAACTGTAAAAGAAATACTCGTGGATTTCCGAAAATCGACTTGAAAGTTTAAAAGTGTTCTTGCAGGTAGAGCAGTAAAATATGACTCAAGCACTTTTTCCTTATTGTATTTACTTTTGTATCACTACATCAAATCATATGAAGAACTTGACCGATACAAGTAAGTATCGATGCTTTTTATTCGATTCTGAGTAGGTATCGATTCTTTTGAACCGATAACGTATCAAGTAAAAGTATCGATACCTTGGTGGTATCGTTTCATCCCTATTTTCAGTACATTTAAATGTGAAAATATTATTTGATTGTACTGAAAATGCGTACCCTGCTGGTAACGCAACGCTTGTCGCTGTTATTTAGGTATGAGGGTTAGAGTCAATGTAGTGTTTCCATGTAAGCCGTCGGTCAAGGTGTATAAGAAGGTATTTCACATGTGAATATTGAGGAACAATTTGATTATTGATTCTAATGGGGGAACAAGTATCTTTTCGTAGGGTAAATGTTACCTGATCAGGGTTCAAATCGTTACATACGTGATCGTATCGGCAATCGTACGAAAACAAATTAAATGATATGTCAATCGTATAAACTGAATGGGATTTCAATACGTTCACGTATGTCATAACCCGAAAATTGTGTTTTTACGTGACGAGTTGTACGTTCACGGATGTGACGATTTGACCCCCAGACTTCTGCCTTTATTCTCCATAAGTTTAACCATAGCTCCAGCTGGGTAATACTAGTGTCCTGCACAAGACTATTTATAAGACCTTTCAAGATATGAGAGGTTTTTTCAAATGCTTTACTACAGCGAAATATTCTAAAAGAATCGCTAAGCAACACTGTTGGCAAGTAATTTTTTTTTGGTGGTTTGTCTTGTTTAGCGATTCTTTTATAATATTTCGCTGTAGTAAAGCATTGGAAAAAATCTCTCATGTCTTGAAAGGTCTTATAAATAGTCTTGTGCAGGACACTAGTGCATACTAAGGCAGGCTGTATCATCGGCAAATGTGGATATTACTACTCACAGGCATATCGCAAGTATAAATTAAATACAAAACTGGACGCACACTCATGAAGTCTCTTTCCACAACAGCGAACTTCCGGGAAAGAATGCAACTTTCCAAAAGATTTAGAATGCTAATTGGTTGATATGTCTTCAATTTTAAAATTAGGCCTCCATGCCACACTTTATCAAATGCCTGAGAAACATCAATAAAGAGGGCAGAACAATACTTATTTTCTTCAAATGTTCTTCTTATAAATTGACACAATCTATGTATGTATGTACATATGTATTTGTTCAATGGCGCTATGCTGAATTCTAAAACCAAATTGATGGTCTGCTTTATGAGCAGCCTTTCGAAGAGCTTTGGCATTGTTGACAGTAAACTTATTGGCCTATATGACTCAGTCTTGGTAAGATTACAACCCCTTTTTTTAGTCGCGGGTTAAAAATATAAAAAAAACGGACTGCATACAAAAAAATAAAACAAACAGTTCCAGTAGTGTGGATCATAGCGGCTGGACGGTCTGATAAACCCATCTTGGCCTTCTATAGCGCCGACTCACCCCGAGAAACCTACTGTTTTGACTTTTGTTTGGTTTTGTAATAATGGGGTGGATCTATGTTTCGTCTACGGTTACGAAATGGCTCAAAAACTTGTCCATATTGCGGTTGAAAAACGCCAAACACTCCTGCGTAGTTGTCACACGTTTGTGTTTGTTTGTGTCGATTGTGAGCAACCGCAGCAAACATCATGCTGAAAGCTTTCTCATACCCAATTGACCGTTTAAAATTGCAGCCACTGAGCAATGCGATCCGTAATATCTTTCAATTTCAATCTCCGATCGGCCAACACCATATCGTGACATTTTTGATTTTATTTATTTTTTTGGGTCAGAGACACAAACGTTTTGGAACAACGTTTGGCATCGTCCGTGCTTGTACGGCCACATCGATATAGTAAACAACTTTTTTACCATCGAAATTGGTGGTGACGGATCCCCATAGTATTCATCAAACTTTAGCCTTGGTTTAGGTGATGTTTTTTTTTCGGGAAAATATGGCTTAATGAACACATGAAATCCAATTTTTTCCATTTTCATCCCAAATTACGCGGTAGTCTGTTATCAATAGCTCTAAAACACAAATTAAATGACGCACTTGTCCAAATTTTGACAGTAGTCAAGTGACAGTTTCCTTTTGACAGTGCTGTTCTTTCAGTTAATAGGTGGGAAATTCAAAAAATTCGCGCAATTATTTATCGCACTCGTAGCATTGTGTTTATACATAACTGTGTATGTACCCAGCAAAAAATTACACATTACCATCTGAACTACTTTCCATATAATAACTTAGGCTGAGTTTACATCTGGCATTTCTTGTGTGTCATTTGCCCAAAAAAGCGTAACCAACTAATTACTAACGAAAAAATGTTTGATTCAGTCATATATTTATTGATTTACACAGTTTCCAATTATTTTGGATTCTATAAAATTGTCTATTAGTTATGTATGAAACTGTTTAACTTAATAAAGACGTGTCTGAGTCAAACTGTTTTTCATTAGTAATTAGTTGGTTACGCTTGTTTTACGCTTGTGTGGCACATGGCACACAGATGGAAACCCGGCCTTACTTTTCTGATTACCAAATTTCATTACTCGCTTACAAATCACATTACATAAAACATAAAAAAATGCTATACAAGTTGATAAATGAGGTAGTTTAGACGAGAACAATTTTTAAGCCGCACAATTTTTGTTCTTTTCCAAATTACACGAAACTAATTCATCTGGCACAAAATGTATACGCATACACAGCTTTGTGTGTGTTAGTGTTTTTCGTATTCATTTAACACTTGCTGTTTTTTAATTTGTGTGTGTATTGGTTTTATGCTGCTAATGCGGGGTTGTAGCTGGTTGAAAAGTTATGCCAACCGCAAAACCACTCTCTTTGCCTCTCTCACCTACAAACTGGCATGTTATGCCAGCACAATTATGCCCGTGTAAATCAGCGCAATGAGGAGAATGATTATTTTAGATTTAATAGATTCCGTCAATATGTTGACAAATAAAAAAGGTAAGCACTTCTGAAGAATCGATTATTTTAGTCTCACGCCTTGTTAAAATCATTAAGTTGGTAATCCAGTAGGGAATTGCTTCCACCAAAAATGCTTAATTCCAAACCCGATTACCTTTTTTTTTAATTTTTTTGCTGGGTACATATGTAGCGGAATTGAGTGTTTCTAAATGCAAAAGGTTTAGTTTTCAATGCAATAACGTCAACGATATATTGCATTTGCAATTATGAACAATCATTTGAAAATCGCTTATATGATTACATAGACAGATATTTTTGCAGAAAATCATCTTTTTCATTGATAAATATATTACTCGTACTCGTAGCAATTGATAATGTTGCACAATATGTAAATTACGTATAAATATGCACTTCCACTTTGATTATTCATATACGAGTATGTAAGTATAATAAATACGTGTTGGAATTTAAAATTCTTTATCGAAATCATTAGTTATTCATGCATCCTGACGTAAATAAAACAACATGGGGTTAAAAAACTGATAAATAATTATTCATTTGCTTAAATCAATGCATTGTTAGCAACTATTGTTAAAGTTTGTGAAAAAATTTCTGATCGATATTATTCGAAATATTCTCAATAATTTATATACAACAGTTAGATATATGGTGGGTCAAGCTACTGGATTCGTCGGTGCGTAAAACCTTTTTTAACATCAAAACTGTAAATTCATAAATAATGTATGTAAAGGGTGTTTTTTATTGAGGTATAGAACTTTAAGTTGGCATCACTTTTTTAACTGGCGGCCATTTTGTCAGCTGTCAAGTGATTAATATTTAATTTGGTTTGCCATTTCATCATGAACAGGTTGAAAAAAGAACAATGCTTGCAAATCGTGCAAATTTATTTCGAAAATAATGGTTCAGTTCGCGAAGTTTACCGCAAGCTCCGTCCATTTTATGGTCGACATAATCGTCCATCAGAGCAATTAATTCGGTTAACCATGGATCGTTTTCGCACTACGTTTACTCCATGTGATAATACGCATCCGCAGAGACGTCGAACAGTGCGCACCGAAGAAACAATTGCCGCTGTAGAGCAAAGTGTTGAAGAGGACCCGAATGAATCGATTCGCCACCGTGCACAGCAATTGGAGCTTTGTCCATCAACTTTATGGAAGATTTTGCGCAAAGATCTTGGCTTGCGACCTTACAAGATCCAGCTTGTGCAAGAATTAAAGCCGCGAGACCATGCAATGCGTCGTGATTTTGGTGTATGGGCCGAAAATGAGATTGATCTCGATGCTGATTTTCATCGCAAAATTTTGTTCAGTGATGAGGCTCATTTTTGGTTGAATGGCTACGTCAACAAGCAAAATTGCCGCATTTGGAGTGAAGAGAATCCACATGAGACCCTTGAGACGCCATTACATCCACAAAAACTGATTGTTTGGTGTGCTCTATGGGCTGGTGGAGTCATTGGGCCATACTTCTTCCGAAATAATGCTGGAGAGTCAGTTACCGTTAATGGAGACCGGTATAGAGCCATGATAACCGACTATTTTGTTCCCGAATTGGATGGCATGAATGTGGATGAGTTGTGGTTCCAACAAGACGGCGCTACATGCCACACAGCGCACGTCACAATCGATTTATTGAAGGAAACATTCGATGAGCGCATAATTTCGCGGAATGGACCTGTCAATTGGCCACCAAGATCGTGTGATTTGACACCATTGGATTATTTTCTTTGGGGATATGTGTCGCTCGTCTACGCCAACAAACCAGAAACGTTAGGGGACTTGGAAGCAAACATTCGTGGCGTTATTGCCAACATACGGCCCCATATGCTCGAAAAAGTGGTTGAAAATTGGACCTGTAGAATTGGCTTTATTCGAGCCAGCCGCGGCGGCCACATGCCCGAAATCATATTTAAACATTAATGGCATAAAATTATCCTTCCAATAAAGCCAAATTGATGGACATTAAAACGATTTTCTTGTGTTTTATTTCAATTCAAAGTTCTATACCTCTAAAAAAACACCCGTTATATAAAGGCCCTTAAAATTTAACCACTTTACACAAGGCTGTTAATTTGTAAGTGCAAAGTAAATCCAAATTTTCACGTCTACAACAAAACGTAGGTAAATTTGTATGCATAATATAAATCATATATGTATTATAATATGTATAATAAATCATATTATCGCAACTCAATAGGTGTGTTTCTTTACTCTACATTGGGATCCCGCGGGACCCCAATTTGCACGAAAAGTGTTCCCGTACTCGAAAATTGGGTAAATGAGAAAGGTTTTGTGAGAGTAATGTTCTTCTTCTTCTTCTTGCACGAAACAGCCCGTACTTTTTCTTCGTGCTAGTTTGGACAAACACAAAATCAGCAGCTGTTTGAAAAATAAACAATTACGAAAAAAATTACATTTGCCTAAACACCAAAAAAATGGAAATATGTATGAAAAAATGTTTAAAAACTAGTGGCAAACAAAGTTTAATAAGTTTTTATATGAAATTAAGATAAAAGACCTATATAAGTATGCCGAATCATGTAAGTAAATACGTGCGTGTGTGTGTACATAAGTATGTGTTTAGTTATGTTTATACGTATGTATATGCATATATGCATTGACGTTTATTTTCGTGTTAAAATGTTGGCTTTTCGCGTTCCCGTATTTTTGTGCATTTTTGTATATTATTGAGCGAAATTATAGTTTCCTCTCATTTTACCGAACTTTACCCAAAAATAAGGAAACAAAGCAAATACCCTACAAGAAATGAATGACTGAAACTAACACAAGCAACATTTTTTTACTAACACATTTGCAACAATTTTACATTCAATTCAACAGTTATTATAGTTGCTCTACTCTAACATATATGATAGGGTGGAATGTCTAATGTACACATGTCAAAATTTTTAAAATATTGAATTTTACTGAAAATAATTTATAGTTCGTTCGGTTTGTAAAATTAAAATGTATAAAAGTGATAAAAAAAAGTTATGGTGTTTGTGAAAAAGTAAGATAAAAACAATAATTAACAAAAGAAATATTATAGTTTAATTAAAAATATACATGCATATATATGTATGTATATATAAATGCATGTATTCGTTTCTTTTTAAATTTTTAGATATTTGGAAAGATCAAGATGCGTTGGGGGCTGAAGAAGTCGGTGATACAATTCATTCTATCTGTGAAAAGTGTTAAAAAAGATAAGTAAAATAGTGCATAAAAGAAATTCACAAAGTTTAATTTAATATGTATATTTAGTTTCAAAATTTTAGACATTTGTAAAGAGCAAAGTGCTTTGGTGGTGAAAAGGCGTTAAGAGGGATAGATACTGCTGAAGTTATTTGCTGTTTTGTTTATTTGTATTTTTTGTTTTAAATATTTTAGTTACGTGTGTAGTTTAAAGTTATTTTTTATAATAAAAAAGCAAATAAAATAAATTAAAAAGTATATTTGCTGATTACTCAATTGTGGGGGATATATTTGTCAATTATGATCAGTCAAACTTGAGTAATATTTATGCTATCATTGATTAGTAAAAAGCACTGGAGTGAGCAGTTCAACTGTATGTTATATTAATTGGTTAGAGAGAGATGCAACATCACACGTACACAAAAGCTTCCATCACATTTTTCATTTTGCCTTTAACAATGTGATAGAAAGTTTGTTCTACGCATTGATCAATATATCCTGCATGACTTCCGATCAAATGAGCAGTCAATTGACTGGTAGTGTTCTTGTAGGGTATATACCCAGATATATAAAGGGTGGTTAACCCTAACTACCTAAAATAGGTTTATTTAACAAAAAAAAAAAAATGTTTTTTTTAGCTATTTACTTTTATATGCCAAAAATAGGATTAATTTTTTCCAGCTTTTAAACCGCCTTTGATTTGGCTGATTTTCACCATTTCTGAATCACCAGTCCAAGACCGAAGTCTCTAGCTTTTCTGGGAGCTTCGGAAAACCGATTTCAGACGGACATTGTTTGTTCGTCTTCCTTATTTATAAGGACCCAGAATATACATACATATGTATGTATGTATGTACATGGGTATAACCTTATTTTTTCCTTTGTGTTTTTTCTTAAATAAATGCTGTGGCACATACTTTTTAAATTATAGACAACGCAATTATTGGTGCGTGGCAAACAAATATTTTGAATGAGTTTTTTTATTCGATTTGTGTGTGTATTTTTTTTTTTTTTTTGTATTTTCGATAGAATCGAATGGCAAACGTGAATGATGGCAGTCACCATATGCCTGAGTCTTTAACCAAGAAGCATTAAAATAAAAAGAATTTATTACATGTGGCGATAACAGAGTGTGCGTTTTTTCGGTTATTTGTGGCAGCAAGTAACATCTGCAGCAGCTGTTACTTTTTCGGTATTAAAAGAATAATGGAACTAAAGATGAATCTGTCTATTCACATTTTGTTAAGACTTTGTTTTCAATCTTCATTATGTACATATTCTTTTTTTTTTTTGGAAGGGGCAATCAATGAATTTTTGAATGTTTTTGTTATCGTTATTTTTTGCGAGTTGCAGGTGTTAGTGGCATGTTCTCTTGGTATAATTGAAAATACAAGAAATGAGTAGTAATTTTAGAAAAAACACAACAAAAATCATTGAAAACAGATTTTTGCTTTGTTGGTACTATCGTTAAAAGCAAAAAATATGTACATATGTACTAATGTATGTACTCGTACATAGTTGCTTCTTTGCACTTAATATTCAAGAGTTTAAAAAGTCTATGGATCTGGTTGTATGCTGGTGCAACACATTGTCGTGTTAGTTCAATGACATGTTGCTTCTATTCTGTTCTGTTGCTGGTGTTTTCTTTTTTAATTATTTATTTTTATTTTTTTGCTTTCTTTTCGAGTACATACTCGTACTACTAATGTCTGAGATTTTATTTGCACTACCAAAACGTATAAATCATTTGGCATGCGCCAGCTAAATGTTGCATAATATGACTGCCAGCTTGACTGGCTGGCTGTATGATTCCCATATTGCTTTTTACTCATTTTTTTTTCTTACCAAAGCCTACTTGGGAGCCTACAGAAGGCCATTAATCGCTGTGTTCTCCCTTTCTGTTTTTCTGTTGCTTTCAGTCTCTTTAGCCAGGTAAGCGCTTTGGCTGACTGAAAAAATTAAAATGAAAAAGCAAAATTTGCCTGCTGCATGTCCTTATAAGGATATGCACTTTTTCATGAATGTGTTAGTTAGACGCCATAATACGCCATATTGGATTTTTACAAGTTATGTAGTTTCTTTTTTATAAATAAGTTGTAGGAGTAGTACGTGTACAACAACGACATCTAGTATAGTATACTCTACTATTATCCGATACTGATTCTCATATTTTCGCGTGCTTTCTGGTAGGTTCATTTTTATTGCCATCATGCCTACTTAGTTTGTTTTAAATATGAATGCATTTTGGAGTTCTCTTATCGATTTATGACCGAGGAAAAAGCATGCGCCTTAAAATTTCAGATTTGAGGACAAAAGTTTCTCTATTTCAGGCACAAAATGTACAAAAAAAAAAATACTACAAAAACTTTTATTTCTGGAAGATTTTAGAAAAATTATGATTTTTATTGCAGCTTTTTATCATAAGTATAAATGTACATATGTACATACATATGTACAAACATATATAAGTATGTATGCATGTATGTATGTGTATTTGCACATACATACATAAATACATACACATGTACGTATTTATACGCGTAATATGTATGTGAGAATTTCAGAGAACATAAATTATATTTATGATTTTATTAGACTAAAGTTCGTATCGCTGTGCAAACCCATAACTTTTAAAGAATTTTTAAGGAATAAATAACAACAAAGTTAATTGTAAATATTCTGGCAAACACTAGCAGAACGGAACAACTAGCTGTTTTCCAAGGCGGCCACAACTTTATCATCAGCTTTTTTGTGTTTGGTCAGTGCTAGTGTTTGTCAGAATATTTACGATTAACGTTAGATTTATGTATTTGTTTCTTAAAATTTATCACATGTAATTTGGCTTACAGAGCGATACAAACTTAAGCCTCTAACGTTTAAAGACGTCCTTCAATTTTTGAGCTCCAGTAGCACATTAGAATTGTTTTCGCTTCAAAATAAAAATAAGTTCATTTAAGTGCGACCTTGACTCACGCACGAAGGGGTCCGTACGGACACTAGATATGTAATACTATATGAACTTTAGCCTTTATAATATATAGTTTAGACATTTTTTACGTTTTTGGGATTTTTTCCGTTTGTTTTTAGGTTTGGCGTTCTTTTTTCGGTTTTGGCGATTTTTTTAAGTTTTGGCGCTTTTTTTAGTTTTAATGCTTTTTTTCTCGGATTTTGGGATTTTTTCGGTTTTGGCGTTTTTTTTCATTTTGGCGATTTTTTTAATTTGGCGATTTTTTCATTTTGCCGATTTTTTTCCTTTTGGCAATTTTTTTTCATTTCGGCGATTTTTTTCATTTTGGCGATTTTTTTTCATTTTATCAATTGCTTTGGTTTTTGGCGATTAATTTTAGTTTTAGAATTTTATTAATTTGGTGATTTTTTTCGTTTTGGCGATTTTTTTCAGTTTTTGGTGATTTTTTTCGGCTTGGTGATTTTATAATTTTGGGATTTTTTAATTTTACCGTTTTTGGAAATTTCCAGAGTTTGCCTTTTTCGATTTCCAAAATACAGCAAGTTGTCAAAATTACATTAACTGATAGAACACCCTTTAATTTAAATTTTAGTGCTTATTGTTGTAGTCTGTATAAAAATACACTAACTTTCGTTGCTCGTTTTGTTTTCGCTACGCTGTCCGTCTGCCCGTCACAGGCCTTGTTCTCGAGAACCGTAAGAGCTACACACCAAAATTTTGACAGAATATGAAGAAATTCAGCCGCTACAACAACAAATATATGACAGTTAAAAATTAAAGGGTGTTTCAAAACGAGCAACGAAAAAATTTAAATTATGTATGTATACATACATATACAGGGTGGGCCAAAAGAAACTAAGGGGTGTACAAGTTTAATAATTTTTTTGTTTATTAACTTTTTTTTATTTTTTCTTTCAGATTATATAATATACAAAATGGAAATTTTTTTACACTAAGTATGAAAAATGATGTCTCTTAAATGACCACCGTTTTCAGCTTCGCACTGATGGGCTCTTTTTAGAGCATTTTCCATAACATCTTTCAAAACTTGTGGCTGTAGCGTTCGAATTTCTGCAACAATGTTTGCCTTGAGTTAAAGGATTGTCTCTGGCTTGTTCACATACACTCGCTCCTTCAAAAAACCTCAAAGAAAATAGTCGGGTGCTGTCAAATCTGGCGATTGCGCTGGCCAAATAATTTCCGAATTTCGAGAAATTATTCGCTCTCCAAAAATTTGACTTAAAAGTGCCATTGTGTCTCGGGCAGCATGGGCAGTGGCTCCGTCCTGCTGAAACCACATACCAGGTCTGTTTTCAAGAGCAGGACGTAAAAAATTTTCTATCATAAACCGATACCGCTCTCCATTTACGGTTACAGCACTTCCAGTAGGGCCCAATGACATTTTCAGATGTGATCCCACACCATACTGTACACCTGATGGGGTGCAATTGGCGTTGATGAATGGCTCTTGGATTTTGAGAACCCCAGAACTTACAGTTCTGCTTATTAACAAAGCCATTCAAATGAAAATGAGCTTCATTACTCATAATCAAATTTTCATCTCTGGTTTAAATAATAAAATTCTATTGTTCTGGTTCTCTGTTCAGTTGTGAACCTCTCCATTATAAATTCTCCAAGTGTTGTCTATATAATCTGAAAAAAAAAATAAAAAAAAATTAATAAACAAAAAAGTTATTAAACTTTTACACCCCTTGGTTTCTTTTGGCCCACCCTGTATAAACAATTGAAATATGCAAAGTTAGTGTATTTTAATACAGACTACAACAGTTAACACTGAAATTAAAAAAATCTAAATTAAAGGGTGTTCTATCAGTTAATGTAATGTTGACATTTAAACAACTTGCTGTATCTTGGAAACCGTAAAAGGCAAACTCTTGAAATTTTCAAAAACGCTAAAAGTAAAAAAACCCAAAATTATAAAATCGCCAAAACGAAAAGAAGCGCCAAACAAAGAAATCTAACCTGGGGGCCACACGTTCAATTTTTGACTTTCAATTCCATTCAATTTTCAATACACTAACACTTATTTCACAAACACAATCAAACTTTTTAAATTGAAAACTAGATTGATTTCAAATTCACCTATCCATTTAAATGGCAATTTAGTTTTCAATTTCAACGGCTGGTCACAGCACACATTGATTGAAGCTACAAATTTGAGTTGTTTCTTCGTCGGTGGCATTTAAAAAATTAAATTGATTATAAATTTGTGTCACAGCTATCAATTTCAAGCAATTTTGACACACAATATGTGTAATGAAATTGAAAGTCATTTATTGAACGTGTGGCTGCAGAGTAAAACCGAAAAAATTGCCAAAATTAAAAAAATCCCCAAAACGAAAAAATCTCCAAAAAGAAAAAAACCTCAAAATGAAAAGAACCGAAAAAAATCTGCAAAACGAAAATAAAGTGCCAAATTAAAAAAAATCGTTTAAACTTAAATAATTTGCCAAAACTTAAAAAACTAACTTAAATGTTAGAGTGGAGCAACTACAATTGATAAATGTATCCCTCATCACTACCCATCAAATGGTCAGTAAATTGACTGTCACTGTTGAATTCAATATACAATTTCTGCAAATGTTTTAGTTACAAAACTGTAGTTTGTGTTAGTTTCAGCCATTAATTTCTAGTAGGTCAGTAAATAGCCTTATGCATAAAATATATTTTTATTATATAAAGGTTATATAAAAGAAATTTTGTATAAAAAACTGTTTGTAAGCCTTTTATAAATCAAAAAATATAAATTTAATTAATAAGACCTTTAATATTTTATAAAATATTTCTGTTGTTGCAAATTTACTCGTCTTGAAATAAAAAAAAATTTCATGTCATTCCACTTTGCTACGTCAAGAAATAATTTGTTGGTGCATACTTCCCTATTATACAACTCTGTTTGTAGTGAACACATCTCGTTGGCAAAACGAATACGTTCGGCAGTGTCTTACGAACTTAAGTTGATAAATGTTGATATAAAAGTCTAATAAAATAGAAAAATTTAATTATTTAATAGTAAAACTTCTGGAAATTTTCTTGTTTATAATATCCAAACATAAATTTCTTTAACATCGCAGCTAAAATATTTCGTGTGAATTATTTTGATCGCAGTGATTTTGTTTTATATTAAAATAGTTGCTATAATTTTAATTGTCGATTGTTTGATTTTATTATAAACAAAACGACTTGAATTTTTCATTTTAAAGAGAAAAATTATCAAGGTATGTACAAACTTTAAAATATTTATCTAAGAAGATTAATATAAATATCAATTTGGCTTAATTATAATGAAAAATTATAGAAAATATAATGTGATCATTTGCATTATATACACACATATTTGTGTATGTATGTATGTATGTACCTGCCATACAAGCAGTGTTGCCAGAAAATGATGATGGGAGAATGGTAAAACGGCCTGTTACAAATTTCAACAGAAGAAAAATTAAATAATAATTAATTAATTAAATAAATAATTAAATTTTAAATTCAAATATGTAGGTTTTTAAAAAATCTAGCCTATCTTAATGGTTTCGTACGTCACTCTTCATTTCCAAAATGTGAGCTGAATGGCTAGAAACTAGACAAATTAAAAAAAAATTAAATAAAAAAAATTGGCGGCGAGGCTTACGGCCTGGCCCACGATGTCGACAAGAAACTATCTATCGCTTACTTATATTGAAAACAAAAACAAGTTTTCTTATTTTGTTTTTGTTTTCAATATAACTAAACGACAGATAATTTCTTGTCGACATCGTGGCCAGGCCGTTAGTTTCCGAGATATGGGTCTCTAAAATCGTAGTACATATAATTGTAGTATGCATAAAAAAGTATTTGCTTTTTACTTAAAAATTAAAAAACAAAAACACATACACATTAACAAAATTTGTAAATCGAAAACAAATGTACAAGTATGGAAATATGTTATAGCAAAAGCAACAAAATCCTTGTTTAACTTAAAATTGTAATAGGTATGGGTCATTCTACGTTAAGTGGTCATTTGATGTTATGAAGGGTGGCATAATAATAATACTTAAAGGAATAATTTTTTCCAAGATAATAGTATTTAATCAAGAAAATACTATAAATGAGCAGGAGATTATAAAAAAAAATCCAGGTAAATCTTATTTTTAGTTTATACAATTTTATTATTTTTTTTTAGCTTAAAATGGAGTTCAGTGAAACGCTCTGTAATTAAACCTTAATAAAATGGGAAACCGATTTACTTGTTGAATAACTCAAATTCTATATATGAAATTGGTATATCATCTCTTCAATTTCGCGCTTGTCTAGCAAACAGTTTTTCCCACGAAATATCAAAATGAGTTTTCAAATTCTGCTAAAGCACGCGTGTATTAAAAAAATAATTCGTTTAAAACTGGGAGCAAATTACAGTATTGGATGTCAATCGAAATTTCCATACAAACGGGTTTCGAATTACAGAGTAGTCCACTTTATAATCACCCTTGTTCCAGTTGTCAATATCGACGTCACTTCAATACAATACCAAAACCTGGGACTTGTCTACGCACTCTCGAGAACAATTTTATGCTATTAACAGTCTATTTCTGCTCCCTAAGGTCCAGAAAATATCAGGAGTCCGTCAATAGCAGTCAGTTGTTTTTAACAACGGGTAGACAAGTCCCATTTTTTTTGGTATTGTATTGACGTGACGTCGATATTGACAGCTGGAATAAGGGTAATTGTTCATTTGCGTGGTAAATTTGTAGCAGACATAAACTGGGTGCTCAACCGGATGTTGTCGGCTCTTGATAATTTGAAATTCATGGGGCCAGGAAAGTTCAAGTAATCGAGAGTTCATATTCAGAGTTTTTTTTGAAGTGATTTTAATCAAAAATACAAACGTTTTAAAAAATTGATCAGGACTAAAAGCTTTTTGATGATATCCCGTGTACGAAGAAGTGTCTAAAAAAATTTAAAAATGTACATACATACATACATATTTACATAAACATCGTAAACTTTTTAAAATTCAGCTATAAAAGCATAGGTGTAATCCAAAATGGATTGGATAAATTTTTACTGCTCCTCTTTCCAACCTAACCTAAGGTTTTCAATTTACACACAACTTAAGAGAAAAAGAAAATTTAAATTTTCTCTCAAAAAGAGTTGAATTTATTTACATTTGAATTATGACTAGTGTTTTCAATTTCGGTTAAGCGGTTAACCGAAAACCTGTGTTTTAGGCATAATTCCGGTTTTTAGGAAACCGGTTTTTATAGCTGTAAAAATTGTAAATTTTTCTTATTTTATTGTTGTGTGTACCTCACTGTTATCAGCTGTTGTTATTATTTCGCAGTTAGCAATTTTAAAATTTGTGTTCAACACAATTGGAAAATCATATAGGAGTTCAGAATAGTAATAATAATAATAACAATATAAGTATAAATTCAATTGTTCCTTAATATTTGTACAATTTCTCTTCTAAATACATTAATATTTCTTTCATTTTTAATATGCGCTGGTAAATTATTATAAATATTTAATTCTTTGTAAAAAAGCGATCTTTTCATCGTATTGTTTGTTACACGCTGTAATCTGAAGTCTTGACAATTTCTTAAGTTATAAGGTTGAACCTCTCCCACGTATATCAGTTGATCACATAAGTATTGCGGTGCTAATCCCATTTTCATCTTCTGGATAAATTCTAAAGTATTTAATTCAAGTCTTTGTTTAATTTTAAGCCTTTTGAGACAATTTAACATTTGATCTATTGGTGTATAACGGTTGCATCTTAATATACATCTCATTGCTTTGTTTTGAAGTTTTTGAAGCCTGATTATTTGTTGATCCGTGAAGCATGTATAAATTATTGTTGATCCAAATTCAAAATGTGGTTTAATCATCATAGTATTGTATATATTTATTGCAGTGATTATTGATATTTTGTTTCTCATTCTTTAAAAAAAACCGATTTTTTTGCCTATCTTTTTACATATATAATCACTATGTTCTTTAAATTTTAAGTCTTGGTCTAGTATAAAACCGAGGTATTCAATACTTTTTACTTTTTCTATATTTTAATATTTATGGTAGCTCGTTTATATATATGTATAATGAAAAGCAGTGCACCTAAAATCGATCCCTGTGGAAAAAAAATAATAAATGTATATGAATTTTATAAAGTATGGTACATACTACTAAATAAACCAATCAATCAATCAAAAAAAGTACATAAAAGTACACTTCTTTTATGTTTACATAATGGTTGTTTTCCGAAATATTGCGAATATATAAAATATTCGTCAAAGTCTACAAGAGACTATTTTTTATTGTAGAAAATGAAACAATTGCAAGTGAATTAGACTCTGAAAATTTTGAAATTTTATCAAATTCCGAAAGTTTAGAGGAACAACTAACTTGACGTTAATATCTATTCAAGACTTAGGTAATTAATGCAAGCGTGTTAATCTCAATAATCTTGAAAATGAATCCGACTATTACTATTAATGCGACATCAACTGTCAGTAAAATAATCTTTTCTTCTCTTTAATAAAAACTAAATTGAAAAACAGAATGTCTTCTAAACATTTGGATTGTGTTTTGTTACACCTAATTCACACGAAGACTTTTGTGAAGTCTATTTTTCGACGTCACTTTTTGTTTGCTGGCGAACGGGGTAGAGAAGAAAGAGGGGTAGAAAAAATGACTCGATTTCTGTTCTCTTTACACTGCTCTTGTTGTTATTGTTGTTACGTTTCAATGTTACTCTTCTATCTTATTGTTATTTTTTATTGTTACTCTTCTAGCTTATTGGCTATATGAGTGGAGAGAAGTAAAATTAGACGTCCAAAAAAAACATCGTATGAATGCAAGGAATTTTTGGTAGCAACTTCAAAAGAGAATTAAGAAAAATAGACGTCATAAATTTCACCGTGTGAATTAGCACTTATTGAAATATATTTTTAAAAAATTTCATAAAATTCACATTTGGTTTTTCCTACAACAAATTACAAATTTTGTGTAACAAATGTAACAAATAAAATCAATTCATACCATGTAAATCGTATGTAAAATCGAAAAGTGCGATGCGCACTATCTCATCATTAATATGATGAGCTGATATTTTAACAGGCCTATTTTTTTTACCTAAACAAAATTTTGAAACCTGGTTCTGAGAAAAAAAAAAACGTTTTTTTATACAATCACCCTAATGTACATACATGGATGGATGAGCACTCACTTCATGAGTCAATTGTATGACCGTATTTAGACTCGAAAACATTTGGAAGGGAAACATTTAGTTTGGTAGCAATTTACGTGTGGGGAAGAGAGAATCATTTTTGTGTTCGGTAATCGGCGACACGTTTTGTTTTCATATTCATTGCTACATATACACGCATACATGTACAAATAGGCTTGCTTTTATGCAGTAATATTGGAATGTCGCCGGCAACATTTTCGACTTTGTGGACGCAAAGGAAACAACAAAAGAGAATTCCAGATGTTTTCCTTCCAAATGTTCGTCCGTCTAAACTGGGACTTAGTGTTATTGTTTTAGGAAAAAAAGTAACGAAAATTAAAAATATTCGGATCTCCACATTAAAAAATTATCAATTTTGTTTAAAAATAACCAAAAACGGCAGCTCTGCATACATAGTAGATAAATTTCCCATAGTATGATTTTGTGTGTGTTGGAGATACTACTGATACCCATGCAATCTTATTATACTTAAATGTAGAAATTTTTGGGATGTCGTCATTGTTTTGTTTTGTTATTAATTTTGGCACACCAAAAATAAATTGCGTCTCAAGCTTCAGTAAAATAAAAACAAATAATTATAAATATGTACTATGTATGTATGTATTTATTTATGCCAGCTGTTAAACAAAACATGTTTAATTAACAAATTGTCTATTAGTCACTTTTTTTGAGAAATACATACATATTTACATATGTACGTATATATTTATATATACATACATATGTATGTGCCCACTTGACCTGATCTCGATATTCGATATAAATCAGAGCTGACCATTGAGAGAAACACGGGAGTAATGTATTCGCGTATGTGTATTCATTTGTATATGAAGGCGATTGATGTTCGTCACACTACTGGTGCTAATTTGGGCAGCTCAGATATAAACTAATACATACTCATTAATGCACGTTATTTCTACCCATAGATATCTAAATATTAGTGTACAGGGGCAAATTACGGCACTCGTTATCGAACGAAATTACGGAATATTTCAATAGAGTTTATATGGAAATATTTTAAAATTACGAATCGTATCGAGTGCCGTAATTTCCCCCCCCAGATTTTTATCGTGTAAGTTAAATTTTATAAGGCAAAATTGTAAATAAAAACCTTAGGTAAATTATCTGTATGTAGAAATTCCGGACATAAAGCGAAGAAATTTCGAAACAAAATTGTTCCATATTTGTTCGCAAATCTAAAAATAATCGAATGTGTGACGGTAGCCGAGCGGGTGTGTGCTAGTCTGTAGGTACCAAGTTCGATTTACATTAAGCATTTTTCATGAATTTTGTTGCACGAAACTTTTCCCATTTCATACAAAAATCGTTGCGATTTTGGTGATATTTCGGTTTCGAAATCGGAAGATTTTGCCGACTAGTCGTTACGAATTCTTTATAATTTGGAGCATTTGGTTTGGTGGTTATGTACATACATATGTACATATCGTCAACTAAAATCCAAAAGGCCATAATAACTAAAAAATCTAAAATAGACTTTTTGATTGATTATGATCTGAATAACCAAAATACATATTTTTACTCACATATGTATTTTCAAAAATACCGATTTTATTCATTAAATCCAATAGGCCGTAAGTACAATCTATCTTCTATATATGAGTGTGTGTGTGGGTTTGTAGTATTTCTCTTGATCTAACAATTATTTTCTCTTATTTGTTGTTGTATGAAAGCCATAATACTTAAAGGAAGATAGTTGAATAAATTGAATTAACTTGGTTAAAGGGATTTTGTTTATGTTTTTTTAATTTCATGTATTATTTAATTATGCTTGCATATGTATGTAAGTTTGTGTGTGGCTGTGTTTTAATGAATTTTTTATGAAGTTTAGATACATTTTCTTTGAATCTTAAATTATTTACATTTTGATTCTAGAATACGGACGAGTGTGTCGTCCGTTTGGTATATCTAGTATTAATAAATGTATAAACCAAAAAGCCGTAACTACAACTTTAATTTAAAAAATAAAATAAATTTGAACGAAATTGGCATTTTACGTTCAATTACTGTTTTAAATTAAAATTTTTGCACAACAATAAGTGAATATGGTCCTACTAACAAAGTTGAAAAAAAAAATAATAAAAACTAAAAATAAAATAAACCGAGTGAAAGGAAAATAATACACCGGACTAACAAAAGGAAATATTTGTGAAAAATCACAAATACAAGTTAAAGATAGGTGTACATCAAAATTATGTGCGAAAAGTCCATTCCGACATTGTGCTATGTTTTCCGAATAAAATCGCAAGGAAATACTTGATACCTTTGGTAAAATGTCTTAATTAACTTAAATTTTTACTCCCGGCTAATTGCAACAGTTTTTACAATTAAATGCATTGTTTTCTTTCAATTTATGCAATAATTAATTTGTCGTTGTTTATTTTATTAATTTTTTTAATTCTGAAGTAAAATGATTTTTTTCGAATTTGCAAATGAATTTTTTTTATCATTTATACCTATTCAAAATACAAATAATACATTGAAAAATATAGGCCCCTATTACGATTTAGTTGTAGTTGTAAAATGTTTATTATGGATTACAACTTTTTCATCATGAGACAACTGATTTTTATCAGTTGTATATTAGTTATTATTTGGAGTGTTGTATTAGGTTTGCTTCATTATTCCAGACGCCAACCAATCCCATTTGTCAACCAATATGGTTGCCATATTCATAAAACATGAAATCTAAAAATAAAATACTAGGCCAAATCTTAAAATATTTAAAATGTTTTGTGATAGCTACTATGGTTTCAAAAAACATAGCATAAGTATATAAAAACCTATTCTTTTCGAACAATGTTTCGATTGTAATTCAGAATGGCAAAAAACAGTTAAGTTGTTTTAAAGTTAAGTTGTTACAATTTCAACTAAACTTGGTTGAGTTGTAAACCGTAATAGGGGCAATAGTTTCACTAAATAGCTGTTTAATTACGGTTGAAAACCAATATTTTCAATCTAATTATAACTTTTATTAAGAAACATTAAGACATTAATGTACTTACGTGTTTTTGGTTTCAGAAAAAACGATTCCAAAAAGCCCTAAGAACCATTACAAAAAACTACTATTATTATATAACTTTTTTTATTAAACCAAATCCGCATTGATTTTTTAATGATAATTCTAAAATTTGGCACCTAATAATTTATGTAAATAGTCTTAAACTTATAATGTTTTTTACTTATCCTGTAAAAAAGTAAAAAGTGTACTTACGGCCTTTTGGATTTTAGGTGACGATATCTATGTTTAAAAATCATCTTTTTCTTATGGCACATATTTATATACTTTATGTTTCTGCTTAATAGTTCCACAGTACAATGCTCTAGTCTTCCGTTTATTTGTCTGCTAGGTTCATACACTTAGTCGCAAAACTCTACATACGACTTAATATTTTAAAAAATTGTAATTTTTAAAGGAAAAACATTAATTTTGTCAACTTTTTTTTTATTATTTTAAAACAGAAGTAATTTAAATTAAATTAAAATATCACATTTGATTTCATTAAGCAACCAAAAAAAAAAAAAAAAATAAAATAAATAAAATTCAATATTTTATGCGATCGCAAAAGTGTACATACGATGTATTTTTGAATATACTATGTAACATTTTTTAAAATTTTAATAATTAATTTTGATCAAAAACTACTTTAAGCCTTTCAGGCACGAAAGAAACCAGATATTTAGTTGATTCATTGGCACATTTTTCCATTATTGCTTTAAAATTGTAGTTATTTGAGATAGAGACGATGGCCGTCTATTTTCAAAACCCATAAATAAAGGAACCCATAAATAAAGGATAACATTTAAATCGAGGGACTGTGGATGATGTTGAAGCTTCAGTTTTACTTTATAGAGAAGCCATTCCTTAACCAGCCTTGAGTTGTGCTTGGGGTCATTAACATACATAAGTATATATTTATCTTTAAAGCCTAGTACTCTGTTCGAAGTTGTGAAAAATTTTCAGCTACATTGATTATTTCGCGTGAAAAATTTGACACGTAACAAGTGATGCCGATTATACTTTTTCGGAAACAATCTTCGTATTTGTTGGTTTGAAGTAGGCAACACTGATCGACTTTTGTGTACAAAAACATCAGCTGTCAATATTTAGCACGAAATAAATACCAGTCTCATTATTTCACAGAGAGCAAGAACTATACCGACTTCAACAGATGCTAATCCTAATGTAACATCAGAGCGCCCTCCTTCGTCGGAATTGTGTAGCAAAAATCATCGGCGAAGTAAAATAACCAATAAAATGGCTACTAAACACAGCTTCAAAATTTAATACGCCTCATTTAACACCAGAAGGCGCTGCAACACTGCATTATTAAAAAGCGTGCAAAAGCAGAGTTGTAAAAGAATGAAGCTTTCTTCTATCTCTTCCTTCACCACCTGTCTTCTATCACTATCCCTTTCCTAAAGAAGGTAACACCTAGTAATAGTAGTAGGCATTAGTTGCCTGAGTGTTACTTCTCTTTATAAAAAAAAAAAAAAATGTTGCCAGATACATTTCATAAATTTTTCACGAGTTGAACAGAGTACAACTTTTGCAACATTATTTCATGTAAATTTCACGTGAACTTTTTTTGTGTGGATTATGTCAACATTTCGCGTGAAATTTTGAACAGAGTATCAGGCTTAAGGTGTAATTTGTCCACACTCTGCAAAAAATATACGACGATTCATAATTTCACCAAAAAAAATTTTAATTTCCCAACCCCATCAGTACTTATGAACTCCCATACCATTACGGAGCCGCAGCACCATGTTTCACAGTACTGCATAAGTTTTATTTTCTAAGTCAATATTATATTTTATGCATGTTTTTGGCCGTCCGTCGTTTCCAAATAGATTGAACTTAAGCTCGTCCTAATAAATAACTCTTTCCCAAAACTTAGATTTATTAAGACAGATGTCTTTGTACTCCAGATCATAATTATATCATTTAGTTTGGTTTATGTGACTTATGTAAGGTCTTTTTACGGCTATACACGTCCGTAATCCAACTTTCTTTAAGCACCGTCGAATTGTATTACATAGCATCTACAAGAATTCCATAATTATTTTTAAGGTCCTCTTTCAGTTTTGGGCTACTTCCCTTTGTATTTTCCGCAATTTCTCTTACAATTTTGAGCCTTAGTCTTTCGTCAAGCCTTGCTTTTCGTCCCGATAGCGACAAATTTTATTATTTTGTAGGTTTAATGATAGTTTGGATTGTAAATTTAAATAAACTAAAGATTTCTTTTCATTTGAAAGCTTGATTACTAATTTTCGAACTTCGGTTGATATTTCCTTAATTTTTTCCATTTTTTCAACTACTACTAATAACGCAAGCAAAATCTAACACATATTGTTAAAACAAGACTAAATGAACTCAAAAATATAAAATAAAAGGTCCTACTATACTACTATACTCAATACAATTAAAACGCGTATGTACACTTTTGCGACGTTGGCTAATGGCGTTTTCTTTTCTAAAAGAAAAGTGTAACATACATATATGTTACATGTGATTTGGCAACATTTTTAAATGCTTACCTGATTTTTAAAAAGTGTTGCATATTTTACGTTTACAAAAGAACATTTTTCCGACAAGTTTCGGCATAAAACTGTTAAATATTCCATTACAATATTTTTTTTTCCATTTTGTTTCCATTTTATATACATATATACAAACTTTTTTTTATAATTATCACGAAACATCAACTAGAAAATGATTTATTTTTTCATAAACAATAACAAAACCAGCTCTCATGCCCCTTTAATGAAAATGAGTGTTGAACATGTAGCATTTTTCTTCTTTTTAAGGGTAACATCATGAGAAAAGAACGCGTTACATTTTTAAAATAACACATACTTTTCAGAAAAGAACACAAAGAAATGTAAAAGGCAGTATAAATGCAGCATAAAAGTAACAGTAGTTGTTTCGGTCCAATATAATATTCAAGATACAATATTTTCACAAAAATTAAGCATTAAATAAAAATTATGAATAAAAGATGAGAAATACATAAAATCGTATGTAGAGTTTTGCGACTAAGTGTATGTATATACATACATAAATATGTTTTATTTTAGTAGTTTCTTTTTTTAATTATTTCCTTTAGCAACGGAAGTAGTGCATTCAACCATAAACTTTGTTTTCGTTATACATATGTACATACATATATGATTACGTAGTTATTTATGCATGTAGGTATGTACATACATACTGCATGTTCAATGTGTACATTGTACATTCATTTTAAAGATTAGTTTTCGTAAACTGAAGAATAATTTTTTGTTTTATGTACTGTGTTACAAAATACATACATACATATATCTACGTATGTATATACTCTCGTATTCATACATACATACATATATGTACTATGTATGTACATATGTATGTATTTGTATGCATTTACATATGTGCATACATATGTATGTATGTATGTAAGTATATGAATGCTTTTACTCAATTCAATCGTTTATTTTTATTTCGTTCGTGCTGGAGGGAATTGTAAATGTAGATCAAATATACAGAAATCCGCCTACGATTAAGTCCCTTTCATTTATTTTTAATATTTTATGACATACTACATGGATACATGCAGTCGGCCCTCGATAATTTCAAATAATCGAGATTTCATATTGAAAAAAGACTGGGCGACATACTTACATACATATGTACATACTGACTAAAAAATTTCAAAAAATTTGTTTTCTTTGTTGACGTCGTAAAATCGTTACATTTAATAAAAAGCTACAATTGCTACAACTGCGAAAATGCAAATGCAAAATTTGCATTTTCGCAAGACCATTTGCGCCAAGCACTAAATTCCAGAAATTAGGAAAAGCATAAAAATATTTAAGAATTTTTTTATTATTCATTATTCTTGAAACATTTCTGAGAGGATTTGTATTGTTAAGTACTATACAAGCAAGTTACAGTACTATACTCAGCTGTATCGAATATTAAATGCCCTATGCCACAGTCTGTCTAAATGCTTTTTAATTTTATTTCCTCTAAGATATTTCCTTTAGGGTTTTAATAGTAGGGTCTACTTATAATGAATTTGAGTATTGTCAACTCAGAGTTTTTACAGCTTCTATGAACTTAGAATTTTCACTACACTTTCCAACATTTGTCGAATTATTCACCCTTGTTTTATTTGCCGTCGGCAACATCGTCATCAATTTTGAAACAACATCAATATAACGCAAAATCAATGCTAACTTTGTATTCCCTAACAGTGTTGTGACGACGTTGCCTGTTTATCAATAAATACAATACACATATCCAATATTTGAGTCAGCTGGTTCATTTTGTTTACTATTTTTGGTAAAAGTATTTTTGAATAAGTAAAAGCTTTGTAAATAAATTAAAATAAAATGTTTTTCTTTGCTATTGAGATGATGAAAAAAAAATTAATAGTGAAAATAAGATTTCTCAGACAAAAGTGATGCATTTGCCAGTTATCCAAGGAAAAGTAAGTGATAAGTTCTCTCATGTTTTTGGAAAATAATGGGTATAATATATAATATAATATAATATATAATAATGTTCATCCTTTTAATATTTTACAAATATTTTCGGCTGAACAAAACATCATTTAGGAATGTATTGGATACAATAGAGCCTAACTTTTGAAACAAAAGGGATCAGATCAACGTTTATTGGAGCTTGGAGCTTCCTCCAAAGGTACTCAGTGCTAATTGTTTATATACTCCGCCTTCAGTTGCTTTGCTGTTGTTGTTTGCAACCTTTTTTTTTTATTTAAACCTCAGTATACTTTCCCAACACACTATTTACCTTACATTTTGCCATCCACCACTAGTTCTAATTGGTGGACCGAGGGAATTTAGTGCAGTCTCACTTTCTCACTGCACCTTGAAATTATTAGGAAACTACCCCTGAGGAATCCTCTAGCAAAAGAAGGACTTTTCCAACTCTTCCACAAGCTTTTCAAATTGGTTGGGGTTGGTAATTTTAATTTTGCCCATATTATATTTTTCACTTTTTTTAAGAACTTTTTTCAAATAAATATGTACATTTTTATATCTACTTATGTTTCACTTTTTTACCATTTAAATTATTTTTTAAATTCGTTGAGGCATGCACACAACAGAACACGACATCAAAAACACTGACGACAAAATGAACGGCAACATCAACATCAATGTTTCTTTCAGAATACCAAACATATGCTGACAGTCATCGATAAATGGCAATACTATCTACGGGAATACCGATTTGATAAAAAACATTAAAAACGACGTCGTGTTATGTTGCCGACGCCAAATAGAATAAGGGTGATTTACTTAAGGAAACGATTTGATAATTGCAATCATTGATACTTGTACAAACTTTTGACGAAAATACCTCCCTGATTTAATTTCTCTTTCAGAGTTTCATATCCGACAAAGGTATTAATACTTGTATTGTAGTCTGAAACGGCCTTTACTAAATGCATCTTGCATGTAGTTTTCGAATAGAACAATAATTTTTCTCGTAGTTAGACGAATTAGGAGAAATGGTATGACTTCAATTTTATAAAATTTCCGTATAAATTTGAATAGCTCACATTTTTCTTTTATACTAAAAAAAATTTAATGAACATTTTACTGCTTGTTTATCGGTGTCGAAGAAATTATTTCTTTCTACAGTTACAATTGAAATAAAAACTAAATTTTAGAAATTGTTACAATCAAAAATTTCCTTCGACATCGATAAACAGGGTATTGGTGTTTAAATATCAGTATCAACTTTAAAATATAACTTAAACAACTTCATCGTGTAAATTTAGTCACACAATCATTCAAACGAACTTTTGGAATATAAAAAAAACAATGAATACTTTGATATTAAATTAAAACAGGATTATAAAATAAATTTTTATATGAATGAAAATAAATTTGACTGTCTCTTAGGCCATTTTATAAATATGTGTGTCAGAAAAGTCTATCTGCCTTATTCATAAAAAATATTTCAGGTTTATTAAGCTCTTATTTGACATATTTCTATGGGAAATTTGTCAAATAAACCTGTAATAAACCTAAAATATTTTTTATGAATTAGGCCGCATATATTTATGAAATAACGTGTAGTTTTAATTTCCCGTTTTCCCGGGAAAATCTAAAAAATTTCCCGGGAATTTCAGGCAGACATTTCTCGGGATTTCCCGCCCACCCTAGTACTTCCACATCGAGTAATATTTTTCAGTGCAGAAAATAAACTGACTTCAGAGATTCGCACACATTTCAAGAATGCGATCATTCATTACACGCCTACAGGATCTTTCATTAAGGGATTCCTAATTTTAAATTTAAATAAAACAAAGTTTGTTTGAGGTATCATTAGGAGTTTTTTTTTACTGATTTTAAAAGTCTATCAATGCCATTATTTGTGGACATTTGCACGATTGATTGTTTTCGTCTTCTACAACATTTTCTACAAAATTTAATATAGAATGAAATTTTTTTTTCTCCAATATAGTGCAACATATTGAATTTGAAGGGGAATATCGCTTTTTTTTTTGTATTCAAAAAGTATGTTAACTACATATGTAGAAACTAACATGTTTTGAAAAACAAAAAACTCCATTCCATTCTCCCTCATTAATAATGGTGTATGCCCTTCTAATCAATTGTATTTTAATTGTCCCATTTGAATTTATTGTAAGCCCTTGATATATAAAAATTTTTTTATTTTAAAAGAATAAATGTCCACGATTGTTTGAAAAAGCTGTAAATTATGCACTTTTGTTATAATTTCGATAAAAATGACCAGTATATTACAAGATTTTTTTTACTAATTCTTCTCATATTATTTAGCATTGAAAAGTAAACAAATGATCATATTATAAAATATTTGAATAATGCATATCTGTTTTTCTTTTAAAATATTTAAATAGATAAACTAATTGTTAATATAATTTTTTTAATGCGCTTTTTGTTATATACAGGTTTTTGATTGAATTAATTTTTGGAAACGAAACAATTTCAAACTAAGAAAACTGGCGACAAACTCTTTGTTTCCTTTCCTTTCACTTAAAACCTCGCTTGTTAATACTTTTTGATTATTTTTCCGAATTTCTTCATATATTGTTCGTGGTGTGCTTTTCAAAAGACATCAATTTATGATTAATTAAACAATTATTCCCAAAATCGTTTAAATCCTTTTGAATAAGATAAAAAATCGATTCATTTCCATTAAGCTTAAAAATGGAATTGATAAAATTTTTGTTATTGTGTTAAAGTACAATTGTTTTTTCCCTTATTTGTTCTTTAATAAATTTTAAATAATATTTTATCTATTTTAATCTTCAAAATAAAAAAAAAATTTACTGTACTGAAAAAGTGTTTTGATATCCACTTTTGTTTTTAACCGACTTCAAAAAAAAAAAAAAGGAGGAGGTTATCAATGCGTCGGATTAATACCTACTACGCATGGAGGAACTCAATAGGAAGGAACTTGGACCTGCAACCGAAGATAGTGAACTGGATTAACACATCGGTTGTCAAGCCGGTTATTTCCTATGGTTGTGTGGTATGGTGGCAGGCATTGAGGAAGGAAAGTCACAGGAGATTGCTAGCTAAGGTTCAGAGGTGTGCCTCGCTTGGCATCACAAGTGCTCAGAGGAACACACCTCAGGCTGCATTTGACGTCATTCTTCAACTACTTATTATATAGAAGTCTTCTTAGACTCGTAGAAACAGGTTTGATGAGGACAGGAATAACATGTCACACATCAATCTTAAATGAGATCAGTTATAGTGATCAGAGATCCGTAAACCCTGGGTTCAATGACCCTCATTGGTAATCCCGCATAGGGACTATTAGGTCAAATCCGATAATGTATATGAGGGTAGTGCGGTCTTTACAGACGGGTTAAAAATGGGGGAAGGCACAGGAGCTGATGTCTATCTTGGGAACGAAAATTCGTAGTTGCTTCAGAGTGTCCAATGAATGCAGCGTTTTTCAAGCTGATATGATCTTGGCGATCCTCAGGGCCATGGAACTGGTGGCCAGGAATGTGGCTGAAGGTTAGAAGATAACCTTCTACGTGGACGGACACGCAGCGCTAAAAGCTTTGAAGGGACACAATGTCAAACCGAAACTTGTTAGTGTCTGTAGGAGAGCCCTCAACTTGCTTATGCATAAATATAGTGTCAGAATATGTTGCGTTCCTGGCCACAGCAGTGTTGAGGGAAATGAAATTGCCAATGAGCTGGCAAGAATAGGGTCAGCGTTAGATGAGAGAATGTGTGACAGATCGGTAAAATTACCGATAGGTCATTACTATGGGGAATCGTGATAGGCGCGTTGAGGAGTCACTGCTTGGTCAGAGCAAGAACCAGCATTTGGGAAACTGGCACTCCAGATTTCTCTGGGATATGTGGGGATGAAGAGGAGCCAGAAAACATATCTGCCACTGACCGAAGTTGCAACGTCATAGGCTTAGATGGAAGAGCAGACGTTTCCATGAGAGCATTCCTGATATCGGGAAGTGTAAACTGGAGGTTATTAGAGGCTTCATCATTGGAATTCAGTGGCTTAATGACGGATAATACGGTCACTTTAGTGTTGCCTGAAGTAGTTAGCACTTTGACTACAAAACCGAAGGTACTGGGTTGAAGTCCTGTACCTTACAGTCATTAAATAACCTTTTTTTCAATTGTTGTAGGAAAGTTTAAGTGATGAAGGCATAGTCCCTGGTCACTGAACTATACCGACTTCAGCAGATACTAATCCTAATGTTGTAACATTGTGTAGCAGAATCATCGGCGAAGTAAAATAGCCGATATGGCTATTAACCACAGCTTAAAAAAATAAAACATTTAATACACCTCATTTAATACCAGAGGCGCTGCAAAACTGCATTATTGAAAACGTGCAAAAAGCAGAGTTGTAAAAGAATGAAGCTTTTCTCGTGTCTCTTCCTTTACCGCCCGTCTTCTCTATCACTATCCCTTTCTTAACACTTAGGAATAGTAGTAGCCATTCATTGCCTGAAAAAAAATGTTACTTTTAACGGGAAATAGAAGGGAATCAGAATGGACCCAAATAGATCTCCGAGTGGCAGTGCGGTATAGCACCATCCTTCCTGGTCTAAACTAACCTAAATATTTTTATAAAAAACAAAGACCTTAAACGTGATTATTCTCATATTATAATATAACTCTCTTAGAAATATACATACATACATAAATATGTTTAATATTCGCAAAACTTCTCTTTAAATTTGAGTTATGAAAAGTTTTGCAAATTCTATATTTGTCTGCAAATCATTTCCAAAACTAGATTTTCCACCTATCCTTTCTTCTTAATTATCCAAATGTACAAACTCATAACTACTACAAAATACATACATACTACTTTCTATAAACAACCAAATAAGAAAGCGATAAAATATAATAATCTCTCACCAGTGTCTAGGTGGTCCATGGCTTGTCTATAGCCTTAAACAAATTCAGAAATCTGTACAAAACTAGCATAAGAAAAAGAAACTAAAAATACACTTACATATACTCCCTCATAGTTTTTTTAAGGACTCTTGTTAATCCCATGATAGATCTTTTCTTTAAAATTAGTTGTTGCTGTTGTTGTTATGGAAAAGGCGGCTTTTGCTCAATTTCCTTTTTAGATTTCAGCTGTTATTGTTGTTTTTCATTTTATATCTCTGTCTTAAAATCTCTTCTCACGAATTGTTGTTTTCAAAACACCTTGAAGGTTAAACCCTTAACAGACTGAACGTTAAATTATACCATGTAAAAGTAAAGTACTAGAGAAAGAAGGAAGACAATAATGGAAAACAATACTTAAAAATTAACAAAAGTTCGTATGTTTTTAAATACGATGATAGCAATGATGATGATGATGATGATCATGGTGATGATGATGATGAGATGCTCCTCCAGCAGTGCCAAACATATTGTGACTGTGAGATCACGACAACGAGACTGCGATAAATGCATTTTTAAGTTTAAGAAAATTTTGTTTTCCTTCCAATGAATGATGATGGGGCAGGGGCATGGCAGGGTGAGACTATAAGAACGATGATAAAGAGAGTACGATTCTGACTAGCAAACAGCATATTTAAGAATACTTCTTGAGTTTTTATTGTTGGGCATGCGCCGACGTTTTTCTGTTATTTTTTTCTTCTTTTTGTTGGTTTAATATTGTAAAATGTTTATTATTGTTTATTTTTATTTAAAAAATTTTTTATGTACAATACATATGCATAAGCCAGCATCATCTTCGTCATCCATCCACAATACAATACAACAACAACTACATACTACTACTAATACAACATACTACATGATCTCAAATTCATTCAATTCTTGGAATTCTGTTGTTGCTTATGAACGCTGCGCGGCGTCTCTACCCAATAAACACTTCTCATAACACCGAAATATTTTGAAAAAAAAAAAATATTTAACAAATGTCTGAGAAAATATTAGCAATTTTCTTTTAGTTTCCGGTCACCTAGATATTACGATTCTGTTGAAATTTGTCAGATATTGTAAGTATTTTTACGAATACTGGCTGAACAGTTGAACAAATTGATTTTAATTCCGTAATTAGTTTCTTCAGAAAACGGAAAACGAAGAATTTGTTCGAAATGAAGCCACTTTAAATTTAATGCTCGGAATTGTAATTTTCTGTATGCGAAAGTACAAAAATCTGTTTGAAACAACTTTATTTCAATAAGTCCCGGTCCAGACTTGCAATTTTTGTTGCAGCAATTCTTGAATATGTGGGAATGTGGGTGAGTGAGAGGAGAGTGAGGAGAAACATATACCTACATACTATTGATGTAACGAATGTAAATTTTTGATATTCGCGAATACGAATGCGAATACGAATATTTGAAACGATATTAACGAATACGAATACTCATGTGAAATTTATAGGCCTGCAATATCGTCGCTGTTTTAACTAACTGACTTAACTAACATTTTAAAAATTTAACAGGAGAGCAGTTTTTATGGTTATTTTATACATTCATTCTTATGGCTGCGTAAGAAATGTTTTTGCTTATGTATATAGGCACAAAAGTAATGCTCACAGTCATGAAAATTGTAGGCAATGTGTATTATGACTTATAAAGTCTAGTAGAGGACTTAACTCAATTTTCAAAAAAATGTCAGTTAGGTCGGTTAGTTAAAACATCGACGATATGAAATATTAAAAAATTGTTATGAAAAAGAACTTCATACTCCTGTTGGCGTACTTTAAAGTTAATAAAAACTACCCAAAATTTTAATGATCGTCAGTAAATAATATTTGAAAATGATACAAAGCACAAATTTCTATAAAAAATTTAATGGATTCGTGCAAACTAATATTTTTTATCTATTTATTTAAATTTCGTTTAGGATTTATGCATTTATTTATTTAATTTTTTTTTGGAAAAATATTCGTATTCGTATTCGCCTGAATTTGACGAATACGAATGCTTCGTATTCGCATCAAAAATGGCCGAATATTCGGCAATTCGAATACGAATTCGAATGTTCGTGCATCACTACTACACACATACATTTTTGTATTCCTCTCGATCTTTTTTTTACTAAAAAATAAAAAGTTGCTGCAACAAAAATTGCTTGAAAATGCCTTTTAGCAATTGATTTAAAATTTGTTTGTACTATTTGATTTTTTAGCAAGTTTCTTTTTTACGACACTGTGAACTGTTAAACATGTTCAGTTTAATTATATAATTATATACGCCCAGGTTCTACATTCCACTACAAAATGAAATTGGAAACGTTTTTAATTCTGCAAAGATGATATCACTATGTTCTAGAAAGGTAATGAAACTTTTTTTCCATGACGATTTCATTCCCAGTTTATTTCAAATAAATATTTCAAGCAACATGAAAAAAACATTTTATGCTATAAACACAATTGGGACGAACGGCGAACTGGGCATAGTTCGATGAAATTGCCTTCTAGAATTCGTCGCTAAATTAGTCTTTTGAAAGAATTAAATTTGACTACCTATCTGTATTGCTATGGATATTTTTGTAGCCAATGGATGCCAAAATATGCAAATATAATATTCACTGCGGAAAGAATCAGTTGCATATATGTAAGTACATTCACCAAAAAAATAATTGTTATGTACTTGTAATAAAAATAAATGCAAAAATCTATATCAAATCTTGATAAAAAATATAATAAATCATGTATCGCGAAAATTTAGAAAATTTGCAATATTGGAAACAAGCTCTAAACTAAAATTAATTAAACTCGCTAAAACTGTAAGGTAAGTCATTAACTCGGGAGAAAGCGCAAAACATTATGAAAATTCGCCAAAGCTTGCAAGAAAATTTAAATTTTAAGTCTCTAAATAAAAAATAAATAAATAAAGCCAAAAACGTTGCAAAAATGACATCTTTCCCAAAAAAAAAAATAGAAATTTTGCAAAAAAAAAATTGCAAAATTTTAAAGAAGCCATACTTTTTTATTAAAAATCGCCAAACTCTAAGAATGAAAAAAATTAGGTAAAAAATCGCAAAAATGACGAAAATTCGCAAAAACTTAATAGCAAAGTCTAATATTATTATTATAAATTATAAATTTTGCAAAAAATGCTAAGGAGATTTTTTGCAAAAATTCGATTTCATTGCGAACAATGCCAAAATTCGCGAGAAGTTGCAATATCGGAAGCAATCCTTAAAATTCATTAAAAATTGCCAAAACTGTTATAAATAAAATAAATTCGGGAAAAAACGCGAAACGTAAGTTCGCGAAAAATTCGCAAGTCCGCTAAAAATTTCTGAACGCCTTGAATAAATCATTTACAGAACCCTTTAGCTAATCCCGGATTTGTTTCCCATATATTTTAGCAACGCCTCCTCTTATTCCATGTTTTTGTACTTATCCCTTAAAAATCGTTTGAAAAAATAATTTTTGTACAAATGTTATTTATGTGCCTACATTTTTGTATTTTTGCAATAAAAAGTTACAAAAACTTTATTTTTACTAAAACGTATTTTCTTTCACAATGTTGTTTGCTGCCGAATTCAAATTACTTTTTTTGTAGTGAAATTGGATTCCAGAACACTTCAATTTCGTTTGAAATAAACTGAAAATGAAATTTTACTTTTTAAATCGCTTTTACGAAATTAAGAACACAAACCAAGAGAAAATTTCACTTTCATTTCATTTTACGAATGTAGAACCTAGGCGATAATTTATAGTTTATATATAATTATATGATTTAACCAACGCTCGAATATTGTTAAATTCTATTATCAAAATTCGTGCTCAGTTTCTTTAATTTTATGGCCAGTTTAGGCGACCTTCTGTGGTGGCTATTCGGAATCTTCTGATTAAATTTCGCACCAAAATTATCTACATTATTGAACATTAAATCACCAAGACGCATACGTAGAGTGCGGGCTGAGGAAATATCGTAGCTGTATCCGGCAGTGTTATTGATGACGCTGAATTATCGATTCTGCGCCATTCGCAGCAATTGGGCCTCTGTATTTTTTTACACAAAATTGAACAGCTTGGCTGACATGTGGTTACAGCAAGAAGGTGCCACATGCCACACATCACGCGAAACAATGGCCCAATTGAGAGGCGAGTTCTATGGACAGTTTATTTCACTTTTGGAGCCGGTCAATTGGCCGCCTAGTCGTGCGATTTAACGCCTTTAGACTATTTTTTTTGTGGGGCTATGTTAAGGCTCATGTCTATAGTGACAAGCACGCAACGCACTTGAATACAATTTTGATGAATTTATTCGTGAGATGTCGGCAATATGATGCATTCGATTTTCGATATTCGCTATCTATCGAACATCGAAAATGGAATGTACAATACATATTATGAGCATCGAAAATTTCGTTGAGCAACGAATTTTATATCGAACAGAATTTAGCTTTCGATGGAGTATTGGTTTTAATTTTTAGGTAAAATTGATGCAGAATTCAATAATCACTTTGATTGACATTCTCAATAAGGATATTCTTTATCGAATGCTCTTCATAATACCAAATGAAAATTCGTTCGATTAGTACTTTCGGCTATAGTCGAAGATCTAAAGTTGCTCATAATAAGGTCAACATTAGCATGAAATCATCCTTAAACATTGAATCATATAGATTGATCCACCGATTCAAATAAAGATTTTATACATTTCTCTAATTTTTAACCCCCGACTAAAAAAAGGGGTGTTTGTTATAAGTTTGTAGTGTGTGTCTGTGTGTCTGTCTGTGTCCACGTACAGGCCAAACGGCTGGACCGATTTTCATTTAGTTTTTTTCTGTTTGAAAGATGACTTGATCGAGAGGGTTCTTAGCTATGTTTGAAAAAAATCGGTCCAGCCGTTTAGAAGATATAACATCTTTTCTGAAAAAAGTCGGGGGTTTTTAAAATTTTTAATTTTTGTTATTATGTGTTCCTTTTTAAATAAAATTCGAAAGATCTTAAAAAGTCACCCCTTGTAAAAGATATTTTCTCAATTCGTTAAGAAAAAAATGCAGCATCATAAAAATTAAAATATTCCCTTCAGTTAAATAAAAATAAATACAATTTTAACACGTACACTGCGTTTAGATATGAAAGTTGATCTGAAGCATCTCCCAATGCTCCTCACAGCGATTTTCCGGCAAAGTCTTTACGTCTCTGGACATCTAAAACTTCAGTTATTGCAATTCCAGAAATTTCGTGTATTCATTTTTAGGGTTCCGTACACCAAAGGTGAAAACGAACCCTATTGCTTTCGCTACGCTGTCCGTCTGTCTGTCGCACGCTAGAACCTTGGCTGCTACAACATAAAATACATGCGAGTTAAAAATTAAAGGGTGTTCCAAAACAAGCAACGAAAAATTTTAAAATCACATGAAATATACATACAATTGTATGTACATATATACACTTGAAATTTGTAAAGTTAGTGTATTTTTATACAGACTACAACAGTTGACACTAAATTTAAAAAAAAAATTAAATTAAAGGGCGATCCATCAGTTAATGCAATTTTGACTACGTAATTTTGACAACTTGCTATATCTTGGAAACCATAAGAGGCAAACTCTTGAAATTTTAAAAAACGGTAGAACTAAAAAAATCCGAAAATTATAAAATCGCCAAACCAAAAAAAAAATCGTCAAAAACCAAAAAAAAAAAATCGCTAAATCGAAAAAAGCACCACATTAAAAAAAATTCTAACACTAAAATAAATATCGACAAAATGAAAATATCGCCAAAACGTGAAAAAGGCGCCAAAACGTGAAAAAGGCGCCAAAACCAAAAAATCGCCTAAATGAAAAAAATCGTCAAAATGAAAAAGTCGCCAAAATAAAAAAACGCCAAAAACCGAAAAAAATCGCCAAAACGCGAAAAAGGCGCCAAAACTAAAAAATCGCCTGTATGAAAAAAACCGCCAAAATTAAAAAAATCGCCAAAATTAAAACAAAAATCGTGAAAAATCTACAAACCGGGAAAAAATTGCCAAAACTTAAAAAATCGCCAAAAACCGAAAAAACGACAAAACTAAAAAACGCTCAAAACCAAAAAACCCAAAAACGAAAAAGAGCCAAAACTATTTATTATATGGGCTAAAGTTCGTATTGAATTACATATCTAGTGTCCGTACGGAACCCTTCGTGCGCGGGTCAAAGTCGCACTTCACTGAATTTATTTTTAAATTTTTTTCACTTAACAATCATGTGTCTTATTTTGTGTTGCCCAACATTGCCACGTTTAAATTGAAAACAATATAATTATCGCTTTTTCGGAAGGAACAATATCGATTTAAATCTGGAGAAGGAAACAAAAATCGATCGAAAGGAATATTCGTAATCGAAACGATTTCGATAGATTTTTGTGACGGGCCTGGTACCTACCCATGATATTTCAGATATTTCAATGGAATTGTGTGCTGGGTATATACACAAATACATACGCGAATACAAAATCATGTATGGACAAAAACCCAACACTATGTCCACACACACGGTCGTATTGAAATTGATTAGAAATTGTATTTTATGTCTGTTCGATGCTTTTGTCGGTATTTGTTTGTTGTTTCTTTGTCTGCATTTTCATGTACAAATTCGTTACTTCAAATATTTTTTTCTCAGATTTAAATGACCTTTGTGGCGTTTAACCAAACTGGCCAACAGACCAATCAACTTATCTGTTAATATTATAATTTCTTAACAATTAATTCTTGTTAGTTACCAAGTCGATTTTTTGTTTCTGTCTTGAGAATTTTAATTTGAAAAATGTATTTGTTTTAACAATGTTCTGCGTACCTATGTACATATTTATTATCATGGTAGAATTTCCAAGAAATTGGCATTTTCCATTCATTATGTAAAAGGTTAAGAAATATCTCTGAAAGCTGTTCAATTTTTTGGAATTGATAATGTCGATTCAGACAGTTTTGGTCTAATAAAAAAAACTTGAGCTATTATTTTAAATTAGGACATATCGCAGTTGAACTCGGAATACGTCCAATCAGCATCTAAGGAAGTTTTTTCGAAATAGTCACTTGTGTTTAGAATCGAATGGAGTTTTTCAGTAGCGTATTCTTTCTCAATTAGAAAAATGTATGGAATTTTAAATTGTATAGAATCGGAGAAGTATGCATCTGTGTGGTCTATGACGTGCAGCGTTGTCAACTTTTAAATTTCAAAAAGCACTGAAAACAGGAAAAAAAACGCGTAATTTAAATAAAAAAGCACTAAATTAAAATTTTTTTTGTTTTATAAAAAAATTTTGTATATAAAAAATATAGAAATCGGTTGACCTTGCATTTTATCCCTAAAACTTCAAATTTGAAGCATCCGATACACATTTTGATTCTATGAGAATCAGTGAATTCTAAAATCAATTTGATGAAACCTTTTTAAGTTATTATAAAAAATTTAATTTTTTTCGTCAACAAAGAAACAAATCACATGAAATTAGTCAAATTAGCAGCAATTGGCAAGACATTTTGACTTGCTGATTAGATTTTGAACTCGATGGGAGTAGTAGTTAATTTTTTTAAAGTCAAGACTTTCAAAATTTAATTATTATTAAACAATGCTGTGGAAACATTCTTCCAAAATTAAAAACAAAAACTAACTTGCAAGTTAACCAAGTTATATAAACTTAAATTATATGTACTATTCTTTTAGAAAAAAGGAACGAAGTAGGTTATAAATATGTAACCTAAAACGGCAGCTCTATTAGCAACACAATTTTCTCGTTTCAGACCGCTTTTATATAAAGCCAAGTGTATAGACAACTTTTTACGTATTTGAGACTTAAATAAAGTAATAAAGGTAAAAACGTGATCAACTTCTGCGTTTAAACATTGAAGTTTGATGGGAATACAATTTCGATAATGCCCCAAACGAGTTTATATCAAATGAATCGTTATAAGACTTTATTTCTGCCTAAAACTCGATAGCGAAATCAAAGTTTCTCCATTGCATTAAGTGAATTATTCTCTATTTACAGTATATACTAGAAAATATTTCGCTATTAGACTATACTTGCATTATGTCTTCTTTGTCGTGTGGCAAAACACTGTTTCCATTAATTATGCTTAAAATGTGAAAGTTTGAGAATAAAATGCTCGTCTTTCGTCAACCAAGTTTTGTACAATCTTATTAGAATATTTTGTAATGTTCCATTTAACTTCAGTGCTTATGTTTTTTAAATGTTAGACTTCTTCAAACAAAAATATATATATTATATAAGGAAAATTCTTTTTGAATTTTGGGTTTAGTGCCACCGCCAATAAATAAAAAGCACCAAAAATTAGTTTAAAAAAGCACCGAGCACTAACTTCAAAATTTTTCGCGTCGAAAATTTCAAAAAGGACTAAAAACGGTGTGAAAAGCACCGAGTTGACAACGCTGGTGACGAGAAAGAAGCAACGCTTAGGTACATTCTCTGAGTGCTGGCTATATTAGGCGTACTTCCTATTATCGATATGCACTTTTGTTAGGATTTTCATATAGAGCTTACTTCAATTAAACATCTGTGGCAAAAAAAATTTTACTTGACACTCTCAAAATCATATATTTATAACTACATTAAAAGGAAAAACAATGGAACTACATATATGTATATAAACTTTTTAAAATACAAATCAATTGAAATTATTTGCCATAATTCTGTGGTTTTCATGAAACAGCGCATGTTCGAAAATTGCATTTTTTCAGTAGAGCTTAAAAAATTTAATTTTGAAACTTATTTCAAAAAAGGAAAAATTTGTGTTGTTTTAGAAAAAATTATGTACATACTACGTACGTCCATATTTTTCCAAATTTTCTTCGATCTTTCTATACTAAAAGTATTTAAAGTATAACAATTTGAAATAGGTTTTTATTGATGAAAAATCTTATATTAAAGTGAGAGTAAATAAAAAGACATTTGTTCAATTCACAAGCTCAGTTTATGGTTTATCGTTAAAAAAACGATATTTGTTTGTAAACAGACAAATTTGTTGTATCGTTATTTTATCGTATTGGAAGTTGACATTCATTTCATTTGATAGCATGAAATTAAACCAGGTATGCGAATTTTAATATTTAATAAGTTTTTCGCAATAAGAAATTTTTATTAAAATTTTTTGAAAATTAAATTGAAATTAATTAAATGTATGTATGTATGTGTTTGATTCGGTAAGTTAAAATCGACCTACATATGCTCAGAAAAAATTTTTTGGAGAAAAAAGGCTGAGTTAAAAAGCTGATTTTGATGCGCCTGAAATCTTTTATGGCTTGAAACTCGTTACCCGGGATTTTCAATATGGCAGACAATTTTTGTACTATTATTGGATTTGTTTAAAACTCGCCACTCAGTGGTTTTTGAGGCCGCTGATTACGATTCTGATATTAGTTTTTCAAAATCCAAAATGGCGGATACAATATCAATTGCTGAAAAGTTTGTCACATCGGATTCTTTTTACTTTTTTTTTTAACAAAAGTATATTTTGAAGCTAATTTATGACAAAACTAATGCAGTTATAGAGCTGCAGTTTGCTGCATTAGAGAGAGAGAGCACGTTGTCTACTATTTATAAGAATCAGCAAAAAAGTAAAAATCGATTTTTTCGACCAATATATCCTTTCCACAAATTAATCTAACAAATAATAATCCCAGACCTGGCCTCAATTCAACTATTTTAAAAGCAAAATTCAATCATAAAATTATAATACACTGGTATGGAAATTACCACGAAAAAAAATACAATGTTGTATAATTACACAATACATACGACGTTAGTGCGAACGCAACTCAACGCTCTCTTTTTAACTGGCCGCCTCATAACACTGTGCGGGGTTTCCTTAGGTTAGGTTAGCAGGCTGCTGGCAATTAAAAGTCGAAAATTAGAGTCTAGCTCACTTGGGTCCATTACAATGAAAGGGATTATTGGAAAGAAGATATAGAAAGAGAGGGAGGGGTGAGAAGGGTAGAAGTAGAAAAGAGATAATAGTTATTTAAGGGAGGTGAGAGGTGAGAGGAGGTAAAAAATTGGCTAGGGGGAGTCAGTGGCTAAACAAGCCACTATTCCTAATATAAAGACTCAAGTTTTTGAGCTCCTCTCCTCGTCATTGCAACTGCAGCAGTAGTCATTGTACGGGAGACCCATACGTTTAGTAAGGGTTCCGAAGGCACAGTGACCGGTCAACGTAGCCACGAGGCTCCTCAAGTTCTTTCTATTGAAGTTCATGACATTTTTCGTTCTATGGAATTTTAGGCGAGGCCAGAGGGTTCTCGCTATTGCACAGGTGCGTTCATTGCGAAATATGTTGTGAGCTAATTCAAGAAAGGTAACATCGAAACGTCTCCAGCAGGATGAGAGTGGGAGACGACAGAGATTGTCGATATCGACTTCTCTTAGTAGGGTTCCTCTTTGCCAGGTCATCCGCAACTATGTTTCCTGAAATAGTCCCGGCGTTTTCTTGCTCATTTTCTAAAAAAAATGCGGGCTGATGATGCGGCCTGACCACAAACCGAGCCATACGGCCGCTTTCTAATGGTTTTTCGAGGACTATTTGGAGATTTTGTGAGCCCCGCCTAATTGAAAAAGGGCCTCATCACTAAAGATAATTTTGTAGAAAAATGCGTTGTTTTCGTTCAGTTTGTCAAACAGCTAGCCAATTCTCAAACGTTAAAGAGTGTAGCTTTCAATGGTTAAAATTTCCCAACTTTTTATTAAATAAATGTCAAAGAATGACAGCTCCATTCTGAACATTTCATTATTTGACAGCCAATTTACTTCCTAACATCAAATTTACCCACCCTTTTTGTTGGAGGATTTTGTCAAATTAAATGTCACATGACCGACCACGCCTAAATTTATTTAGTCAATTGAAGATTGTCTTAAGCGCTGGTGCAGAAATTAGAAAATAATTTTTCATTTTAGTGTTTAAATAATATAAAAATTTACTTCGTCTCGTATTTGACGAGTACATACTTGATCATTCATTGTTATATCTTATCGTACAGGGGCGCTCACTTATCCACTTGTTTATACATATATACATACATACATATGTATTTTAGCAATCTGTTTTTGCCTTTTTATAACTCAATATATTTCTTGGAAGGACAGAAATAAATAAATTATTATTAAACACTTACAAGCGAAAATAAAGGCCAACATTCTTTCAAGTTCGAGCTTGATGATGATGATGACGATGATGTCATATAAAAATGCACACAATTTTTTATATACATATGTATGTACAATAAAATAAATTTTAGTGCACAAAATAATCACTTAGAGATTATTTTGGATAGTTTATTAGTACTAGTTTACACTATGCAAGTCTTATTGCTAAGCTGATTGGTTTGAGGGAGATCGAGAGAGAGAGAGAGAGAGAGATACGAGGGGAACAGAAACATTTCATTTCCCCTCGTCTCTCTCTCCTAACAAACTAATCAGCTTAGCAATAAGACTTGCATAGTGTAAACTAGGACTTAGCAACTTTTACATACAAGTATGTAATTCATTAATTAAAATTTTTTGAAATGCTAAATGGCAAATTATATTTTTAAATATTCAGTTTGTTTTGCTCAAAGGCTCCTGTAACCATATCCGGTTATAAAGTAGTGATTCCTTTAACCCGAATCTTTAAATATGAATATGAATAGAGCTATAAAGGGAAATTTCTTTTGATGCCATTAGTGCAAAGTCACTAATCCCTGTATCTGATTTCATTGAAAAGTGACTTTTTACATTACGTACTCCTCAATTGCTTGAGATCTCAAGTAAAGATTCTACAAAAGTATTAAATTTTTCTACTTAACCGCATTCTAAAGATATAGAAAAAAAAAACAATATTGTTGTTAGTTAGATAAATTTCATTGAAGAAAAAAGAATTCTTGGGAAAATTCTTTTCTGAACTAACCGCTAAAAGGAATCTAAGTTGCAAGGATGATGAAAAGAGACGGAGCAAAGCAATAATGAAATATTTATTTATGTGGTTGCACTTGAAGTTCGATGGGATGTACATATGTACTTGAGAAATTGTTTGTGTGTAGCTATTTTACTTGTTTTCTGTTGTATGGGTACATTCGAGATTGGAATGCAGTGATACCAGATACAAAGTGGATTGTTTTTCTCTCTTTATTTATTCTTTTAGTCAGCGCTAGTAGTTTGTACTTGTAGTAGAATTATTTTCTGATGCTGGAGTTTCAATTTACAAAAACCAAGAACAGAAAGGGCGAAGAACAAAAAGCAGTCGTGAGCAAATACAAGATTTTTTTCATGTGTATGCATGTATGTATTTGTATATATTTTTGCTACTTATTTAAACAAGAATAGAAAATGTATAAAAAAATAACAGCGTCCATTATAATACTGGAATTTAAATTCGTAAATCAGAAAAGTATTAATGAATGTATGTATGTATGTACATACATATGTATGAGAAAAATATTTCTTAATTAAGAGGAGGAAGCAAGTAAAACCACAGCAAAGATAAAGTAATAAACACCTCGTAATTTTCCTACGTTGTTATAAATAAGAATTTTATTAACAACATGCATTCATTGTACAATACATTGTCGTAATACATCTGCAAGATGCCTTTGTTTAGCCAAATTTATTTATGTATGCTGAAATAAAAGAAGAAAATCATTCTTAATCCAACGTATTCGCTTTAAAACTGTCATTATAAAAAAAATTTCCTAAATCTATCCAGGGGTCTAATCGTCGCTTTCGATAACGAGCTGATTCGATCACGTTTTTTCAGTTTGATATGGCATTCGATATCGTACCATATTATTACATTGTTCTATAGCGCATGTCATACTCTCAAACTAAAAAAACGTGATCGATCAGCTCGTTATCGAAAGCGACGATTAGTAGACAGACCCCAGTATTCGTTGTGTTGAGGTTTTTTCAACAAATTCATTATAGGCAGGTCGACATATTTACATAAGTATCAAGCAAACCTTAACGTTAACCACCCAGCGATGGCCACAGTTACTCTCTCGTTTCTAATTTGTCAGATATTTCCCGCTATGATGTTTTCCGGATATGTTAGTCCCTGTCCACACTTGCAATTTTTGTTGCAGCAATTCTTGAGTTTATTGGTGAGATAGGTGAGAAGATTGGGGAGGGGTACACAGTTTCATATGCTCGGCAATTCTCTTTTGATTTGAAATTCGTACGTATTAATTTCAAGCTGTTACTTGTATTTGACGTTTTTTATGATTTTATTTTTTCAGTTGTATGAAAAACAAAAAATATAATAAAAATTAAATATAATTGTTAATTTTACAGGGAAATTTGTGGTGTAATAGAATTTCTTTAATGCATATTTGCAAAATTAGAATTTCATAATGTGCACACTTATGCAATTTCAAAGCAGAATTTTATGAAATTGCAGCAACAAAGATTGCAAGTCTGGACGAGGACTTACTTTGCTTCTCTCTCTTGTGTAACCACTCAAATATTAGAAGTATAACTCTACATTTTGGGTGCTTAAGAACTTTTATTGTTGATATATTTTGCAGTTTTATAGATTTATAATGTCGGCACGTGAACAAAACATATGTAAGTAGATGTCTTTCAGAATTGACCCGAATGTCGAAAAACGAAGGTAGACATTTCCGTAGACAATATGAAGTATTCAGTACAACGTTGGCCGAGTGCGTAGAGAAATATGAAAGACTTAAAACTTCGCACTTTTAGTTGTAAACTAGTTTTTTTTAACATAAAGTATTCTAAATACTACATACTAAATACATATATCAATAATATTAATAATAAAAAAATATAAATTCATAATGTTACCCAAAGAAGAAACGCAAAACACTCAACATATGTCTAGTACATATTTTGATTGCAAAAAAAACAACAATTTATATATGGACAGTTGCCAAAAATTTTAATTACTGCCCAGTTGCAAGAAAAAATTAAATTATAAAGAAATTAAATTAAAATATTTATTCCTATTCAGAGCTCATTTAAGAAAAATGTCGGCGTTTACTTAAACATTGTTCAGATGAAAAACAAGCGTACATATTTTGGTATTGTATTGAAGTGACATCTACATAGATTTACATAATAAGGGAGAATATGTTTCATAGTCAAGTCTCGGCCATAAGTCCCTCGAGACTTTGCAATCCTTCGTGGTATTCCAGGAATGCTTGATTCCTCCTAAATCCCAGTTAGTGAGCTTCCTAAAGTAGTAGCCGATTGGCGTTTTTACCAAAGCTTTCGTTACTGTCCCATTCAACATTAAACATTATATCACCAGCTCGTTGGCATTATCACTTTCCTTCACATTGCAGTGTCGTAGAACTTATCCTAGTCTAGCATTATATCTGGTTATTAGCCAATGACATCAGTTTCCCACCGACCTTAAAAAAAACCCGCTTTGAGTATGTTTGCATAACAAGCTTCAATTGTTGATTCAGTGAAAATTCTATATATAAAATTATATACATATATGTATATGTATATGAACTATCTGCCTGGACGAGTAAAAAGTGGTTGGGAGGTCAACCCAGACAAAATTAGCTCCATTAGATACAAAATATATATGTAGCTTTAAGCTGCTTAGGAGTGGAGAAGTAGGGTTGAAACTAGCGAGGAAGGCTAAATATCTCGAGGTTTACCTTGATAGTAAGCGTTCATAAAAATATAGCTCGCAAAAGTGGCTTAGGAAAGCCACTGCAACCAAGAGTTGCGAATTGGATTTACGTAACGGTTGTCCGAAAAGTTGGTTTCATTGCGAGGTGTTAAGGAAAGAAAGTGGCCGGAAATGTAACTGAAAGCGAGGAGGTCACTCTTTGTGTCGCTCTTTGCGACAATCGGAATATTCTAAAAGTTTTGAAAACGAATATTGTCGGGTTGCAACTAGGTCCCAGCAAAAAAAGACATGCAAAAGAAATAGTTAATGCATGGGTTCTACTGCAAATGCATTGGTTCAATTTAGGTGCAGAACGCATGATTTTAACGCAGGCGTGTCATTGACGAACATGGGTTCACATTTAGCAAAACTGCTCATCATTCAAATGAGTGCTTTGAACCCATGCAAGAACCCCTGATTCGATGACGTTTTTTCACGTAAAAACAAAACGAACAAAAAATTTTTCGCAGCCAGGATACGAGCTGTGCTGTTCTGACTGTTAAGGTATACTCTCTACCACTGAGCTATTGCATTCCTGTTATTTGTTGGAGATAAAACTTGTTTTATGAAAATGTGTTAATGTGATGATTTAATTTCGTGTTTACATGCCTTTTTGCTGGATATTAATTTCAATGTATGTATGCATGCGTTCGTCTCATGCGTTTTTAATGAGTTCAAAAACTATAGCATTATTTACGATTTGCGATGCCATTCAGAATGCATTCGAAGAAACACATGCTCAAGAAATCATGAAACGCTACTTCATTTTGAACGCGTTCATTTATTTTTTGCTGGGGTAGTAACTCTAAGAAAGCACTCAACGGGTTAATCAACAGGCATATTGTAAGGATATGCTGGGCTATTATCGGCCATTGTAATTTTGAAGGGAATGAGACTGCCGAATTGAAAAGGTTATCTATCTATAGTCAATGTTATATGTAGCAGTGAGAGCGACTGCGGAAAAACCACCAATTAGCCATTTGTTTTTAGCAGACTCAATAATGCTCTTTTAAGAGGAACGTTTATTTCCTCTGGTCTGGTCTTGGTGGACTGTCAGCAAGGCTTTGCCAGACGAAATCGGAATTACTATTGAATATAAATAAAATGAGTTTTGTTGTGGTTAAGTATTAGATTTCACGAGGGAATAAAATATATTGCGGTGTGTAAACGCGAAGATATTATAGGATTCGTCATAGAAGCCAGGTGGCAATAAACAACTGGATTCCCATCTTGTTTAGGGAATAATGTTCACAATGGACCTAAAGGTTTTGAGTATTCTGCCCTTCCAAAAACCTAACCTATTTTACTTTCTAGTGACCTTGCAGCTTCTTCAAAGCATTCTTGAAAGTATTTCGAAAATACATATGTATGTACGTACATATGTATGTAGTACATACGAAGACATATGTATGTATGTACGTTGTATGTATTTATGTATGTACGTAAATAAACCTAATCTCTAAAATTGTAACAGTGGTAACTGAACAAAAACTGAATTATACTGAGTTTTATTCCGTTTCCTTTGCAACAACTAAATTGATCATTATAATTTTCCACCATGTATATACATACATATGTACATATGCATGTACACACATACTTCAGAAAACATTAGGAATCAATTGAGGAAAAAACATGTCTTTGGCTAAGACGAGAAGCAGAACAAGAAGCAAAAAGTCAAAGACAAAATAAGTATGAACGACTGGCAGTAGTAATTTTATTTTATGTTGCTAGAAATAAGAAGAAACTTAACACCACAAAAAGTTGTCAAACTGCATTCCAATGTTTTCATATGAGCTAAATTGTATGTATGTATGCTTGAACGCCGTACATAAATATATAACATACATACATATGGCTGCATGTACATACCCTGTAGGAAGTGTCAATAATCAATAGTAAGTACGGACTCACTGTTAACTTTGTTATCAGCTTTTTGCTAAAGACATTTAACATTAAACTACGACGTTGGTACTATTTACTAGGTGGTTATTTTTGGACCATAGATAGTAGATATTGGAAACAAAGATTCACTAGTACATTTAAGTAACTCTAGTGTACACTACTGACGTTGGTACTATTGACTAGGTAGTTCTTTCGACACCATATGGAGACACTGGAAAAGTTAGCACTCTGCTGGCGCTGCCGAGAGTGTCTCTGACAAAATGTTTCTACTCATCAAAGATAAATATTAATGTGTAGTCGCTTCGTTGACAATGTCACCAAGAAGTCACTAAAATAGTCAACAATAATAGTGACACTTAACCCCAAGCATCCTACAGGGAGGGTATACATGTATATACAGTATGTTCATACATATATGTATGTATGTTGTTCGTACATACATACAGTAAGGGACAAAATTGTTCACAGAAAAAGTTAAAAAAATTCTTTAAAAAAAATATTTTTTCATAATACATCTGGTAACTCTTAAAATTTTACATATTGAGTGGCATGCTGTTTGATATTGTATGACATATCTGTTTCAGAAATGCCGTTATGTTTTTATTTATTATAAAGTGAAAAAAAACACGTGTATGAACATTTTTGTCCCTTGTAAAATAAGCTATATATAATTAGTAACTTTTTAATTACTATTAATTAAATTTTTGTGGATCGGTTCTTAAGTAAGTTAAATATGTCTGAAAATGTTTTTAAACTAAATCTGAAATAATATTGTGTTAGATTTACATATTTTATAATGCCAAGACCTGTGGAAGCTTCTTTGAAGAAAAATATCATCAAAGATTTAACTGAAAGGCTCACATATCGTACAATTGCCCAAAAATATAAGATTTCAGTGGGATTAGTAAATAAAATAAAAAACCAAAGTGATTTAAATATCTTACGCAACAAAGCAGGTCGCCCAAAGAAACTTTCACCCGCTGATATCCTCGTAGCTCAGCGAATGATCACAACAGGAGCGGTTAATACAGCTGTTGAGGTAAACAAATCCTTCAAGAAGAGCATAACATAGATGCTAGCGCTAAAACAGTTCGAAGGAATTTACTAGCATGTAGATTCGTTGCCCGAACCAAGGCTAAAAAACCATTTTTAAGCGAAAAAAATCGAAAGAAAAGATTAGCCTTTGCCAAAAAATATGAAAAATTTACAGTAGAAGACTGGAAACGCGTTACGTGGTCAGATGAGACCAAAATCAACAGAATAGGATGTTGGTGTTGGTGTTAAAGAGCGCAATTTATGCAGCACATTAAAATTTGGAGGTGATTCACTGATGGCTTGGGGTTGTTTTCGTGGTAATGAGCTTGGAGTTCTTCGACGAATAAAAGGTAAAATATGTGCTACTGACTACATTACCATTCTGGAAGATTCATATCTCCCAAGTCTGGATATATTTGGTTTGGAACCTGGTCAGAGCGACATATTTATGCCAGATAACGACCCCAAGCACACTGCTAAAATTACTAAGGAGTGGCTTGTTAGCAATGGGATTAAGGCTTTAAATTGGCCTCCTCAATCGCCTGATTTGAACCCGATTGAACACCTGTGGTTAATATTAAAGAGGAAAATATTTGCTGAAAAAGAACCGCCTAATACATTGGATGAGCTTTGGGATCGCGCCATTGAAGCTTGGGAATATATTGACAAATCAGTTCTTACAAATCTTGTGGAAAGTATGCCCAGAAGAATAAACGCTGTTAAAGCCGCTCGTGGTGGACATACAAAATTTTAACAGCTAAATTACTATGTTGCCTCGACGAGAGTCATAATTGCTCACACCTACACTCTAAAAAAATATTTTTTTGAATTTTTTACGAAATAAAATATTTTTAAGTTGAACCATTTTTTTTATTATATCATTACCTATGAATTACAAAAAGTATATAATATTCAGATAGAATAATACATATAAAAATATAATAAAGCATATTCTTAATAACTACTATTTTGTGAACAATTTTGTCCCTTACTGTATATGTATGTATGTACATACATACCTACATATCTATGTATATTTATGTATGTACATATCTATTTACATGCTGCATATAATTAAAAATGCTCGCTTAGGTCGTCTCATTTTCAGTATTTATTATGTTTATTATTACTATTATTTTACTTATTGGTATGCTTATTGGCCTTAAGTTGTTGCTGTGTTTTTATTTTTGGTTTAGACTTCAGACCGTAGAATCACATTCACATTATTGTTCGTATATGACTTTTTAGGCTTGGTTAATATAATTATTTTTTTTTAATTTAATGCACATGCATGTACTCTCATATTAGTGCATTCTTTTTCTCTCACAATATTTTTTGTTTGTTATACTATATTTTATTTTACTTTTTTTGTTTACATCTAGGTTTTTCTATAGTTTCTCCAAGCGATATAAAAATATTAGCTCATTTTGTGAGAGAATTGTATTGTCTTTTTGTAGACTTCATTTCAATGTGACCATTTTAGCACTCAGCAGATAAATATATCATTTAGATTTTTGGCGTACAAAGGAGCCATCCAGGGTCCGTGTGAAGAACTGAAAAAATACTTTTTAAAAATAATATTGCAAGTTTTTATTAACCGACTTAAAAACAGGAGGAGGTTATTTATGTATGTATATTTTTTATATAATATATGTACTAAAATTTTAAATCAAAATAATATTTCCTTACATTTTTAATTCAACCTAAAACCAATACCAATACCAATAGGTTTCAAAGGGGTCCACGACAAAAAATTTTTACAAGGGGTCCGTGAATAGGAATTTGGTGGGAACCGCTGTTCTAAAAGATTGCAAACTCATTGATTTAAAATTAACTATAAACTTCATGAACCATATGACTTTACTACGATAAGAAATGATCTACTATGGTTCAGAGAAAATAGAATGATTAATATTGCCCAGCAAAAATACATTTGGTACAAGTAAGCAATAAGACAAAAAGAAGCGCTTCAGAAGCGCGGAAAAGCACACAGTATATCGAATGACGAAATTTAACAGGAACACTACGAAGTTGGTCTGCTGCTTATACTCAAATATTCAAAGTTTTTCATAGTGGATACAAATTTAGATGCGAATGAAACTTTTACTTCATGTTTTTTAATTGAATTGTGTATGAAAATAAATATGTGCTTCTGCAGGTCAATGGGTAGTGTTCTAGCCTAACATGAGGATATCTTGGGATCGACTTCTGAATAAAATATAAAGGGCAAATATTTTTAAATTATATTACTTATAAAAAAGTCTTGAGGTATGGGCTTCTTTCTGCACATCCTTGATTCATTCAAAAGCTCATACCTGGAGAGCTATCAAGTGGGACATCACGAACAAAAATCATGTGATACCGAAGCAGGTTGGTAAGGGAGAGTTGTGCTCTCTCTCACTTATCAACCTGCTTCCAGCTAGACGAATATTTTTGCTGGGTGTTGTTTAATTTGTCTCGAAGGAATAAGTTCAAACTAGACACTGGTCACACTGCTTGTTTTTTCATTTTAACTCTGCGTGAGTGTGAATTATTTGTGTAGTGAAGTTTTCACTTCACTAGTGCATTTAGTTTGTTAGCAACAACAACGTTAAGACGCACGAAGTCAAATCGTGAAAAGTACATTAAAAAAATTAAATATTTATTAAGTAATAATAGTATTTAATCAGATAATGATTAAAATAATATTGCAGAACTGATTTAAAGTAATACTTAAACAACAAAGGAAGTTTAATCTAAAGAATATTTATAAATTTGTTTCATAACGAATTTTAAATTGTGGATAAGAAAAGTATAAACTTTCCAAAGCAATATTCAAATCATCTAGTTTTTGGTTTTTTTGGTAAGTTTTTTTTTAACAAAAGAAAATTTATATTTTGGTGTACATAGTATGTAAGTAGGTTTAAGTTTAGTGTGCTAGATAAAAGAGAAAATGGAAAATTGCAACAAAGTTTAAAGAAAACAAAAAACAAATGGCTACTTTCTATACAACTTTCTATTATAAAACACTAAAATGTCCATACATTTGTTTTGTAATCCTTATGAATAAAAAATAATTTTGCTTTACAAGACGTTTAACAAACAAATTTTCATACAAAAAATGTTTTGTAAACATAATATGTTATGATGTATGTAACTAGTTGAATATTTTGAAATAGTTTTAAAAATTGAAATATACATAAATAATATATTTAAATAAATTTACATTTCATCTTTTAAACAAATTTATAGGTATATTTTACTTGAAATATATTGAAAATAATAATAGAATATATTGATATAAAGTGTATGCTTTGTTGTTTTTGAATTGAATATTTTCTCCAAATTTAAAATTAAATTGAGTAACAAACAAAGAATTATAATAATAAAAACTTTGTGAAACGAAAATCGCTAAAGTGGCTCTATTGAATATTGAAGTTGTTAGCAGTGATACCAACTAAAGCTTTTTTGAAGTGCCTCAATTCGTCGGTTGGTTTCCCTTGTTTGCTGCAGACATAATGTATTTTGAATATACTGTGCCGCAACCAGAAACCAACCGACGAATTGACTAATATACACCCATTCGTCGGGTGGCTACTGGTTTGCCGCACAGTATATTTAGAGTACATTATTACTGCGGCAAATCAATAACTACCCGACGAATGGGTGTATATTAGTCAATTGAGGCACTTCAAAAAAGCTGTACACAAAAGTTTAAAAAAATTTTGCAGGAAGAGTTGTATTTAAGCAGGGTATTAAGAAAAAATTTCATTCTAAAGTCATTATTGGTCTCATGTTTGATCTCAGATCAAATAAATATGTCAGCAAGAAAATCAATAAATTAATAAAAAAAAGTAAAAAATTAGCTTTAAATAGAATTCGTTTGCAGAAATCAATCGATTATACATATACATATACATATACATATACATATACATATACATATACATATACATATACATATACATATACATATACATATACATATACATATACATATACATATACATATACATATACATATACATATACATATACATATACATATACATATACATATACATATACATATACATATACATATACATATACATATACATATACATATACATATACATATACATATACATATACATATACATATACATATACATATACATATACATATACATATACATATACATATACATATACATATACATATACATATACATATACATATACATATACATATACATATACATATACATATACATATACATATACATATACATATACATATACATATACATATACATATACATATACATATACATATACATATACATATACATATACATATACATATACATATACATATACATATACATATACATATACATATACATATACATATACATATACATATACATATACATATACATATACATATACATATACATATACATATACATATACATATACATATACATATACATATACATATACATATACATATACATATACATATACATATACATATACATATACATATACATATACATATACATATACATATACATATACATATACATATACATATACATATACATATACATATACATATACATATACATATACATATACATATACATATACATATACATATACATATACATATACATATACATATACATATACATATACATATACATATACATATACATATACATATACATATACATATACATATACATATACATATACATATACATATACATATACATATACATATACATATACATATACATATACATATACATATACATATACATATACATATACATATACATATACATATACATATACATATACATATACATATACATATACATATACATATACATATACATATACATATACATATACATATACATATACATATACATATACATATACATATACATATACATATACATATACATATACATATACATATACATATACATATACATATACATACACATACACATACACATACACATACACATACACATACACATACACATACACATACACATACACATACACATACACATACACATACACATACACATACACATACACATACACATACACATACACATACACATACACATACACATACACATACACATACACATACACATACACATACACATACACATACACATACACATACACATACACATACACATACACATACACATACACATACACATACACATACACATACACATACACATACACATACACATACACATACACATACACATACACATACACATACACATACACATACACATACACATACACATACACATACACATACACATACACATACACATACACATACACATACACATACACATACACATACACATACACATACACATACACATACACATACACATACACATACACATACACATACACATACACATACACATACACATACACATACACATACACATACACATACACATACACATACACATACACATACACATACACATACACATACACATACACATACACATACACATACACATACACATACACATATACATATACATATACATATACATATACATATACATATACATATACATATACATATACATATACATATACATATACATATTCATATACATATACATATACATATACATATACATATACATATACATATACATATACATATACATATACATATACATATAAAGGGTGTTTTTTATTGAGGTATAGAACTTTAAGTTGGCATCACTTTTTTAACTGGCGGCCATTTTGTCAGCTGTCAAGTGATTAATATTTAGTTTGGTTTGCCATTTCATCATGAACAGGTTGACAAAAGAACAACGCTTGCAAATCGTGCAAATTTATTTCGAAAATAATGGTTCAGTTCGCGAAGTTTACCGCAAGCTCCGTCCATTTTATGGTCGACATAATCGTCCATCAGAGCAATTAATTCGGTTAACCATGGATCGTTTTCACACTACGTTTACTCTATGTGATAATACGCATCCGCAGAGACGTCGAACAGTGCGCACCGAAGAAACAATTGCCGCTGTAGAGCAAAGTGTTGAAGAGGACCCGAATGAATCGATTCGCCACCGTGCACAGCAGTTGGAGCTTTGTCCATCAACTTTATGGAAGATTTTGCGCAAAGATCTTGGCTTGCGACCTTACAAGATCCAGCTTATGCAAGAATTAAAGCCGCGAGACCATGCAATGCGTCGTGATTTTGGTGTATGGGCCGAAAATGAGATTGATCTCGATGCTGATTTTCATCGATAAATTTTGTTCAGTGATGAGGCTCATTTTTGGTTGAATGGCTACGTCAACAAGCAAAATTGCCGCATTTGGAGTGAAGAGAATCCACATGAGACCCTTGAGACGCCATTGCATCCACAAAAACTGACTGTTTGGTGTGCTCTATGGGATGGTGGAGTCATTGGGCCATACTGCTTCCGAAATAATGCTGGAGAGTCAGTTACCGTTAATGGAGACCGGTATAGAGCCATGATAACCGACTATTTTGTTCCCGAATTGGATGGCATGAATGTGGATGAGTTGTGGTTCCAACAAGACGGCGCTACATGCCACACAGCGCACGTCACAATCGATTTATTGAAGGAAACATTCGATGAGCGCATAATTTCGCGGAATGGACCTGTCAATTGGCCACCAAGATCGTGTGATTTGACACCATTGGATTATTTTCTTTGGGGATATGTGAAGTCGCTCGTCTACGCCAACAAACCAGAAACGTTAGGGGACTTGGAAGCCAACATTCGTGGCGTTATTGCCAACATACGGCCCCATATGCTAGAAAAAGTGGTTGAAAATTGGACCTGTAGAATTGGCTTTATTCGAGCCAGCCGCGGCGGCCACATGCCCGAAATCATATTTAAACATTAATGGCATAAAATTATCCTTCCAATAAAGCCAAATTGATGGACATTAAAACGATTTTCTTGTGTTTTATTTCAATTCGAAGTTCTATACCTCTGAAAAAAACACCCTATACATATACATATTCATATACATATACATATACATATACATATACATATACATATACATATACATATACATATACATATACATATACATATACATATACATATACATATACATATACATATACATATACATATACATATACATATACATATACATATACATATACATATACATATACATATGTAGTACATTCACATGTACATACATGCATACATATTTTTCCAAATAAAGAACATATTTTTAAGCTAAATTAATATTATAAATATAAATTAAAAATATGACATCATTGATCCTTGTAAGGGATCCATGATGTAAAATATGAAACTGGAATTGGGAAACAACCATATTGAAAAAGTTTAGAAATTTCAATGAAAAACATATTTTTTTGTTGTTAAAAATTTTGAGGCATTTCTTTCGAGATATCTAAAGATAAACTTTCAAATATAAATTCCATCCAGAGATACGAGTATTCTTTAAGAACCCTGGGCGTAAATTACTGCGTTTAATATCGATCAGTTGGTTACCTACAAGCAATCAAGTAGAATAGTGTGATTCCGTTTTGATAATATCGATCGAGTTTTCAAGACATATCAACATAATAAAATAGATATACGTATACATATGTATGTATTATTTGGTTACTGATATCGAATGCCATACTTTTCTCTCGTTCTACAACCTTGAGGGTACAAGTAGTAGGTATAAAATGTACTTGTACATAATAAAGTTTACAGTTACTGTTCGAATTATTAGCACATATGTATGTATGTATGTACTATGTACCTTCCTATAGAAAGATATAAAACAAAGAAATTTTAAATGAAATACTCAGTAATAAATTGAGTTTATACATACATATGTACCTACATAAACACATATGTACATATTTGCTAAAACACAGCTTTAATCTCTTTGAGCTTAAGTCAGCTGTTGAAAAAAAAACAATTTTATTATTAACATGATCTCATACTGTAATACAATACTCTTGTTCAGAATCCCTTCTCCATCGAACTTAATTTTTTTTTTCAATCAATTATCGATAAATTCCATACCAATCAATATGTATGTATATAAATACATACATATGTGTGCATTAGTGATGTAACGAATGTCAATTTTTGATATTCGCGAATACGAATACGAATATTTGAAACGATATTCGCGAATACGAATATTATATGCAATATGAAATATAAAAAAATTGTTATGAAAAAGGACTTCACACTATTTTTGGCGTACTTTAAAGTTAATAAAAAGTACCCAAAATAAATAATAAATTAAATAATATAATAATATTCGAAAATGATACAAAGCACAAATTTTTATAAAAAAAATAATGTATTTGTATAAACTAAAATTTTTAGTCATTTATTTAAATTTCGTTTAGGATTTATGCATTTATTTATTTAATATTCGTATTCGCCTGAAAATGGCCGAATATTCGACAATTCGAATACGAATACGAATATTCGTGCATCACTAGTGTGCATATACACAAATACTTATTATGAGTATAGAATGTCATATCTGTGGTCACAAGCGATAACAGCATGAGTCGAAAAACATGGTTTCGAGGAAAAAAACACCCAGCGGGAAAAGTAGTCATTAATTACATAATAATGGGAGAAATAATGTATTACTTTCCCTCTGGATTTTTTCTTTCATTTTATGAAATTTACATCGGTTTTATGTCGTATCTGGTAAGTATGCGCTCGCCACTGCATATATGTATATACATACATATCGCTTATTTACCTAAATAACGTCATAACGCAAAAAAGTAGTTTGACAAAAAGCGAGCTTAAAGTTTTCAATTTACACACGGCTTAATGGAAAAAGAAAATATTATTTTTCTCTGAATAGTTGAGTATACAAGATATTTGCATGCAAGTTTTACGCATGCAAATATGAAGATTAAAGCTTAAATTAGACGTGCCATAACCATACAAAACAGCTGATCGAATCAAACGTATGGGCAACACTGTATTTGATTATAGGTTACTCGCCACAACGCTAAAGCCATAACCATATAAACCAATTGAATTTTGGTTTTGGTTATGGCTATGGCAATATGTTATGGCACGTCTAATTTAAGCTTTACTTTGCAGTTTTAACTAAAAAATTCCGTTTTTGAGCTATGAAGTTATTTGAGTAAATGAGCGATATGTAAGTATGTAGATGTGTACATATGTACATGTATATAATATTTAGAGCCGACACTACCTCCATTATTGTTGCATTCAAAATTGCATTGCATACATATTGTATCTGTGAGAGTTTGTATGTGTGTGAGTACTTTTATTAAAGTCTCTCTTTACAGTCTTTGCACAACATAACAACAGCAATAATAAAAAAATGTCTCCCTTGTATGAGTGTATGTACTCCAAACCCCATAGCTGTGCATTGAACCTCTTTAGCATTTTTTTTTACTTCCCATTGATGTTTTTTATTTATTTGTTTATTTTTTTTTTGTATTTTATCCACCATATGTATGTATGACGGGGGCTTCTGGGTGTATGATAGTCTGAGAATATTATATATAGTCATTTCTTTCTATCCTAACTTTGAGTTTTACAAATACGAGCAGTTGTACTATAATACACTCCTCTCTAGCGTTTTACTACTCGTACTTTTTACTATATCGTTGGGAAACAATTGTATTTTTTATGTTGTTGCAACTTAATGTTTTAAGTTGTTCGCTGGCTGACTGGCTAGTTGCCGCTTGGTTGGTTCTTTTTTTTAAATACATTGCCATATTTTGGCTTTCAAGCTGATTGAGCAAAATTTTGTTTCTAAACGATAAATAACATTGAAGCATATTAATAAGGCTTTGTCATAAGTTAATAGCGGGCGTAGGCTGTTGCAATCATAAATACATACTTAAATGCAGTTCCTTTCCAATTGTGTATGCAAAATTACTGTGCTTCCTTTTTCTACTTTGAAGCTTTTACGAATTATCTTCTATCAGCAAATTTAGAGACTTGAAAAAAAAAAATCTATTGCTCAATTGATACCTAGGGTTTATTGTGTAATTCGAACGCATTTTCTTTCATTATTGTATCATCAATAATATATTCAGACTTATCGCCAGTGGAATGCTTGCAACGAAATTTATACGTTTTCGAAAAAATGAAATCATTATAGGCAAAAGGAGGTTATGGAGTTACATCATTTTTTTTTCTAATCACAACACCGTTCATTTAAAAGTTTTAATGCTGGATATATTTAAATGTTCCAATATAAAAGAGAAATCATTTTTATCAAAAAAATTAAAAAAGTTCGATATTCAGGGCTATCATGAATAAAATTACGCGTGAAATTATTCACGGGGAACAATTCCATCTAATAGCAAGTATTAGGAAAAAAAAATTCTAATTGGAAAAGGGAGAAATTTCACATAGAATTTTATTCATGATAGCCCTGATTATCGATATGATAATTTCAAATTCTCTGTTAATAAAGAACGAATTATTAAACACACAAAAAACCATGATACAATAATATAAAGGTAAAACCATTCTCTCTTTTCGTCGCCATATTAACCAGTGATGCCAAATTTTTTGACTCTAAAGGCACATCAACATTTAAAAAAGCACTTAAAAGCGTAATTTTGATATCTAAATAGCGTAAAAAGCACTTTCGTGAAAAACGACTGAAAATCCATAAAGTGAATTAATGTGAAGTTTAATAATGTTTAAAATTTTCTTAGCTATTCTCCATTTAATGAAATATATCAGACGAAAAATGTATGCTTTACACTGAAAAAATAAATACGCCGAGTAATTATTAAAATAATTTAAAGAAATGTACAAATTTCTTAAAAGCACTAATTAGTGCTTTTTCTTATTTTGGCACTAACGCTCAAATTTAGCGTTTTGAGTCTTCAAAAAGCACTAAAAATAGTGCCAAAAGCACCAAGTTGGCATCGCTGATAGTAACCTTCTGACGTTTGTCCCGATTATTTTTTACTCTCAAAATTAATGCTACCTTATTAATTTATGAAATCCGAATTTTTTTATAAATTTTTTGACGTTCTTAAAAATAATAGAAAATATTTCAATTATTTCATAAATTTATAAAAAATAAACAGCAAATAAGTTACAGCAGCACCAACAACGGCAGCAAGCAAGATACAACAGAAAGGAAATTTCCAACTGAATCAAGGCGGAACTTTGTCTTTATAATCTCTGTTGTATTGCCTTACATCAACTGCGTCCAAGCTATACGCACTATGTGCAAAGTTTTACAAAAGACCTTTTATGTTTTCACACAATCGGCAATCGTTATCGAACGTAATTACGAAATATTTCAATATAATTTATATGGAAATATTTCGTAATTCGATAACGAGTGCCGCGATTTGCCTCCAGATCTCGGCGACATCTTTGGTCTTTGCAAAGAAACAATAACAAAGCTGTTTATCTGAAATACATATATTAGAGTATGTGTGTTTGGACGTAGCTGCATTACATTATTAGGATTAAATTGTTAACGGGTTGTAGCATTCTTAAGGCCACTATTAGACCACGTGGTCCATTTTAAGGAGAAATGTGATAATTACATGTTCCTAGTCCAATCATAGGCCATGTCCTTAGCAAACACAAAAGAAGAACAGTGTTGTTGTATATATCAACAAAGCATTAACTCTTATTCAGCTACGTCCAAGCCATATGCACCATGTGCAAACTTTTATAAAGAGCTTTTTGTACTTTCACACCGACGACAGCACAACAGCCAACCAGATCTCGGCGACAACAATGCTTGCTGTTACTTTGCAAAGAGACAAGAACAAATTTAAGAGCTTTGAAAGGTGTTTACCTCAAATGCAAATGTCGTATGTGTGTTGTGTTTGATGTAAAACAGCAATAAATTTGCACACGAAGTATATGCGAATGCGTATTATATGTATGAAACAACCGTGAATTCCGCTAATAAAACATCGATGTATCGCTTCTACTTACGGCGTTTCTTTATATCGATGTTTTTAAGAACGAAGTTTCATCCCAAGTCGTGAGGCTTTTTTTGTTATCTATTGAATTAAATAATTAATCAAATATTTGCTTTTATAGGTCTTATTACACACAGATTTCGTTATTCTCATGTTCAATTAACATTAAAAAATGTGTGTTTAACTACAATTTCTAAACTCAAATTACACATTTCAAAAAGCATTCCTAATATAAAAGTTGCCATTACATGTGTGTGGCAACGTTCTCCTCTCTGTTTACAAAAAAACAGTAATTAAATAATCGGGAAAAAGTAATAATTAATTTTGTACGTCAAATGTGGTTGTACCTTTATATTATTGTATCATGCAAAAAACTATACATACGGCGACGTATTATACTTACATCAGAGCTGCCCACAGAGAGAAAACCGAGAGAAATGTATAGGCATACATACGTGTATTCATTTGTGTAAAAAGCCGATTGATGTTCGGCACTCTGGCGCTTCTCTGAGCTGCTTGGACTTACATACATATGTATGTATGTATGCCTTAGTGATGCACGAGTATTCTTATTCGAATTGCCGAATATTGGGACATTTTTAATCATTTGTATTCGTCAAATTCAGGCGAATACTAATACTCTGTATTTCAAAACGAAAGAAAATTCTTTCGAATTTGTATGTTATTAATGTATTACAATTCGAAAGCATTTGCTTGTTTCGAATTATAGAGTAGACTCCCTGATATTTATATGTATATACATACATATGTAATTTTAAAACTTTTTAAAGCCTTTAACACGCCCATATCTAGAAAGTTATAGGGAAATTTAAACACCATGATGGTGAGGTGGCTCTTACAGACCCGCTTTTTCGATGGGGATGAGTTTCATTTAACTTATCTGTAGCTTTTATAACGTCTAACGCTCACAAAGGTAGACAGTCTTTCAACTAATATAATACATGCAATGCTTAGAGGAACTCAACATCCTCTGAATAGGGATGAAACGATACGAGTAAATACAAGTAAGTATTCGATACTTTTTCTTAGAAACCAAGTACTTTTGGTATCGATACTTTACTACCGAGTACCAAGTAGGTATCGGTAAAAAGTACTCGTATCGGTCAAAAATACTCGTTTCTTATTTGCCACAACAATGTTCAACATGACGTCAGTTTAACAAAGTTTCATTTGTTCGTATTATATATATATATTTATGTTTAGAATATATCTGTGGCAAAAAGGAAAAGGCGCTTAAGTCGATATAATCTGTTCTTAAGTTAACGGTACCCATGTAATATCCGTATTAGAAAGTTCCCCTGGGCAAAATTTCATTTGTTTTGTGCGCTTTTTTTAGGAAAGTTTAAAAGTGCTCTTGCAGTAGAGCAGTAAAATATGACTTAATCACTTTTTCCTTATTGTCACAGATATTAAAGTCATTTCAAGAAAATGGGACCCCAAGTTAAGTGTGTGGTTATATTTTATAAAAAGACGATAAAATTGCGAGATGAAAAAATTGTTTTAAATGCGTGTGTATTGCGACAAAACATCGAATTTGAACAAACGTTCAAAATGTCATCCCGACTGTACTGCTCCTGTCGGCGAAAATGTTTCAAAGCAAGTACATACAGTGAGTTTCACTAATATTCGGTTTTCAGATTCAGAATCCATAAAGTCTGCCAAACAATGACAAATTTTTCAGATTAAAAGATTGCATTGTTTGGCAGACTTTTTTATTGATTCTGAATCTGAAAACCGAATATTAGTGACTCTAACTGTACATACTACATACATATGTATTCTGTTTGTATTGTGTGTATTTACTTTTGTTTCACAAGTTCAAATCATATGAAGAACTTGACCGATACAAGTAAGTATCGATGCTTTTTATTCGATACTGAGTAGGTATCGATACTTTTGAACCAATACCGTATAAAGTAAAAGTATCGATACCTTAGTGGTATCGTGTCATCCCTACCTCTGAAACAAAATTTCAGGCAGACGCCGGGTTAAATGTGTTTCCCCTTATATACATACATAAATTTAGTATGGCATCTTACGGTGCTGTATGTATGTATGTATGCATGTAGGACGTTCTATGTGTGTAGCTTAGCATGGGTTATGTTGTTGTTTGTCAATATATGCATTTTTATATGAATTGCTGTTGTTGGTGTTGTTGTGTGTGTTTTTCTTCGTTTTATTAGTATTTTTTTTATTCTCCATTTGTTTGTTATTACATTGAGTCTTGTTTGACAGCATTCCATTGAAACTTTCTCACAGTTTTGGATTTTTATAAAAGTCGCTGGATGCTGTTGTTGTTCATTGTGAATTGCATACACTCGACGATGGCAAAACACAAGAAAAACCCCAATGCAATGATGCTGTGAGATTGTTGCTGCTGTTTTAGTTTTTTAATATGTATAAGATATAGGCACAACAACAAACACAAAAAATAAGTGAAAAATGTATATATGTAAAAAATGTAAGAAGAAAAACGTTGATTGCTTTGGTTTCCATGTAACTTCAAGCCATAATGTTTAAAAGCGGCAAAGTCAGCATTAAAGCAATAGCAACCAAATGAAACCATTAAAAGATTCCTGTATATGGGTATGGTTTGGTTTTACTGAACGTTGTTGACTGCTTGCCTTGGCTATTTGCAGTTTCATATGAAAATGTATACAATCTCCTTTTTGACTTAAACTAACTTGGTTAAGTTAAAAAATGCAGCGGCTGCATTGAATAAAAAATTAAAAACTTCAAAAGAGACCACCACCATTTATGTTGCTGCACCAAAATACTAGCCAGACAGTCAACCAACATAGGTACATACGTACTCAAGTCAGTTGTTGTGTGTTGTATGTATGTACTTACAGTTGTTTTTATTTCTCTCATAAGATAAAGCTTAAGGCTTGGCTCTTGTCCTCTTGTTTTTGCTATTAATAAAAAAAAAAAACTTTGTACTAATGATTTCTGGCTGGCTGGATGATGGCTTAGAAAGAAAAGGAATTTATTAAAGCCCTAGGTCAATTCAAAAATAATTTAGAAGAAAATTATGTTTGTGACAATCGGGTTTACACTATAGAATCTATAATCCCTGTAGTCAGATAGACTACTACTACTAGTTGTCTCCCCTGTGACTTCTTTTGACAGAATACCCATTTTTCAACTGTTCTGGAGGTATACTCTCCAATTCCAAACGAAAGAAAATGCTTTCGAATTTCTATGCTAATAACATGCAAATTCGAAAGCATTTCCTTTCGTTTCGAATTACAAAGTAGACCGCAAGTAAAGAGTTTGAGTTGATCCAATATCGTACTGACTCATTGCTTGTATTTAGTATAAGGCCGTCTTAAAACTTCAAAATACATATATTTAAATAGAATAAACTAAATTTGCTTATGGGCCCTTTTCCTTTCCGGAAATTCTTACTACCATTTTTCGTAAATTTTACGGCCTGTCTCAAATTTTATTTCCCTGTGTTCTACAATGTCTCTTCTTAATACATATTTTAATGTTATTGTTGCTGCTGGCATAAATAACAATTGTTAGACTTTGAACATTTTTAGTTGCTGGTTGGTTGGTTGCTTGGTGCAAAGTGAGTGAGTGGGCTTTAGATAAAAATCGTGGTCTTTTGTTTGATTGTTTTTTTTTTTGTACTTGCTGGCTGTTCTTTGTATTTCTTATTATGGGAACAAGAACTTGAAAAACTACATTGAATCGAGCTTTGGAATGTTTGTGAAAATAATAATTATTTTAACAAACTATAACAGAGAAACAACAGCAACAACAACAATGATAAAAAACAACAACCGCAAGCAGGAACGCAACAAACAAAAAGAACAAAGTACGTTAGTGATGTCAACTTTTGGTTTTACGCTAAAATAAGAGCAAGAAATTTTGTAAAAGTTTTGTTTATTATTTTTTAATGGTTGTTGAAAATTATTTTTAATTAATTAAAACCAAGTTAATTTAATAATAATGATTTTGAACGTTTGGATAATGGATATATACATATCGCTCATTTGCTTCAATAGTGGCATAACTCAAAAAATGAGTTTTTTGAGTTAATAATGCAGAAAGATGCGGCATTTTGTATTTTATCTTGTGTAAAAATTTCATATAAATAGCTTGTACCATCACCTCCTGAGAGAAGAATTTTTTTTCATTTCTCCATTGAGTTGTATGCAAAATAAAAACTTGAAACGCGTTTTCTGCAAAACTGGTTTTTTTGAGTTGTGCCACTATTGAAGTAAATGAGCGATATGTATTTTTACCCACAAAAACTTTTCTTGCATAAGTTTTAGTTTTTTTTCAGGGATATTATAAAGAAAATAATCATCCTTATTCCTGTTGTCAACATCGACGTCATGTCAATACAATACAAAAAAAATTGGGTCGAAAACAACTGACAGCTATTGACAGGCTCATGTTATTTTCTAGACCTTAGGGAACATAAATATGCGTAGACTGCCAATAGCATAAAATTGTTCTAGAGAGCTAGTAGACAAGCGCCAATTTTTATTGTATTTGTATTTGGTATTGTATTGACGCGACGTCGATGTTGACAACTGGAATAAGGGTGGTTATGTAAATGGTAAATCGTTTGTAGACCTCGATTTTTTCAAATTATAAAATTTAAATTTGAGTAAGAAAACTTTTTGTAATTCAACGAGGACTTACATACATATGTAAATCAATACGAGTATTTTGTAAATTTGAAATAGCAAAAAAAAAATTTTTTTGTTTTGTGCGTTGGGCGTTTTGGATTATGCAAATTTCAAGACAGTGGCTAAATTAAATGTTTAAAACTTGTGTGAAATAATTTAAGTTTCGACAAAATTTAGAAACAATTGCTACAGAGATACGAAAACCAAAGTTTTGAATATATACTTACATACATTTGTATGTTGATATGTCTGTCTGTCTGTGTTATAAAGAATTTAACAAATTATTATTTGAGAACACAACAAAGTAGATCATTCAATAAATGATACTTATCACATTTCACTTTTGTAAACAAAGTTCACATTCCTTGAATAAAGAATCAGTTTAAATGTACATACATATTGTTAAAATTTATTTTATTTTATAATTGAATGTGATTAATTCATTTCGTCATACATACATACATACATATATACGTACATATCGCACATTTACTTCAATAGTGGCATAACTCAAAAAAAACAGTTTTGCAGAAAACGCGTTTTAAGTTTTAAATTTGCATACAACTCAATGGAGAAAAGAAAAAAAAATTCTTCTCTCAGGAGGTGATGGATGGTACAAGCTATTTATATGAAATTTTTACACAAGATAAAATACAAAATGCCGCATCTTTCTGCATTATTAACTCAAAAAACTCATTTTTTGAGTTATGCCACTATTGAAGTATATGTGCGATATGTACATACATACATACGTATATATGTACATACATATGTACATACTTTTGTGATTGCATACAGTTTGTGGACCATAAAAACAATTTTTGAATTTTGATGTGATGACTAAATATTTGTTGTGTTTTTCAGTGCATTTGTGAGAGTGTGAGGGGGTTGGTGCAATGAAGTGCTTGTAAAAAGCTTATTTAATTTATTTTTGTTCTGAAAATAAAATTTCCATTAAAAAAGTTTTGCTAAAATTGTTTTTTTTAATTTATTTTGGGCTTGAAATTTTTAGTTCAGTATGTATTGTTTTATAAAGAAAACTTAAATTTTATTAAAAAATCATCCCTGGTCTCAAGTGATACACAAAGTTATGAGAAATTAACTTTTCGCTCTTTGCCTCTCACTCCCTTTGGAAATTAGAATTTTGGCGAACTTCATGTGTCTAACTTACTTCATTATTATTTATGTATATATGTATTTATGTACATATGTATTTATGTACATATGTATGTATGTATGCAAAATATATATTTTTATATATATATATATATATTTTCCTACTACATACTACAGTAGTGGTTTATTGTTAATTTTTTTAAGTGCTTTAGAATTAAATGTGTATTTATTATACATTGATAATAATTTTTTTCCAGCACTCGCTATATTCTCTGGTAATATTTTTTAGCTCCCATGATGTATTTTTTCAATGGCAGATGTTTTTATTTGTTTGGCTGTGCTGAGAAAAAGTTGCCAGATCTCGGAATGTGGTTTTTCAATAAACTTTAGGAACAAAACAACCGTTTAAAGAGTGTGTTGGCAAGGCTAACCAAATAAAATATATATGACTATTTTATGGATTTTAATCATTTATTTAGGATCATGCGTTATTTCAAAAATAGTTTTGTACGTAAACATACAGGTGAAAGATAATTTGGCAGACACATAAGTTTAAGGTCTAAAATGCCTAAAAATTCGGTGATCCCATTTCAGCTTTCAAAAATATACTTATTGCGTTCTGTGAATAATTTCCATTTGAAAACAAGTATTATAACCAAAACAACTTCTTTAATTAAAATATTAGTTTTTTTGTTGTTGTTAAAATTCTCTATCTTATCTAATACAATAGTTACTTTTTGATAAATGTGTTTGTTCATCTTAATGTTTTACCTTTTAATGACTTCTACATACATACATACATATGTACTTTTAAACACGTACGTATATACCTATGTATGCACTAGTGATGCACGAATATTCGTATTCAAATTGTCGAAGATTTGGCCATTTTTAAATATTCGTATTCGCATTCGTCTTCGTCAAATTCAGGCGAATGCGAATACGAATATTTTTCAAAAAAAAAAAATTAATTAAATAAATGCATAAATCCTAAACTAAATTTAAATAAATGGATAAAAATTTTTAGTTTGTACGAATCCATTAAATTTTTTATAGAAATTTCTGCTCTGTATCATTTTTAAATGTTATTTACTGACGATCATTAAAATGTTGGGTAGTTTTTATTAACTTTAAAGTACGCCAATAGGAGTATGAAGTTCTTTTTCATAACAATTTTTTAAAATTTCATACTGCAGGCGTAAATAGAGCCCTAGTTTAATGTCTATAAATTTCACATGAAATATTCGTATTCGTATTCGCGAATATCGTTTCAAATATTCGTTTTAGTATTCGTGAATATCAAAAATTGACATTCGTTACATCACTAATATGTACATACTACCTAATAATTCGAAGTATGTAATTTGGTATCCCATAATAATCATAAATAAAAATTAGTTTAACATTTTTTAATTGTATTTTGAGATGTGTACGAGAAATCATCTAAATGATGTATTTATATACATATGTATGTATACCTATATACATATACATATTTAAATGTACGCACATATGTACATACATATTAATTTTTTCGTTTTTATAGTTTAGAAAAATATCATTATACATACATACGTATACATACATATGTACATACATATGTACATACATAGTTATAAATACATACATATGTATGTAGGTATGTGCATATTTAGTTATTAAATATTTAACCTCAAATAAACTAACCGAAATAATATTTCCGTACCAACTTTCTGGTTTCCTATGAGAATGTAAAACGATATACCTATGTAGATAAGTATGTACATACATGTGTATATACTAAATACATACATACATACTAGTCTCCTGCACAAGATATCTTATAAGAACTTTTAAGACATGAGGGATTTTTCAAATGCTTTGCTACAGCGAAATCTTATAAAACAAACATTAACAACACTGTTTGCAAGAAATTTATTTGAGTATTGTAGGTATAAGAGTAAAGAAGAAAACACTTCGTGACGGAAGAATTTGTGATACTAGCTTCTTTCTACGCATAAGCGCGTGTACAAACGTCATGCATGTATGTGTGTATGATCTTTTATTTTTCTGCGTAAATGCAAACGCATACACATGCATTGACATTAGTTGTATGCGGTTAATCACATAATAGCTTAACATCTACATATTACACACACACACACTCAAACGTACAATATGAAAAATAACAAGCATACACTAATCAACACTAATTCTTTTGAGTGTTTGTTACAGACAAGCTGTCTTGACGTCATCGCTTGCTACAACTGATATACACATACACCAATACATCCATCGTGCTTCGCTTATAGTACGACAGCATTTATTATTGGTTTAGTATAATACATGCGACGTGAATAGATTTAAAAATCATGAGGTTTTTACATTTCAAGACTGTTTACGCAGCTCTCTAATACATACATTATGATCATACAAGCAAAGTAATACGAAAATGATTCGAAATCGTATTGCTTGGAAGAAAAATATTATTGCGGCAACAATCAAATTCGTATTGCGGAAGATTCCCCCTTCGGGAGAATTTGTGCGGCTAGGGCAATACTTCGAGGAAATACGAATGCAATACTTCTAGAAGATAAAACTGTAATATTGCTAGATAATCATCTAATAGGAAGATAATTTATTTATAACGATAGATTATCTCCTAAAGTACAATTTTAAAATTTTGCTAAATTATCTGAAAGAAGAAAAATATATATGTATATACTAGGGTGCTCGATTATTCGACTTTTTCCAGAAACCGGTTTTCGAATAGTTCGATTATTTGAAATTGTGAAAAACCCTGTTTCGGGTTTTACAATTAAGGAAAAACCGGTCAACCGGTTTTTTTTAGTAAGAAAATTATTATACAAAAGTTTTGATTTTAAATTGTTTTATTAAAAAGAAGAGTTAACAGTTCATCTAAATATAATAAAACAATACAAAAATTAAAGGTAAAACATAAAAATTTACTTCATATACTTATCTATAATACATAAATATGTATATATAACATACAGTCGAGGAATAAACTCTCCATACAACCATCATTTTTAGGGTTTGTGAAAATTTGGGAAGAAACTCAAAAAATTAATTATGCCAATATTTAGAGTGCTAATAAATATGTTTATACAAAAAAATAAAAAAATAAGTAAGTAGCAAAAATATTCCAAATACATAGGAAAAAAGTCTACATACATACATACAAATACGTGTAAAATGTTTGATGTCGTCAACTTGTTTGAAAATGCTGTGATTTCCGGTATCAAGCCGTCAACAAATGGTATCCAAATATGGTCTAATATGTTGTTCTTATTGTAGTTATTTTTTAATTTTTATTTTTTGTATAAACATATTTATTAGCACCCTAAATATTGGCATAATTAGTTTTTTGAATTTCTTTCCAAGTTTCCTCAAACCCCAAAAATGATGGGTGTATGTAGAGTTTATTCCTTAATGGTATATACATACATATGAATGCATGGACAAGGTTGATATCTACCTCTTTATAAAATATGAAGAAAAATGTCAACAAAACTAAAAAAACACTTTTTGCAACTGTATTTTGGCATCCATTGCACACCATAAGGCCAATTAAATTCGCCTCTGCTATCACCTCATAAAATAATTTCGGTTTAATTTCATGTTTCAGTAAGTGTCGCCATGCTAAAAAAAATGATTAGAACTTTCACACTGAAAAAAATACATAGGAAAATCAACAGAACACGTTGGTCTAAGTTTTAACATAGTAAAAACTAATTTTATTGCAAAATGTACAAATCGAAAAGTATTCGACTCAGCCGGTTTTTAAATTGTACAAAAACCGGACTATTCGACATTCGAAAAATCAACATTTTGAAAAAACCGACAACCGTATTGTGAAAAAAACCGGGTTTTAAAACCGGTTGAAAAACCTAGTCGATCACCCTAGTATATACATACATATGTACGTATATATAAAACTACTATTAAATTAAATTTAAAGCAATTTTTTATGGTCAAATAAATTCAATTTATCATCACGGGAGTCATCAGTATAAAAAGAAATTTCCTGACATAATGTTTTGAAAATTTTCTGATTGTTTTTATTTTAAATTAAATATTTTTTTATCTTCTAGTTGAAAACATATTGATATTATAAATTTATTGCGCATGTGATAAAACGCCAGGCTGAAAAAAATGCCACAATTTAATGACATAAAATACCTTGTTAAAGGAAAAAATAAATAGTCAATACATTTTGAACTGTTCATTCAAAAAGTTTCACTGAAATGAAAATATTTTAATATAGAAAAAGTATTGCCTTGATGATTTTCTTCTAAATGTTAAAAATAAGACATTGTATTTATATCTTCTGGGCAAGATATCTTCCAAATGTTTGTAGGGAATTCAATAAAATTTACATGCATACCTTAACAAAATTCTATTTAAATGAATTAGAAACAAAATAAAAAAAGTATTTAATTGATAAAATTTTTTTATGAATGTATTTAAAATTGAAATTGATGTCAATGGCTCTATTAGTCCCGGTTCACACACTTCAAGATTTGTTGAATAACTCGTAACTCAGCTGTAAGAAAGACGGATAAGGAAATACAAATACAGCTGAATTACAAGTTGATCAACAAAAGTTGAAGTGTGTGAACCAGGACTAACGTGTTTAATCAAATCCCACATAATTTACAAAGTATAAACTATTAAATTTCATCTGGCAACTCATTTGTCTGAATGTTTTAGTATCTTTTATTTATTAGGGGATGAAATGAAAAAACGCTTATAGAATAAACTAGATACTTGGTCATGTATTCTCTCTCTCTCTCGCTCTCGCTCTTTCTCTTCCATTTCTCGTTATATGTTCTTTTTTTGTATGATTTACAATTTTTTCCTCTCTTCTGTATACGAATATCCCTTAAATATATGCTATCTTCCTACAGAACTTCATTCGTTAAATAGAATTTCTCGGAACAAGTCATACAAAACGTAACAATAATCAAGTCGGATTAATATATTGATTGTAAAAATTTCTTAAAATAAGAAAAAAAAGACCTTTAAAGTAAAATGTTAGCGTTATAAATACCTACATACATATTTATTAAATAAATCAAAAAAGGTAAAAAAAGTATAAAATATTTATAAATAAAATATAAGGGCGTTTCAATAAAAAACAATATATAAAGGTCTGCCGCAAGGCTAAATTAAATTGTTAATACAAAAAAATTTTGCCTAAAATATGTATGGACGTGTTTGAAGTAATAACAAAGTGTTGAATTAACAAAAATGTGTTTTAATTTTTATTAAGTGTATTTTTGGTAAACGTAGTAGAAAAAAATCTAAAACGTGAAAGAAAATTTAAAATACCAAATACGCAGTCTGCCTGAAAATAAAAATCAATATCTTTTTTATAAATTTGTAAAGGTTTTCTCTTTACGCATTGCGCCTGTATACGAGCACTACTCCACCACTTTTTTTTCCATCAGCAACATATAATAATAAACATCTGCCATTTCTCTCTTTCTCTTATTAATACATATAAAAAGGAGAATTTGAAAGCTTTATCACTAAAATAAACGAAAATTTTCAGATAAAAACGTAAAATAATACAATTGCTGTATGCATAAATTAAGTTCAAAGCTAAAAGTGCACGTAATGTTTTTCTACTTAAAATATTAAAACGCCTTTGAAAGAAATTGCGGACATTAAAATTTTCCAAAAAAAAAACACATTTGTATTCAATTTGAATTCTTTTGATAGAGTCTGATAATTCTAATAATGTTATATATATGTATGTAAATATGTACATATCGTTGGTCTCAAGTAAAAAGGCCCTAACTCAAATAATTGTAACTTTACAGGAGAAGGTAAAAACATAATAATGCAGAGTACAACATGTATAACTGCTTTGTTCAACTGCTTGTGAAAACGTTAATTTTTACACTATTGCAATAAATTGTTGTGACGAGGTGTATTTGTGTGAAATATATTATAATAAGTGAAAACCTCAATTTCGTAAAAAATAGGAGTTAGGGCCTTTTTACTTGAGACCATCGATATGTATGTACATAATTCTGTTCGTATAGTATATAAGTACATATAACAAACACCCTTATCATACGTTCTAATCAAATATTTGTACGAGTCTATCTAGCATATTAATATAGATAAAAACGATCAGTTTCATAGAAATTTAAAATATTTTGTTTCGTTTCGGCAATGATTTTTAGTTTAAAAAAATAAAATACGTCAGTTTTGGTCACAAACTAAAATAGTCAATAGATTTTTCGAAAATAAAAAAGGCACAAGTTAAGTTGAAAGGGAAATTGACTTTGGCCGAATTAGGCTACATTTCGCAAATTCAGCTTTACATGATTTGGGTAAATAAGAATCTTGTATAATTTGTATCACGTCTATTTTGATTAAAAACTATCCGCCCTGTTGTGTAAACCGTTCGATTTGAAATCGCACGATTTTAGAAAACTAACTCCGACAATATAAATATTTTTTAAATGTTTTTTATTATGTAGATTCTCAAATATCATATCGCGCCATAACCGCCAAAATAGCATAAGCGACATAATTATCGAACTTTAATTTTTGACCAAAATTAAATAGTCGATTTTAGTCAAAAAAAAAAAAAACGAAATTAAAAAAATGTGTCGCTTAAGCTATTTTAGCGGTTATGGCTCGATATCTGAAAGAAAATTATCGCGTAGGATTTTAAACACGTCTGCAGGACCATTATTAATTTTTTGAAAACGAGAAATTTACAGGACAATATATAAGTATGTATATCTCACCGGTTCATTGAATGTTGTTGCCGAAAGTAGATCGTAAACCACACTACGCTGAGTTACTCTAATAAAATTTTTTTCTTATATTAATGCATATTCATTTATATTATTTTTTTTTCATTAATATCATATAATTGTGATACAATAGATAAATGAATTTATTATAATGCGAAAATTGTTTGAAAGACTTCTCTAAAAAAGTGCAATCCCAGAATTAAGTAAAGCATTTTTTTTTAAAAAATGGAAAAAACCAAACATATGCTTTTATATGAAATTTTTTTACATAATAGACAAACTAATGACTTTATTTAGTATATGCATACATTAGACTGTATCGATTTGTTCGTGTGAGAAAAAAGCAAGAGGCGTCTAGCCTCTACACAAAATCTACACAAAATTCTAAGAATATTATCTTAAGAAACTAGGGGTTTAAAATCAAAACATAGCTCCCGCCGAGAGGCATCAAAATTCAAACTTTTTGTGTTGAGTAAAAAGACATTTATAGTCAAATAACAAAAGTAACATTTTGAAAATTTTCCCTTTCGATTTTGATGAAATTTTGTATGAATGATGCCTCTGGCAAAATCTTGAATCATTATACGTTCTAGTTTGCGAAATGTAGCGATTAAAAAAAATGAGAAAATTTAGCAACAACCGACTTTACAAAATGATGTATATACACACAAAAAAATTCATAGGCTATATTTCCTAAAATTATGGTATAATTTTAACTAAGTGAAAGGGTAGTATGGCATTTACAAAGTTTTTTAGATAATTCAACAAAAATTTTAGTTGATTTCTATGTTCGAAAAATCAACTAAAATTTTAGTTAAAATTCTTTAACGACTAGGTAAATTCATACTTTTGTTTTCTGGGAATTATCTAAATAGCAAAGTAAAATTATACATATATATATAATGCGGCAAATTATCATGGATTTTAGTTAAATTGACTATTTATGATTCGATAGTTGTCATGAACTTAAGCTATCTTCGCGATATAAAATAATAATTAAAGATTTTTACATTTGTTAATAATTTATTATTAATTTATTAGAAAGTACCCAGCCAGCAATTTTTGAAATTTTCAATAAAATTCGAGTCTTTTTTGACTCCTCTGCGCGATTAAAAAGCTAGAATATGCGCTCATTTTCTTATCATAAATTATACTTTTGTCGGTAGAAAAACGTGACTACCCGCGACTGATAATAAATTATGATAAATCATTTATGAGTCTTTTTAACCCCCGACTAAAAAAAGGGGTGTTATAAGTTTGTAGTGGGTGTCTGTGTGTCTGTGTATCTGTGTGTCTGTTTGTGTCCACCTACAGGCTAAACGGCTGGACTGATTTTCATTTAGTTTTTTCTGTTTGAAAGATGACTTGATCGAGAGGGTTCTTAGCTATGGGTGAAGAAAATCGGTCCAGCCGCTTAAAAGATATAACATCTTTTCTGAAAAAAGTCGGGGGTTTTTAAAATTTTTAATTTTTGTTATTCTATATTAGTTTAGAGTCGTTTTCGACCCCTTTTCTAGTAGTATTTAAGGACTTTTTAGAATCGTTTTCTGGTCATTTATTAATCTTATTTCGCTTCATTTTTTACTCTTTTTCGAATTGTCTTTCAGCCATGTTTCTAATCGCTTACGAGTCATATTTGAGAAATTTATCAGTCAGTTTATGAGTTTTTTTATAGTCATTTATGACTGTTATTTGAGTCATTTATCAGTCGATTTTCTAATCGTATTTGACTTTTCTACGAGAATTTTTTAGTCAGCTTTCTGAGTCCTACGTTTAATGGTCAAACACATTTTCCATACAAATTGACACCAAAAGGAAGTTACACAAAGCAGGCCAGAGACAGAATCTATTTTATTTTGACAGCGTTTTTTCTTATGCTACCACACTTTCAATAAATTTTATACATTTTGTAAAGAAAAACAAGCAGAAAGAAAATATAACATAAATCAGAAATCAATTGAAGTTACTGCCGTTGATTTTATTATGGTCTCTGTTAATTTGAAATCGATTTTTCCTGAAGCTGCAGGCTTATTCTGTTTCATCATTTAATTTCATATTCGATTTAACTTTTATAAATGCAAAAAAATTAAGTTTTTGACATTATACGTAAAGATTGTCCCGTTATACTTAAAAATAACATATCAAGTAGTGTTTAATCATCCAGCTGCGTAAAATATGATCATAAAATACATAATTATAATCACTTTTTTAAAACACCTGCAAGATTTGTTGTTGATTATTTTTCAGTCTTCCAGGTAAACGAAATATGATAATAACAAACGGAAATAACAGTCACATTTTACACGTCTGGATGATTAATTTGCGGTGGCTATACAATTTGTTATTGTATTTTAAATCGAACTATTTTTACCCATTAGCGCGAATCTTTTTCGAGTCCTTTTTTGATCGTGTAAGTGATTAATCAGTTTTTGATCACGAATAGTGATCTAAAAAGACTCAGCAAGGTGATTTTTCAGAAAACTATCTTCCAAATGCTAGATGGGTATGTTTTGTAATATGTATTTCGTATGTATGTGTGTGCATAAATGTATTCATACCCCCATATTCATAAAATTTGAAACGAATTTGAAATGTATTTTATTTCAAATTTTCCATACAAAATTTTCCTAAAATGAATTTCAAATTCATTTTATTTTTTTATAAATATGGGGGATAGGAAACAAATGTCTCCGGATTTATAAAAAGAATTAATAATATTATTTCCATAACTTTTTCATATACATATTTCAAATCAATTCGATTTACAGAACAGGGGCGATTCTTTTCGAAGTCCTTCTGCGGAAGCCACGTCCATCTGAAAATCTTTCTGTGTAACTTAAAGACACCTCTCACGCATACATACCGGCTTCTGTACATACATCCTTTACCTCAGCGCATACTCTCGTGGCATAACGAAAAACTCACGTACCATACGGGAACCATATCCATGAATTTCTGTACCAATTCCGCACCCGAAACTTATAAACGTACATTCAATATGATGAACGACAGCGCGGGCAAGTGTTTTACCTGTACCAGGTGGTTCGTACAAGAGCACGTTCTTTGGTTGAGCTATATCCGAGATATCCAACAATTCTGAATGATTAAAGAATAATTCAATATCTTCTTTAATTTCTGTGTAGAATCTGGACTTTTTCGATACTAAGGGATCAACTTTATTGCGCACAATTTTATGAAAAGTATAACTCTCGTTGCGCAAAGAAAAACGACACAAAAATAACGAAAATAGCCGGGCTCAGCTATTTTATCTATAATAATTAAAAAATAATAATTTTACACAAATTTAATTTTTTTTTAAAATTTCATGTATACATATGTACATACTAAGTGTCCTGCATAAGACTATTTATAAGACCTTTCAAGACATGAGATATTTTTTCAAATGCTTTACTACAGCGAAATATTCTAAAAGAATCGCTAAGCAACACTGTTGGCAAGTAATTTTTTCGATGCTTTGTCTTGCCAACAGTGTTGTTTAGCGATTCTTTTAGAATATTTCGCTGTAGTAAAGCATTGGAAAAAATCTCTCAAGTCTTGAAAAGTCTTATAAATACTCTTGTGCAGGACACTAGTACATACCTTCAAGTTCAAAAAAAATTTTGACAATAAAGGTGAAATTAATTCAATTAAAATAATTTCGAAGAAGATACCTTACTGTAATAGGTATTATAGCATTGCACAGATACATCTGTTTGCACTAGTTTTGCGTGTTTCTTTGGTTCTGGTATGAACAAATATGTTATTTATCGTTTTCTGTTACTAGTTGTAAATGTTGATTTTTTAAGCAATTATTGTATGGTTGGGCAATGAGCAAATGAAAACAACACATTTATTTTTTTTGTTTGTTTTTCTAAGGCAAATAAGATACATAAAACTGCTTTTTTAAAATGTAATTGGCTGATGAATGAATGAATGAAAGCAAAATTGCACATACATATGTAAGTAAATGATACATGTACATGAAACACATGCATTTGTAATTACTCTGAGAGCAAAATTGTCTCTTTCTCTCTCTATACTTTGGCTGCGCCACAAAATAACATAACGAACGTCCGCACATACATCTGCACATCATGTATTTGTTTCAATAGTGTTTTTTTCATATATTTGTATTACAATGTGTATTTTTTGAGCAAAAACAGATCAAACAGTTGCTCAGCAGCAATACAATAAGCAATTGTTATTTGTTTTCAATTGTATTTTAATTTGGAAAAGCACGCACACACAATAACTCTTATACTATTATTCTGTCGCTCACAATACAATTATATGGTACATACCATGGTATATTTGTTTTGGCTATACAAACGAGTATACAAATGCAACCCTTTAATAGGTATATTAACTTGGATTTTAGGTAAAGTGTAATGAACAAATTACCTAACTGCATAGTTAATAAAACCCAGGTTTTTAACTTTCATATAAAAAAAAATTTACCTATGCAAGCTTAGTTAATATAACCTCATATTTTTTTGTGTGTACATAAATATACTTAAAAATACTCAACTTAGATGTTAAATTGAGGTGTTGTGGTAAAGAGCAAAAAATGGCCTTTCAAATGGTATTTGTTGAGTTGGATTTACGATCTTCAGAGGTCAAACTTTACTGGCCATGTTCCCGGGCAATTTTCGCGAAAAATTATATTTTTTAAAACTATTAAAAAAATATATGTTGATTAATAACTTCTCATCTTTACATTAAATATTGAATATAAAACCTGCAAAATTACGACACGCAATATTGGACGAAATTTTAAAACATTTCAATTTAAATTCAGTTTGTTAAGCTTGATACCTTACCTGCTCTATAAAGAAAAGTGTAAATAAATTCCAAGAATTAATTAAACTTTTCCCTTTTATGTTAAATTTTTTAACACTTAATTAATAAAAAGTCGAATTTGCAAAAAAAAAAATTAAAGAAAAACATGCTTTTAGGACACTTAAACAACAAGTATGACCTTTGTATGTGCATACATATGTACATATGTACTTAAAACATAATCAATTTCAAAGTTACCCAAACGTCACTCAAAATCAGATGTGTTATTTAAATTTACGATTTTGTTAGTTATGACCTTTAATTTTGTTGGTTCTAAATTTTCCATTGGAATATAAAGTATTATGTTTATATTGTAAGTAGGTTTTTTTTTGAGGTTAAGTAGAAACCTTATCACCAGTTTACTTAATTGCATTCTACTCATATTTATTTCTTGGAAAAAAGATAATGCATAGTTTTCATTTAAAATTAAACAAGTCAACTATGGTTGTACTATATGGAGAAAAGAAAAGAACTCATGCGTTTGTTGAAAACAAAGAAAAGAATTTCCGCAAGTTATTAGATACTGAAATCAATATACACACATGGAAAATTTCAATTCTTAAGTTACTTTTAATTTCATTGATATATTTCGACAATATGCATATATGTATGTATACTTATTTCACTGATAAAGGCACAAAAACAAAATAATTCTTTGTTAAATACATATTTGTAAAAATCTAAATTGCCCATAATAATTTGTTGCATACATACAATGTACATCGTACATCAGTTTCTAGGGTTATTATCCTCATTATTATGATAACACATACTATCTTATCTATCCTTTGTTTATCCTTTACTTATAAATATTCTTTATTTTTCTATAATCTTTTGCAGTTCAAATATATACCAGTTGTAAAAACGTTTCGTGTAAACAATTTGCAAGATAATATCAAAACAAAATGTCTGGAGATTTACTTGCCGATCAAATAAGGCCGATACCAGGTGCTTTATACTTTTCCGCTAATCCAAATGGTTTTTTTAAGACCAGAGACGACTTTAAGCCTCGTGCTCCAATACTAACCGTTCCGACGGTAGGTTTGGACGAAATCGATAATAATACATATAATGATCTATTGCAAATCGGATTTAAGCCACGTTATGCCATGAACGATATATTCCATAGAGAAGATGAACGTCTGAAGACATTTGACAGCTGGCCATTGGATTGGTTGGATAAGAAACAATTGGCTATGTCGGGCATGTTTTACATGGGCGAGAGTGATAAAACGAAATGTTATTTTTGTGAAGTTGAAATTGGTCGCTGGGAGCGTGAAGATCAACCTGTACCTGAACATCTGCGGTGGTCGCCAAATTGCCCTCTATTAAGGCGACGCACTACCAACAATGTGCCGATTAACTGTGAAGCCTTGGAACGTTTATTACCGCCACCTAGTTACGATATCTGTGGTCTCAATGAACACATTGAAATAAGACATAATGCATTTCCCGAAGGCACTATACCTGCCACAGACATACCGCCTGCTTCACCGGCCACTGCCAGCAGTAGTAGTAGTAGTGGCAGCAGCCAAAATTCAGCTACATTTTATCCTGAGTATCCCGAGTATGCCATTGAGACGGCACGTCTGCGTACATTCGCCGAATGGCCCAGGCACATGAAACAGAAACCTGCTCAGTTAGCGGAAGCCGGTTTCTTTTATACTGGGGTGGGTGATCGTGTGAAGTGCTTCAGCTGCGGCGGAGGACTCAAAGATTGGGATGAGAATGATGAACCTTGGGAGCAACATGCTCTATGGATGAATAAATGCCGCTATGTAAAATTAATTAAAGGTGATGGTTACATTGAAACAGTTGTAAATAGATTTAAAAAGTCCTCGTCCAATACCACTAATGAAGAGGGGGAGTCACAAAATGTGGCTGCTGCCTCCGCCAGTGTGTCGGCACCCACTGTCCCAGCAGTAGGCAGCATTTCTGGCCCAAAGGAAGGCGGATTGCTTCAAGCATGCTCTTCCGCCCAGCTACAACAAACTTTAGGCGCCACCAGCGGCAACTTAAACGAGCAGAATTCCAAGTCTTGCTCTGCTATACCCGAGGAGAAATTGTGCAAAATTTGTTATGCCAGCGAATACAATACAGCGTTTTTACCCTGTGGTCACGTCGTGGCCTGTGCCAAGTGCGCCTCGTCCGTTACCAAGTGTCCACTGTGTCGAAAACCCTTTTCCGATGTGATGCGTGTATATTTTTCATAAATTATTGCAACCTCAATATAGTTATTTATAAATATAGCTATAAAACAACAACGTCTTTTTACATTTGCAACATCAAAAATCCTTCATTTCCTACATTTTCTAATTCACTTTCCCATAGTTTTACAAATGTACATAATTCTCCTAAAATAGCCCGCCCCTTCAAATACTGTCAATATTTTCTAATAAAACGAGTTTAACGGCCAGTTAGGATTTATTTAACTCACACAAAAATGAGTCTTAACTGGCCGTTAAACTTTTTTAATAGACTTAGGTTTAACTAAATCCTTTTAACTCACATAAAAAATCCTTCACTGCGTTTCTACATAACGTGACATAACCGCCAAAAAAAAGCTACATAATTTTCGAACTTTATTTTTTGCGATCGTAAATAATCGATTTTCTTAAAAAAAACGAGGTCCAAAAAATGTGTCGGTTATACTTTGCTTTTGGCGGTTATGGCCCGATAAAATTAAGAATTTTTATGATTTTTAAAACTATTTTAATGCTATGCTACATATGTATATACAGCCTTATTTATAAAACTTATTAAGGCTTTATAAAGGCTTTTTAAGAAACATTTTCTATGAAAATTTGTTATAAAAACCCTTTATAAAACCTTAATAAGTTTTATAAATAAGGCTGATAGTTTCTAACACTATGGTAAAAGAAAAAATAAAAACCCAAAAACTTACTACATGTACTATATATACTTCAGATGTATATATGTATGTCCAATTTCATTTTTAAATTAAACTTAAAAATTCAAAACAAAATGTTAAAAAAAATCCAAAAACATACTTTTATTATTTTATACATAATGCATACATAAAATAGCAAACGAGTTGTGTTCCAATATTTAAAAGAGAAAAAGTTTATTAAAGTTTTATTTAAAAAAAAAAACACCACAAATTGGTCTAAGAGGAACACAACTTAAAAGATTTATAGACATTAACAAATACTATCTGTAATATGTATTAATATAAATAATAAAAAAATTCATGATTTATAAACAAAAATGAAAACCTCTCAGCTATTTTTTGAACATATACTATAGTCTACAATACGAGTATAAAATTTATAAGAGTGGACTGAATGTCTATGGCTGAGGCGAAAAGCTAAATATTGAGTTTGAGAAACGTTATGAAATCATTACACTTTCAAAATTTCTTATTAAACCATTTTAAATTTATAACAATTAACAAATTATTATGTTTTAATGAAATTTCTCAAATAACTTTCTAATTTATTGTTTCTTTTTTTAATTTTGTCATAATTTGGCCTTTTTATTTTATTTTTTACTATCCGTAATTGATTTGGTATTAAAAGCAATAAGCAGAAACACAATTTATATGAAACTGTAATGCGATAAAAATAGAAATAAATAATTTCATGTCAAGATAATATTTTTGAAAAATAACTAAAAATAAAACATTTTACAAAATTCGAAATGGTTTTTGTGTTTATTTTCCTCTCGTTTGAGAATGGTAGAATTTTTGATATTACTTAACAAGTAGTAATTAAAAAAAAAAAAAAACAATCAACTTTGAACTTTTAAATATCCTAAATAGTCATTAGAAATGAAAAATCATAAGAGAAACCTAAAGAAAATACCTGTCGAATGATACCCATTTTGATATAGTCCGCCGAATTTTTATTTTATTTTTTCGTATTTACAAAATGGCGGCTGTTGGCCGTCATATTGAGTTTTGACTACTGTCATCAAAATCGGTTCACGCGTTCGGTTTATATAGTACCGCAAAGTAACACACATATGTACATACACCGGAGCTGCCCACCGAGAGAAACACGAGAGAAATGTATTCGCGTATGTGCATTCATTTGTATAAGAAGCCGATTGATGTTCGGCACTCTGGTGCTACTTCGGGCAGCTCAGACATACATATTTACATATGCATATACATACTAATGATGTAACGAATGTCAATTTTTGATATTCTCGAATACGAATACGAATATTTAATGTGAAATTTATAGACATTAACGGCCTGTCCCACGATGTCACTAGAAATCGTTCGATCGACAACTTATATTGAAAACAACAACAAATTTTCTAATGTTAATGTTGTTTGCAATACAATTTGCCGATCGAACGATTTCTGGTGACATCGTGTGACAGACCGTAAATATTTGATCTATTTACGTCTGCAATATGAAATATTAAAAAATTTTTATGAAAAAGATCTTCATACTCCTGTTGGCGTACTTTAAAGTTAATAAAAACTACCCAAAATTTTAATGATAATAGGTAAATAATATATATTTGAAAATTATACAAAGCACAAATTTCTATAAAAAATTTAATGGATTCATACAAACTAATATTTATATCTATTTATTTAAATTTCGTTTAGGATTTATGCATTTATTTATTTAATTTTTTTTTTATAAAAATATTCGTATTCGCCTGAATTTGACAAATACGATTGTGAATATGAATATTTCAAAATGCCCGAATATTCGGCAATTCGAACACGAATATTCGTGCATCACTAATACATACATATCGCCGTCGAATGTATGTATGTAACAGCACTTTTTCTAATTTTACAGAAGAAGCAAAAAACCTTATAAATTTATGACTATTTATTTGTTAGGGACCAAATTGAATGATGAATAAAATCGGCATTTTTGAACATAATATTATGTGAGTAAAATATTAATGAAAGATGTATTTTGGTTAATAACATCATAATCAATCAAAACCACGATTTTGAATTTTTTGATGATACGTACTTTTGGATTTTCGACGACGATATGTACATAATTACATAGATAAGCTGATAAACACAATACCCTGCTGCTAACGCAACGCTTGCCGCTCTTATTTAAGTGTGAGGGTTACCGGGTTGCTTGGAGTTTGAAGTGGTTCGTATCAGTAGTTGTGGGGCTTTTTCTACTTTTTTTCATCACTTTTTTACTGGGTTTTTATTTTAGAGGATAATAGTAATAAAATAGGTGATTTGTCATTACTTTAGATATGTGATTAAAGATAACTTCATTAAACCAGAATAAAATGCATAACCTATTTTGGAAGTAAATTAGAAGTACTTTCTAAAGAAGTACTCATTTTATTTTTTGCTGGGTAAAATTACAAAACAAATTATTCAATTACACTTAGGCCTCGATTATACGTAATAGTCGGGACCGGGAGCACTATGGATAAACGATTTTACCGGGTTTATTAGTTTTTTTTTATATTTATTTTATCATATTTTATATAGTTTTGTATCTACTTACGTATTTTTTATGTACCACATATAATAAAAGAAAAATTCATGGATTTTATACTTGGGTTTAACCAAAACATACATAAATAAATATGTACTATGTGTAAGGAAAAATATTTTGGCTGAAAACAATCGATGCAAAAAAAAATAAAAAATTAAATCTATGGACAAAAAACAAATAAAGTTTTTTATTTCCCTGATAACCGACGTTACCGGTTAATCGAATCACGGATAAACGAGTCCTTACTGTATTTATTATGGGACACTAGCCTCTAGGCTATCAGCTCAACAAAATATCCCAATAAGCAATTTTGCTTGAAATCAAGTGTAAAACCAGTGTTATTCAAGCCACACAATCAATTGTCAAGGGTTGAATTATGCTTGATTCACACTTTAATTCAATAGCATTCTCCAGGAACTTGAACTCAATGCGAACAAATCAGTTATAGTACAGTTTAATTCAAGCCTTAAATTATACTGTAATTCAACCTTGTATTACAATTGAATTCAAGTATATTTCAAGCTGCAAAAACAAGGCTTTTTAAATGGAAAGCAAAATGCAATTTCTTTGTTTTCTAATAATTATTTTCTGCACATCTGCCTTCGCTATTGTTTTCACGTTTTATTCACCTTTGTTTTCCAAATTCACTTTTATTTTTTTTTTTTTTTTGATATATTCACCACAATTTCAGTTTTAATAATAAATAGATTACGTATTTGACAAGGTTTGAGCATATATGTATGTTGTTTGATTTTTTATTTAAAAATATTTTCAAACTTGAAAATTACGTGAAAAAATGCTTGAATTCAGCTTTGTTTCCAGTTCAATATCAAGTGCTTGAATTTTAATTTTTTGAGTGCTTATTGGGATAAGACTATCAATTCGCTCCAATTTGAAATAACCACAGCCAATTGGCAAAAGGGCATTAGAAAACACCAAATGCATAGCAGACATTGGCCGAAGAATTAAACGCGAGTGCTCTGCCAATTAGAGAAGCTGCTGGATGGAAAAAGGTACGAAATTTTTAAAGCACTTCAAAAATATTTGATTTCAACATTAATTTTAATTAGTTTGGGTTGATTTTAAGGTTGTAATAGAACAGTTGGACGAAGTGTCGTTACAATACTTAGACCGGGCTTACATCTGTGTTCCATGTGCCAAAAGAAATGAAAACTAATGAAAAACTGTTTGATTCAGACATGTATTTATTGATTTAAAGATTTTAAGCATATTTTGACAAAATCTAGTAACGAAGTAGATTTTGTATATTTGTGATTTGAACGGGCTAAAGTTCGTATCGCTTTTTAAGCCAAATTACATGTGATAATTATTAATGAACAAATAACACCAAAGTCTGTTGTAAATATTCTGACTAACAACACATAGTTGAACGGAACAGCCAGCCGTTTTCGAAGGCCACTAAACCTTCATCATCAGCGTTCTTTTGTGTTTGGTCCACTGTGTGTGGTGTCAGTTGATGTAGATTTCTGCTTTATATACTTAGCATTTTATTGCAAATGGAATATGTGAATTGTTTTGATTCATCGTATTTCAATTTGCTGAAAGCCTTTTTGTATTGTAAGCTCAATTTTACCATCACTATATTTACAACAGTCTTACCATTGTCGTTTTTGTTCTTTTTACTAATTATACACATGTTACTTAATTTGCTTATTTTTTGTTCTACTTAAGACAAACTTTTTTGGTTTGTTACTATTAAGTATATTTTTATTTTTAATTTTTGCCACAGGCCCATGGCTATTAATTTTTAGTTAATTTTAATTATTATTCGAACTCCATTTGTTTCTATATTTGTGATTTGAACGGGCTAAAGTTCGTATCGCTTTTTAAGCCAAATTACATGTGATAATTATTAATGAACAAATAACACCAAAGTCTGTTGTAAATATTCTGACTAACAACACATAGTTGAACGGAACAGCCAGCCGTTTTCGAAGGCCACTAAACCTTCATCATCAGCGTTCTTTTGTGTTTGGTCCACTGTGTGTGGTGTCAGTTGATGTATTGATTTTGTTTTGTATATATAAAAAATCTACTAGATTTTGCCCGAAATCGCGTAAGTGCTAGATTTTGCTTAATCGTAAAGGGATGTACGAGTAATGAAGATAGTAAACTAATCCTATGAAATAATTTATTTAAGAACGAAATTGTGTTACGTTTAATGAATGAGTTAATAATTGGCAGGAGCTTGGAACTCCATTGTCAATTCAATCCCTTAACTAATTCTATGAATATGTTAAAATTTAATATAATAATAATATAATATTAACGAACCGTTTTAATGAAATTCTTATCTTATAAACCCTTATTTATTAAAATGTGAAATGGTTTAAGTGCGACTGACGGCAGGCTTCCGAAAGCTGAAATCTTCACTTTTAATGGCTTGGCACGTATAATTGTGTGTTCAGGAAATCCCACAAGAGGAAGTATAGTTGGACGCAACTGCATGTATTAATGTGTCACAGCTGCGGAGGGTAACTACATATGCTATGACAATATTGGTATCGTAGCATCGAATAGTAACTTATTGGTCGTTTATAAAAGGCTAACTCCACGCAAAATTTGCTGTAATGACTCATTTAAAAGAAGTTTTATCATTTGAATATGCTGTGGAATTAATGAATGATCAGGCGAGCGTAGAGAAAACACCAGCATCACCAACACACCGAAGAACTCTTATTTGGAAAAAAGAACCGTTTCTAGGTAATGTTTTTTAATTTATTAACTACGAAAACATATCGTAACCTTAAATTCAAGAGAACGTAGCAGGGTATTATCTTATATAAAAAAACTATTGTATTTGTTTCTAAATTAATATGCGGGCAAAAATGAAAAAGCGAAAAAATTAAATATTTGGCTATATGTATTAAATAAGAGTTTTGTAAACGCTATTCAATGAATCTTTCAACTTTTAATCAGCGTGACCGTTTGACCGACTAAAGTGGCAATTTGCCACTTTTTCGACTGCGTTTCCCCTTTTTCAACTGCCTTGCCACTTTTTGACCCCTTTTATTTAGGGTGAGTTATATGAAAATACATTAAAAATAAAAAGTTTAGTGCAGTTTTCTCGCTTTTTTTTTAATTTTGCCCCCTTTTTTTGATAAATCCCCTATTTAGTGCCACTTGTTGAAAAATGTCATCGGTCACCCTGCTTTTAATACTCGTAATATATAAAAAGCATCGTTCTTCGGTCATCAGAACGAAATTATAAAGTAAACTACAAAACTAATTTGAAATGTTTATATAAAATCCTCTCTTCTTAATATAAATATAAACTTTATCTGGTAGTACCGGAAACCTTCAGAAATTGTATAACCCTGTCCTGTTACAAAAGACCCAAACAGAAACGATAGACAAAAAAGAAAACCATGAAACGTCTAAGAACTGTGCTGAACAGTTGTTCCAAGTATTTATTTCATATTTGAATTGAATTGTAAAGATGTTTAAAGTTTAGAAAGTGGATTTTCCAGAAAATATTTGGTTTGACCAGGAAAATATGTATATTTGTATATATATTTGTTACTAAAGCCGTGTTAAATAAATAATTTTACATGAAAGAATGACAGTAATCAGAAATGCGTAAATGATTTAAAAGTACATACAGTACTATCTCGAAAATGTGGATACTCTAAATACTGAATATGTCCGAGTGTCCGATTTATAGACGTAAATTTTTAGTTGGTTGTAATATTTTGTTTCTATGTAACGCGTGTCAAAATGAATACGAATTGAAAAAAAAATTATTTGCTGTTGGTTAAGCACGTATAGATGCATTTCGTTGCTGCGCAAGCAGCTCATCAGCAGACTTCAACCACGATTAAAAAAAACTTTTGAGAGAGTTTGTCTATAACCACTGAGGTTTTTTTAATCGAGCTTGAAGTCTAGTGATGAGTTGCTTTAGCAGCAACGAAATGCATCTAGACGTGCTTCACTAACAACAAATTTTTTTTTTTTTTTTTTTTTAATGCATGTATTAATTTATTGTATCTTCATATATGAACTAACAATAAGTATTCAAATCTTAAATCTATAAAAAAAATTATTAGGCCCGACCAGTGTCGGACATAAACTTAGTGATAGTTATAAATAATACATTAGTAGTGATAATCAAAAAAAAAAGGGGGGAAAGTATTTTCAAGTAGTCCCATCTGGAGTGTTAGGTATAAGAGCCCGTGTGTCCCTCTTTTTTAAGCGGACGTGTCCAGTAAAGTTCAAAATATTACGAGCAAGCGGATTAGGATGTGATTCGAGTTTTGTTAAATATTTGCCTGCGTAGTTTTCAATTTCTTCAGTCACTAGTGGCATATTTAAATCTCGATGTATAATAGAATTTTGGATGTACCATGGAGCCGATGTTATTAACCGTAAAATTTTGTTTTGTCTTCGTTGGATTCTCTCGACATTGGAAGCTGAAGCAGTGCCCCATAACTGAATTCCGTAGCGCCATATTGGCTTCAAAAGCGACTTGTATAATAAAAGTTTGCAGTCTAGGCTGAGTGTTGAGTTTCTGCCAATCAACCAATATATTTGAGTTAACTTAAGTTTCATCTGAGTTAACTTAGAGTCAATATGATGTTTCCATGTAAGTCTTCGATCGAGGTGTATACCAAGGTATTTCACTTGGGAATGTTGAGGAATATTTTGATTGTTGATTCGAATGGGGGAGCAAGTATCTCTTCTTAGGGTGAACGTTATATGGACACACTTTTGTTCATTGACTTTAATTCTCCATAAGTTCAGCCATATTTCCAGCTGGGTGATATGTTCCTGGAGATTGCGGGATGCCTCATAAGGGTTTTCGTGCACACTCATACAGGCTGTATCATCGGCAAAAGTAGAAATATGGATATTATTGCTCACAGGCATATCACAAGTATATATTAAATACAAGACAGGACCCAGAATACTACCTTGGGGCACACCAGAAGATATAGTTTCGGGCACACTCGTGAACTCTCCTTCCACAACAGTGAACTTCCTATCAATAATATAACTTTCCAAAAGCTTTTGAATGTTTATTGGCAGATATGTCTTCAATTTTAAAACTAGGCCTTCGTGCCATACTTTATCAAACGCCTGAGAAACATCAATAAAGAGAGCAGAACAATACTTCTTTTCTTCAAATGTTCTTCTTACAACTTGGACCAATCTATGCGTTTGTTCAATCGTGCTGTGCTGACTTCTAAAGCCAAATTGATGGTCTGGAATGCACCCATTATCAGTTAAAATTTTGGACAATTTAGTCATGAGCAGCTTTTCGAAAAGCTTTGAGATTGTAGATAGTAAGCTTATAGGCCTATATGACTCAGTCTTGGTAAGATCTTTGCCCGCCTTTGGAATCATTTTGATCTTGGCCAGTTTCCAGTTATGTGGAAAATACTGCATTCTTAAAATAGCATTAAAAGTAAATAGCAGGATTCTTATTGCAATATGAGGCAAGTTCATGAGCATTTTGTTACTAATTCCATCAATACCTGGAGCTTTCTTCGGGTTGAGTTCAGCAATTACTTTTTGTACTTCACGCATCTTAAACCTTAAGGGACGAGGGGGTAGAGAAACTACACACGGTAAATCAGCAGCACCCGTACATGAATTGGGAGTGAATACAGATTTTAAATGCTCAGAAAATAAGTTACCTTTCTCACTATCACTTCTTGCCCAGCCTCCGGTCGCAGTACGCAATGGTGATTTAATATCAACGGGTCGTTTAAGATTTCTAGTAGCGCGCCATAAAGAGTAATTAGATGCGGACGTTACATCAAGACCTTCTAAATACTTTTCCAGTAGTGCAGTTTTTTCCGACGATAGCAGCTCTTTGAGTCGTTTAGTACATTCTTTAAGTCTGATTTTATTTAGGGGTGATCTGTGTTGTTGCCATTCTCTTCTAGCTCTCCTTTTTTCACATACAAGACGTTCAATTTCCGTAGAATAAATTCTGTTAAAGCCGGTCTGCGGATAGGAGGTAGTGGCGTGTTCAGCAGCCTGTTTAATATTTTCGTTAAGATTGGCAATGTTAAATTCAATATCATCGCATGATCTAAGCTGAATGTTTTCTACGCAGTGACTACTAAGATATTTTTTGAATGCCAGCCAGTTGATTCCATTAATCATCTTCACATATGAGTTAGTTAAATCACTCCTTAGTGGGTTGAAAATTGTAACTATTGTTGGAGAGTGATCGGAGGACAGATCTAGAGAGGCCTCTACATGAATTAAGTCCCTATGAATATTTTTAGTGACGGCAAAATCTATAACATCTGGAATTTTTCTTACGTCAGTAGGCCAGTAAGTAGGCTCCCCACTCGAAATGACATCTAAGCCCATTTTTGAAATTGTATTGAACAAGGCTCGACCTCTAGGTGTAACAAGACGCGATCCCCAGTACGTATGTTTTGCATTGTAGTCACCAGCTGCCACGAAACAAGATCCAAGCGATTTGTAGAACTTCTCATACTGATCTTCGCTAACTGAAAATCTGGGAGGTGAGTAAATTGATGATATCACGAAATTCGCACAAAAATTTTCTACGAAAATATTCGTTGCTTGCAAATATTCTTCACTAACGTTGTCAAGGACATAGTGCTTGAGTCTTGACTTAATCAGAATTGCTGATCCACCACATGCTCTCTCTCTCGGGTCCTTTGTATCATATAAAGTGTAACCATTTATTTTAAATAAGCTTCTTGAGGTCAAATGGGTCTCAGAAACTAACATTATATCAATATTTTTTTCCATGAGGAAGTGCTCAAGTTCATTTTTATGTTGGCGAATGCCGTTTGCGTTCCAGAAACATATTTTTAACGTGTTCATGGTTTATTAACTAATGCTTGAAGCAGTGTATTCTGCATTCGCAGCATTTCTTGCATCATGCTTGTCATATTTGTAGTAAAGTTGTTTATAGTTAGCACCAGATTCTCAATAGTAGCTTCAAGGCGACTAAAGTTAAAGCTTGAGTTTGAATTCGTTGAATTATTTGGCGGTGGAACATTTTGCGTGGGAATTGAACTAGTCTTAGCAGCATCAGCATACGATACACGTGAAGTAACTGGTTGGCTGATTTGAGCAAAAGTGTCGGAGTTCGCGTTTACTTGTAGAGCTGGAGTTAACTTGGGTTTTTGACCCATAGCCTGTTTAACGAAAGAAAATACAGGGCACCCTCTATAGTTAGCTGTGTGATTACCTCCACAATTACTACATTTTTTTTCTGCTTGATCTTTTGGCTTAGTGCAGCTAGCAGTACCATGCAATTCACCGCAGATAACACACACTGTAGGTAACTTGCAGTAAGTTTTCGTATGGCCATATTCTTGGCAATTATGGCACTGTACGGGACCTGAACGCTTACGTGGCTCTTCAACTGTGATTTTTCGATGTAAGAGATACTTTACGTTATAAACTGGATGGGCTTCATTTTTTTTCAATTGTATGTCGTTCGGCTCCAGTTCAACCCGAAATAGGGGTTGGGGGACCTTTTCTCTATTAAATATGTTGGTAACATTTTTTACCTTGAATCCCTGGTCGACAAGTGCACATTTTACTTCTTCGGGTTCAACATATGAATCTATGCCCTTTAATACTATCTGTAGGCCTTTAGCACTCTTAAGTTGGTATGTGTAAAAATTTGTTTTATTTTTTTCGAATTCAGTAACAATTTTTCGGAAATCTTTTTCATTATATATTTGGATTTTAGTTTCATCAATATTACCTCGTTTAATTGGAATGATGTGAAAAGTATTTTCACCAATGGTCGACAGTAGTTTTTTTATAAGTGCGTTAGAATTTTTTTCTCTCAGATAAATAGGTGGTGGCTTAAAAGACTTTTGCGATGATGTAGAGGGCTTGTCGTCGGTGTTTTGCAATAATGAAAAACGATTTTGACGATTGGTAGATGATGCGCTGTTATCCCTAGACATCTTTGGAGCAGATGAAATTTTTGAAGAATTTGGGCTTCGCCCACGCTTTACCACTGTTATATATCTGTCCATTCCCACTTGTACCTTGGGTTTTGAGCTACTGTTATCTGTAGTGATAACTTGGTTTAGTGATGAAGGCGAGCCCGATGCGGATGATATCGCAGACTTAAATGAAGAAGTACTAGGCAATGGTAATGTTAACGATTCACTAGTTGGCATTGGACAAAGCGAAGTTGATCGCTGACGAAAAATTGGCTTTGCCGTTAAAAAAAGATTTTCATCAGATTTATTATTTATATTTTTTTCATTAAGAGTTTCAGAACTCACAGTAAAATAAGCATTTCTGCCGTTAGAACTCACTTCAAAATTTTTTTCCTTTGAGGTACTCATACAGAGTATTATTCCTCAAGGGAACTTTGTTTGTGTTTACGGTTTTTTTTTGTTTTTGCTATTTCTTGCTATGTAAAAAATATTAGCAAAGCCAATAAGCTTATTTATCAAGGTGAATATGTATTACGAATATTTTTTGTATGATTTTTGATTTTGTTGTTTTTTATATTTGTTTCGTATGTATGTATGTAAAAAAAAATCCGCTTTAATGTCTCTTCACTATGAAGGTTCAACGAGAACTCCAACAACAAATAAGTTTTATTATTTTTTTACCATAAATATACTCTTTCACCACAAACTTTAAGTTTTATAGTTCCGTGACGTGCCTTGATTTGTTCTACCCATCCCAAACTTGCCCCAAAATCATCTTTACTCTTTATACTTAATGCTTTTTCAAAGCGGGATATTCTTCATCTTTCAGGATCTTTCTCTTGCCTATAACTCCTAATTATATTTTATACGATTTAAATAGAAATATTTGTATTATATTTTCTTACAACTTCCATTAAAATTATTAGACATAAATTTTATTAAAGCTGCACTATTGTTTCAATGTCAAACACGGTCGATTTCTTACGCCAAATTTGCCTGAGTCAAGTTCATCCTATCGCAACGTTTTTTTAAACAGCATTTTCTCCCGATTTCGTTCGCATCCAGTAAGAAACTGAGTAGATTTTAAACTGTATTTATACCAATATTATTAAACAGAAAAAATACTAAATCCCGGTTTACACACATCAACTTTTGTTGATAAACTTTTAATTTAGCTGGTAGAAAAAGAGTAATTTGTATTGCCTTCCCCGTCTTTTGTACAGCTAAATTAAGAGTTGATCAACAAGAGTTGACGTGTGTGAACTGGGACTAACAGCACAAATTTTTCATGTTTTACCCTGTTCCGGATAACTTTCTTAATTATTTCATTCATTCACATTCGCATATCGCATAACATTTGCGATTGTGATTTGAACCACATTAAGTAGTCTATGATTTGAACTCGCAAGAGAGGTGTTCTACAAATCGCAAGAGTATACTGAAGAGAACTAATAAATTTAGCATAAACCAAACTTTAAAGAAACCCATAAAATGTTTAATAAATGAAATCAGATAGGTTTTCTTTTGATTTTAATTAAAAATAGTAATAGTTTTGCAAAACTTTTTTTTATAAAATTGAAATTTATAAAATGTCATTTTGTTTTGTTAATTTTGTCTTTGCATTGTTTACTTAGTCCTGATTAACACACGTCAGGTCTGACTCGTCAAATCTTGAGTTTTTAGGGGAGAGAGGAAAGGAGAATGGAGAGGGGTACAGACTAAAGGGTTGCATTTGTATACTCGTTTGTATAGCCAAAACAAATATACCATGGTATGTACCATATAATTGTAGTGTGAGCGACAGAACTAGTATAAGAGTTATTGTGTGTGCGTGCTTTTCCAAATTAAAATACAATTGAAAACAAATAACAATTGCTTACTGTATTGCTGCTGAGCAACTGTTTGATCTGTTTTTGCTCAAAAAATACATATTGTAATACAAATATATGAAAAAACCACTATTGAAACAAATACATGATGTGCAGATGTATGTGCGGACGTTCGTTATGTTAGTTTGTGGCGCAGCCAAAGTATAGAGAGAGAAAGAGACAATTTTGCTCTGAGAGTAATTACAAATGCATGTGTTTCATGTACATGTATCATTTACTTACATACTATGTATGTGCAATTTTGCTTTCATTCATTCATTCATCAGCCAATTACATTTTAAAAAAGCAGTTTTATGTATCTTATTTGCCTTAGAAAAACAAAAAAAAAATAAATGTGTTGTTTTCATTTGCTCATTGCCCAACCATACAATAATTGCTTAAAAAATCAACATTTACAACTAGTAACAGAAAACTATAAATAACATATTTGTTCATACCAGAACCAAAAAACACGCAAAACTAGTGCAAACAGATATATCTGTGCAACGCTATGGTACAGACTTGACCGTACCAGCAGGGTTGTCAGATTTTTTCCGACCTATTTCGCCAAATTGATTTTAAAAGTCGCCAAAAATAAGTTTTGTGTAGTTTTTCTTAGTAAATATTTGATAATAAATTTGTTTTTATATCATATTTTGATATAAATTTTTATAAAGCAATCTTATCAAAATTGATCAGAAAATCGCCAAAATTAGAAATAAAATCGCCAAAAACTATTTCCTGTAAATTTTTCTCATCCAAATTCAAAACTCCCCAGTAAAAAAAAATGGAAGTCATTCTGAAGGAACCACATTTTCATTGCTTCCAAAAAAATCGATATTTTTAATTTGCCGATAGTTAGCAGAAAACCAAGTAGAAGTTTATTTTAATCACACAAAACCTTTAGGTTTTCAATAGTTTTAGTAAATACTCACCAAAATGTTCAAAAAATCGATTTTTTGAAAGAAATTTATGAACTAATTTTCGCCTAAAATTTTGAAGTTATTTGCTTAAATTTACATGAAAACACTGTTTCGCGTTTAAATTCGTATAAAAAGAAACGAATTGTTAAAATATGTAACTTCTTAAAATTTTTCCTAGATGAAAATATTACCTATTGTTTGTTGTTTTGTTTTTTCTGGAAGAAATATCTTAGTATATATTAGATGGTAGTTTATATTAGATGGTAGTTTATATATAAACTACCATCTAATATATACTAAGATATTTCTTCCAGAAAAAAACAAAACAACAAACAAAATGAAATGAAAACAAACAAAACAAAACAAATGAAAAAAAAATGAAAATATTACCATAAAACACAAAAAGGAAATTTTTCTTAAAATCGCTTCTAATTCGGTGACTAGTCATCGAAAAAGAGAACTTCTTGCAATGACAACCCTATGTAAAAATCATTAGATTGGATCGAAATTTGAACAACTTCTAGACTGCAAACTCTACATTTTCATGACTTCTTTGGAGTGTCTTTTTTTACTGGGTCATTAATGACTATAATTAATATAAGAAAAATCATCAAAATCAAATTGTACTTTTTGTAGACTTGTTTTGGTAGGATTTATTTTTGAAACTGCTCCTTCAGCAAAATTTTGAAAAATTTTGAAATTCAATTTTGTTAAAAAATGTAGCCATAATAATCGCCAACAAATTTATTTATCGCCAGAAAAATCGCCATGTCGCCAAACCAAAAATTTTAACTCCAAACAAGTTGAAAAATCGCCACGTGTGGCGAAAAATCGCCATATCTGACAGCCCTGCGTAGCAGTTAAGTTTGCTTTTTCGTTCTGTTTTGTCATTCGTAATACTCTACGGCAACGAAAATTGATGCAACTTAATGAAACAAACTAGACGGTGTGTATTAGTCTCCTGCACAAGATATCTTATAAGAACTTTTAAGACATGAGGGATTTTTCAAATGCTTCGCTACAGCGAAATCTTATAAAACAAACGTTAACAACACTGTTTGCAAGAAATTTATTTGAATATTGTAGGTATAAGAGTAAAGAAGAAAACATTTACAACTAGTAACAGAAAACGCTAAATAACATATTTGTTCATACCAGAACCAAAAAACACGCAAAACTAGTGCAAACAGATGTATCTGTGCAATGCTATAACTCACATGCGATTTGAAACACATGCGAGTGTCAGAACATACCTAATAGATATTTTATATGCTCTCTATTTTGTACTTTCATTGTTCTATAATGTCCAATAAAATCAAGAAAATTTTAAATAGTTTAAGTAGCAACTATTTTGGGAACTTACTGTCATAAAATTCACTCAAACTAAATAAAGAAACATTTTAAAAATTCCATTCGTAGACCCATATAACGGTAAAAAGTCCGTATTATAACTGTCCGGACTATAGAGTATAAAATAATAATCTTTAGTACGGTCTGTAGCAGTATCCAGTGGATTATTAATGTGTTCTAATAATCGCTTGTCTGGATTATCGAGATAGTACTGTATTACTATGCCCCCCCCCCTCCCCGCCGTATTAAAAGTTTGTCTGTCAGAAAAAATTAAATTTTTCAAATTATGGAGATCTAAAGTATCGAACATATAATAGTTCTTCCTGCCAAAAAAACCGACTTCAATGCAAAAATCTGATAGATGTAAGTGAAATATAAAATTAAATTTTAATGGGCGTAACTCCTCCCATTTTTTAAATGCGAGATTGTGTGTTTTTTAGAACTCAGGGTGCGTGTTAAGTCACTTAGAGCCACTTAAAAAAAAATTTAAATTTTAGTGGGCGTGATTCCTCCCATTTTTTAACTTTAAAATTGTGTAATTGCAAGAACCAAAAGTATTTTTATAGGGTTCCCAGCAATCAAATAAGCAGAATATCATAAAATCTAATACAAAAAATTGTGGGCGTATCCCCGCTCACTTGTTTTAAAATGGGACCAATGAGAAGCTATTCCCTCTCAGACAAAAGAATTTTTACAATCGGTCTAAAATGTACCGAGTTATGAATTAACACACCTAAAAAAAAAAATAGAGACGAATTGTTAACCGTCTCCTTTTTTTGAAGTCGGTTAAAAAAAAGTACGCACGAATGAAGAAAAATTTCTTGTTAAAAATGGAACAAAGGTCGTCTCCCGCAAGATAACAGGATATCTTAGCTAACATAATGATTTTCTAAAAACAAATTTAAAGGATTATACAAGAGAGCATGCATTAACTTTTCCAGTTCCTGATATTAATAGTAATAATATCTCAAAAATTGCAGGACTCCGTTTTGCTACCAACATGGAACATAGTCTTAAAGAGTCAGTCAACGAATTTCGATTACATTCAGAAGTGATTTCTCAAGTCAAATTGTATGGGAATGCTTTTATGCTTATGTTAATTTAATTAAATTTTTTTACGAGTCCAAATTTTAAGCGAACTGTTCCTTACAGTCATGACTGTCGCTCTATTAAATAAAACTATATTTACTTTGAATAAAATCATGAATTAATGAGCTAAATTTAAATTACATAAATAAAAACAGAGCATTGTGGTGACTATAAAGAAATCGAACGAAACAATTATTAATTTATTCTCTGAATAAGTGTCTGTCTGTAATGTCTGCAGTTTGAATTATCAACAATGTCTTCAAGTTTACTAACGCAAATTCAAATGCCACAGTCTAATGCGCGCACTGACGTCTATAGAAGTTTAACACCCCAATATGCATGGAACGATAGATTTCGTTTGGAAAAAGAACGTTTGAAAACCTTCGAGAATTGGCCATTGGAATGGTTGGATAAATATATACTGGCTACAAGTGGAATGTTTTATACGGGCACCAGTGATCACACAAAATGTTACTTTTGTGAGGTTATCATTGGTAAATGGGATTATAGTGATGATCCTGTTCAAGAACATTTGCGATTGTCGCCCAACTGTCCACTATTACAACGGCGTACAACTAACAATATACCTTTGAATGGGAAAAGTCTAGAAGTAATATTGCCAATGGTCAAGCATGTCACCTACGATACACCACCCAGTGACACTAGGAAACCATTCCATGATTACTCTATTAAAGGCATGCGCTTACAATCATTCGCTGACTGGCCCAAGAGTATGAAGCAAAAGCCTAACGATCTCGCCGAAGCTGGGTTCTACTACAAAGGTAGCGGTGATAGTGTTGTATGTTTCAGTTGCCTGGGCGGACTCAAAGACTGGGAGGAAGATGATGAACCTTGGGAACAACACGCTTTGTGGATGGGCCACTGCTGTCCATATGTGAAACTCATAAAAGGTGAAGAATACATTAAATCTGTTTACAACAAATTTAAAAATTATCGACCCAAAGTAGTGGAAGAGGAAAGTGAATATAATCAAAATATGTGGCCGGTATCAGTGACATCATCAGCATTGGAAGAGAATAACTTGTGCAAAATATGTTTTGAAAAGGAATACAATACTGTCTGCATACCGTGTGGTCATGTTGTGGCCTGTCCAAAGTGTGCTTCGTCGTTTAAAGTATGCCCCGTGTGTCGGGCGTCAGTTTCGAAGGTGGTACGTTTATATTTTTCCTGAAATTACGTCATTTTGGTTAGATTGTGGTTCTGCAGTAATTTTAGATCAAATCTAAATTGATTTTAGTAGTATTTCTTGCAGTATTTTTATGTTATTTATAAAATTATAAAATTATTAAATGCAAAAGTACAATCATAGCGAATTCGAATTAAGTGTTAAAACTCTCGGGCCTGTTTTATAAACCGAATCCGAGTAAATTTCTCGTTTTCAAAAAATTAATAATAGTCCTGCAGGCGTGTTTAAAATCATACACGATAATTTTCTTTCAGATATGATATTTGAGAATCTATATAATAGAAAAAACAAAAAAAAGTCTGAAAAAACATTTCTATTATCGCAATTAGTTTTCTAAAATCTTGAGATTTCAAATCGATTCGCTTTATTAAAATTGTATACATACATACGACCCTAACCGTAATAATAAAAAAAATAATAAATAAAATAATATTTTTTTGTAAATACTGTGTTGTGGACGTTATAGACCTGCGTAAACATTCTTGAAATGTAAATACGTCTGGTTTTTTAAATGTATTCTCGTGGCATGTATTATACTAAAGCAATAATAAATGCTGTCATATAACAAGCGAAGCAAAATGGATGGATGCATTGGTGTTCGTGTATATGAGTGTTGACAAGCGATGTCGCGAAGACTTCTTGATCATAACAAACAGTTAAAAGAAGTAGTGTTGATGAGTGTATGCTTGTTATTTTAAATATTGTAAATTTGAGTGCGTGTGTAAGCTGTAGATGGTAAGCTATTATATGTTTTAGGGAGGTTTGTTTTAAGCAAGCACACACAAAGTATTTGAAAAATCTCTCATGTCTTAAAAGTTCTTGTAAGTGGTCTTGCAAATGACTTTAGCGGACGTTACATTAGTACGCATATATTTTTGGCTTATTTTGATTCCGTTTGCATTCTGAATGAGTTATTTATTATAACCTTTAGCAAAAATAGTTCTTTGGTAGTACCTACTTTTAAATGATATTAAATAAATTACTTAATTGTTTTTTGGTAAAAAAATTCATGCCGAAAGATCCGTTGGAAGTCACAGTGCATTTGCAACAATTTCAAAAATTTTACATAGTAAGCAAAAAAATCCGTTCACGTAAGAGAAAGAGGAATGTTTGAGGATATTAAAAAACCTGTAAATTTATAGGTTCATGCAAAAATTGTTAATTAGTCTGTTGTAGGCGTTAAGCTTTTTCCCACTATCTCATTTATGTAAATAAAACTACAATATTCTTTTACTTCGCATTTTTTTAAATAAAAATTGCATTTCATTTTATATTTTATATTTAATAGAACCTGTTGTACGCACCACTTTAATGATGGGATGAATATAATGGTTTGATTTCACACCAGGAAATATTTCTTACATTTAACCAGTTTTGAGATATTTCTTGTGTAATGCTTTTAATATTATTTTTATAAACATAAATTAAGAAGATACCATTCATTTCGCTTTTGCCATAATGTGGAAATATCGATAATTGTTTGTGATCGTAGCGGTTGCCAAACTTTCCGCTTTACAAAAGTTACTAATTTCGCTGCACCTTCACCGTGGGATGTGGCAGGTGAATTCCATTGTAATTATATTGCTTGTACCTTATTGATTTGTCTTATATTGATAAAGAATAAGACGGGATCAGAGAGTTGGGCATGTTTGAAGGTTTAGAACCTGTGCCCCCACAATCCACTCCACAAAGTGTTCTTATGAGTTCACAATTGGGTTATTCAATAAATATCATTTTAGAGTAAATTCATTCTGTTTCGAACGTTAAATACTTCGTATTTCGATATTTTTCCAGGGACTGTAATTGTTAAGACTTTTAAAATAAAAATAAAATAAAAAACGTATTTGTTGATGGTTTAGCATCTCTAATTGCATTTCGTTGCAGCTAAGCAACTCCTTAGCAGACTTCAACCATAATTCAAAAAAAGCTTACAAAGCCCTAATGTTTGTAGACAAATAAATTATTGAGAATTACAACAAATAATATTTTTAAGCTGTTTTATGGCCAAGTATAAATAATTAAACTTCTTTTAACAGGGATTACCTTCGAATTAATAACAACAAATAATTAAAACTAGATATGTATATCAAACGGACGACACACTCGTCCGTATTCTAGAATCAAAATGTAAATAATTTAAGTTTCAAAGAAAATGTATCTAAACGTCATAAAAAAATTCATTAAAACACAGCCACCAGCGTTGTCAACTCGGTGCTTTTCGCACCGTTTTTAGTGCTTTTTGAAATTTTCGACGCGAAAAATTTTGAAGTTAGTGCTCGGTGCTTTTTTAAACTAATTTTTGGTGCTTTTTATTTCTTGGCGGTGGCACTAAACCCAAAATTCAAAAAGAATTTTCCTTATATAATATATATATATATATTTTTTTTTTTTTGAAGAAGTCTAACATTTAAAAAACATAAGCACTGAAGTTAAATGGAACATTTCAAAATATTCTAATAAGATTGTACAAAATTGCTGTTATTAATATTGCGTTTGCTGTGAAAGAATGTTTCCACAGCATTGTTTAATAAAAATCAAATTTTAAAAGTCTTGATTTTAAAAAAATTAACTACTACCCCCATCGAGTTCAAAATCTAATCAGCAAGTCAAAAATACTTGCCAATTGCTGCTAATTTGACTAATTTCAGGTGATTTGTTTCTTCGTTGACGAAAAAAAAGAATTTTTTATAATAACTTAAAAAGTTTCGTTAAATTGATTTTAGAATTCACTGATTCTCATAGAATCAAAATGTGTATCGGATGCTTCAAATTTGAAGTATTAGGCATAAAATGCAAGGTCAACCGATTTCTATATTTTTTATATAAAATTTTTTTTTTTATAAACAAAAAATTTTAATTTAGTGCTTTTTTACTTAAATTACGCGTTTTTTCCTGGTTTCAGTGCTTTTTGAAATTTAAAAGTTGACAACGCTGACAGCCACACATAAACATACATATGCAACCATAATTAAATAATACATGTAATTAAAAAACATAAACAAAATCCCATCAACCAAGGTGCATCTATCAGGTGGCAGCACTACACCAGGTGACTAATATCATTGTACTAATCTAAATGTCAAATTTGGATTGTGTGGGTATAAGCCTAAAAGCATGCTTTTATTTGGGTATCCATAAACACCTTTCGAATATTCAGTTTTGTATGGCGTTTGACATTTCCTATAAGAAACATGCAATCTGACGATGCTACCCTGTTTTAAAAAGAACAAGGTAATTTATACCAACAAAGTACATGTGGTTGTTGCTGTTGTAATATTTGTTGTAGAAATGCGGGTACCTGATTGATGTGCCTTGCCTTCAACCAAGCTAATTCAATTTATTCAACTCTCTTCCTTCAAGTATTATGGCTTTCGTACAACAACAAATAAGAGAAAAACAATTGTTAGATCAAGAGAAATACTACACCAGTGGTGTCAAAAATAAAACTATAGTTGTATGTGTGAGAAAATCTCTCTCATTCGTCTCTGAAGTACATAGAAAAAAATAAACATTAGCAACAAATGCAGTTTAGTGAAGCAGCTCAAAATATATATAGAAAGGAGTCTATATGATAGAAAACTAAAAAATAAGGAATAAAAATTAAATAAAAAATTTGTGGGCGCCCCATATTTTCCGAGTTACTTGTCTTTGAACTTTTCATAGGAAACTGTGAAGAATTTCGAAAAATAAATTTTTAAATAGCTTATCTGATAGAAACTTGAAAAATAAGAAGAAAAAATTAAACAAAACAATTGGCTGCGACCAATATTTCCCGAGTTATTGGTCTTTTAAGTTTTGATGTTAATACAGTTTAGTGAAGCTGCTCCAAAAAATTCAAAATGTCTTTTTAATATATATTCATTTCTTTCCTTAAAAGTTTTGTAACATAAAATACGTTTTTTGTCGCAAAAAGCATTACTGATCATAGAATATTTTTTGGATACTACTTTTTTTCTTTCACTGTATCTATAAAGAACTTAATACACCCGCTACGCATGTGTTTTCGTCGCTGTCTCATCGACGACTAAATGCAAGAGAATAAGAATGTGTGTGATTTTAGTTTGCACAATTGTGCCATGAAACCAGTGTCCCGCAAAATAAAATATGTCTGTATTGGTGAGAAAAATGAGAGTAAAATAAACTTGCACTTGAAGAAAAGTTTTGTAATATAAAATACATGATGTGGTTATTAGTTGTTTGATTTTTTTTTGTAAATAAGCAATTTAATAAAAACTTAAGTAAAAACTAAAAATTTAATAACCATTCAACAATTTAGTGTATAAATTCAAAATAAAATTTATTCACAGCTCTGTGGATACTATTAAAATGCATTTTTCAACCATTTTCCCTATTATTTTTTAATGTTTCATAATATAAAATGCATTGCATATTGCGAAAAGCATTTTTCATCACGAAATTTTTCTTAGCTTCCATAATTATATTATCAATTTGTTGTCTATAGAAATTTATTAAATTTGAAATTTAATTTCGTTCCGTCTGCTCAAAAAAACTAAACCAAAAACCAGGAAAAAATTAATACATGCGTGCACAACTTAATTCGTCACTTGCTCAGTGACGACTAAATGAAAGAGCATAAGCATGTAACGGGTGTTGTTTTAGAGGTATAGAACTTCGAATTGAAATAAAACACAAAAAAATCGTTTTAATGTCCATCAATTTGGCTTTATTGGAAGGATAATTTTATGCCATTAAATATGATTTCGGGCGTGTGGCCGCCGCGGCTGGTTCGAATAAAGCCAATTCTACAGGTCCAATTTTCAACCACTTTTTCGAGCATATGGGGCCGTATGTTGGCAATAACGCCACGAATGTTGGCTTCCAAGTCCCCTAACGTTTCTGGTTTGTTGGCGTAGACGAGCGACTTCACATATCCCCAAAGAAAATAATCCAATGGTGTGAAATCACACGATCTTGGTGGCCAATTGACAGGTCCATTCCGCGAAATTATGCGCTCATCGAATGTTTCCTTCAATAAATCGATTGTGACGTGCGCTGTGTGGCATGTAGCGCCGTCTTGTTGGAACCACAAGTCATCCACATTCATGCCATCCAATTCGGGAACAAAATAGTCGGTTATCATGGCTCTATACCGTGCACGGTGGCGAATCGATTCATTCGGGTCCTCTTCAACACTTTGCTCTACAGCGGCAATTGTTTCTTCGGTGCGCACTGTTCGACGTCTCTGCGGATGCGTATTATCACATAGAGTAAACGTAGTGCGAAAACGATCCATGGTTAACCGAATTAATTGCTCTGATGGACGATTATGTCGACCATAAAATGGACGGAGCTTGCGGTAAACTTCGCGAACTGAACCATTATTTTCGAAATAAATTTGCACGATTTGCAAGCGTTGTTCTTTTGTCAACCGGTTCATGATAAAATGACAAACCAAACTAAATATTAATCACTTGACAGCTGACAAAATGGCCGCCAGTTAAAAAAGTGATGCCAACTTAAAGTTCTATACCTCAATAAAAAACACCCTGTATGTGATTTTCATCAGCACAATTGTGCTATGGCTTGCGGGTTACTGCATGAAACTGACATCAATGTACTACACACACACACTCATGTTTTGTAGTAGTAGCAACTTTAAACGCTTATAGCTCCCAAAATACTAAACCGATTTCTGTACAAAAAATCCTTTAAAACCATATAAATCTTTTTAAAATCGGTGGAGTGGTACCAGCGTAAAAGGGATTACAAAAAACATGTTCGCCTATTAATTATATAGATATTGAAATAGTAGCTTTGTTTCTTTACTTTTTGGATAAAGTTCGGTAAAATGAGAGGAAACTATAATTTCGCTCAATAATATACAAAAATGCACAAAAATACGGGAACGCGAAAAGCCAACATTTTAACACGAAAATAAACGTCAATGCATATATGCATAAGTTTTACCCAACGACGTCATTATGCACAAGTATCCCGTAGTAATATAAATTGTTTTGTGATTGTTTATGAATATTTCTTGTTTATGAGTTTAAGCTATTTGAAGTAATGAATTTGTTAATAATTGCTTTGTTTACTTGTAATTTAAGCCTTTGATAAATGTAAGTGTTTTTGTTTATAAGTTTGGACCATTTTTTGCAGCGTAATCATAATTGACTTCTTCGAAACAAAGAACTCAGTTCTGATTGGCAAATAAACTTTTTGAAGAAGTGGCGTGATCGCCGATCGCAGTAGCTGCGACTAACGGTTGCTCAAATTGATATAAATACATACTGTTCAATTAGATTTTTAAGCTTTTAGAAAATAAAACTTCAACTTAAAACACCAAAGAAAAAGTTCTTTCTATTGGAATAAAATTCATATACATACGTATAAACATAACTAAACACATACTTATGTACACAAATGTAATTTTTTTCGTAATTGTTTATTTTTCAAACAGCTGCTGATTTTGTGTTTGCCCAAACTAGCACGAAGAAAAAGTACGGGCTGTTTCGTGCAAGAAGAAGAAGAACACAAAACCTCTCTCATTTACCCAATTTTCGAGTGCGGGAACGCTTTTCGTGCAAATTGGGGTCCCGCGGATCCCAATGTAGAGTAAACAAACACACCTAGTATAACACTTTGAGTTGGCATCACTGCTTTATTTGAGCACCCATTTAACAGCTGATAGTTGCTTTTTATTCAGTTTTCTTTGAAATTTCATTATGAATCGACCAAACGACCATCGCATGCAACGTCAATTCGTGAATGGGCCGAAGCACAAATTGATATTGATTTTGAATTTCCATTCAGAATTTTATTTTCAGATGAAGCCCATTTCTGGTTGAATGGATACGTAAATAAGCAGAATTGTCGTATTTGGGTTGAGGAGAATCCACTAGCTTTTGTGGAAACACCATTACATCCACAGAAAATTACTGTTTGGCGCGGTTTATGGGCTGGCGGATTTATTGGCCCATATGTCTTCAAAAACGATGATGGTCAGAATGTTACTGTCAATGGTGAACGATATACATAGGAACATGATTCGAAATTTTTTCGTACTTCAATTTGGTGGCATTAATCTTGCGGGCGCTACAATTGATTTATTCAAAGAAACTTTTGATGAAAAAATAATTTTACGTAATGGCCCAATTACACCAAGATCGTATGATTTAACCCAATTGGATTATTTTCTTTGGGGTTATGTTAAGTCACTTGTCTACGTTGATGAACCACAAACAATCGAACACCCGGAAATCAACATTCGAAGAGTTATCGTCGAAATACGTGCGCAAATGCTGCGAAAAATTTTTGAAAATTGGTGTTCCAGATTGCGTCTTCTACGCGCCAGCCGTGGCGGCCACATGACAGAAATCATAATTAAATACTAATTTCATAAAATTTTCTTTCCAATAAAGCCCGTTTCATTTATATTAAAAATATATTTCCTTGTTTTATTACTCGTATATTTTTAGGATTATATTTTTAAGTACATAAGTACCAAATATTTTTCATAAAAGTTTTCTTGTTGTTTAGTTCTTTAATGCATGTATGTATGTACATATGTATGTATGTATGTATGTATGTAAACATGTACTTAATTTATAGCTTATTTTTATAAAAATATTTTTTTAGCAAGTGGGTTTGGTACACTTCCTTATGCGGCTTTATATCTGATACATACACCCATTATTAGCCATTCTATTAAACAACAACCAGTGCAATGTCAACAAATCTTGTAATGACGTTCGTTCACTTCATTATATGCGATAAAATTTTGAAAGACGTCATTTCATATTGAATTTAGTTTATTATGAGCAGGAAAACCAGAAATATGCTCTAAAAAAAAGTGTTTTATGCACATTCAATATGCACTAAAAACTAGAGAATATGCACTAAAAACTCAAAACATATGCTGTTAAAAATAAAATAAATTAGTTTATTTTTAACGAAAATACATTTTTAATTCAAAAACTCAACATTTCCATATAAAATAAGACAAAAATAAAATAAAAAAAGAAAGGAAACAATAAAAACATTAACAAAAAATAACTGCCATATTAAAAACAATAATTTGGGCTTGAAGCGCACGTTAAAATAAAATTGCCATATAAATTTTGACTAAAAAATAATACAAATTATTTTTTTTTGTTGGATACTCGTTAAAATTTAACCTCAATTTCAAAAGAGATCACGATATCAGAAATCAAACTTTGGAACTGTATTTTGGATAAAAAAGACAACATTTTTATTTATATTTTTATTGCAATATATACAAAATATTGAGCTAGATTTTCAAATAAAAATCGATGCCTGTCACTTCTAAGTAAACTTTGATACGCACAATGTTCCTTAAACGTCTACTCGGGGCAGAGTCCGTCACAACTAGCAAACCGAATTTTTATTGAAACTAACATCCATAATAACTGCGTAATATAAATATAAGAAAAATTTATATATACAAACAAAAAATAAAAATTTTTACCAAGAGATAAGCTTGTAAGCATATTAAAAAAAATTCTATGCTCTTAAAGTTAAAAATATGCTAAAAATATGCGTTTAAGACTGATATATGCGAAAACATGCCTTAAATATTAAAATATGCAAAAATATGCACTAAAAAATCGATGCCAAAATTCATAAAAAGTTTTGAAACGGATAAATATCTTGTCCTCGCATTAATACGTCACACAAGAAAAAACATGCAATTGCATATTTGCGGTTTCCCTGATTATGAGTATTTTGTGGGCTGCTGCAGTTAGTTACAAGTTGGCGATGTGGCGTTTACTATGTAGCACTTGTTTAGAGAATTAATTAATTGAAATACAAAAACGGTGCATAAATGTCTGTATTGGGCGGAGACCATCAAAAGTTTGAATTGTATTTCTTGTTAATTTATGTTAATTTAATAAAATTATGCAAAATGTGATGTAGTTTAATTTAAACCTTGAATTGTAATTAAAAACTGAAGACTTTAATTATGACTGCATTTTGGGGACATTGCATTTTCTGTTAATGTGTGAAGATCTTAAATAAAACAATTGAAATACATAGTTTTATCGATTTTCAATAGGCATAAGTATAAAAGAAATGCAAATGACAAGTATGTAATTAAACTGTGAAACAAATTACATAAATTTCGTAGAAAAAATAAATAAAGTTTTTTTTTCAATAAAAAGTTGTAGCTGTTATCATTTTATAGCATACAGTATTTATCGGATATAAGAACATCTCATATAAGAACAAAACGCTTATAAGAAACATTTTCAAAAACACCATTTCTGTTGAGTGATTTTTCTAACAAAAAAGGTTTCATATAAGAAAAACGCTTATAAGAAATAAACTGATAAAAGAAAATTTTTCTTAAACACCAAAACCACAAAATATATATAAAAAGAATTTATATAAGAAACTTCCAACGGCAACACAGAATTTATGTAGTTTGCATGTAGAAGTTGTTTATTTTTAACCCCCGACTAAAAAAGGGGTGTTATAAGTTTGTAGTGTGTGTGTCTGTGTATCTGTGTATATGTGTGTCTGTCTGTGTTCACGTACAGGCCAAACGGCTGGACCGATTTTCATTTAGTTTTTTCTGTTTGAAAGATGACTTGATCGAGAGGGTTCTTAGCTATGTTTGAAAAAAATCGGTCCAGCCGTTTAGAAGATATAACATCTTCGGGGGTCGGGGGTTTTTAAAATTTTTAATTTTTGTTATCTTATAAAGGGTGTTTTTTATTGAGGTATAGAACTTTAAGTTGGCATCACTTTTTTAACTGGCGGCCATTTTGTCAGCTGTCAAGTGATTAATATTTAGTTTGGTTTGCCATTTCATCATGAACAGGTTGACAAAAGAACAACGCTTGCAAATCGTACAAATTTATTTCGAAAATAATGGTTCAGTTCGCGAAGTTTACCGCAAGCTCCGTCCATTTTATGGTCGACATAATCGTCCATCAGAGCAATTAATTCGGTTAACCATGGATCGTTTTCGCACTACGTTTACTCTATGTGATGATACGCATCCGCAGAGACGTCGAACAGTGCGCACCGAAGAAACAATTGCCGCTGTAGAGCAAAGTGTTGAAGAGGACCCGAATGAATCGATTCGCCACCGTGCACAGCAATTGGAGCCGACTAACCGACTATTTTGTTCCCGAATTGGATGGCATGAATGTGGATGAGTTGTGGTTCCAACAAGACGGCGCTACATGCCACACAGCGCACGTCACAATCGATTTATTGAAGGAAACATTCGATGAGCGCATAATTTCGCGGAATGGACCTGTCAATTGGCCACCAAGATCGTGTGATTTGACACCATTAGATTATTTTCTTTGGGGATATGTGAAGTCGCTCGTCTATGCCAACAAACCAGAAACGTTAGGGGACTTGGAAGCCAACATTCGTGGCGTTATTGCCAACATACGGCCCCATATGCTCGAAAAAGTGGTTGAAAATTGGACCTGTAGAATTGGCTTTATTCGAGCCAGCCGCGGCGGCCACATGCCCGAAATCATATTTAAACATTAATGGCATAAAATTATCCTTCTAATAAAGCCAAACTAATGGACATTAAAACGATTTTCTTGTGTTTTATTTCAATTCGAAGTTCTATACCCCTAAAAAAAACACCCTATATTTATTTACTAAAGGGATTAATAAAATAAAAATTATTCTACCAATCATGATTTTTTTATTTTTCTATTTACATACATACATCTACGTATATGTATACATAATAGAGACCTGCGTAAACAGTCTTTAAATGTAAATACGTCATGATTTTAAATGTATTCACGTCGCATGTATTATACTAAACCAATAATAAATGCTGCCGTACTACAAGCGAAGCACGATGGATGTATTGGTGTACGTGTATATCAGTGTTAACAAGCGATGTCGCCAAGACAGCTTGTTTGTAACAAATACTCAAAAGAAGTACTGTTGATTAGCAGCGTTGTCAACTTTTAAATTTCAAAAAGCACTGAAACCAGGAAAAAAACGCGTAATTTAAGTAAAAAAGCACTAAATTAACATTTTTTTATTTTATAACAAAAATTTTGTGTATAAAAAATATAGAAATCGGTTAACCTTGCATTTTATCCCTAAAACTTCAAATTTGAAGCATCCGATACACATTTTGATTCTATGGGAATCAGTGAATTCTAAAATCAATTTGATGAAACCTTTTTAAGTTATTATAAAAAATTTAATTTTTTTCGTCAACGAAGAAACAAATCACCTGAAATTAGTCAAATTAGCAGCAATTGGCAAGTCTTTTTGACTTGCTGATTAGATTTTGAACTCGAAGGGATTAGTAGTTAATTTTTTTAAAGTCAAGACTTTCAAAATTTGATTTTTATTGAACAATGCTGTGGAAACATTCTTTCACAGCAAACGCAATATTAATAACAAAGTTACAAAACTAAAAAAAAGTAATTTGCAAGTTAACCACGTTATATAAACTTAAATTATATCTTTTAGAAAAAAAGGAACGAAGTAGGTTATAAATATGTAATCTAAAACGGCAGCTCTATTAGCAACACAATTTTCTCGTTTCAGACCGCTTTTATATAAAGCCAAGTGTATAGACAACTTTTTACGTATTTGATACTTAAATAAAGTAATAAAGGTAAAAACGTGATCAACTTCTGCGTTTAAACCTTGAAGTTTGATAAGAATGCAATTTCGATAATGCTCCAAACGAGTTTATCTAACCAATTATGAATAAAATTCCGCAGGAAATTTTTCCCTGGGAACAATTCAAATTAATACCAAGTAATAGGGAAAACAAAAAATTCTAATTGGAAAAGGGAGATATTTCTCGCGGAATTTTATTCATAGTTGGGTGGTATATCGAATGAATCGTTATAAGACTTTATTTCTATCTAAAACTCGATAGCGAACTCAAAGTTTCTCCATTGCATTAAGTGAATTATTCTCTATTTACAGTATATACTAGAAAATATTTCGCTATTAGACTATACTTGCATTATGTCTTCTTTGTCGTCTGGCAAAACACTGTTTCCATTAATTATGCTTAAAATGTGAAAGTTTGAGAATAAAATGCTCGTCTTTCATCAACCAAGTTTTGTACAATCTTATTAGAATATTTTGAAACTTCAGTGCTTATGTTTTTTTTAAATGTTAGACTTCTTAAAAAAAAAAAAAATATATATATATATATATATATATATATATATATATATATATGTGTATATTATATAAGGAAAATTCTTTTTGAATTTTGGGTTTAGTGCCACCGCCAAGAAATAAAAAGCACCAAAAATTAGTTTAAAAAAGCACCGAGAACTAACTTGTGTATGCTTGTTATTTTTCATATTGTACGTTTGAGTGTGTGTGTAATATGTAGATGGTAAGCTATTATGTGATTAGCCGCATACAACTAATGTTAATGCATGTGTGTGCCTTTGCATGTGCGCAGAAAAATAAAAGATCATACACACATCATACACGCGCTCATGCGTAGAAAGAAGCAAGTATCATAAATTCTTTCGTCGGGAAGTGTTTTCTTCTTTACTCTTATACCTACAATACTGAAACAAATTTCTTGCAAACAGTGTTGTTAACGTCTGTTTTATAAGAGTTTGCTGTAGTTAAGCATTTGAAAAATCCCGCATGTCTTAAAAGTTCTTATAAGATATCTTGTGCAGGAGACTAATACATAAAAAGATAAAAAAGCTCGTATATTCCTATAAGAATCAAATGTCTTATGCCCATAGCTACTTATATAAGAAATAAGTTTCTTATATAAAATAATTGTATATGAGAAAGAAATGCTTATAAGAAACTTTTTTCGTGGATTTTTTAAGTTTCTTATATCCGATAAATACTGTACATGTTGTCTACTTTAAATTAACTGATGTCAAATCACCACGATAAGCTAGACGATTGAATAGCATGATGGAAGAGTGAATTAAAAAAAGTATTAAATTAAGGGCAAATTTTAGGGTTCGAGATTAAACTTGGTTTCTTACTCTAATTAAATTAACCCGTAAATTAACTTATGCCCCTATAAGGGTTTGCAACTCAACTTGAAACTTAAACCAGTGATGCCAACTTAGCCCTTTTCGGGCTAGATTTGGACCGTTTTAAGTCATTCAGAACGCGAAAAAATTTCGCTGATTCTGCCGATAATAGCAAATAATCGGGATTGGGCAAGTGAACGCGGCGGCTCCTCTCAAATAGAGTAACTGCCGCATTCAGAAAAAAATAATTTTGATTTACGAAAGGTTTACGAAACAAATTTTGTATGGAAATGTGTTTGTTAAACGTTTTGTAAACCTAAATTATTTTTTTCTGAATAAGGCCTTAAATGTTTGGTTAAAAAATATCTTGGAAACTAATGCCGTAAGAATTTTGAAACTCTTCATGTTAGTAATGAGAATTTTGTTCTAAAAAGATATTAAAAGTTGAACCGCAAGCGTGGCACTTCTGTAGCGAAGCGCACAGGCTTTTGGCTAGTTAAGCATAACTACAATTAAACAAATATTTGGAATGAATTTTTATCAGTTACATTTTAATAAAAATCGAATAAGAGATTGAAAATTTAAAAACTCAAAAAACGGATTAAAGCGGGATGGAAATTCATGACAGGATCGACCTATGGAAAAAATAAAATATATCACAAAATTTCAAATCATTTTGTGATTTTAAAATCACAATTGTGATTTGATGGTGCTCTGCAAATCACAAATGTTTTAACTTCTCACTGTTTACCCTTTTAAAAACACAAGAAAACAGCTGATATTTTGTTTTGTAAATGCAAAATCACAAAACAAATAACATTTCTAGAAAAAAAAGCGTCTTTAATTTTTTCAGAATTTTATTAATTCTTTCGTAGAAAATTGCTCATTTTACTATAAAAATCAATAAAAAAGATATTAAGTTATTCATTTAATTAAATTATTGCGAATTTCAAAATAAAGTGATTAAAAAAATAACTAAGTGATTTCAAATCTGCAGGCATTTACCTGACCGGTTTAAAATCACAAAAATTCAAAAAGTTTTGTGTGCAGAACACCTTTCTTGTGATTTCAAATCACTTTCACTGAAAGTGATTTTCAGAACATGCCTGATTGTCAGCAAAAAATTAGGAGTCTCTTAAGTTATTATAAAAAAAGTGAAAAAATGGTTTTAAAAAAAAATTGCACGAAGAAATTATTTGTTATCGCCCAAATGAAAAAAAATCGCCAAATGAAAAAAATCGCCAAAATGAAAAAAATCGCCAAATTGAAAAAACCCCAAAAACCGAAAAAATAGCCAAAACACGAAAAAGGTGCCAAAACTAAAAAAATCACCCAATGAAAAAAAATCGCCAAAGTGAAAAAAAATCGCCAAATTTAAAAAACACCAAAAACCGAAAAAATCGCCAAAACGCGAAAAAAGCGCCAAAACTAAAAAATCGCCTGTGTAAAAAAAATCTCCAAAATTAAAAAAATCGCCAAAATGAAAAAACGCCAAAAACCGAAAAAACAAAAAACGCCAAAACTAAAAAACGCTCAAAACCGAATAAACACAAAAACGAAAAAAAGCCAAAACTATTTATTATATAGGCTAAAGTTCGTATTGAATTACATATCTAGTGTCCGTACGGAAACCTTCGTGCGCTGGTCAAAGGCGCACTTCACTGAATTTATTTCGCTGTTACACAGTGTAATTAAAACTAACAAAATATGTTGTTTATTTACTAAAAAGAAACTGGTCAAATATCTGCTATACAATAAATAATATTTCATTTATTAATTACTAACAAATATACAGGGTGGCTGATGAAAGCCGCTACCAAGAGAAAACTGAATTGTCTTTTCTTGCCTGATGAGACTCATTTCGATCTGAACGGAAATATAAACTAACAAAATTGTCGCATATGAAGTGGTTCCAACTGCATGAGAGGTAATTTCATCCAATTTGCGTCACAGTGTTGTGTGCAGTTGCTTCACGTTGTATTGTGGATCTTTACTTTTTTCAACAAAACGGACGCAGCATTACGGTTGATGGAGACCGTTACTTGAGCATGGTTAAATAATTTTTTAGTCGGAATCACGCCAAAAGAGAATTCCTTTCAACTCTATGTGGTTTCAACAAGATGGTTCAACTGCGACAATAGCTGCAATTCCGACATCAAATTGCGGCCAGTGATGAGCACCGTTTTGTTATGATGCCCCACCTTCATTTAAATTCAATTATCTTTAAGAGTACTTCAAGTACTTTTAATATAATTCAATGAGCTTTGAAATGAAAAAAGATTGAATTAATTCCATGCATTACAAACAAAGTTATTCCAGTGTCTTAATGTAGCAAAATTCATCAGCCACCCTGTACATACTGAAATAATGACATAACTAAGTACAGCTCACTACATTGTAAGCCATTACATTTACAAATTTTCGGTTTCCACGTGTGCGATTAGACTCACTATTGTCTTATCTTACTTAACACAGCCGACCAAGGCGAATACTCAAATTTGCTTCATAGTCGACATTATTTGCATACATTTAACTTTGTGAAACCTCACTACATGAATAGATACTAGTATGAACAGCTTTTATTTGCTTTAGTTACATAATTTTTATATATTTTATATGTCGCACTAGTTCCTCTAAAGAGCGTTAATTCAAAATTTACAAATTTTTAATAAAAGAAAATAATTTTTTAAATTTTAAAATTTTTGCAGTTGATACATATGACGACTGCATTTCTTGCAAGAAGTAAAAGTGCAAAATTTTGATATGGCGCTTTTTAAAGAAACTAGTGCAATATCTGTATATGCTTATTATTATTGTTATTTTGTTTATGTTTTAATATATTCGTATCGCTCATTTACTCAAAGAATGTAATAAATAAAAAAACTAGTTTGCCAGAAAACGAATTTAAAATTTTCAATTTACACACAACTTAATATAAAATGAAAATTTTATTTTTCTCTTAAGAGTTGAGTAAACAAGATATTTGTGCGAAATTTTTAGACAATATAACGAATGAGGACTAATTCTGCATCCTTAACTCAAAAATTGCATTTTTGTTTGAGTTATGATGTTCTTTGAGTAAACGAGTAATATTTACATACATACATATGTATATGGATAACGAATTCGGTTGCGAATTGATTTGCCTAATTTGCGAATGTTGACAAATGGACTTCCTTAAACCGTTTTATTTAAATATCTCAAATCTAACATAATCCTTATTCAATTTTGCAAATGCTTTTTGAATATTCGCACTAATGGCAACATCTATAATGTTCGTGCTACTAAAATAATCTAATGCCACAACATTTGCGGTTGTACCCCAAGGTCCTCTCAGCCAGTTCGATACTTTGATGTTAATATGTGAAGCTCTCTCTTTGGACGTCTGCAATTTATTATTGGAGTTCTTAAAAGAAGTGAATATTGTATGTACGTATGTATATTGTTTGGGTGAAGTTTATACAAAAAAAGTTGAAACTCACCAAAGATTGTTCCATACTTTTGATTGCATTAAATATCCAGCCTTCATCTTGGACTGGTGATGTTTTCTTCCTGCTAAATAGTAAACGCATGTAGTCCAGAGCTTGCGAATTATTCATGAAGCCGGTTGAAAACCGTTTCCAAGGTGAGCATAAAATGGGAGATTCTGATACATATATTTATAAACATAAATACAAACACACACGTAGATAGTTATTTTTCTAAGTTCGCTATTATACATATGTATATGTACATATATTTTTGATACCTACCATTTTCTGGATGAGGCAACTCTTGCTGGGGATACAATATTATAACTGTACCATTTGTAGCAACTATTTCTTCGATTGTAAAGTCGTAGCATGCCACAAGTTTATCAGTGCGTTGATAAGCCAAATGACCCAACTCATTTGATATGAGATGCAATAACCCGGCATGTCTTTCGGGGTGTTTGTAGAAACCTAAAATTACATGCATACATACATATTTATATATGTATATATACCTATATATACATTTTTGTAGCATGATGTATTAAATAAATAATGGGTGTTTTTTATTGAGGTATATAACTTTAAGTTGGCATCACTTTTTTAACTGGCGGCCATTTTGTCAGCTGTCAAGTGATTAATATTTAGTTTGGTTTGCCATTTCATCATGGCAACAGGTTGACAAAAGAACAACGCTTGCAAATCGTGCAAATTTATTTCGAAAATAATGGTTCAGTTCGCGAAGTTTACCGCAAGCTCCGTCCATTTTATGGTCGACATAATCGTCCATCAGAGCAATTAATTCGGTTAACCATGGATCGTTTTCGCACTACGTTTACTCTATGTGATAATACGCATCCGCAGAGACGTCGAACAGTGCGCACCGAAGAAACAATTGCCGCTGTAGAGCAAAGTGTTGAAGAGGACCCGAATGAATCGATTCGCCACCGTGCACAGCAATTGGAGCTTTGTCCATCAACTTTATGGAAGATTTTGCGCAAAGATCTTGGCTTGCGACCTTACAAGATCCAGCTTGTGCAAGAATTAAAGCCGCGAGACCATGCAATGCGTCGTGATTTTGGTGTATGGGCCGAAAATGAGATTGATCTCGATGCTGATTTTCATCGCAAAATTTTGTTCAGTGATGAGGCTCATTTTTGGTTGAATGGCTACGTCAACAAGCAAAATTGCCGCATTTGGAGTGAAGAGAATCCACATGAGACCCTTGAGACGCCATTACATCCACAAAAACTGACTGTTTGGTGTGCTCTATGGGCTGGTGGAGTCATTGGGCCATACTTCTTCCGAAATAATGCTGGAGAGTCAGTTACCGTTAATGGAGACCGGTATAGAGCCATGATAACCGACTATTTTGTTCCCGAATTGGATGGCATGAATGTGGATGAGTTGTGGTTCCAACAAGACGGCGCTACATGCCACACAGCGCACGTCACAATCGATTTATTGAAGGAAACATTCGATGAGCGCATAATTTCGCGGAATGGACCTGTCAATTGGCCACCAAGATCGTGTGATTTGACACCATTGGATTATTTTCTTTGGGGATATGTGAAGTCGCTCGTCTACGCCAACAAACCAGAAACGTTAGGGGACTTGGAAGCCAACATTCGTGTCGTTATTGCCAACATACGGCCCCATATGCTCGAAAAAGTGGTTGAAAATTGGACCTGTAGAATTGGCTTTATTCGAGCCAGCCGCGGTGGCCACATGCCCGAAATCATATTTAAACATTAATGGCATAAAATTATCCTTCCAATAAAGCCAAATTGATGGACATTAAAACGATTTTCTTGTGTTTTATTTCAACTCAAAGCTTTATACCTCTAAAAAAACACCCGTTATATCGTTACCTTAATAGACAAAGGCCCTAACTTATTATTCTTTTGAAATCGAGATATTTGCATTTTTTGATTTATTAAATGTTTTCTATCGAAATATACAAAAAACTTGATTGCAGAAAAATAACGGGCCTTTCTATATTAAGGTAGCGATATGTAATCATGTTCTTTCCTCCAAACCAAATGTTTAGCCTTTTTTTTAGTCTGAAGTCAGACTTGTCTTACCGAATTCGTTAATACATTTCGGTAGTTTGTCTGAACATTTTTTTAACATTAAAACTTTGATTTTTGAGTACATAAGTAAAAGTCTGTGAATTTTTTAAATAAATATGTATATGTTGATAATAAAAAGGATTGTATCAAATATTAAAAAATGTGAGTTTGTGCTAATTATTTCGACAATAGCAGCAACATAATGGTAAAGCGGTACTCTGCTATAAAATCAAAAATACCGACACATCGTATCGATTTCGTACCGACATATTGTTGCGAAGTCGTGTGAACCATTTCATACAAAAATCGTTACGATTTCGGTAATATTTCGGTTCCAAAATGGGAAGTTTTTGTCGACCAGTCGTTACGAATTCTTTACGAATTCGAAGCATTTTGTTTGATGGGTTATTACAGTTTTACATATCGTCGGTTAATTATTGGTTTGCGGCACATCATATTAAAAATACATTATGTCTGCAGCAAACCAATAATCAACCGACGATATGTAGCTATATATCGTTAACTTAATACGAAAAGGCCCTAATTCATTTTTTAATATTTTACAGGAGGAGGAAAAAACTAAATAAAAAAAGATGCAATATTGATACAAAATTTTTTTAAACGCAATATTATGTGCTTATGCAAAGTGTTTTAAATAAAAATTGCGTTTAAAAAAATTTTGTATCAATATTGCATCTTTTTTTACTTAGTTTTTTCCTCCTCCTGTAAAATATTAAAAAATGAGTTAGGGCCTTTTCGTATTAAGTTAACGATATGTATATACTCACCTATAGGAAATGAACTAAAATCCAATATGACAACTTCACCCGAAATGCTTACAAATTTACGAACATCTTTTAAAACGAATCGCAGCTGATTGATAAACATGTTCTCATTGACGACCCAATAGTTTTCTGGATTTTCTGTATCATATAAGTCGACTGGCTTGTAGCTGAAAGTAAAATAAAATATTAAAGAACAGAATTTTTTATATTCGCATCTTTTTTTTAAATATTTACATATAAACTAATAAAAACTATTTTAGGAAATGAAGATTTTCTAACTTTTTTTACGAGATTTTATATTCTCTTTTTGCAGCAACTTGGAAACTATTAAGTATAATTTCTTTATCTTCGGGTTGCTCTTTACTACTTTTAAGACGAATTTAGCAATTTTATCGAAATGTTGTCATGTTATCGTATTTTTTAAATTATTTTTCCAAACTTCTATAATTTCACAGTTTTAATATTAGATTATATTTGTTGTGCAATTTTTCTAAATTCCTCTAATTTATGTCGTTAAGAGATTAACATTTTTTAAGAATTTTGAAATTTATAAATATTTCAATAAACTACGAATTTTCGCTATTTTTTTTTTTTTTTTTGTTAAGCAAAGTCTATATGCATTTCGTTCCTGCTTATTGAAATCGTCAGTAGACTTCAAGCAAAAAGTTTTTGAAATAATTTAATTTTTTGAGTTATTACTAACCTGGCGAGACATCAAGCTGTAAGGTTGATCCCTACTCGAATATCTATCCTGCTTTATACTGTTTTTTTTATTTTGAAATTTTAAATTTTTTATTTGATTTTTATTAAAATGCAACGGATAAAAATTCGTTCCAAATATTTTTTTAAAAGTAGATATTGCTTAACTAGCCAAAACCCTGTGTGTTTCGGTACACCCCATATACATACATACTTACATACGTTTTGATAAAAAAAGAAAAAAAAATGTGCAGTACAACTTCGATAGTCCAGACATGCTCCAGTCCGGTCACTCCAGTAATTCGGACGCTTCTATATTTCGGACAATTTAAAATTTTTACCTCCACAATCCGGAAAAAAATTTTTTATGCAAGAACAAAAACTAAAATCCAAGCAAAACATGCGAGTTAACGGGAATTTTTGTTTTGTTTTGTTATTCGTAATTTGATTTACATTTTTCACTGTTATTGCTTCAGTTTCGGTTCATTATTTCGCAATAGTGTTTGTTTAATTCCATTCGAAGTGACATATTTTTAAATAATAAACGCAAAAATAAAATACTAACCTTACATTAGAAGTGTGATATTTTAAAATGTCTTGATGAGGAAAAAACTATTAGGTAGGTTGCCGAAAATTTCCATGTTCCTAAATCAACGATTTATGACATTAAAAAAAGTAGAAATGGATGCAAAAACAAAGATATCTAATGCAGATGCAAAGAAAGCATTTCCAATTTGCATTCAGTGGGCTGAGGAGAATAAGAGAGACTAGAGCAAAAGGCACAAATCAATCACCTCAACAAAGTTAGTCAGCACAAAATGACTTCGTCTTTTTATATATCATAGTATGTACATATGTATATATATATATACATATGTATGTATGTATGTAAGTATGTATGTATTTAAATCACTTAGATTATTTTAATATTTTCAACTGCTATAGTCCGGACAACTCGTTAATCCGAGCGAGCCTAAAACTATATGTGTCCGGATTGTCGAAGTTGTACTGTATATTAGAAGTCTCACGCTTGCGTTCAACCTTCACTATTTTGTAGAATACAGTTCCCATTATTAACATAAATAGCTATGAAGAGTTTAAAATTTCTCACTGCATTAGCTTCCAAGATATTTATTTAAGTAAATATTTTCTGTGTTTGGGACGAGCCACACTTCTTCACGCTCCTCCCCACTCACTTATTTTATTCCGACTTGTTCTTTTTAACAGGTTATAAGGACAATGGAGTAACTTCTACAAAATCTCAGGTATTGAGTTCCAAAATATTTCATAATAAATATTTGCTATATGTGGGAGGTGCCACGCCCACTTGTGAACCTCCTTAATACCGTTTCTTTTAATTACTACGAATATTAAACAAATACAAATCGGTTTGGCCGTCCTCCAATTTTAGATAAATTAAAAAAGTGGGCTTGGTAAATTTTTCTTTCCGTAAAAAGCTAAGCTGGGTTATAACAAACATTAAAAAAACATAGAGAAATAGGTGCAGCTGTTCTTAATAATGCGGTTAGCAGAGAACGACATTTGATTTTTATTTACATATACATTTAAGAAATTTATTGCTTGACATATTGTTATAAGTTTATTTAAACTTAAATCCATTTGCTGTTGGTCAAGCGTTGTCCATATACATATGTATATTTCAATGCGGCTTTGCCAAATCATCAGTAGACTTCAGCCACATATTTACAACAGTTACAGTTATGCACAGACTTTCAAAATCTATTTGATAAAACAAAGCCACGATGGTTTTCTCCTTAAGAAATTAATAAGCAATTCGGATAGGTGTCAGGTACTAAGCTTCAGAAAAAATATTAAAAAATTTCCATTTTTATGAGCCTACCTAATATTTTCATGAGGTATATCATTATAATTCATCAGAACTTGAAGGTACTATGCCCGACGTTGATTATAAACACGCCATCGGCTAACTTACAAAATTTGCTTCAAATTATTTAAATATGGTAAGCTAAAAAAAACAATGGTTTCTTAGTTATGGTAGAATTAGTCGATTTGTATCGTGTTATTTTTGATGTTGTCGCATCGTTTAATTCTGGATGTAAAGGCTCCGTTACCCGACTGTAGAAATCGCAGATGTAAGGTAAATGTAAATGTAATGTAATATGTAAACGTTTGAGCGCTTATAGAATACTTAAAAACGTGTCATGTGTTTTCGACACAAAAAAAACTTCTTTGTGCACCAGTGAACTGTATGAGTTGATTCACTTTCCCTCTCCACTCACTTTTACGATGCTTTTGTTATGTTTTTTAACATCAATATGTACTAATGATATTGCTTGCAGTGTTGCCTCTCTAACAACTGACTGTTTTTAACTCACTCTCTTTTTTTAAGTGTTGTCAGTAAACATAAATAAAAAATTCGAACTGTTGTTTGATTGTTTTGTATAGTAATCAAATAAGTCACAAAAGCACGTTGACTAGATGAAGTCTTCAGTTTATAAAACATTGAGTAAATATTTCCACACATAAATAAATAGCGTTAAGAAACTATTAAAAAGTGTTTTTAGAAAATTTAACAGAATGTATTCAGAAATAATAAAAAATTTCGAAAATGGATTTTTTCGTGAAATAAAAAAATTAAATAAAATGAAAAAATCTATCTCTTCATATTGTGTTAATTAATAGTTTTTCTCATATTAAAATAATTTATCAAAAAGAATGGGCCTAGCTATTTTATTTTATAATATTACATAAAACTATATTTGTCAGAAGTGGTTTAAGAAGAAGTATTCAAAACAATTATACTGATTCATTGCTTTAGTGAGTCATATGAATGAATCTAAATTGCAATCAATGGGTGCATTCATAAGACGTAGCTGTTGCGCAACCGTTGAGCGTTTGTCTTAGAAACGCCTAGTTGAGTAATTCCGCTCCACTCAACAGTTGAGTAATTTTCCATCATAAAATTTTTTCGCTACCTATAGTCAACGTGTTGTGCTCAGCCTAAACAGCTGCTCGAATAGAGTTATGCCTGTTATATGCTTTGTTAGGTGGAAGGAGCAAGTATTTGTTAAATTTTATATTACAAATGCGATGAAGTAACGAAATAAAGATATAAAATTAAATTATATCCATCAAGCCGTTTCTAAGACGTAGCTTTTGGGGCCAACAGTTGCCAACAGTTTCACAACTGTTGTGCTCAACTGCTACGTCTTATGAATGCGCCCAATGACAGGCATTTATTAACAACAGTCTCATTGATATGAATCATGCAATAGCATCATTTATTTTGTTAATGTTAAGTGCTAGCTCAATATTCATTTTAGAAAATGCAAAATTATGCCGTTTGAATCGTAATCATGCAGATCACTGTTGTGCACACACACATACATACTAATTGCATTGTGCCCAGCAAACAAGAGGTAATATTAACTAAGCTTACATAAGTTAATATACCCCTGTGCCCCTGTGGCTGAGTGGTAGCGATGCTAGCCTCTCAGTCCGGAGGTCGTGGGTTCGATTCCCACCATAGACCCTGGGTGTTTTTCGCAGACAAGCTAATCGCTTTGCGAATTGTGTTTGTGTTAAAAAAAAAAAAAAAAAAAATAAGGTACATACATACATATATGTATTTTTCGAAACTATTTTTATTGAAATGTTTTCTATTTTATTGTCAAAAGTAAATTTTTGAGCAAGAAGGTATGTATACATTAAATTTTTAAAATTTTTAAATTTATGAAAAATAATTCTTTTTAATTATTATAGATGAACTAGCTGAATCCCGCAAAAGTACTCTCTCTTGCTTGCTTTCCGTTTTTACTTTTTAATGGTATAAAAGCAAGTACGCAAATTGCCAGTGTATCCTTCGGAAGCTACAGACGACCTATACCTTCGCATAGGAAGATCCCCATCCCAAGTTTTAATGGTCTCCACCAACTCAGAGCTGCCTTACGATTGCCGGCAAACGTGGTCTTATGCAAGAAACACAAATGGGATGAACGACGAATTTCGTGGACGGTGACGAATTCGTCGATAATAATTCGCTGAGTAAATTCGTCGTGTGGCACAACAACGACGACTAAATAACAGCTCTTATAATTCATAAAGTTGCTTACACTACGACCACACGAGCAATTTGATGTGTGTTAATATTTATTTACAAGCAATAACGCCGGCAGAGTGATGACGCCAAATTGCTTGTGTTCAACAATGTATCTGGAGGTGGTGAACACGTACATATATTCAAATATATTTGCTTTTTATTCACATAAATACTTAAATTATCAATAATTTTATCTTTTTCTAAGTTTAAATTGAACTTTTATTAACTTTATGCAGTTATGTAAAACTTTTGTTTTCTACTTTTTTGTTGAAAAAAAAAATTAATATAATTTGTATTTGACAGCATGTTTTAAGAGATTGTTGCTCAGCAATGTATTTTAACATTTGTGGCTGAATATATATTTGAACACATATTCATACGGTCCACACGCTAATATCTTGTGTCGGCAATCGAATTTGACAGTTGCCATGGCAATAATTGCCAAGATTATTGCTCGTGTGGTCGGCATGTTATGGTTTGTGCTGAAATATATCGGAGAGTTCGTCACGCACGATGAGTTTCGTTCGACGGCAGTGTTGTGTTAATTTGCATATGCATGAATGTATTTTATTTTTTATGGCAAAAGCTCGCTACGAAAAATTCGTCGTTCGTCCCAGTTGTGTTCCTAGCATTGCCTTCAAATGTTTTATTTTCGTGGTATTTTTTATTTTTCATTTTATATATGTATACATGTATGTAAATATATAAATTAATAAATAAATAATAAATTTTTTTAGAAATTCAAAAATTCTTTAAATCCATGACAATTATGGAACTATAAATAGTTATATTAACTAAACTACATGATAATTTGCCGCATTATATGTGTATAAATTTACTTTGCTATTTAGATAATTCAAAGAAGACAAAAGTATGAATTTACCTAGTCGTTAAGGAGTTTCAACTAAAATTTTAGTTGATTTTTCGAACATAAAAATCAACTAAAATTTTTGTCAAATTGCCTAAAAAACTTTGTAAATGCCATTCTACCCTTTCACTTAGTTAAAATTATACCATTATTTTAGGAAATATAACCTATGATTTTTTTATGTGTATATTAACAAAAAATAAACACATACGATTGGCAAACTCTGGTTAGATTTAATAAAAATCTTTTTTAGAAAACTAAATTTATTAAATATGCCATTAACCACTCAAAAGCTTAAATCATAGAAAGAAATAAAAGCACCAAATCAGGGCTATTGTGTCACACTCTCATTCAATATATGTACATACATCCCATCACTGTCTACAAATGTCACGTAACGTCGTCATGAAATTCTATTTTCTGCAGGTTCAGACATTACATTTACGTGCCATTTCAGTCAGGTAAGCGTGCAACAGATTCGATCAGCTGACACATCTACATTTACAGTTCTACATTTACAGTCGGGTAATACTGCCTTTAGTTAGTCAAAACGTGAGGTTACCAGCGAACGTGTCAGCTGTTATTGCATTTCTCTTTGCTTAATACATGTGTGTGTATGTATGTAACATAGCGTTTATACCTGATATTAAATCTGATATAATATGAGAGAGAACGTCGGCAGAATGAGAAGAAAAATATATTTATATTAATATTAATATCTATGTAGGGGAAAACGTACACTTGTAAATATCATAATATTTCATAATTATCACAGTGAACATCTTTATTTATTTGAATAGTAATGTGTATTTCATAAAAATTTTGCGATTTCCTTAATACATCGTGTATAATTAAAGTATTTCATCACTTTTTTATCAAAAAATATTAATTTTCATTTAAATTCACAAAATTCTCTTCTCGTATCTATGTATGTGTGCGTTTTTTGACACTTGATATCATAATATTGTTTTCTAAATATATATTACGAAAACAATATTATAATATCTGATATAATATTAATATAATACTAATATTGCAGTCCACACGTAATATAATTCACTCTGCTATGAAATTTGACGTTTGCTGATAGAAATATATTTGATATTATATCAGGTATAGACGCTATGTAAGAGAGAAGTTGACGTAAAAATCTATTTTCTGTAGATTTCTACCTCACATATCGTCGCTGTTTTAACTAACTGACCTAACTAACATTTTAAAAATTTAACAGGAAAGCAGCTTTTATGGTTGTTTTATACATTCATTCTTATGGCTGCGTCAGAAATCTTTTTACTTATATAGGCACAAAATTAATGCTTACAGTCATGAAAATTGTAGACAATGTGTATTATCACTTATAAAGTCTAGTAGAGGACTTAACTAATTTTTCAAAAAAATGTCAGTTAGGTCGGTTAGTTGAAACAGCAACGATATGTATGTTACGATACATATTAAATAAACAACAACATATTTTATTTATATTACATATTTTGTCAGCTGATCCGTCAACTCACGATACGAACCTACTAATTCTACCATTATTCATAAAATAACCCACCAAACAAATTGCTCCGAATTCGTAAAGAATTCGTAACGACTGGTCGATAAAATCTTCCGATTTCGGAACTGAAATATTGCCGAAATCGTAACAATTTTTGTATGAAATGGTTGACACGACTTCGTAACAATATGTCGGTACTAAATCGATACGATGTGTCGGTACGAATTCGTAACGACATGTAGGTACGATTTCTTTTTGCTTTTATATCAGAGTACCGCTTCACCGTTATGTTGCTGCTTTTGTCTAAATAATTTGCACATACTCACATTTTTTAATATTTGTTACAATCCTTTTTAGGCCCCGACTAAAAAAAGGGGTGTTATAAGTTTGTAGTGTGTGTATCTGTGTGTCTGTCCGTGTCCACGTACAGGCCAAACGGCTAGACCGATTTTCATTTAGTTCTTTCTGTTTGAAAGATGACTTGATCGAGAGGGTTCTTAGCTATGTTTGAAGAAAATCGGTCCAGCCGTTTAGATGATATAACATCCCAGCAAAAAATTAGACATTACCATCTGAACTACTTGCCATATAATGACTTACTTTTTAGATTGCCAAATTGAAGTACTCGCTTACAAAACACATTACGCAAATTTTTAAAAATAGGAAGCAGAAGTTGAACATATTCTTTGGGTTTTAAAAGAAGATGTTAAAATATTGCCAAAATAAGTAGTTGTTTTAAATAAATTATAAATATTTCTAAATTGCCTACTTATTTATTTTAAATTAAATAAAAATAAGTACTTACATTTGGAAAATAATTATTTAAATATAAGTAGTTCTAAATAATTTTTTTTTTCATTTACGGTTTTAATAAAAGTTCATCAATGAAAGCAATTGAAATTTTTCTAAATATAGTATTTATAAGTAACAATAGAGGCACTGATACGAATAAAATATAACCCACTTGAATTGAGTTTATAAAAGAAATTTTACAAAATGGTGTATTTCGTAGTAAAACAATAAGTTTTTTTAAATTATTTAAATTTTTCTTAAAAGTTATTATATGTATATTTAATCAAACTGAGTTTTTAACCAAGACCTTCCATTTGCTCAGACAATGGCAAATTTAAAAAAAGTAGTTCAATCAAGAAAAAAATAACTATTTCCCACAACATAACTATTTCTCAAGAATCGATTATTTTAGTCTCACGCCTTGTTAAAATCATTAAAGGCTCAGTTAACCGACTGTAATGTAAAGTAACTGCAACAGTAAGAAACAGCTGATCGATTTTGTTATGTTAAAAGTAATGAAAATGGTTATAGAGATGTAATGTAACGTAACCTACTTTTTATATAAAAATATCAATCAGCTGTTTTCTACGTTACAGTTACATTACATTACAGTCGGCTAACTGAGCCTTAAGTTGGTAATCCAGTAAGGAACAGCTTCCACCACAAATGCTTAATTCCAAACTCGATTACCTTTTTTGAAATTTTTTGCTGGGATCTTTTCTGAAAAAAGTCGGGGGATTTTAAAATTTTTAATTTTTGTTATTTCAACATACATATGTATGCACATTTATTTTAAACAAATCACAGACTTTTATTTATATACTGAAAAATCAAAGTTTTAATGTTAACGAATTCGGTAGGACAAGTACCGAAAAAGTCGAAACATTTGGTTTGGGGGGAAAATGGAAAAACAAAATTTTTTTATAAAAATTTAAAAATTTTTTCTTTTCTAAATTGCCTGTAAAGGCAAATGTGTTAAATATTATATATGTAAATATTATGAAAATCGGCTAAAAATTTTAGACTTCATTAGTAATTTACTGAGAATTGAAAATACTGCATTTAAGCCGGATTAAGAAATTATTCCTGATAAAAAAAATTTATTTTAAATACTTTACCCAACGCTCAAATCCAAATAACGTATTCCAAATACCAGCTGAGACCAGACATCAAAATATTGTGACACAGCATGTTCTCTGATTAAAAGAGACTTTGGGCCACCATAGTTTGTAAGATAAGCCCCAGAGGCGTGGGTACCTGAGGGACAAAAAATACAAAAAAATATATTGGAAAATTTTAACTTTTCTTTGCGATAGTAAAAGTGCACTAAAAAAATAAAAGAAAGTAGCGGTATGCAGATTCCATTATGAATTGCTTTCTTCTTCTACGTGTCTTTAAGTATGTGTGAGTAAGGTAATACGAAGTGCCCACGAGCGGCATTTTGCTTGTCTCTGATATAGAGCAGTCAGACGAGTGTCCAAAGAGGTTTTTCTGGGTTTTTTCAAAAGAAAAAACTATTCGTTAAGGTTGTCAGTTTAGGTTAGATCAGGTCAAGTTTGGTTAGGTTAGAATAGGTTATAGGCTATCAAGGGTAGATATTGCCCAGACAGCTATACCAGTAGACCCTTAAAGCTCATTACGAATCCTTTCCAATTATAGTAACTTTTTAGATTTTGCTGAAAAACGTCGCTATTTGTGATCTTGAATGTTAGAATATTGTTCGTGTATTTCTGTAAAACATGCCGAAACTTATGAGAAATCTCCTTGAATAAAGGCGTTTTGGGTAACAATATATACTTGCCTGGTATAAACAGTTCCTTCAGCTGCATTTTAACAATATCAGTTTGTTTTGTCATCCATGTTGGATAGATCTTGATGCACTCTACAGACAATAGTTCGTTATACTTAAAACTGGCTACATAATAATCCAAACATTGGCTTTTGGTATAATGAACTGGCTTTGGGTTGACATCGTTGCGATTCCAACCCTTTGGAAATTTTAATTTTCCAACTTTTTGTTTAATCGACATTTGATATGTTGCATTGCTCACATTATACAAGCGTATGAAGGGCTGAAGTAGGCGAGTCGAGGGCTCTTCATTATAAATGCCGTACCATTCAGGTCGTATAAAGCAGTCGGAGGCCCAATTTAAATGCAAAGTGGATTCCTGATAATTGTTGCCATCCAACCCGATGGTGAGATAAATGGGACAAGCTGTTCAAAAAAATATGTGTATATATGTATGTATATATAAGGGTTTGTTTTCGCAAAATCTCAATTGCATATGGGCAATTCCATACTGTCGTACGTGACAGTCGTACGCATTTAAAGTAGAAAAGAGGCCAAAATAAAATAGATTTTTGTTTTGATTATTAGGCTAAGTTATGACCCTTGATTAGCTCTATTAATGGTGCTAAATCCAATTATAACTAGTTTTTTAGATTTAAGGATAATTGAGAAAAGCAAAGACTGTCGTACGAGACAAAAAAAGGAAGTAGATTTTGTAGCAAACAAATAAAATGCTTATTTCAGCGAAACCTGAAACAATAAATTAACGTGGCTAATTTTAGAATGAGGTGAGTCAATGTTTCTTAAAATGGGCAAGATTTTACTAAAAAAATTATGTATAGTTTTTTTCTTATTTAAATTTAATAATATGCGTACGGGATATTTTTTTCCATCATGATGTTAAAATTTTTAATCGACTTCAAAAATAGGAGGAGGGTACCAATTCGTTTCTATTTTTTTCTTATGCTTTTTTGCGAAATTATGAAAAAAAAAATTAAATAGTTAAAATAGAAGTATTCAATGTGTATAACTTTAAAATATCGACGAAATTAAAGAAAATACAACAAAGTGAGATTAAAAAAGAAATATATTTCACAAAATGTGCAAAATTAAATACAAATAGCATTGGCTTTAGCTGCTTTGACTTCCTGACCTTTACAAAAGAAGAAGTGCAATTGAGATAAGTGTGGTATAATTTTCAGGGTTTTCCACCTTTTCGAACAAATTATACAACGAAGAATACTTCTCAATATCATCGGATGGTATAAAATACATTTTAATCCCTTTTATGTTTAGCTGTGTACGTTGATAAAGAGAAAATGAATCGGGTACAATAAGGTTTTTTTAATTTAGTAATTTGCCAGACTTTCCGTTTGATAACTGCTCCAACTCCATCAACGGCTTCCTTCCATGTGACCTAGCGATCTTTCTGGGCTTTTTACTTTATAGTTTTGCAATTTAATTTAATTTTCTTTTAATTTTTCTCTGTACCGTTTACAATTCTCGCCGTTTAATGTTGATTTAAATAATTGAATTATAGAATGCTCTTCCAAAAATAATTAGTTATTAAAGAAAATATTTTTTGTAATACTTTTAAATTTCACACTAGCGATGTCGTACGAGACAAATTTTGCATAGGCGCCTAGTTCGTAATTCTTTCTATTTACAAAATATTTTTTTATATTTTAATTGCAATAAAAATATCTGTTTGTAATCATTACTTTATGAACTTTCTTCAAGCAGTTTTGATGTATTGATACAAAATGCTGTTTTTCAATGTCGTACGGGACATTGAATTAACGGATAATGCAAAGCAAAATTTTATAGTTATTTTTAATCATATTGAATCGTATGCATTATTTTCTACCTCTTTATATCCCTACAAAGATTTAAGAGAGAAAACTCAATCTATAACGATTAGCGATAGGAATATTTTTCAAAACAAAACTTGCTCTTCAAATTAAAAAAAAAAAAAAATTTAAAAAAAATTTTACTTGCTTGAACTTGTACATGGATATCTCTAAATGAGTAATGAATAAATGCAAAATTTTTGCAGACTTATTAAATTTGATTGTTTTTCTTTCAAAATTTGCAAACATTTTTTTTCAAGAATTTTTAATTTTTCCGTCTTGCTAGGACCTTCTGAGAGAAATGCCCATATGTAATTACCTTGTGTTAAATTATGGCAAAATATTAAAATTAAAATAACAATTTTGAAGAAAATAAACATATTATAATTATTATAATTATATTGTAAAAAACAATTCCGTATTATTTTGTTTGCAACTTTTTTCACATCTGTATTTATTTAAAAAACTATAATAACTGTTGACAAATTGCTGGTCGTGATATGATGAGATGAAAAAGATGATTCTATTAATTTTAATTTAAATCATTGTTCATACTGGGTACCTCATTGAAATACGACACCAGTAACTGCAAATTTTATTTGTATGAATAAAATTTTCATACCTTTTAGTAGATATATGTACATAAGACGAAAAATTTCAGAATTAATAAAAATAAAATAAAAAATTGCCGTCTTAAATGAAACACCCATTTTTTTTAGTAAGAAATTCACAAATACAACTTTGATAAAAGTACATACTATCATCACAAATTCTCAGATGCTATCTCAGAGTTTGTTGCTCTTGTGATTGTGTAGTAAACAGCGTACAGTGGAAGGCTTACCAAATAATATAAATAAATTCGCTGCAAGTACAGATTAGTGTCCTGCACAAGACTATTTATAAGACCTTTCAAGACATGAGAGATTTTTTCCAATGCTTTACTACAGCGAAATATTCTAAAAGAATCGCTAAACAACACTGTTGGCAAGACAAACAACCGAAAAAAATGACTTGCCAACAGTGTTGCTTAGCGATTCTTTTAGAATATTTCGCTGTAGTAAAGCATTTGAAAAAATCTCTCATGTCTTGAAAGGTCTTACAAATAGTCTTGTGCAGGACACTAGTACAGATCTTGTTACACCCTTCATTATATGTATATAACATTGCCATAATCATCAGTGTTCCCAGTTTCATTTGACACCTTATCCCCAATTTTATATTTTTCATTTCCAAAATCCCAAGTTTGGAAACCGAAACAAATAACGGTATCGGTATTGATACCGGTACAATTATTTTAAAAATTTCGTTATCGGTAACGGTAACGGTATTTTTTTTATTTCGGTATCGCTATTACCGGTACATACCGTTATCGAGTTTAAAATACCGGTATACCGCTATTACTGTGAAGTTTATTGATTCATGCAGTGTATATAGCAAAAAACCTCTTTTTATTAAGTTAAAAGTAAGTAATTTTACATAAAGTCTTTAGTAAATAGTAACATAAAAAAACTAAGTTTAGTGTAGTGTAAACTTGTATGTTTGTATAAACATACATACATGCATAAGTATGTTTAGATCAGAGCTGCCCACAGAGAGAAAACCGAGAGAAAGGTATAGGTACACGTGTATTCATTTCTATTAAAATCCGATTGGTTTTCGGCACTCTGACGCATCTCTTGACAGCCTGGTTATAAACGTTTATACAAGTGTTTTTCAAACGGTATTTCCCGGCCTTTATTTGCCATAAGCAGAACGCGACGTCCAAAATTTAATTCTACAATTCATAAAAGTAAAAACAGAAATGTGCAAGGAAATAAAAGAAAAATTACAAAATAATTTCAGATTCTCTTAGGTAAAAATAACGATTCTATTAATGCTTATTCTGTACTAGTGATGGCCGAATATTCGGCAATTTTTAAATATTCATATTCGCATTCGTATTCATCAAACTCAAGCGAATACGAATATTTTTCCAAAAAATTAAATAAATAAATGCATAAATCCTAAACCAAATTTAAATAAATGGATAAAAATATTAGTTTATACGAATTTAATTAAGTTTTTTATAGAAATTTTTGCTCATTTTGAAATATTATTTACTGACGATCATTAAAATTTTTGGATAGTTTTTATTAACCTTAAAGTGCGCCAAGAGTAGTATGAAGTTCTTTTTCATAACAATTTTTTAATATTTCATATTGCAGGCGTAAATAGAACCCTAATTTAATGTCTATAAATTCGTATTCGCGAATATCGTTTCAAATATTCGTATTCGCGAATATCAAAAATTGACATTCGTTACATCACTGTTCTCTACTAAAGTCCTATTTTCAAAGAAATATTTTGTAATATTTATTTAATAATATATTTTTTTTAAGTGCGGTCAGGCTTGTGTGTATTGTTTGGCCTTCGAGAGTTTTTCGTCCGTGTAATCTTGCGTTTTTTTGTGGAATTTCTTTAACAACCACGTTGCTACTTCCTATGTGAAGGCATACGTCGTGTACAGTCAGTCACAAAACTTTTTTAAAATACTGTTAATAACATCCTGGGCATATGGTCTACTTACTCCACCCATGTTTGTTCAGCACCATATTATGCAAATTTACTTTGCATAATATGTATCAATAAATAAATAAATATTTTATTTTTGCATTTACATATAATATTGGTATATATGCACCACTATTATTTAAAGAACTCAAATGGATTTTTTTTACTAATGTTCTTATAAAACGTTTTATTTAATCGATCTCATGAATTATAATTTTTTTTTGTTGAAATAACTTAAAAATATTTTGTATTGTTTTGCACTGGGCGGGAATTTCCCGGGAAGCCGAAAAGTCGTTCCTGCTTTCCCGTGAAATGAAAAAGTCCGGGAAAAGAAAAACTCTAGTTTATACATATGTATTTGATTATGGTGTGCTTATACTTTGTTGTCGATAAAAAGTAGTAAGAATAGAGCTGAATAAGAACGTCTAAAGGGGGAAATTTTGTTTCTGTAATTAATTCCAAAAAAATTAATTGAAATTAAGTTTTGTAACTTTTTCTTTTACGGAAATCGGTATACCGGTACGTACCGGTATAGACATAGACGGTATTGTCGATACCGATATTTTCTAACCCAAATGAGTTTCGGTATCGGTATTGATACCGGTACCTAATTTTAACGGTATTTGAATCGGTATCGGTATTTTTACGATACCGTTTGCCAACCTTGCAAAATCCCCACTTTTTTTTTTAATAAAACCATGGCAATTTAAAAGAAAAATTTGCATTTATGTATTTATTTAACTAAATCCATTTGTATTGAATGTTTTTAAAATAAATTTTTTTGTACTTTGAGTTCTAAATATTTACATACGGTAACCCTAAAATTATGAGGTACTTTATTTACGCGATTTCGATTTAATACGGATTTATTAATCCGTGTTGTAGCAACCGTTTTTTTTTTAATTACGCAATTTTTTACGCGAATTTAATATAACACGCTTTCAAAATGATAATAACACTCACTTTACGTGAAATACAATGTTGTAAAAATGGCACAAGCGATAAAAACAATTACCAAACGTAATGCAATATCATTATAAAACAAAATTAAGATTTTGGATTGCCTGAAAAATTTAGAAAAGCCAACAACTTTAGCAAAATCTCTTGATTTAAATAAGTCAATTACAAGAACCAAGGCGAATTCATAGTAGGTGACCGCAACCGATCAGGTGACTATTTTCGCCGCTTGTAATTTTAATATACTTTGGATGTCAACACACATTTTCCAGTATTTTTTTTTTTTTTTTTTTGAAATGGTCTAAAATATATTGGTATTGAAATTCAGCAAAATCGGGCAGACGGTTTCAGAGCTAGAAAACTTAAACTTGCCATATATATAAAAGTAACTAGCTAAAACTATTTTTTTTTAAATAAACTTATTTTATGTTTCAGTACGAACAAAATTGGTATTAAAAATAAAAAAAAAAAATAAAAAAGATGTTTCCAGGCTGGGAACACTTCAACTTTTTTTGTTATATAAAAACAAGCTACTAAAACCAATTTTTCCTTTTTCTCTATAAATTAAACACTCTCAAAAGAAATAGATTGGTGTAAGAAATCAGAAAGACCTAAAAGGATGATTTCAGGGTTAGGAAACTTATAAATTTTTGTGTTATATAAAAGTAACTAGGTCTAATTAATTTTATTCTTTTTCTTTATAAATTAAATATATTTTATGTTTTGGAAAGAAAAGTAAGTAATTTTACAAATCGATACGAACTTTAGTCTGTTTAAATCATAAAATATAGAAAAGTTTGGTAGTTTCCGCGAGAAATTTCTCCCTTTTCCAATTACAATATTTTATTTTCCCTATTACTTGTCATTAGTTGGAATTAATCCCAGGGAAAAATTTCTCGCGGAATTTTATTCATAATTGCCCTCATAGAAAATCAGAGATGCCACAGCTCCAGAGCTGAACAATTTGATTTTTTTTTTGATACTAAAGTAACTAAATAAAATAAAACTAATTTCCTCCTTTTTTCTTTGTTCACTTAACATATTTCATATATATACATATATTAAAATAGCTTGGTATAAGGAATCAGAAAAATGTAAAAGAACGATTCCAGGGTTGCGAAACTTACACTTTTTGTGGTATATATATAAAACTAATTATTTCTTTGGTAATTAAATATATACTATATTTCAGAAACAAATAAATTGGTATTAAAAACAGGAAAAATAAAATTATGGTTCCAGGGTTGGAAATTAAAAAAAACTTTGGTTTAAAAAATATTTTTTTCCGATTAACTTATTTCATGTTTTAGGAAGATCTTTAATCAAGATTTATTTTATATTTGTTAAATTTTTATATGGATATTTAATTTAATGCCCAATTCATACGATGATTTAAAAATCTTGTTTTAATTTGGTTCTCTTTTAAAAGTTGCTTCCAAAAACATTTTACATTCATGCGATGATTTTTTCCATGTTTCTAGTTTGTACTTTTTTTTCTTTCAAAAATTGTATCAGTGTTGCCAGTAGCTTTAAAAAACCCCGTTTTTTTATTTCCCTACATGTTAAAAAATTCCCCCCATACGAAAATCTACAAATTTTAGTAATTTAATGTAAAAAAAAGATACATTAAAAACATTTAAGGCCGTAATGATCAAACAGAATTACGGCATAAACACATTTTCCATACAAATTGACACAAAATAGTAGCGTCAGAAAGCAGTCGAGAGATCTATTTTATTTTGACAGCTCTTTTTCTTATCCTCTCACATATAAATAAATATTCTCTCAGCAATGTTACCAAAGACAGACACTGCGACACCAAAATAATTGGATAAACGTCTATGTAATTTCGAGCAAAAACAAATTTTGGAACGGCTTATGAGCAAAAATATATTTTTGGTATAGTTATTTTTACATTTATGCACAAAAAATGCAATATGAGAATAAAAAATACCTACATTTTGTTCAAAATAAAATATTTTTCCGATATTCCCTATACTCATTTATTAGTGATAAAAATACCTACAGGTAACACTGTTTTGTATTAAAAAAAGCTGTTGTCGCATTCAATGAACAAATAAAATAAAGCAACATAAAAAAATTAAAATATGTGTAAAGAAAATTTAAAAAAAAACTCGTAGAACGGAAAATGTGATTTTTTTCTTATCCTCTTGCTTTTCTATACCGTTCGCGTACAAACTCCAAAAATCGTGTTTCAAAAAATCATTGAAAAATCAACGTGTGAATTACGTGTAAGTATAAACGAAGGTTTGTGTTATGTTGCTTATTATGCTCTCAGCATAGTTACATATGTTTCAAATCGATAGTCTTTCGTTGACAGCTTCCCAGCAAAAAATTACACATTACCATCAGAACTACTTGCCATATAATGACTTACTTTTCTGATTGCCAAATTTCATTACTCGCTTACAAATCTTACAAATCATATCACATAAAACTTAAAAAAAATACTGTACAAGTTGATAAATGAGGAGAATTACTTTTTTAGGTTTAAGTCTTCTCAAGAATTGATTAAGATTTTATCATTAATGTACTGTAATGTAGCGGTTTTTAAGGCTATTTGAGAGATTTTCCGCACTTTTTTATATGATTTTTAAGCGCACATTGACATCAATAATTACGTCTAAAAAAATGAAAGCAGCCGCAATATTTAAATAAATATTTATTTATATTAATTTTTATAATAATAATGTTTATATTTTGTATTTAAGAAACCTCTCGAAATTATAAACATGACATGCAAAATAAAACCTTCGTTAGAGCGTCTCGCCCAACAGGCAACAAAAAAAAAGTGCCCCGTGCACCAGCGAATATAAAGTATTGTTCCAAGGACATTTCCAAAAAAAAAAAAAAAAAAAACATTTTATTTCTTTTTGCCGAACGCAGGGGTCGCCTTTTTAGTTTTTTCGTTATATTTTCCATATATACAGTCCAATCTTAAAGTTTGATATAGCGAATTTTTTTGCCTCAGGGAGGGCAATATTTTTGCTCTTAGGTCCATTGACCTCAAGTGTACTGTTCTAGTACTTAGCCCCCAAAACTCATTTCCTACCACCCTAATGTGACACCCTAATGTTAGAAATTTATAGCTCGCAAAAAATCATAAAACTTTTGCTCAGAAAGTATTTCGATAATTACAGCACAACTATTTAAAAAATGCTTTTATACATTCATTGTTGCAGACCGTAGGGGTCACCTTTTTAAATTTGTCATAGCTTCAGTATTTAGATTCAGATATTAAAGTATAATATATCGATGAGTTTGTATGTGGCAGACGAATTTTTTTTAATTCAAAAAAGCATTACAATGTTCGCAAGATTTAATTGAATTACCAGGTAAGCGCAAGAAAAATATCTTCATTTCATAGTTTTCTTTGCTAAACCTAATTATTTTCACAGCTTATCCATCTCATTCTTAAAACACCGAGCGTTTTGTTCATTTCGTACATGAAACTGCCATGGCGGTCACCGACGAGCAACACAGGGTCCACATTTTTTTTTTTTAACTCGAGAGCAGTCAAAAATATGGCCAACTTGAATCACGTCGAAATATGTGAATAACAAAATGAAAATAAGTGATCACGAAACGTTAGAAATTAGAATGCCGGTAAGAAATTATGTTGAATTCGCAAGAACAACGTCTGTGGGGATGTTTCGATATAAAAGCAATGTTTTTAGACATTTACTGTTAACTGGTGAATTAAACAACCTATCGTCAGTTGTGTCTTTGAATGAATTTGCGAAAATATTAATGAACGAAATTAAGCAATCGCTTAACTCCATGGTAATCTATAAGAACGTTAGATTTGCAAACAATGATAGCCTATGGTTTAATAATAACTTAAAGAGGATGAAACAAAATAAAATTCGATTGTACAATTTAGCAGTGTAGTATAACAACGAATTCCATTGGAGGAACTACAGGCGAATAAGAAATACATACAGAAATGAGCTAAAAAAGAGCAAAGCAACTTATATAAACAACAAAATAAATTGCTGTAACAATTAAAAAGATATGTGGAGAGCAATTAAAAACCATGTATTAAAAAAAGAAAACTCACAAGTAGAAGAGATTGAGGTAAATGGAAATATACATAATATCCGACGGTCAAGAAATAGCAGAGTATTTAAACTCCTTTTTTATAGAAAGTCCAAAAGAAATCGCAGAAAGTATTCCCCAACTGCCATATGAAAATATTATTGCGAGTCAAAATATAGCTTTCAATTTCGAAATTATAGATATTCCAGAACTAATAAAAACCATGAAGTCGATGAACAATAAAAAAGATCAAAATTTTCTCAATATTAAAATGTTACTAGATAACTTCGATATAATTGGAAGACATGTGCATCGTTTAATAGTGGAATCTCTTCGGACCGGAATTTTCCCGGATATATTGAAAGAAACTTGTGTAGTTCCAATACAAAAAATTCAGAATACGAAAAATCCTGCTGAAATGAGACCGGTTAATATGTTGTCCACAATAAGTAAATTAATGGAAAAAATTTTATACAATCAATTAAACGAATATTTTGAAAAAAAATAATATGTTATTTGAAACGCAATCGGGATTTACAAATAGTCATAATTGTGAATCTCTACTAAATCTAGTTGTGTCACAATGGAAAATGGAAATGGAAAAAAATAAGTGTGTAGTAGCAGTCTTCCTGGATTTGAAAAGAGCATTTGAGGTGATTAATAGAGACATTCTGTTACTTAAATTAGAGAAATATGGAGTAAGAGGAAAAGAAATATTATGGTTTAAAAGTTATCTGAGCAATAGAACTCAACGTAACAAAGTTGGGAAAAACATATCATCGGAAAAGCTAGTTGAAAATGGTGTCCCGCAGGGAGCAGTTCTTGGACCACTTCTGTTCCTAATATATATAAACGAAATGCAAAATATTGTATACAAGTCAAAAGTATGTATGTTCGCTGATGATACACTGATATACATATATATGTGGAGAGAATCCGGACGACTGTGTTAGAAAAATAAATGAAGACCTAATGAATATCGAAAAATATTTTATAATGAATAAAATCAAGATAAATAAAGGGTGTTTTTTTCAGAGGTATAGAACTTCGAATTGAAATAAAACACAAGAAAATCGTTTTAATGTCCATTAATTTGGCTTTATTGGAAGGATAATTTTATGCCATTAATGTTCAAATATGATTTCGGGCATGTGACCGCCGCGGCTGGCTCGAATAAAGCCAATAATACAGGTCCAATTTTCAACCACTTTTTCGAGCATATGGGGCCGTATGTTGGCAATAACGCCACGAATGTTGGCTTCCAAGTCCCCTAACGTTTCTGGTTTGTTGGCGTAGACGAGCGACTTCACATATCCCCAAAGAAAATAATCCAATGGTGTCAAATCACACGATCTTGGTGGCCAATTGACAGGTCCATTCCGCGAAATTATGCGCTCATCGAATGTTTCCTTCAATAAATCGATTGTGACGTGCGCTGTGTGGCATGTAGCGCCGTCTTGTTGGAACCACAACTCATCCACATTCATGCCATCCAATTCGGGAACAAAATAGTCGGTTAGTCGGCTCCAATTGCTGTGCATGGTAGCGAATCGATTCATTCGGGTCCTCTTCAACACTTTGCTCTACAGCGGCAATTGTTTCTTCGGTGCGCACTGTTCGACGTCTCTGCGGATGCGTAAGCGTAGTGCGAAAACGATCCATGGTTAACCGAATTAATTGCTCAGATGGACGATTATGTCGACCATAAAATGGACGGAGCTTGCGGTAAACTTCGCGAACTGAACCATTATTTTCGAAATAAATTTGCACGATTTGCAAGCGTTGTTCTTTTGTCAACCTGTTCACGATGAAATGGCAAACCAAACTAAATATTAATCACTTGACAGCTGACAAAATGGCCGCCAGTTAAAAAAGTGATGCCAACTGAAAGTTCTATACCTCAATAAAAAACATCCTATATAAACAAATCTAAGGCAATGATATTAAAAGGTGAAACCGATATGAATATCCGTATTGAAAACGAAACAATTGAAAGAGTAAATGAAATTAAATATTTAGGAATAATGTTGGATAGAAACTTAAGCATCAAACCTCATTTTGAATATGTTTGCAAGAAGATAGCAAAAAAAAATAAGTTTTTTGAGAAGAATACGATATAAAATATCAATTGTGACTGCTGTAAATATTTACAACACAACGATTAAGCCACATTTCGAATATTGTTCAACAATACTTTTTCTGGGAAATCAGCAAATGAAAGAAAGGCTCCAGAAGCTACAAAATAAGGGAATGAGATGTATCCTACGATGCCATAGATTAACACATGTAAGACACATGTTATCGACACTACAATGGCTTTCAATAAATCAACGTCTGGTGATGAACACGTTACTCTTTATATTTAAAATAAAAAATGGAATGATGCCAATATACTTAAACAGCTATTTAGTGAATGTTTCAAATGTACAGCCCTATAACTTAAGAAATGCGAATGACTTCAGGCTTGCTTTTTTCTCAACAAACTTTGGTCAAAACTTTATATTTTATAAGGGACTAAAAATGTATAATGAATTGCCTCAGGACCTTAAAAATGAAACTAGTATTTTTATATTTAAGCGTAATATATTTAACTATGTCAAACAAAGATTTTAATATGAAACCTATATATTTGGCACTAAGTTCTCTTTTTTTTCTCTGTTTTTTTTTACAATTAATTAAAAAATTTTGTTATAATAGCAATAAAAAATGCTAAATAAAGAAAGAAATAATAATAATATTAATAATAATAACGATCGACTAAAATTTTATTTTACTTTGCTTTTTGGTGCTTATTCCTTGTTGTATAATTTGAGGTATGATGTAAAGGTTATTTGAGGTCAAAGACTTTTGAATTGAAAAAAATTGGTCTGCCACAGACTCATCGATAGATTATACTTTAATATCTGACTTTCACTATACCAAACTTTAAGATCGGACTGTAAATATGAAAGATATAACGAAAAAACTAAAAAGGTGACCCCTACGTTCGGCAAAAAAAAAAAATAAATTTTATTTTGAAATGTCCGTGGAACAATATTTTATATTCGCTGGTGTACGGAAAACTTTTTTTCTGATACGGTCTAATATACACCTTGAATAAAGTGAGGGTAAAATATGTAACATATTTACATGTTTTTCATGCAACATATTCAGAAAATAAATTGAAAATTTTTCCCACAGTTGTATTTTTTTTACAGAAATGTAAAACATGTAACATATATGCAACATAAATATTTGTCAGAAAAGAAATCGCTATAAGACTATTTTAGGGTTATTAAATAGTAGCATGGTTTGTGAACATTTCGAGAGGGAGTAAACAAGCCCCAATTTTTTTGAATTGTATTGACGTTACGTCGATGTTGAAAACTATAATAAGGGTAAATATAAAATATTTCTTAAATACAGTGTGTAGAATAAAATATTCTGTATACTGTTAGGTTATAGACTTTTAATTTTATATTACTAGCTTTTCCCCACGACTCCGCTCGCGTTGAGCTTTTAAAAAAATACATACAAATCGGTTTTCAAACTCGATTAACAATCAAACCCGAAATGAAAATTACCCCAACCAGCCCAAATATAAATAATCCGGTACCAAATATTCGTAAATAATCCGGTTCTAAACCGGATAAAAACTATACTGCATTTGATCCTGGTACTGTAGCTTTCCATTTGTGAAAGAATTTTCAAAATCGGATAAGCGCTTTGGGCGTGAAAGCGTAGCAAACAAACAAACCAACAAATAAACAAACTAACAAACTCACTTTCACTTTCCAAAAAAATACCCTGGGGATTTTCATGAATGAAATCCCCTATGTGGGGACAAATCCCCAAAACTGAGAACGCTGATAATCTTTGCAATAAAATAAATTGAAACTCAAGACACAATAAAGAAAGTTTAATTGAGCACGAAGAGGCTAAATAATCAAAGGAAAACTATAAATAAGAATTTAAAATAAGCAAAATTTTGATTAAAATACAGCTTGTCACAAATGACAACATCCGTTATTGGACAAAATGTAAAAACACTTTCATTTATTGAGCTTAATATCGTTAAAAGAAACGCAAAATGCTCTAACTAATATTTCATAATATTACAGAAGGAGGAAAGGAAAAACATGTTAAAATAGGAAATACCCAGCAAAAAATTTAAAAAAAGTTAATCGGGTTTGGAATTAAGCAATTTTGGTGGAAGCTATTTCTTACTGGACTACCAACTTCATGATTTTAATGAGGCGTGAGAATAAAATAATCGATTCTTGAGAAGACGTTATCACCATTTAAGCACTTTTTCCTTTTTGCCACAGATATGTTGATTAAAGTGCTTGATGTGTTTGAAAATTTGATAGCGGGTTTGTTTTGCGTTTATTTTGGCTTGTCATTTCATCATGAATAGAGGAGGAACGCCTGCAAATCGCGTAGATTTTTATAGCTATGCTATTTATTGGACGACACCATCTGACGTGATTTTCATAACAAAAATAATCGATACTAATACAGTTATAAATTTATTTTGATTTTGATTTCTTTGTGCTTAAAAGCAGAGTACGAAAATAACCGAAACAAATTGTTTGATTTTGTTTTGTTTCGCTCTTTGAAGTGAGTGAAACAAAAACAATGAGAACGATTGCTCAATTTGTTTTTGTATTGTTTTTACACATGAGCACATACAATACATTAATTTAATTGAACGCAGTTATTAATGAAAATAATGACAAATAAATGGAAACGTTTTGAAATATTTGCAGAGAATTTGACATCATCATATAATATAATTTTATTGCATTGTTATTTCACACATGAAATTTGTTTTATATAAATAAGCAGCATAGCTATAACCGGGTGTCCTAAAACACCTCTCTTCTTTTTTTTTTTACAAAAAACATGTTCCAGTTCGTCAAATTTATAGTCGGCATAATCGTGGCTTGAAAGAGGCGGTGCATTATGCCACTACGCAGCGTGTGCCACAAAATTTCAATGAAAGAATTACAAGAAAGGAGTCTATTTTGACTCTCTCTTCTTGAAAATTTGTTGAGTTAATGATCACTTTCCCAGTAACAATTGTTACAAATTCGTCAAATGTTTTAGGAAATGAACACACCTAATATGTATAATAGAAAATAAATTTAAGGCTATTATTGCAACTTAAAATTAGTTAAAAGTAGGATTTTATCGGACGTATAATAAGATTATAACAAAATTTTCTTTAACCTAAAGTGAGCGATAAGTTACAGGCAAGTTTATCCTACCTGGTAAGTTAAATCCAATTTGCAATAATGAAAAGCTTTCTATAAGTCCGATAAAATCTTACTTTTAACTAACTTTAAGTTGTAATAATGGCCCTTAGTGTGTTTTTTTGTAACGAAAAGAGCATGATGTTCTGTTCTGCTAGTCTTTGCCAGAATAATTACAATTATCTTTTATGCAATTTGTTCTTTAAAAATTATTACATACAATTTGGCTTCCTTAATATTACGCCTGCCACAGAAATCGCTTGAACTGAACAAAACTTAAAAATTAATGCACGAAATATCTGCAATCACAATATTATTACATTGTTCGATGGCGACTGCCGCTATCTCATAACTGAAGAAACGTGTTCGAATCAGTTGGTTATCGAAAGCGACGATTAGAGACCAGTTTTGCATGCTCAGAGACGTCAAGACTTTGCTGGAAAATTGTGCTCAAGGGGATTGCGGGATGCTTCATATCATCTATCCACTTTGATATCCAAACGCAGTGTATGTGTTAAAGTTTTATTTGATTTTATTGGACTGAATAAAATATTTCAGTTTTTGTGATGCTGCATTTTTTCCTTAAGACTTGGATTATATCTTAAATATGTAAAAAAAATTAAATAATATAAACAAATTTTAAATTAGTTGTTGAAAAACATTTGTCTTTGTTGAAATAAAGTTGTTTCAAGCAGATTTTTTTGTACTTTCACATACAGAAAATGACAATTCCGAGCATTAAATTTAAAGTGGTTTAACTTCGAGCAAATTAATTACGAAATAATTATGGAATTGAAATCATTTCGATCGAATTTGGTTTCTGTGTCCTAGGCCTGTTTAATTTCTATTGTATTGTTGCAAGATAGTTTTTGGTAAAAAATGTTCACAATTTAACTTCATTTTCCACTGCATAAAGCATACAAAATGAAAGAAAATAGGTCAGTACGTGGATTCAGTAACTTTTATTACGATAATCGTATCGTTATAATAAATATAACGAAAATTTATCGACTTTGCTATTCAGTAACATATTTTAACGATATTCGCTGTCGCTTGGATAAAAAGAAATGCAGTCACAATGTCAAATTCATTGTGTTTTTCTATATTATTTTTTTGTGCTTTTCGCTTATTTTCACATTTTCTATACAGAGATACCACATAATATTGATTTAAATGGTGAGTAAGATAAAACTGGAGACTATCGTTAAAAAGAAATTACGGAATCACATTATCGTTACCCCAAGCGAATAAATATGTCGATATATATAACGATTTTCGGTTCGCAAAAAGTTACAGAATTCAGCTACAGGTGCAGGTACAGGTGTGGTCAGAGTAAACTTTTTAGGTTCTTGTAAAGCGAAAAATAATAAACTTTTTAAAAGGAACAAAATAACAATAATCGCAACTCAAAGCAGAATAAAAAGACAACGCACGATATTTTTTCATGAAAATCAAAAAATCTGAACAGCAACCAGTCTCAAAAATCTGAATGAAATCACAAAATAAATTAAATTATATTTTAAATATTGTACCCTCATTTTTATTTTTATTTTATTTTTCAAATAATGTAATTTTTATATACGAGTATAATGGTTATTGAATTTTATTTAATTTTTTTTTTCATCTTTTACTTTTATAACAATAATTTAAAATTAAAAAAAAAACTTAAACTAAAAGCTGTACATAAAGTTTAAAAGCGAATTTTTGTTAGAAAATTTTTAAGTGAAATAAATTTCGAAAAAAATTTGCATTCGAGAGTTAATGATTTTTATCATGATATAAATATATAAGGTACTTCCATTCTCTCTTTGTTTTGAAAAATAAGTATTTTTGAAGTTTGTTTTTTGAGAGAAATAAAGAAAAGTGTTCCCATACAGTAAAAAAATTAAGTCTTCCTCTAGAATTTTTTTTTACAAAAATGTGTAATTATCTTAACAAAAATTTGAGCATAAATAAAGTTATATATTTACATAACTACATATCTGTGAAGTTTAAAAAGTGATTATGTGATAACTTATCTAATATTTTAAAGTTTTCTGCTTAATACAAATCTTTTAACTATATTTTCATCTAAATTTGGCGTTGAGAAACCAAATTGATTGATGATTTGGATTATTTGACAATTAATTTTCATTAAATATAACAAATATTGATTGATATTGTATTCTGTTTAATCTACATAACATGTTTCTTGTTGATTGTAACATCCTTTTCTAGAAAAATTGGTTTAATAACCGGTCAGATCTTTTGTCAAGTCTATTTCACAGATCTTATAGGCTCTTAGCAACTGTTGGCGAACACCAGGAAATGAAGGGAATTTAAAAAATAATACACGCTTATTTTTTTACTTATGCCCTAATTTAGTAAGAAGATTTTTTGTTTGAAAATAATTTTTTTGTCTTTGAATTCTCTAAATTATTTTCTTAAAAAATGGCTGTTGTCTTTCATAAAAAAACATCAAATTTTAAATTAAATTATTATACAAAAATTTTAATTTAAATTATTATTTAATAATTTAAATTAAAATATTATGAAAAATAAATGAAAAAATATGTGTTGGATATAATGTTAAGAACAAAATCATAAAGCAAATACACGAACCTTCTAGCATATGGGCATTTCCCCCGAATGGTCTACCAGGCTGAAAAAATGGAATGTTGATTATCATCGTGATTTATTGTTTTTAATTATAAAAAAGTCTATGTTTATATAAAAGAATGGTTTAATAGCATATCCCAGCTGTTTTACTTGAGAAAATTTGGCTGGAAGCTGCAAAATTTTATATTTTCTTTTTAAGCTCCTTCCAAGGACATTTTTATACATAATTATTTTACATGCAAAAAATATGTCATGTTTGCACTTTTTCTTCAAAATATCTCTATTACAATCAAAAAAGAAGAGAAAAGTGTAAGGATAACAAAAAAAAAAAGTTCGAAAATGGGAAGGAGGCATGGTGATAATAATCAAAAAAAAAAAAAAAACATGTGGAAAAAACGTACGTGGGCGACCGGTAATTAAGCTAATTAAACAAAAACCAATAGAGATATTTTATTGTGTAAATACTGGCTAGAGACCTACATTAATACACTTTTAATATAAAGTAATCACTCTTCATTATTCTGTTCCATTTCGCAGATTTTTACATTTCACTACTGACAGCCAAAGTTGACTTCTATTTTGAGTACGTTCGTGACCTCATGTTTATAACTATTAATATGAAAACTTAAACTCGATGAAATCCATCTTTTGCACTAAGCATAGAGCTTCCAAAATGCTATCAAATCGCAAAAAAAAATGCTTACAAAAGTTTTGTTTTCTATATATTCTGTACATCAAAGCGTACGAACGTATGTTCGTGACCCCAGGAAATGCCAATATACAATAACTAATAATTGTTTTAACGAATTTGCAGCTTTTTTTTCGTACATAGACAAGACGATACAATCGTCCAACAGAATTAGGGCATTAATTGTTTAATTTACAAATTCTGTGTTTTATAAAAACAATTTTGAAATAATTTTTGAATAAAATTTTCAAAGAAACAGGAAACAGAGGGAAAATATCAAATTAATACGGTAGCACAATTTTAATGGAAACTTCACAATCCTTATACTCAGATGGCGAATGTCAAGAAAAAATGAGAGAATGCAAGTACCATGGTGTAATTATACAGGTGACTGCGTAAGGATTTTTTTATATAAAAAAACGGCAACCATAGCTGTGTAAAGAACCGAAGAATGTCAAAAGCACAAAAATAATTGTACTAAAACCAAAACAAAATCGAAGTTTTTGACATTCTTCAGCTACAAAGCACATAGAGCAAAAAATTATCAGCTGAAGTGGCGCTGCCACCTAGTTAGATACACCTTGGGAATTACCTTACATATTTATATCATGATTTTTATTATGGAAAAACATTTCAGTACATACATGCATACACGCATGTGTGGAAAATTTGTCAAAAAAATAAAAAAATTTAAAGTATAATACTTAAATAAATTATTAAATTATATTTATATAATAAAGTCGAAGGAATGTTACATTTGATTATTTCATTGAACTGAATGTAAAAAAATTTAATTAATACAGGTACAAAATGTTTGCTACTGTTCATAGTATTTGATTATGTATTTCATTTTATTGGTTTTTATTTCTGTTGTTAATAAATAAATACGGAAGGAAATGGTTTTTACTCAAGGAAATTGAGTTAAATGAAAGCTTAAAAAAGCTATATTTTAATAAATATCCAAATATTTGTACTAAATCTAATTAAAAGGATGGATTAGTGTTTCATTTAAATTACGATTAATTAAAAATAATTAAATAAAACAAAATCAACAACAATTATTATTACTATTAAAAGATGAGGTAGGTTTTGAAATTATAAATATTATTATGCACGTATGTGTGTGTGTGTGTGTGTGTGCATGTGTGGGTGTGTAATATGTATACGTACATACGTATCTATCGGCATATGGGAGTTTGCATAAATTCAAGTATTTTATTAAGACACTTATGTTATACATATATATATTGTTTAAATGAGACATTTTTAGATTTTAATTGAACTATAGTGAATTTTTAATCAGAAATAATTTTTAGTCAGGCTTAAGTTCAGTAATTTCAATTCTTTTATTGAATTTCCCCCAGCTTAAAAGTCTAATTTAATTTTTCTTCTCTTCTTTAGAAACTCACATTAATTAATAAAATATTTCATTCAATAAAAGAATTGAAATTACTGAACTTAAGCCTGACTAAAAATTATTTCTGATTAAATATATGAGCCCAATTCACAATCTTGTGCAAATGGTCTTGCATCGTTGCATGTGCAAAGTGGTATAGTATATTGATACTCACGACTAAGAATTGTTAAGTGGTGAATATCAATATGCTATACTATTTTGCACATGCAACGATGCAAGACCATTTGCACAAGATTGTGAATTGGGCTATTGTTTAAAGGTAAACTTTTAGAACTTGAAAATATTTAACTTAAAGTTAGTTAAAAGCAGCATTTTATCCGACCTATAAAAAGCTCATTATTACAAATTTAATTTAAATGAATTTGAGCTTCTGTACCTGTACCTGGATTCAGTAACTTTTATTACGATAATCGTATCGCTATAATAAATATAACTAAAATTTATCGAATTTTACCTTAGTCTAAAATGAACGATAAAGGCAACTTTATCCCACCTGTACCTGGATATAATGAAAAATTTACCGACATTGCTATTCAGTAACATATTTTAACGATATTCGCTGTCGGTTCGGAGAAGAAAAAAATTAAGTCACAAGATCAAATTTGTTGAGTTTTTATTTATTATTCTTTGTGCTTTTCGCTTATTTTCACATTTTCTATACAGAGCTTTCACATAATATTGAATTAAATGGCGAATAAGATAAAGTGGGAGACTTTCGTAAAAGCGTTATCGGTTTGCAAAAAGTTACTGAATCCAGTAGTGCGATTCAGTAACTTTTAACTATCCGACAATCGTAATTTCTGTTTATACATTTTGTCGCTTGCAATAACGATTGTGTGATTGTGCAACTTCTTAACGATAGGACGCAGCAGATATATCCTGTTGATTTTTGTCGATATAATTAGCAGCACATAAATTATTGTCGCTTAAATAACGACACAGCTGACATTAAACTACAGCGAATATCATTAAAAATGTCACTGAATATTCGATAAATTTTCGTTATCATAATTATAACAATGCAATTATCGTTAAAAAAGTTAGTGAATCGCACTACAATAGTCTCTTGCAATAACGATTGTGTGATTTTGTAACTTCTTTTTAATGATAGGACTCAGCTGATATTTCCTGTAGTGCTATTCACTAAATTTTTTAACGATAAAATTATTATAAGGAACATTTTTCGAATATGCTATTCAGTAATATTTTTAACGATATTCGCTATAGTCTAATGTCAGCTGTATCATTATTTAAGGGACAATAATTTACTGATTTAACTTTTTCTACTTCAAACCACAGCGAATATCAATCATTAAAATATGTTAATGAATAGCAAAGTCGATAAATTTTTCATTATATCCAGGTACAGGTGGAATAAACTTGCCTTTATCATTCATTTTAGATTAAAGTAAAATTGTGCTAATGAAAAACTTTTTATACGTCTGATAAAATGCCACTTTTAGCTAACTTTAAATTGGAAAAATTGTCGTAAGAGCATTTTCTTTAAACTGTTCTTTATAAGAAAATAATTATAACGATTTTAATTCAATTAGTTTACATACAAAATTATTGTAACAATTAACAGTCTTTTGTGTTGCGTTTTGTGTTAAGGGATTTAAAAACACATTGATTATTGTTATTTGTTATTGATTATGAAATATCAGGGTTTTAATTATAATAACAGATGATCTACATTTATACAACACAATTTTTAAATTCTAAGTTTTAGTAAATTATTTGTAGAAAGCTTTTGTTACAAAGCATTACAATTATAAAAGTTTCAAGTTGTATTTATTATAATACAAAGCACTCAATAAGAATTCAAACATTAGGTCTGTTCATGTACTTTCCCAACAGAAACTAGCAACGAGAGATTAAAGCAGAAATTTATAAAATTACTCTACCAAATATGAAAAAGTAAATGGACTCTTTACTTGTAAAAATTTGCAAGAAAATTATATTAATATTAGAACCATATATGGAAATCATGACACAATTGTAATTTTTCTGATGTATTTTGCGCGAAAATATTTTAAATTTCAAATTTTTTTTAGAAATTGACATTTAATATGAATTTATTTATACAGTTTCATGTATTATTACTATTTTTATGCATTTTTCATAATTTTTTAATTTTATTCATTAACAAGTACAAAAATGCAACTTTCCATCTCTGATCTGATCTGATTTGACAGAAACAAACAAAATTCTTTGATATTAAAATTGAATTTATGTGGTTTAATGAAATAAAAACAATAAATTAAGAAAACATGATTTTCTCATACGTATACATGTTTTTTTTTATAACAAAGAAATGCAAATTTTTCAGTTTTCCTTTTTCAGATATTTTTGATATAATTATTTTGAAAACAAATCACACAACAGGTGGTTGTATAATTCTTGCAAGTAAAAATTTTACTAGTAATAATTTGTAATAATTTTTTTCTCTCTTTTGACGCTCTCTCCTTGCAAACTTTTTGAGTTAATGAAAACTTTCCAGTAACAATTGTTACAAATTCGTAACAATTTTTTTGCAAATGAACAAACCTATTATATAAATTTTGATATTTATCAAAAAGTGTCTTTTACAAAGCCTGTAAGATCGTTTGTTCAGCTCCATTTTTTTTAGAAAAGATAAACGAGTTCTTAAAAACCAGGTCAGGCAGTTTTCTATTTGAAATAGAAAACAGTAAGAATTTTATGATTATATTTTTGAGTAAATTTTTCTACAAAAAAAAAAAAAAAAATTAAAACGTAAAAATACATTATGAACATTTCAGGAAATTCCCTTAAATTTGTTATACCAAACTTTTTTTATTTGCTGAAAGCAGCAGCATAGAGAAACAGAGGGTGAAGCAGACAACTGGCGTATCATGAATTTCTAAAGTATTTTTGGAAACTATATTGGTCTGATTTTCTCTCACACGTCAGATACTGTCAAATTAAAATATCAAAAATTTAGAATTTGAAAATTTTCATGAAATTTGTCTTCTTTTCTACCTAACTTAAGAAAGCTGCCAAACATTCTTTAAAGCAGCTACTTCCAAATACACATACACTGATATTTGCATTTGAGCTTTGAAAGCTCTTAAATTTGTTCTTGTTTCTTTGCAAAGTAAGAGCAAGCATTGTTGTCTTTTGTGTTGTTGTTGTTGTTGTTGTTGTGGCAGTTGACTCTTGTCTGTGTTAAAGCACAAAAGCTCTTTTGTAAAAGTTTGCACATTGTGCATATGGCTTGGATGTAGCTGCTCTAAAGCGTTATGAGAAAAAAATCGCTAAAGATTCAAGAGATGAAATTTCTCAACAAATTTATAATAAATTGGAAACTTATTCTCGAAATTGTATACCGTAAAATCTCATGCAAATGTTTCAAACTTTAACTTTTCATCATTCCAAAATATGATAAAAGCTTATTAAAAAAAATAAGTGTCCTGAAAAAAATAAAATACTGAAGTTGTAAAATGAATTGTATTTTAGAGACGTATGTATGTAGTATTGATGTTAAAAGCAAAATTTAATTGAAAGGATCAAAAAGGGTAACTAAAAAAAAGTGTTAGCAAAAATGCGATGCACTGGAAAAAGTGTAAATTTGCGACTTTAGTAAATATTATCGGCTATTAATGTTTAGCTTTTCTCGAAGTCCTAAGCGGAGAAAAGGCATCGGCTAAATCAACTCCTGTGTTAAGGTACCATGTATCCTGTTAATATAATCTCATGATTAAATCATTTTTTCTCTGTCGTCTTATTTTTGCTTTTGTGCTAACTCATTTATCTTGCCTCAGAAGCTTTAAGTTTTAAAATTGCTTTCTACAAATAACGAATTTTATACGAGTAATATAGTATGTATCTATTTACATATTCTCTTAAAACTCTTATGCTAAACTTATAAAACTAATTTGAACTTTTAAGTACTTAAAATTTAGTATTTTATCTTTTTTTACAATATCTACAGATCTATTCTAATTAAGTACGTTTTGAATTTGTTTCGAGATTACTTTGTAATATTCTCTTAAGGCTAGTTAGCCTCTTTGAAAGCTTTAAGTATCCATAGTTTTTAAACTCTGACTGGTTTAAGTTTGAAAAACTTTTGAGCCAGGGTAGTGTTGAAACGAGAATAAATTTTATGCTCTACCAGAGTACAACGAGTCTTTTGATCAGCTCACTTGTTGCGTTAACATATTAACCAGTTCGGTGCGATCCATGTTGTTAAGAGTTTGCATGTCCACACCCAAAGCTGCCGCCACAGCTTCAATATCCAGGCCAAAAGATGCCAATAGCTCGAGAAATCGCATTTCCTCGCCAGTCACGGGATTCGTGAGGGTGGGGCAGGAATTGTTGCATTGGGGCCAACTGCAACGTTCCAAGAGGCGTAGTGCGCATCTTGTCGGTACACGAGGTACGCCACTACGTCTGTTGATTTTATTACCATTATTTGTACGTTTCTCTACAACTGCTAATGGCTGTTCCTTTTGCAGTTCCCTCTCTGGCTGCTGAGCATCTATGGAGTTGTGCTCTTTCCTCTTGCGCTGACGCTTCTTTTGCTTATTTCGATTTCTGTTTTGTTTTTCCAGCTCATTACGCTTACGTTTGTTAGGGTTGCGCTGTGATTGTAATTGATCATTTAGGCCGTCGATCGAACTTTCATTTAAGTGTAAAGAGTTGGTAAAATTGCTTTCATGAAAGGCAACCATATTGTTCTTACGTCGATTACGTCTTTCCTCTCTGCGCTTTTGTTGCTCATGGCGTAAACGTTTGCGTTCTTCCCTTTCGGCTTTAGTTAGATGTTTTTTCTCCCCGTTTATGTTATTACTATTATTGTTATTTTTCTTTTTCCTCCCACGCTGCTTTTCCCGGTGTTGTTTCTCATGACGCCTCTTGTTATTATTTTTATTGCTAACGGTGGCTTCAGTGGAGCGTTTCAATTTGTCCTGACGATTTTTACGTGGTCTAGTGGAGTGTTCCCAACACCTTAGGGCAGTAGGCAAGGAAATGTCATCGATTTTTAAAGTACTCCAATCCCGTTTAGAGAGGACAGCATGTCCTATGCATGAAGGAGCAAATACAGCAGTAACATTATCTAAGGAAGAGCGCAAAGCTCCACCCATAGCATGTATATAATTCCACTGGTGAGGAGTAACAGGAGAAGCCACATTATCAGCTCTCATTTGGGCTTCATCGAATAGCCATTGGAAAACAAAGAGAGGAGCTGTTATAAAAAAAATTACAAAAATTAATTTCTATTTAAAGTAAAAATTCACATACGAAAATTCTACCTTTCAAAGTAGGATAGAGACGATAGCCAAAATAACAACGCCATGGCTCAGATTTATGTTGTTCGACACAAGCTTCGGGTAGCAAGCCTTTCCAAAGAGACCAACCTTGGCGTACTGCTTCACTAGAGGCCACGGCTGAGGGTGCATATGGTTCCCTATCCAAAAACCAACCCGAATCACTGACACCTCTTACGGTTACCTGCAATTTACGTTCTTGTTGCAAAAAGTGTGTAATACGATCTAGATTAAGCATGACACCTAAGCCGCCAGCTGAAGATCCTACTAGCAAAAGTTCTGCACCTGGCACCCGACCCAAACCCATGGGTATTAGATCAGCTATAACTTGCTTCAATATAGAGGCACCCATAAATCGAAAACTGAACTCATTGGATTCGAATGTATCCTTTGTTCCTGACCACGAATCACTACTGCAATAGGGTACTAAAACATGATTGCAACTATGCCAATAGGGATTTTCTTCAGGGGATGCAGATAAAATGCCACCAACTGAAATTTAAAGTTTTTTAAGTTAAGAGAATTTTATGTACGTATGTATGTGTTCTATATTTTCTTATTATTGAATAATTACCATCTCTGGTCTCGGGCCAATCTGTGGAGGTCATCAAATGTCTAAGTCTATTCCAACGTGCTCGGCATGTTTTCAAATCGTAGCAATGCCAGCCGCCTTCCAAAAAAACTATCCACTTCTTAGAATTGGGATTTTTACGCAAATAAAAGCCCGCCGCAGTACCGTCATTGCAAACTATAGTGCGATTTGATAGCCAAGCTTTTTTCAAAGCTCTGTTATGCTCTGGCTGAGGTGTAGCTCCCATAGCTGGTAGTGTAGTTTGTACCGAATTGACTTTAAGACTTTGCGTCTGTAGTTCCTTTAAAACCATAGCTGTCGAATTTAATGAATTAGAAGTTGAGGCGTTGGACACCAACGAGACGGGTTCTGTAATAGTGGTTGCGTTACTTTGGTGCGAGGGTGCTGCTGTGACTGCTAGTTTTTTGGTGTACATTAATGGTAATACGATTAATAGCAGCCACAGAATGCTGGCTACGCTAACTTGGCGTGTGGATAATAGTGGTTTTCGGTATTGAGTGGTGGAAACTGGTGTTATGTCGCTGCTAAAGCAGTTACAGGGCGACTCAATAGTTTCTGTTATAGCAGTGCTGCTATTTGGAATGCGGTAGGATGTGGAATCCATTTTATGCATGGTTTGTGTATCGAGTGACTTGTGAAGAGTTTGTGGCTGCAATAAAAGAGAATAGTAGGAAGAGTCATATAAAGTATGGCGCTATAATTTCAGATTTATAGCCTAGAATAACAGGATCACATTATTAATGTGCTGGCTGCGAGCTTAGGTAAGAAAAGAGTTTAAATTTGGTGTAATGTTTTGCTAACATACCTTTGATTTTGGTCTACATAATACATACATACATACATGTTTAAAAAATTAGCAATAAAATACTAGCTGGAAAATAAATTTTAATAATTAAATAAAAAAATATATTAAAGTACTAAAATAAAAAAAATTGATTTCACTGATATAAACAAAAGTTAAAAATTTTTAATTTGCTATAAAAAGTTTATTCTCTCATTCAGAGAAATTCTTCTATAAATAAATTGCTAGATATTAAAGGCCGCATTCAAAAAAATATTTTTGATTTATAAGAGGTTCATAAAATACTTTTTCATACAAAATTTATTTTATAAAACTTTTATAAAATAAAATTATTTTTTATGAATAAGGCACAAAATCTATAAACGCTTTTATGTTTAGTCATTTTTATATGAAACTTCTTTAGAATGCAGAAATTACATACAAATATGCATTTAATTTGAATCGATTAATATGCCAAATATATAATTATGTACAAATGTATACATCCAATGATTATTTAACTATTTATTTACTAACAAATTCCCAGCAATATTTAAATATCAAATAAATTTAATGAGAAAGTATTGCCTAAATGTACATATGTATAAGAGAAATGTAGATGAGCGCATTGTAGTAAAATAAATGAATGTATTCCTTGCAAGTGTCTACAATGAGAACTGTATTACACATACATATGTATGTAGTTGCTTTAAACAAAATAACTACCCTGTCGGAGAACTACAAAAATAGTTAACTTATAGTTAACTTTTCTTAGACTGACTAAAAGCTAGCTGCAAAGTTATCCAGAACAAACCCAAAATTAATTCTTAAGTTGAATACGTAATCGAATTTGGTGGGAGCCAACAAATTTATTCTCAGCTATTTTAAAACTCATTTCAGTTTTATATTAACATTTTGCTGTTGTTATTTTAGATGGCAGCTTAGCCGAGTTGTAGCGCGTTGAGTACACAACGTGTGATGTTACATGTTCGAGCCCCGGATTATTTTTTTTTTTGAATTTACTGACTACCAGGTGATTTAAAAAAGTCAACTTTAAGTTAGCTTAAAGTAGTGCAGAGTGAGACAATTGACTACCGCCTAGGACATCACAATGTTAAAATAGTCAGTTGATTACATTGCAAAGTAATCCAAGTGTCAGTCAGTACTAGTTGCGAAATAGTTAGCTTAAAGTTAGTTTAAAGCTACCCAAATTTCCGATAGGGTATTTGTATTTTGGTGTTATAAAAGCTATTTTTTTTTGTTATAACTTTGACAAATTTTGAGCTATGATGTTGTTTCAGTAAATGAGCGATATGTTATCACATGATACTGTTGCCAGTTTAGGAATTTTCCCCTTACATTTGAGTACAATTTTAGGGAGTAAAAAGTTTTTAGGGGGAAATTTAGGGGCCAGTCATCTTTTCACCTTTGGTGTACAGAACCCTAAAAAGGAAAATAAGTGTAGTAGGCTTCAGGGAAGGCATTGAGAATTTTAAAATTGTACCAACAACCTTCAAAAATAGTACTTTTTTGACCTTAATTGTACTAAAAGTTTTTTTAGTTCAAATTACATATTTTTATTTGTTTTTTTTTTGTAAATATACCTAATTTACATTAAGCATTTTTTAATGAAATTAGTTGCATGAAAATTTTTTTTATTTGTCAATAGAAGGCCTGGAGAAGCAACTTATATCAAAAGAGTTGTCAAAAATGCATCAGAAATTCATTCTGCGCCCTTTTTATATAAAACTCTCTTTTATAACCCTGATATTAGTAAATAGAAAAAGTTGCGTGCAACAAAATTCATGAAATTTCATGAAAAAATGCTTAATGTAAATCAGGTAATAATCAACTTTATTCTGACTACCGAATCGTTTTCACAAATTTACTGCTTAAGTTGAAATTTAGAATATAGGAGTTAATAGCATTTGCTCTAACTTCCGAATTTAGATATAAAAAATGATTTGTATAAGGACAAGTTCACATTTTTTTATTTTCACGCTGCGTTTTGCTTTCACAGGACTGTTTCAAGTGAGAATAATATGAGTTGCTTGGTTCAAAAGTGAAACTTGGGAGATTCCTTAAATGTACTTAATTAGTCATTGGTGTACTATTGTACTTTCCAAGTTTGAATAGTACCCAAAAAAATACAATTGTACCAACTTTGCCATTCCTGGTAGGCTTAGAAACTTATACAAACCCCACCAAATCATTTTCATTCGATATGAATCCATTTTATTTTTCTACACGTTTACACAATTAGAAATCCATCAGATTTTCAAAAATATTATTATTTGTGCACTCTCAAATGCTTCTTGAAAGTCTCTGCATAATATAATAGATTTTTGACTGTTCAAAATGTGTGGTTGAAGTCTACTGACGATTTGTTGAAGCAGCAATGAAATGCATATAGACAATGCTTAACCACCAGCAAATAAATTTCACTTAAAAAAAGTTTTATATAAAAAAAAATTTATTAATAAATATATATTAAGAACAACTACATAAAATTGATTTTGGCGACTTTTGACGATTTTTAAAATCATTTTGGCGAAATGGGTCGAAAAAATTATGACAACCCTGGCTACATTCACAAGAGGTTTGTAATGATAACTAATTTATTCGTTTTGTTTTTATTATTATTCTTATGCCTTGTCTTGTGTTTTTATTGTATTCATCGTACCTATCTATGGTAAATTTTTCACAAAGTCATGTGGTTAAAAGTTTGTTTTGTTTTTGTTGAGGTGGTACTCATAGTAGATCTCGTTATTTTTGTTGTTGTTGTTATTGTTGTTGTTATTGTATTTTCTGTTACTCTACCACCACTTTAGCGGAAAAACTTGCTTTGATCAAAATGCGAGCAAGAAGCTTTGCGATAAGATCAAATACATTTTACCGACTACAGTGTTGATGATGATGATGATGATGATGGTGATGGTGACGATGATGACTGCGACGTCGTCGTCGTCTACCAAGCAGACAATATTGAATATGTAGAAAAAGAAGACAAGTACATACTTTTACAAATGGAATAAAATTATGATGGATTTTGGTATTTAGATTATAATAATTGTTGTTGTTTTTCTTTATTTTGATAATGATGACGATGAAATGAAAAACGAGTTTCAACCACGTAAATTTAAAAATAAGCCGCCTCAGGTCATTTAGCCTTAATTAATTTCGGAGTTTTTTTACTTTGTAGCAAATATATTGCTTATCTAAAAAGTCAATAACTAAAATTAAACAAAAATGTATATGTACATGTGTATAAATAAGTACACACGAGGGTTAACGCAAAAGTTAACAGTCGAGTGAAACAAACAGAGATCTATCCTATTAAAAGAAAAAATTATTGATGGGAATGAATACCTGTAGTGCGATTCACTAGTTTTTTTTTTAACGATAATCACATCGTTAAATACATTATAAGAAAAATTTATCGAATTTATTATTCAGTAACATTTTTAACGATATTCGCTGTAGGTTAATGTCAGCTGTGTCGTTATTTAAGCGATAATAATTTATGTGCTTTTAATTTTATCGACATATATAAACAGAAAATACCAACTACGTACTATCGTTAAAAAGAAGCTACAGAATCACACAATCGTTGTTGCAAGCGACAAAATGTAGAGACAAAAATTACGATTGCCGGATCGTTAAAAGTTGCTGAATCGCACCACTGGTATGAAATTTTAATTTGATGTTTATGGTAATCGCATCTGAGTCTGTTAATGTTGCATTTCACTACACTAGGTATGTATCGCTTTTATTTTCAACTACTGTCATAGTGAAAACCCCAATCTGGCGGGCGTTCCCCCCAAAAATTTGCTATTGCTCCGCTAGAATTATTAAATTAAAAATTGCAAGTAACTATTTATTTTAAAATTACTCATGAAAATCAACAGTCATAGTTGCCCCTAGTGAAAAATTCTAGCTACGCCAACGACTGTCGGTGTTTATACGATAGATCGGCTACTTCAAAGACTGCCCTCGCATCAATACTTACTTAACTTTCATTTATTCTCTTATGAATGAACAAAAATCGACAAAATGTAAACGAAATATGTACATGAACCTTTGTCATATACTAAATAAGCGGCACGGTATTTGATTTTTTTCTGCTATAGATTCATTAACATGTTAGATATCTCTAAACATTGTAAAGCCACACAATACTTGACAATATTTTATGATCATCCATTAATACATAACAAATTACATACACACATATCTTGCTTGACTCTATTTGCCTCCCTTAAATGGTCATGGCCCCCTTCATTGTTATGACATTTTAATTACCCTTTTGAGAAAGAGTAAACAAGTTTCCTTGTCATTTACAACATTCCACTACATGACAATGTGACAGACATCCTATGATAGAGAGAAAATTGCTGTAATCGAGAAACGTAAAAAAATTTATATAGAGGAGACAGGTTGAGAGTAAATCCAGTTTTTCATTTAATGTTGCCGCCTTTTAGCCGCAATAGCAAATTAAATAGTAATAAAAAAAAAAAACAAATAAATAACAAATATTACCAGCACTACTTTGAACTATAAGACCAGACAGACAGACCGTTTGTTAATGGCTTAGCAATGTAATTAAATGGCGCTTAGTTTTAAAGAAAGACAAAAAAAAAACGAATTAGTAAATAATATAAGACGCCGCACCTCAAATAAATCATTTTAATTTAAATTTTTATTAACTAGGTATATACAATAAAAACGATATCTAATGTTAATTTAGCGTTATTTACTTTTAGTCTGTTGTCTTCAATTGATCTGTCTGATTAGCGTAATCGGGTTTGGTAATTCATGTATGTACTTGGCAACTTGGCGTAAACGTGTTTAGTTTACAAACGTTATTATTTTTTATTTTTGGCGCCATCTACAGATGCTTATATTTGTAGACGTCATCAATAAGTTCGTAATGCAGTCGTGTCTGCTTTCAAAGAATGTAAGAGCCTTAAAGGAATGTAAACACATTTGAATATTAATTTTCTTAATTTAAAAAGCACAAAAGCACATAATGAATTTTACTGTATAAAACAAGTAAGAGTGCTAAGTCTTATATATACATATATATATATTTGTTTTGTAAAATAAATATGGTTAATGTATTTTTTGCCCTATTGTAATTTATAGTGCCTATTGGTATTTATCGAATAGAATTTGATTCATGTTTTGGTAGCACAATTTATGAAAATGGCTCATAGTGCGCCGTTTTACATACATATCTGTACCGATTTTTGATGCTCAAGTCTTGATTTTATGTGTGTGTGTGTGTGCGTGTGTGTGTGTGTGAGAGAGAGAGGAATATATAACTTTTGTCTACCTCTCTCTTTCTTTTTCATTATAAAATCAAAATTGGAGCAACAAATACTAATGCATGTAAAATCTGTCAAATTTTATTTATTGATTTTTACAAAAATCAATACAAGGCGAATTGATACAAGGTGGTTTTGATTTGCAACTCTGCATATTCGCCTTGTATATTTGTTAGTGGAAAATTTCCTGCGGTCAGAATATTTCTTAACGTTTTGGTTTACTTGACATCAGGGAAGTTATGTCAGCTGGCGAATTAAGATCACCTTATGTGAATTCGCCTTGAATTAACACAAACTATTGCAGGGCTGGAAAAGTTGATACTACCGAAATTTTATTGATAACATATAGCTCATTTATTCGAACAATGTGGTAACCAAAAAAGCCAGTTTCCCAGAAAAGGAGTTCAAAGTTTTCAATTTACTCACAACTTAATAGAAAAAAAGAAAATTATACTTTTCTCTCAAGTAATCTGAATAAACACGATATTTATATGAAATTTTTACACAATATGAAAAACGATAATAGGATTAATTCTGCATTACCAACTCAAAAATTTCATTTTTAGAGCTATGCTCTTTATGTCACGACACAGGCTCTGGGACGTGATTTTCATAACAAAAATTATCAACACTATTGCAGTTATAAATTTATATTTGTTTTGATTTTTTTCTACTAAAAAGCAGAGTACGAAAATCAAGTCTAAACACAATGTTTGCGGTGCGGTGCGATTTCTCGTTGCGGGAGAGAAAAATAAACATAATACAACGGAAGACGGCGACGGCAATATTTGTCATTGTTTGTTTAAATTTTTATTAATTTTTTTGTTCATACATTTTTATAAAAAATTTACTCTTTGTATTAAATATTTTGTAATGGCATTAGCTAAATACAAAAAATAATTAACATTTTATACAATCGCAGATATGTTTGATATATTTTTTAAGCTTTTACATTTTTTGACACAAATTTTTGAACTTCAAAATCATGTTTTCTGTTTACAATAATGTTGTGAACACCGCCAAATATTTAAAAACTATGGCAACATCAGAAGGAGAAAGAGAGTCAAAAATTGAGAGAATAAGAAAGTCTGATGAATGAAAATAAAATAGATTTTAATTTTATGCCGTTCCGCACTGCGTTTTTTTGCTTCAAAATCGTATGAAAAACCGCACGGCAATAAATTATCGCTACATTGTGTTCAGACTCATAAACGAAACAAAATGTTTGATTTTGTTTTGTTTTGTTCTTTAAAGTAAGTGAAATAAATACAAAACAAAAGCAATGAGAACGATTGCTCAATTTATTTTTGTATTGTTTCTACACATGAGCACAAATAAAACATTAATTTAATCGTACGCAGCTATAAATGAAAATAATGGGAAATAAATGGAAACATGCAATATAATTTTATTTGTTATATGTAGCTCTAACCGGGTTTCCTAAGACAACTCTTTTCTCTTTTAGTTATGACATTGTTTTATTATGTAAAAAACCGTGTTACCATATATTACTCTTAAAATAATTTTAGTATTATACCTAAATACCAAATAAGCTAACTTATTTCATTTATTCCGGAATTCAATAAAATTTAATATTCAAAAACTCTTTAATGTCTCATTTAAAATATTTAAATGCTAATATTGCACGTTCACTTATATCGTGATACTAGATAAACTTTTTATTCAAACAGACTTGTTAGATTTTGTTCAGCGGAAAGCAACAGTTTCAGGGAAATGAAATGGAAAATGTACTAAAATTAATGTTCTTTAGCTAAAAGTTAATAAGAACTCAGTTTTGTGTTATCAACGTTTGACCATCGAATTGAAAAATATGATCGATATGAATCGCTTAATTTAGTTTTGTATTCGACTCTTTCTGTACCTTATTTTAGACACGAACTTTTAATCAAACCCATGTAATTTAAATGGGTTTAATTAAAGGTTTGTGTCTAAAATGAGTTACTGAAAGAGTTCGATACAATTCTAATTTAATTGTGATAATAGAATAATAAGCAACAATGCTCATGGTTTACACAGCAGCAATGAAATCTTAAGATAGCATGGTTAAATATGGTAAAGATCTTCCTAAAATATAAAAAAAATTTATTTGATAAAGAAACAGTAAAAATAGTTCCATTTAGTTACTTTTATATACCAAGAAAAGTTTCAATGTTCCAGCCCTACAACCATCTTTTCTTATTGATTACTTTCAAGGCCAACCTTTTTTTTCTAACATATAAAATAGATCTAACTAAAAAGAAAAAAAAATACTTTTAGTTAATTACTTTTATAGTTCAATACCCAATCTATTTCTCTAACTATTTCCTTAACTCAAGTTGATCTAAGAAATTTTTGGGTAAAGGTTCCCTGATGATCTGCATTAGCAACAGTGAAATGCGCATACACAGAAAAAAGTATTCACCAATTAATGTTTTCAATTAAGAATTTAATCGATTCAATTCAGTTTTTAATTGTATGAGTTATTTTTAGAGGAAAAACTTAATTGATATTATCAAATTGTTTATAGGTGAAATTTTAATTAATTTTTTTAATTGATATTACAAATAAAATAATTGAAATTTATTTGCTGGTAGTTTAGCATGTCTATATACGTATTTCATTGGCGCTTGAACCAAATCATCAGTAGACTTTAACCACAAATTTTAAACAGTCACAAACCTCTTATTTTATGCATAGACTTTCAAAAACTATATGAGAATTCATAAAATAATAATACTTTTGAAAATCACAAAAGAAAACAAATAAGCTTAGTAGGCTTTGAAACTGATACAAAACCCAGCAAATAATTTATATCCAGGTGAACTCATTTTATTTTTCTACATCCTTATACAATTAGAAATCCATTGGATAACAATAAAAGTATTTACAAGGCTAAATGAAAAATAAAACATTAATTGAACTTTAAAGAAAATTTATTATTTGACATATTGTCAGAAGTTACATAAAATAATTGAAATTTATTTGCTGGTAGTTGAGCATGTCTATATATGTATTTCATTGGCGCTTGAACCAAATCATCAGTAGACTTTAACCAATGAAATACGTATCCTGTAACCATAAGCCTGTTCTCTAGATAGATCTTTGACAACATCATTACTCACTTAGAACCTAAGGCTGTGGTAAGCACAATCTGCGATATGAGGGATTGATTTCAATTTCAGTTGTATTATCAAACGGTCCTCTCCACTTATTGTTACATAAAGTTTTTCCATTAAACTCTGTCATCAAGTGCAGCAGAGGAGGCTCATTGCAATGAAGGGAACAAACCAGCTAGATGAGTTTACGACTCAGTTATGCCTCAACCCAATGAATGACTCCTCTTTGCCAACCAGCGCTTACATTGGTTGAGATGGTTGGGTGGTTGTGTAGACAAGCCAAAGTAGATTTGCAGTTTGTGTTTGATAAGAAAAATAAATAAAAAAAGTAGTGTTGCAAGTGTTGCAAAAGAACAATTCTTTAAAAAAATTGGGTTTATTAAAACTATAAAAAGAAAAGAAAGTTGGTTTAATGATTTTTTCGCTTACTTTTAGCTAACTCTCTTTTCCACAATATATTTCATTAGACACAGCATGATAGATTTTATTTTAATCAGTCAACCACAGAACTTCCGCAACAACTGATAAAACGTTCGAAGCATTTAACTAGTACTCGGCAGTTATTATAGAGATGGGCGCGTGTCGAATTTATCCAACACGACACGACACGACACGAATACCAAGACGCTCAACACGTGCGAAACACGCACGCGAAAAATTTCATCAACACATTACTGCACAACACGTACAAAATATTATTGGTATGGTATTGAAAATCAGAAAATTTAATTGATTTTTTTCAAGTCGTTTTTCAAAATATGGCACCGAGTTGGCACTGCTGCACTACTGTCTGCCACCACAGCTGATACTATCGGTTTACGTACAGAACTTTAAGCTTCAAATGACCATAAAATATGAAGAAATATGCTGGTGTTGTGTGTTTGACGATACAAAATATTAAATTTTCTCTCTACTGAAAATTCATTCATACATGTTTACATCTAAAATTGTTTCATGTTTTTCGTATCAATTTTACTCAATACGGAACGAACCGAACACGCACTAAATCAGATTTTTTCTCACGAACACTCCGTGTTGAATCGTGCGTGTTCGTGTCACGAAAAAAAAAATACCACACGCGCACGTCTCTGTCATTAAACATGAAAATCTGTTGCTGGGGCCCGCCGTCTATAAAAGATTCAATATATTGACGTTACTGATTTTTATATTGTGAATTTGGCACACTTTTACTACCAAATAAGGCTTGAGGTGATCTCTCTGGTTTTAAGCAAAACAAATACCGGCATTTTCAATAATAAAACAAAAAGTACAAAAGTGAGTGAGCTATTGAATAAATTGTCGATAATAGACATTAGACTCATTAAAAATCTCATCATTAACATCATTATCATCATTGATTGATACAAAATTACAGATTTTTAAGGCATGAATGTTAAGAACAGGCGGTGAACTTCACACGTAAAAATATATGGAAAAACTACACACTAAAAAAAATTACAATTTTGAATATACATAAAAACAATAAAAAGTATTCAGATGTACATACTTGTACATACATACTTACATACATATGTGCCCTTGATTATGAAAGTGGTCTAAGTCATATATTTCTCTGTTTGAGATGTTTAGTAGATTACATTTGCACAAATTAAAAAGTATTTTTATATTACACAGCATTTTAATTTAGAGTTGTACTAGTCTCGATTTATATAAATTTATTTAATATATTTTAAATATTTATTGAAGTTTTTCAATAATTTATTTGATATTTCGAAGCAGAAATGCACATGACTTAGACCACTTTCGTAATTAAGGGCATATATGTATGTATGTGCGTAAGCACTTTGCAAAAATCACGAAATACGAGTAATATCGCCTAAATGAAATTGTAAAACAAATATTTGAAAAATTTTAAGGTATATTTTTCTTTTTGTTTTTAAATGACCATTTGCAGGCGGCCCTTCAAATACATACTCTTGGATATCTTTTTGTTTTTATTGTTGTAGGTAGTTTCTTTTGATCGCTTTCGGAATCAAAAGAAAGGCGGTTTTATTTAATTGATTTTAATTTGTATTCTTATCAATATTTTTTAATCACTGACGTTGTGAATACGTTTATTAAATTGTATGAGTGTAAATGGGTTAGATTTTGATTTGAATTTTATTTAAATAAATTGAATTTGTTGGCTTGTGTGTGTGTATATTTTTTTCTATGTTTCTTTCTAAATACCCTCTAGTCAGCCTAGAACCATATGTCTCTATGTCAATACTCTTTCTCTAGTGACAATTGCACTAGTTAAAATGTCGAAAACTTTAGAGACGACAGTTCTAGTGTATTTCTGGTGATATTGCCAATGAACGCGTCAATAGTAGGGTGATCGACTCGGTTTTTCAACCGGTTTTAAGATCCGGTTTTTTCAAAAATCGGTTGTCGGTTTTTTCAAAATGTTGATTTTTCGAATGTCGAATAGTCCGGTTTTTTTTACAATTTAAAAACCGGCTGAGTCGAATACTTTTCGATTTGTACATTTTGCATGTTTTGTTGATTTTCGTAAGTATTTTTTTAGTGTAAATACTCTAAGCTTTTTTAGAGCATGGCAACATTTACTGAAACATGAAATTTAAGAGAATTAATTTTATGAGGTGATAGCAGAGGTGAATTAAATTGGCCTTATGGTGTGCAATGGATGTCAAAATACAGTTGCAAAAAGTTTTTTTTTTACTTTTATTGCCATTTTGCTTCATATTTTATATAGAGGTAGATATCCACCTTGTCCATACATTCATATGTATGTATATACAATTAAGGAATAAATTCTACATACAACCATAATTTTTGGGGTTTGAGGAAACTTGGGAAGAAATTCAAAAAATTAAATATGCCAATATTTAGGTTGCTAATATATATATTTATACAAAAAATAAAAAATTAAAAAATAATTATAATTACAACAACATAATAGACCATATTTGGATGCCATTTGTTGACGGCTTGGTACCGGAAATCACAAAATTTTCAAACAAGTTGACGACATCAAACATTTTGCACGCATTTTTTCATGTATTTTATGCCTGTATGCAGACTTTTCTCCTATGTATTTTTAATATTTTTGCTACTATAGGTGCTATAATTATTTTTTTATTTTTTGCATACACATATTTATTATTGGCATATTTAATTTTTTGAATTTCTTCCCAAGTTTCCACAAACCCAAAAAATGATGGTTGTATGTAGAGTTTATTCCTCAACTTTATATTATCTAGGCGCACGGCAGTGCGCCAGGCCAAGTTCTGGCCAATGCACGCAGTGTGTATATTTACACGAAGCCATTCGAGCTGTTTTTACCCCCCTCATAACTTTGTTCACCGTGACCGTAAAATTATGAAATTTAAATCATAACTAGAATAATATAACCTCATATGCGAAGTTTGAAAGTTTTAAAATGAAAGCTTGCGGAGATATAGAGGTACAAAAAGTGCATATTTTAAGACATACTCACTGACCACTGACCACTGACACACTCATCAAATTGATGAAGCATTTTCGCTATAGCTAGAGAGCTAAAATTTGGTCACGAGAAGATTTAGGTGGGCAATAAACCAGAAAAATCTGAAAACCCGAAAATTTTAACCAGGAGGGCGGGGCTACGCCCATAAAAATTAAAATGTGTGCTATTGAGCTGAAATTCGATACAGAGCTAGGTCTAGGTGAAAAATAAAATAAAGAAATCTGAAAACCCGGAAATCTAAGCCAGGAGGGCGGGGCTACGCCCATAAAGGTCAGATTTAAAAATGCTAATCTGAGGCGCTTAATAGAAGCTATTTTATTGAAATTTGGCATATATACTGCGGTAATGCAAGGCTATAAAATGTTCATTAAAAAAGTGGGCGTTGGCACGCCCATACAATTTAAACCTCATTTTAATGCCCTGCGGCTCAGCATATTTAGGTATACTATTTATCTAGCTATTATTATCCGTTTGTAACGAAACTAGACACGAATAATAAGCACTGACCGAAAAAAATTTTAACTTTGGAAAAGTGGGCGGGAATACGCCCATAAAACTTAAAAATTAAAAGTTGCGCTAAGGAGCTGAAATTTGATATACAAGTAGGTCGAAGTGAGAAACAAACTAAAAAAATCTAAAAACGCGAAAATTTTAGTTAGAGGGGCGGGGCTGCGCCCATAAAACTTAAAAATTAAAGGTTGCGCTAAGGAGCTGAAATTTGATATACAAGTAGGTCTAAGTGAGAAACAAACTAGAAAAATTTAAAAACCCAAAAAATGTTACCAGAATGGGCGGGGCCACGCTAATATTGTTTTGAACTAAATACTTAATATACAGCTTTTAATTCAAGCCAATTTAGTGAAATCTTGCATCAGCTTAAAACTTGGGCGTGATCACTCCCATAAAGTGTGAGCCTTAGAGTTGGGCAAAATCGTTCCTTTTTGGGAATCGTTCGGAACGATCCGAAATATTAAAGGAACTAGGTCGTTCATTTCGTTCATCGTTCCTTTTTTACTTTGAACAGTAAATGAACGATGAACGAGAGAACATACATATGTATATTTTCGTGTTGAGCAAATCATTGTTTTAATTATAATTAAAAACCCAATTATATATTAGCGCGTATAAATTTATTAAACAACATAATTCATTCTGTAATTACACACAAATATCAAACTTGTATCAGAAATAAGTAACGATTGTTGGGTAAAATGCTATCTTGATGAACCATTAACTTGGTCGCAAATACCGGCCACTGCTGTCAAATTTTATGTGAATACTTATAAAATCTTTAAACAATGCCTCAAACTTCATAAAAAAGAACCCTTCAACTATTCTGTGCAATAATACCACCACCTTGTTAAAAAAAATTAGTCGGAACGATGAACGATAAGAAATTAAACTGTGTTAAAGTCCGAACCGTTCCTTTTAGTGAATCGTTCAATGGAACTAGGTCGTTCCGGAATGACACAACTCTATTTAGCCTTATGTTTAATCTACATCGGTCTAGCATATTTTAGAAGAAAATCAGCATGAATTATAAGCGCTGCTCACAACAAAATTTTGAGTTATGAATAGTGAGGAGAGGTAATGCTGATAAAATCTAAAGATATAATTCGCGCTAGAGAGCTGACATTTTATACACTAGTAAGTGTAGCTGCGTAAGCCAGTGGGAAAATCTTAAAATCAAAAAGCTTTACCCGGTATGCGGGGCCACGACGTTAAAGCTCCAATTCGCACTAGCGATCTAAAATTTGATATACAAATAAATCTAGATAAGAGATCACTAAGAAAAATCTGAAAACCCAGAAGTTGATATCAGAGAGCGGAAACAAGTACTTCAAATTCAAAATTAACATATTTACATTTTATTAAAAGTTTTCATACACATTGCACTTATCCAAAAAAAATTCCCTATTTTGAAAAGTAACCCTGACTTCACCCATAAATCTTAGCTTTTTCGTTCAGGTACTTCGGCTTAGCAGTTTTTGATTCAATACTCAGGTATTTGTTATTAACTTTTTAATACCAAACTTTGCATGAACCATAAGCACTAGCAGCGGGGCCAGGCTCATGAAAATTTCACATAATATTATACTATAGAGAGCTGACATTTTGTACACAAATAGTAATTGATTTACTCAATCGGAAAATCTGAAAATTAAAACCACCAGCTACCCTATTGAAACTTTGCATACACATTGGGCATATCCTTTTGATTTATGTACTTCGGCTAAGCAGATTTTATTTAACATGTAAATATATTGAGAAAATAATCGGGGTCATGCCCAGTAAAATTTACGCTGCATTTTACATGTTTCTTCCAGTCGCCTCTTACCAAACTGCATACACACTGGCGACCTGTTGTAGTGACACAACAATTCAACACCCATCACACTCTTACCCATTATTTTATGTAACTCTGCCATTTTCAACTGGCACAGTGATCATGAATAGAAAAAAAAAATACACTAAAAATTTTAAATTTAAAAATTGTTATTATAGAAATCTTTTCAAAAAGTAATCAGATCCTCACAAAAACATAAATGTGAAAAACGGCCAAGTTCCTATCCAAAATTTCGGCCATTAAAAGTTGTGAGATATAAATTTTGACCAAGTTCTTCTTTGCCACAATACCTAACACAGAAATATATTATGTATGATATAAATTTGTAATCGTAAGGGTGTCATATAATTTCTAGATAATCTGATAACTTGGCAATATTTTTACCTTTCCAAAAAAGGAGAAAATAATGTATAAATGTTCATTTCTTAATATTGATAAAAATGTTGTCAAGTTGGCAGATTATCTGGAAATTATATGATACCCTTACGATTACAAATTTATATCATACATAATATATTTCTGTGTTAGGTATTGTGGCAAAGAAGAACTTGGTCAAAATTTATATCACAACTTTTAATGGCCGAAATTTTGTTTTTGTGAGGATATATAAATATTTATGTACCATACAAAAGTATATGAAGTTAATTTTTAGGTTTTACCTTTAATTTCTGTATTGTTTTATAGTATTTACATGAACTGTTAACCCTTTTTTTTTAAAGCAATTTAAAATCAAAACTTTTTTATAATAATTTTCTTTCTTAAAAAAACCGGTTGACCGGTTTTTCTTGAATTGTAAAAACCGAAACCGGGTTTTTCATAATTTCAAATATTCGAACTATTCGAAATCCGGTTTCTGGAAAAAGTCGAATAATCGATCACCCTAGTCAATAGTTTGTTTTTCTTTTTTATTATGCTGTGCAATAATATTAAAAAAATATATGTAGACGAGGATTACTAAAATCTACTAGTGAATCTTTGGTTCAAATATCTCCATATGGTCGTAAAAGAACTACCTGCTCATTATTACTAAAGTCTCCTGGTATATTTTGAATGACAACACTATGTTATGTGTCAATAGGCATTTACATTGGCTTGGGTACACCTAGTCAGTAGCACTATTGACAATGTTACTAGAAAGTCACTTTAATTTTACTATTGACAACGAGGCAGGATTTATCGATATTGTAGACTAGAGCCCCTAAGATTTACTAGTGAATCTTTGGTGCCAATGCCTCCATGTGGTCCCAAAATAACTGCTTAGTCAGTAATGCTACAGTCTAGTGGTGGATTTTCAATGACATGCTAATGTTAAATGCCAATAGATGATTACATTGGCTTGGGTACACCTGGTCAGTAGTACTGCTGACAATGTCACTAGTAGATTACTACAATTTCACTATTCGCACTTTCTGCAGGGTAACTAATGATTTTACCAGTGGTAGATTTTGGTTTTATAGGCTTAATTTGCTATTTAGTTTTCTTATTTTTGTTTTTGTTTTACTTTATATAAAGTTTGTATTATTATTAAAAATTTGTAGGCCGTTTGGGATTTGGCTTCTATTCGGTTGATTTTTTTTGAGGCGGTAAAAATCAAAGTTATACGGCAGTAGAGAAGAAACAAATTATACCGCCTTTAAAAGTTTTAATAACGTTAAAGCTTTTAATTTTCTATATGTTGTTGTTGTGTGTGTGTGTGTGTGTGTGTGCGTGTATTTTTGAGTTAATTAAGAAATTTGTAATATTATATTTTTTAACTTGTTTAATTTCCCCGTAGCATTGATTGTGTGATTATTTAAATGAGTTTAGTATCAAACAAATAAATTGGAAACTTATAATGAAAAGATTTTATTACCTAAAATGCTACTCGTGTTAGCAATCATTAGCAACAAAGAAATTTATAGGTAGATATTAAGGTATATGTATATGATTGTATCGCGTGCAGTGCTGAAGATGTACAGAAGTAAATTTCATTGCTTCTGATGCATCCACCTCTCTGGTAAACTTATACTTTTCACATTTCTTTAATTAATTTTGTCATTATGAATACATAGAGTCTCGTCAAAGCCGCTTTTTGAAAATTGCTCGAATTTATTTTCAAAGATTCACTCGTAGATTTTAATGACCCTCGTTTACATATATTTTTTTAATATTATTGCACAACATAATAAAAAAGAAAAACAAACTATTGACGCGTTCATTGACATTATCACCAGAAATACACTGGAACTGTTGTCTCTAACGTATCTTTACTCGCACATAAAAGGAACGTTGTCAACATTTTAACTAGTGCAGTTGTCGCTGGAGAAAGAGTATTGACATAGAGACATGTGGTTCTAGGCTGGCTAGAGCGCTTTTATTTTTCTGCGCACACACAAACGCAAACATACATTGACATTAGTTGTGTGCGCTGGCTTTAAAAAACCACCCTTAAACACATACTAGCTTACCATCTATATCTATATTCAAACGTACAATATGCAAAATAACAAGCATATACGCATCAACACTATTTCTTTTGATTGTTTGTTACGAACAAGTTTAATACAGGGTGGGCCAAAAGAAACCAAGGGGTGTAAAAGTTTAATATCTTTTTTGTTTATTAATTTTTTTTTATTTTTTCTTTCAGATTATATAGACAACACTTGGAGAATTTATAATGGAGAGGTTCACAACTGAACAGAGAACCAGAACAATAGAATTTTATTATTTAAACCAGAAATCAACTTTATTGAAAATTTGATTATGAGTGATGAAGCTCATTTTCATTTGAATGGCTTTGTTAATAAGCAGAACTGTAGGTTCTGGGGTTCTCAAAATCCAAGAGCCATTCATCAACGCCAATTGCACCCCATCAGGTGTACAGTATGATGTGGGATCACATCTGAAAATGTCATTGGGCCCTACTTCTTCGAGAATGAAGATGGAAGTGCTGTAACCGTAAATGGAGAGCGGTATCGGTTTATGATAGAAAATTTTTTACGTCCTGCTCTTGAAAACAGACCTGGTATGTGGTTTCAGCAGGACGGAGCCACTGCCCATACTGCCCGAGACACAATGGCACTTTTAAGTCAAATTTTTGGAGAGCGAATAATTTCTCGAAATTCGGAAATTATTTGGCCAGCGCAATCGCCAGATTTGACAGCACCCGACTATTTTCTTTGAGGTTTTTTGAAGGAGCGAGTGTATGTGAACAAGCCAGAGACAATCCTTGAACTCAAGGCAAACATTGTTGCAGAAATTCGAACGCTACAGCCACAAGTTTTGAAAGATGTTATGGAAAATGCTCTAAAAAGAGCTTATCAGTGCGAAGCTGAAAACGGTGGTCATTTAAGAGACATCATTTTTCATACTTAGTGTAAAAAAATTTCCATTTTGTATATTATATAATCTGAAAGAAAAAATAAAAACAAGTTAATAAACAAAAAAGTTATTAAACTTTTACACCCCTTGGTTTCTTTTGGCCCACCCTGTACATGCCACGAGAATACATGTAAGAAACAAGACGTATTTACATTTCAAGACTGTTTACGCAGGCCTCTAATACATAAAAACATACATACATACATATTTTACATACATGCATACATGAGTATATATACTAATTTCTTTCTTTCTTTCTTATATGTGACAGCGCATAGAGAAAGAGACCTAAGGGTAAAAATCAATTTTCACTTTTTTTTTTTTTGATGTGGACAAGATCTGAGCATCGAATGAGACCGATCCAATGCCCCAAAAGCGTTCCCTCCCAGAGATATGCGCGTTTTATGAAAGTGATGGTACACCAAAGAAACACGTATTTAAATCTTTAAAATGGCTCTCCTGAACAAAACCGGGTTTTACCCTTAGGTCCCTTTCTATTTTGCGTGTCACATATATAAAATATTTTTAAATGACCAAGAAGAAAATTAGTTTGATTCAGTTACTTTTATATACCATAAAAAGTTTAAGTTTTCCAGCTCTGTAGCTGTGTTTTCTATTTTTCTAATTTTGAATACAGAATTTCTAAAGGAAAAAAGAATAATTTGACTTGGTTACTTTTATATACAAAAAAATGTATTTAATTTTCCAACCCTGGAATCATCCCGTTATATTTTTCTGATTCCTTACACCAATATTTTTCTCTCTTAAATACAAACTATGTTTAATTTATAAAGAAAAAGAAAAAATTAGTTGTAGTATGTTCCAGTAGTTCCAGTTTTCCAACCCTAGAACCGTATTATTGATTTTTTTCATATTTAATGTTAATTTAATTAATACTGACTGAAATATAAAATAAGTTTATTTAACAAAAAAAAAAATTAGTTTTATATGACAAGAAAAGGTTTAAATTTTCCAACGCTGAAACCATCTTTTCGATTTTGCTGATTTCTGGCACATCAGTGCCAGTCTTTGGATTTTCTGGGAGCTCTGGAAAGCCGATTTCAAGTACTAACAATTGCTTATTCGTCTTCCCTATTCATAAGGACTTTATTTGTCGCATATTTACATTGTGGAAATTACACACGGAATGACAAACCTATATTTAATAAGTTCAATCAATATAAAAAAAGTTCAGTTTCTACGGATGTTTGTTTTGTAGTAAAAAGAGCTTTATATAATCTTTGGAGACTTTCAGTTTTATCACCGTATACTTAAAAGGATCTTATTTCTTTTTTGAACCAAAATTATTTTATTTGAATGAAAACATTTTTCTCTTTTTTTTCAAATGTTAATTTTTCACTTTTGCTCTCATCTCTTTCATCAACAGTTTATAATGCATATTCAGAATCTAATCAACAAGCCTGTCATGCAACTCTTCTGCATATGAAGAAGGGAGCCACTTTTTAGAAGGGAGTGGAAGCTCGTATGGCTTTATGTATAAGAAAAAATTGGCACGAAGTTAGCATAAGTGACGAATTTGAATTAGGTTTTAACAAGTTCCTCCATACAATTTGATATTAAAAATGGGTGCACTACGTCTTAACGTAATTTTTAGTGTTAAGTCTTATGGCAAAAATCTTTAAAATTTTGCCACTTATGCTAACTTCATGCAAGTTTTTTCTTATACATAAAGGCCCTTTATTTTTCTTTCCACCAAACAAATCTGGTTCTTTTATTTCCTTATTCAGTTTTGTTCTTAGCTTTATGAGCTGCGTTGGAACTGAATTTTGAGTTTTGACAAATCAAGTCTCCTTTCTTTTAAAAATAAATGTGCTTTTGGTAATAGCCCTTAAAATATAATACGAGGAGATTTGGTGCAAAGACCATAGATCTGTGAAGTAAATTAAATCAATCTCTATATGACTCTCCTTATGAAAGTCAGTACAGATATTGGAGAATACAGAAACTCAGAATGAAAAACACGCCTTCTACTGTCACATAATACGATACACTCACAAAGAATGTGTGTCGTCATCTCGTCATCTTCCAAGCATAAACGACACAAAGTTGAACGAACTTGGTTGCTTTTCCACAGAAGATAGTTCAGTCCAAAGTGACCAGAAAGAACACCAGTAACAAGTCGTACATTATTCCTGTTGAGTTTCAGTATGCCATTACATGTAAATGGCTGCATGAAAGCTTTAGCCTGCCTTAAGCCAGGAGAAGACAGCCACATATCCTCAGCGGTCGAAGTGTCATCTTCTTTGATCAAACATGTTACAGTCGACCGACTTAGGCCGGGTTTCCATCTGTGTGCCATGTGCCACACAAGCGTAAAAAAAGCATAACCACTAATTACTAATGAAAAACTTTTAGATTAAGACATGTATTTATTAAGTTAAATAGTTTCATACATAACTAATAGACAATTTTGTAAAATCCAGCATGATTGCAAACTGTTTAAATCAATAAATACATGTCTGAATCAAACAGTTTTTCATTAGTAATTAGTTGGTTACGCTTTTTTGGGCAAATGAAACATAAGAAGTGTCCAATGTAAACTCGGCATTACGCCACAAAACGGCTCTGGGCCCATAAAAGGCGCAGCAGAGACCCTCTGGGCCAATTCATCCGCTTTCTCATTCCCTGGATCACCGCTGTGGCCAGATATCTAATATGTGGAAACCTTGTTCCGTATCGATAGCTTTTGTAATGAGTCACATCACTCTAAAACTAGCCTGGAAAGGAATTCCCATGAAAGGAGAGACTTAAGAGCTGCCTGGCTATCGGAAAAGATTGGAGATTGCCTGTATTTCTGCCTGAAATACCGCAGGCCATTTGTCCATGGGCAAAGAGGTTTTTACATTGGGCCCAAGAACTCCAGCACCAAACTTGTGGAATCCACATCGCGAACGTTAATTTGTTTGTTTTTGTTTTTTTGTTTGTTTTTCACACGGGATTTCCTCGGGATATACATCCCTGGATATTATGCGGGAATTCCCAGAAACGTTTCTTTTCCCCTCGTCTCTCTCTCCTAACAAACTAATCAGCTTACCAATAAGACTTGCGTAGTGTAAATTAGGACTAGCGACATGAACTGTAAGAATTAATTATGGTACAATGTGGTCAACACATTAGACATGACACATTAGAAAAGACTAATTTTTGCGCAATATATTGAGCAACTACTAAGAAAATGTACACAAAGGTGCTTTGATTGTACAATATCAATTATTGCGCAATATTACTACATAGCATGTAATATATTGTAGCATTTTTAAAGAAAGGGCGGGGGGGGGGGGAGAAGGTACAACAACAGCTATACCTTAATATTGATTAACAAACAATGCAGTTCATCTTTAAGTCGGCCTCAGAAGGTGTCCGTGCAGCCAGTGTTTTTAACAAAAAGACTTGTGTAAAGCCAGCTTTAGATAAGTTTTTAAGCTTTAAACTATTTTTTCCCCAAGTAAGGGCTCAAAAAATAACAAATTCAACTTCCTTATGGCTGCTAAAATGGTCAATGGTGTTTATTCTTTAAAATTCGGAGAAAATTTAACAGCAGTAACTAATTGCTGACCTAAAATAACACCTGTTATATCATAAAACGCGCTTATTCTTAAGAATTTCCTGAATACAATAAAAACAAATTCAAGAAGTGCAATGCATTTAACATTTTAGAGCAAAAACAAGCTCAATGCTAAAATAAAGAAAAAAAAGTAAGAAGACGAAGACACATAAATAAATATCCTTTGCATATACATATTTATATACAAAGTAGTAGAAGAGTTGATAAATAAACAGGTAATTCGGAAGCTGATAAATTTCTTAAATAAAATTTAAAGGTTTAACACACACTTGCACAAATGCACACAAAAACACACACACACACAAATTGAAACGTAAATTCAAGCAGACAATGGAAAGATATAAAATAATATATTTTAAAGCGATTCTAAGCCGCCCAACGTTGCTAAAAGAGTGTTAAAAATTGTACCACAGAAATTGGCATAACGTACGTTTAGACCTTAATTGTGATAAAAATTCGTTAAACATGTTTTTCTTTTGTTATGGGTCAATGAACAGAAATATGCCTAATGACCCAAACCGTAGCAACTGGTACTAAAGGAAAAAAAGAAGTATACCCAGACTTTGGTTTGAAAAAAAGAAGACATTTTTGTTTTCAATTGTACCATTGAGTTCGTACCGTAAAAGGTACAATTTCTGATATTCATTGTTGTTGATTGCTTTTTAAAAAGAGCAATAATAAGAAGTTTGGTTGGATTTAGTCCGGCTGTCTGTCTGTCTGTCCATCTGGTTTTGGTCGTATTTTAAGAAAGATAAAAAACAATAACAACATTAAAGGCAAAAAAAAAGATACAAAATTAAAAAGTAGTTTAAATGATCATACATATGTGCATGTGTGTGTGTGTGTGTGCTTGTAAGTACGTGTGTATGTTGGAGTTATAACTTAAGCTGAACGCGCTAAGCCCGTGCCGTTTTTGACTTTGTATTATGCCGCCTATTCGGCGGCATGTTGCAAAGAAAGATACAACTACAATATACACCAAATATAAAAAAAATAACTCTGACTCTTCTGTGAAGAGACAAGACGTTAAGGTATGGACTTGTTGTTGTTGGTAAGAAACCGATTGTACTTAAACTTAAGTAAAATAATGCTGATATACTACAATATTTTTTCTGGGTTTTCGGTGAAGTTGTTCTTTAATTTTGTGCTTTTTTCTTGGTGCTTACTTCTTTATTTCGTTAAAGATGTTTTCTTGTTGCTATTGCTGCTGCCGCTATTATTGTTGTTGTTATTGTCGTTGTTTATGTGCTTGTGGCAATTTTTTTTTAAATGTTTACAGGTAGTATGCGCTACATTAAGAGCATGATGATTACGTCTGTTTCGGTTATTTATATTTTTTGTTGTTTTGTTTGAAGTTGTATTTTTTTCCACTACGTGAAGATGAAACGGTCTCGTAAAACATTTTAAAATTTTAAGTTTTTTTTTCCAAGACCAGCAACAACAACATTTGTAATAAAAGCATGACTGCCAGAAACAGATATTTCAAATAATGTTGTTGACAAGAAGAGGAAATTAAAGAAAAATATTTTAAGTAAAACTTCTACTTAAAAAGTTCTCAAGATTTTATATTTGAATGGATTAAGAGTAATATTTATCTACATATTTACCTAATTATTTTATATGCATTATAATGACTTCCCCGTAATAAATAGGTGTACTTATTTGTATCATTATTTGAAAAAAAAATATTTTAGTACTTTTCAGTTAATAATGAAATATGTATAGACAAAAGTTTATTGATCGGGAAAATGGACTTTGAAAACAAAGAAGATTTGTACCGTTAAAACCTGGTTTTAACGTTAAAACCATAAACAGCTGATTTTGCATTCGCACTGCAAAATTGTTAAATTCAGGGGGCAAATTACGGCACTCGTTATCGAACGAAATTACGAAACATTTCCATATAAACTCTATTGAAATATTTCGTAATTTCGTTCGATAACGAGTGCCGTAATTTGCCACCAGGTTTTAACTCACTGACTGTCTAATAACTTTGCTCAAAAATAAAATAAATCTCTTGCAGAAATGCGCGTACCTATTTGTTGTTGTATTTTGTCTGCTTTTTATAACACTTATTTTGCAAACTGTACAAAAACTGTTTTTGTTTGTATAAAAAACTCAGATATTTCAAAATGCGTTCTAAAGTGGAAATTATTTTATATTTTGTAAATAATTTTTTTTATATTATGAAACAAATTGAAGAAGTGCTTGAAAATAAAATTATTATGTATATATACACATTAAATTTAATATGGCTTGACGTGTGAATTTTGTCTGAGAAAAAAGGTTTGAAGCATGCCTTAACCCGAATAATCGTTTTCGAATACCGCTGTGAGTTGCTAATTTTGATTTTTAGAATAACTGAAATTTGATTTTATTGAAAAGTAAAATTTTTTAAAAATGTGATTTGAAATACATCTTAAATATTTTAAAAATTTTGCATTTAATAATAAGATTCTGGACAAAATATTTAATGCAGATAATAAATAGAAGGTCTTAAACTCACAATTTTAGTTAGCCTGCAGAAACTCTACCAAAGTTTTTATTTTACACAAGCAAAATAACGTAGCTTTCATGCAATTTAAAAAAAAATCGAAATTGAAACAGAATTTTTGAAATGTATTCAAAATCCTTAAGATGTTATAAAAATTTTTAAACATTTAAAATAAGCAAATAAATTCGAAATTCCTCATAAATTTTTGACCATTCAAATAAATAAATACATTCAAATTGAAAATTTCGAAGTTTGGAAATTATTTTGGAATTTTCGAGTTTTTGAAAAAAGTTTGGAATTTTTGAAATTATTCTTGAAACTAAATTGGAATTTTCGAAATTATATTCGAATTTTCGAAATTATTTTCAAAATGATTTTGGAATTTTCGAAATTAGTTTGGAATTTTCGAAAATATTCTCAAAAATATATTGGAATTTTCGAAATTATATTCGAATTTTCGAAATTAGTTTGGAATTTTCGAAATTAGTTTCGATTTTTAGAACTTATTTTCGAATTTTCGAAATTATTTTCGAATTTTTGAAATAAGTTTCGAATTTTCGAAACTATTTCCGAGTTTCCGAAATTACATATATTCGAATTTTTGAAATTATGAAAACTGCATTTAAAAAAGCCTTAATTTTACTAAAATTACTAATTTTGGAGGGCCGACCCACCTATGCCAGTGGCACACTCCCTGGAACCACCCCTGGGGGGTTCCCCATACAAACATTTCAAAAAATCACAAATGGGGGTCGATCATACATTTTGACTCGATTGAGGAACTCTAAATGGGTCAAAGTGAGATTTTTCAAAATTTGACCCTTCAAGAAAATTTTAACCTTCGGATGCAAAGTCGGGACATCAAAATACATATTAGAGTCATGGTTCCTTCGGCAAAGTTTCTTATTTTGATCCCTAGAATACGATTTTCCTTGTAATTTGTGCGATTTTTAAATCGACCCGCCCTAATGTACAGTGTTTTTGCTTCAAAGTGTTGATGATGCATACGATACTAATAATAATATTTGTTGTTATTGTTTGTTTATTTAGCAAAACCACAAAAGTAGAACTATGTACATACAAAAAGTGCAGAGTTAACATTCTTTTAGATGAATGCTAAATGGCATGTTCGTACTCGTACTCTTGCTCGTATTTCGAATGCATTTACACATAGTCATGCTGTGTTACTAAAAGAAAGCCATGAAAGAATGATGACGATGATGATGAAAAAGAAAAATAAAGTTGGAAAAAAGTAAGCTTCTCGTCACTGCAATCGTCGTCATCATCTTTACGGTTGTCGTATATATCAATGGGCGCATGCGCCCATTGATCTTCTCTTTGGCGGTAAACAGTAGCTGCTATCGCTGTCGGCTGAATGGCTGGCCAGTTGTTGTTTGGCTGGGTTGAATGGTTGGTTAGATTGTTTTCGTTGTTTGCCTTTTCGGCTTTAACCTTTTTTTTCTGCTTCGTCGTCTTTAACATCGTCATTGTCGAGTTTGTTGCTGGCGATATTGTTGCTGCTGTTATTGTTGTTGCTGCTGTTGTTTTGCAGACATAAAATCGTCCAACGAGACAAATAAACTTCAGCTTCATCGTCGTTTCGTACGGTGGATCACAATTGATGAGGGTTTTCTTCGTGAACGCTGAATGTTGTTGTCTTGGACGTTAGTTGGCTGCTCTCCACTCGTACATTCATTTGGCCATTCATTTTATGGCTTGCTTTTTGGGTTGGGTTGTATAAGGTCTTTAAATGTATACATTTTCCAAATGCGGCTTCCACTTTGTATTTTTTTATTATAATTTTTTTTTCGCTTTGGGTTTTGTTATTGTTTTTTGTTTGTTTGAAGTTTTTGTGTTTTTATGATGATGTTGCACGCGAAATGTTTAGTATGTGCGGATTCTTTTAAATTGATTATAATTTAAGGGATCTGCTACCTAATTTTTATTACTGTGATAATATCATTTAGTGGGAATTACATGTGGTTTGGGGATTTATTATTTTTTTTTGCCGTAGTAAAACATAGTTAGTTTTATATCAATCGGCTACAAAG